>CM066732.1:87998186-89354019 GCA_033961575.1 Aselliscus stoliczkanus | reverse complement strand
GTAGACTTCTCCCTCCCCGACCCCCCCCCCACACACACACACACACATTTTTAAAATCCAGTTTTGATCTTTCTTCCTCCAGCCACTTTCCCTGTAATGCTTGTGCCCTGCCACTAGGAATCTCCCCAATATTTGGAGGGGCCTCAGGGAGCCTCAGCACTCAGGCTGTGACTGTGGCAGAAATGGGAAATGCTCTGGTGGCAACACAACCCTCCAAGGGAGCTGTGACTTCTCTTCTGAACTTTGGGCTTTCTAGTTCCCTCTCCCAGAGATATTCTCATGCCTCCTGACAAGGGAAGTCTTTAGAAAGATTTTCTTCTTTATCCACTTGCCCCCTGACCTCAAAGGTCAGCCTCGGAGGACACCATGCTTCATCACCTAGATACTTACCCCATCTTGCACCTACCTGTTCTCTACCCTTAACCTTGCAGAAAACCCACTGTGCATGTCTTTCAATCTCTCATTTCTCTAGCCAGAGGCAGATCTGTTCTTTTCCATGGGGCAGAGAACAAGTGATGATGAAAGCAATGGTTCGGTCATCACTGGCCACAACTTTTATAGTTCGCAGTTGGCCTCGACATATGTAATGTCAATGAGGGAAGGAGGGTCAGGGTCAAGGTCAGGCCCTCAGGTGTCAGGTAAGGACCCATGGTGTTTCCAGGTCATGAGGATCGATGGCACCATGGACAGCCCTCCATGCCTCAAGGTGACCCACAAGACGTTTGGCACACAGAATAGCAATGCCAACATGATCTACTGCCGCCTGAGCATGCCAGTCGAGTGCCACTCTTCCTTCAGCCACAGCCCCTGTCTGGACAGTGACGCTTTCCAGAAAAGGTGAGTGTGAGACAGAGGTGTTGCTTGTGTCTGCTGTAACATTGGCTTTCCATCTGTCTGTTTCTTACTCTACCTCAGCGCAACTGGAACTCAGAGGGTAGGGTTCTCCCTGCTTTCAGGCAAGTAGAGAAATGAGGATGCATATGTGCACGCATGTGTTTGTGTGCTCGTGCAGTAGATAATTAGGGGACCCATCAGACTGAACAGGGTGACACCTCTTCGAAAAGTTTCTACTCTTCCTGAGCCCTCTGAGTCTCGAAACTCCTTGCAACCTGCAATTACTGTGTTTGGAGTAAAAGAAGGGGATGCAGTTGTTGCCTTTGTATGAAACTGAAAGCTTCTAGAGGCAAATGCTGCCTTTCTTCGCATAACTATGTCCAATGTCCAACCCAGCAGCTGTGTGACCCATGAGTAAAGTGACTTCTTCCTTACTGATAAAGAATCTATTCTTTGCTGTCTTTTTTCCTTTAATGTCTTTTTTTTTAATCATTGATATACCTCTGCCTGTCTAGAGCTGTCTTAGAGTTTCACTGTCGACCAAGCTTTAAACAAGCACAGCTGCTTGAGAGAATGGGAGAATGTATCCAGAGGTATCCCTGCCTATGTTATTACAACTCCCCAGCCTCCCCGCACCTCTAACTTACCACCTGGGCTGCAGGACAAGCGTTATAAGTCATAGTCCTAGCTGGTGGTAGCAGTTTACAGGTGAACAAGTCCCAAGACCAGCTGGAATCACTCATGTATTGGAAATAGTTTCCTAAACTTGCCTCTATCATTAAAGGTAGATCAATTGCCTGTCAGAATTGTGGAATTCTCTCTACAGCTGAACAACTAAAACATGGATTATCTCCCCCGCAGGAAACAGATGCACGAAATCCTCTCTCAAACAACAACAGTAAGTAAATGTGCTCAATTATGATTTTAATTATTTGAGTCTTTGCTGTGCTTGGTAATATGCCCCTTACAGCAAAGACCTGCCTAGAGATCCTCTTTAATTGCCAATTACTGTGTCTTTTAATATCCATCTTGATACTTCCAAGACTCATCTATGGCATTTCTCAAGTGGGGGAAGAAAAGCAGATATTCAGTACAAAGCAGAAGCTCTACCTAGAGCATCTCATTAGACATCATTGTGTACCTTTGCCCGTTTGCTACCACGGACCCAGGACTGCCTTTCTAATTAAAATGAGCATCCATTGGGGGGTGGGAGGAGTGCTCTTAATTTAATCCATCTGTTTGCTTCTTTATATGAACTTCCATAAGTCAACTCTCCCACTCTCTGAGCAGTGCCAGAAATAATGTTGAAAGTAATCAAATGAGAAGAAGGACCCAGGAACCCAGGGACCCCATCCAGAAGATGGAGGTTGCTTTTGGTCCCTTTTCTATAACTAGACAGTGTATGAAAGCAACATTTGCTAATTTCTTTTTTTCTTTCTTTCTCATTCTTCTTTCAGCACCAAAGAGATATATATATACACACACACACACACACACACACACACACACACATCTTTGGAAGAAATACAGAAATACATGTCACCCCTTCTATAAAGTTATCCTGCAATCCTGAGTTCATAGGTTACCTGCCATCAGGAATAAGATCTTGCTGCAGTGGTCACGCATTCAGAATATGCAGGGTGCTGAGCTAGGCCCATTGCATCAGCTTCCTACTCAATTCCCACAGCAACCCCATGAGATGGACGGTATCATGCCCTCTGATACATAGACAGGACAAATGACTTGTCCAAGGCCACACGACTAATAGCTGCTAATGCCAAGGTTCAAGCCTCATTTTGTCTGGCTGACCCTTTTATCTTTTAATCATATATATATAAAAAACTGACTACAAATAAAAGTCACTTCATTAAGAATTAATGTGCTTGGTTTTATAAAGAAAATAATGAAGCAGTCACTTGCCTTAATGCTTTAGTTATTCTTATAACATAGGGAAACATTTCACAAGTATTATGACACCTGCCAAGAGCTGCTGTAATTCTCAACACTTTGTCATGGAGCCTGATGACCATATAAATCATGTTTGGCCACAATATGGGTTTTCTTTCACATCATCTTTTCCAAGATTTTCAAAAAACTATCCTGGACTTCCCTTTAGAAGTGGAAAATGTAGCAGGAGTTCTCTGAGCCTCAATTGTTCTCTCTCTGAGGGCAAAGGTAGCACCCAGCTCTCCCCAGCAGCCCAGGTCTGCCCTGATGCCCAGGAGAGGGTTGAGGTTCTGTGCAGGCCATTCTGAGCAGCTACCTTTATTCCATCAGCAGCATTTTCTGAGCAAAGGGTAGTATATTAAGTGCTTGATTCTCTGGATGCTAAAGCACAACAGAAAAGGGAAAAATAAGAAAGCTAAATTCTCTAGTCAGCCCTTCCCCAAGTCTAGAATGTGATGCAATCAATACACCTCTAGAACCGTTTTAAGAAGAAAGGACCAAGTGGGCTACAGCATTCTTTCTGCCTCCTGAGAATGTGCCCCCTAACTGGGGGCCACTCACTCCTCTGTGGTCTCTTTTCAGCAGTGCTACTATGCTATCCGCATCTTTGCTGGACAGGACCCCTCCTGTGTCTGGGTTGGATGGGTGACTCCCGACTATCACTTGTATAGTGAAAAGTTTGACCTGAGTAAAAACTGTACAGTGACTGTTACTCTGGGGGATGAAAGAGGCCGTGTCCATGAAAGGTAAGGGGGCTCATCACTCTGTCCCAGAAGTCTTTATCTCTCTAATTCCCACACCCCAAAAGAAGGAAACATCCAGCATCTATTAAAAGTGGAAAATGAAGCACAGGCTTAAAATCCTTAAGTAAATGGTGTTGGGTCAGGGATACTATGATGAGAGAAGTGTTATCAGTGAAAATAGTAATTTCATCACATATATAAAACATGACCCAGGGATGGGAGATACAAGTGAACAATTGGGAGATTTGGGCTCCATCTCAGACTCTTCTCCGTGATTTCTGGGCAAGCTCCAATTTCTACAACATCCAAACAAGACAGAGAAAGATACCTGGGTGCTTGAGAGAAGTTACTTCAGAAGAAATAAAAAGATGTACCACATCACACAGCAACTGATCAAGTCAGAACTCCCCATCCCAAGAGTTTGTCATGGCTGAAAAACATGAAGAACATGAAAGAGACATTACAAATTCATGGGTGATGACCACTGAGTAGAAGTTAGGGATCTTTAGGGAAAGCCCACTTAGGCACACTCATACCCTCCCACCAGTCCATTGGTGCTGTCACCAGAGAAAGAATCCATAGCCAGCTATGTCCCAGACTTGACCCAGGATACCAGGCCTTGTTTCCACCTGACATTTAATAGACTCTTTCCCCATGCACATATGCATAGAGATATAATAAGTAGTTTCTCAAGATGACCTTTATCCCTACAAGTTCAGGAATGTTTTTGTAATCAGTGCTCTTTAGGTGCCAGTGGCACATCAAAAGCCAGGGGTCAGATAAATTGCTATGTCAGGGGGACCATTGTGGGCAAGTGGTTAAGAGCACGGATTCTGGAAGCACACTGCCTATGTTTTAAACTGGGTTCCAGTACTTTGTAGAGGTGTGATTTGGACTAGTCACCTAACCTCCCTGGGCTCAATTTCCTCATCTATAAAATGAGATTGCAAGGTCAGACAATTAAGTTCACAAACTCATCCTAGAAAAAGTGCTATATGCCTCATTGCTGAAAATCACTATGGTTACTTTGAAGTACTCCCTTTGGAAAGCTATGCACTGACACTAGCACCTAGTCCACCCGTCAAAGCAATTTTGGAACTGTTTTTCTGGAATGGACATCAGAGCTGTTGTCATATTACCCTTGATGTCCTGAATGGCATCAAAATGTCTTCCTTTCAATATTTCCTTTATCTTTGGGTAAAGAAAGAAGTCATTGGGGGTCAGATCAGGTGAGTAGAGAGGGTGTTCCAATACAATTATTTGTTTACTGGCTAAAAACTCCTTCACAGACAGTGCTGTGTGAGCTGGTGCATTGTTGTGATGCAAGAGCCATGGTGAAAAGTTTAGGTCATCTAACTAACTTTTTTTTTTTTTTAAGATTTTTGTTGGGGAATTGGGAAAGGGGAACAGACAAGTTGCTGTCCTTTTTTGTTCTTCAGTCTAGTTGTGGAGGACATTGCTTCACTGGCCCATGTTGGTATTATGATCATTGTGCTCTTCCTGGGTGAGGCAGATCAATCACCAGCCTCTGAATGGCCGCTCACGGTGGCTCTTGGAAGCTCACACCTGCTGCCAGCCGTTCATGCTGGCTGCCGGCCACTCACTGTAGCCTATGGCAGCCCACTGCAGCAGAGACTGAAGCTACACTGTCGCCTGGCGACTCACAGCAGCCCAGCTCCAGGTGGAGCTGTTGTTCACCATCTTAGCTGTAGAGGGCAGTGTTACAGGCCCTCATATGTGGGATCCAAACTGGGGCCGCTGGCATCCCAAGCCAGCTCTTAACCAACGTGCACCTTGGCCGGCCCCAGGTCATCTAACTTTTTCATGCAGCCTTTTCAGCACTTCCAAATAGTAAATTTGGCTGTTTGTCCAATTGGTACAAATTCATAATGAATAATCCCTCTGATATCAAAAACAAAAACGTTAACAACATGGTTGCAACAAGTTCGTGAACTTAATTGTCTGACCTCATGATAGTTCCAATTTCATAATGTTGTGAAGGTTAAATGAGATAATACACAAAAAATACCTAGAACAGTGCCTCAACCCATGCACTCAATAAACATTAACTGCTATTATTACTGTTATTGGATGTCTGTCATGTTATGAGACCCAGAGTAGATGCTATAAGCAACATCTGGTTTAGGTTGGAAAGCAAAGTATGTGAAAGTAGTTGACCACTCCAGACTTTCCTCTTTAACCAGTAAAACAAAAGGCAGACGTGCCCATTCCCACTGGGTTGATTTCTCCAGTGTGCTGGCTGTGCTATGCCAGACAGATGACTTGATTTATCTGAGCCTCAGTGGCAGCATTGATTGTGAAAATTAACTGATACATTAGCACGTAGAATAATACCCAGCATATAGTAGGTGCTCAGTAATTCTTCTGTGTCTTGCACAACAAGAAATAAAAACAGGATCGATTTTCAGGCATTTCAAATTTGGGTCCTTTAAAATATGACTAAAGGGTGATACTTCACACTCCCACAGCTTTAATACACTATTAATTGAATTGTGTAGTAGTCATCAATGTACTTAGTACTCTAATCACTAAGCAGCAGTAACAACATGGCTGCAGTTTAACCTCTATGGAAAGCTAGCAATGGCTATCTCTCTTTGGAATGAGCAGCTTGCACTGGTCCTGCCTGTGGGGACTCACACTGCAATATCAGCCTGATGGGGCCCCAGAGAGGAGGAGAGGACAGAAGCTGAATATGCTTACAAAGGGGATTTCCAGTCACAGGAAAAGTGATAGACTTCTAGAGCGGAAAAAGAACCTTGGAGAATTCTTATCAACCCTTGGCTTTCCAAGTTCAAATTCGATTGACCTTAGGATGTTCAAAGGGGCTGCTCTAGTATCAGGTATAGAGCCGCTCTCTTGTTCAACCTGAGACAAAACACTTCATAGTACTTCAAGTGACTGAGTTCCTTAGATGGTGTGCCCTAGGACTAGGCTTAGAAAGAGACCCAACTGACTGCTCCCTGCCCACAGCCATTGCACGGGGCTCAGCAATCACCTTTGCCACGGTGCCATTTCTATAAAGCCCACCCAGGATTTAAAATCTTACAATGAAGGAATCAGGTTTTGGAGCCTTAAAAGCTTTTGGGTTATTACAGTTGGCTTTTAAATCTAAATAATGGCACCAATGATAAGAGTTTACATTCTGAGGGTTGGTAGACAGCCAGCTGAGAAAGGCACCCAAGCTGGTAGTTAGTGAAGAATGTAGGGGGCAGAACTCCAAGGAGCTGGGAAGGGCTGGATACTGGAGGTCAGGAGGTGGGAGGGCATCAGAAACAACTCCACCTACTTTGCAAGTCCGCCCAGGCCCAGGCCTGCCATCCTAAGGAATGTGCCTTTGAGTTTTCAAGTGCCTTAAAGATGTTTTGCTTTGACACTGGACTAGGACGCTGAACACAGATTTTTGTTCCTGCCTTTTATACCAAATGTCTGAGTCGGCCTAGGGTGGTCACCCTCTCTGTGCTTCCATTTCCCATATCTAAGGTGAGAATGCTATCTACCATCCCCATTATCTGTTTCAGAAGGGTGATCTGACATGGAGCCTGAAAACAGATACCTAAACGTTACATTCTTTGGACCAAAGTAGCCTGATAGATTGCCAAATCCCTAAACTGAGTTGTTCATACCTGAGGAAACTAGCTTGAAGCTGAATGAACTTATTTAAGAAAAACGTTACTGGGGGCAGACTGGAAAGCCTAGGGCATTTCATCCCTGAGTCCTGAAAGCAAACTGCCCCAGTCCCACATCTAATTCTGTGCCTTTCATCTTTGTGGCTCCTAGTGTAAAGCGTAGTAACTGCTACATGGTCTGGGGTGGGGACATTGTGGCCACTTCCCAACGATCAAGTCGCAGCAACGTGGACCTGGAGATTGGCTGCCTCTTGGACCTGGCAATGGGCATGCTGTCGTTCTCAGCCAATGGGAGAGAGCTCGGCACCTGCTACCAGGTAGGGGTGGCTTCTGGGGTCAAGACCATGTCCCTGGCCTGGGTGCTTAGGCTCTGCTCCTCATTCTTTTCCATAGTCAGCATCCCCAGCAGAGCATGTAGGTGATGAGCCCACATGGCTCACAAGCCATCTCGGGAGACAAACAAAAAAAAGCAAAGTGACTTCATTTTTGTGCAGAATGGGGAAAAATGGCAGGGGGCAGATGTCATATGTATTGGTTGATCAGATATGCTGATCATCTTTTTAGAAGATAAAGTTCTTCCTTGGGCTCTGAAAAGGTTATTCATTTATTCCATAAACGTTCTTGTGTGACTTGGATGTTACCGGCACTATATAAGATGTCAAGTTTAAAAGGTGAACAGAAGTACTCCCCACTTTAAGAAACATCTATGCTCAAAATATAGACCCATAAAAACTGATTAATTTGCCAGGGAGTATACCCTTTGTAAAACGTGATTCTCATTCCCTATGGTTTCCTTACAGGATCCTTTAAAAATGCATTTATATAAATAGCGTTCCCCTATTTCATTGACTATGAACTCTGATAGAACTACTCAGGAAAACCATCAGTTGTACACATGTAGGTTTACCTGTCATTAAGCACAAGAAGCCTGGTTTTCTTTATGCAGGATTTTCATCTTTGATGGCCTGGTAAGCCAGGAAAATGCCAAATATAATATCCTCCTTTTGAAGTTTTGCAACAGACATTAACTTTGAGAAGTACTTTAGAAAGAAACCTGTCTAACCAGGCATTTCTCGTATTATTTAATGAAAAAAAAAATTGTTTTTTTTTGCTTTAACAGTTATTAGTATTCTATAAGCCTAGAGTTCTGCCAAGCATACCTGGGAATGGTTAAGATAAGGAGTTAAATTTCTATATTAAACCTTCTTGACACTCCAAGCGTAGAATGGAGAGTCTCATGTACGTGTGGACAGAGAGTTATCCAAGTTCAAAGAGCTTTCCCCCATTGAGAGTGCTCTGGAAAGTGTTCATAATGGAGAAATCTTGATTTTGAAGCAAAAAAAAAATCCTTCCACATGGAGAAAGAGGGAGTATACTAGGTTGAAAGAATGGCACAGGAAGCATTGAGGAGATAGGGAAGCATAAGGTATTATGTTTGAGGAACAGTGGACAGACTAGTATAGGGCCTTTATGGTGAATGGTAAGAAAGTCATTTAGAAAGGTAGAGAGATATTGATAGGAAATGAGCTCCTGAAGGTTCCTAACCCAGGACAATGGCACGCAGTGTTATTATTTTTCTTTTTCTTTTTTTATTTTATTGTTATTATTAGTTACAGATGTACAAAACAGTGCAATAGTTATCCTTTTCACCCCTTACAAAGTGACTACCCTTCCCCCTCCCCTGGCCTCCCACCCCCGATATCATACATATCTATTACAATTCCATCGATTCCATCCCCACACTATACTCCACATCCCATGATTATATATGTGTTAAATTATAGTTAACATCTAATATTATTCAGTGGCAGCTTCAGATGTACAGTTACGCAGTGTTTACTGAAACTTAGCTAACTACCGCAGATAAAAGGCATCCTGCTAGGTAAATGGATGAAACCCTAGATTCTAGAATTAGCTCCAGGTTACAGCCTCCAGGCTGAAAAGCCTCTTGGCAGCCATTTGTCTGGCCTGCTGTTGTAGGGGAGAGATAGAGTAGCTGTCCCAAATCTGAAATGTTTGGTGACCAAGAACAGAGAGATCCCTTTTTTGGATCCGGGGACAGCCTGCTGGCATGGAGGCAGCTGCCTCCTCTCCAGTACCTCCTGCGGCAAGTGAGACTGGGCACTTCCTCCTCCTGGAGAAAAGTGGAATCATCAGCACCACGCAGCAGGCTTGGTCAGCAGCTGGGACCCCACCAGCTGTTCCCAGAAAGACGCCTTTGCGAAACCAGACTTTGAGGCAGAAAGTAAGGTATCCTTCTAATACGGTCTCGAGATTCTACTTTCCCCCCAGTCCCCTGAGAATGCTTATATACATTTCTGCTGTCCTTCAGAATCCATTAGCTTTTTTCCCATTAACTCCTGAAATGAGTTTGACTGAAGGGTCCTCCCTGAGCTGCAGTGAGCACTAAAGCATCTAATAACTTTTAAGGAGAGTTGGGCTTCAAAGATCCCTAAATAAATAAATAACCCATGGCATTCACAGCAGCGGTGCCTGGCCTGCCTCAGGGAAGAGATGTTGAGATGTTATAACAAAGCAGGACACTGTGGCCGTTTTTATCCCATCTTTCACAGTAGTTTCTGGGTGACATTGGGCTAGTCTCTTATCTTCTCTGAGCTGCGAGTTGGCACCTACCCCCTGGGACACCTGGGGCACATGGGACACATGGACCCCCTGGGACTCCATGCATATAAATCCTCATTTCTCCACTAGGCACCCTGCTTCCCATGAGGAATGTGACTGTGAATAAGGGCTCCAGGCCCCTAGCGTCCAGGGGCACCGGGGAGGCTCACACCCAGCCAACCCCTTTTCATTGCAGGCTAGATGCTAATGTGTCCAGCTGTGCATCTGGTCCCTGAGCAGTGGGATAATTATTATTCTGCAGCTGTAGCCATTTTCATTTTTCAATTATCTCGAGAGGAGCCGAACAGCAATATTTATACACTGGCTTTCTATTCAGAAAGGACCAGTAACTAAAATAATGAGAGAAGGATTCTCTCCAACATTATTTTTTGAGTTCCCCCTTAAATATTGCTATACAATTTGAATACCTTTTTCTGTCCCTCATAATGTAATCATGAATGAAATGAGAAATAAAATGCATGTTCAAGAGATACTACTCCTCGGATATTGACACCCCAGACACACTGCTCTGAGAAGTTGGCCAGCTGTAAGATTCAGATTTATGAAGGGGTTAGCTTTCAATTTGGGCCAGTTATTATACCCTGATCTTACATAATTAGAAATAGAATGTCTAGATCAGCCAGTGGTAAAATGTACCTTAAGCACAAAGGGAAAAGTATCTGTGGTACTTCACAGCAGCCCCAAATCTGGGCTCACTGCTCATTCCATTAAAATGTAAGTTCCCCATCCAGAGTATAAACTCCTTGAGGACAGAGGTCATCTCTTATGTTCACTGTGGCATCCCCTGTGGGTGAAACAGTACCTGGCACCTAGTGAGCACTTGCTAAGTATTTGTTAACTGCCCAGCTCAGCTATGAAGCCACTATCATAAGCTACCTAACAAGTCACCACAAAATTAGCAGCCTCAAACAGCATCCATTTATTGTTTCACAATTCTGTAGGTTTGACTGGGTTCTCTGCTTCAGTTCTCACAAGGCCAATATCAAGGTGTGGGCTGGGCTGGGCTGGGCTGGCTCTGAGAGGAATCCACTCCAAGTTCATTGACATTGTTGGCAGGGTCCTGTTGTGGTTAAGATTGAGGACTGAGGTTCTTGTTTCCTTGCTAGCCAGAGGTGCCCGTGTTTCCTCTCACATGACCCCTTCTAGCTTCAATGTCCCAAGGGCATGTCCACTTTTGTCATGCTTTGAATCTCACTGACTTTCTTTTCTGCCCCCAGCAGGAGAAAACACCTGCCTTTTAAGGGCTCATGTGACTAGATTAGGCCCATGAGGATAACCCCTCTGTTTTAAGGTCAACTGGTTAGTAGCCTTTCTTACCAATGTCCAATCCCTTCTGTCATATAGCATACATGATCACAGAAATAACCCCAGGAGTCATGAGGGCCATCTAGGGTTCTGCTTACCACACCCCAGTCGCTACTTTTATCCTTATGTACTCCCATCATGAGCCCACACTTGGGTTACCTTTTTATTATAGCAAATGAAGAAAAATTTCCATGGTTCATCATGGTGGGGTTTTAGTCTGCAGGATAGAAATACACCTATTCCAGGGCATCCTAAAGGCTCTCGGAGCACACCCTTTCTACAGGGAGGTTCAAGGAGGGCCCTGGCATTTGGCTGGGTGGTTTAAGATGTTTGCAGGATACAGGAACCTAAAAATGTGCCACTATCTCAGCGGTAGCACCCTGTACCGGTATGATGTAGGGCAGCCCAGGGAACTAGCTGGAAGGCCCTTCTCTCTCCCTGTGAGCAGACTCATGGGCTTCTTCCTGGTCCAGGTGAAGTTTTCTCAGCCTCTAGAGCTCCCATTGCTTCAAAGTGCAATGATTTGAGGGGTGTGCATTGTCCTAGATTCCACCCAATGGGTATTTGAGAGAGTTCTGGGGCCAGCCCAGATCGGATTCGGGCCACCTTCTGGCCAAAGTCACCCCAGCATCAGATCAGAATTTCCTATTAATATCTCTCACCACTGTAAATCCAGAGTCTGGCACAAAGCTGGTATATGACAGGCACTAAATACACATTGATTGAACATCCTTCACAAAGCTTCTTTCAGACATAGTGAGGCAGTTCTAGCCATTCTGTCCCTACACTTTGGTTTTATAGGCATTTATCTGTTCTTATCATCCATGGGTACCTGAGGTATTGGGGGTAAATGTTTGTCCCTGTACGATGAGCCCACCACAGTGTACTGGAATGAATGTGTGCTGGGCACCAGGCTTGGGTTTAACCAGTTTTCCTTGCTTCTTTTAAGTTGCAGCCCTTAAAACATGTATTTTTAGAAATCTTATATCTGAATCATCGAGGCAGTTCATTATGTATAGGAAGCCTGTAACAAATATCCTGACAAAAAGAAAAGCCACTATATTCATGTTCTATTACTACATAACAAATTACCATACACGTAGAGACCTAAAACAGCATATATTTATTGTCTCTTGGTTTCCATGGGTCAGGAATCAGGGCACAGCTTAGCTGAGTCTTCTGCTCAAGATCTCACAAGACTGCCATCAGGGTGTCAGCCTGGCTGTGTTCATTTCTGGAGCTCAGGGTCCTTTTCCAAGCTCACGTGGTTTTTGACAGAATTCGGTTGCTTGCAATTGTAGAACTGAGGCTCCATTTCTTGCTGGCTGCAGCCAGGGGCCAGCCATTCTCAGTCTCATGAGACTCTATGGAATTCCTTTTCACATGGTCCTCTCACAGCATGGAGTTTACTTCTCCATGGCCAACAGGAAAACCTTTCTTTCCAGACTGCTGAGACAGAGTCTGATATAATATGACCTAACCAAGGGAATGACAGTCCTTTCACTTTTGCCACATTCTGTTTGCTAGAAACAAGACACAGGTTCTAGGGGGAGGGGACTAGACAAGGGGGTGACTCATGGATGGGGGACACCTTAGGGTATGTCTACAATACTGAACATCCCCTAATTTGGTGAGTCAGGAGACTTATAAGAATTTCCTAATGTCTGAACTTGCTTGAAGGCAAAGGACTTCAGTTGGTGGAATTAAAGTCCCATTTCTTCCTGCATGGTCCTCCACGTCTGATCAAAAGCCCTCCATCAAAGTGAGCAAATGATAAGTGGATCCCCAATGTCATAAATAAATCCACATGCCTCATGTAAGTGGCAGCCAAAGGACAGTCAGTGAACCCACACCATTTAATGTAAGAACTAGAATTATACAGAGAGAGAAGGGGGTGGAAAGAAGTCCAGAGGAACCAAGTAAAAGGAGAGGTTTGAGAGAGGAGACAGTCTCTGGAGGCAGCCTCTTCCTGCCTTTTTCTAGGGAAGCACCTCAAATCCCTGCCTGCAAAGTGTGGGAGCGCTTTTCTCTTCCAGGGACATTTGACAATCTTCTGAAAACATTTTTGATTGTCATGACTGGGATGGGGGTGGAGAGCACTCATGATATCTAGTAGGTAGAAACCAAGGATGCTGAAAATATCCTACAATGGACAGCCCACACAAGGAAGACCCAGCCCCAAACATCAGTAGTCCCAGGGATGAGAAGCCCTGCTGTAAGAGGCCTCCTGTGCTTGCCTGACCAATGTCTATTCGACTCCGGAAATAACACTGAAGTCACCACCCCGCCCTTAATTATCACCATCCCTGGGCAGGTGTCTCATGCTCTCTGAAAAGCCAGCACATCACATTGTTCAGTGACCAAGGACAGGCATTGCCTTTGGTGGCAGGTTAGTAGCTCCCACCTGTGACTGTCCTCATGAGCACTGGAGAAAGCTGTTGGCTTCAGTTACAGGAAACAGAAAATAAAAGGATGTGAAATTGTGCAGCCCCCAGCAGAGAGAAGGAAAGAGTGTTAAGGTGAGGAGCAGTAACAGCATCTGCCAGTCAGTACCAGGTCTCTGGGAATTTCTGACCAGCAGAGAAGGACCAGCCAGTGAACTGTCCTCTTTCAGCTTAAGTTAGAGTGAGGGCGTTCATTAAAACACCCAATGACTTATTCACCTATGATTTTGTAACTTTGGACAAACCTCTTGATTTGTTTTGGTTTCCAGGTGGAGCCCAACACAAAAGTGTTTCCGGCAGTCTTCCTGCAGCCTACAAGCACTTCTTTGTTTCAGTTTGAACTTGGGAAGCTGAAGGTATTTATCTGTCCCCTCATCTAATGGCTATGATAAGAGAAGACATACTGACCATTAGGGAGGAAATCCCAGGACTCAGAAAACAGGGGAATCTGTCACTCCCTCATTTCTTATATGCCCCCTCCACCCCACCTCACCCCCAGGCTCCTACACTTGTCTGTGAAATTCATACGACAGAACATAGGTTCTCATTTTCCCTTTCTCCTATTTCTGTTGAGTGCTGAAATAATTAACTAATGCTCATATAAACCATTAGGAAAGGTCTTAATTAATGCTTGTAAAGCCTTTAGAGGTCCCTGGATACATTTGTCTCTCTCTAATTTATACTAACCCTATTGGTTATCATGGGCCAGGCGCATTATCCAGCCACAGAATGTGTTGCACATGTGTTCTCCTCTCTAACACCTTTCCGCCTTGCCCCAGAATGCAATGCCCCTGTCAGCGGCCATCTTTAAGAGTGAGGAAAAGAACCCAGTCCCACAGTGTCCACCTCGGCTGGATGTCCAAACCATCCAGCCCGTGCTGTGGAGCCGCATGCCCAGCAGCTTCTTGAAGGTGGAGACAGAGCGGGTGAGCGAGCGCCACGGCTGGGTGGTGCAGTGCCTGGAGCCCCTGCAGATGATGGCACTCCACATCCCCGAGGAGAACAGGTAGTGGAGGGGCCCCACAGAGGACGGGGCAGGCCTGGGAGGCAGTGAGGCAGGGCCCAGCAAGCCTGGAAGGGAAGGAGCACCATCCGCATTGGCCAAGGGCCCTGCTCAGTCCCATGATGACTGTGGATTTCCCCAAAGCCTCAGTGTCTCTCCCTTCCGCCTTTTGGTATTTACTCAGAAATAGCAGGATATGCACTGTGTTGTGCATGCCCGAGGGCTCTCACTGTAGCTCTGTGTGCCTGCACTCAGGGAACACTGCTGTGCCTTTAATTCAACACTCTTGTGTGACCCTGAGATATATGTTTATTGATGACAAGAAGGGGAAGAATGGGGCATACCTTGCTTACTTAGAAAACGAAGAATCAGGCTCCTGGCCTCCACTCATTAAGAGAGGCACTCTTGGATTATGGCCTGGGTTGAACCCCAGCACTGTTATATTCTGGCTATGTGGCCTTCGGTAAGTTACTCATGTACTCCAGGCCTCAGGCTCCTCATGGATACAGTGGGATAAATGCCCACCCGAAGGATTGCTGGGAGAAAAAAAAATGAGATTGTGTAGGTAAAAATCTAGTACAGTTTCTGTGCATAGTAAGAAGCAAGTTCTGTTTTTATGGACTCATTACCCCTTGATCTCTTGGAGTAAAAAAAAAATAAAGTAATAGAGGGTGGAGGTATTTGACACCTGCATAGCTCCCTTGTAGATATTCCACCCGGTTATGGGCAGCAGCAGGACAGGCTCACATAGGGAAGGAGCAGAAAGCACCAGCAGTCCAGCAAGTAAGCCAATTGCAAAGGGTCCCCAGATCCAGGGTAAGGAGCAACAAAGTGGAAAATCTAAGCAAAAATTAGAGCCCACGCCCTGGGCCCCCACAAACAAGGGAACAACACACAAGCAAACAGACCTCTAAAGTCAGGAAGGAGAAAGTGAACTGATTGTGCCAACTCATCTGAGGTTAGAAAGTGTTTCCTCCCTGGACCAGGGTATGGTGTGTTCATTTTCAGGGGAAGGGAAGCCCATGAATGATGGGAGATTGGAAGTTATACAGGTGATGTAAAAGGTAGATTGATGGAGGGCTTCCGCTACATCTTCTGAGGGTCTCGTCCATCAGGAAACAGAGGGTCCCTTTGAGCCTACCAATGAAAGGACCAAGTCACCCCTGTCACATACCTGAATGTTTTTCAGTGTTGAGATTTGTGGGGTTTCCCCTAATAAGGAAGACTTTAATGTTTGGTAAGCTAGTATCTTCTTTAAGTCTTACAGACTTTTGAGACCCTTGTAGATAGTAATGGTGGATTATCAGGAACTGGGATGTGGACCAGAACTGGGAGAGGAATAATAACCTATAAGAGAACGTGGGGCAGAGATGCCTCTGACCTTCTAAACCCCGTCTGCCTTCACTGGGTTGGGTAAAACCCCTGGGGATTCAGAGAGCAAGGACTCTGCTGAATTCTGGCACGTTTTTCTCCCCGTGGAGTGGTTGATGGCTTGTGTCATTGATTCTCAGGTGTGTGGATATCCTGGAGCTCTGTGAGCAGGAGGACCTGCTGCAGTTCCACTACCACACTCTGAGACTCTACAGCGCCGTGTGTGCCCTGGGGAACAGCCGAGTCGCCCGTGCCCTGTGTAGTCACGTGGACCAGTCCCAGCTCTTCTACGCCATTGATAACAAGTACCTCCCTGGCCTGCTTCGGTCTGGTTTCTATGACCTGCTCATCAGCATCCATCTGGCCAACGCCAAGGAGAGAAAGCTGATGATGAAGAATGAGTACATCATCCCCATTACTAGCACCACCAGGAGAATCTGCCTGTACCCAGACAAGTCCAAGAGGCACGGGCTGCCTGCAGTCGGCCTGCGGACATGCCTCAAGCCAGGGTTCAGGTTCTCTAGCCCTTGCGTGGTCAGGACCAATGACGAGCACCAGAAGCAGAGTCCCGAGATTCCCTTGGAGATTCTCAGGACGAAGGCACTCAGCATGCTGAGAGAAGCTGTGCAGTGCAGTGGGGCTCACATCCGGGACCCTGTTGGGGGGTCTGTGGAGTTCCAGTTTGTGCCTGTGCTGAAGCTCATCGGAACCCTGTTGGTCATCGGGGTGTTTGACGATGATGACGTTCGGCAGATCCTCCTCCTGATTGATCCCATTGTGTTTGGAGAGCACAGTGGGGAGACAGAAGAGGGGGCAGAGAAGGAGGACATGACACAGGTGGAGGAGAAGGCAGTGGAGGCTGGGGAAAAGGCCAGCAAGGAGGCTCCTGTCAAAGGCTTGTTACAGATCCGATTACCCGAGCCTGTCAAGCTGCAGGTAACTTGGGGCAACAAAGATCCTGCCCTTGAAAAGAGCTGGGGAGGGAGACAGTACAACCCAGTGATGAGGCTGGGACTGTGGACACTGACTGGTCTTGACCTGGAGAGAAGCAGAGATGCTCAGAGTTCCCACTGGTCATGCTCATTTCTGACATAGATGTACTCCCTAAGTCTCCCCAAGACAAAATAAAGATGCCAACCCTCATCAATGAGACCTGGGCTTTACAATTCCTTTTCTGGTACCAGGGATGGATTTGCCTTAATCTTATCTCTTACCTTTTGGGACTAACGGACTCTTTTGTGAGATCCTGTCTGGAGAGGGAGAGGAGCCTTTGGCAGTGGAGTACACCAGAGGAACTGGCTTATCGAGTGACCACACTCATCACCTACTCTCATTTATTGCTGTGCTCTGATCACCAAGCTGATGTTCCACTAGCATTCAAAAAAACTGCCATCTGGGCTAAGGAAAAGAGTCAGGCTCCTGCCCCCTTGGCATCACCTAGGAAACCTCAACGCTTCCTAGAACACAGTCTGATCAGATGTAAGTTAGCGCCAGGGATGCACTGAAGACAAGAACTTTAGTCTTCTGGGTGCCGAGAAAAGAAAATGAAAATGAATACAGTAGAACAGTCTGCCCCACAGAGTGAGCCTGGCTTGGGCATCTCTGTATTTCAGTTCCTCTCCTCTGCCCCTTTACTACCGATATAAATTTGACCAGTCAACAGCCATGACAGCCTTAGCTTTGTGATTTGTGAGATGTAGATGATAATATAGTAAACCATAAGATTAAAATGGTATTTTTATAAAATATACTATGAAAATGTTTTATAAAATGTATTACAGTAATCTGCCTTGGAAGCTCTCTTATTCAATGTGGTGGGATTGGTAGGTGGTTAGTTAATCAAAACGTTAAATATAGAGGAGAATTTTACATATATATCTTAAGCATTGTATTAAAATATATAAATGTGCTATTCTAACATAGGGCCAGGACTGTTTCTCTACTGTGAGTCTCTGAGTGGCACGTAGAGTCTTCTCTTGTGCATAGATGACACCTGTCATGTATCATCTACAATTGCCATTTGGGGATCTTTAAAGTAGACTGCACATATAGAGGTAATTGGAAAGCTGAGTGCAGAATGTTTCTAGATTTTTATGATTTCCCACAATTTTTTGTCCTCACCTACCTCACACCAATTTTAACATTTTAAAAAAAAAAAACTTGCCTTTTATGGATGTCTCCCAGTCATTCGACTTAGTTATCCTATTTCATTGACTCAAATAATTGTCTTTTTTTCTTTGGAAATTTATTTATTTTTAAGATTTTTATTAAAATATAGCTAACATACAATGTTCTGTTAGTTTCAGGGGTACACCATAGTTATTAAATATTTATATACCTAAAGAAGTAATCATCATGATAAGTCCAGCAAGGCTCATGTCATTTTTAGTTAAATGTTGTAATTATAATCATGACTATGACTGGCATACGCTCTGGGTCCTAGCTCACCTGGCGGGAGCAAAGGTGTGCAGGTATGTCAGAGACCGTGCAACTAGGTGAGCGCCCCCCATTGCCCAGGCTGGCTGGAGAACGTTTGTTAATCCCATGAGGGGTTAAGTGGAGGTGGGTTAATAGAATGTCTGCGTTAATAAAAATATCAGGATTGCAGTGAAGATTAAAGGAGATAAAGTATGGCAAGTGCCTGACAGAGCATCTGGCATATAGTGCTCAATAAGTTATGGCTATTGTTTTTCTTATTAGTAGTCTAATAGTGATAAGATTAGTAATAACAGTCCTAAAGATCTAATCACAGAAGAACAGTGTTGATTAATAAAAAGAATGAAAGACTGAAGATGTCAGGAAGGAGCCAGTACTCACAATGCAATTTGGTGATGGTTTCTGTATGAGCTTAGAACCCTGGGAGAGCACTCACTGAGAAATGCTGCTTTTCTCTCTCTGCAGGCAGGTTTACTCTATCTTCAGTTAGTTTCTTTCCCTGTTGTCCTCCTGGCCCTAGTAGTAAAGAGCTGGATTCTGGCTAACTCGGGTTCAAGTAATAGCTCCATGCTTACCATGTGCCATGAAACAAGTTGCTTAAATCGCCAGAATCTCAGTGTTACCCTCTGTAAAATGGGGATGGTAGGTGACTCACCAGTTCACATAAAGCATGATTATATTAGCATTTGTGTGCACTTTTGTTCCAGATGTGTGAACTCCTCAGCTACTTCTGTGACTGTGAGCTGCAGCACCGAGTGGAGGCCATTGTGGCATTTGGTGACCTTTATGTCTCCAAGCTCCAGGCCAATCAGAAGTTCCGCTACAATGAGCTCATGCAGGCCCTGAACATGTCTGCAGCCCTGACCGCCCGGAAGACCAAGGAGTTCCGCTCACCCCCACAGGAGCAGGTGAGCACCCCTTGCTGAACCTCCATCGGGTCCCTATGGGAGAACTTGAACCCTACCAGGCAGGGCACAGGAAACGTGTATGTGCCTGGGGCAGCACAAGAGCTGTAGGAGATTCAAGACCCAGGAAAACTATTTCATCTTTTCTTATGACAGAATAGTATTGCATTGTGCATATATACCACAACTTCTTTATCCAGTCTTCTATCGAAGGACACTTTAGTTGTTGGATCTTGATTATAATGCTAAGCAAAATAAGTCAGTCCAAAAAAGTAGAGAACCATATGATTTCACTCAGGGGTGGTGGGAGAGGGGTGGTAGATGAGGGTAAAGGGGATCAAATATATGGTGATGGAAAGAGAACTGACTCTGGGTGGTGAACACACAATGTGATATATAGATGATGTATTACAGAATTGTACACCTGAAATATATGTAGCTTTACTAACAATGGTCACCCTAATAAACTTTAGTTAAAAAAAAGCAAAAACAGCAAAACACCAGGAGACAAGCCTTGTCCTATGCTACTTACAGCTGAGGAGCACCAGCCGATTATTTTTTGAGTAGAAATATAATCCTTCCAAACAAAACCTCACATGGGGCAGGGTTTCCTCCCTTCCCTCGCTCACACCTGTGGCCCTATCACTACATCAAAGACCAGATCACTGTCAGAATCCAACTTGTACCCCAGCAAGGATCCACCAGTTAGAAAAATGTCTGTGCAATCCTTCCAGAAGCCACTACTCTTTATCAGAGATCAACAGAATATGGTCAGCTTTTCCCAGCTTAGGAGAGTGGTGCACAGTCTTTCTCATCTAAGTGCCCAAACCCACTTGCCCAGTGCCTGAGACCCTCACAGAGCCCCCTCCCCTCCCCCCATGAAGCCTGAAGAAGGAGACCAGATGAGTGAATCCCTTTCTGTGAGGTGTCTTTGTTCTTTGCAATACCCCACCTTGTTGTCAGCCTTGCCCAGATAGGGAGGCTGCTAAAAAGACTCAAAATCCTGGTGAGAAACTTGCAAATGAGGGAAGGGAATCTTGTAGAATAAGAGTTTTTATTTGTCCCACTGCTCAGCTGCTCACATATATCCTGCAGGCTGCTTGACCACAGCTCCCTAGGAGTTCAAAAGAAAAGATAGATCTTTCAGTGAAGAAATTCATTTTCTGTCTCTGAAACCAGATATTTGGATCTTATCTACATTCAATAATATAAGCAGCTTCTTCATAAATCATTGCCGATGTGATTACCACCTTTTTATATTCATGGCACAACTTCGTCCAATTACTTTCCTAACCTATTTTGTAGAACATAGATACTTATATTGGCTCAAAAATGGACCACATATCTTGGCTTTTAAAAGATTCACTTGAACAATACTGGCCTTGAAAAGAGCAGGCAAAGCTTATCATCCCTTGCTGGAGGCAAAATGAGAAGACCCGTTTGATTGATGGGAGTAGGTAATTTTTACTGTGCTGAGGAAAATACAGTGAGCTTGAATTACTCTTGAAGGCTTTACAAATGTTGTCAGGCTGCCGTTAGACTGGCAGCAAGTGTGAACGTTCCCCATTTCACTGGGCAAATGTTGACTCATATTTGTGAATAATGAAAAGGCGGATGATGTGATTACAACAAAGGTGGTGGGTTCAGACTGTGACTCCCGTTCAGGCTCCCCCATCACGGGCTGTGTGGCGTTCCTTGGGCACATCACCTCACTATGCTACAGGTTCTTCAGCCACAAAATGCACACAATGTTTGTATCTCCCTCCCAGAGTTCTTGTGAGGATCCGAAGAAATAATTCATTTAGATTGCTTAGCAGGATACTTGCTGTATAGTAAACATTCCTTTAAGTACTAAGAGCTGTTATTCATTTTAGTGTTAGAGGTATTTACAGTTGCCTCCTATCATGTTCTATGACCTTCTGTCAGTGACCCAGTAAGTAGCGTTTACATGTTTTCTTTTATCTCCTTATCCCTGCCAGGACTGAGTTTGTCCATCTAACCCCGTCCCCAGGAATGTAGTTCTCGATCCTGACTCCTGGAAGGGCCATGCTGACTCCCACCCTTTCTTTCCCCATTCTGCCTTCTTACCTTCTCTTCTGCCTCCCCAGGACCTGTTGTCATTTCCTCCTGTAGCCTTCTAAACAATCCACTGAGCAATCATTTCAGAATCATTTCAGCAGGTTGTAACTCAAGAAATTCTTCCCTAATGTGCTAGACCAATGATTCTTGAGCAGACATCAGAAACCTCAGAAGGGCTTAATAAAACACAGATGGTTGGTACCACCTGCAGGGTTTCTAATTCAGTAGGTGTAATGTGAGGCCCAAGAATTTGCCTTTTTAGCAAGTTTCCAGGTGATGCTGATGCTGCTGGTCTAGGAATGAAAAGAAAGAAGGGACACTATCTGCTGTCAAACTCAGCTGTCCCATCTGCCACCTCCCCTCTCTCCCCCCAGAGTACACATTTCCAGAAGGAACCTATCCATAAAGCTCTCTACATAATTAAGAATTTAATATTAGCAAAGGATAGGGGCGATTTAGATCAGTTTCAGGGGACAGCAGTGGAAAATCACCTGGAAAATAGGATGCATAAGAATTAGGATGTTCAGACAGTGGTATGATTATCTCATCCTCCTGTAACCTTTGAGGAGATAATAGAGGTCATCAGCACTATATCCGGACAGCATTCAGAGAGATGGAAAAAAAAAGAACATGCTTGGGGGATGTAAAAATATAAGAGTAGGTAAAACTAACATTAGTCCAATGGTTGTTGGCAGATTAGCCAAACATAGTTAGCAAGGCTTTCACTTTGAAAAGGCCTTCATTAAAGGGTATGTAAGACCTGCAGCAGAAAATTCGACTCACTCCCCTTTTGATTATGCCCTATAGGTTATTGGGCCCCGACTTCCTAAGTTTTCCCCTGAAGGAAAGATCTGTCAATAAATAAATTAATTTTCTCACTCTGAATCCAGATCTTCAGATCTTATCTTTATTCAATAAACAACCTATCGATGTATTTTGTTGATACAATTACCATAATTTAACATTGTGGGACAACTACAAAAATTGCTTTCCCAACCTGTTTTATAAATACTATTTTATTACAAACCATACCACTACCTTCTTCTAAGAAATTGTTTACAGTAGAAGCTTTGACTAAAGGTCTTCCTAACACTATTTAATATAGTTCATAGTTTAATAATAATTTAAAAAAATGTGAATTTTTGAAACCTAGAAACCTAAGCAGAAGAAGAAAATACACATTTGCCTGGGATTCGGGTTTCTCTGCCTAAGGCAGCAAAATAGAGAAGATAACTTGTAGTTACTGCTTCATTCCCTCCAGGTAAACACTAGCCTGGAGTCATAGGTCTAAGGGAAGAATTCAGACATCCAGGAATCTGAGTGGGAAATGAACGACAGCTTTATTTTTACCAACTTTTCATTAATCTCTGATAGCATGTCTTTCAGTTATTAAGGGAAGAAGCAAAGCGAGTACCTCACTTTGTCACCAACAGAAATGACATATTCTTTCATATCCTATGATAGTGACTGTAGTACCTTGAAATATCATTTACATCCATCACTACTTCAGGGTCACAGTGGGTGTGAGACCTGCCACCATATCCTTTTGTTTAATGAGTTAATAAGCAAGTACATATGTTACTAATCACAAATTGGTTTCTTATGATCTTGATAACAGGGTTTTAATATAATTGTTTCTCTTATTCAATATAATTGTTTCTCTTATCCAGGGTTTCAATATAATTGTTTCTGTAATCCTCTATATTTTATATATTTAAAATATTAATCTGAGAAGGAATCATATCATGGGTTTCACTAGACTATCAGTGGTCCATGGTAAAAAAAACAATTAAGAATCCCTGAGACAAAACCACAATGACACATGATATATAGATGATGTATTACAAAATCATACACTTGAAACCTATGTAATTTTACTAACCATTGTCTTCCCAATAAATTTTAAATTAATAAAAGAAAAAGATGCTAGATTGACTGCAAAACATAAAACATACATATCAAACAAAACCATATAAACAAAATTAAAAGCTCACTAAAAACTGGGAAATATATTTGGAACATATGTTACGAAGAGTTAATAGACTCAGGATGGGCAAAATACTCACTGATTAATTTTTGAAACAATAATTACCCAACAGAGAAATGGAGGAAGATCATGGATGGGATACTTATAAAATGTGAAATAAAAATGGACTTTATATGTGATAAAACAAAGTTCAACCTCACCAATTAAATGCAAATTAAAGAAATAGGGCTCTGACGTTTTTCACCCATTAAATTGGAAAATAGTTCAAAATGTGTTAACGCGCATTATCATAATGGAGATGGCAAAGAAATACTCTTGTGTAAATTTGGTATTAATGCAAATTGTTTTGAGCTTCCTGAACAATTTGGCAGTTTATGCCAAAAACCATTTAAATGTGCAAACCTTTTGATCCAGTCATTTTGCTTCTAGGAGTTTATCCTAAGAAAATGGTCAGAGACGTAAACAAAAATTATGTAAAAGGAAATTAAAATCAACTTTATTTATAAGGATAAAAAATGAAATTAATGTAAATATAGCAGGTCACTAAATTTTACATAAATTGCTATTCATCCATATGATGAGATATAGTGTACCTATAAAAATCAGGTTAAAGGAATACGAAAACGCTTAAGATAAATAGTGGAAAAACTGAATTTCAAAAAAGTTTAGGGTGTAACCTCAACCTGCATACGTAAAGACTGAAGGATACTAAAATATTAACAGTGGCTATCTTTGGGTGGTGAGATCTCAGTAAATTTTCTTCCTTAGGTATTATCCAAATTTTGTGCAATCAGTAAACTACTTTTATAATCAGAAAAGAAATACTTTTAAAGATAGACCATTAAAAACAAACAAACAAACAAACAACAGGACTGGCCAGGTGGCACAGTTGGTTAAGAGCACAAGCTCTGAGCAGCAGGGTCGCTGGTTTGATTCCCACATGGGCCAGTGAGCTGCGCCCGAGCTGAGCTGCTTCTGAGCTGCCAACAGGTGGCAGGATTGCTCAGCTGGTGAGAGCGCATGCTCTTAACAACGAGGTTGCCTGTTGGACTTCCACATGGGATGGTGGGCTGTGACCCCCGCAACTAGATTGAAAACAGCAACTGGACTTGGAGCTGAGCTTGCGCCCTCCACAACTAAGATTGAAAGACAACAGCTTGACTTGAAGCTGATGGATCCTAGAAAAATACAATGTTCCCCTTCCCCAATTCCCCAACACTGTTCCCATCCCCAATTCCCCAATAAAATCTTTTTTAAAATATTGAGTTAAATAAAATTTATAAAGAATGTTAGATGTCTAAGGCAGGATATCAGTTCTTTGGACCAACATTGAGAACCAACTAGCCATTCTTCTTTGTCCCTCAAAGATCAACATGCTTCTTAACTTTCACCTGGGAGAGAACTGCCCCTGCCCAGACGAGATCCGGGAGGAGCTGTATGACTTCCACGACGACCTTCTCACTCACTGTGGTGAGCTTCTGGGATGCAGCTTAATTATCAAAGACACTCCTGTCCCTCCCTGATTCCTTCATTAGAAGCCTAGTGGGGGAAGCAAGCCGGGGCAGGGGCAGGGGCATGGGCTGGGACATTGTTATTCTATTTTAAAATTACAATACTAATTACTCAAGGGATGACTCTATCCAAACCACTTAGATCAGAGAAGATATAGGAAAGAACCCTAGCATAATTCATGACTGAAATTCCTTCCACCCAGAAGAGACTTTGCTGAAATATGAGAAGGAACTGGGTCTGTGAAGAACGAAAGAAAATAACTGATCCTTACAGAGGATTAACCCAATTTCCTTAACCTTAGATAGTTGGGACTGTCCTCCCAGCTGAGCCAAAATTCTGATTCCTTTTGCTTTGTAGCTGTTGCGATAACCTAGTTTTGTAACTGCTGCCCTTAAGGACTCTGAGCCAGCAGTCCCTACTCTGACACATACATGTCGGCTGGCGTTAAGTGGTTCTCAGCATTTGTGCTGCTTGGACATCAGTGGATTGAGTAATATATTGGATAATGGATGGTATAGTCATTTGAAATACCTGAATGTTAACTCTTTCTGGAGATGCTAGAGCCCTTTGGGGGTATAGCTTAGAAAGAGTTAAGTCTTGGGATTGAAATTACTGGATGTTCTTATATACAAGAAATCATGTTTTTAAACTTGCCAAAAGACATTGTCCAGGTAAATATTTAAAGTTCCAGAAGAGGAAGCAAAGTTTCCAGGTTCTCTCAGTCATACAGTGGTTTCATAGACTGTTTGAGATTTTTCACTCTGTTCTGTGACTTGCTAGGGGTTCCCCTGGAGGAAGAGGAGGAGGAGGAGGAGGACACCTCCTGGACTGGAAAACTCCGTGCCTTGGTGTATAAAATCAAAGGCCCCTCCAAGCCAAAGAAGGAGAAGCCGACAGAGGAGGAAGAGTGCTGCCCTAGTAAGTGACGGTGCCTTTCAATCATAATACTCCAACACGGTGCTCTTCTAAGTCTTGACTAAGGGAATTGGCTTTCTAACAAATACCAAAAAATAGAGACGGTCTGCTTAGCTTCAAAGGACGCATCTTGGCATTCTGTCATAATGGGTGATACTGTATATTTTGGGCTATGCTTGTCTTCTGACTTGGAGTTTGCTTTCAGAGTCTTCTGAAACCTAGTTTAAAATGCCTAGAAACAGATTTCTGTTCTTTCTTTTATGTTTCTCTATTCTTCCTCTCCTACCCATCGTTGCTTCTGACGCTTCTGCTTGTGGTTCCTGAACATTGAAAATTGCCTCGCGTGGAAATAAAGTAATAAAAGGCTAGTAAAGGAAATAGGATATGGGGGTTGAGGACAGTTGTTTTTGTTTTTCTTGGCTGCAATTTTCATAATGTAGCATCCTAGAGGACTTTCACCTTCTGTTTTGCAACAATGCCAAACCTTGTTCAAACTCGTTTCTCTAATCCTTATTGTATAGGTGACTCCCATGATATGGAAACAAGATCATAATTTCTTCTACAGGGCAGTTTATTGTCTATAGACCATTAACATTTCAAGAGGAAGATTATCTGCATATATATATATAATCAGTCTGCTTTATAGGATCAGATTGTGCAAATATTTCATTTGTCTAACGAAGAAGAAAGTTCCTAGGTTTAATATAGTTGCCTTTTATCTTGTTCCATGTTCCTATCCATCTTCGAATATGCTCTCAAATCATAGACTAGAGCAATAGACTGTCAAGATATGATTGGTTTGTCTGAAAACACTACTCTGGATTTCATACATCTTATTGCCCTTTATAGTGACCTTCTATCTTTGTCAGAGTATCTCTGAAGGGAGCGAATCCTCACCATTTATCAGCACAAGCATTGAAACCTCTGGAAAAGGGGTGTGGGGTACTTGGCGGCAGTTGCACTGGCAACCTTTGATCGTCCCATCCATCACCATGGAAAGGGTAGGGTGGGTATTTGGTGAGGATGTGCCAGCAGGATTCTAAAGGCACAAAAAAGAATGAGTTTAGACTCCCTTTGTGGTTCCTGCCAAAGCAGAACTAAAAATAGACTGAGCTGCCCCGTATTACCTGCTGAGAGTCTATTTTGAAAGTGGATGTTTCTAATAATAGAATGTGTCACAAGTAAGTGTCCTTTGGAGATAGTCAGATGAAATCTCCTGGCACTGTGAAGTCTCCTTAACTCTAAGAATGGTGCCCAGACTCCAGGCATTGCTGGGTTTAACACAGCTGCCGCAGGCCTCAGGCAGAAATACCATATTCCGTCTGTTCTGGTAGAATATGCAACCCTGAGAAGCTACTCCAGGATGTGAGGCCATGTCTTCATCCCATGCTGCTTCCCTTCCACAAGCAAAATTATGAGAGGTTCAAGCTTTGGGTCATAAGTCTTCTCTCCCGGAGTCCCAGAATTAGAAATAGAAGGTGGTCAAATGCGTGGTTGTCAGCATACAGGGTCCTTACCCCCATGTTCCAGGGATTCAGGATGCATCTTAAGAGAAAAATCTTAGGAATGGTTTAACTGCCACATCCCCAAAATGGTTTTTAGCTTGATCGAATGGAGACGGTGTTTCTGAATAGATAGCCAGCTGCAATAAAGGGGTCAAAAATCCTTTAAAATATTGGTAACTTTTTCCATGTTATTGCCTATCTGATTTCTCTTACTTTTGCATTTAATAAAATATTAAAAATATAGAAAATAACATGCTATAGTGAATAAAATATTTACCAGATACTTCATAGAAACAGTCAGCGCTCCATATCTTTGGCTTCCACTTCTGTGGATTCACCCAACCATGGATCAAAAATATTTTTTTCAAGTTACAGTATTGCTGACACATACTATGTAGTTTGACCTAAGATGCTTCTTGTGCTGAACATGTACAGGCTTTTTTCTTGTCATTATTCCCTAAACAATACATACAATTATTTTCACAACATATCCAGTGCATTAGGTGTTATAAATAATCTAGAGATGTTTTAAAGTATATGAGAGGATGGCATAGGTTATAGGAGTAAAATACTACTCCATTTTATATAAGGGATGTGAGCATCTAAGGGTGGGGGTCCTGGAACCGATCCTGCACGTACGCTGAGGGATAACTGTATTAGTTGACTGTTATTAGATTTGTTTTACTCTTCAATTGTGTAGTTGAAGAAAGTAGGACTCAGAAGAATTAAGGGATACTTTTCATTTATTGTTTCCACACTTACCAGATTCCAGAAAAAAATTTGGGTGACTGAATGTCACCAGACCAAGATAACCAAGATGAGTAAAGCTGTGATTTGATTCAGGTCACCAGGCTCTGATTCCACGTTCTTTCCATTGTTTCATGAAGCACTTGCAAAAGAATTTATCATCTTATATACTAGGAGCCCCCAATGTAAATATTACATACAAAATGGCTTTTTAAAACCATCATCGTTTTATTTTGCTTGCTGCATCTGTGAGGTAACTCACTACTTGACTCATTGTTATATGCAGGCAATCGGAACCCAACAAAAGTCAGTAAGTCAACCAAGCCAAAGAGTTTTCAATTTCAAGTGTTTCAATTTCTTCTTTATGAGCAATGGGTGTTGACCAGATGACCTGCAGGGAAGCCTCAACTTTTCTAGAAAACAGGAGGCCATGATGTCCTGAAACTCATGAGAACCCTGCTAGCTGGCTCACTGTGGCAGGGATTTGCCTCAACTAACTCCAAGCCATACTACAGATGAAAGCTAGTATGATCTTATCAAAAGATTATATGATAATGAAGGTAAAATCTTGTAGTATCCGTCTGTCATACTAGGTCACGCTTCGTTTTCATATCCCAATTCAGCAAATTCTGTGGAAAATCTTTTGCCTATTGGTTCTAGGCCTGTGTTTCTCTCACACTACAGTGTAAGCAGAGTTTCCTTGACTATCAATGTGTAGTCACTGAGTTATTCCTCCAGAGGCATCTATCACCATATTGGCACAAAGTAGGTCCTCAATCAATGTTAGATTTTCTCTCCCCTGACAACTAGTCTGGGTTAGCCAAGAAAAGGGTCAAATTTCTGATCAATGGAACCGTAAATCAATAATTGGCGGGAGGAGGGGTGGGAGGAGTTGGTGTTTTGCTTTGTCACTAAGTTTGGGGTGATTTGTCACAGCAGCAATAAAAAACAAATACAGGTGCTAACAGCAAAAAGAGAACTCTAGGGGTCAGACACATTATAAAGACAGGCAATCAATTAGAAATGTGAGGAAGAGGAGGGTGTTATAGATGATCTTTATGGATCCTTACAAGATGGGCAATTGCATTAACAGATATAAAGGGGCAGAGCCTTACTTTTATTTAGCTCCTTAGAAGTTACCAGATTTTTCACCCCGGTCTCATTCACCTGGATCACCCTGCATGGCAGACAAAACAGGCATCATTGGTCCTAGTATGGGGATGAGGAAATGGAGAATCTGAGGCACGAGGTGACTCCATCTCATGGATGGTGAATCAGGGGTCAGAACTCATTCTGATAATGCACGGGCTCCCAGGCCCACACCCCTCAGCAATAGATGCATAACAGGTATCCTGCATCTATTAAACCAGCCAGTCCTTTGGTAGCCTGTGTTTCTGTGAGGGGGAAGAGAGCTGGATTGTCAGGATAGAGGAAACCTAACGTTTATTGGGCACCTGCTTTGTACCAGCTACTGGGCTAGATGCTTCACATCCCCGCATCTAATTTTATCCTCACAGCAAACAGGCAGACATAGGGACAGCCAGGTTCCCATTTTGCACACCAGGCAGCTAAGCCTGAGAGAAGCAAAACAATCTGGACAAGGTTCTTGCAGTGAGTAAGAAAGAGGCCAAGACTGGAACCCTGCTCCATGGCCAGGGCCCCTGCTCTTTCAGAGCACTGTACAGAACTGGCTCGGGGGGAGCTGCAGGGGTGGATGGAGAGGACAGTGAGGAATAGAAATTGAGGATGCCGGGCTGTAGCTTGCCTCATAGTCAGTTTACTCTGCATACTGAATAGACATAGAAACTAAAATAAAAGCAGTTCAATTATTTTCCCAGCAAAGGGAAGACAGAGACCTTAGTCCCCTGAGTCCTTTGCTGTCCCATTTCAGCTCCATCTTCATTTCAGGGACATCCCTCCCTAGCACACTGGCCACATCATCTGTTTTCTCTCTGTTCTTTTCCCCATTGTCATCATAGGTCATTTAATTGCCAGAACCTTTTTGAGAAAGCGATTGTGAGGCTGGTTGATTGATTTCAAAACTAACATGCTAATTATCTCCATATGATGGATGGGACCCCAGGGGGCCGCAGAGATGAACTGGTAGAATCCACAGCAAACACCAAAGCATCATTTTGCTAGTGGTCTGCAGGGCTGCTTCTCACAGTGAGGGGGCGCCCAGTGGCTTGAGAAACAGTCCTGTGTCGGGGAGCCCTTTGTGGGTAAGCTTTAGCCAGGGTAGAAAACACCAAGGGAGGGAAATTTAGAAACAGATTTAGCAGAAATATCCAACTGCCATGTCACTGTCCACACAGGGCCAGCTCTGAGAGCCAAGCTCAAGGGCAGCCAGGCCAGGCCGACTGGGGCAACTTGTGGGTCCTTGCCAGTTGTGGATCAAGGCAGGAAGCTCCGTCTCCAGTGCTTCTTCTCCAGTATAGCCATACCCCCATGCTGCCTTAGCAGACCTCACCTATTCACAGGAATCTTGGTTTGTTTATTAAATTGAAGTGTTTTTAAACAAAGTGAGGACTAGTCTAGCAATGACCATCATTGCTGAGGAAAACTTGGTTCCTGCCACATCGGTCTTTTCTATTTTTTTGAGGGCAGTGTCACTGGCCCTCATATGTGGGACCCGAATCGGGATCCCTGGCTTCCCAAGCCAGCACTTAACCACTGTGCCACTCGGCCAGCCCCCGTCTTTTCTATTCTTACATGGTGGTTATGAGGATTAAATGATCATTCAGATGCAGTGTTTAACACAGGGTCTGACACATAGGAAACTCTTAGTAAACACTGGCTACTATTATTGTAATGAGAAGTATTGGGTTATCGGAAAAGTCATGATGCATTTCTGCAATGAAAAACATAGAAAAAATACATCATAACTTTCCCGACAACACAATAGAATGTTCTAGCAAGCAGCTTGAACTTTTACACTTATTCTCCAGCCAATAAAGCCAATAGAGAAGGAAATAAGTGTATACATCTAAAAATTAAATATAGAGCTGAGAATGAGAGCTGGGTGTTTTCTCAGATGTTCAGCGACTTGGGGGGCCCCAGGCAGGCTCTGTACCATCAGTCACCTCTGGGGGCCTGACAGCCAGTGCCTGTTCATTAGACTCTGACAGAGTGGTTCTTTCTTGTCAGGAACAATGGTCCTTGCTGTCTTCCCAGGCTTTTCTTTTCAGGTTTTCAGAGCCTTATAACCTCATTGCCAGCATCTTTGTTCTGGTGAAATGAGGCAAGTGGTACCTTTTGCTTCGCCTGGGCCAGGAAGGCCCAGGAGGCCTGAGAAAGCGGAGAAATTAGCCTGATGACTTTTCCAAGTCTCCTTGAAGTCAGTGGATTTGACTTGCTCTCTGACCTTCTGTGCTAACAAATCATAGGTATTTGGCCACTTTGTGTTGCAGACCAGACTTTTAGCCCAGAGGAAGCTCTGGGACACAGAGGGCAGGAGACCTTCCCCAGTAAACCTCCCCAACTAAACCTACAGGCTGTTGTGCCATCCTACCCCTGATATAAGAAGGGCCCTTCCTCAGCTAGCAGTCCAGACAGTCAAGGCCATCGAGTCACCACAGCTCATCTCCTCTGGGTAAGTGATTAGTGGTGTATGGCGATGCTTTGATAATGGCCACTTACCGTGGTCAGTAACCACTGTAATGTTAAGATTTTAGTTCTCAATCACAGGTTGTACTGTTAGTAATAGCAAGCTGGGTATTGTCAAGATAGGGCCAGTGGGCATTAAAATGTGGTAGTAAAATTCTTGGTGCTCATCAATTTAACCCAATGAAGCCATAGGCATTCATTTGCTATTTTAGTAAATTAGTGCAACTTTTTCAAGAGCTCAGTGAGTCAGATAGACACACAATCCTAGACGATAAAGCCACAAGTGACTTGACTTCAAAGAAGTGGATAGAGACACAGAAGTAAATCAACTTTACCAAGGTCACACAGTGAGAGCTGGAACAAAGAACCCAGCACCCTTGTCATTGCACCATCCTACATTCATTTTCTTCAACATGAATTTAATATTAGTAACTTCATTTTATTGGAGAAGAAATTGGGGCTCTGGGAAAGTGAATCATCAGCCCAGCTCAGTCAGTTAGCAAAAGAGCTAAAGCTTTATGATTTTCAGGATTTATTCCTGAATCCATTTCATAGTTTATTAAGAGAGCATCTAGACAGTATAATATAAATTTAAAGCATTAATAAAGATCACTAATTTTCTGAATTTTATGAAGCTGTTAAAAGTAAGCAGCTCTCTGGGCCGACCGAGTGGTGCAGTGGTTAAGTGCTGATTTGGGAAGCCAGCGGCCCTGGTTCGGGGTCCCACATATGAGGGTCAGTGACACTGCCCTCAAAAAAAAAAAAAAAGTAAGCAGCTCTAAGATGATAAAGTAGGTGGGTTTAAATTCCAGCCGTGGAGATTTGAATCCTAGCTCCCTTGTTTACTAATTGTGATGTTAGGCAAGGATTGAATAAAATAATGCTCAGTTTTATGTTCTAGTCCTTAGAAGTTTAGTTTAGTCCAAATGTCCTCTCAACTTTTGGAGTGAATATACAAAGTATAGGTCATGAGAACTTCATCTCCACATTTACCATTTCTGATGCTTTCTGCAAAAAAAGAAAAAAAAAAAACTCAGGTAGACTAACTGATAAGGAACTTTATTGACTGGCATACCTGGAAGTTTAGAAATGGAACCAGCACCAGGTTGATTTGATCCCACGGCTCTGCTTACTCTCCCCACGGTCTTCTTACTCCATGTTCCAGCTTCACCTTAAGGCTGGTGGCAAGATGGTGGCTACAGTTCTGGGATTCACACCCCAGTACAGTGTCTAATGGGAAAGTGAGAACGTTTCTCCAGCCCCAGTATTCATGAAGTAAGGATCCTCAGGTTGCCTTCGATTGGAGAACTTGATCACAGGTCAACTCAGGAACCAACGAGCTTGACTAGAAAATAAAATGCTGACTTAAGTCAATGGAACCCACCTTTAGAGTGGGGTTGCACCAGCTTTCACTGAGGATCATGGGCCATAAGGTAGAGAGGCAGGTATCACTACAAAATCAGGGTTCTGTTCAGAAGGAAGAAGGGACAAATGAATGCTGGATGTGTGGTCAGCAGTATTCATCACGCCATGATGGTTTTCATTGTCAGCATCTTTCATATACTCAATGGTTAACATTGAAATGTAGACATTTCCAACCCTTGATGTTCATAGGGAGAGTAGAGGCCAAAGAACCGTGTTCCAGAAACTACAGAATATGCTGCCTGTGCTCTGTGGACATTATCTAATTGGCCATAGCAGTTCTGCAGTCAGTGCTTTCTGCATTTGATGTTCTGGCGTGACAGAAGCTCTGGGCTAGATCCAGGCAGACCTCAGTTGTGTCAGCACTCTGTTGCTTACTCCAGTTGCCTCAGCAAAAACTTAGAACTGGATCTGCCTCAGGGCCTGCCTGTGCGTGCTTTCATAGTAGCTTGCTCCTTGAGACCCTGCAGTCTGACCGGTAGCTTTGGGAAAGGACTCGGGTATCCTAACCCAGGACTTTCTATCAGTGGGAGTATACTAGTTTTCTATTGCTGCAGTAACAAATTGTCATGAACTTAGTGGCTTTAAAACAACACAAATGTATAATCACCCAGTTCTGGAGGTCACAGATCTAAAATGAATGGATTAGTAGCATTGCATTCCTTCTGAAGACTCTAGGGGAGAATCCATTTCTTGCCTTTCCTGGCTTTTAATGGCCTCCTGCTTTCTTTGACAAGCGCCCCTTCCAGCAATAATATCATTCCCAGCTCTGCTTCTGTCATCGCATGTCCTTCTCTGACTTTGACCCTCCTGCTTCCCTTTTATAAAGCCCCTTGTGATTACATTGAGCCCACCCAGATAAACCAAGACAGTCTTCCCCACTCAAGATCCTTAACTTAATCTCATAAGCAGTGTGCCTTTCGCCATATAAGGTTTCCTGGTATTCACAGGTTCAGAGAACTAGAAGGTGAACTTCTTTGGGGAGCCATTAGTCAGCCTACCACAGGCAGGAAGAAAGCAGAGGTCAAAATACACTTGTTCTTTTCACTTGAAAATGATCTACCACCTGTCAATGCCTCCAGAGCATTCACAGCGTACCACAAGCTGACTTTTTAATCACCTAGAATTTTAAAATAAGTGTACATAATCTAGACGCACATAATCATTTTTCTTTTCCAATTGTATGTGTAAACATTGCAAATTGCTTCCCAAGTTCAAGCTAGGTATAGTGCAGTTTTGTTTGCTCCCTCTCCTTGATGTAATCAAAAGACTTTCTTCCAAACTGACACAGATTTAAGAACTCACTCGCAGAAATGTACCACCAGCATCGGTTTGCAATCTGTCAACTGCAGGGGTCTGATTTGCCAGCGGCCAACATCTGCTCTTTGATAATAAGTATGTACTCCATTGCATAATGGCCACTTGGACTCTGATATAAATATAGAGATAAAAAGAAAAGATTCTTTCCAGACCCTTGCAGCCTAATAATTTAAACATATACCATGAAAATAAACGACCTTTCTCTTATTGTTGGCATTGCAATGCTGGTCATTCGACCATTTAAAAAAGAGTTATACCAAATATGGTGGGTGGCTCTAGAGAACGGTCTTGTAAGGTTCACAGAATGTTGGATCCTGGGGTCCAGTAGCAAGTGGGCAAGTGAGAGAAAGTAAACAACTTAACAAATAATACCTGATGTATTAAGGCTAGGTCTAATTTAAAGGCTCTCTATTCCTTTCTTCTTCTGTGGAATGTCTGACTAGTCCAGAAATCACATGGTGAAGTAGCTATTTTTCTTCTAAAGTATCTTTCAGGCACCAAGTCTTCCTAAATAATATAACGCCTTAGAAATATTTCCATTCTGAGTTAACCTGGACAGTCATTTAAAATGCTGTTTCTAGATCATATATTTGATATAATTGCCTAGATGTGACTTTCCCTAATTACACAAATTGCAAAAGTGGAGTGTGCTAGAATGTTAATAATTTCATAAATGAAGCCATTTATATTTGTCAAGGAAACCACATGACTAGCTTCTCTAAGGCATTCTGTTTCATAGGATTGATTTTATATCTCAGCAGAAAAGAAGTGTTTAGTTACACATATTTCTTTCTTACTTTTTCCTTTTGGAAAAGAACACCATAGCTTTTTAAACATCACATGAGCTGAACCATCTTGTGCACTTGACAAGGCCTTCATGAAACAGGTAAATCAATGGGTAGAAATCCTAGAGCTTCAATAAAGACTGCAGAAGCAAGTTCATTATATTTGGTAGAGGCTCTAAGTGGAGTATTTAGGCGTGTGTGTGTGTGTGTGTGTGTGTGTGTGTGTGTGTGTGTGTGAGAGAGAGAGAGAGAGAGAGAGAGAGAGAGAGAGAGAGAGAGAGAGAGAAAACATACATTATGGCAAATGTAGATTTAAGCTCTCTACCTCACCCTTACCTTTCTCCTGGAGCCTGTCCCCATTTCAGAGTCATGCTTCCTAAGTGTTTTTTTTGTATGTTTGTTTCTTTGGGGGTTTCCTAGTGATTAAAGGGAAGCATTTCTGAATTTGAATTTAGAAAAGTAACAGAAATAAAATCATTATTTAGTTGTAACTGTTCTTGACATACCTGTCTCTCTTTGGTTAAGAAAGAGGTTCAAATTCATCTGGAGAACTGACTCCCTTTGCTGTTGAAATTCCTACCAAAATTGTGAACATTCTCCCACTGATACCAGAAAAAAAATAAAAGCATTTACTACATGGACTACTTGTGTGAGCCATCCATTAAAGGAAAATGGCATTCCAAGTTAGTCATAGCCAAGAATAGTCTTTTCCATCAGATCATTAAATTCATCCCTCTTAATTTCATGATAGAGCTTTTTCCTTCCCTGCTTCTTTAGTATCCATGTAATGTGGACCTATTCTACAAATAAAGAACTTTAGGTAAAGGACCCATTGGAGAAGAAATGGAAGAGGAAGATTTCATCATTTCTCTTCTCAATTTCTTTTGAGTATATTACTGTAGATGTTGTACCTTCTAACGAATTGTCTTATTTCCTAAATACCTTGGAAAACACAGTTTAACCCATTATTTTTTACACTCTCTAATTAAATGCTCCCCATGTATATATTTACTTTCCCAAACTAGGCTGCTGTGCATAATTGTGTCTTGAAATAGTTTCATTTCGGGTATTTAACCCAATATTGGACACTTTACAGAAAATAGTGTTTGATTAATAAACTATTTAGGAGGGACACAACTGGAAGCATGAGGTATGATCAAAAAATATGGTGAATGTTTAAATGAAAAAGAAAATTTATTGCAGTAAAAGACACATAGGCATTAAACCCTTCTCAAAATCCACCCCCCCACACACCCCTTCCCCGCTTCAAGCATATTATATAATACTTATCTCATTGTTCTTGCCACTTTCTGAAGCAGTTCTGGAAGTCATCTTTCGTGAGTGTCTTTAGTTGTGCTAAATCCATTAATGTATCTTGCTTGTTGAATGGATCTTTTACCTATGAATGTTTTTGTAACATCATGCATTTGGTCACTGGGAAATTATTGGTTCACCAAGTTATGCAGAGCTTCCAAATGTTGACATCTTTAATTATAAAATGTCTTTAAAATCACATTTGTTACTATCAACAGTTTAATAAGAAAAGTCTTGAAGTATTGGGAGTCTGTCAAACTCACTGTGGCAGATAAACCTTTTCCAAAATCCTAGTTTTCACTTGTAAGCTCAAATTATATTATGGCAACAGATGCTATTGGTTGTTTTCCTTGAAGTGACAGGCTTCCTTCTTTCATTTTTAAGAAAACGTCTGTCAGTTACCCAAGATTGCTTAACCTAGTTTGTCTTTGGTTCTTTGAATTGAAAATGTTACTCCATGAAACAAGCTCCCAGCTCAAACACACAAGTGCTTTTCCTCAAGAAAACCGCTGCTCTTTGACATACAGCCAGAATGCTTTAAGCATAGTTCCCGTTTTGTCATGCAGAATATTCAAAAGGTGTACACTCAAGAGTTCATTATTAATAAAATTAATAATGTTTATATTTCATTGAGAACTTGCTTATGTGAAACTGGGGATGTGGCAGTGTCGAGCAGAGTTCGGCGCTACTGACTTGATTCATGCAAAGGCACCAACAGTTGTACCCACCGTTGCTTTTGCACCATTAGTGCAGCTACCAATGAAATGAAAAAGGCAAATAACATCTTAGCATTGTTATGAAAATACATTTGGCCTTGAGAATTGCCTAAAGGATCTTGGGGACCCCACAGGTCCTTGGACAACCCTTTGTATAATTACTGGTATAGATAACATAGCATTTAACCTTAATAAAGCCCCCAATATGTGTCAAATATGGTTATATGCATTAATTATTTTAATCATTGGATGCACAGAATATACAGAGAGCGTCCAACCTTTTAGAACATGTGTTTCTTTAACCTCTTGACTCCGGTACCTTTATGCCGCTCTGCCACTGTTTCATGGAAGCTAATTAAAATCTGGGGTGTTTTCAGTAGCATGGCTGTCAGAGGTAAAGCTTCATTTTCTCAGTTCAGTCTAGGTTTGCTTGGCGGGTGCTAGGTCTCTGGCATATGTCCACCCACAAAATACACTGTGCTTTTCAGGGCTCTTGAGAATGTTTCTTCCCCCTCCCCACAGTTTTCTTCTCATCTCTGTATTATTCTTTCTCTCACTTTCTGGACCTGAGTCTCATGTTTGGAAAACCTGATTAATATGAATGACCTTAAATGTCCTGCCTTCTATTGAATTGGTATCTGTCCATCAATAACACAACGATGATGAGTCTTGCTTTTTCTGTCATGACATTGGGGTCACATTTTTTTTAACTGAGCTTTAGCTTGGTCACACACACATTTATTTATCGCTCTTATCCTTCCCTTGAAAACTAGTCTGGGCAGAGAACCCGAAGGTTGTTTCCTACTGCATCCTTCCAGGCTAAAGGACTGTGTTCTTTCCCATTTGCCCTCAAGTGAGATGTTTCGCTGTAAATGTTCCACTAAACTATAAATGTTGACTTGGATTTTTAAGTCATTGTGAGGGTAAGCGCTCACTCAGACCCTGAATTCATCTGAAAGTCAGGTTGCGGAAAAGCTAATATTCACTTGGTTTCATTATGACTCTGTAAAATTCCCTGTTAAAAAGAAGATGGACCTTGAGCTGATTAACAATTCTGATTGTTGCCTTTCATGCATGGCAAGGACTGTAATGATATGTATAATCTCTGCAGAGCATTTGCTTGGTATTGATGAGAACTGTGATTTTTTTTCAACTCAAAATATAGGCTAAAGAGGGAATTGTACTTACAGGACTAGAAAACTTACGTGGGGTCCAAGAATTCTCTGTTTGTGTCTTGCTTTCTTTCCTTACTGTGAATAGTAACTAGGAGAAATAGGAACTTCTACATTTGGCTGCTGAGGAAACAGGTTCCTGAGAGGGGCTCAGTCTAGCCCATAAATAACTTCTTCCCCTCCCCTCCCCCCAAGATTAAGATATTATCTAACCTAACAGCTATTAGTCAGCAGTCCCTGCCTAGTGAGACTAGTGAGATCTCTTAGGAATATCTTTCAAAGGTGTATCTCTCTGCCTTCGGTATCCTTTTTTAAGTTTTTTGGCTAATGTCCCCCATCTGAAGCTAAAATACCCACAGGGTTGACAGACACAGCAGTCAGTCAAATGGACTCCATCTCGATCTCTTCTGGAGTTCTCTTTTTATGTCCTTATGATGAGCCAGGACTGAATGATGTCGAACAGACATGCACCATATATAGTATATCAAGGTAGAAAACTCGATTATTAGAGATGGCACAGATGACCAAAAGCACTCATCTGAGTTCATATCCAGTCCTTTCTCTGATGGACCCTATGACCTTCATTGTCCCCTGAGCTCTGCCTTTATCATCAGGTCTGAATTAAGGATCTTGGTGCTATCCATACCTTACAGGGAGGTGATAGGCAGAGCCAGACTCAGATGCAACTATAATTTAAAAGTAGCATGTCTCACCTCGGTACTGGCACCTCCTGGAACTGTGTGTGGCCTGGGGAGGGGTGAGCAGTGCTTTCCCAGCCATGCTGGCAGGGTCCCCTTCTGCTCTGTCCTCCCATACCACTGCCAGCCATTGAGTCTAACCTCTGAAAGGCCCACCGTTGCTTCAAGTCCCACTGGCACTCTTTACTGAGACAGCCCAATGGTATGTCCATGCCACCAGTATGAGCCCTGAGAAATTCTGAATTCAAAGTCTCACTGGTTTTCCTCTCTCAGTGCTTGTGAAAGTAGTCCCTGGTGCAGTGCCAGCCGACTCCTGCCTGAGATCCAGGCAGCACAGCTCAGTGCATGAGGGTCAGGTGTCCCACTGCGAAGCCTTTGGACCTAATGGGGGTTCGCAGTCCACTTCACTCCACCTCTTATTCTTGTCCTATAGAATGGCTCACACATGTCTTTTGATAACATATCCTACTTGTCTGCATGCCATACCCCATCCTTAAAAAAAGAATTGCTTAGCCTTGACCAACCAGCAGTGTGCCTTATCATTGAATGAAATAGCCAAGGTACACAGCTCCCCTGGAGCCCGGACAGCCACCATACTGGTCCTTCCTGTTGTCCTTCTAGTGACACTGAAGGAGCTCATCTCCCAGACGATGATCCGCTGGGCCCAAGAGGACCATATCCAGGACGCAGAACTAGTCCGGATGATGTTCAGCCTCCTCCGGAGGCAGTACGACAGCATCGGGGAGCTGCTGCAGGCGCTGCGGAAGGCCTACACCATCAGCCAGGCCTCTGTGGGCGACACCATCAACCTGCTGGCTGCCCTGGGCCAGATTCGCTGCCTGCTCAGTGTCAGGATGGGCAAGGAAGAGGAGTCGCTCATGATCAACGGGCTGGGGTAGGTCATCCACAGTCACGTGCAAGGCTGCCAGAGGGCTTCAAGTGGGGAAACGGGCTTACCCTGCTGAGTGGGAGTTCCAGAATCGCATCGTGTCCAGCCTGAGAGCCCCTCCTATGGGCACACCCTTGCCCGGTGGTCCCCTTAGATAACCTGAGAGACCAACTACCTGCTAATCAGGGTGAAGGGACATTACCAGAACAAGTAGGGAGGAGGAGTCTTGGAGAAAAACTGTAATTTAGCTTGAATCTGATTAAAACAGCCTCAGGGAGGCAATGAAGAAATTTGGAGCAAGGGACAATGTGTGCTCACGCCAATACAAGAGAAAACTTTTGAGCGCTCCTGCTTTTGACTGGAAATCTGAACGTTCCCTCTGCAAAATTACGGCCCACTCCCTCCCTTTTCTTAGCACTGTCCTAGCGAGTCGTTTCTGTCAGTTCTGAGGCACCTTTACCCGTAACAATAGCTTGTGTCTCTTCCATAGAAGCCATGCTATCAAATAGAAGGCATTTTAGACATCGAAAGAAATTTCTTTTAATTAGGTATTGTAACACTTCCATTTTGCAAATAGAAAACCTGAGGCACCGAGAGGTTCACTGAGCAACCCACAGTTTCACGTGATTACAATGAAAAACTCGTTGGAACTGCAGCCTTCCTGCTGCGTGTTCCATCCCACCACCCTTGAGCCAGCAAATTAAATGAGCATCTGTCACCAAGGCCCAGAACAGGGGCCTTGAAGATACCCAGGTTGGGGCGGGGAGGGGGGTGGGGAGGGGTGCACTCATTCCTCCAATTCATTTCCGTAGGGGAATCTTATAATAGAAATATAGAGATTTTTATGGGAAGAGATAACAGCGACAAATTAGCCTCCCTCTCAGCCATTGCAGTAGACATAGCAGCAGTGAAACCTGGTGGCGTGTCCTGTTGGCAGCTGTGACGCTCGGGGCAGTGGCGTGGTAGGGGTAGGCAGAGAGTGACCACACTGCCAGCCTTCACACAGCCTGTCTGTGGGCTGCTTCTGTCGGTGGGTTTCCCTGAAGCTTTAGTTTGTATTGAATGACTTAGAAACACATTTCTTTTTTATTTTGTTGATGATTTCACTGGTTGTTGAGGACTGCTGTCCCCAAACATCATTGGTACCTAATGTACAATTGTCATAAGGGTACAGCCTAATAATAAGTAAGAAATCTGAAGTACACAGAGACAGAGATAGAAGGCCAGAAAAGAGAAAATAAGCAGAAAGCCCTGAGAAGCTGGAGGAAGAGAAATCCAGTGATTTGGGCTGCCTTAAAACTATTGCAAGTAAAAGGACCAAGGGGCAACCATTCAATGTCATTACAAGGAAATGTTTCCAAGGCAGAAAGCATGTACCTAGTAGAAATAAAAGAGTCCGGGATATTTCTACCAGCTAAAAAGGCATTCCACTTATGTTCCAGCTGACCTAGTGCCTTCTTATTACCTTTTCAGCCTGTCAGTTACATCCCTTCGCCCTTAGCGTGTGTGTGCATTTGTATGTTCTCATCCCTGCATTTCCATAGCCTTGAAATAAGGAAGTGCTGAAGTCTCTCTCCGATTCTTACCCTAGAGACATAATGAACAACAAGGTGTTTTACCAGCACCCCAACCTCATGCGAGTCCTTGGCATGCACGAGACAGTGATGGAGGTGATGGTGAACGTGTTGGGTGCCGAGAAATCTCAGGTAATGTTACCAGGAGAACTTAGCCATATCTCAACCCCTGGGCAAGAACACTGGAGGTGACTTGTTTACAGCCACATGGCTGGTGTCCATTGGGAAGGGGAGGGACGTGCACAGTGCCAGGGAGGAGCTGAGAGGTGGGATGAGGCTGCTGAATGGCATCCAGCCAGTGTGAGATGAGAAGCTCGGGGCCTTTTCTGTCTTAGTCCACTGGGCCGTTCAACTGCTGCGTTTACCATACTTTGCAGCCTTGCTCCTTCCCAGTCGGGAATTCCTCTGGGTTCCACACAGGAACCTGGTGTGTTTTGTGCTGCATCAGAAGAAGGCTGTTTTAAAGGAAAACAAGACCTTAATAATAACCCTGGCAGTGTTCTCTTCAGAGTGTGCGTGTTTCCTCTGTGAGCCAAGCTCCTGATGATGTCCTTGCAAGCCCCCCCACCCCACCCCCTTAAGGTGCCTGCTGTCAGGGGGAGCTCCTGCTGGCAAGGGGAAAGGACTGGGGATAGGGCCCAACTTGGTATTTATCCCAATTTGCCTGAAAGTCCTCCTCAGAATCATAGCTTATAAAGGCAGTAGTAGATGGGGTATGTTTTCACATATTGGAAATTCCAGAGTGCTGGGTCCTAGGAAAGCATTGCCACCAGTACTGACAACTGGGGGTATGAAGGAGGAATGGAAGCCAAGCTCACAGTCTTCCTCCCTTGATTTCTTCTCTCTTGGGAAAGTAGACTCCCTCCAGGAGACCCCTGAGCAAACGTCTGAATGCCTCAGCAGGCACATAGATTCTAGGTTTCAGAACTTTACTTCTCTGAGCATCCCCCACCACCACCATGATTCTAATGGAGGAAATCAAGGGCTTTCTAGGCTCCTGAGCAAGGCGACCACTGACACCCTTTATTGAGCATTATTGGATCAAAAATAAGACATGGCCAGGCCCTGGAGATGCTAATTGCTTTGTTAAGCAGAGAAGCCAAACACAGAAAACAGTAATATAAGGTGGCATCTCAGTGCTAACTTGTATGACGCAGATTACAAGAGCTGTAGGAGCCCAGAGGAGAGCAATTATCAAGGACAGAAGGGATTGGGGGAGGCTCACAGTCCGAGAGTGTGATGCTCTTGAGGCTTCCACAACTGTAGGGGCCCACCTTTACCCAGAGCACTCAGGTTTGGCACACTGCCAGGCCTTGTCTCTCATCACCCATCTATCTCCTGAAATTTTCTGTCAGAGTTCTGTCCACTCCCCTCCTAGTTAGAAACAGTCTGGTGCAAGGTCGTGCAATTTCACGTGACATCTGAGGATGACTGGGTTTCTTGTTTGACATCTATTTCCTTGGAAAGAAAGATATTTCAGGAACTATAATTCGCTCGCAATGTTTTGGGAAGTCTCTTCTTGGGTGTCCACACTCTATCTCTCCTGTAAATACGTCTTGGAACAAACTGGAAGGAGAAAATATATTTTCCAAACTGTTGGCAGCTTACAAGACCTCAATTCTTTGAAGTCAGACTTCCCAGAAAGACCTCATGATAGATTCTTTCCCTTGACACTTCTTCCTTCTCTCTATAGATTGCTTTCCCAAAGATGGTTGCTAGCTGTTGCCGCTTCCTTTGCTATTTCTGTCGAATTAGCCGGCAAAATCAGAAAGCCATGTTTGAGCATCTCAGTTACCTGCTGGAGAACAGCAGTGTTGGCCTAGGTATGTTATGTTATAACTTCCATATATGGGTTCAGAGGTGACACTCCCCCTACTGACCACTTAGGATATAAAAGAAGACACATGCATGCTGTGGAGTTTTAAAAAATAAAAAGAGGGCCAGCCGAGTGGCTTGGTGGTTGAGCGCTGGCTTGGGAAGCCAGCGGCCCCGGTTCAGGTCCCACATATGAGGGCCAGTGATACTGCCCTCCAAAAAAAATAAAAAATTAAATTAAAAAGAATAAAAAGGGGGCCGGCTGAGTGGCATATTGGTTAAGAGCTGGCTTGAGATGCCAGCGGCCACAGTTCTGATCCCACATATGAGGGCCAGTGACACTGCCCTCTACAGCTGAGATGGTGAACAGCAGCTCCACCTGGAGCTGGGCTGCTGTGAGTCCCCAGGACCGCATAGCTGCAGCCCCTGCTGCAGTGGGCTGCCATAGGCTACAGTGAGTGGCTGGCAGCCAGCGCGAGCGGCTGGCAGCCAGTGTGAGCTGCCAAGAGCTGCCACAAGCGGCCATCCAGAGGCCGGCAACTGATCTGTCTCACCCAGTTAGAGCACAATGACGATACCAACATGGGCCAGTAAGCGATGTCCTCCACAACTAGGCTGAAGAACAAAAGGACAACAACTTGTCTGTTCACCTTCCCCAGTTCCCCAATGCTGTTCCCCTCCCCCAATTCCTCAATAAAATCTTTAATTAATTAATAAATAAATAAATAAAAATGGCCCCTGCCTGATCTATAAACAAGTGAAATAATGATACCATGTTGCTGCTCTCCAACCTAAGTAGACATGTTGCTACCAGATGACAGATTTGTGTTGGCATAGTCACACAATTTTACCTAGTCTTTCTTGGAACCATGGGCGTAGGATGCCGTTTGATATTGAAGATATAGTGTGGGGAAATAGTCCTTCCCGGCACACTCAGCTGACCAGGGATCATTGCCGATGAGACCAAGGTCATGGATCCAATCTCTTTTTGGCAGGTTAGCTACAGGTTACATGCTTGTCCCATTAGCCAACCAGCCAGTGCTTTCCATAGATGCGAGGCAGACTGGCCAAGAGCAACTGTGGATAAACAGTGTAAACCATCACCACCACTAACAAAGCAACACAACACGTATGCCTTACTGTTCTGAATGTAAACCAAATGAGCTTGCGGAAGACACAAATACACCCATCCATGCACATGAAATCTGAAATCTCAGGTTTCCCATTTATCAAATGCAGCCTCAGGCTACCAACCTATTTGCAAAATGCCACCTTAAGTTTTTCTTAACTCTAGCCTAAGAACTAGACAAGGAAAACCGAACACAACATTGGACCTGGTGACTATATGAGCTAATGCTATTTGAGGTTACTTCTCAATTCTAAGTGGTGCCCCAAGAAATGGGCAAGTCATTTAAACTTAGTTGTTCCAGTGACAACTGAACCTAGAGTGATCATCAAATGGGGGTCCCCAAGAAGTTTCATGTTAGAAAAGCACTTGAAAATGCGTGATCCCAACTGGTCCTGTGAACTGATCTTCTAACTTTTCCGTATTTACTATCAGTCCTGAGTGTGGGGAGGAAGGATAGCAAATAGAGCTGTTCTGAAATTGCACGGGCAAGTTCCCCTCAGAGAACAACGAAGGGACACAGGTTTCGTGTGTTTGCTGCCCTCTTCTGGCCAATCGTGTGCACTGCAATCTCGGCTCAGCGAGAGGCGGTCTCTTTGCCCCTTTCTCGTTACTTCTTTCCTCTTTCCTCAGCCTCCCCATCAATGAGGGGATCCACTCCCCTGGATGTGGCAGCTTCCTCCGTGATGGACAACAATGAGTTAGCGCTGGGCTTAGAGGAACCAGACCTCGAGAAGGTAACTGGCCCCAGCGAGGCAATATGCCTACTCTTTCCTGCCTGTGGTGCAGCCCAGCCAAGCAAATGTAGAGCAAAGGCTGGGCTCCATCAGAACCTCTCCCACACGCGATGGAGATATGCTAGGATGTGAGTAACTGGCAGTCACACAATAATTAGAACCAGCGCATCTCCCATGGGTATGTGGACATTTGTCTATGTGTGGAGGCCCAGCTTCACTGGTCACGTGGCACACCACCAGACACACCTGTAGTTCCTGGTAAGTTCTGGGTTGTCAAATTTATAAGTTCACATACTAAAGAAAAAGACATGACAGAAAACTATATAATCAGTACAAAGATGGCCCACACATGTCCTGCCCATGTACAAACGAGACAAAGCTGAGCTGTCCACACTGAGACTGTGAATTGCAAGCCCAGGGGTGGTGAGGAGCGGGGGCTGATGCAGCTGACCTTTCCCCATCCCATTGTGGGACTATGTCCTTGGCTGGATGGCTGACAAGAGTGACAGTGTACTTTCTGAGGGTGGAGAAGAGCATTCTAGTGAGGGGGAGGAGGACAAGTCCAAGGTCATCCAGCATAGAGTGGGTTTGAGAGCACATGGGGAAAAAGGCCCTGACCCTGGCCTGGGGCCAGGAAGGTCACTGAGAGAAGCGACAAGCTGAGGGGTGCACAGAAGCTAATCAGCCCCATTATTGGGAAGCGTACCCTGGGAATGTTTGAGATTCAGAGAGGAAAGCATGGTGTGCTGGGAATCAGAAATGTGGGGATGAATGGGGCACAGAGTGCTTGGGAGAAGTGTGAGAAATGAGGATTTCTAAGGAAATGGACATTGTGCTACCATTACTATTAATAATACGCCTACAAATTCCTACAGAATCACTGTGCACCAGACCTCACTCTGAATTAACTCAAATGACCCTCAGAACATGCCTTTTTGTTACTGCACTCAGTTATAGGAGAGGAAACTGAGGTGCAGAGAGATTAGGTAAGATCTTCAGTGCAGGTTTGTAAGTGACTGAGACAGGATTCGAGAGTTTGGCCCCAGAAACCATGCTCTTAGCTGTTCCATTTTAGGACCTCATGTAGAGCCAAGAGCAATAGAAACCATTGGAGGAACACAATTTGCATGTTAGAAATCCCGACCTGGTTTCAGTGGGCAGAGCCGATTGGAACAGAGCAAGACGAACTCCCCATACACATGCAGACTCAAATTCTATGCCACCAGCAGTACACTGTAACACAGCTGTCCCACAAATGCCATGTGTATTCCTGGTCTCTGCTACCGATGGGACAGCCTTCAGCCAAACTCTATTATTCATGCATTTAAACAGAAATAAATAGCACAGAGTTCTAAATGGTGAGATGACAATGGATGCCTGTATAAAACAGTGGCCAATGGTTCTCTTACAACTGGACAGTGCCACAAGACTTAGTACTCAGCACCCCATCCTCAGTCGCAAACGCAGTTCATCTTTTCAAATGACACCGCTCAACACCCCGAGCATCCGTTGGAAGATGCAAGATATGACAAGTGGAGGCCAGGAAGCTAAGAAGAAAGAAGCAGGGACTTAGGGAAATCTGTAAGGGGGATGATGAGGTTTGCTGCCCCCTTTTCAAGTGGTTCTGGCAGCTCAACAGAGTACACAGACCTTATTCAGATCCGTGTCAGGAAATCACCCAAGTTTGGTTCCCGAAGAGAAAGAGAAAGAACCAGTAAATGCTTCAGTTCCTACCTTCTATTGATCACAATGGAATTTAAGACTGAACAACAATTCCACCCTTCTCCCCGCCACATACACACACACACACGGGTATTTATTTTAGTGGCTAGTGAAATGCTCTGTACCTTTAACGCTGAAAACTCTGCTTTTATTGATATTTTTCTTGCCATTTTAAAGGCCAAATCAAATCTAAATTCCAAACAGAATAATATCCTTACTGGTTTAAGAAGGAAAAACTGTGACGGTAGTTTATCACTAAGTTTTGACTTAGATTCATTATTCTTGCAAAATGACTTCGAGTATTTAACATCAGCAAATACATGATTCATTTGACAAACATTTATTGAGCACCTAATATGCACCAGGCCCTAGGAATTAAAAAATGAAAAGACACCATTCCTGACTATGAGTCTTTTGTAGCCTAGGGAATTCTCCTCTTCCCTTTTATATATAAAATATCAAAGACTAAATTAGAATAACAACTGTATTTCAAGCAATGATCTATTTACCAGACTTTTGCCTGACACCTTCTAAAATGTAGGCAGATTCTAAAATTTTCTGCACGATCACAGAGCTGAGCTCTTGTGACAAGTGTCTAGCAACCTGAAAGCAAAGAGAGAGCACTACCAATCCTAGTTCTTAACTGGCCATGGCCTCTTCACTAGCCACCCCAGCCTTAACATCTTGACTTTTCACTTTGGGCAACTGTTATTGTAGAACTTGAGTAGGGATCCCTGCTTAGTCAAGGACCCACTGAGAGTCAGCCAACCAGTGACTGAATATTTGGTCTTGAAATATCATGATCAAATGAACCCGCCTAGACCCACCATTACCTCCCCAGACACACACTAGTCAGGCATGTTTTTAAATAGCAGCTCCCACGGGCTGGCCGAGTGGTTCAGTTGGTTAAGAGCTGGCTCAAGAGTGTGAGCTGAGCTCTGAGCAACAGCATTTCGATGCCCAGCCCAAGCTGAGCTGCCGCTAAGCTGGCGACAGGTGGCAGGATGGCTCAGCTAAAAAAAATAAAAAAAAAAGTAATGAATAAATAGCAGCTCCTTCTTGCCAGAACTGGGAAAAACAGACAACTGATAGCACATGTATATTCCTACATAACAGTGATCATCACTCTTGTTGATTACTTGGAAACAAAAATGAATTGGAAAAAACTGATGAGGGCTAGGTGGGATGGTAATGGGCATGAGGGAGAAGGGGAAGACGAGGCAACTGATAACTACAATACTACTGCAGAGACAGAAGAGACAGTTTAGGGAATATAATCGATAAGTTTGCAAATATTTTTCTTAGGGGATCAGAAGGACTCATGTCTTGTCAGGGAGACCACTTCATGGATGGCGTAATGGCCTGACCACTGCACTGTACATCTGAAGCTGGCACTGAATAATATTATATGTCAACTATAATTTAACACATATATAATCATGGGATGTGGAATATAGTGTGGGGATGGAGTCAATGGAATTGTAATAGATATGTATGATATCGGAGGTGGGAGGTAAGGGGAGGGGGGAGTGGGGAGTCACTTTGCAAGGGGTGAAAAAGATAACTTATTGTATTGTTTTGTACATCTGTAACTAATAATAATAATGATAATAATAAAGTTTTTTAAAAAATGAATTGGAGGTTCTGGTTTCAAATCTACTAAGTTAGGTACTTTCAAAGTCTTGGACTCTCTGGGCCTGCCCAGCTGCTCAGTGAGTGAGCTCTGAACAACAGGGTCGCAAGTTCAATTCCCACATAGGCCAGTGAGCTGCACCTGAGCTGAGCTGCCAACAGGTGGCAGGATGGCTCAGCTGGTGACAGCACATGCTTCTAACAACAAGGTTGCTGGTTCGACTCCTGCATGGGATGGTGGGCTACACCTACCCACAACTAAGATTGAACATGGCACCTTGAGCTGAGTTGCTGCAAGCTGCCGAAGCCCGGCTGGAAAGTGACTGGACTTGGCTCTGGGCTAGCTGCACCCTCCACAACTAAGACTGAAGGACAACAATTTGCCTGTTCCTCTTCCCCAATTCCCCGACACTGTTCCCTTCCTCAGTTCCCCAATGAAATCTTTTAAAATAAATAAGTCAGTCTTGGACTCTCCTTAGCTTCTAGGGAAATGAAAGCCCTGCAGGTCCAAGAATTTTACAGACTTTACAGCTATCTTGTGAAAAAACCTTGGGCACTTACTTTTGTACTGTTGTTGACAGGTAGTGACCTACTTGGCAGGCTGTGGCCTACAGAGCTGCCCCATGCTTCTGGCCAAAGGGTACCCTGATATCGGCTGGAACCCCATTGAAGGGGAGCGCTACCTGTCCTTCCTGAGGTTTGCCGTCTTCGTGAACAGTGAGTGCCAAGTGCCCCATGCCTTCCAGACCTAAGATGGCATAATTGTGGCTATATACAAGGAAAAGGGCATCCTTTGCGTTGCTTCCTATCCATAAATATGATTAATTCTGCAGGTAGGTGGCAGCTGGTAGAAAAATCTCAGGGAGAATCAGGCCAGACAAGGATCAAGAGGGGTGTCCAATGAACAGAGCACTGAGCTCTAGGGCCAGGTTCAGCAAGAAACTCACTGCATAGACTTGGGCTTATCACCTCTCAGTACCTCTTCTACTGTCAGTATAAGAGGGGGCTTATTAATATCTGCATCTTGCCTATTTCACAGAGTTAAATGCAGCTGTGCCTTCAGATGCTTAGACTATTGAATGGAGGGAAGAAGGAAACGAGGGAGGGAGGGGTGAGTGAATGAATAAAAATCAAGAATAACTGAATAGTTATAAAAAGTAACTAAACTCCCTCAAGAAAAAAATGCTATATCAACCCAAAATATTATTCTTCTTAATACAAGTCACCTCCCATTTATAATGAATTCAAAGTCTTCAAAAATTCTGTAGTTGCCCTAGTATAATGTGCTGAATATACTTTCTTGAAAGTGTACCCTGTCTCCCAAGATTCTGTTCTAGTACTAACTCATTTGTATTTCATTATAGTTATGATCTTTCTCCCTTCCCCCAGTGTGAAGTCCCAGGCTAGTAAATCTAGCTGGGCTGGTCAAGTGAATTCAAAAATGCATTGACGCTAATAAGCAATCATGGCGGTTGGTCTAAGTATGAGAATTTACCTCAAAATATTGGGTTGTCAGAAAAGTCATGACATATTTTTTCTGTTTCTCATTGCAAAAATGTGTCATGACTCTTCCGACAACCCAATGTTATGATCATTGTATTCCCGTTATATTCCCATGATGTGATCATTATATTCCCATCTCCTTTTCTTGTTGTCCCCCCTGCTTACCTTCCCATACTGTAATATACTCAATTTTTAATATTTGAGTGACTTTTATCATCCTTGTTTTGTGCTTTTCCTGCTTAGGTCACAGACTTTGAGATGTCTGTGTTTTGTTCCCTGAGTCTCATCCAGCCGAGTTCTTAATTACCCATCTTCTGCTTCTCTGTGTATATTTTTCACTATCCCTATCAGTTCATCACCAGCATTGCTAAACTCCGTTTCCATTGAGGCCAGTTTCAAGGTATCCTTTAATGATCTGTTTCGCTTCCTATCCAAATGATCACATGTCAAAAATTAACACAGAGTTACTGTGGTAATAAAGAGAATTTTTTTTTTTGTAAAGTGGATTTTAAAGATTCGTAAAGCTCACCAAGTTACATAAATCTATTGTATGTATGGCACAAACCAGATCAAGGCAGTACCAATTTATTCACCTTGGTCACCTTTGCAGTCAGGATCAGGAACGGTTGTGAAGGTGAAGGAATCTACCTGCTATGCTCCTATCTAGATTTCTCAGGCTGGTGATATATGACCATACTTAACTCTTGAACAAAATGTTTAGCCTGTCCCCGTTGCTTTCAGCTTCCTTTATGCCCTTTCAACATATTCTCTTCAGTACCCTTACATAATGCAACAAGCTCTAGCAAGTTGGCCAGTCAGACGGTACACATGCATTTTAATTTAATGTTTATTGTGTCTCTGTAAAATAAAGACCACATTTGGCAAAGGATGTTAGCTTCTGCTTTCAAAGAATTCACAGTCTAGTAAGGGGACTAGACATGGACAGAGGTCATTATAATAAGTGGAATCAGGTGGGGACAGAGTGCTAGATGGCCTCACAAGGAACAGCTCACATCCTGTAGAGAAGATGAGAAAAAGTCTCGTGGAGGGAGTGATGTTAGAGATGAGCTTGGTCCACCATCCAGAGGCAGAGATGCAGGAGAGTTGATCCAGTGAGGCAGCAGCATGAGCAGTGCCCTGAGCTAAAGCGTGCTGCGCTCAGGATACACAGTGATCTGTGGGTCTGGAGGATAGATGCGTGAATGACAGTGGTGAGAGATAAGCCGAGTGGCGCGGTGGTTAAGTGCTGGCTTGGGAAGCCAGCGGCCCCGGTTCAGTCCCACATATGAGGGCCAGTGACACGGCCCTCAAAAAAAAAAAAAAAAAAGGTATGTAGGAAGGGCCGGATGAGTGGTTCAGTTGGTTAAGAGCTCGCTCAAGAATGCAAGCTGAGCTCTGAGCAACGGCGGTTCGATGCCAGCCCAAGCTGAGTTGCTGATGAGCTGCCAACAGGTGGCAGGATGGCTCAGCTAAAAAAAAAAAAAAAGGTAGGTAGGAGAACCTAAATGCCAAGCTGAAAAGTTGATTGTTGATTCAGTGTGCAGAGAACTGGGAAATCTTTTCAACAGAAGAGAGGCTGATGGGAACCACTGGGAACTTCTGTGCCCATTTTAGGATAATGAGTTTCTGAATTATAATAGTGTTAGGTAGGAATGGAATGGATGAGATACATCTGAAGGAATTACAGAGGCAGAGTTTATAGCTCTAGGTGTTGATGATTATGGTGGATGGGCCTGAGTATGTTGAGAGAAAGAAACAGAATCACATTGAAGCTTAGAGAACTAAATGTACAGAGAAAAGAAATAAAGATGTGAGAAGGAGAAAGGATTTGGTTTGAGATGGACGATAATGCACTTCGTTTGTTTCAGACTATGTTGATTTTGCAGTGTGTGGCAAAATCACACTAATTGGGGTTGTAGGATAGAGATCAATCAGTGAGCAGATTGGGACTCAATAGACACGCAGATCATCTGTGATTGAAATGGTGGGAGTGGACTCTTACAGGGAACAGCATGAAAAAGAGAGAAGAGGATGAGAAAGAAAACGTTCGAATCACCTAAACAAATAGCACCTAAAGAATGAAAACAAGGAGGGCCGGCCGAGTGGCGCGGTGGTTAGGCGCTGGCTTGGGAAGCCAGCGGCCCCGGTTGGGGTCCCACATATGAGGGCCAGTGACACTGCCCGCAAAAAAAAAAAAAAAAGAATGAAAACAAGGGCTGGAGGATGGAGTATCTTGAGTTCAAATATAGATCTATCACTTACTAACTTTGTGATTATAGGCAAGATACTAAAACTTTCCTAGTCTCAGTTTTTTTCATGTAGGTGAAATTGTGCTAACAATAGTACATATCGCACAGTTGTTGCAAGGCTTCAATGAAATAATCTGTCGAAAACCTAGACTAGCACAGAAACATGGTATGCCTGCAGTTGTGTTAGTCGTTATTGTTGTTCATGATCCTTACAAGAGTTTAGGGCATTTGAAATAGGAAGACTCTAATAAATAGATTCTTTGAAATCTGAAAGCCCTTTGTAAGTCTTCATGTCTAAGAGGTGATTGAAAAGAACTTCATGATCATTTTTGTGGCCTCCACTCATCAGTGAAGGATGAAGGTGTTATGGGTGATCATGGTGGGTGATGGGGGTAGTCATGCTGGGTGATGATGATGTGAGTAGGGTTGGGGGTGATGAATGGTGATGGTGGGTAATGGTGAGTAATAGGGATGGTGATAGTGGGTGGTGGTTAGAGATGATGGTGGGTAATGATGGTTGAGTAGTGGTCATAGCAGGTTTTGGGGGTGATTGAGGTGGGTGGTGGTAATGATGGTAGGTGTGGTAATAGTGGGTTGTCGGTAGTGAGGAGCCATGGTGGGGATGGTCATAGTGAGTGATGGTGGGATATTATAGTTGGCTGGTGGATGATCATAGTGGGTTGTAGGGGTGACGGTGGTAGATGGTAGTGAGTGGTGATGGAGTTGATGATCATGGGTGGTAAGGATGGTGGTAAGAATGATAACCTCTCACACTTGCGAGCATAAGCCACATGCCAGTCACTGTTCAAAGCACTTTGAAGTGTACTTACCTACTTACATAATACAAAAATCCAATGAAATAGATACACTTATCTTCCTCATTTTATAGAGAAATTACCTTGGCCAGAATCACAAGGCTCATAGCGTGTAAGGCCAGGATTTGAACTGGAGAAGTTTGGCTCCAGAGGCCAAATATTAGTCAACCATTATGCAGTATTGTCTTGGTAGCACTGTTTCCCTGCTAAACAAGGAGAAACAGCATTTCCTCCTTGGAGCTTTCCAAAAGCCTTGGCATTATTATATTACTGTTTGGTGCTAATGTTGTTTTAAACACACTTTTAAACCCAAATCAAAAAGCTCCTCTTCTATCAAAATAATAGAGTTGGAAATGTATTTCTAACATTTTACTAGTCTTTCTTAATGTTTGTATTAAATCTTCTTAAACAAGATTTGTCTTTAAAAGAAATTCTTAAAGCATATAATTTTCTCTATTTTTATTAGGTTCCTGGTAGCCTTGGGGTATGTTTAACTCTGAGTGTAATGAAGCAGAGAAGCTCCTACTACAAATTCTATAATCAGTTTAGACACAGATATTTCTGGGTGTTTGATTAATCCCTTCCTAATGTAGATTCCAAGAAGGAAAAGATTTCTTACCAATCCTCAAGGAGAAGGGAAAAGCTCCTCTGTATTCCTTTTGAGTCCTTGGCGCATTTCAGTGATATCTCCCCGAGACTACAAACTTGGTTGTAAAGAATACAATATCTCCTAGCTTTGCTGAATTTCTCTAGGAAGATTTATCATCAGTGACCATAACTTAGGCATCCATCCTGTGATATGTGACGAGTATATGAGAAGTTGTGAGCAGTGACAAGAGACATGTTCTAGAAGTTGTACCCTGAAGTCACTTACACATGAACAGGAAACAGAGCAAACCTAAGTAGAATTATCAAAAATATACATGGAATAATGACTAAAAGTTCTGCAATCCACCACATCTACCTCCAGAGTAACACATGTGACTCTTGGCATGCCAAAAATGGTAGTTTTTATTGGAACCTGGCAGAGTGAATCTAAGGGTAAGAAGGCAAGTGTTGAATAACATCTTCAAGAAAGAAATGGACATAATTTACAGTAATGGGAGAGCCTACTGATGGGCCTTTCAGCTGAGAGATGTAAATCTTTTAGAATATGTAAATTATATCACAGTAAAGCTGGAAAAAATTAGGGTCAAGAGTACAAAGTAGCACATTAGCTTTGAAGGACATTAGTTGATGTAGGTGCTTAAAAGAATCTGCTGGTTTATTTCTGTTCATGTATTCATGTTTTTAGAGTCAGAAACGATAGAATAATCATTCTTCAGTTGATTGATACTGAAGACTGGGAATAGTTGGTTCTCAAATGTACAATACAATTGGAAAGATTAAGCAAACTTTCAAAAAATTAACCAGTGTTAAAAGATTTAAATAACAGTTTAAGACAGGTCTGAACAACATTACAATGTTAGAAGACACTTCAGGTTAGGGTGGTGAGAGGGGAAGGTAGAATGTGAGATACATTTGAAATACGGCAAGTGGGAGTTGGGTACTTAACATCCACATTATACCTTCTCATGGATTATAATATATGTACGACCTATTATTCCCACCTTCTTCATTCTCCCACTGGACCTTCTTGAACCTCTGCCTGAGAAGGGGAAGGAAATCAGCCAGTGGGGTCAGGTAAAGGGTTATAGAGACAAAGGCAAGGAAATGTAACTCCATCTATAAAATCTCAAAGTGAAACAGCATCAAAGCCCAGAAATAAATAGTCAAAATAACACAAGTAACAGAAAATAAATCACTCAAAGAAGCCAATGGCAAATCAAGGCCCAGAGCACCAAAATTAGGGAGTCTGCCTAGGTGAAAGGACGTTTGGTCCTGTTCTTTTCATGCTCAGTAAATTGTTCAGCAGTTCTTCTCTATGGCTCTCTGTTGGGCCCCAGCAGCTGGCTGGCTGAGCTCAAATGTTCAAAACCCATGTGTACCTGGATTCCTTATGAGTCATTTTATTGATAAGAAAGGACAATGAAGTCTTGATACCTAAATAAAATTGCAGATTCTAGGTGAAACAGTAAAGCAGGGCAAAACCTGCTTCATCAACATCATCCACACAAAATGGCAGTATTATGAGCCTGGTGCTCATCACAAGTTGATTTTTATCAATTCAATAATAATGTCTATATTTAATAGGTGAGCTCTATTTTATCTGAACACACCTCAGCTCTGATTCCAGACTCCAATATCACCCAAGTTTTAATTCACATATTCATGAAAAAGTCATAGGGACCCAAAAATTCTAGATACATGGACATAATGATACCATGACTCTGGTATTAAATACTGGTCTCCAAAATCCTCGGGTTACTGTGCCAGTCCACGCTGCAAGATATTCATTTAGTCCCCCAGTTCCACCTATATGCTGATCTCCCCCCAAATGTACATTTCCATCCTTTTCCTCTTCCCTGAGCCCCAGATTTGTGTATCCAGTGGCCTGCTTGATATTTCCACTTGGCTGTTGAACCGGGCATCTCAAATTTTGTACATCTTGTGGCTGAATTTGTAATTATCTACCCCAAACCTGTACTTCTTGTAGATCCCCCATCTCCCTTACTAGCACAACCAACTTTGCAGATATTCAAATCAAATCTTAGGTGAATCTTGATTCAACTTTTTTCCTTATCCCCACATTCAATCCATCAAAAATTCGGTTGATTCAATGTCTAGAAGATACCTGAAATTCATCTACTTCTCTCCATCCCCACATCCTACACCAAGCTATCGTTATCTTTCACCTGGATGACTGCAGTTGCATAGGAACTGGTTTCCTGTTTCTACTCTTGGCCCTATATCAGTCAGCCTCTGTTACACAAAAAATAACTTCATAATATCATCGCATAGAATAACAAGCATTATTTCTTGCTCACTTAACTGCACATCTGGGGAGCTCTGCTGTCGGTCTGTGGATCTGCTAGGGTGGCTCTGTTCACTTGTCTCATTCTGGTATCCAGGCTTGACTGTTTTCTTCACTACCTGCACCCTGTTCCTGGATCAGTGACTAGTGTGTAATACAGGCTTAATGAATGGTTGAATTAATGACCAAATGAGCAAACAATCCCTGGATTGTTCTCTGTGCTGTCACAGTAGTTTATCGACACATCCTCAGTTCCCTTCCCAGGCTAGAGGGCACTAAGGAGGAGATCCTATGTCCTAAACATTTGCAATAGCTTGTTTATACTAATTGTCTACCACCATATTAAAGTTGGCACTTACCCAAAAAAAGGTATTGAGTCCCAGCCATCACCCCTGCTTTGTAATTCTCCAACTTAACTAAATGAGTGAGAGTATCTGTAGACTCATTCATGTTGGGCCTCCAGTGCTCTCCCTATTGTACTAGGACTGGACTGGGAATATGTTCATTTCCTCAGGACTAATTGAAACCTGAGGAATTAGTCTCTTGGAAACAGAGACTAATAATTGGTCCAATAATGTCGTGATGGATAATTACCCTCAGTTTTCCATCTAATCGTTTCACGCATTTATTGAGTCTCAATGGAGTCCATTTCTTTATTCAAAAAAATATTTTGAGTGCCTGTTATATGCCAGACGTTAACAAGATTCTTGAGCATACAGGGTTAGATCATTCAGACATAAGGCCCTATTCTTATTACATATACAGTCTAGTGAGAAAAACCGACACACACAGATGCAAACAATTCATTACTTATACTTGTGTTCAAACGCTTCAAGGAAGAGGACAATGTGTTTGAGAGGACTACATTTTTCTGAGGCTTCTAAGTTGAAGCTTGTCCTGAAGGATGAAGTGGAGTTACCTAGGTCAAGGGTTTATGTCAAGGGAATGGAAAGGAATAGAGCATTCCAGGCAAAGGACCTTAAAACAGGGACTGTAGTTAGAACAGAGAGAGTAAGAAAAGCAATGGGCTGAAAGTAAAATCATTGCATCCCTACTAATAGTCCCTGTGATGAGAGTGACAGCTCCAGGGTAAAATGGGGCCAAATCATTCCATCCAACTTCTCAGGAATGTGGAAAAGAAAATAGTAATGTGAAGACAGTGTTGAGAGCCATTGAAGAAAGGCACTGTAAGCATTCACACTGTTATTAAGCTCTTTATTCATTTTGGAACTCAAGCAAAAGCATTGTTGTAAGCCCTTGGGCAAAACTAATTTAGCTTAGATCTCTCTCCCCCTTGAAGAATGTCCTCAGGGTCAATATTCAGCTTCCCTGCAGTGGATTTTGTTGGCCTGTTGCAGCCTGCTGAGCTACAGGTAATTAAGAGGAGAATGGTCTCTCTCTTCTAATCATGCCATTCCCTGTACCTCATGGAGCCTTTGGAAATTCTTTTCCATGGTTCCCTTTCTAACTGACAGCAGTGGTTGTACTTCAGCTCCTTCCTCTTACAGGGTGCCTTCTGTATCCCCCACAAATCCGTAATCAAGGAATGGCTGGGTTAGTTGGTGGAGTCAACTTAATTAGCTGAGACCTGAAGACCTGAGATTCAGATAACATAAGTCTAATGTGGCAAATGAATTTCAATAGCGTACTCAGTGTAGAACTCATAGTCTGGTTTTTCAAATCTGTTGCACATTGTGGTCTGTGTCCCATCAAATTCCATGATGCCGATGACTATGGGAAGAGCTAAGTTGAATTCAGCATGCTGGTAAAGACCCTGGCTGACCCACAAGTGTTTCCATCCTGAGAACTGAAAGAATCAGAGCACAATATTTAAATAAGCTGATTAACAGGGTTTTTTTTTAACACTTATAATTTCAAAGGTTTAGTTTCATTATTCTCAAAATGAAAAATGACAAGTAGGAGGGTGGATGTATGTGCTACTTGATAAGTTTGGGGGGCCTACTAAGGTTGTTTGCTTAGAAATATGTTGATTCTCCTGGTGTTCTTCTTTAAGTATCCCTCCTGTGATTAAACTCCATCGGGTATAAATGTTAGGCTCAGTTTATAGGAATGCATGGCCTTAGGACCTAGCATACAAACTGCACAATGTCACTCAACCTCTCCTTGATTTCTCTTTTCATTGGTTCTTTCTGCTGTACCATTATTGTGATTTATTTTACCCTTTTACTATCTCCTGAGAATTTTCCTCACATGGATTTTGGTTTAATAAAAACAAGTTCTGTTTTGATGTTATATATTAAATGAAACTTGAAGAAAAACTTTACAAAAATTGTAGTCTTGAAGGACTGAACTATAAAGCAGGGAAGGCATACTGATGGGCTATTTAAATTCAGTTTAATGAAAATTTTTCTTAAAGAGGTATACATTTACAATCTTGAATTTTACCTGCAGTGAAAAAGGCTGAGTGATTTAAAAAAGGGTATCAGGAGACCAACCTCTAGACCAGGACTATGGCTGTCACGTACTGTAGGCTCTCCAGGGCTGTGAAACAAATCGAATATGTTCAAGTATGAGATTGTTTGAGAGATGAGCCAAGTTTTAAGCATTTGGACAGCAAACTCAGCTCCTCTGAACCTCTAGACACGACAGGAGAAATCTCTGCATATGGTTTAGACCAAAACTCACTCTAAAACTAGAAGAGGCATGAATTTCTATCCTAACGGGGCAAATGAAACCCAGTGAGATTGTTCAGTGTGCGTACTCACACAGTGATTTGCTAAAAAGCTGGACAGAAAAGCCAGATTTCCTGGGTTCCCATTCTAATTCTCTACTCACAACACTTCTAAGTCAATGTCATAAAATTTTTTAAACAGAACTTAAACTCTTATAATAGTTTTAAAATGTCTATAAATTCTTTTTTTGTTTGCCTTCATGTCTTTTTATTATTATTATTATTATTATTATTATTATTATTATTTTCAGTTGTACAAAACAATGCAATAGTTATACTTTTCACCCCTCACAAAGTGACAATCCCCATCCCCTAATCCACTGCCTCACCCCCCTACATATCATACATATCTATTACAATTCCATTGACTCCACTCCCCAATGTCTATAAATTCTTGAATCCTCCTCCCTCCCAAAGATGGAGCCTCATTCTTCTGTTGAGTGTGAACTGGACACAGTTAATCACTTTTAATGAATAGGACCCAGGAGAAGTGATGATATATGACAGAATTGTAAAAGGCATTGCAGCTTCTGCCTTGATCCCTCTCTTGGATCATTTGCTCTATAGGAATTCAGATGCCATGCCATGAGAACACCCAAGCCACCCTATAGGGAGGCCGATGTGGTGAGGAACTGAGGCCTCTGGCCAACAGCCAGGTGAGTGCAGAACTGATACTCCACATCCAGTCAAGCCTTTAGAAGACTGCACCTTGTCAACATTTTGGCTGCAATTTCAAGGGCTATCTTGAGCCAGGACCACCTAGCCTAGTCACTCCCAAATTCCTGACCTACGGAAACTGTGAGATGATAAATATTGTTTTAGCCTGCTAAGATTTGAGGTCATTTTTAATGCAAGAATCAGTAATTAATACAATAGCATATCTCTATTAATACAGGTGCAACCTCTATTATAGAGCTTAGTCCTCCAAGAAATATCTAATGATTTTGTGAGAGTTTTTTTCAGGCTTCATCCAGTGTACAACATCAAAATAGTCTTATCTTTGAGTCTTGGCTGAGAGATAAATTCTCAGACACAAATTCAGCTTTTATCTGAGACAGAAGGTGTGTTTTATGAAGTTGATTGAGCAGCTGGAAAACTGCTTTTGACTCTAAGTATTGGCTCTGAGAGGCATTGGCTGTCTCTACAAATGACAGTTCCTCTGCTTAATCACTTCATTTCTCAGGATATGAGATCCTATCTTAGCTGTGGATGGTTCTTCCAAAGAGAAATAGCAGGAAAATACAATTCTCCAATATTGAGCTTCCCACAGAGCTATTTTAGGAATAGCCAAGACAACTTTACCAAGTAGATTTTCATCTGGAGAAATGATTCTGGAAATGCCCTGAGGTCCATCCACACAAATCTGATTGTTCTGGGGTAGGTGTTAGACTATTGGAATACAGTTCAGTAGCAAGGCTGTCACTCCTCCAGATGTTAATTGAGGCTTGAGTTGCCCTTTTACCTCCTCTCCAAGAAGGAGGGAAATACCTGTGAAGCACCCCTCATGCAGTTAATAAAGTTATAAAGATATTTTCATTCTCTAAGTCACCTGTGAATTAACCAGTAATCAACAGAAGACTTGGTATTGTATGTTTTACCCTCTGATAACCTAAACATAGTGAAATAATACAAAGAGCACAAATTCCTGAACTGAGAAATAAGATTCTGATTTATATTGGTTAATCACACTATTTCAAATATAGATTCTGACCTAAATTAGCAAAGCTCACCTTTGTCCCCGTCAGTATTATCTCCTGGTCTTAAGGGTAAGTGACCAGCTCAGTCAAGCACTGTTCTCCCAGCCTCATCAATTAGAAATACATTCTGAAGTTGTCCTTTCCAAAGAGAAGGAAATAATGCCTCTTTTCCTTAGGTGAAAGTGTGGAAGAAAATGCCAGCGTAGTGGTCAAGTTGCTCATCAGACGCCCCGAATGCTTCGGCCCCGCCCTGCGGGGTGAAGGAGGGAACGGTCTCCTGGCAGCCATGCAAAGCGCCATTAAGATCTCTGAAAACCCAGCCCTCGACCTCCCCTCTCAGGGATACAAGAGAGAAGTGTAAGTGAATGAAATGGCCTTCTGGCGAGGATGTGATTGGCGAGCTCCCAAGTACTGTCAGTACATGGATTGTTAAAGAAGTGCCAATAACTTCCCCCAGTAGAGAAGGCATGGGTTCTTTAGAGTTGTGCTGAAACCATTTTCAATCACTTTGTCAAGCATGTTGTTGTCTTGACTCTCCCAGTAAGCCTAGCGACCGATATCATCTTCACCCCCTTTCATTTCTCCTACACCAGTTGGACCACTTGGCAAAATCAAGAAGTTGTCAAGCTCTTTTAGCAGCATCGTGCCTCCCTACAGCATCACCACAGGAGGAAGCTGTGTAGAGGCTGAAAGATGTCGACCAGCAAGGGCATGCATGATCACTGTCTAACTCCAGCCTGTTGCCTTCAGTTTTTTAAACCTTAGTGTCTCTTCTCATGCCTCACTTTTAAAAAGAGACAGGATGGGCCGGCCGAGTGGCATGGTGGTTAAGAGCTGGCTTGGGAAGCCAGCGGCCCAGTTCGGTCCCACATACGAGGGCCAGTGACACTGCCCTCAAAAAAAAAAAAAAAAAGAGATACAGGACTCTCCACTTCCTTTTCTGAAAGTGTTTTAATTGAATTCCTTAGGTTAAAAAGGGCTGCACGGTGTGAAAAATTACAGCATCACTAACCTGGGTGTTGAAAAGTTAAGGTGATGGTTGGCGCATTCGTGGATTGTCATATGCCTTTCCTTTCATTAAGTCTTATAACCTTTCCCTTTCTTTTATCACAGCCTTTAGATTAGACCCCACAATCTAGATAATGGCTATAACTTAACAGAAGGAACTCTCCAGCTGGTTAGGTTGTTTGTTTGTTTTTGGGGTTTTTGTTTTTGGTGTGGTTTTTTTTATTATTATTTGTCCTGGCAGGTGACCTAATAGAGTTAGAGAGGACCTAAAACATAAGCTGTCCCAACTTCCTCATGTAACATGAGGAAAAAACTGAAGCCCAGGACCATAGAGCTTGTTAGCAACCAAGTCAGGACATGGACTGAACCCTCCTGACTGTCCAATGCTCCGTCATGTATATTCAGGAAGGAAAGGGGAGTGAATGGTTGGCAGGGGCCATGGGGATTGCAGTGTCTCTCCACGAGCATGTATGGTCTGAATGATCAGCTGATGTCAGAACATGTGCCTTAATGTTCATGGGTCGCTAGGAATATCATGGACAAATACTTAGGTCCTTTGAACTTAGTGGCTAAAACCACCTGGTTGGCTTCTGGAGAGAGGGAAGGGATCCAAGGGGAAGGACGCATGATGCCCAGGATGAGCAGGATAAGTGTCCAAATCAAGGAGCTTGTGTCTAATAACATGGCCATACCTGCCAGGTTGTCTCACCCCACCCTGTGTTGGTTCTTTCTCAGCAGCACAGAGGACAGTGAAGATGAAGAAGAGATCGTGCACATGGGCAATGCAATCATGTCATTTTATTCGGCTCTTATAGATCTCCTGGGCCGCTGTGCTCCTGAAATGCACGTAAGTGATAGCCTTCCCAGAGAGCAACTTTGAGGGGCGCGAACCAAAAGCACTTTGATTTCCCGAATGTAATTTCTTCTTCTATTTCTAGCATTTGCTGACTTGCCTTTCTCTCAGTTCCTTTTATCTAACATCAAAAGTTGTTTCCATATTTAATACCTGATTCCACAGCTTTCTAAGGAGAGAGAGAGAGAGAGAGAGAGAGAGAGAGAGAGAGAGAGAGAGAGACAGAGAGACAGAGAGACAGAGAGACAGAGTGTGAGAGAGTGTTAGGTGCCTTTGAGTCGGCTCCAATTCCTGGAGACCTTCTGAATGAGTGTCGTCCACAGTGTCATGTCCTCACAGCCCTGCTCAGCTCCTGGAGACTCATGCCTATGGCTTCTTTTATGAAAACAATTCATCTCATATCTGGCCTTCCTCTTTTCCTTCTGTCTTCTATTTTTTCCAACATTATTGTCCTTTTCCAAAGAACCCTGCCTTCTCATGATGTGAATGAAGCAGGGCTAAGGAATAACTCCTAGGCAAATCCCTGTGTTATGTGATTTCTCTGTAACACCAGTTTGGCATATTCTCCACATACAAGTATTCTGTTCCAAAATCCCCCTAAAACAATGATCCATATACCTCAACTTGGTCAAAATGTCACCAACTTGATTATGGCCATCAGGCTGCCCCACATGGAAAATCCTTTTTTCTTGATGACCATGGCGTTAAGCACCAGAAAAGTAGTCTCTTCCCGTGATTCATGTTGGATTATTTCCCAGTGGTAGGCTTTGCAGCCATACTGAAAAGAATGCCTCTATTTTTATGGGATGTCTTTTCAGACTACCAGTTTTGGCCTTAAAAGTTGTGTTCTTCCTCTTCGCTTTTTCTCCTCTGCTGGGAGCTGTGAGTGACCTTATTTCACATAAGGCCTCACATCATAAGTGAGAGGAAACAACTGCTTTTTACATGAAAGCAGAAAAGAGAGCCTTTTAAATTGAGAAAAAACAAACAAACTTGTTAATTCTTTTTTTTTTTTTTAAAAATTGCATGATTTGCTCATTCAGGGCTCTGGCACCTGCCTGCCTGTCTCTGCAGTGCTCACTGCATTTGCATTCCCCAAAAGCACCTGCAATACAGATTGGGCCAATATAAACAGTGGTACCTGATATTGATGAGATTGTGTATTTGGTCACTGAAAGCTAATAGTGAATGTGTTGTATTTTTTAATGCTAATGTAAAAGCCATTAAAGTAGTGGCTTTCAAACTTTTTGACCAAAACAATTTGTTTTGACCATGGTAAGAAATATTATTCATACTGCCAGCTAGTATATATGTATTTCAGAAACAAAATTTGCCCATACTACAGATATTGCACTCTAATTTTTTTTCTATTCTATACTAATCTATTTAGGCTATTTAGTGCCAGTCGCAACCCACCAACTTGATTTTACAACCCACTAATTGGTCATGCCCTGTAGTTTAGGACACTGCATTAAAGCATCTACTCTTATCTTTCCTCCAGTATGTCATAGTCTTTCCTCAGACACAAGCGAGCCTGTTTTCAAATCCATCGACAAGTGTTTAGGGAAACTATTCCAATATGGAAGAATCTAGATCAAAAGTACTATGGATAGAAGAAAATTTAAATCTTGATAAGAGAGGCTGATCAGACTACTTTAGGATTCTAGTTCCTACTGTAAACAACCAGCCTTACCTACATAGATCCATCTTTCTATTTCTGCACCTTTAAATAAATAAAGGAAACCTGAAAGGGAGCCAAGGAAATACTAGGGTGTTCCACAGACTTGGGAGGGGGGCTGTTCGTTCCCCTGATCACCTGTCTTGACTTCAGAAAGCAAGTTACACAGTTTGCTTACTTTCAGGAAGACAGCAGCATGGGATGGCTAAGCCATCAGAACTCCATCTGGGGAGGAGTATCTTTCTTATTTCCCCCTTGGTCCAACACATCACATGTAACACATCACACACACACACACACACACACACACACACACACACACACACACACCCTTTTCAGAACCCCTCCCCTGGGCCCCTTCTCTGTGAGTGGTGGTGGGAGGGGAGATGCCATCATCACTGACAGCCACCCCTCTACCCCTGGGAATGAGAGGCGACACCTAGGGTGAATGCAGAGGAGTTCTTTCCCTGGGGCCTCTGAGCATCATATCCCAGCATGCCGTCCAGCTGACCTGGGGTAGATTGGATCCTGAGCTCATGGCAGTTCAGCTCTCGGGTGAGGGCCTGTGCCCAGAAGCATACCTGCTGCCCCATGTGCAGGAGGATGTTCACCTGCACCCGCAGGATGGCCCATTCATGGCTATACGGATCATGTCATCCATCCCAGAAAAAACACTGAGATGTTCAAATTCTTAGGAAACTGAAATTTACAAGTCTTTTTACATTTGGCAGAATGCTTGAGCCTGGAATTACGGCTACACTGTCACAGCTTCTGTCATGGCCACTGAGAGATCCCAGCATAGCAGTCACACTGAGAATCACTGACAGGCTCCACATATGCTGCCGAGACATGGCACCATAACTGCATGACCATTGTAATCACAGCAAAGGAATCAAATGACCTCCTTGGCCAGAGTTATTCCCTCAGTAGCACCTCTTCTAGAAAATCGACAGGAAGCTCCCTTCTTTCCCCATAGCCCTAAGCTTCTACAGCAATTACGGAAATTTAGGAGCATACCTATCCCTTAAAGAGAACCATTTCATTGCCCGAGATCCAGAGATGGGGTGGAGTAGGGCATGGGGCCTTCCTTTATCTTATTCTCCCACCCTGCATTGCAGCTTATCCAGGCAGGAAAAGGGGAAGCCATCCGGATCCGGTCAATCCTGCGCTCCCTTGTCCCCACCGAGGACTTGGTTGGGATCATCAGCATCCCCTTGAAACTGCCCTCCCTGAACAAAGGTAAGAGAAGCAGCTGGAGGCTGTCCTGCGGTGTCCCCAGGGGTCACTCACTCAGGGTCGGGATGCTCCACCAGCGCATGCTCTTTCCAGTCTAGTCCTGCAGGGCAGGCAGCAAGGGGAAGGCCTTGTTCGTTTCCTGGTGATGAGGAGTTCTCTCCTCCTGGCTCCAGCCAGCTGCTCTGTCCTCTGCTCCCACTGTCACGGACTCCTGTCCCCTACGTCCCATAGATATGGACAGTCCAGACCTCACAGTTCTCCAAACAATCTAAGCCTCTGGAAGGAGGCTAATGGAATGGGACCAGTGGAAGCTTGCACCATAACCTGCCTTCTCCTTTGCCCCTATGTCCCCCAGCTTTTGCAACCCGCTAGGGCAACAGACAGATAGGGCCTGACACAGGCTCCCTTCTGCCAAGGTGCCATGTACCCCATGGCCATGGGTCATAAACAGTCTTTCCCCCAATGCTACTTGTGACATTTGCCATCAGTCAATGTTAACTTTGCAAAACTTCCACTCTCCCAGAAGCACTCAGTTTCTCCATCATTCCACCTGCTCTCTAGGCAGTTCAGTGAGGCAGATAGTGGAATTGAAAAGACAACATGACTCTGACTGTTAGAGAGTTTCCCAAACAGGTGTTCTGTGGAACATTTTTGTAGAAGATATTATTGGTATACAAGGGGTTTGGAGTCAAATAAGTTTGGAAATGCTATGCAGTGTATCACATTTTTTCCGGCTTTATTGAGATATAATTGATATATAACATTTACGTAAGTTTAAGGTATACAATGTGATGATTTGATACACATAAGTATTGCAAAATGTTTAACACACTAAGGTTAGTTAACACATTCTTCATGTCACATAATTACCATTTTCTTGTTGTTCTTATGGTGAGAACATCTGAGTTCTACACTCCTAGCAATTCTCAAGTATGCAACACAGTATTGTTAATATAGTCATCGTGCTGTACACTAGATCCACAGAACTTATTCATCTTATAGCTAAAAGCTTGTACTCCCTTACCAATATCCTCCCATTTCTCCCAGCTCTCCCAATCCCAGGTAACCATCAGTCTACTCTCTGTTTCTGTAAGTTCAGTATTTTTAGGTTCCACATATAAGTGAGATCACAGTATTTGTCTTTCCCTGACTTATTTCACTTAGCATAATGCCCTCAAGGTCCATCCATATTTTTGCAAGATTTCCTTCTTTTTATGACTGAATAATATTCCATAGTGTGTGTATCGCATTTTCTTGATCCATTCATTCATCACTGTACACTTAGACTGTTACATCACTTAAGGATCAGTGAATATTCATTGGCCTGTAGTTTCGTTTTCTTGTAATATCCTTATCTGGCTCTGGTATCAGGGTAATGCTGGCCTCATAAAATGAGATTGGGACTGCTTCCCCTTCAATTTTTTGGAATAGTTTGAGAAGGATTGTTATGAATTCTTCTTTAAATATTTGGTGGAATCTACCCATGAATTCATCTGGTTCTAGGCTTTTCATGTTGGGAGGTTTTTGGTTACTGATTTAATATTTTACCCATTATTGGTCTGTTCAGGTTTTCTACTTTTTCATGATTTATTCTTAGTAGGTTGCTTGTTTCTAAGAATTTCACCATTTCTTCTAAGGTGTCCAATTTGTTGGCATACAGTTGTTCATAGTAGTCTCTTATAATCCTTTGTATTTGTGTGGTTTCAGTTGTAACATCTTTCATTTTACTTATTTGAATTATCTGTCTTTTTTTCTTGGTAAGTCTAGCTAAAGGTTTGACAACTTTATCTTTTTAAAAAATTAGCCATTAGTTTTGTTTATCATTTTTATTGTTTTTCTATTCTCTATTTCATTTATTTCTGCCTTGATCTTTGTTGTTTCCTTTATAGTATTAAAGCATCCTGGATCTGACTATATACTGACTATATACAACACACCTTTACCAGTGTGTTGTATATTTTCATGTTATTAATTAGCATCCTTTTATTTCAACTTTAAGAACTCCTTTCAGCATATCTTGTAAGGTATGTCTAATGGTGATGATTTCCCTCAGCTTTGTTTGGGAAAGTATATTTCTTGCCTTCATTTCTGAAGGACAACTTTGTTGATTAAAGTATTCTTGGTTGCCACTTTTTTCTTTCATCACTTGGAATGTATCATCCCACTGTCTCCTGGCCTGCAAGGTTTCTGCTTAGAAGTCCATGACAGCCTTGGGGAGAGAGGGATTCCTTTGTATGAGAATTTTTTTCCTTTTGCTGCTCTTAAAATTCTCTCTTTGTCTTTGATTTTAGACAGTTTTATTGTAATGTATATCTTGGAGAAGATCATTTGGGATTGAAATTTTGGCATGACCTATTACCTTCATGAACTTGGATGTCCAGCTATCTCTCCAGGTTTGGGAAGTTCTCAGCCATTATTTCTTTAAATAAGCTTTCTATCTCTTTTCCTTCCTTCTCTTCTCCTCTGGGACTCCAATGATATATAGATTGTTCTCTTAATGGTGTCCCATTAAGCCCATAGTCTTTCTTTATTCCTTTTCATTCTTTGTTCTTTTTGCTCCTCTTACTACATAATGTCAAATGATCTTTCTGTGAGTTTACTGATTCTTCTGCTTGGTCCAGTGTGCTATTGAAGTTCTCTATTGAATTCTTCCATTCAATCACTGCATTCTTTAGCTCCAAAATTTCCATTTCTTTGTTTTTATGTGTTTATATTTTCTATCTCTCTGTCAACCGTCTCATTTTGTTCTCATATTTTTTCCTGATTTCATTAAATTGCTTTTCTGTGTTCTCTTGTAGCTCTCTAAGCATCTTTAGAATGATTATTTGGAATTGTTGAGCAATTTATGTATCTTTATTTCTTTAGGGTCAGTTACTATAAGTTTAGTATGTTCCTTTTATAGTTTTATTCTTTTTTTTTTCTTTTTATTAGTTTCAGGTGTACAACACAATGCAATCTTTACCCCCCACAGTGAAAACCCCCCTCCCCCAGTTCGCCACCCAACTCCCCCCCCCATATCATACATATCCATCACAACTCCCCTGACTCCCCTCCACAGTATACTCCACATCCCGTGACCATCCACATATTCAGTTGCAGTTGGCATACAATACTATACAACATCAGCTTCAGGTGTACAGTGCAGTAATCAAGCCTCTACTCCATCCATGAAGTGGTCTCCCTAACAAGACATGTGACTATCTGACACGCCACAAAATTTTTACAACATTATTATATTCCCCAAACTGTGTTTCATATCCCTGTGGCAATATTGTAGTTGTCTATTTATGCTATCTAATCCCTTCCCTTTCACCCCCATCCCCACCCCCCTCCCAACTAGCAACCCTCAGTTTTTCCTCTACATCTATGAGTCTGTTTACTTTGATCATTCACTCAGCTCTTCAGACTCCACACACAAGTGAGATCACATGGTACCTGTCCTTCTCCGACTGACTTATTTCTCACAACATAATAGTCTCTTCACAACATTATCAATTACATTCCCAGAACTGCCCCAATATCCCTGCGGCAACATTGTAGTCCCACATACACTGTCCAAAACCTTCCCCCTCTCCCTCTTCCCCACTCCCTCCCAACCAGCAACCATCAGTTTTTCCTTTATATCTGCTTGATATGACTTCAATCTTCTTAAGTTGTCTCTCTGGATTAGCTTGTTTACCCCTTTCTTTTGTTTAAAAAAGCCCTTTTAACATTTCTTGCAATGCTGGCTTGGTGGTAATGAATTCTTTAAGCTTATTCTTTTCTGAGAAGCTCTTTATTTCTCCTTCAATTTTAAGTGATAGCCATGCTGGGTAGAGCAATCTTAGTTGTAGGCCTTTATTTTGTGTCACTTTGAATATCTCCTGCCACTCCCTTCTGGCCTGCAGAGTTTCTGTAGACAAGTCAGCTGTTAGTCTAACAGGAGTTTCTTTGTATGTAACCTGCTGTCTTTCTCTTGCAGCCTCTAGGATTCTGTCTCTGTCTTTAACCTTTGCCATTTTAACTATGATGTGTCTTGGTGTGGACCTGTTTGGGTTCAGCTTGTTTGGAACCCTCTGCACTTCCTGGGCATGTATGTTGATTTCCTTCACCAGGGTAGGGAAGTTTTCAGTCATTATTTTTTCAAATACATTTTCGACCCCTTGCTTCTTCTCCTTCTGGTATCCCTATGATTCGAAGGTGGTTGCACTTCACCTTGTCCCATAGGGCTCTTAAACTATTTTCATTGTTTTTTATTCTTTGGTCTTTTTGCTGTGCCAACTGGGTGATTTCTGCTATTTTATCTTCCAAATCGCTGATCTGCTCCTCTGCTTCATCTACTCTACTGGTGATTCCTTTGAGTGTGTTCTTCATTTCAATTATTGTATTCTTTAGTTCTAACAGGTTGTTTTTTATGGTTTCCCTATCCTTCTTTATGTCCTCGCTAAGTTCCTTAAACATTCTTATCATCAGTGTTCTAAACTCTGTCTCTGAAAGGTTGGATCACTCTGTTTCATTTGGTTCCATTTCTGGAGGTTTCTTCTGATCTTTTACTTGTGACATGTTTCTTTGTTTCCCCATTCTGGCTGTCGCTCTGGGATTGCTTTGATGTATTAGATAGATCACCAGGAGAGCCCTGGCTGGATCATGCAGGCACACAGCTCACGGCCCAACACTCCCAGGAAAACTCCCAGTCTCAGCCTGTCCCAATCAGCCGCTTGCAGATCAGGGCGAGCAGCCCAACAACTAATCACCAGCCTAGCAACTCTGCAAGCACAGTGCAGATAGCGGAGACCCCAGGCGGCTTGCGCACTCCCGCGTCTCAGTGAGCAGCCTGTTGGAGCCGGAGCACGCCCACTAAGCGTTTCCCTGGCAACGCAGCACAAGCTGAGCGGAGGGTGGGGATCCAAGGCCACAGGCGCACGAGCACGCACACACGTACTTCTGCGCCAATTCCTCCAGACAATTAGGTCTCGGACCTGATCCTTCATGGGAGAGCCCAAGCCTGACAAAATGGCGCCCTCCCTACACCACTCGCGTGCAGGCTCCACACCACGGGAACAACAGTTCAAAAACCTCCAGCCTTTGCACCAAAGGTGCTCAGTTCAGTCCGTCCCCGCAGGCTCCCGGGCCCGGCTCACACAGCCACTCCCTCCACCAGGAACCAGGTAAGTGCTCACCAGCGAACAAGCCCTGGTGCTGGCCCCACTGATTCTCCAGCCGCTCTTAGCCTCACTGAGCTGAGCAAAGAGAATCCTTACTAATTTACTGCCAGCTATCTTAGAACTTCTCTTCGCGGCAAAGGAATTCTAGGCTGGTGAGCTTGGTGTGCGGCCGGAGGGTCTCTCCCCCAACAGGAGAAGCTTCCCCACTGCTCGGGCTTCCCTCATGGGGTTCGCCCTCTCTCATTTCTGCCCATCCTACCAGACCCGACGCGGCTTCCTCTTTAAGTTCTTCGTTTAGTGGTTCTGTTCCTCCAGAGTTCCGGCTACCTCCAGCGTTGAATGCTGTATAATTTGCTTGTAATTTTGGTGTGATCCTGGGAGGCAGTTAGCACAGCGTCTGTCTGTTGCGCCATTTTACCGGAAGTCTATAGTGTTATTCTTTGTGATACCTGCAGCCTTAGGTATCTGCATATTTGAAAAAGCAGTTATCCCGTCCAGACTTTATGGGCTGACTTTGGCAAGGAAGGACCTTCACATGTGGATGGGGTACATTAAAGTATGTTGTGACCCCAGGTCTAGTGAAGCAAGGTGCCAAGTGCAGGGGTTTGGGTCCAGGGGTAAGGGGTGATGTATTATCAGCTCAGACCATTGGGGTCCATAATATTGACAACTGTGTGGTCTTTGGCAGGAGCTGTCAGGAGCCCACAGTGGCTGCCAGAGCTATTGAGGTCCTTATCTGTGCTTCCAGGTCTAGTGACTAGGGACCAGGGCAGGCAATGGTGGTGGTCAGAGCCTGATATACCCAGACTCAGCTGCAGGGATAAGCTGCAGGTACCTGTGTAGTGACCCATGCCAATTGCAGATGCACACATAGTGACAATGGCAAGGGCCAGCAGCAAGGACCAGGGCCACCTATGGTTGCACTAGCAGCTGCGGGGACCCTGGCTATATCCCTGTGTCCCTGAAGCATGTGTCCCTGTGGCTTCAGAGTCTCGCCCTATACACAGTATTAGAGGCTAGTGACAAGACCTTGACCAATGGGGTGCATGTTCACCACTGAAGATGCTAGCTACAGGCGAGCCCAGCAGTGTGGACCATTGACAGGAGACAGGGCCAGGGCTGGGCATACAAGCAGCTATGGGGGCCCTGGCTGTCAGTATGCATTCTCATGGCTGCAGGGTCTCACCACAGGTGTGTGGATGGCAGTAGAGACTGGTGATGGTAGTCTATTCCTGAGAACACACACTTCAGTGGGTATCAACTGCAGGGTCTATTCTAGGCTCACATCTTGAACTCACACAGCTGCAGAGGCCAGAGCTGGCTGCAACTGCCAATCCTGGGTTCGGGCAGTAAAGGGGGATGGAAATGGAGAGAGACTCAGGCAGCTGGACATTTGCAAACATGAAAACCTATGAAATCTGCCAGGGTTTCATGGCTGCTGTGCTGGCTGTTGGTTTCATCCTTGGCGAGAGCTACCGAGGTCCTCTGCAGAGCAGCTCACTGGGAACGACGTTGGTCCTGCTGCATGACTGATGCAGGTAGCCCTTGCCCTTCTTTCTTGCTCTAAGCCACCTCTAGACATCTCAGCTTTGCTGGACTCAGGATGGGTGGAACCAAAGCAGGTCCTTCATGTAGTACCCTGAAAGGCTGGAGGAGCTGATCAATCACCCCACTCTCTTTTACCAGTGGAGGGAACTCTTTCTAGCGGAGGCATTCCCTCTTGGTACCGAGCAATGCCGGCCTGGGGCAGGGATGATGCAGGCAAAATGAAGCTGTTCTTCCTTCCTTTTTTGTGCAGTTATTCTCAGGTGTTTTGTTTCACCGTGTTGCTGAATTTTCTTAAGTGGACTCCTGAACTCTCCCAGTGCTGTTTTCATTCATAGATAGCTGTGTAACTGTTGATCTTTGTGGGGGACGGAAACTGGGGTCTCCTATATCTCAATCTTGGTGATGCCACTCTCAGAAACATCACATTTTTATAACTTCATCAAGCACAATAAAATTATAGAGCTTCTGAGAAAACATGGTAAAGAAAAATAAATGTTGAACTCAATGTTTCCCAAACTTTTTGAGCACAAAACCCTTATTAACATTAAAAATAATGTTCCTCAGAACATCAGGTATGTCTGAGAGGCTAATTTCAGCCTTGGCTGTTCAGATCCAACTCCCCCTGCTGCTCAGGAGAGGAAAGGCAGGCAGCTTCCAGTGGAGAAGGTCCTTTCCCTCCTTGCTTTCCCAAAGCCCTACACTGATGATCTCTGGGCTAAATAAAGATCTGGGCTGGAAGGTGCTAAATCTCTGTGGCTCTCAGAGTACCTTATGAAGTACGGTATTTAAATATGTTCTGAATATAGTTTGATCATTTAGGGGCTGTCTTTCCTAGTTTATTGATGTTAACAAAATAGTAGGAGGAAAACTTTTTTAGCATTTTTCAAAATGCTGTTTTTATTCTCCAAGTCAGGCAATTTTTATTTTCTTCATGTTATTCCCCAGTTTGAACATCTTTATGAAAATAAAGTTAGAATTATTGGATGATCTGATCTAAATTTTGCCTAAATCAGACAATAATTTCAAAATAATACTAGAAGACTATTTCCTCAGTTTTGTGCTGTTTATGATATAGTGGCTATGGACATGACATACTTTTTAATTTATTCTGCCTTACATTTCCTCACTCCCTTTCTTATGTCTTCAATCAACAAAGCAGTAAATCAAGCCCTGATTCCTGGCATTTGCCCATTTCTGTGGTGTAAATAATCTCACCATGGTTGATTTCAAGTTACCAACATGATGTCACTGAGCACAGAGTTGGAAACAGAGGGCAAATAGCACACCATTATATTGTACATACGAAATACAATAGATAGAAATAACCTCAAGAGCATAGTAAAATAATTAGGAAGTAATGAATTTTTAGTATTTATTACCTTCTAACATATAATTTACTTCACTGTAAATTTTAAATTTTGATAGTGAGCATGTCTAACAGCTGGCTCACGAAATTCCCAAAATTTTAACAATCAGCTCTTCCAAGCCAGTATAATCTGGCCCCAGCATAATATTATATTATTTCCAAAATTCCTATGGTTTGTCAGGAAAACAGGACATAGACAAACTCTCTGTTGCCTTTGAGACTGTGAAGATAGAGAAATTACATTCTCTGTGTGTCTTTCAGATGGATCGGTGAACGAGCCAGACATGGCAGCCAGCTTCTGCCCTGACCACAAGGCATCTATGGTGCTGTTCTTGGACCGTGTGTATGGCATTAATGATCAAACTTTTCTGCTCCACTTGCTGGAGGTCGGATTTTTACCGGACTTAAGAGCTTCTGCCTCTCTAGATACAGTAAGTGACTAAAATAAGAAAAAAAATATGTTTCCTACCACTGTAAATTAGTAACACTGGCTTTAGAAGTGAATATTTCCTATCTACTCACTAATCACGTATTAGTAGCTTTTTTTTTTTTTGAGGGCAGTGTCACTCACTAGTCCTCATATGTGGGTCTCGAATCGGCGCCGCTGGCTTCCGAAGCCAGCGCTTAACCACCGCACCTCTCGGCCAGCCCATGTATTAGTAGCTTGCTTTAAAGGTAAGAAAACAGAGACACCAAGAAATGGAAGGTCTTAATTTATTGGACCAGAGACTTAAGATGTAGATAAACTTGACCTCAGATTTTCAGTCCAGCGCTCGCTATTTAAAAAGTTTCTCAAAAAAGTATATGCACCCCTATGTTCATTACAGCACTATTTACAATAGCCAAGACTTGGAAACAACCGAAATGCCCATCGGTAGATGACTGGATTAAGAAACTGTGGTACATTTATACAATGGAGTATTACTCCGCTATAAAGAATGAAATCATACCATTTGCAATGATATGGATGGACCTAGAGACTATTATGTTAAGTGAAATAAGTCAGTCAGAGAAAGACAAATACCATATGATCTCACTTATAAGTGGAATCTGAAAAACTGAATGAATAAGCAATGTAAACAGAAACTGTCTCATAGATACAGAGGAAAAACAGGGTTGCTAGTTGGGAGGGAGGTGGGGTGAGGGAGAAGGGGAAGAAATTAGATAGCAAAAATAGGCAACTACAATATTGCCACAGGGATATGAAAGACAGTTCGGGGAATATAATTAATAATGTTGTAAATATTTTGTGGGGTGTCAGATGGTCACATGTCTTGTTGGGGAGACCATTTCAACCATTTCATGGACGGAGTACAGGCTTGATCACTGCACTGTACACCTGAAGCGGAGGCTGTATACCAACTGTAATTGAATATATATAGATAGTCACGGGATGTGGATTATACTGTGGAAGGGAGTCAGAGGAAGTGTAATAGATATATATGATATGGCGGGGAGGAGTGTGGTGGCGAATTGGGGGAGGGGGTTGTCACTTTGAGGGGTAAAAAGTATAACTATTGCACTGTGTTGTACACCTGAAACTAATTAAAAATAAATAAACTAAAAAAAAAAAGTTTCTCAACTTGGGCACAATTTGTTGTGGGGAGCCCTTGAGCATTGTAGGATGTTTTGCAGCATCACTGGCCTCTACCTACTAGATACCAGTAGCACCACCCCCAAACCAGTTCTAGATTTCACCAAATGTTTCCTCGGGACAAAATCATCCTCCCATGAGAACTATGGTTCCTTAACATGAAAACAACTGGCTGGCAGCATTATAGGCTAGAAATAATCTTCCCACTCTCACTCTTAAGTTTAATTCACTGACCATCAGGAAGGATAGTCGAAGCTCAGGGCATGACATGGGGCCAAGGGCAAATCCAAATTTGGAAGTAAAGTGTGAGGTAGAATAGAATAATCCAATATCAACAGACATCAAGACAAAGTTCCCAGGAGTTAAAGAGCATAGATACCTGATGCCCGAGTCCAGACTAAGCAGAAACACAGTGCACCAGGGGTACTGGGTCCAAGGAGAAAAGACAAATTAAGTCAGCTTAAGTCCAACAACACTTTGCCAGCATAGGGTTGTTTTTAAAGAACAAGAGACGTGTCCCCTTGATCAGTCATAAAGTTTCTCAAAGGCTCCACCTTGTGTCCAAGAAAGATAGCCATCTGAGCTCTGTGCGGGGTGTCAAGGTAGCCAGTACCTTCAGTGCCATGGATTCCATTTGAACGGTTACTCAGAAATGATGGACTTCGCTAAACATGGAAAGCAGTACCAGCCCCAACCTGAATGAGTGCTCCATCCCTGTCAGTGGCTGGGATTAAGAAATGGTCTATCCATGAATGTGTTGGGGCAAGTGATCCTTTTGGACAATTAAAACAATGTTTCCACAGCTCATTTTGTTTTCAGCTTCTATAAATTCTTTGATTAAAAATGTTTTTTTAACATTGTGGGACGTTCCCTAGGTTCCTGACCAAAGCTTTCAATTTTTTATAGATCAAATAAACAGGGAATGCTATTTTAGCATTTGGTATCCAAATCACATGCTTTTTCTAAGCACCGTTTACAACAGTAGTTTTATAATCAGTTCCTCAGCACACCTATTTTCATGCATTCTTTTTGGAAAACTTTTAAGATACTGGAATCAAAGTTCTTGTCCTTCCTAATTTGAACAGCTCTGTTCAAGGGATAAATGTGAAAGATTTGTTATGTCTTTCAGTGTGATTACTCAAGCTTCTATAAAACAGACTTTTGATAATTAATAAGAACACTCAGAAATGTATACAGTTCAAAACTAATCAGAAACAATCTCAGAGATATAGAGAGATAACTGAGTGTTGCTAAATGGAAGGGGGTGGGGATGAGAGAGAAGGTGAGGGGCTTAAAAAAGCACAAATTGGTAACCACAATATTGCCACAGGGATATGGAAAACTGGGGAATATAATCAATTATGTTGTAAAGATTTTGTAGGGTGTCAGATGGACACTTGTCTTAATAGGGAGACTACTTCATGGATGGTGTAGATTCCTGACCACTAGAATGTACACCTGAAGCTGAATAATAATGAATGTCAACTATAATTATATATATATATATATATATATATATATATATATATAAATATTCATGGGATGTGGAATTGTAACAGCTATATACAATGTCAGAGAGATAGTAGATTGGGGGAGGGGGATTATCACTTTGTGAGGGGTATAAATATCTATTACATTGATTTTGCACACCTGACATTAATTTTTTTTTAAAAGAAATGTATACAGTTCAAAGAAAACAGTTTATCAAATCATAAGTTTTTTAAAAAAATGTGTTACAGATATAATTACTTTGATAATCACAGAAAATAATACTTCATCTCTGTGAATCTCAACGTTTCTTTTCAAGTTCTGCAGTTCTTAGAGGTGGTAGTTAAATATGCTTTGGCTGTGGATCACCAAGTGGGTCTTCCTTGCATCCAGCCCGTCTGAGTGAACACGAGAGAACACTGTGAGTGAGAACTGCAGCAGTTTAGAGAAGGCCCTAGGTTTCCTTGTACACTTCTTCCTGTGCAGTTAGGTTCTCTTGAGCGAGGTCTGCCCTTGTGCTGTTTATCAGATTGTCAGTGGCTCACGATTCTCGTAAATGAAGTAATGGAGATCAGAGCTCCACTTTCTCTCTGCAAAACTGTCACAAAACAGTGTGTTGGAGAACTTGCTTGGCTTGTAACCAATTACTAATCTCAAAGCACAAGAGGATAATGTGTGAGTCTCCATCAGGTGAGAAAAGAGAGCTAAAACTAGAATAATAATGTAGTAATTTGACAGTTGGACTTTGCAGACTCAAGGGTGCTGGCTTAGACTGGTCACCAGCTGATTTTCGATAATGGTTTAGAATTGTTTTTTGAGGGGAATGGATGTTTGGGGATTATTTAGAATGAGTTAGGACCAGCCAGACTTTGCTTTTCTGTTCATTTTTTTCTTTTAACCGGATTTTTTTTTTCCATTTAAAATGCAAAAGAGAAATTGATCTGCTGAGAAGGTACAAAGTTGTTCACCCTGTTGCTCTAAAACATGGATATGTATGAGCTCATGGGAGCTCCATACATGGGGTAAGCTTTGCTCTCCTTCCTGGAAGATTAACCAGTGCCACCATACCCTTTCCTAGGTCTCCCTCCGCACCACAGAGGCTGTGCTGGCCCTGAATAGGTACATATGCTCTGCTGTGCTCCCTCTCCTCACGCGATGCGCGCCTCTCTTTGCCGGAACAGAACACTGTACCTCCTTGGTCGATACTACACTGCAGACAATTTACAGGCTTTCCAAGGGACGTTCCCTCACCAAAGCTCAAAGGGACACCATAGAAGAATGTTTGCTTGCCGTGTGCAAGTAAGTACCCGCATCCTCCTTGTGCTTCACCTCTCTGTATGCATCCTTTGTCAGCTGCATTTCACTGTGTAATCTAAAAACTGGTGAACCCAGCCTGAGGAAGCTTCCAGACCTTTGCCATGCACCAGCCCTCCCCCCAGAGTCTCCTCTTAGGATGAGCTGGGTCCCCCCATTTGCTGCAGGTTCTTTCTGCTCCCCGTGGCGGGTGGGGGCACAGGTCAGGCTCTAGCCCTTAGGGTTGGTAGACCAGGAGGTGAGACTCTTTCAGGCCTGAAGTGTTCAGATTAAGAATTGATGTCTTAGTTCCTAAGATAGAGCCAGAAGCAGGTTTTTCCCCTCTACATGAGTGGACCTTCACACCGAGGCCACATTCTAAGAGTGTGACACAAAGCAACCCACCTCCAGACCTCACAGACGAAAGCAAAGAAAAGAAACCTCCAATCCCAGTGGGGAAGTAGGTACAAAAGTTCTCACCATGGCAGTGAGGCATCAGAGCCGACCAAGGACAGAGGGTAAAGTCACCCCAAGAGCCTTGGCTCCTCAGGAAACCGCGTCAGGTCTGGCAGGGTCAAAGGGAGAAAGGTTCTTACAATAGCAGCTCTCAGCAGCTGGTCCAGGACCAGGGTCTCATGATTTAAGCCAGTGGATTTCCACCTCAGCTGCATATTAGAATCACCTGGGAGCAACTAAGTTAATACTCTAGTGCCCAGGCCACACCTCAGCCCCCCAAATTGAACCTTTTGGGAAGCAACCCAGGCCTCTTATCTTTTGAAGGTGATTTCATAAGGCAGCCAAGATTGAGAACCTCGGCTTTCAGTTGTCCTGGAGACAGGACCCTCCGGAGTCCCCTTCAGTGGCCAGCTGGGTGTGGTCTTGATGCTTATCAAACAAGTTGTTTCCTAATCACACAAGAGATGACTATGTATTGGGGGCCTAATGCTACCTAGAAAAAAAAAAAAACGATTGGTCCTTTTAGAACATCAAGCTAAAAGTCTACCTCACACTCATATTTCAAATCTAACAATGGTCCTTACATTTAAAATCAAGCTGTATCTGCTGTCTATCTTCTAAAGCCTGTAGGCTTCCACTCTTGCAGGGGACAAGCTGTGTCATTGTACAATGCTATTTGCCTGGGATGTGGAGTGGAAGGCTGAGGATGGAGGGTGAGAGTGGAGGGCCTCCACCAATGCCCCATAAAAGGGGCTTCTCTCTGAGATCCCTACCAAAGTCAGGGCCTATACTCTGAGACTGCTTCATTCATTCTAAGCTTGTTAGAACTGTCAGAGAAGTGAGTTCATCAGAATTTTTTGGCCTTGAAAGGGAGGCAAAGCTGGGTAGATGCACTTATAGGAATCAATAGGGTCCCGAGGGTTTCCAGTCTGCCACTTCACAAGGAAGAGTAATGGCCCCATTATTTGTGCATATACGTCTCTACTTTTCTTCTCAGTGGTGGCAAGGAAATAAATAATGAGTTTACGCAAAAAGAAATCCTTCCTACATGCATCAATTCTGAAATTGGCTGGTAACTGCATCAGTAGCAGTTGCATATCTTATTCTGCCTTTTTGCTAGATCTGAACTCAGCAGGTATCTTAGGAACTAGACCAATCAAGGAGCCCTGTCTCCCAACATAAGCTATTTCCTAGTAATCAAGTCATGTTGGTGTGACAGATTTTAGCTGCAAATGCTTTTAAGGAATCAGACCTTAGGGAAATTAGAATTTTACATCAAAACAAAAATTTAGGTAACACCTCTATTACTACACTCATGGGAGCTGCCACACTCCTTTTAGCCACTATGAGCTCTAGATATCAGGTGAACTGGTACTTAACTAGGTATGTCATTATTTATGTTTAATAAGTCAGGGATTAATAGAATTAGAGATTTATTTCATGGCTTGATTTTATTCAACTTAGTCAATCTTAGGTTATATTACTAATAAGCTAAGCAATAATGTGAAAAGTTGAGGAATTTTCCATTATAATTATTACAGTCAGCAACAAGGCCATTTACTTGCTGTATATTTTTATTTATTTATTATTTTTTATTTTTTAAAGATTTTATTGGGGAATTGGGGAATGGGAACAATGTTGGGGAATTGGGGGAGGTAATAGCCAAGTCGTTGTCATTCAGTCTTAGTTGTGGAGGATGCAGCTAGCTCAGCTCCAAGTCCAGTTGCCATCCGGCCACCTGTCGGCAGCTCACGGCTGCTCAGCTCAAGGTGCCATGTTCAATCTTAGCTGTGGAGTCAAACCAACAGTCTTGTTGTTAGTAGCACATGCTCTCACCAGCTGAGCCATCCTGCCACCTGTTGACAGCTCAGCGGCATCTCAACTGGGGCACAGCTCAGTGGTTCATGTGGGAATCGAACCAGCAACCCTGTTGCTCAGAACTCACATTCTTAACCAACTGAGCCACTCGCCCTGCCTACTTGCTGTATATCTTGACTGACCCTTTTCACTCCAAGACTTTTAATCATAAGACCAGCCCTAGTAAAAGGTGCAAAACAACGTAAGTTTTGTTGTCTGTCTCCATTCGTGTCCATCCTCCTTGTTGTAGATGCCTCCAAGGCTTTCTTACCTGGCATTCCAACACTTTAACATCAAACTTATTAGCATCGACTCCATGGCTCCTTTGCCAGCTGTGGAGGAATTCAGGGGTTCATGAACTGAGCTTACATACCAAATTGTGTGTTATGCATATGTGCACTTTTCTCTGGAGAGAATCAAGAGGTTCCACTAAGTTTTTAAAAAGGTTCGCAATCTAATTTGCAACAACATGGATGGACCTAGAGGGTATTTTGCTAAGTGAACTAAGTCAAAGAAAGACAAATGCCATATGATCTCATTTATATGTGGAATCTAAAAACCAAAATAAATGAACAAACAAAACAGAAACAAATTCAAACACAGAGAACAAACTGATGGTCACCAGATGGGGGATTTGAGAGAATGGGCAAAAAAGGTGAAAGGGATTAAGAAGTACAAATTGTCAGTTATAAAAACAGCTATGAGGAAGTAAAGTACAGCACAGGGAATATAGTCAATAATATTGCAATAACTGTGTATGGTGCCAGATAGGTAATAGACTTATCGGGACATCATTTCGTAAGGTATATAAATGTCTAACCACTATGTTGTACATACGAAATTAATAAAACATTGTCAACTATAACTGAAAAACAATTTTTTAAAGAAATCTTAAAAAGGTTTTAGAAGTTTGGCAATCTAAAAATAAAGGCTATCAGTCTCATAAAAATAAAGGCTAAATCAATGTTGCTTATCTCTCTGTGTCACAGAATTTATACCAAATACCAAGGCCATGAACCCTTGGCTAATTGGATAAGTCGTTCTCTAATTAGTTAGTGCATTTGCCTTTTAGAGGAGTATTTTTGAGGACAGAGCCTTAACCCAAGAAATGATTCCAATAATGAGAATTTCAGGGATCAGATAGTAACTCAGCAGGCCTTAAAAGTTCCCTTCAGATCACACCAGTAGGTGGCCTCAGATTCCACCTATGCAGCTGGTCAACCCTGGCTTCTCCCTTTGCGGAGTTCAAGGTCAGGGTCAGTCTTAGAGATGGCTATAAAGCACCTGCCCCTTCTGTTACATTCTTTGCACGTAATCAGTGGCAATATTTTGAATGTGCATAGGCCTTAGAACATCTTGTCACATGGTGACTGGAATTTAGGTACTCAATTCCTTAGCCACATGTCCCTCTTTCTATATTTTAACTATATTCAGTTTTTAAAGTGTTGAATCTTCAACTGTGTTTTACCCAAGATCTTGTATTTTAGGAGCTAATCGTTATGAGGCTTACTTCGAATATATGGTTATTGCTGAGTGTTTCTTTCTTATTTTATTTCATTCCTATTGTTTGTTTTCATTTTATCCTTGTTTTTCTTATTCCATGCTGCAGTCACCTGAGGCCTTCCATGTTACAGCAGCTCCTACGACGTCTTGTTTTTGATGTACCCCAACTCAACGAATACTGCAAAATGCCTCTTAAGGTAAGTCTGTCTCTTGTTACAGAAATACAGTCCTTAGCATAGGAAACTTGCCTTGTAAAATATGATGTCTTCATAATTTGGGAAGCAAAATACATGTTAAATGGGTTTTACTCCTTTACGTTGAGACCTACAGCCCACAAAATCAAACCCCTTTGTGGGTGTCCAGGTTGAAGGGAGTAGATCCTCTGGATTCATTAGCCACTCCAACTTTCCTTAATTGTTTTTCACCAACTACTCATTGTTTAGCAAAGTTTAGTGAGAGCGCATGGATTTTGTGCCTTCCCACCCTAATTAGGTTTTTGAGAACATTTTTCAGTCTCAAAAAGCTTTGACAGTTCTGTGATGATTCATTTAAGTACAGAAACTAAAACGTCCCTTTTCTATTTCATACTGTTTTGTGCTTTTTTTTTTCCTTTTGTAACAGATCCTCTTTTTTGTTTTTGTTTTGTTTTGTTTATTAATGAAAAAGAAGCCCACAGAGCCCTCTGGTTTTTTGTTGCTTCATTCCTGATTTTCTCACAAATTACATTTTATCACTAGCACTGCAAGAGTCTGGGCCTGGGTAGGAAGGTACCAGAATCAGCTGCCCACACAAGAAGGCAGTGTTTTTTTATCTTTTACCTCTGAGGCACCTGCTATATTTGCATTTTCAGATGTGTCAGCCATGGCCAGCCACATCTGAAAATTCTGCCTAGAGATTTTAACAGAATTTTTCCTTCTTTTCAGGAATAGTCCAAGCAAGGATTTCAAGAAACATTTTACTGGGATAAAAAAAAAAAAAACTCCCAGAAGCCTTTAGTTCAATCCTCTTTCTCTATATCCGGCAGAAAACAGCTTGTATGTTGTCAAAGATCCCACAGCCCTCCAAGGGCTCATTTGTCTCTCTGGCTCTAACGGTCCCAGTTCTAATCATAAAAAGTACTGTAGCTGAAAACCACAGTCTTCACAGTTCAACTTGGCATTGCTTCCTTGGCCGACCTGTGCTGTGAGCTGGATTTTGGCTCCTGAGAGGCATCGTAGATAGTCCTCAATGAGCTCACTATTTTTTACCTGTTAGATCAGTAGGGCTTTTTCCTGGCGCTGAATCCCATCTGCTGGGATGGGAACATTGGCTGTTCACTTCTACCCTCTACTGGCCATACGTGGAACTGCTGTAGCATGGCTGGGCCATCAGAAGGCTCAAGCAAAAGGAAAGGAACCCGCGGACAGTAATCAATGTAGAGAAGATCTTCAGCCCCACAACGAGCTCCCCGCCACCCCCTCCTCATATCAGCATTTCCCAGGATCTTTCAGATTTATATGTGAAAGTCTCAGAAGAAATGCTTCCCCCACCCCAGCTGGCTGGAACAGCACACAGTGACCACTCTCAGAGGGCAGCATTTTCTCATTGGGAGTAGAAATAGTTCCTCTCCATTTTCTAGTTCCTGCTAGGAGCACATTAGGAGGCACAAGAATTAATTAGGTAGATTCAGTTCAGGCTGGAGTCCATTAGTCAGGAAAGCAGACCATTCCCAGTGATACTTGAGGGCCTCTCTGTAGCTAACCCAACTGTTTCTAATGTTGGGTTCACTCTCATGATATTTTCTTCTCCCCTGTATGTTGCTGATGCCTGTGGACCTTCTCTACCCCACTCCCCCTGGTGCAACCCTATTGGGAACCTCCCAGCTTCTGACGAATCACTATGAACAGTGCTGGAAGTATTACTGTCTACCTTCAGGATGGGGAAGCTACGGCCTCGCTGTAGAGGAGGAATTGCACCTGACAGAGAAGCTCTTCTGGGGGATTTTTGACTCCCTCTCCCATAAGGTAATGGCAAAAAGTGACCCAAGGACCCAAGTCACTTGAACAAAAAGTGACCCAAGCACCTACAGACAATGATGGCTAATCTCTGTTCAGCCTTTCCCGTGTGCTGGAACTGTGCTAGCTACCTCACCGGCATATTACATTCATCCTTACCCCAACTCCATGAAGTACAAGCTACCCTGATCCTCATTTTACAGGTGAGGAAGTCTCAGAGCAGTTGAATAACTTGCCAGAATTACAAAGCTATTACAAGGGAGAGCGACTACCCCAGTAAATTACAGAAGTATTTCCTGGTTTTAGTCTTGATGACTTCCCCTGCCACCATTCCTTCTTCCCTGATGTCGTTTGGCCCCTGTCAGCTAGTCTTTACCAGGCTCAAGCCTACAGCAGAAGTCCTGACATCTGCTCTGATGTTGGGAGGTGGGGTTTCCAGAAGACTTTAAGCCACAGTGGGGGAGATTCTTCACAGCCACTTGTTTGAGGAGGGTGGGGGAACCCAGGGCCTTCCTGTACCATCTGATTGAAGTATAGCTCCAGCCCTCAGACCTGCCTTCACTTCCCTAACCCAGTTTATTTAGATTTTTGAGATCATCAGCTTTAAAGGCAGAAAATGAGTAAGTCTGGTTTTCTTATAGAAGCCTAGAGCATGTGTGTAGCTTATTCACCTGCATTTAAATTGTCTTTATTCCTGTATTCCTTTTGTCCAGTACAGGGTCGGCAAACTGCAGCTCGCGAGCCACATGTGGCTCTTGGGGTACGTTCCGTCCCAAAAGTTTGCTAACCCCTGGAACAGCCAATCCTGTCCCTCACAACAATTTAAAAATTATTCGAAAGCCATAAACATATTTTTACAAATAAGGAGAAATTAAAGTAATATTATAAATGAAACCATGATAGTCTTATTTTCATTTTCAATTTTACTTCAGAACCACATGTATGTACCCAAAGAACCGCATATGGCTCGCGAGCTGCAGTTTGCCGACCCCTGGCAGTTATTCTTTCTCAAAAGTTTGCAGATCCCTGGTCTAGTATAAGCGGATCAAAAACTATCTAACTCTGTGTTAGTTGACTGAAATTCTTTCCTGGCCAGATTCAGACAGAATGGATGTGATATTGAGCAGTCTGCTGATGATATCAACATATGAGGGGCCTGGCAAAGTTTCTTATGCCATCTCCAGTCACAGGTTGGGTCAGTTTCTATAACCATCCATGGAAGATAAGTTTATAGACATTTCTGGCCTAGCGAGAACCACTTTAACCCTTAGATATTCTTGAAACTAACTATTTAGGAGATATTGATTTATTTATTGATTTAAACCTTGATTGAACGTTTTTCAACTTAAAGCAAATGGTGACTTGAGGGTTTTCCAGGTTGTCACGTCATCTTCCAGGGGTCCCTCAGTTTGCACCACAGCATGTTAAAGGGCTCACATGTTCCCCATGTTGGTTAATGGTTAACCTCGACAAATGAATGCATTGTTTTTTGTTGTTGTTTCACTAATTGGTGAATGGTTCCACTGGGTGGCCATGGTTCTGCTTTCTGTACTAACATGGTCTTTGCTTCTCCTCACAGAAGTATGACCCAGATCTTTTCCGAATGGCACTGCCTTGTCTCAGCGCTATAGCTGGGGCCTTGCCACCAGATTATCTAGACACCAGAATCTCAGCCATGTTGGAGAAACAGGTTTCGGTGGATGCAGACGGCAACTTTGACCCCAAACCTATCAACACCATGAAGTGAGTCCAGAATCATCTCTGAACTGGTCCTGTGTTTCACCCAGTGGCCAGTATTTCCCTTTCACAAGGTAGCAAGAAATTTAAGTGTCCCTTCCTTCCCTCCCGCCAATATTCCTCATCCCTTCCCTTGACACTGCAAGTCACATCAGGCACTGGATTTTCCCAATTCTTGAAGTATTAATCCACCCATGTCTGATTATATACTGTATTATTGTATGCCAGGCTTTTTTGGGGGTTGGTTTATTTATTATAAGAGATTGGTGCTCTCAACAAATAAATGTCACCTGAGACATTGCAAGAACCACCATGACAAATGAGGCAATTAATTTATCAATGAATTTTCTGGCAAAATCTTCACACTTTGTGAATCAGGCCTTTACAGTTCTAATAACATCAAAACAGGTCCATAAATAACATTCAGCTGAGCCCTGGCAAGGCCTCAGAATGTGATGGCAGAACAGCATGGGGTCCTTACCCGAGAGACTGGACATGCTCTTTGCCATGCCCAGAGATGTGGGGACTTTGGAATAACACCACAATAGCCCATTTCATTTCTCCTTCTGATTCTGTAGCATTCCTCACTGGCGATGATTAGGCTATGCACAAAACATATGCTCAGTTTGGGCTGGTGGCAGTTCTGCTCCAGTTTTGATTATGTGTCACAGGGCATCCAGTCTTCATCTCCAAGTACATTTTAAATGAAGAGCTCCAAAACTTCTTCAGAATTATCAGGGAAAGTAAGATACCCTATAGAAGCCCATCGGATGTGTGTTTTGTGGCAACAGTTCTCAAACTAGAGCTATAGCCTGAGCCCTTCCCAGGGGCTGTCAGCTATGATACTGTGTAAAATTCATCTTTGGAAAAATTAAGTACACATTCCATCAGATGGAGCCTTGAGCTGAATGGATGGTGGGAAACAGAATTGAACCTGCTGTAAGGAAAACAGAAGGGGCATGGTGAAACATCAAACAGGGGCCAAAGATAAGGCAGGTGTTTGCTTTGGACACCTTCACCCGTAAGAATGTAAGTGTGCTGAAGAATTACATATGGTAGAATAACTTGGATGCTTTTGTAGACATTATGAGACAAGGCTATGTACTCTAGCAAATGTGTGCTAATGCTGAGTGGTTCCATGTTACTTTGGGAATTCTGTTTTCTTTGCATATGCTTCTGATAATCAGTATGATTCTTCAAGTAATATGAGTAATAGAGACTGACTCTGGCTAATGTAGGCTGAAAAGGACCTTATTGCAAGGATAAGGGGTCATTATCAAAACCTAGTGAAAGGCTGACTAAGTCAGCCTCAGTAAAGATAGGAGCCAAGGCAGAGTGGCCAAATGGACGATCTTTATGTGTCCCCATGAGATGAATCCTCTTGAAGAGTCTGCTACCGTGGTCCCACCTAACACAAGATTCTAGTTCCTGGGAGGGTCAGTGAGAATGGCCAGGTCAGGTGCCCCTTCTCAGAGGCAATTCACATAAGACTACTTAACACAAGACTTGTTCCTTAAAGGAAAAGGAAGGTGCTCTGACCAGCAGAAGGGACAAAAGTTGCTAGACTAACAGAAACCACAGGTGTCTACTATACTTCCAAAACTCTGGTGTTTGAATAAGAGTCACTGAACCCAAAAAGGTAGACAACCACTATTTTCTAACATTTGATCCTCTAGCTAGCTACCCATCCCTGCCATTCTCAGATTGCAGCCATGAGATGACAGGCCATTATCTTTAGATGAAGGGATTCTCACTGCATAACCTAGACAGGTCTGGCCCAGGAGCCAAAGTGGTTCCCCAGGAGCAGCTGGAGGGAGGCCAGCTGTGCAGCAGAGCCTCCTGCAGAGAGGTCCCCTGATTAGACCTGGTCGTGTCTTTGACCCAGCCGAATGGGCCACACTTCAGCTCAGGAAGCTCAGTGTGTCTGGAACCCAGCTTCAGCTTTGGGTTAGCTGGTTCATCAAATCCAGCCTCTGACAGTTGATTGTTGTTGGTTCTGGCCATCTTTTCAGCATATCTGGCTGAAGTGTTTGGGTAGGTGGTCATTTGTTTTTTTTCCTCCTCATTTCAGTTTCTCCTTGCCTGAAAAATTGGAATACATCGTCACCAAGTATGCTGAGCATTCGCATGATAAATGGGCCTGTGACAAGGTAGGGATTAGCATCCAACTGACAATTGTCAGGGGCAAAAACGGCACCAGAACATTAAAGGGTCCAGTGCTGGGAAGCTGCCTGATTTGTCTAAGTGACAGGCTGGCCATGCCGACAGCATTCATTATTTCTGAGCAGCAATTTCCCAGGGTTGGTGGAGGTCAGAAATATAGGCAGCCGCAGCTGGTGGTTCTGGGTTTTTTATTACTATTATTTCTCAAGCAAATATCGATTCTAGGAGTATTAACTTCTTTTTCAACACTGCATTTCCTGAAGTTTGCTCCCGAGCATGTGCTTGTGTGTGTTTGACATAAACACTTAATGCAGGGCAGGAGGAGGCTTTTATTAATACTTTTCTTCAATTTTTTTTTTTTTTTTTTTGAAAAGGAAAAATGAAATTGGAGGCATTAACCCTTGCATTTTGCCAGGAAGTTGGACTTTATTCTAGGGAGAGAGGACACGTGTCTTCCTATGACAGGCCACGGTAGACTTCCCAGACACTCCCTTATGAATAAGCCTGTCCATCTGGTGTTTAAAATTCCTCACCACATGAGGTCAGCCTGCTTAATAAGTTTAATTGCTCTGTCAGCCCTTTAATGCTGGCAGGCAGAATGGGAGGAATGTGCCAAAGACATCAAGAATTCCTGTGAGCAGCCATTTAAGGAGTGGGGCCATTGCTCAGCTGCAGCTTACACCGTGGAACAGTGGACCAAGTCCACAGCAAGGCCACAGAAACTGCCTCTAAGCAGTGTGCCCTAGAGAGGGGACGCCTTGTACCACTGGCTCAGCCTCTGTATTGGTCTGGACTCAGCTCTTATTGTTTCATGATCTCTGTTGGGGGCTGAGGATCACAGCAATCACTGTAACTATGAAATGAGCTAACACCTCACAATTCGAGAGCAGGGGTTGGCAAAACTGTAAAGGGCCAGAATAGACATTTGAGGCTTTGTGGGCCAAGCACTCTCCATTGTGACTCCTCATCCTGTGGAGCACAAAGGCAGCCATACATAGTGCATAAAGGATGCAGCGTGCCTGTGTTCCAGTGAAACTGTATTTACAAAGCAGATGGTCGGCTGGATTGGGCCCAAGGGCTGCAGCTTGCTGACCCTTGCACAAAAGCATCTGTATTTTCTCACCACTCTTTACGTATGCCATTTGGCCAGCCTATGAAATCTGGAAAAGAGATGCCCCCATCACTCCATAGCAATGTCCAGTTCATTGCTAAGCCATGTGAATTTTACATCCGTAGTCTCTCTTGAATTCGAACAGTTCTCTCTGTCCTCACAACATGGCTGTAGTTCAAGCTACAGTCATCTTTTGTCAAGATGATTGTGATAACCTCCTAACTAGTCTGCCCATGTGCATTTTCACCCATCTTTTCTTCACGCTAAAGGCAAGTGATAGTTTCAGGATGAAAATTTGGCCATATACTACCACTGTTCTCCCATATAGGCCCTTCTCCTTGTTAAAATCCCTTAGGAGCTTCTAAATATTTTTAATATAAAGATCAAAATCTATAACATGGCCTGATAGGCACTGCCATCTCTAGCCTCATCTCTCCCTTCACCGTCTGCCCTCCAGCCATGTCCCCTCTTTTTACCCACCCCCTTTTCCCCCCCACATACACACACATGCACACACTGCAGGTGCCTGAAACCATCTCTCTGAGCCAGGTGCCCATCTGTACTCACACATGTACACACAGCATTCACCGACTCAGCTTTCAAGTACCCATCCAAGGGTGTATTCCTAGGATGCCTCCTTCTCAGATTTCTCAAATACAGGCTCTCTTAGCACCTTGCTCTTTTCTGTTGTAGTATTTTTATAGCAATTTTACATAGTTCTATTTACAACACTTATACATTTATACCAGTTATCAGCTATACATTCATTGCTGTGGTATTTGATTAATCTCTCTCTTCCACTAGACTATAATTTTCATGTTTTCAAGGAAATATGTTTGCTCACCATTGCCAAGTGGACATTGATTATCTAATAATAAGAAAAGTATTTTCCCTGTCCTCAAGAGCCTTACAGTCTCGTAAGAGAAACAAAAAGCCCAGCCATGGTGGTACAAGCTGTTCATTGCTGCGAAGAGCATGAGCATAGGGTTAGAGCACATAGGAGGGGTGCCTGATACTATAGTGGGGTTTCAGGCATGCTTCCTAGAGGTGGTGACATCTATAGTACTCGATAAAGGATGCATCAGGCACAGGGAAATGAGTATATTGCAGACAATGGGAGCAGCAGATGCAGATCCACAGAAGCAAGAGAGAGATTGGTGGCTTTAGGAACCAGAGTTCAATATGGCAGGACCATGGAGTAGGGCAGGGAAGCAATGAGATGCTTTATTCTCTGAGAAGCATTATTCTCATGTCTAGACTCAATGAGATGAGTCTAGAGAGGTCAACAAGATTTTACTTGTAGAGTTTGCTTTTTTACCATGATGGCAGCTGGGAGTCAGAAAATTTTCAAACAGTGCAGTGCCCTGATTGGGGTGGTTTTATAAACATCATCTGGCAGTGGTGTAGAAAATAGAGTCCGAGAGAGATGGAAAGACTGGTGGCAAAGAGACCGCATAGGAAGCTGTTACAGTAATCCAGGTGACAGCTGATGGGGACCTGAACTAAAATACTGGCAGGGAAGCTGGGGAGAGGCAGACAAATGAATAGGTATGGGAGGTTGAACACAGGCGAGAAGGTACAAAGGGAAAGGGGCTGTCAAGGAAGATTCCCACATCACTGGCTTAGCTTTCTAAGTGAGTGTAAGCTGGTGCCATTCACTGAGATAGAGGGGACCTACGAGGTAGGGCCACTTAGAGAAGGAAAAATGCAGGTCCTGGGTCAGACATGTTGAGAGGTACCTCTAGAAACATCCAAGCAGAGTTTCAGTAAGTTTGGAAATTAGGAGAGAGATCCAGGCTGGAAATACTGATGAAAATAGCCCTCTTATGGACTATGGGCCTAGATTAGGTCACCCAGAGAGAGAGTGCCCTGTTAGAAGGGACAGAAACTTGAGAAACATACACATGAACAAGTGGGCAAAGGCAGAGATTGAGAAAGAGCAGCCAGGAGTCTTTGAGCTGTGAGGTTACAGAAATCAGGGACTCTTACTTATCTCTGTATCCACAATGCCTAGGACAGAGCCTGGCACCTACTGTAATAGGCTTTCAGACAATGTTTGTTGAATGACTTTTGAAATTCTTCAACTTCTGTGACTCTAGGAAACATGCATTGCTACAGTTGTACTGTGGGGTTGGCAGGCAAGGGGTGCAAACCAAATGAGCCCCCTCCATGCAGTGGGTCCTGTCCCCAATTGCCTTTAGCCTTGACTTCCGTACTTGCCAGTGAACGTGACACACTGACCTGAGAAGCATTATTCTCGTGTCCTTTAAAACATCCTTCTGTCTGTAGAGGGCCTGACACATAAGCAAGTAAGTTGAGGGGACAGCAACTAAAACAAGAAGAAACAAAGGAGCAGAGTTCAAAATTCAGGGGGCAGAGAGCCTGATGGCCTTAAAGGATTAATTAGACATGTGTGGGGGGCATTTCCAAGCTCTGTCACATTCCATTATTCCGTTTGCTCAGTGAAAATAGAAGCAGGGATTTGGGTGAGTCGCGGGGCTCTTTGGGTGCTGAGAATATTTGAACTGGGAACATTTCTACAGAGTCAGAATGGATGGAAATATGGGATTTCCCTGGATGAAAACGTGAAGACCCATCCATTGATAAGACCTTTCAAGACATTAACAGAGAAGGTAAGGAACAGGCCCTGAGTGGCCGTGCTCACTGTCCTGCCTTAGGAATTTTCTCAGATGATCAGAGGAGTTCAGGGCACATTCACTCTCCTATGCCTTAGAGACTTTCAAGGACTCAATAAACTCCTCAGGAGCTCACCAGTGGGCACCAGCCCAGAACCAGTTTCCAAGAGCCCAGCCTCACAGCCTGTCTGTTCTTCGGCTCTGAGACCCCCTTGGAGAAGGAAGCACCGGTTAGCACTAAGAGGCTGGGCCAAAATGCATTTGTAGTTCACTTGCCACTGAACTTAGGAAGGGCTTTTGTTAGATTGTTGAGGTGGGGGGAGGGGAGAATTGCTGGAAAAAATTCAGAAAGAAATGATTTCCAGTCATGGAAGATGAAAGGAGCAGAGAAGAGCGTCCCCAAGGAAATATGGATAGGTGTCCTGATTTTTTTTTTTAATTAAGAAATTTACTTCAACTCTGAATTCTTATCTTGCCATCAGTGAGTTCCTTTGTAATCTTTAAGCCTTTAGTGTCACACATAAAGGATGGCATGTGTCTCTTTGTGTGCATATTGACCATCTGTTGTGTATAGCTCTGAAGAGAACTCTAAATCTAAGGAATTCTATTTCCCAGCTCAAGGGAGCCCTTCATGCAGACGTGTTTTGGCAAATCCTCTCTTAAATGGCTCCTGGAACAAGAGGGGTCATTCTGTGTTCTTGCTCCTCTTTATCCACAAGCTGGATAATGCCTGGTACATTCCCTCTGTAGGGAGGAGACTGTGGGGCCTTGTATTTAAAAACATCAGAAAGACTGGTTACGTATTTCAGGTAGGGCGCTGTAGAGGGTGTCCTGACCTTGTAAGAGGAAGCTGGAAGCAGTTAGCACCCCATCCTCTGTGGGATCCAGCTTCCAGAGAAAGACAGGCTAGTCAGGGTGCTCGGGCGAGCTCTGCAAAGTTCTTCTGCTTGACTTTTCTTCCAGGAGAAGGAAATTTATCGCTGGCCGGCCAGAGAGTCCCTGAAAACCATGTTAGCTATGGGCTGGACCGTGGAGAGGACCAAAGAGGGAGAAGCCCTAGTTCAACAGCGGGAAAACGAGAAGCTTCGAAGCATGTCCCAGGCCAGCCAGGTAGGACAGAGGTGGACGCTGGACCAGGAGAAGCCGTGGAGAACCTGGGAAAGCTCTCCCTGGGGTCTCAGAGGCGAGGACCATCAACAATGAGCCCTGGGGGTCTTTCGAGATCCATCTTTGGCCACTGATGACAGGATGCTGGTAAGAAGGAGAAAAGTGGCGGCAACCCCAGTGATTCTGCCTTTGCTTTCCTAGGGCAACAGCTGCAGCCCCGCCCCCCTGGACCTCTCCACCGTGATGCTCTCCAGAGAGCTCCAGGTCAGTGCAGGTACTTGCCAAAGAGCGTAGCTATCTTTCTAAAGCCCCTCAAGTGCAGAATATGGTACCCTCCAAAGGATTTTTTTTTTAAAAAAAAAAAAGGAAGGAGAGGAAGAAGAACAAAAGAATGCCAAGAACATATCACCACAAAAATATCAAAATTGAAGAGGTCCACCTTGAGCAGAGGTCCCAGGGAAAGTCCCAGCAGAATTCGCCAATCATCTAAGAAAGTGAGGCTTTGTACTTCTCTCAGGGACTTCATAACAGCAAATTACCATAGCAAAACCCAAAACAGAACTAATAACAGCTAGGAGAAAATCTGTGCAAAAACCCCTAGGTAGGGGTGCTTTCCTGATCAAAGTAGGTCCCCCCAGTGATAAGGACACTTGCATAGCTGGTTGGGATTCACTCGAGTTCTCCATGATGGTGCAGATAAGCAATCATTGCAGAATTTGGGGACATCCCACCAAGAGGATGCAATTAAGAGCCCTAAGCTTCTACCTCCCATTCCTTCCTCCTGCACACACTGGTGGCCTTGACACGTCCCAGCCAGGGGCAGTTACCCCTCAGAGAGTCCATCTGATCAACCCTTCGGACCCTAGAGAAAATTTCTTTCCAAAGTACACCCTTCATTCCAGGTCCCTGTTTTATGAGCCTTATAAAGATAAATTCTATCTGAGAAATTTTGTTGGCAGCAGTTTTCCCCAAGATGTGATTAGTTTTAGCTTGCTACACTAAAGGCTTTCAGTGATTCTAGACTTTTCCTTCACTCCCACTTCTAGCTCCCTAATCTCGGGTCAGGAGTAAGATACTGAGCTCCCATGACAAATGAAGGGCCGCCAGAATGCACGTTCAAGTGGAAATGTGTGTTTCTCATAAAATGCATCAAACTGTCAAGATAATAAGTTACAAGGGAAGGACAGAATTTGAAATTGTTTTCTGTGTGCTGGGGAAGATATCAAACAAATGAGACGCATAAGCGCAGACTAATTAATGATGAGAGCTACTCAGTCATGTGCTGTTGGCATTTGGTAGTGCTTTGTCCCCAAGGTTGCCTGAAAGAGCTTGGCAGATCTGAACCCGTTTTTCTTGTTTCCTTTCTGACTGTTGCCGCCTCGGTGGGACACAGGGAATGGTGGAGGTGGTAGCTGAGAACTATCACAATATCTGGGCCAAGAAGAAGAAGCTGGAGCTAGAGAGCAAAGGTAAGCCTGGTTTATAGCATCCTCCTGGAAGGTGAACTAGTGTGTATGTGGGGCGGGGGCAGGTGTGTTTCCCCAGAAATGCAAAGGAAGAGCCAAATATTTTGTCATCTCTCACTTTACTGACCCCAGGTGGTGGCAGTCACCCTCTTTTGGTACCATATGACACCTTGACTGCCAAGGAAAAGTTTAGGGACCGAGAGAAGGCACAGGACCTGTTTAAATTCCTCCAAGTGAACGGCATCGTGGTTTCTAGGTAAGTCATCATCCAGGTGATGTTAGCGGGAGCAGGGCTGGGCTTGTGGGTGTGGCCTCTTCCTCTCCAGGTAGTTGATCACCTGCCTACATAACCAATCAGAGTAAGGATAGTGGTTGGGCCTTTTGAAATGAGAAAATGTTTACTTTGGAGGATGAGGCCCTCTTTTCTGACATAAACAGGACTGGTCGATAGCAACTTTTAAAAATCAGTTACAGCAAAGAGTTGTGACAAATTATACACAAGGACCTGAAACATTTCCTTTTAACTTAAAACATAAACATGTATTCTTTCACAAATCTTGTGATGTAGGCCAACGCCTTTTCTTTGTATGTTGCTCTGTCGATTGGAATTATAAACCACATCCATGTTGCATTCTCAAAGCTTTGGAGTTTGGGCTTTCTTAAAGAGTAGTGAGAATTAAGGCACATACAAAACAGGATTCTTCTGTAAGGGCAGGCAGGATTCTTCTCGATGAGTTTTTTTTTTTCCCTCCCCTATCTTTTACGGTTTTCTCACCCATATCTACTCCAAAAACTATGTGTTTTGAAATTTGCAGTTAGAAGTCTTTGCAAAATATGCACCTTAGTTCTCACAGAATCGACAGTTCTCTATACCCTTTTATTTTGTTGTTTTATATGATGTTTAATTAAATTACATCATAACGATAGTAAGCAACACTGACAGAAGCAGTTTCTCTGAACAGAGGGAACTCAATGATTCTTATGAAGATGCAACTGCACTGGGGAGATTAAATGAGTCATGATACCCAAGGGCGTTTGATCCCAACCTTATGGATGTCAGAAGTATGTAGATGAGTGTCTTCTAGGGAAATGCTCTTGGCTGCTTATATCTTAAAAGTAGAGCCTGTTTTCTCCCTGGTCAGATGCCAGTGCTGGGCTGTGCTATGTAGGGTCCTGCTTGCCGCATCCCTCGTAGAATGAGAAACAGGCTAGTGTCCCACTCCTGATGGAGCCATTCCTCCTAAAACAAATGTTTGCTGAGCCAGCTACTGTTTTCTTCTTTTCCTTTCCTATAGAATTTTTGCCATTGAATGGCAAGAACCCAAATAAAAATCTATACAAATATTTCTAATGCACCTCACACGAAAGAATAACAAAGCTTATTTGCCATATTGTCGAGCAGGAAAGGTCAGGCAGCAGGAGGCGGCCTCCGGGGAAGCCTTGGAGAAAGACTCCCATCGTCATTTTCATCCTGTTCTTAACACGGAGACCAAGGCATACTGTGATTTGCTGAGAAATAGCTTGCTCACAGAAATGAAAGATTCCTCTTAACTGTAACAAAAAAGAAAATCAAGGAAGTAGGAGGGAAAATGAGAAAGACAGTTGAATTTAGCCAACATGTGTCTGAGTACCATGTATCAGAGCCTGTGGGTGGCACTTGGGTGTACAGAAGAGGACACAAGACCCTGTCACCAAGGAGCCTGTGGGGGCATTTGGATATGCAGAGGGGGACACGAGATGCTGTCACCAAGGAGCCTGTGGGGGCATTTGGATATGCAGAAGGGGAACACGAGACCCTGTCACCAAGGAGCCTGTGGGGGCAGTTGGATGTGCAGAGGGGGACACGAGACCCTGTCACCAAGGAGAGCTCCTAGTTTCCTGCTACCCACCCCCTAGTCCTGCCCCATCCTCAGCTTCCCCATCATTCAGTGACAGCCCTTTCTTCCCGGTGCTCGAGCCCCAAACCTTGACTCCTCTTTTTCTCCCACCTGCCATCCAATCCTTCAGGAAATCTTGATGATTTCTTAATGAAGATGCAGTTCCACTGAGGAGATTCCACCCTTAAGATACTCAGAACCTGACCACTATACTGTCACCATCATTGCTGAAAGACCCTCCTACCTGGGTACCCTGTTGCAACCCTGGTCCCCACAGTCTACTTTATACCTAGCAACAAGAGTAATTCAGTATATGTCCTATCATGTCATTTCTCTATTCAAAATTTTCAATAGCGTCCCATCTCAGAGCAAAAGCAAAATTTGAAGGATGGCATACAGGGGCTTAGTGATTTACTCCACTGCCCACCCACCCCCCAATTGCCTGCTCACTTCCATGCCGCCCACACTGGCCTCTGCCATATTCCTTCAATTCAGCATGCATGTTCCCGCCTCAGGACCTTGCATCTCTGCTCCCTATATCCAGAAAGCTCTTTCCTCAGATGCCCATAGGACTCACCTCCTCTCCTCCCTCAAGCTTTTACTCCAACGTCCTCCTCCCAACGACAGCAACACTGATTATTCTATTTAACACTACAGTCTGCTCTCCCCCATTTCACAGGCACTCTGGGCCCCTTCATCCTGCTTTAATTTTTCTTTTCTTCATAAAACTTAACTTCCAGCATTCCGTGTAATTTCTATTTTGTTTTATATATTGTTTGTGTTTGTCTACAGCTAGCATATAAGTTCCATGAGGGCAGGGATTCTTGCTTGCTTCTCTGATGTATTCCCAGCTCAATATTTGTTCAGTAAATAGTAAAGATCTTTTTGAAAAATCTTTTCTGAAACTATTGTAGTACAGGTATAGCATGCTCACAGAAGCAGGTGCCAAGTGCAAGGGGAAACCAGTCGAGCGATGAGTCAGGGCACTGAGCCAGAATAACCATTAACATTTGGAAAATTAAGTCGACACAGGTAGGATTGCTGGTGCACCAAAGTCATGTAGTTATCTCTGTTACTTCCTGGGGTTTACCGGTTTCCAACCTAGAGGTATGAAGGATATGGAGCTGGATGCCTCCTCCATGGAAAAGAGGTTTGCCTATAAATTTTTGAAGAAGATCCTGAAATATGTTGATTCTGCTCAAGAGTTTATTGCCCATTTGGGTAAGTATCATTGTGAAATATCACAAACATGTATGCTTCTCATAATATCTCATAATATCAAAGAATTTGATGTTTCATTTTCAAGGAGTAATGCTTTCATACTGTACCTGGTCATGATTCACTTAGATATATGGTTCTGGGGAGGAAACAGTAGCTAAGATTCCCCACTCCCCACACTAAAAAAAAAAAAAAAAAAATCAATTTCATCCTTGGTTTCCTCTATTGGTTTGATTGAACCATTTGCCATTTTTCATGTAACTCGTCCTATTTTAATTTTCTCTTTGTTTTTCTTTGTGACCATGGGTAAATGACTTAACCTCTCCAAAGCTCCTTTCTCGTCAATAAAGTAGAGAAAAAGGGTAGTGAAACAGCTTAGAGGATTGACACAAGAAATAACTAACCAACACAGCTATAAAGCACTCTGTAAAATATAAGATACTTTTTAAAAATCAAATGGCCTTTTTATGGCCCTTAGAAGAGCTGCTCTGTTTCTACAATGCCATCTATGACTGTTTGGTTTTGGGGTTTTTAACTCGAGCCAACTTTGTGTTCCTTGTATCTTTGCAGAAGCCATTGTCAGCAGTGGGAAAACTGAAAAGTCTCCCCATGACCAGGAGATCAAATTCTTTGCCAAAGTAAGAGACTCTCGATACTTAACCAGATCACTTTCTTCTCAGGATCTGTACTGCTTAGGGTACAAGTTCAGCTGACCTAACAAAGATATCCAAAACTGCAATGGCTTCAGTCCAACAGACATGTATTTCTCTGCTGTAGAATAGTCCCAAGGCAGGTGGATGGTCCAAGAGGTAGGCAGCCCGCTCTGCTCCATCACCCAGAGATCTAGGCTCTTCTCTGATGTTCCATCTCCCAAGGTGTAGCCTGTGTCAGTGTGGTCCAGACAGAATTACCTGTTCCACATCTGTGGGGAAGGGAAAAAGGAAAGGGGAGGGCAAGCTGATGCAGAGGAGACTGGGTCATGCTTTCTCTAGCTGGGTGATCTTTTGCCCAGCTAAAATATGGGGCTTTCTATTGCTAAGGGAAAGAAGGGAAGAATGAATTTGGGTGCCAGCAAGCAGTCTCTGCCATACAGCCCTACTCAGAGGGTTAATTGCATGTGAGGCCTTGGGGTAGCCATCCTCTGAGAAGCAGAGACAGAATGTGCAAGGCTAGTAGTGCTAGGCCAGGTCTCAAAGTGAACCTGTTGGATGCCGTGCCCAAGAAGCCACATCTCAGTGCAGGTGTCCCACAGAACTCCCCTGAAAGTGCTGACTTGGGTCTGTACTCATTTGGGGACCCTTAGTTGGTGGCCCTGTGCTTTCCCGTATCCCCAAGGCCTCCAGGTTCAGGCAGGGAAGAAGAAAATGTGTTGGAAACTGAGAGTCACTGGGTAGAGTTTTCTGGAAATTCCAGGACTAGCATTCAGAGGCCTTTCAAAGCAACCAAATGAAGGGCTTCGGCTAGCCTCCTGGGAGGTAATTTCTCGGGGATTTTCCAGGTTCTTCTCCCACTGGTGGACCAGTACTTCACCAATCACCGGCTCTTCTTCCTGTCCTCCCCGCTGAAGGCCCTGAGCAGCAGCGGGTATGCCTCCCACAAGGAGAAAGAAATGGTGGCCAGGTGAGTCTGCAAAAGGAAGAGCAGGCCATAGTGCCGATGTGACTTATGTAGAACCCCAGATTCCTGGGAACTGAACAGTGAGTCCTTTGGAGAAATGAACTGTAGCCTGGTGATTGGTAGCACAGAGGTTTTGATTATCACCTTGGTTTTGAAAGTAATATATTCATACTTATCTGTGTATTAATTTGGCAACCAAGAGACATGCACCAATTGGGGGTTTCCGTAGGGCCTGGGGAAAATTTATATTCTCAGGTCAACTTTACACTGAAATGTTTTGAAACGGCGAAGGTAACTTGGAAGCTTGGGAAAAGCAAACACACAACACTGAGAAAAAACAGTAACACTATTGTCAATCTCATTCTCATCAGGCTTTCTAAGATTAAATTTTTAAAAAAACAGAATCAGATCTTACCAGTTCTGGCGTGGATGATCTGAGATCTGATATCTGGAGTGACATAATGCAATTTAAATTCCTAATAGGAAAAAATGTTTCATCAAAAGCACCAGCCTCCCTTCTTATTCCACTGGGCATAGCATGTGGGTGCCTCAGCAGAGATAAGAACAAAGGAGATGCTGTTCAATCAGAAAAGAGATGGATTCCACCATGCCTCAGAGTTTCTCTGTATTTGATGCATGAATGGCGAGGAAGGGGCTAGACTTCCAAATAACAAAGAATTGAGGACTGTTATGAAAGCAGACTATCAGCTCTGTCCCTAGTATCCACTGATGGTGAACAGTGTACATTCTACTTAGTAAGAGTCCAGCTATTACATATCACCATCTTTGGGAGGATATTCAATCTTAGGATTGAGCTAATATCTATTAAAGTCAACATGGTGAAACAGTAAGCTCAATTTTTCATACGTAAGAGTTGTTGCCCACTTGTGTGTCATTGTGATGTTTTAAATTCTAAGAAAACTGCCTGCATATTATGATCTCCATTTTGCAGATGAGGAAACTGAGGTTTGATCAGGTTCACTGCAATGCCTAAAGTGACCCAGGTAGTAAGTTAGACAGGAAGGAAAGCCCAGGCCTCTCTACCCAGATCGAATGCCATTTCCCCTGAGCTGTAATCACTTACTCTCATTTATTAAGAAAGGAGGAACCCATGCTGTCAAAATGAGATACACTTCGAATCAGTTATCAACCACAGAGTCCCTAAATATTGTCAGGATGCACCAGTGTGCATTTTGTAAGATATTAGGGAATTGGGGAACAAAGTGAGATATTCAGATAATCCAACAGAGGGCAGGTGTGTCTGTTTCTTTCATTTATTTTATTTTATTTTTTAGATTATGAATTCATGGAAATGTAACATTTGTTCAGCCAGGCACCATTTGTACGGGCTGGAATAGAACCTGGAGCTGATCAGCCTTGCAAATAGCTTTCAGATTCATCCATGTGCTCGCCGCCCTCCCCCAGAACCAGCCGTGTCTGTACTGAATGTGCTCACATTTCCAGGCCCCTCTTGTTGGCACCCCTCACCCTTGCCCCACCTCTTTTGTATGGGATGTCATTCGCCAGTGCTTCCCAGACTCTTTCCCCTGGGAACCCTTTAATTTATCACTTTCAAATCCTGATATGGGAGGGAGGTGCCCAGAGACCCTGGCTCCTTACTACTCTGGGCTAAGCACAGTACTTCTGCTTAAATCAGGCACCCCATGAGGGACAAGGAGGGGCCTTTGGAAATTTTAGGCCCTGGCCTTGGGGTGCCTCAGAAAGCACATCTGACAGCAAGGGGAGCCACTGAGTTCATCTGTTTCTTCTCAACCATCTGCTATAGCTAGAAAAAGGTCATTGTGTATTTGTAAAGAGCATGCTTCCACTTTGAAGCATTTCACCAGAAATAACTGAGTTTCTCAGCCCCTAAGCCTAAAACCTAAGGTCCATCAATAGCATGTTCAGAAACATTTATGGGCTCTTTGCTAACTGCACAAGGCTCTCTATTAGATGGAAAGTAAAACGGTAAATAGAAGAAAATATGGATGGGAGGCATGGAGCAGGGTCAGAAAGCACACAAGCATAGCAGGTGGGCTTTCCTAGCTTCCAAGGACACAGCAAGGACAGCATCCCAGTCAAGCCCAGAGAAAAGCAATTTCTTACCACGTTTTTAGCTCAACACAGTATTGCCCATACCTAAACCATTAACTTGCTTCCAGTCCCACCTTCCTGCCCACCAACTGAGGCCTCACATGCCCCAGTGAAAGCTATGAAACAGTTTGCCTCTAATTGCAGCAATGGAAAAATTATGCTTCCTTCGAGAATGCTCGTTTCTTCCTAAATGTCATACAAATGAACATTTCAGCATATAGAGTACTAGCAAGGGACGGTTTGCAACAACTGCTCACTGCAAAATGCTGTAACTGTTGCAAGATTGTTTACTGTAAGGTGGGTGCTGCCTGCAAGGTCCCTTTCATGGTTCAATGAGACAGCGGGAGCCACATGCTTTCCTAGTGTGGTCCAGATGATTCCTGAAAAGGAACACCGCACCTTCCCAGAGTGCCATTCTGTGCCCTTTGCTTTACAGCATGGCGGTGGGGTTGGGGGAGGCACAAATTAGTCCTTGAACCTTTCGGACTCACGTTCTTTTCTGCTTCAGCCTGTTCTGCAAACTTGCTGCTCTTGTTCGACACAGGATCTCACTCTTCGGTGAGTGAAAAGAGGTCTCCTAAAGGCTGCACCCCTCCCTGTAATTATCCTGAACACACGTTGTACCTTTGTCTGTGGCTCCTGCAGACAACCTGAGCCTTGGGACGTAGGTGTCACCTAAATTTGCCACAGAAAATTGGTCTGAAGTATGATGAATGACCCCTCTATCCCTTTAACAGCTCAAATTTTCCACACCAATGAATATTTTAAGCTCTGCCTCTAACATCCATCATGAAGCAGATGTGTGAAGCCAGGGATAAACGCCTTGTCTCTGAACCCGAGGCCTGGCACTTTCTGGGTGGGTGGTTTGTGCATATTGAGAAGATTGCATTTGAAAGACAGGCTGAATGGCGTGGGGTGTCACTGGTGATATTTTTGATTCTAGGAAGCGATTCTACTACAATGGTGAGCTGTCTTCACATCTTAGCTCAGACACTTGACACAAGGTAAGTCTGCCCAATTTTTTCCAACACTTTCTCAAGACTCCCTCTCTAACCCTTTCTTCTCACTTATTATTGTACTGAAGAGAAGATGTGTCACAGCTCGGTTGGAGCTGGAGAGAGAGGTGACACAGGGAAAAGATAAATCTTACCCTGACATTAGCACTCTCGGTTTCCAGTTCACCTGGCGGAGGCCACCATTGTGGCATATCCTGAACACTAAAAGCTGAGCATTTGATCAATTCTTGTCTTCTTTTACTGAGAAAGTCATCTTTCAGAAGACAAAATATATAATGTGGCAGAGTGCCACTTTGCACCTAGTTTTCCACCAAAAAAAAAGGAAGAGCTGCAGGGTGGATGGCGAGGCCCTGGCATTATCCTGAGAGAGTGGGGAGCCATAGCACTCTGAAGTCAGAATGGCCCAAGAAAGGAAAAGCAGGGATATTTGATTATCAAATAATCAGAGACAAAGTTCAGTTTAAGCCCATGACCCGGGGGTCTGGTAGGCAAGATGGCTGAACAGGAAAGGAAGTGTGTGTGTGAGCACACACGCATATATAATTCTGGTAATATAAACATAAATGATTTGATGAGATAAAAAAAGGAGCAGTGAAAGAACTGATAGGGAGCTTTCTTTAGCACATTATGTTGCAACCTTGTCAAAGCTGGAAGGAAGATGCACATCCCAAAACCCAATGTAGAAGACTGGCACCAACTTAAAAGAGATGCCAAAAGATGAAAATCCACCACAAACAAAGAATAGTTACAAAAAAAAAAGTTAAGGGTAATTAAAGGGGATTTTCAGATTTGGGGGAGAAGCAAGCACATTGTAGAGCTATTAGGGCAGCACAGCATTTGCAGGATCAGACCAAAGCCTCCCTGGGGACTGAAACCCCTTGCAATTGGGACAAGGGACCGAGTTCACTTTTTTAAAAAATGTGCGTCGGTGTGTTTGATCATCATTCCTGAGCAAAGCTGTGACTAGAAAGTTAGGAAGATGGTAGCTCAGGAATACTTACAGGATAGGAGCAAACCTCACTCACTTTATTTCCTTGTTTTTATTCTTCTGGTTGGTTGGATGATGGTCATGAAAATGCTGTAGATAAAAAGCAACTGTCCTTGGAACAAGCATATCATAATCTTGTGAATAAGATGTAGAAATATGGAAAATATGACTCAGAGTCTTGATTCCATGTCTAAGTTTTATAAAATAGTTTTGAGGAAAAGCCTCAGAAACCCATAGCTAATCTCCATGCCCAGATGTTTTTTTCAGTGGTCTGACTAAGCTGTCTGTTTTAAAAGGGGCTGATTGTCCCTCTCCCTTCCCCTTCTCCAAGCTAAGACATCCCTGCAAGATGACAGAAACCTAAGCTTCAGTTGATTTATTTCTTTGATCTTTCTCTCTAAAAGGCCCTACCTACATCATAGGAGAGCTAGCATTTCTAGCTAGGCCTTATAAAAGTTGCTTATCCTATATGAGCTGCAACAAAAACTCCCCTTACCTTCCTTTTAATTAGATATTTACAGAAATATGTAGCCAGCCACAACGTGATACAGATAGCAGGTGACCAATATCAGTTTTATTCTAAATCATCCTCTACATTTCCTGAAGACTTGGGCACAGATTCCCTCAGACTGAGCACAGCCTCCAGTTGCCAGCCCTTTGGAACTGTGTAATCCAGGTTTCTTCCTGGACCCTCACTGATTCCCTCCATCTCTCCTGACACAGTCTTCATCGGGTGACAAGAGTGTCAAATGCCTGCTCAGGTTGCAGTACAAGTCACCGGTTTTAAGAAGGGGGTTGATTGGCCAAAGGTTCAGACTATGCTCCTGGTTTTGAACACTGTTTGCTTACAGGACTGTCATGAAGTCAGGCTCAGAGCTGGTGAAGGCCGGGTTACGTGCGTTCTTTGAAAATGCTGCAGAGGATTTAGAGAAGACTTCCGAAAACCTGAAGCTCGGGAAGTTTACCCATTCCAGAACACAGATTAAAGGCGTTTCTCAGAATATTAACTACACTACAGTGGCGCTGCTCCCCATCCTGACGTCCATCTTTGAGCACGTCGCTCAGCATCAGTTCGGGGTAGATTTACTCTGTGAGTCAGACTGCTGTGTGGCATGGATTATATGCACAGAGCCACAGACAGGAAGTGTGTGGTTTATTTACAGAGGCTGCCCTTGAGGGCAGAGTAGAGAGAGAATTATTCCACACTTTTTTCTTCTTAGATTAAAAAAGTCAAGTAGCAGACTCTTGGAAGGGAAGAAATGCCCAGATTTGAGTATATAATGTTTAATCATTCCCCCCGATTATTCAGGACCAGAATCTTCCACCTGCTAGTTTAGCTCCCAGTCATGGCGTCCCACTTAATTTGAAAAGATTTTCAAGTAATCAATCCAGCAGGAGACACAGGTTTGTTCCCAGGGTTCTCAGACACCAGTTTTCCTGTTAAGAAGCCCTACTTTATTCATTCAATACCAGGAACAAAGGAAAGCTACTAACATTCCCTTATCTGAGCCTTCAGAAGACCATAGGTGGTTAGTTTTATTTTAATTTGCATTTAGTATGAACACAGCCCCCTTGGGCAAAAATATCCTGCTACCAAGTGTCAGTTGCACACTTTACATCTTGGCACATGATTTAATGTAATTTAACCAGTTGTCAATAGTTAACACTGTCTCTCCCGTATTCCTGAACAACTGAAAATCGGTATTTCCATGAGGCTGAAGGGAGAGATGGGGGATTGTCTAAACTGATTCCATGTCATGGAAACAATGTACCTGTTTATTGAAAAATAAAAAATGAAATTAGTTCTTATTGTGTTATTAGTCCCAGTGTTGTTATGAGTTCCTGACATCAACAGGGGCATGTGGACTACAGGTTAAACTCTGGGAGTTTCTGAGCAGAGCATGCCTTTTCCTTAGGAATTATGGCAAAATCATGATCTCATTGACCTGCCTTTGGGAAAACAGCCATCAGAGAGCTTGGAACAGGTGGATACGAGGAATTTTGCTCTGTCTCTGAAGAGGTAGAGACATTGTACATATCTTCCTAGGAAATGAATAAAAAAACTCGAGATTTCTTCCATTTTGCCTTTCAAAGGAAGAAAATATTGCTCTTGATAAAATCTGACTACAGTGTCTCCCTCTGTTGGTGGTGGTGGTGACGGTGGTGGTGAATCCCATATGAAAAGACTCATAGGTCAAATGATTCTTTTCCCTGAGAAGCAGTCATAAGCCCCAGAGAGGAACAGAGATGGCTCAGTGGAGGGTATTTTCCTGCCAGTGTTTTCTCTCCCTGATCAGCAACAAGCATATGGTAGAAAGGGGGCTATATTCATGAAAAAGAGAAGGAAAGGGAGAAATACTTTTGGTTCTTGGGTAATGCCAACACTTTTTTTTTCTGTTGGTGGACCCTTTCCGTGTAGGAGAAGTAGGGAGTTGGGATGGATACTCGGTAATAACGGGTCCTTTTTGTTCTTTTCAGTGGGTGATGTGCAGATTTCATGCTACCACATACTCTTCAGCCTCTACTCTCTTGGGACAGGAAAGAACATCTATGTTGAAAGGTAATTAGTGAACAGAAGAGGCCAACACATTTGGGCTCAAAAAAATGTTACTTGCAGTCTTTAAACTCTTACCAATAGCATCTTTTCAATCCAACAAAATCAAAATGCTCACTGAAATGGGTGGGATGGTGATTTTGATACTACCTTATGAAATATTTATGGCAATAGTAGGAAGTATAATGAGGCTATTGAGATTTGTGACTCCTGTGGTGATATCTGGTAAATGTATGTGGCCGGAGTGCGGGGGACCAGCCTCCGCTGTCCAGTGTTTCCCTCAGGTGGAGACAGCGTCTGCGGGGGAAGAAAATAAAGAAGGGAGACAGTGGAGACACCGGGGGAGTTAAAGAGAAAAAAGTCCACTTTATTGCCAGAGCATGTTCTTTTTATAGGGAGTCTTGACCATTACCTCAATCACATGAGTTTGGTGGTTTTTAGTTCCCAGGATTTACTCAGTCTTTACTTCCCTGTAATTGTTCTCTCCAGGGTACACTGGCCTATTCTATGTTAAGGATTCACCTATCTCCACACATCGCCTAAAGAGTGATTACCATGACTACCTAGCCATTATCCCAAATTCCAGCAGCTCACAGACTCACAGGGTATATACTAGGAGTGGCTGTGTTTAGGGTAAAAGCATCTAAAATCTATTTCTATGTAAATACAATACTTAGTAGCTAAAGGGAGTCTTAAACGTCTTTTGTCCTAGGAGGGCTAAGTATTTACAATAGAGGGTAGCATCTGTTTCTCAGTCAAAGCTTCAGTATCTGTTGCTACAACAATGCACTAGGCAAAGAATTTAAACAAAGTTGTTAATTAACATACCCAAGGTCAGCAAGTCCCCTCTTACTGGAACTCTCATGGCCTGAAGACTTTTAATCTTAAAGGAGACCATTCACAGCAGGGCCCTTAGGCAAGTGCATCAGCTTTTCACAGGCAGGGTTTTTGGCCTATGTGCTGTGCCTCAGTTTCCAAGGGGTTTGAGTCCCCAGTATCTCAGTTCAGGGGTCCCCTCGGGTTGTAGCCTGTTTTAGGGAGTTTCCTTCCCTTTAGGAAATCTTGCCCCGTCATTGACTTACACAACCAGCTATCATCAGGGTACCACAGGAACTTGTCACAAATGCAGTGAATGTATTGTCTCCTATAGGAGGAAAGGCACATGGGTTCATAGAGGCAGGAGATATTACATGACCAACCATAAGGCAGCATCCCAGACATCCAGTGCTGAGCAGGGCAATGTGACCTTGTCAGACACTGAATGACTGTCGGCTCCCGGCACCGGAGGAGCAATATAGCCAAACTAAATCATGTGCTACCAACCAAAAAATGTCCAAGAAATAAATGTTTGTTTCTTCATAACCACATCTTCCAGAGATTTTTGGTTAAAGCAAACTGAGAAGCTCAAGGGACATGAGGCAGTTGCTGTAATGGTTAATGAGTTTCTATGTGATACAATCCCGGACCTTGACCATGCTTGGCTGTCAGATCAGCTATAGTTGCAAACACGGCCACACTTGGTAGCAGAAATGCTATTCAGTAATCTTGAATCTGCACAAGCCGATTTGCAGAGGTGCTGGGGTTCCGCCTTTGCTCTCTAATCCGCCTGGAGCCATGGAGGCCTTTGGTGACCCCTTGCATTTTACCATCAAATGCCATGTGTTGTGCTGTTCTGTTTAAATCCACAGGGAAGATCAGAAGGATAAACACAGTATTAACCAAACTCTGGACTTAGTCTTATCCTCGGAAGACTTTTTGCCACCCCCGTATTTTTTGCCCTTTCAAATGCGGAAACTGGAAGGAATTCGATCTGTGCTTAATATTACTTAACATCCCTCTGCATCTATGCTCCATGTACCGCCTCAGTTTATGATGCCTTAACCAAACAAACCAATAATAAATCCTTGTTTCACATCAAAATATGCATACATTTTAGTTGCAGTCTCAGTAAAGCAAAAAAAAAAAAAGAAAGACTTTGGCTCCTTAAGAGCTAAAGAACTAGTGACTTGAAGTTATGTACTAGTAGCCAAAAATGTTGAAGAAATGTCCATGCCTTCATGATCACAGCTTCCAAATAGCTTCCGGCATTCAAGAAATTAGTTCAGGAACTAATGACTAATTTGTTTTGATTATGATTTTAATTTCTTATAGTTGCATAGCTATCTTTATTATTTTAGATAACATATGGATAATTAGTTTTGTCATTTAGAAATAGGCACCAGGCAGACAAAATTTTAACCATATTTTATACCAAATCAACAAGAAGTTAATAAAATGTTTTTAATTTAATACTGAATTTCACTTAGGGAAGGTGTCTTTAATTTATTTCTTCCATTAAACATTTGTGAATATTTTCTCAATATCTTATTCCCTCAGTTTATATTTGTATCTATATATACATCTATCTATATGTGTATGTTTCTTTGTATAAGTTTTTCAAAGCTTATGCATTATTGTCTTGCTAAAAAAAAGTCAAAGAAAGGTCAACTCTGAAATGTCAGACCAGAAAAAGACTGCTGCTCTTCCTATGGCTTTTTATACTTTATTCATATATTCCTTTCAGTTTTACTGCATATCTGCTCTCCATAGCCCTGTGAATATTGGTGCTTGTGTCTCATACTCTGTGATGGTAGAAGTCAAGGTTTAAAAGAAGCACCCAGATCAAGACTGCCCCTTTTGCCTCTCTGTTAGTTAATGAAGCAACTAAGGAATTGAACATTTTAAATCCTAGAGTTCTGATGCTGCCATTATTAACGACTTATTTTCTTTCTTTTCTTTTATATTGTGAAAGTAAAATATACTTATTCAAAAAAGAACAAAACAAACAGTTCAGAAGTATATAAAGTTAAAAGCCTACTGTTTTCTTCATCCCAGACCACACTCCCCAAACCCCCGACACACACACACACACACACACACACACACACACACACACACACACACACCTTCACACCTACCTGGATCCAATTCCCAAAGGAAGCCACTGGTAACCATTTGGTGTGTATCATTCCAGGTGTTTTCTACACATTTACATTTTTACACATGTGGGATCATAATATTGCTTTGTAACTTTGTCTTGTTGGATGAAGCTAACAACTGAATTTCTTTATCATACAAATCATATTTTAAAATTCATCATTTAGATTAAATAATCATTAATTCTCTACTTAAGAAAAGAATAAGCAAATTTAGTATACTTATATTCCTAGCTACTTAACCTTTCTATCGTTCCTCTTTTGCTCTGTAATTTCTTATAATATTTACATTCTATTTTAGAACCAGTATTCTCTGAGTTGTTTAACTTAGTTTGTATTTAAATGATTTAGTATATAGCCAATTCTTTCGAATTCTGACTTTCCCATTCCAAAATGTTTATTTTGATTTATCTCTTAGTTGGCCAGATTCATCACTAAGTATTTCTTTCTATAAGAGCTCCCACTATTAAGCCTTTGCATATTTTAGAGTATCATCCCTTGATTTTTTTTTTAATTTATTTATTTATTTTTAATTAGCTTCAGGTGTACAAAACAGTACAATAGTTATACATTTTAACCCTCAAAGTGACAACCCCCCTCCCCCATTTAGCCACCCCGCTCCTCCCCCCCATATCATATATATCTATTACACTTCCTCTGACTCCCTTCCACATTATAATCCACATCCCATGACTATCTATATATTCAATTACAGTTGGTATACAATATTATACAACCTCAGCTTCAGGTGTACAGTGCAGTGATCAAGCCTCTACTCCATCCATGAAATAGTCTCCCTAACAAGACATATGACCCCCACAAAATATTTACAACATTATTTATTATATTCCCCGAACTGTCTTTCATATCCCTGTGGCAATATTGTAGTTGCCTATTTTTGCTGTCTAATCCGTTTCCCTTCTCCCTCATCCCCACCCCACTCCCAACTAGCAACCCTGTTTTTCCTCCATATCTATGAGACTGTTTCTGTTTACTTTGCTCATTCATTCAGTTTTTCAGATTCCACATATAAGTGAGATCATATGATATTCATCTTTCTCTGACTGACCTTTTTCACTTAACATAATAGTCTCTAGGTTCATCCATATCATTGCAAATGGTACAATTTCATTCTTCTTTATAGCGGAGTAATACTCCATTGTATAAATGTACCACAGTTTCTTAATCCAGTCATCTGCCAATGGGCATTTCAGTTGTTTCCAAGTCTTAGCTATTGTAAATAGTGCTGCAATGAACATAGGGGTGCATAAATTTTTTTGAATAAGTGTCTTGGGTTTTTCAGGATAAATACCTAGGAGTGGAATTGCTGGGTTAAAAGGTAGTTCCATTTCCAGTTTTTTGAGATACCTCCATACTGACTTCCATAGTGGCTGAACCAATCTGCAATCCCACCAACAGTACAGCAGGGTCCCCTTTTCCCCACAGCCCCACCAGCACTTGTTGTTTGTTGATTTATTGATGATAGCCATTCTGACTGGAGTGAGGTGGTATCTCCTTGTGGTTTTTATTTGCATTTCCCTAATGACCAGTAAGGTTGAACATTTTTTCATATGCCTGTTGGCTTTCTGTATGTCCTCTTTGGAGAAATGTCTCTTCATATCTTCTGCCCATTTTCTATTTGGGTTGTTTGTTTTTTTGCTGTTGAGTTTCATGAGTGTTTTATAAATTTTGGATATTAACCCCTTATCAGATATATAGTTGGCAAATATATTCTCCCATTCAGTAGGCTTCCTTTTTGTTTTATTGATGGTTTCCTTTGTTGTGAAAAATGTTTAAGTCTGATATAATACCATATGTTCATTTTTTCTTTTACTTCCCTTGACCACAGGGATGTATCAGTAAAAATATTGCTCCGGATAATGTCTGCAAATGTAGTCCCTATATTTTCTTTTAGGAGTTTTATGGTTTCAGGTCTTATATTTAAGTCTTTACTCCATTTTGAATTTGTTCTTGTATATGGCGTAAGGAGGTGGTCGAGTTTCATTTTTTTGCATGTGTCAGTCCAATTTTCCCAGCACCATTTATTGAATAGACTATCTTTACTCCAATGTAAATTCTTGCTTGACTTGTCATAGATTAACTGTCCGTAAATGCCTGGATTTATTTCTAGGCTCTCTATTCTGTTCCACTGATCTATGTGCCTGTTTTTAATGCCAATACCATACTGTTTTGATTACTGTAGCCTTGTAGTGTGTTTCAATGTCTGGTAGCGTGATCCCCCCGACTTCGTTCTTATTTTCAGGATTGCTGTGGCTATTCGGGGTCTTTTATGGTTCCAGATAAATTTTAGGATGACATTTTCTATTTCTGTGAAAAATGCTCTTGGTAGTTTGGTAGGAATTGCATTGAATCTATGTATTGCTTTAGGCAGTATGGGCATTTTAACTATATTAATTCTTCCTATCCATGAGCATGGTAGGTGTTTCCATTTATTTGTATCTTCTTTGATTTCTTTCTTCAGTGTCTTATAATTTTCTGAGTACAGATCTTTTACTTCTTTGGTTAAATTTATTCCTAGGTATTTTATAGTTCTTGAAGCAATTGTAAATGGGACAAGTTTTCTTAATTTCTCCTTCCGTTAGTTTATTATTGGTATATGCAAATGCCACTGATTTCTGAACATTGATTTTATAGCCTGCTACTTTACTGAATTCGTCTATCAGTTCCAATAGTTTTTTGATGCAGTCTTTGGGGTTCTCTATATACAGTATCATGTCATCTGCATATAATGACAATTTTACTTCTTCCTTGCCAATTTGGATGCCTTTTATTTCTTTTTGTTGTCTGATTGCTGTGGCTAGAACTTCCAGCACTATGTTGAATAAAAGAGGAAAAAGTGGACAGCCTTGTCTTGTTCCTGATCTTAAGGGGAATGGTTTTAGCTTTTTCCCATTGAGTATGATGTTAGCTGTAGGTTTATCATATATGGCTTTTATTATGTTGAGATATGATCCCTGTATTCCCACTTTGCTAAGAGTTTTTAACATAAATGGCTATTGCATTTTGTCTAATGTTTTTTCTGCATCAATTGATATGACCATGTGATTTTTATCCTTCATTTTGTTGATGTGGTGTATCACATTAATTGATTTAGGGACGTTGAACCAGACTTGCATACTAGGGATGAAACCCACTTGATCATGATGTATGATCTTCTTAATATATTGCTGAATTCTGTTTGCTAATATTTTATTGAGAATTTTTGCATGTATATTCATCAGGGAGATTGGCCTGTAGTTTTCCTTTTTTGTGATGTCTTTATCTGGTTTTGGAATCAGGGTGATAGTGGCTTCATAAAAAGAGTTTTCATCCCTTGATTTTATATGTGAACATTTTCCACAATACAGAATCCTTAGGTCATAATTTTCTTCCCTCAAAAGCATATAGACTTCGCATCTTTGTATTTTGACAATGTACATACCCTGGACCAGGTGATTTATTCTATTTTCATATGACTTCACAGTAGGAAGGGGGAAGCTGTTCACTGGCTTCTTTCTTTGGTCTTGAAGTTCATTAATGTCACTATACTGTGTCCTGGGGTTGTTTGTCTGTATCAGTTCCCTCAGCTTCTTTTCTAAACAATATGCACCCTCAGTCTTCAGAATTGTGTCTTCCTTTATTTAACAAATCTTTGTTTTATACAGTTGTTGAGCCTTTTTTTTTTTTATCTATTGTTCAGAGAGGGAAACGATATATATTTATTGGGTTTTTCCTTAATCTTCCCCGTCTCTCATTTTCTCTCTAGTAACTTTTAGCTGATTCTTCTTTTCTGTTTTGTGTTTGTATGATTTTTCTCAAATTGTCTCCATGTTACTGTTTTTGTTTTATAATCTTTGACTGTATAGAGAATTCTTCTGTTGTTTTTTTGTCCTGGATAATTCTTCCTCTGAACTGTGTTTCTCTTCTATTTCTCAAAAATGGAAAGTAGCATGCATACGTATATGAGTATGTGTGCACGTGTGTGTGTGTTCAAGTGGAGGAGCATATACGGGGATAAAACATCCGACAGCTCACATCTAAGAATGGCTCAGAACTAACTCTTTCCCACTAAATCAGCAGTGTCTTTAGCCTTAAGAATGCATCTACCCTAAGCCTTGGGTGTCCTCCCTCCCCCAAAATAAGCAGCTGGCCAGGGTGAGAAGTTGGTGAAATTCTTAGTGCAGCCTATAGTCATAGGGACTTTTGCTTAGTGATTTAATGTCTGTTTATTCTCCATGTTAGAGGACCTGGGTCAGCAGCTACAAAGCAGGTTCCTTCTTTCTTTTCCACTCCACCTTACCTCTTGCAGTTTCTCCAGGCTAGGAGTCCAGGTCGGAATCATGGCAGATGGCATGTACACCTCCTCTGGTCCTGTCTGCCACTCTGCAACTGGAACCTGGGCCCCACACACATGTCGTCGAACTATTCTACCAGGGTCTGTTCACACACTTAATCGTTGTTTCAAGCAAAAACTTATATTCTGGGGTCCTCAAAATCCCCATGTTCACTTCCAGAGATTTCTACACTCTAGGTCCAGAAAGCATGTTTCCATTTCAGCATTGTCACTTGATTTGGTCCTTACTTTGTGGTTTGAAGTTACCAAACAGTTTCTAATTTCAGCATAGATGCAAATTTCTTACCAGTTTACCCCCAGTTCTTGTGGGGTTTTAGGGAGGAAATTATAGCAACACCCACCATTTCTCTACCACCTTTTACTGAAGTTTCTTGGACGAATGAATGTCTGTAGGGTTGCAAGGGAACCATAAATATTTGGTTTCCAGCTACAGCTTGAGTGTGCACTGTGAATAAAAAAGATCACAGACTACTCAGTGATCAGGTTGATTGTAGGGTGGAAAAAGTCACTGAAACATTCTAGAGACCTCTCTTTTACAATATTTTAATTGAGACAGTAGTGAGAAGGTCACTAACAAGTGGAGTTTTCAGATACAAAATTTCAGAGAAGGGTAAAGGCTTTTATGCATTTAACCATGGAGAATACTCACATTCTTTAACATGGAAATGCTTTGATTAATTGATAGAGTGTTTGATGGGGGTTGGACAAGAAAGCTAAGTTTGGAAATTGATTACATTAAGCATTGAACCTCCATTTTATTTCAAATGAAAACTGTGGGGGTTTGGGGGGAGTTTTTTTAGATCTTATTGGGGAATTGGGGGAGGGGAACAGTGTTGGGGAATTGAGGGAGGGGACCAGCCAAGTTGTTCTTCAATCTTCACTGTGGAGGGCACCAGTTGCCATCTGGCTTCCCGTCGGCAGCTCGTAGCCTCTAAGCTCAAGGTGCTGTGTTCAGTCTTAGTTGTAGGTGGGCATAGCCACCATTCCATGCAGGAGTCGAACCGGCAGCCTTGTTGTTAAGAACGCATGCCCTATCCACGGAGCCATCTGGGCGGCAGCACAGCTCAAGGTGCTGAGTTCAGTCTTCGTTGCGGGTGGGTATAGACACCATCCCACGTGGAAGTCAAACCCGGCAGCCTTGTTGTTAAGAACGCACGCCCTATTTACTGAGACATCCGGGCGGCAGCTCAGCTCAAGGTGCAGAGTTCAATCTTTAGTTGCGGGTGGGTATAGCCCACCATTGAACAGGCAGTGTTGTTGGCAGCTCAGCGACAGCTCAGCTAGGGCACAGTGTTCACTGGCCCATGTGGGAATCAGATTGGCGGCCCTGTTGCTCAGAGCATGCGCTCTAAGCCAACTCTTAACCAACTGAGCCTCTTGGCCGGCCCAAAAACTGTGTTTTCCCCTTTACACTTTAAAGAGATTTATTTCTTCCTTCCTGTCCTGCCCCTTTTAACCAATTGTTTCTGATAGAACATTTTACACTTTCCCTAAACCCCTGAGATTACTAGTATTGCTTTCTGGAACCGTGCCCTACCCATGCTCTCTGCCCCTCTGCTATATGTTGTTACCTCTCTTAGCATTCTCTGGAATATATGTGAAGGAACTTTGAAAATTGCAAAGCTTCAGATGTGTGCAAGGCATGATTATTACTATGATGAGTTTGTCTCTGCCTGTGTCCCTGGAAATAAGCATTTTTGAAGCAAGAGCCCTCGATCCATGGAAATAAAATTCAGAGAATGACTTAGGAAGTAATAAACTGAAAGACAAATTGAACCAAAACTGAGGTACAAATTGAACCCTCTTCAGTCTGTCACCATAGACCAAGTGCTATTATATGAAAAAAAAAAAAAAATCTGTAGTAGGCAGTAAGAACTGAGGAGTAGAGAAAAAAAAGAGTTCCCACATCCAGTGATACAGACATCAAGGAGATCTTTTGGTCGCTATGGGGCTGCTTCTGTAGTCCTTGCTGGTACTGATCCACGCCCACACTACCCCCTGGGCAGCGCTAATGACCAGAGAAACATTATAACAACAGGTTTTTGTCCAGCTCAGTCTCTCTGGGGCCTGCAGGCCAAGGTCATTCGCTCTGGTATTTCACAGCCAGGAGCATTAATTGGCAGACTACTGGGCTTTACTTTTACAGTACTCTTAAGAGAGAGGCCATGAAAACTATTGTTTTTATCCCTCTTGGCCCAGCAGCTAATTATCATCATGGTGTGCTCCAGGCTAGAAAATGCCATCATGAGCTTGTAAAGACTCAGGTTTCTCAGTAATTAGTATCAGGAAGGAGGGGGACATCCGTGTCCCTGAGTCTTTTGTCCCAAGGATTGCCTTTGTATCAGACTAACTTTCTAGAAATCCCATCATGATCATGACTTTAATTTTGGTGAGAGTAAGGGAAAGGGAGGACTAGGAGGTCAATTGGCACCAAGACAACACAGGAACCACGGTTTCATATTCACCTCCCTGGGCCAACTAAAATATGCTCCCACATTTGATATTGCCCTTTGTCATCCCTGATTGTCACCCAGATTTTTTTTCAATCAATGCTCTCCCTATGGCATTTCTTTCCCTGCACAATTTAGCTCCTTATTTCCTGCTCCTCCTCAAAAGTCAAGACTGAGAAGAATTACGGTATTTCTCCTTGTTGGCTGCTGTGGTTGTGAGGCTGTTGACCAAAAAAACCCAGCCTCTTGTAGTGACACACACAGGCCCTCACTCACCTCAGCTGTCACTGAGGGTCATTCAGGTCTGAAGTTAAAATAACACCCCTCTTTTTATGCCTTTTCACCACCTTGAGCTTTGCAAAGAAGGAAAGTAATGAGAAAGAAAAGTAGGGAGAAGGAATGCATGGTGGGGGAACAGTACTGACCTGGGGCCTGCTCAGAAGTGAAGCAGCCACTCCATAGCTTCCCGGAGAGGAACCCTAGTCTCTGTAGTCTACAGAGCCCTGCCCTCTCACTCCCCAGGAAACAAGGGCTCCCCTAGCCACCCCCCACCATATAGTAAGTGCTTGTTAGCCACCTCCACAGACCCTACAGTTTTGTTTTGTTTCTATGAGTTTGGCTTTATCTTTTTTTTTTTTTTTTTAGTTTCAGATGTACAAACCAATATAATAGTTAGACATTTACACCCCTCACAGTGATAACCTCCCCTCCCCCAATCTACTACCCCTCTGATGTCATACATAGCTGTTAAAATTCCATTGACTCTATTCCCTATGTTATACTCCACATCTCATGACTCTATATGTATATTAAATTATAGTTGACATTCAGTATTATTCAGCTTCAGGTGTATAGCACAGTGGTCAGGCATCTACACCATCCATGAAGTGGTCTCCCTAATAAGACATGTGCCCATCTGATAGCCTACAAAATCTTTACATTATTGATTATATTCCCCAAACTGTCTTTCATATCTCCGTGGCTATATACTAAAAAAGTCAGGTGATGTCACAGAAATGGCAGCGTGATGGGGGCTTCTTGAAATCTCCCCTAGAAGAGATCCTATAGTTTTGACATTCTGGCTTCTTGGTGCTGGCAGATGTGTTGGCTGTAGTCATAGTGAAGGGCAATTCACAGTCTTGGGTGCAGGTTTTGATGAGAGCAGAAGGGGGAACAGGGGAACCCTGAGGGCTGGACGCCTTTCTGTTTCCACTGAGTTGCAGTAGTGGGGTAAGCATTTGCTCTTGGCCCCAAGTGCACCCTCTCTTGCTGCCAGTTTTCTCCGTGATGGTTCTGTCACATCCCCAGTGATGCAGCCTGATGCCCTTAGCGTCCAGGGGTCCTGCTAGTGGGCTTCTTAGGCACAGCATCAGTGCTCAATTTGAGTTGATCAGTCACAGGGCAAGGCAAGCAAGAGGGACTTGAGCACTGTAAGCCCTTCCAATTCTTCATTATACACCTATTGTCTACATTTTCCACTAATTGTCTTTATATCCTGGCCTTTGGTTTTCTTTGAAGAACATTATCCCCTTATTTGGAAACTGACATCACATACGTAACTCACAGACAGGTGTGTAGTCTGTCCATGACCGGATGCCAGTGGGTAGTGGAGAGAAGATATTGATGGGTGAAAAACAGATGCTTCTGGTCTCAATTATCAGAAAGCAACAGATGTCATCCCCCATTCAGGGCCCTCAAGCCAGCACTGTCACTGCATTGTCTCACTAGCAGAAAGGACCTGCTGGGCTGGACAGTACAACTTCAAGGCTAAGCCCAGGTCTGGAAGCGGAAAGCACTATTTCAGTACTAGCTCCACTTTGACCAGCCAGTGGTTAGTTCCTATCACTTATGCTTGTAGACTTGGTTATCCCACAAGAAAGCACAAATCTTCCCAGGTGGAGACCTAGGAATCTCATCTAGGAGTCCTCAAGCATTTTGTTTTTGTGTGGTTGCTTGTCTCACAGAAAGTCTTAAAACCCAGAGCTTAATACATAGTGGACACTCAAATGCTTGTGAAAGTAAGAGAGAGAAATAATAGGTGTTAGAGGTCTTCTAAATCAAGCAATATGCGTTAGGGCCTATTGTTTCTATTGCAAGACAGGTCTTTTGTGTGGTGTCTAATTGATGCTTTTGGCCCATTGTCTACTGTTCCCACTGGTGAACACTGGCTCAGTCCATAGCAGGGAATAGACACAGAGAAATTACACACAAGATTTCAAAACATTTTGAGAACAAGGAGGATCAAATTCAATTTGGATGCCAGAAAAACTTGCTCTCTGACATGCTGGGAGAAAAGAAAAAAATCTACATAATATATTTTATAACCTTAGTGGTTAAGAATTAGCTTCCAAGTAATGAGACCATTGCAAACCATTGGTTAGTGTTCAGCAAAAGATGGGGGAGAGAGAAGTGCATGCAACCTCGCTGAGCCCACTGTCCAGGGATGTCCAGTGGGGTAATCTAAGGGGAAGTAGCCTGAGACATCCTGGGAGAGGGGCCTGGCCTGCCGCTGCAGGGGGCCAGCATGTGGGTGGCACCACTTCTAAATGGACTTCTTTCTTTCTAGACAACGTCCTGCCCTTGGAGAATGTCTGGCTTCACTGGCAGCTGCCATCCCAGTGGCATTCCTGGAGCCCAACCTTAATCGCTACAATCCACTCTCAGTCTTCAACACGAAAACCCCCAGGGAGAGATCTAGTAAGTATCTTCCCACAAAGGTCAGCAACCCATGTACTGAGAGGAGAGCAGCCAGGAAGGAAGGCCATGCAGGCAGGGAGCAGCAGCCCTGCACACTAATGGTTTACATTGGCTGAGAGGGGCCAGGAGGTCAGAGCTGGGACTGTGTTACATATGTCCCTCTTACTGGAAAAATGGGTATGAGCAAGTCCTTTATTATCATTAGACTTTGGTGTCCTCCCCTATAAAATGAGGTGACAACGTAGTGCATTTCTAAATCCCTTCCATCTGAAAACCTCAGGTTCTCTGGTCTACCCTGGATCTCACAGTTCCCCTCCTACACCTGGAGATGTGATGACTTGTTCGCAGTTCCTCTCCACAGTATCAACCCCAGGGGCACTTGTGCACTAATAACCTAATTATACTCTTCAAGTCCAAGGAGACACTGTCTCCAAGGATGATGACCACATGTTCTCCATCTTCATGGGAAAATAAAGCATGGAAAAACACCAGAGGGAACTGACATACAAGAAACAAAAATGAACCCAAGCATTGATGCACTAAGTTCTAGGACAGCAGTTGGCAAAACTATGACTATGAGCCAAACCTGGCCCACTGCCTGTTTTGGTAAATAACGTCTTACTGGAACATGGTCACACCCACTTGTTTACATGTTGTCTGTCGCTGCTTAGTACTATATTGCAGAGGGAAAAGAATTGTTCTTGGCTGAAAGCCCCCTGTAGAGGAGACAGGTTGACAGGAGAAAACTGAAACTATTTTAATCACATACACACGTGTGTACAGCAACCCCTCAAAGATATGAGACTCAGGTGGCCAGAGAATTGAGCCTTATATTCCGTCCTCAGCTAAGGAAAGGGATAGGGGTCTGAGGCTTCAAAGGGAAAGAGACAATTCACGGGAAGGAGAGAAGAAATGTTTATACACAAAGGTTGTCCTGCCATGCAGATGTCTCTCAGGTGAAAAGTTAAGTTTGGTAATAACTCTCTTCCTTGGTAGTCCCTCTCATCCCCAGTTCTAATGTAAATTTCTTTTATAAACGCAGGTTTCCCTGACAAAAGGGTAACTTCTACTATTTTTCCCAGAGCTTCTCCTTGTTTCTTAAAAATAATCAGCTCAAAATAATCCTTATGCTAAAGAGGCATATTTGGGAGTGGTACACGCTGCTGCCCTCCCACTGCAGAGCTGAGGAGTGGCCCCCAAGACTGTCTGGCCTGCAGCTCCCAAATATTTAGTGTCTGGCCCTTTACAGAAAAGGTTTTCCTCCCCCTATTCTAGAATAACTTAGAACTGGCATCCAAGGCAGATGGTAAAGCTGCTTCTGGAGGGTGGAAGTCCTCATAGGTGGATGACTTGTGATCCTGCTGAAGGGCAGGAAAATAGATGAACTTCGAGCAGGAACCTTGAATCAAGCTTGGACTTCGACTACAATGATTTGATGTAACATGAAGCAAAAATTTCCACACCATGGTCTAATCAATATTAAGAAAAGCTGTTTCAAACGAGTACCATCCTATTCAGAACCAATATTTCCTTGAAGTATGAATAGGTCATGCCAGTAGATGACTAGACTGCACAGTGACTCCATTTAGTTCAGCTCCCTTTCAAACTATTGTGAGATTTTCAGGGAGAGAATTCTAAGAGCGTAAGCGTTCACGCTGTTACAGGAAAAGAGGGTGCTTGGCTTCCTGTAGGAAAGAATTCAAACATGAGCTGATATAGAGTTTAAAGGAAAAGTAAATTTATTTAGCAGAGAGTAACTAAGAAAACAAAGGCCACTCCATGGACAGAGTGGTGGTCTCTAATCGCTAATGGAAGAGAGACCCCCTGCATTCCCCGGGCTAGGCTTTATAAATGTCTTCTGCTTCCACAGAAAATTCATTGGTATAGGGGAAAGGAGGCTAGAAGAACAATGGTGAGTTTATCTTTAACTTCAGTGAGATGCAGGAAGAATAGGGGCAGGTTTGTCTTTAACTCTTGTGAAGCACAACCTGTGTTTTCTTCCCGGGGGCTTAGCTACAGGGATGGTTCTAATGGAATCTCTAGCCTTCCGGAGAGAGTGCTCTGTGTCACTGATTAACCTCTGCCTGAGTGCTGTGTCTTGGAGCACGTATGCAGCAGGCTTCGAATCCAACCTCTTCATTTCTTTTTCTATAAAAATAGTCCTCATACCCTTTCCCTATATTAATGCTACACTTTGTCACCATGCTTTCCATCTAAGAATGCAGAGTGCTAAGCTATGGCAGCTTTATTTCCATTTGCTTTTGTTACTTCAAATAAAAGAAGCACATTGCCCCCAGAAGTGATCACCAGGATAAGTTAGACAAGTCCACTTTGTGAAATTCTTTACCTGAGCTAGAATACAGTGGAGACTAGTGTTCTCAGAGCTGGTTCAGGCAAACATTGCTGAGATGCCTCCACTTTCCAAAGTCTCATACGCAATTTTGAAGTTCATTCCCCAACCCCTCAGCCTCATCTCAACCTTTCCCTCCTTTCTTGGACTGGCAAAAATATATTTCCAACCTTGCTTTTTTTCCCACCCTCTCATTCCAAATGAGTCACATCTTGCAGCGGAGGGGGAGCTGAGCATCTGAACAAGCTTTGGGAACATTGAGAAAGGGCTGTGACATCTGAAGGCAAATGCCAGCCCAAGTGTTACTCCCCAACTCCAAAGGGACATGGGCCCAGTTGTGACAGTACTGGATGTTTATATATTCATTCTGCTCCAACTGTGATTCAAGAAATAGTGTGTGTCTGTACCACCAATGTTTAGAGCTGCACCTTGGAAAGAGAGAGGCCTACTAAGCTCCTAGAGGTACAGCAGTAGGCAGAATGAGAATTTGGCAAAGACAGATGGAGGGACCCCTAGGTTGGCTTTGTTGGAGAGTAGGGTGACTATCCCATTTTTCCCCTTCTCAAGGGCTGTTTGAAAAATGTTCCTTTTTATTTTACATACCTTTACATTGATCTAATAAGACATATTCATAAAAAAAAAAAATAAGTACCCACTCTTGCATACTCGAAAGGAAGAAAAGAGACATGATTTGTGATTAAAGATGACATAGTTCTTCATTCATCAGTGACATACTGTGGTACTCTGCCCAAGTGCCTTGAGCCCATGTTTTGCATCATTCAGTTAATCAACAAAGAGTGAATTCCGATCATGTGTGTGGCTCTTGAAAAGTAAAGTGTCCATGAATATGTCTTCTGGGATAACCAGGTTAGCCTGGAGTTAGAGAATGGCTGATGGCTCAGGGGACTCTAAGAAGGTAGACTCCATTCATTACACAAAGTGGATGGCCTAAGGGATCACAGAGGGGCAGGAATGCATAGAGTGACAAATGATGTGAGTCTTTGGTTTGGAAATACAATATGAACTGATTTATTAAGGCTTCAGTCAATTAGACACCTCTATCAATTGACAGTTGGTGTTATGCCAGCAGTAACTCAGATTAGTAACTCTTCAGTCCTCTAAGGTCCTGGAGCATTTTCTGACTCATCCAAGAATTATTAATATATGGCTAAAAAAGACTTAATATTGGTTTATGTCAGTCATTCAAAACTAGATAAAAATCTTTGCTGATGTGTGACACTTATCTATTAATCAGAATAATTAGGTTGGCCAAAACATCCTACTCACCAAACCCCTCCTGGAATAATCAGCCAGGGAGAAAGGAGGTCCAGTTCTCAGGTAAACTCTCTGCCTTTGCTGCAAAGAGGTGGTCCACGCTCTCTGGTGCTGTCTTCTTAAGGGAAGAGCTGCTCAGTGAAGAAAAATACTTTAGAATCTAGCTCAGTGGTTCTCAAACTCTAGCATACATCAGAATCACTCAGAAATCTTGTTGGAATAAAGATTGCTGAGCCCTACCAGAGTCACTAGAGTTTCTAACTCAGTAGCTCCAGATTTAGACTGTCCTAACAAGTTTCCAGGTGGTTCCGTCACTACTGCACTTTGAGAGCCATTGATCTAGAAGATGAAAGGACAGTGTATCCTAAGCATTCCCCCTGACAGTCTTGTGTCTGATTCTGATAAGATCCAGCCAAGGCTGTGTTTCAGGGAGGTAATTCAGCAGCATTTATCCTGTGGGTTTATGATGTGACATTAGAAGTGCCAAATACCATCTGAATTGCAAATGTTTCTTCCACTCAAGGACCAATTGCATATTAATAACTTCTAAAGGTCATTATAATGACTTCAGTGCAGCAACCTCAGTAGCAACTCTGTGTTTTTCTTAAGTAGGAAAAGAAGTGTCCATGATGATGTATTGTCAGTGTGACATTTGAACACACACACGCAGACATCCCCAAGCCTTCCCATTTATAATTTTACAGCAAACAATTGTAAACTTCAGTTGTATCTGTGGTGGTTGGCATTGTTCTGTGTGCAGAGCTTGAAGGCAGAAAGCTTGACTCCTCTGTCTCTAAAGATCTGATACTGTTTATGTAAAATTATTTGGTTGGGAAAGTCCCCCTGGGCCGCCATGTTGATGTCACCCGTGATGGTTGTTACTCCGCTGCAAAGTATAATCTAGACTTGCTCTGTGCAAATGACCAGCATTAATGGGGGACCAGGTCTGACCCATATAATTCCTCTCCGCTGTAAATCACAGAAATTCTATGTTCTTTGGCTTTTATGCTACGAATCCTTTTGAATCGTCTGAATTTTAAAGGACATTGGTCTACTCCTGACTTCCAAGGAGGAGAGATCTTTAGCCTTCTACTCACCAAAAGTCCGCGGTGATAACAGCAGAAAGTCATCGCTAGGGAGAGGATGTTAGGACCTCATGGGGCCTGGTCCACAACGCGGAGCTCCTCCCGGGCCCTCGTTTTGCAACATACCATCCAGTAGGACCACTTGTCTCCACTACAGACTCACTGTCTCCGAGATAACCAGGATTATTCTGTATCTCTGCTCCCAGCAGTACAATCATGAAAGAAATCAAAGCAGCCCCTTTCAATTGGCCAGTATTTCTAATGACCAAAGAATTTGCTGTGGCCTCTTTTTTCATTAATCCTTCAATTCCTCTGGACCTAAAATCTGGGGGGAGACTTCAAACCAGCAGTAACTTCAATGGCAAAGGGCCCGCAGGCATAATTCACTTCACTAAACATAAAATCTTATTTGAAGTCTCCTGCTTTATCCTTTGACATTCATAAGAACTTTACATTTTACTTTTAATACCAAAAATAATTTCCTCCAATCTTCTAGTGGAACTGATATTCTGGAAGAGTGCTCCCTGTTTTCCTTTGGCTGTGGTGCCCGCTGCTTTTGGCACCAGTGTGAGAAGTTTGGCCTTTGGGTGGAGTCTGCCTCCTGGACCCAGGTGGACCTTGGGGCAGTGAGATCAATGGATGCAGTTCAGCTTTGGGCTCATGCTTCTTTCTCAGCTGCTCAGAGCCTCTGTTATCTTCTTACCCACCAGGAACCTCCAGATGCTTCTGGTCTCTCTTCTTGGCTTGAGTGAAAAAGTGTCTTAACCTTAAGGAGAACAGGACAGCTAGCGCCTGGCTCCTGTTTGCTATTCTTGTGTCTGACAGCCTTTAATGCAGAACTCCGTCTATTGCTTCACCCTGTCTGTCCTCCTTCAGTGAAGTGACCTCAGTCACTCAGTTGAGGACAAGATGGGCTATCTCACTATTCCTTGCACATACATAAGCCTGCAGCAACAAAAAGGCTTAAGTGATTGACAGGGGCGGGTCTTGGCAAAGATCACCTCAGGTCATCAATAACTTCCGTTGTAAATTCAGAAATCGATGCATGCGCCATCTTTTTCCCCCAAAATTTCAACTGGATGGAAAGTATTGTTGTCTCTGGTCCAGCTGAAAGAATATGTGATGAGAGAGGTTTCTTTTTCCTTTTCGGAACAGTACAGACATGATCCAGGTGGTTGCACCATGAGCTGGCAACTAAACACCAATGAGTTGCTTTTCCCTCCTAGTGCTGCCTTTCCTGCAGTGCACACACTCAGGCTAAGAAGGAGAAGCCCAGAGACTGGTTTATCACATGGAGGTTCTTATGAACTATCCCTCAACCATGACTCTGCTGTGTTCCTTTAACCTTATGTTTAAGTGTTGCAACCTGAGTGTCACATCTGGGAGGAGAGCCCAGCTTCTGTATTCTCTCCGCAGGCAGCTGGCGACACATGCTCCTCCAAGTCCAGGGCTCATTCATGCGAGGCCCTGGCGTGGAAACTTACATGTAAAGACCAAAGGGAGAGCAGGGCAGGGTGAGAAGTTGCATCATTTGTGCTTTTGAATTAGTGTCCCTTTATTCTTCCTCTTGGTCAGTTCTGGGGATGCCAGACACAGTGGAAGAGATGTGTCCTGACCTCCCTCAGCTAGAAGGTCTGATGAAGGAAATCAACGTCCTGGCCGAGTCGGGGGCCCGGTACACGGAGATGCCCCACATCATCGAGGTGATCTTGCCCATGCTCTGCAACTACCTGTCCTACTGGTGGGAGCGAGGGCCCGAGCACCTGCCACCCAGCACAGGGCCCTGGTGCACCAAGGTCACCTCTGAACACCTCAGTGTCATCTTGGGCAACATTCTGAAAATCATCAACAACAACCTGGGCATCGATGAGGCCTCCTGGATGAAGCGCATTGCAGGTACCACAGATGCCTTTTCCTCCCTTGGCCCTGGCTCAGGGACCAACATGCCTAGATTCTCTTTTCACTTCTTAGTCTATCTCTAAACTATTTCCCCTATGCCCCTTAGTTGCTTAACAGTAAAATGCATCCACTGAGTCGCCTGTAGAGCATCTTGGAGCAAATGCTCCTGCCCCACACCCCAGCTAATCCAGGCCCCTCAGACCTCCGGGAAACCCTTCTTGATAAACTCTACCTAACTCAGACAATCGTTGCTTTATTTGCCTTTGGTACTGAAGAATCCCATTTGCTCCTACAGTAATAATTGTCCATATTCTCCTGGTAAGTAATCCCGTGTGTTCTCCACATGTGGTAAACTCGCTCTCATCTGGGCTCTACTGTAAGTTCTTAGCATCTGTATTTTACTTTATGCTTTCTTAAACACCCTCTAACTTAGGTGCACAACAGTATCACTTTGTGGGGTATTTTTCGAGGGGTGCTGGGGGGTATTGTATTTCTCTGGAACTCATTGCTTGCAGGAGGCTCTTAATAAATGTTGTTAGCTGCTTTTGTGTTCCTGAAGCAACCTCGAAAAAGGAAAGGCTTGGAAAATGAATAACCATTCTTTCTAGTCAGGAAACCATGAATATTTAGTGTCCTCTGTGTCAAAGTAGAGCCTGAGGAGACAGAAGCTAAGGCAAAGTCATTGCATTTGATGGACCTCGCCTTTATAGATAGAGAACTCCACCATAATAGCTGCACCAGCATCATCCCCTGGACCACACAGGATGCACAGTGGCTGGATCAAAGGGTACTACCACCGCAGCTCTGGGTAGTTCTCTTCCTGGACAAATGAGTTGCGTTATTCTGCAAGACCCAGAAAGAAAAGTTCCTACCTTGTTTCTTTCTCAGAAATGAACTGAGATCGAAATTATAAATATTCTGGGTGCTGATGGCTGCTAGATAGCATACAGATAGGCCCCTGAGAACATGATAAAGTTGCTGTTCCTTTCTTACCCATTAGCCCGACAATTTTGTTAACCCCGAGGCAATTTGTTGAGGAGCTCTAATTTGTAAATCTGGGTTAAGGGAAGGAAGAAGATCAAAGAATCAGCTACCTTAGCTTCCTAGCAATGCAGAGAGGGAAGATATCACAGCTCGAGGGGCACTGACGGGAACCAGCCTCTTATTCCACAAGTGAATCCAGATCTCAATCAGAGCCCTTAACTCCTGGAGCCTAAACAAAGTTGAATTTAAATTACAACCCCAAATCACCCACATCTGGAATAGCCATTCCAATTACAGGCCAAAAGCAGAGGTGCCCCTCATGAGGGTCAGAGTGTGAAATGCAAGCCACCATGGCACTAAGTTTCAGCTTCTTGGTTAATGCATCTCAGCATTCACCTTCTCTTTCTAGCAGCCTTTTTTTTTTTTTTAATTAAAGTAAAGAGTAAGGCAAAGTAAGATTACAAAGAAAAAGTGCTAGAATGTAGGCTGTTGGGGGTGAGAAGTGTGATTGGGTTCATGTATTTTTAACAACAGATATTTCTATAAAATAACCAGAAAGCATAGCATTGAGTGCCTACTCTTGACTCAGCACTGTGCTGGTTATCAAGAACAAAAGGCTTCCTTCAATAAGCTTATAATCTAGCCAGTGAGCCAAAACCAGCACAAAAGTATTATAAAATGATACAAGATAGTCATTGCAAAGAGCTAAGAGGTATGGCAAATGTCATGCATGCATGAGGGTTTCAGGGGTGTCAGGGGCTCCCTGTAGCCTGGAGGAGAGAACAGGAATCAGAACCTACTCCTGTAGCTCCAACTCCCCACCCACCCACCACCACCACCACCACCACTACCACTAACTGTGGCTTCATGAGAGAGAAGTCCCCAGTGGAAGATTAAAGAAGGGGACAAGGGGTTGGTGCCATCCCAAGGCGATGGGTTTTCACAGCCTCACCTTTCAGTATCGCTTCTTTCCTTTTATCAACTGTCATAATATGTGAAATGAGGGGGAGGCCCTTTGTTTGCAAACACAGTGTACGCTCAGCCAATCATCAGCAAAGCCAGGCCTGACCTGCTGAGAAGCCACTTCATCCCAACTCTGGAGAAGCTGAAGAAGAAGGCTGTCAAGACTGTGCAGGAGGAGGAGCAGCTGAAAGCTGACAGCAAAGGGGACACGCAGGAGGCAGAGCTCCTCATCCTGGATGAGTTTGCGGTCCTGTGCCGAGACCTCTACGCCTTCTACCCCATGCTCATCCGCTACGTGGACAATAACAGGTACAGAGGAGACCTGGGAAAGCCTGTCTACAGGATGGAAGGTGGTGTTGGGTTGGGTTAGAGGTGAGGGAGGGAGGGAGGTCCCAACTGCCCCTCCCCGAACAATCCCTAGTGTGGGACCAGTGAGCCTATATGGTCCATGGCATGGCCACACCTTCCATCCCCAAAGACTATCGTAGGTGAGAGAGAGGTGGTTGAATAAGGGCAGCAGCAACCCACTCTGCCCTCCTGCTCTTCTGTCCCACATTCATTCAACAGGTATTACCCACTGTGTCAGGCACTGTTCTAGACACTGGAGGACAGGCTTGAACAAAACAGACAGATGTTGGGCCTACGGAGCTTTCATTCTGGCAAGGAAGTGAGGCATGCAGACAATAAATAAAATAAGTGCTTATATATAATTCATATACTTACTTATATTCTTATATATTTACTCACATACTTTACTTATAAAAGTAAATTGTACAAAGTAGGGTAAGGGGAATTATGAGTGCCAGGATGGGGTGGCGGAGTCATAGTTGTCAGCTGAAAAGATGAGGCTGGGAACTCTGCAGGTCTGGGGAAGGGTGTTCCAGGAAAAGCATGCAAGCCCGGGGAAGGGGTATGTTTGGTATGTTCCAGGGATCACCGGGAGGTCAGAATAGCTGGGGAAGAGGGAGGGCTGGGTGAGCACCAGATGTCAGAGAGGCAACGTGAGGCCAAGAATACAGGGTCTTGGAGGCCACTGTGAAGACACTGAGTGAAGTGAAAAGTCGGTGGAAGCTTTAAGCTAATCTGTGATGTGACCTGATTTCATTTTTTTTTTAAACTTTTATTATTTTTTTTAATTTTTTATTTAGTTTCAGGTGTACAACACAGTGCAATAGTTACATATTTTACCCCTCAAAGTGACAACCCCCCACCCCCAATTCGCCACCCCACTCCCCCCCATATCATATACATCTATTACTCTTCCTCTGACTCTCTTCCACAGTATAATCCGCATCCCGTGACTATCTATATATATTCAATTACAGTAGGTATACCACCTCTGCTTTAGTAATATAGTGCAGTGATCAAACCTCTACTCCATCCATGAAATGGTCTCCCTAACAAGACCTATGATCATCTGACATTCCACAGAATATTTACAACATTATTAATTATATTCCCCAAACTGTTTTTCCTATCCCAGTGGCAATATTGTAGTTGCCTATTTTTGCTGTCTAATCCCTTCCCCTTCTCCCTCATCCCCATTCCCCTCCCAATTAGCAACCCTGATTTTTCCTCTATATCTATGAGACAGTTTCTGTTTACTTTGCTCATTCATACAGTTTTTCATATTCCACATATGAGTGAGATCATATGGTATTTGTCCTTCTCTGACTGACTTATTTCACTCAACATAATAGTCTCTAGGTCCATCCATATCATTGCAAATGGCACGATTTCATTCTTCCTTATAGCAGAGTAATACTCCATTGTATAAATATACCACAGTTTCTTAATCCAGTCATCTACTAATGGGCATTTTGGTTGTTTCCGAGTCTTAGCTATTGTAAATTGTGCTGCTATGAACATAGGGGTGCATAACTTTTTTAGAATAAGTGTCTTGGTTTTTTCAGGATAAATACCTAAGAATGGAATTGCTGGGTCAAACGGTAGCTCTATTTCCAGTTCTTTGAGATACCTCCATACTGACTTCCATAGTGGCTGCACCAATCTGCAGTCCCACCAACAGTGCAGCAGGGTCCCCTTTTCCCCACAGCCCCTCCAGCACTTGTTTGTTGATTTGTTGATGCTAGCCATTCTGACTGGAGTGAGGTGGTATCTCATGGTGGTTTTTATTTGCATTTCCCTAATGACCAGTGAGGTTGAACTTTTTTTCATATGCCTGTTGGCCATCTGTATGTCCACTTTAGAGAAATGTCTCTTCATATCTTCTGCCCATTTTTTAATTGGGTTGTTTGATTTTTTGGTGTTGAGTTTCATGAGTGTTTTATAAATTTTGGATATTAACCCCTTATCAGATATATCGTTGGCAAATATATTCTCCCATTCAGTAGGCTTCCTCTTTGTTTTATTAATGGTTTCCTTTGTTGTGAAAAAACTTTTAAGTCTGATATAATCCCATATGTTCATTTTTTCTTTTACTTCCCTTGCCCGTAGGGATGTATCAGTAAAAATATTGCTCTGGGTAATGTCTGCAAATGTACTCCCTATATTTTCTTTTAGGATTTTTATGGTTTCAGGTCTTACATTTAAGTCTTTAATCCATTTTGAATTTGTTCTTGTATAAGGCGTAAGGAGATGATCCAGTTTCATTTTTTTTGCATGTGTCAGTCCAATTTTCCCAGCACCATTTATTGAATAGACTATCTTTACTCCAGTGTAAATTCTTGCTTGACTTGTCATAGATTAACTGTCCGTAAATGCCTGGATTTATTTCTGGGCTCTCTGTTCTGTTCCACTGATCGATGTGCCTGTTTTTATGCCAATACCAAACTGTCTTGATTACTGTGGGCTTGTAGTAGGTTTTGATGTCTGGTAGCGTGATCCCCCCGACTTTCTTTTTATTTCTCAGAATTGCCGAGGCTATTCTGGGTCTTTTATGATTCCATATAAATTTTAGGATTATATTTTCTATTTCTGTGAAAAATGCCCTTGGTAGTTTGATAGGAATTGCATTGAATCTATACATTGCTTTAGGCCCTATGGACATTTTAACTATATTAATTCTTCCTATCCATGGCAATGGTAGGTGTTTCCATTTATTTGTATCTTCTATGATTTCTTTCTTCAGTGTCTTATAATTTTCTGAGTACAGATCTTTCACTTCTTTGGTTAAATTTATTCCTAGGTATTTTATAGTTCTTGAAGCAATTGTAAATGGGACAGTTTTCTTAATTTCTCTTTCCATTAGTTTATTATTGGTATATGCAAATGCCACTGATTTCTGAGCATTGATTTTATATCCTGCTACTTTACTGAATTCGTCTATCAGTTCCAATAGTTTTTTGATGGAGTCTTTGGGGTTCTCTATATACAGTATCATGTCATCTGCATATAATGACAATTTTACTTCTTCCTTGCCAATTTGGATGCCTTTTATTTCTTTTTGTTGTCTGATTGCTGTGGCTAGAACTTCCAGCACTATGTTGAATAAAAGAGGAGAAAGTGGACAGCCTTGTCTTGTTCCTGATCTTAAGGGGAATGGTTTTAGCTTTTCCCCATTGAGTATGATGTTAGCTGTAGGTTTATCATATATGGCTTTTATTATGTTGAGATATGATCCCTGTATTCCCACTTTGCTAAGGGTTTTTAACATAAATGGCTGTTGGATTTTGTCAAATGCTTTTTCTGCATCTATTGAAATGACCATGTGATCTTTATCCTTCATTTTGTTGATGTGGTGTATCACATTAATTGATTTACGGATGTTGAACCAGCCTTGCGTACTAGGGATGAATCCCACTTGATCATGATGTATGATCTTCTTAATATATTGCTGAATTCTTTTTGCTAACGTTTTATTGAGAATTTTTGCATGTATATTCATCAGGGAGATTGGCTTGTAGTTTTCCTTTTTTGTGATGTCTTTATCTGGTTTTGGAATCAGGGTGATAGTGGCTTCATAAAAAGAGTTTGGGAGCCTTCCCTCCTTCTGGATTTTTTGGAATAGCTTGAGAAGAATAGGTGATAGTTCTTTTTTGAATGTTTGATAAAATTCACTTGTGAAGCCATCTGGTCCAGGGCTTTTGTTTTTTGGGCGCTTGTCAATTACTGATTCAATTTCCTTGGTAGTAATCAGCCTATTTAGATTTTCTGTTTCTTCTTGCATTAGCTTTGGAAGGTTGTATGCTTCTAGAAAATTATCCATTTCTTCCAGATTGTCAAATTTGTTGGCATATAGTTGCTCATAGTAATTTCTTAGAATTTTTTGAATTTCTGTGATGTCTGTAGTCATTTCCCCTCTTTCATTCCTGATTTTGCTAATTTGAGTCCTCTCTCTTTTTTTTTTTGATGAACCTGGCTAGAGGTTTGTCAATTTTGTTTATCTTCTCAAGAAACCAGCTCTTTTGATCTTTTGAATTGTTTTTCAGTTCTCTATATTGTTTATTTCCGCTCTGGTCTTTATTATCTCCTTTCTTGTACTCCCCTTGGGCCTCTTTTGCTGTTCTTTTTCCAGTTCCCTTAGGTGTAAGGATAACCTGTTGATTTGAGATTTTTCTTCCTCCTTAAGGTAGGCTTGCACTGCTATAAACTTCCCTCTTAGGACTGCTTTCGCAGCATCCCAGAGATTTGGGGTCATGGTGTTTTCATTTTCGTTTGTCTCGAGGTATCTTTTGATTTCCTCCTTGATCTCATTTGTGACCCACTCACTATTTAATAGCATATTGTTTAGCCTCCATTTATTTGTCAGCTTCCCGGATTTCTTCTTATAATTGATTTCTAGTTTCATAGCATTGTGGTCAGAGAATACAGTTGAAATGATTTCAATCTTCTTAAATTTATTGAGATTTGTTTTGTGGCTACCATGTGGTCTATCTTAGAAAATGTTCCATGTGCACTTGAAAAGAACGTATGTTCTGTAGCTTTGGGATGAAATGCTCTGAAAATGTCTGTTAAATCCAGCTGGTCTAATGTGTCATTTAAGGTCGCTGTTTCCACATTGATTTTCTGTCTGGAGGATCTGTCCATTAGTGACAGCGGGATGTTGAAGTCCCCTACTATGATAGTGTTACTGTTGATCTCTGTCTTTATGTCTGACAATATCTGTTTTATATATTTAGGGGCTCCTACGTTAGGTGCATAGGTGTTTACTAGAGTTATGTCCTCTTGTTGGATCGATCCCTTCATTACTATGAAGTGTCCTTCTTTGTCCTTTGTTAAATTCTTCAATTTAAAGTCCATTTTATCTGATATAAGTATCGCTACTCCAGCTTTTTTCTCAGTACCATTTGCATGAAATATTTTACTCCATCCCTTTACTTTCAGCCTGTATGAATCTTTGGATCTGAGGTGAGTCTCTTGTATACAGCATATGCTGGGGTCTTGCTTTCTTATCCATTCAGCCACCCTATGTCTTTTTATTGGAGCATTTAATCCATTTACATTTAATGTGATTATTGATAGGTGTGTATTTATTGCCATTTTGTTATTTGTGTTCGTAGTCTTTCTTAGGTTGTTTTTCTCTTCTACTTAAAGAAGCCCTTTTAGCATTTCCTGCAAAGCTGGCTTGGTGGTAATGAATTCCCTTGACTTATTCTTTTCTGCAAAGCTCCTTATCTTGCCTTGGATTTTAAATGATAACCTTGCTGGATACAGCAATCTTGGTTGTAGGCCTTTGTTTTTCATCACTTTGAAAACCTCCTGCCACTCCCTTCTGGTCTGCAAAGTTTCTGTAGAAAAGTCAGCTGATAATCTTATGGGGGTACCCTTGTAAGTAACTTGCTGCCTTCCCCTTGCTGCTTTAAGGATTCTGTCTTTGTCCTTAACCCTTGCCATTTTCACTATAATGTGTCTTGGAGTGGGCCTGTTTGGAATCACCCTGGTTGGAACTCTCTGCACTTCCTGAGCTTGTATTTCAATGTCCTTTGCCAGGTTAGGGAAGTTTTCAGACATTATTACTTCAAATATATTCTCAATCCCTTGCTCCCTCTCTTCTCCTTCTGGTACTCCAATGACCCGTGGGTTATTGCGTTTTATGTTGTCCCCCAGCTCTCTTAAACTATTTTCCATGTTTTTCATTCTCTTTTCTTTTTGTTGTTCCGCATGGATGATCTCTGCTATTTTGTCTTCTAAGTCACTGATTCGATTTTCTGCTTCATCCAATCTGCTAGTGATTCCATCAAGTTTGTTATTTAATTCAGTAATTGTGTTCTTAAGTTCTAGCTGGTTGCTTTTCATGATTTCTCTAGCCTTCTTTATATTTTCATTAATTTCTTTGAACATTCTAATAATCAGTGTTCTGAACTCTGTCTCCTATAGGTTGGTTACCTCTATTTCCTCTATTTCCACTGATTCAGGAAGGTTCTTCTGTTCTTTTATTTGTGTTATGTTTCTTTGTCTCCCCATTCTGGCTTACTCTTTGTGTTTGCTTCAATATAACATATAGATCCCCCAGATTTCTCAGTCTTTTCTGGGTAAAATTATATGGTGTGTGTCCTTTATATTTGAATTACTCAGTCTCCCTATTCTCCTGTGCTTGTATCTGAGGTGTTCCTTGTGTCGTGGGTCCTCACTTGTTGAAGTTTTAGTTTTGATTACTTTTGGCTTGTCAATAGGTGGGATTGACTCCTAGATTGATTAGCTGTGAGGATCAGCAGCGTCTGCAGTTTATGAGCTGCTGTGAGAGGATTGACCCCTCTGATGAAACTTGGACCCTATGGGCCCTAGTACCTGTAGCAACTTCCTTTTGGGTGTGACACTTGTATGTCAAACCCAGAAATGCTCTGGTTTTATCTAAAGTTGGCCTCCAGGTATGATGATTCTTGTGTCTGTTTGTTTGGACCCACTGCTGCAGAGTGATTTTAGAGCATAACAGATCAACAAGAACAACCTCCACAGCCACCAAAGGAAACCAAATGCTCGCACAAGTAAAAGAAACCAACCATCAAACTACAGTCAACTTGTACAGAAATATCAATCATACTAATGAAGAAAACAAACAGAAACAAAACAAAAACCACACAGACAATAATAACAGAAGAGGAAACAAAATAAAATACAATATCCTAAAATAAAAAATTAGAATAAACATGAGAAACTGATTAGCTATACCTAAAAAATAAAAAATAAAAATAAACTAAAATAATAATAATAAAAAAAGTAGGAATAAAAATTAAAAAAATAAAATTTGCAGAAAAAAGGAAAAGAGGAAAAGTATAGCAGTGAGAAGAATGAATAAAATAAGAGAGAAAGTGAGGGTGGAGAAAAAAGAAAAAAGAAAGAAAAAGAAAAAAAAAATATATATATATATATATATATATTTGTCTACACACCCATATATATGGACATATATTCACCTATATACACCTATATATATGCCTATATTAAAAACTACAAAATGATTAGAATGAAATAGAAATAAAAACCAAAAACAACCAAGATAAGCAGCCAATAAAGGGAAAACAAAACAGAATAAAACCAAACAAACCAAAAATACCCGTGCCGGTCTAGGCTAAAGTCCACCAAGCTCTCTTCAGTTTGTCTGCTGTACAAAACTTCCTGTGCGTCTTGTGGGAACAGTAGGCCACCTGATGCCTAGCGTGATCCTGGCACTGCAGGTTTGCTGTACTTGAGTGTGGTTGTGACGTGTGATTGGTGGTTTTTACAGAGTCACTGACTTTTTGCTTTTGCCTGTCCCAAGGCAGGCTGCACCCCTAAAGGCTCAATGAGTGTCTCTGGGCACCCTTTGGGTTGACAGCCTTGGAGAATTAAAGAATTCCTCACTACCAAAAGCCTGCTGCTAAGAATCTGTTAATTAGTGCCTCAGCAGGTGAACCTGTCCCGCCTCCCAAGCCTTGCATAAAGGTGGGGGCGGGGAAGGTAGTGTCACTCTGCAGCCTTTACAGGGTGGAAATTCTCAACCCCCTGCAGGTAGGAATATCTTCCTAGTCTGCCCCTATTGCTCCATTCAGGAGTCAGTTTAAGACTGTCTTGGCGGGGGCCAAAGTTTGTGGGAGTGGGTGAGTTATTGGTTGTTTTTTTTTGCTTTCTGTTCAAGAGTAGAAAAAGGAAAAAAAAAATAAAAAAAAACATAAAAATAAACAAAGCCGCAGTTCCAACACTGTTTTAAGCTAAGGCCTTTGCCTCTTATGCTCCAGCAGAGTTCCTGCTGCTCTCCCAAAGGGTCTGCCTGGATTTAGGGAATTGCGCGCACCCTACGGTGTGGCTAAGATCCCAGCTCAGTCTCTCAGGGACCTGCGTCTCCGCCCTGCGCGCTGCGTGTCCGAGTGAGTCTTCTTTTTCCCCTGCTCCAGGGTTTCAGGCTTCTGCGCTCCGCGGGACCCGGTGGGCACAGAGACTGATCCCTGAACCGGGAGGGTGCAGGGACTGATCTTGCCCTGCCGCTGCGGGGCTCTGCACCCTGCTTCCTGGGGACCCGGCGAGCCACGGGTGCAGCTCGTACCTCTGCACAGTCGTCTCCTCTCTCTCCTCCCGCACTTGCCCGGCCTGAGGCTTCTGCCTCAGACTGCAAACCAACGCGCTCTTGCTGAACTCTAGGTGGGCCGCGGGCCGCAGGGAGCGAGCCAGGGCAACACTCCTGATTTCATTTTTTGAACACTGTGCTGATGGATCAAGGCAAATAAGGAGGTGAGGAGACAAGTTGGGAGACTCGCCATGATCCAGTCAAGAGCTGGTGGGGGTCCATGGACTAGGAGTGGTCGCCAGGGCTGAGCGGGGGCTGGGAGCAGCTGCTTAATGAGATTGGGGTTCCTTTTGGAGTCCTGAAAATGCTCTAGATATAGATAGTGACCGTGGCTGCCCAACACTGTGAATGTATTAAATGTCAGGAAAGGCAAATTTTATGTTATATGTGTTTTACCATGATTACAAAGAAATAAGAGTTTGGTGGCTGGGGCCAGGATGGTAACAATGAATGTTGACAGAAAATATCAGATTCTGGGCCTATTATGACGGTAGAGCCCTTGGGACTTCCAGATTGGGAATGAAAGAAAAGAGGAAAGTCAAGTCAAAGATGATTGTGGGCAAATGAAAGGATTGAGTTTTTATCAGCTAAGTTGAGGAAGATTGTGGGTACAGAAGCTTTTTCAGGGAAGATCAGGTTGTCACTTTTGGACATATAACATTTGAGTTGCCTAATATAGAAATGAAACTGTTGAGTGGGCAGTTGAATATGAGTCCAGTTCAGGAAAGAGGTCTGATGTGGACATAGGAATCTGGGAGTCATCAACATACTGATACACCTTTAAGAAGCATGAGACTGGGTGAGATAAATACAGGATTCAGGGGCAGAGAGAAGAGTTCCCAGGACTGAGGCTTGTTCTTTCCAACATTAAGAGGTCAGGCAGAAGGGGAGGACCAGTGACTGAGACCAAGAGGGAGCAACCAGTGAGACAGGAGGAAAACAACAGAATGTTATATACTGGGTGCCAACTTCACAAAGGGTTTCCAATAGGAAAGAATGATGAATGAAGGTTACTGGTGACCTTGACAAGAGCAGTTTCAGCAGAGCAGTGGAGATGGATGCCTCTTTGGAGTGGGGTAAAAGAGAATGGGAGAAAAGGCCTTGGAGACTGCAACCCACACAACCTGTTCAAGGAGTTTTACTATAAAGGGAAACAGAAATGGGATGATGCTAGCTGGTGAAGAGCAGAGTTTTTAAGGTGGGAGACTTATCACTTTGTTTCTTTGTTTTTTTTTGGTGTTTTTTTTTTTGGTTTTTTTTAGAGGGCAGTGTCACTAGCCCTCATATGTGGGATTTGAACCGGGGCCCTTGGCATCCCAAGCCAGCTCCCAACCACTGCGCCACTCGGCTGGCCCTGTTTCTTTGTTAATGGGGGTGATCCAGTAGAGAAGTTGATCATGTCAGAGTGAGAGAATTCCTAAAGCAATGTCCTTGAGTAGGCAAAGGGTGAACCTCAGGTAGTTCACCTGAGCAGCAGGCAGGAGGGCAGGGAGTAGGAGCTAATGCTGATGGATACATACATACATTTATACATACATACATAATACATACATACATACATGCATGCTATACACCTATATCCATATCTGTGGATGGATGCGAGTCTGTAGGAATCCTTTTGCGATTGCTTCCATTCTTGGTGAAGTAGGAAGCAAGATCACCAGCTGAGAATGAGGATGGGAAGAAGGTGCTTGGGGGTCTGATGAGTAAGGACAGGGTACGGGCCGTGGCTGGGGCGAGCGGGAGAGCAGGTGACAAGGGAAGTGCAGTGTGATTGCCCAAAAGCATGAAGGGCCCCACCTGAGATCTGTGGTCCTGAGTTTAAAGTGACACCCACCAGCACGTTGTCTTTTTCTCCAGCCAATTCGGCTGCCGGGTTCAGGGCCAGAGTAGGAAGATGGATTTAACCAGGGCTGGAGTTTTGTAAAGTGAGTATGACAAAGAAAAATGGGTTGGGGAGTTGAAGGTGTAGGGAAGAGGGTAATTAATAAAGACTGACCGTGGAATTGAAGCTGAATGACAGAAATGAGGACATAGGAGACTAATGACCATGAACAGGAAAAGGAACAAAAGATTGTTGGTCCCAGTGGAAGTCAAAGACCAAATAGATACTTTTATTATACCACACCCTGTTAAAGCCTAAAATATAAATTTGGGAAGTTTAATTTTAAAGTATCCCATTGTGACCTATTTGAGACCTCTTGAAGAAATGGACAGTGTTATATATTTCTGCTACCTGGATTTTCCTGGGTAATTTGATGGAATATTTTGTTTCAGTAAATCAAAGCAATAAACATGCTTTCTCTAAAATAAATAAAATAAAATATCCCATTGTAGATATTGAAAGGACCCAGGAATATTTGGGAGAACATGGCTAACATTTTGAGTGTTACGCCATTCTGTCATGGACAGGAAATAGGTCTAGATATGCCCACTTTTAGCATTTACTTTGTAAATTGTACTTACTATTTAAAATAACGTACTTAAGATTGGTTATATTTAGCATTTCAAAATAAACACCTTACACACAGTATGTGTGTTCGTGTGTGTGTGTGTGTGTGTGTGTGTGTGTGTATCCTTACCTATCTATAGGAAATTTTACTCTCTCAAAAGAAATCCTGTTTTGAGAGTCACTATTTTAGTCATTTCTGATAACATAATTATATTAACAGTGTAGAGAAGGAATTTGTCAGAATTTGAGGTGAAAATAAAAATGAGTAGAGTAAGGTTGCTCCAAGAATAGCTCTCTAATGGCATTTGTCACTATTGATGATCAAGACTCAAGATACAGTGTTCCTCCTTCACAGTGTTTGACAGTTGCTAAAAATGGCAATGTCAGAGAGTCTTTGAGATCATCATTAATTCATCCATCCCCACTTTTCAACCTGTTATTCCTGAACACCAGGGAACATCATGGCCATCTGAGCCTTGCTTAAAAATGCTTCCATCCAATGTGTGTGCCTTTACCTTCTTCAGGTCCTTTCTTCACCCAAAAGAATTAGCTGGTTTGGAATTATGGAACTTTGGATTTGGCAGGAATATTAAAGGTCACTTCCTCTTTCCTCTAACTGGATGAATAAATATTCCCTTCCTTTTTCCTAGCAGTGCATTTCCTGCCTCTGATTATCCACCACAGTTACAGATGACCAGTATAGCCTTCCCTTACTTGCAACTCTCATTCTAGTTTCAGACACTTTGAACCATTTTGAGCTAAAATCTGTAACTTCCATCATAAGCTCTGATTTTGCTCTTTAGAGTCACACAAAACTCCTCCAACTTCTCTTGTGGTGACCCTTTAACTATCAAAGGGCACTATCTTGTCCTGTCCTCCTCCCAGTTTTTCCTCATCAAGTTAAACCTTTGTACTTCCTGCAACCCTGTCACGGCAGTGTTTCAAGTTTCTTCACTATCTAGAGCATTCTTCTGAAGCGTAGCTTCCATTGGTCAGTGTTCAGCCTGAAGCTGACCTAGGATGAGCAGAGACTCCAGTGTAGTGTGGTCAGAGCAGGGCAAAACGGCTCTCCATCCCCTCCTGCCAGGAGATATAAGTTCACATAGGCTCCAAAGCAATCGTTCTACAAGATGCAATGACCTCTCAGCCTCCTATCTGGAAATCAGAAACATTTGGAACATAGAAATGAACAACTTTAAATAGTGTGATTTTGGTAAAAAACCCATCTCTCAATCTGTTGAAGGGAATCTGTCCAAACCCTGTTTGGTGGCTGCCTCCAGCTGTGTCCTCTGCGGGAGGCTGAGGCTGACAGAAGCTCTTCCCTCTAAGTCAGTCACCTTGACCATGAACATAGGAGCATGGCTTTACTTTCTTCCAGAACCCAATAGCTTATCTTTTTGAAAGTGTAAGTCTAACTCTCCTTACTCTTGCATCATCCAAGATTTGATTATGCACTGCTTTTTTCTGTTAATATGCTCAGTAATTTCATGCACTTGGGTTGCTTCAGCCCTTACCCCACTGATCATCACTTCTAAACCCCACCTTCTTCCCACCCACAGCTTTGCATTTTCCAGCTGCCTTTTGGCAGCATGCAGTACAAATAATAATAGAGACTCACAGATCAGTTAAGCACCTCCAAAAGGATTAAGTGTCTGAGTGTTGAGGGAGATCATGAATTCTTTGGAAGATTTGGGAGCAGAGAGGGGATAAGCCTGGTTACGTTATTTTGGGTAGAAAGGCTATGGGCAAATAGACAAAGTGAGATCAGGATCATCTAGTCTCCTGAAAATACCATCTTACCAGTCTGGCTTGAGAGAGGTTAGAGTCTGTGCACCTGGGCAAAGGCATTTAATGAGATGTTCTTCATGAACTCCCACCTCTCTGAACCTGAAGAAAGGACTTTACTAGAGATTAAGAGTAAAGATGTGCCTCTTAGAAGAAGAGTGATGAAAACAAAATTCATTCAGCTAAAACTGCCTTCCCATACAAAGGCAAAGAGATCAAAATCCTCTCTCTTCTGTGAGGAAATGTTTACCCAGGTTATTTTCATTGGTCCTGCTATGAAACACTCCCTATGGTTGTACTTTTCCTCGGTAGGATAGGATATGACCCCTGCCCCTTCCCACTCGGCATACTGCAAATCTATAAAGCTCATTTAAACCAAAACACTAAAGAACAAACAGCTGGCAGTTCTGATAAAACTTGACACTGGACCCTGAAAAAGCGCTCCTGAAAAATCAATATGAAAGAAATCAAAGAAATAACGATCTGAAGCCTCAAGTTTGGATTGCATTTGGCTTCTAGTAATGCATACCTGATTACAGTGGCTTAAACAAAGTAGAAGTTAAATGTCACATATAAAAGCAGTACAGAGATATCCAATCCAGGACCAGTATGGCTGCTCCTCTTTAGAGACCCTCATTCCTTTGTCTTTCCATCCTTAACACTGGCTTCCCCATTCAAAGTTACTTTATGATGCAAAATGCCAATTAGTGTTTGAACCATCATATTATCATTCCAGACAGCAGAAAAGTAGCAAGAGGAAGGCAAAAGGGCACCTTCAGTTATCTTTTTAGACAGCTTTCCCAGAAGGCCCATCCAACACCTTCCACCTCCATCTCATTGATTAGAACTTAGTTACCTGGCGATCCTTCAATGGAAGCTGGGTAATGTGATCTTCTGCAGGGTACAATGCCACCCTGAATAAAATGGGATTTTGTTCTCAAGGAAGAGTGGAGAATGAGTTTGGGGTAAACAGCCTATAGTGTCTGCCATATAAAGGAGAGACTAGTGGAGGGAGAAAACATGAAAGATTAGATAAGAACATCCCTGAGGCTGGAACTCAGGGCAGTAAGGACTTCAGATGAGAAAGGGATCCCAAAGTGGTCTTGGCCTCATGAGTCCCCCTTAGCCTGGTGCTCTCCATGAATGGGCAGCAGGTCCAGGCTGCTTAGGACAATTCATTCTGATATCCCGGGGTTTAGGGAACTGGCTTTTGATAGTTATTACCCTGCATGCACCAAGAGACGTTGGGTTTTTCAGACCATGAGAGCCAAAGTATTATTTAGCTTAAGAAAGTCAATACACAGTTTAATTTCTACTGTGTCACTCTATGCAGATATTTGAAAATGCCAACTCACCCAGCCCTTTCAAAATATAATTTAATACAACTGTGTAAGATACTTAGGGGCAAAATAACTTTTAGAAATTGATGGAATTCTATTGCAATTTAGCCTTCTTGCTGGCACTGTGAAATTTATTAACCTAGCTTGGTTTAAAAAAAAAAATGAGTAATGCCCATTTATAGGGAATTTCCAAACCATGTTTGGTCTCTGCCCATGCACTTCAATTAATAGTGAGAAACATATTGTCTTATAAATTTCATTCTTAAAACTGGCTTAGAAAGGAAAAGGGGTGACGCCTGAACTATTTATAGAGTGCTCAGCATGTCAGAGGCTTGACAGTGACAAAATTAGATGCCATGGTGACCAAGACTTTCCTGGTTTTGCCTGCCTTATGTTCTAAAGGATGCTTTCCCCAAAACTTAGAGTGTAAAAATCACTTCATCAGTTTAAAGAAGAAGAAAAAAACCTATCTTCGACAATTTTGAAATGTTGATTTGTGACATCTGTTTGCTAAGATAATCCCTGAATCCTTTGGTAAGATGTAAATGATTATTATAGGTCCTTCAAAATTATCTACGATTACATGCCCGTGTCTAAGCATGGAAAGAAGTATTGATCTTTAGTTTAGCTGATGATTGCCTTCTCATGGCAATACAGTTTTATCTGGATAAATATGTGCATCCAATGTCCAATGAATGTGACTGTTTTAATCATTACTGAATTTCATCTACATTTCAATTCAGATCTAACTGGCTCAAAAGCCCCGATGCTGATTCTGACCAGCTCTTCCGCATGGTGGCAGAGGTCTTCATCCTGTGGTGTAAATCTCACGTAAGGACACAAGTGGGCCCTGGATTTAGAGACGGCTGTGAAAGGTATAAACCTTGGAAAACTGTCTTGTAATGTTTGCTTTTTTTTATTCTCCCCACCCCCACTTAGAACTTCAAGAGGGAAGAGCAAAATTTTGTGATTCAGAATGAAATTAATAATTTGGCATTTTTAACTGGAGACAGCAAAAGCAAGATGTCAAAAGTAAGTCCTTAGAAATCAATTGCAAAGACTCTTCAACCTTGACCTAAGATGTGTATCTTGGATGTATGAAGGGATTAGCTCCATGCTGCATTTAGGTCAAACCACCAAAAGCAACAGCCTCTGCTGTTGTTTCTTTGAGAATGAGCTGAAAGACATTGCCCTCAAATAAGCTCACATCTAAACATTTATTATATCTGGTCATAAACATTTTATGAAGAAATAGCTGCTTGTGTGTCTGTATGTGTCAAGACTTGCCTAAGGCATTTGAGGGGTCTCCAAAACAAAAGCTGCTGTCAGTAGTTTTAAAATGGTACTACTTCCTGTGTAGTGGAGCTACAAAAACACAAGTGCCTAGAGTCACCTTTTGATTGGCTATGAGGAAATTACCTTGCTTGGAAGATTTCATTAGCATATCCGTACACTATACTTGTCTTCCTCCTATCTCAAACACCCAATAGATAGATGCTTTATTTCAGCTGTGCTCACCTCTTGATGCCTTCTGTTTATTTTCCATGTGAGTTGCATTCAGAAACCCAAACATTTGTCCATCTCCCCACAGGAAATGTTGGAAAGATGGGCATAGTGGACACCTGTGTGGAAACAGAGTCACCTGTAGGGAGGAGTGTGGTAGGAATACAAGAAGGGGAACTGGCCTCCCAGCCGCTCCTGAGTCAGCTCTGCACACTGAGGCTTTGTTATTTTGATTGGAGAGAATTCTCAGACACACTCCTCAGGGGTACAAACAGAAACAAGGCTTACTTAAATGTGATGTTTTGTTACCAGCTGTATGGCTTACCCTAGTTTCGGTTCTCTTGAGAAGCGTGCCTCAATGAGGATTGACTGTAGATGTCAAGTACAAGTGACACATGCACCAAGATGTGAGGGTCTCTCCTTGCTGGTACAGTGCTGCTTTTGAGGAACTGGAACATGGGGTGTTCATGGGGACCGCTCAGAAGTGAAAATTAGCTCTGGAAAGATGGCAACCATATTTTCAGTGAAGCCCTCTGGGCATCTTTCCAAATAACTATTTAGGGTAAAAGACCTGTAATGTGGATGTGCAGACAAGGTGCTGGTATGACACCAAAAATCAACACTCAAGGCTTCAGCATATGTGGCTAATGCTGGTCAGCTGCCAGCCCTTCCCGCTTTCAATTGTGTTGACACTAACTCTTCTAGCACCAACAAATTGACTTAGAACGTGGTTTACACTGCTTTATAAAGATTGACAAATAAAACTGTGCACATACGAAGGAGTATATATTCACATTCAAGAGGAATCGTTGCTGCAAAAGAACCTTACTTATGGTGGAGCCTTTTGTGCTTTAGATAATTTTATTTGCTTTTTCCAAAATCCATTTTGCTTTCCACTTTTAGCAAACACATCTGCTGTTCCTGTGAGGTACATAAGGTAGGATTTTTCAGATTCCTGTTCCCTGGACATTTATCTTAAGTTCCGTCTGAAGGGTCTTCTTACAGCCATCGCAGGCTCTCCTTTGACCCGGTCCACCGGAATAAATCCTGGGCAGATTCTATGCTACCTTCAACTTGGAGTAGATTCATTAGCTCATGACTGAACCGTTGTCATGTCAGTGGATGGCGGCAAAGCAATGGGAATGACTCGAATATAAGAATTCAGATGTCAGAGGAGCAGACAGGGCAAAGACATCTCAACCCTCTGGTGATGAGTGGATACTCAGGGTCCTTGGGTTTGCACTTGGAAAAAGATGAGGTGACAAAGAATGACATTTCAAGACCAGCCTACTAACAAACTAACCTGAAATTATGTGCATTCACATCATTGAATGATGAAAAGGGTGTGTTTGTCTTGTCAGAGGATGGTCATATTCAGAATCTTTATATCTCTCCTGTCAGTATGGTTAGTCTATGGGAGCAAACACATTCATTTCATTTCCATTGATGTTGTATGCTAATTTTTTCTGAGCCACCTGGGATAAGGTCAAAGTTACAGTGCAATGGACATGAGGACACTCCTTAGATTTTAAATAATATTTGCCATGCTCCTCAGGGTAACAAATATTTATATTGTTCCTATTGCCTCGATTGAGAGTCAAAGTGTAGTATAAATACAACTAGAGACTGAGGAAGCTAAGTTCTACCCTTGGCTCAACTGTTGACTGGAAGTGTGGCCTTGGCATCATTCACTTACCTCCTCTGGGCCCCGATTTACCAATCTGTAAAATGGGGTTGGGCTTACTACCTGACTCCTCTAGGATATTCTGTTTAAAAGCCAGTTTCAAGCTGTATCTCTAGGATGAAATAATATTACATAAGTGCAATGCCTTTTTTCCGACAGAGAGATACCATGCTTTCCAAACAGCAACATAGCTATTTCTGGTATCTTTTGGATGTATAACTATATATTGAGAGGCCAGGGAGAGAGCTATTCTTTCTTATTATCAATTGAACCTCCTTTCCCTTTGCCTCCCTGAAATTAGAGGTTCTCTCTACTACATGTCCTGAATGGTCACCTGTCACCTGTGCCTGCTTTTATCTCCACTCTTACTTGAATTCTGGTGTTGTATAAATGAAACTGACCTCAGTGCATATGGCAGCCATTGCAGAGATATGCGTACTAGAGTGCATGGCCACACACACTACATTTGCCATTGTGAATGGAAAGGCAGCAGAAAAAATAAACACACATACACGCACAGACACTGTTCATGCTTGTTTAACTGAAGGTCAGTTTAAAAGCGTGCCATTTTTTCTGGCTGCTAAAGCAGATTGTTTTTGGAGAGCTCATTGTATATTTTGTTCATATAACATCGGTTTGCAAATATATGTTAAGCTAAATGTAACTAAGCTGAGCATGTGTTTGTTTTTGTTTTAAACTTGTTTTGTTTTCTGGAAAAATGGCAGCAGCGTCCTCAGAGGGCAATGGTAAGTTAGAACATATTTAACCCAAGAAATGCCAGTTCCTTGACCAAGGTTATAAGCAATGAAAGAGTTGTGGTGCAGGAAACATTAGAGTGGCTCATTGTTTAAAGCCTCTCCACCCCATGAGTGATTTCAGTGTGCTGAGAAAGGACAGGGAAGAGTGTAGAAGATGTCTTTGAGTGTTTTAAGGGTATTCAGAATTACATGTGTGAGTTTTCCTCTTACTCCAACTCCCCGCTATTACTCACCCTTCTGTCTCCTCCCCCCACTTCTCCTCTGCTCCCTTTGCCCCCCCTCCCTTCCCCTCCTCTGCCTTTTACCCCTCACTGGCCACCCCGTTCCCTTTGCCCTTGCACTTACGCAGCTCTAGTGCCTCTCTCTCAGTTTTCCTCACCTTCTCTCCCTTCCCTCTCTCCTTTTCCTTCTCCCTCTCTCGCTGCCCCTTCTCCCTCTTCATCTCCCTTATTCCTTAAAAGTCTGTTTTTTTCCTTAAGTTCACACACAAAATCATCTGTTTGATCATAAATTACCAAGGGAAATGAAATGATTTTTAAGATACAGGAATTCTTAAATTTCTGTTTAGAAAATAAAAAGTTTCAGGCCACTTTAAAAAAAAACACATTTCTGATATTAGTGAAATGCACTGAGTTCACTAACCTTAGCCACATGTGAGGAAAGAATAAAATCAGAACCTGTAGTGTATAGGAGCCTTTGACCTAATGTATATTTGAAGCACAAGAAGGGAGACGATCCATTCATCAGGCTGTGGGGGAACCTGGACCATCTTGGATAGTCCTGGATATTACTTTTTTTTTTTTTTTTAGCAAACCTTTTAGCAGAAGCACATCCATTGCCCCTTAGCTTGGATCTTTCCTCCCTTTTTTTTCTTTTTTTTAAATTAGTTTTTCAGTTATAGTTGGTATACAATATTCTATTCATTTCAGGTGTACCACAACATAGTGATTAGACATTTGTATATTTTTGTAATCACAAATCTGATGGAGGTGATAATGTTGTGGGTGGAAAGAAGGAAGGAAATTGGGGTCTTTGGTTACATGACAGATTGTCTGCAGCCCACCCAGTGAAAAGAGGGACGGTGGAGGGGAGGAGACTTTAGCACTAAAGCACTCACCTGGGTGGTCAGATATGAAGACCACCTGGGTCTCAGTGGTCTTCAGACCACTCTGGAAGTCTGGTCTCTGAGATGACCTTGGCCCAGGGGTGCATTGCTTGGTCTGGGTGTTAAGTCCTTATGACCCAATTAACCTCCATCCTAACCTCCCATTCATCCTTCATGCCATGATCAACTGGCTTCCAGAACGGTTGGGTTTCTGTTGTGTTGGCTGAGAAAAGGGGGGACTAAGAAGCTTTGACTAACATGTGGTACCTGAATGCCTTGGACCCCTGCTTTTACTAACTCTTCTCCTTGTTTCTTTTCTTTTGTCTTTCCACACAGGCCATGCAAGTAAAGGTACAGGTCAAATGCATGACGTGTCTTTTCTGTTCTAGTATTAGAGGTGCCAGGCTCTGGCCCCCCTCTGCACTGTGATCACCATGGGGGTGGTACAGAATGGATTTTCCCACCTCGAGGTCCCCCAGGCCTGCTCCAGGGAAGACAACTGCCTGTCAAAGAGTGAATGTAGGCCTTGGAATGGGAAGCCGGGGAAGCCAGCCAAGCCTCGTCCTAACCGAGGTCTCCTTGCTATCTCTGCTCCCTTCCCCAGCTGCCCGCTCTGCAGCCAGCACACTTACAGAGATAGGGACACTGCCAAGGCTTGAGAACCTGGGAGACTGCCTCCCCTGCTATGCCATGCAGGACCACAATCCTCTTTGCTTTCAGTGGGCACAGCCCTTTCACACTATACATTTCTAACCCTTGTACAAGGTTCCCATGACTCCAAGAGAGTTTTCCAAGGACTAACCCCAGGATTTGAAATGAGCAGATAACCATGAATTTTTGCATAAAATGTGCATATGATGGAATAAACCCTGAGACAATTTTCCAGTGACCCATACAGGTTATTACTTGGAAATATTTCTCTAGCTCTTCATTAATGTGTGTCTGCTGCCATTATCCCAAGGTATGTGGCAGAGAAAGAGGGTATGCAGGAACCAGGTCACATGTAACTCTCATCAAAGAAAAACGGAGCCAAGGCCGGGTAGCCTTGGTTCTGGATGTTGGCTCAGGCGCTTACTTGCTTTGTGACCTTGGAAAAATCACTTAACTTTTCTGAGCATTATGTTCTTATTTATAAAACTGACTTGTTCCAATCTCAGAGTTGTTGGGAGGATTAGAAATGTTTTATTTAAATAGTAGGTACATTGGAGTCACATCATATATGCAACACTTATAATTAGAACAACATGAGACTGGCCAAATAAAAGAGAGAGGGAGCAAGAAATTACTTAAATTGTGTATCAAATCCATGTAATTACATTTTGCGTATTTACTGGATTGTATATTGCATGTTGTTGTTTACCTTTTACACTTATATGTACAGGGTATCTCATAGTTTCCATACATGAAACGGGGTTCTATCCTTTATGAATGATTTGAAGCATTTTCAAGGGTAATTTACACTATAAATGAGTTTTGCCTTAGGCACAGCCTTTAGCATCCTTCACCTGAGGTAGAACATTGAGGAAGCTTGCAAATGCTCAGTACATGGTAGAATTCTTGTGGCCTTTATGTGAACCAGTTTTCTGCTCTGTTCTGGAACACAAAAAGCTGCTGCCTTATAGCCTCATTTCTTCCCCTCCTTCCCCTGCCTATTTCTCACTGCCCCCTCCCACGCCTGTCCTGGGTCTCTCCTGGCTGTTTTGGAGCACAGGTCACAGGTGCCACTGCAACCAGTAGGATTCTCTGGCAGTGTTTGTCCAGCGGGGCTTTGCTGGGCAGGGGTTTTGCTGTGGTTTCTCTGATGTAACCACCTGAAGGGACAGTCACCACAAGCTGGGGAAAAGAAATCACATCCATGTTAAGAGTGTCCATTAATAATTATGAACTTCTTTTCAACTTTGGAAAGTAAAGAGACCAGTCCCAGGAAGTGTTAATTCTGACCCTCCTCTCAAAAAGCCAATCCCTTAGAAAATGAATTATGCTGCAGCCCAGGATCCTGGCTCTTACATGCCAGTTCCAGGGAAACCATCTGCCCTCTGGCTGCTCCTAGAGCGCAGTGGTTCATTGTGAACTGCAGTGCTGCCACCTCATTGCTGCAGACATTCCATGGGCACCTCATGCAGCAATTTGGTGAGCACCGGTTCTCTTTCCCTGACTTCATCTGCTTCTGGCTACCCAGCCCTCCCACACTTCCTGCAGGTGCCCACCTGAGGCAGAGTCCTGCAAGTGAGGTACCATGTGTGCAGCTTTGCTCTTTCAGAGCCTGACATCATAAAAACTACTGCAGGTCACTGCAGGGCCTGGCCTCCTTGAAGGCCCCTCCCCTAACCCAGACCCCCCAGTCTCACCATGTCTTAGATGCTGAGGGCCTTTGGTTGGTTGCCTCAGCCCATTGCGTTGGACTCTTCTCTGATGAATTCTCCTTACAAGGGATGAGAAAGTGTAAGCAAAAGGCGGGGCAGACTCTCAGGGACTTGGGGAGTTCTAGTCCCCCCCCCCCCCCGCAACTTTCCCCAGTCAGATCTCAAAGCAGCCCTACATGGAGATTTAGTTCCCTTTTCCTGGGAGAATTTGCATTGCCTCAAGGTAGAGACCCAGCTCCAGCCTTGGAAACAGAGAAGTGTTCTGTGCTAGATGCTCTTTCACATGTTTACTGACACCCCAGCATCAGGATTTTCAGTTCTTTTCTGGAGTCATTTTGTCAGTAATTAAATCATTTTTTTAAAAAAAAACACCAGTTTATTTGTTTGTTCGGTCCCAAAATAAATAAGCAAAGACTGTAGTGTCCGTGGTGTGTCTGGTCATGTGGTTCTGTGAGCATGCGCACAAGGTGAGGGTGCGGGGATTTGTTTTTTAAGGCCACCTGGTTGTCTTTGTATAACACATTCCTTTTACTGCCCTTTGAAATGTAGTAAGGCCCCACTTGTATTGACAGGACCACAAGGAGGCAGGCTGCCTCCAAGGCGAAGCAGTTCCTTTCAGAATCACTGAGCCCCTCTTGTTTATTTCAACCTCATCTCCTAGTCTGGAGGACAGGACCAGGAACGGAAGAAGACAAAGCGGAGGGGAGACTTGTATTCCATCCAGACCTCCCTCATCGTAGCTGCACTCAAGAAAATGCTGCCCATTGGTTTGAATATGTGCACCCCGGGCGATCAGGAGCTGATCTCCCTAGCAAAATCACGATACAGCTATGTAAGTCACCCATCTGCTTTGGGGGAGCATGTGAGGTGATGATAGGTGCTCATTCCCCCTTGGGGTGGAGGGCAGGGGCAGATGAAATGAAACCAACGTGCACAGAAGCAACATGCCCTCATCTTTAAAGCTGGCTTGCGAGTCTCTAATTTCTATTTTGTTTTTTTTGTAATAAAGATTCCATCAAAACTGCCCATTGGCTGTGCATACACCCTTGCACCCTCCCTTACATTTCCATAGTGACCTCTAGGAATAAAATGTAACATCTCTTTCCACAGAGGGACACAGATGAAGAGGTGAAGGAACACCTGCGGAATAACTTGCACTTGCAGGAAAAGGTGATGCAGCAGTAAGAGAACTCACACAGGCTTCCTTCTAGCTGAAGGGTGGCATCCTCCTGCTTAATTTACCCATTTTTCTAAAGTGTGTTCTGATAGCAGTCTCAGAGTACTTGTGTTAAATTGATAGGACTGGCTCTCTGTCCTTAATTTTGAGGGGGTTTGCCCTTAATTTTGTTCTTTCCTTTGCTGTTGCAAAGAGGATGCAAAGACTATCCAGTAAAGCATGTCTTCTCACCGCCTGCTGTGTGAACTAACATCCAGCCATTGCAGGGGGTTAGATTAGGCCTCAGTATTTCCTGACTGAGGCTTGTTAAACAGTGAAAAGGACACCTGGAGAAAGTTTTGGCACCTACTGCTCCAAGAGATTTGAAAACAAAGTGACTTTGTACCTGAGTTGGTATAATCCAAAAGAACAAAAAAAAAAATACAAACCAATTTTCATTTTAAAGGCTGTTTGATATTTTTCCAGGCCTGCAGATCTGAACAGCTCTTTCTGCAGATACATTATGCCCTAAGATGGATGACTAGGCTGACACAAATAGCTTCTCGTTTTCATCCCAAACATATAGGAATGGTAGAAAAAAAATATACTACAGAAAAGGGAGTAAAAAAAAATCCCAAGTGCCAGAAAAAAGAAGACACACCAAATCATAGTACTGAGGAGAAATTGATGCAGTTGGGAAAATGTAGACTTTTGTGGACCAGATGTGTATTTTAGGAGCTGGGGTTTCCGATAACCTTAAAGGAAGACAGGATGGGACCTAATTATTCATGTTGTGCATAAATGCAGAACAAGAAACTTACATAAAATTAGCCTTGAACCAGTGAAACACATGAATCTCCTGGAAAGACAACCATGAAACCACTTGGAGGGTCTTTACCCCCTAGAAAAAGGCTGAGATGCCAATAAATAAAGTTTCTCCTGAGGATAAGCTCATATCAAAGAAGTACAACGTGTGAAATGAAATCTACCACTATTACAGAGTCAGAAAATGCCACAAAAAAGAGAATCCAAGCCTAAGGAACTGCAGAAAGAAATTTTAAAATAAGTATGGTTAAAATATTTAGAGATAAAGGTAGTGATAGAATTCATAAATCAAGACTTGGACATTATTTTTTGTAAACAAGAGGGATGATGTTATTGGAAAAGACCTCATAGCTATTATGAAAATGAAAAGTAACGATTGAAATTAAAAATCCAATTTATGGGTTAAAAAAACAGGCTAGACATAGCTGAAAAGAGAATTGGTGAATTGAAAGATTGTTTTAAGAAAATTAGAATTCAGCACAAAGAAAGAGATGGAAAATGTGACAAAAGAGTTAAGGGACATATGGGCTAAAATGAGAAGTTTCTACATAGTATCTACAGTGTTCCAGAAGAAGCTAATAGAATGAGAGACAGGCAATAGTAGAGGAGAGTCTTATTGCAATGGAACCATGCTAGGAGTAAAAGGCTTTTTCAGTACAAGAGATACTGGATACTGTTCATTTCATGTGTGTGTTTCAATTTTCAGTCTGATGACCCAGCTGTAAAGTGGCAGTTGAACCTCTACAAGGATGTGTTGAAGAACGAAGAACCTTCCAATCCAGAAAAGACAGTGGAGCGTGTGCAGAGAATTTCAGCAGCTGTCTTCCACCTGGAGCAGGTAAGGAACACTGCCCTGAGGATTGAGCAATCCAGCCTACCTTGGAGGAAACAGAGCCCCTCTCTGCACTCAAGCCTTAGTTAAGAGTGCCCTTGGAAGACAGAAAACAAGGAGCAAGAGTCATCCCCAGCTCATGCCCAGGTGTCATCTTGGTGCTTCATGGTGACAGACTCCACAATTTTTTCCCCTCCCAGTGTTTTACAAATTTTTACCATTAGCTCAAATGACCCGTTGTAGTCCCCTATCCATTTGTAAAGCTGCTGTTAAGCAATCAATAGCCAAAAGCAGTTGGGAGAAGGAAAAAATCCTAAGATGTCCACAAATGGAATCATCTATTGTTGGGTACATTTAGTGACTACAGTTCAGAAATGAACATTCTTCTAATATTGAGAAGTCCAGGTTGCTGGTGACCACTTCCTGCTACCCAGTCACCCGAGTATGTATCTTCCCATGTGATTTCTTCTTAGGTGGAGCAGCCTTTGAGGTCCAAGAAGGCAGTTTGGCACAAACTGTTGTCAAAGCAGCGGAAACGGGCAGTGGTGGCCTGTTTCAGGATGGCCCCCCTCTACAACCTGCCCAGGCAAGTATTCTGTCATTTTCTTCTGGCTTGTGAGCCAGTGATGGGAATTAAGATATCCTCCCACAAAATGTGTTCTCTCTGGGCCTGACATGCATGATCCAAGGGGTAGAAATGGGAATCCTTCACCCATGGAGCTATTACAGTCTGCATATAGTATAATGGCCTACTAAGGCAATCAAGGGAAGCATCAAAACTGGAAATATGAGACCTCCTAGTACCCTGTGCCTGCCTCAGGTCACTGGTTTGCACCGTAAAGTCAGCCACGTAAACATATGGAAACTCCCTGGTTTTACCTGCATATTATTCTTTGTGAGGATGTAAAGGCACCCTGGAAAAAGGGAACTGTTTTCTAAAATACTTTACCATAGATTCCATCAACAGGTCAAACAATATTTCTCTGTTCAGGCACTTGGATGACCCCAAAATTACTATGTTCCCTCAACAGATACAGAAATGTAATTTGAGAGTCCTTTAGCACAGTGTATTTGCCTTCAAGGTGAAGAAAGGGCACTGTCCCAAGAGGCTAGTCATGGGCGTGATGCCTTTATATGGGCATTTGGTCCATACTCTGAAGTCAAAAATATGCAAAGGCATTTCTGGAATGTTTGTGAACACACATGCTGTGTCATCATGGGGCAGAGTATCAGTGCAGAGCGGGCCAGCGTTGACCATTGAGACTGACTCAGTGTCGTCGGTGATGTGACAACATTCCCATCCTCAGACGATTGCAGAGTCAGTGAGGTCAGATCTGTGATCAACAAACAAAGCTGATGATTGGAGACAAGTACATTCTGAACCCCATGCAAATAAATGTGGGTTTTGGGTTGTTTTTTGGAATATCAAATGAAGGACTATTCCTATGCTTGACATTTTGCTTTAATCAAATTGTGCGTCTTGGCCATCATTTGTCCAGAGTGTCGTGTAACCCTGTCCTAAGCCAACTCGCCAACTGAGCTCTCTTAGTGAGGATCTTTGAAGATGGGTGGAGAATCATGGCCTCTGAGACACATGTCTGCTTCTACAGTTCTCTTGAGAAAACAGACTAGTGTCTTTGGAAGGAGATCAGGGACCACAGAATCAAGCAGAATTCATTCATAAAAAGCTGAAAATTTAAATCAAGCAGTTATGGGCATGAAGGCTGCCGAAGTCCTGGCAAAAAAAGTGGAATTCATAGCCCAGTAGAAAAAACAAAAATGCATAGGATTTGTGTCTGTTTTCTAGAAGTGGTGAAACATCGGAAGGTATTCACTTTCCCCCTGGTAGAGAATCATGCCTGATATGCTAACTTGGCCTCCAGAAGGGCTCAGCTCTAAGCACACGTCTCCAGAACCAGCTAGGCAAATTACATCTCTCAAAAACAAGCATTTTTTTATTTTTCTAAATCCACTGAAAACGTTAATACCATCCTTTCGTATTTTGGTTGCTCCTTCAGCAGTTCACCCGTGTGGGTAATAGTAAGTCAGGATTCACTACGTCCTTGATGAAATGTGACCACCCACACCCCTAACCCCATTGGTTTGGGGGCTTGCCCTGGGTTGCTCCCTAGCATGGAGGACTACTGTAAGGAGATTTTTATAACTCCAACAACAAAAACTATCTAAGGAGCTAATGGTGGAGACCGCGCCTCTCCTCCATCTTGTGAATGATCTAAACTGCATGAGTCTTCTAAACTAAAGGGCTAACGGGATTTATTTTATTATGCAGAAACTATTTCTCTGATGTTAGTTTTTAAAAGAAAACCTGTGTGCTTTTCTCCAGACACAAAATTAACAATTTCTTCCTGAGCACCTTTCAACTGGTTTGGCTGGAAAAGGTTAATGAAAAAACTCAGTATGACAGGCTTATACCCATTTTAATGGTAATGTAACCTGTGGAGAGACCTGCTCATTCTCTGCACATTCCTCCTTTCTTGACCATGATTTAACATTACCATAAAAACACAGATTTGTGCAATTTTTTAAAATGACTCTGATTGGTCAGATTTTGATGAAAGATGTCAAGGGCTATCTATATTCTTCCTGAAAGCATGACCAGGTCTTAGCGACTGTGGTCTTGACCTTCATCTTCCTTTTCTCTCCTTCCCTTCTCACTACTGTGCTCACATTTGGTACCCAATTCACTGCTGTTCAGTGGCTGATACTCCCAGAAGTCAATGTTGACCAGAGGGAGTGGGTGGCCTGTGCCAGTTACTCCGTATTCCCAGGTGCCAGGGCCACAGCTAGGATCCATGACACACACAGGTGTTACACTAATGAGTGCCGCTCACCCAGGCTTTGCCTTCCTGAGTAAAAACTGGAGCACCTTGAAGGTGTGGTTCCTTGGAGGCCCTGTCAAGAAGCCACACTTTGCTGTTTTCAGTGTATCTGAGACTAACACACTCACCATCACAGGATTTAGATTGGATTACCTGGAGAGGTGATTGGCCAAAAGGAAAAATCAAATTACCATATTAAGCAAAACCTTTTGGACTGTTCCTTGGCCCAAAGAGGAAATGTGATAAAGACCCTGTGAGACCAGAGTAGGGTTATAGTTACCTTCCCCTAACCATTGTTACCTTCCACTACGGGTCTCCCACCAACCACTGGTACGTAGTTCATTCAGGTGTTCCAGACATTCAGGAAGCACCTTAGAGGGTTCTGGTTTCTTTGAAGTAAATGCCTCTGGTATGCTACTGGCTACCCTGACCAATCAGAAGATAAGAATTGTACAAAAGTCTGTCCTGCTTACTAACCGTTAACTGCCCAGACTAAAACAAGATGTTCCATGGATCCCTCTTGACCTCACTCTCACCCCTTCCGCTCAGGCACCGCTCTATTAACCTCTTCCTCCATGGCTATCAGAGATTTTGGATAGAAACAGAGGAGTATTCCTTTGAAGAGAAACTAGTACAGGATTTGGCTGTAAGTACTGACTCAACTGGGAGCAGATATTGGTGTGAATGAATTTGATTTTTGTGTTCCTGTGTGTGCATTTATAACAGTTAAAGATTCACAAAGAATGAAGTTTATGAATTTTGAAAGGAACTAACGTATAAATTATCAGGGGAAGCCCTGCTAATGCTCCTACGAGCCAGAGGATGAATTTCACTTGGAGGTGCTAGTATTCTTATCATCCTCATCATCATCATTAACAGCTAACACTTCTTGGACGCACAGCCATGCCATGGAAAGTTCCTGCTAAGTTAAGTTTTGAGCACCACTGGTTGCAGGAGTCCACCCGCCCTAGCCAAGGCCCTGCATTTCTGGCCAGTAGCTCTGCTTTGGGGAAGGCACATCAGAATCTCTTCCTGCATCTCACATTGCTGTATTTGGCCTTTCAGAAAACTTGTCATGTCCTGTCTCTAACAGACTTCATGCTAAAAAACTACTTAAAATGGCACACAAAGAGGAGAAAAGCTGGTTGCAATATCACCACAGTGCCTCATCCTGGTTCAGAAAGAAAAGAAACCCTCCTTTCCTGTGGCCAATCTATGGTTTTTGTTCTCTCTCTCTCTTTTCTCTCTCTTTCTCTCTCTCTCATCATTTATCCCTTACTCTTTAGTCTTGCCCTGTGTTTCTTATATTCACTCTTCCCCATGTTTCTTTCTTTTTCTGTCTTTCCCTTTCTCCCCATTTCTTTTCCTCTGCCCATCTTTTTTCCTTTAATCCTTCTCCCCACTTTTCCTTCCATTTGTCTTTATACCCTCCATTCTTTTCATATAGTCCTGTCAGAGAAAAAAACAGTTCCTTGGTTTTTCCCAGTGTTTTGATTACAGTGAAGTTGACAATGAGCATCATTTCACCCTCCCCTTCCTCTGAACCATTCACACAACCTCTGCAGTTCTCACCAGTTTACTGAATATGGTCCACACTGCTGGCTGTTCTAGAAAACTCACTATTACCTCCCATATAAACTGCTACTCCCCTTTCTGTAAAAGGAGATAGAGAAAAAACTCGATAAAAGGAGAAGCTGCAAGGCTTGCAGCTCCTGGAAGGCATCTTTCAGGAACAACAAGATTTTTCAAATTTAAAGTGAGATTAGGAAAGAGAAATGTTTAGCTAGGCTGAGTCCAAAATAGCATCTGCCCCCAAATGGCGCCAGGACTGTGAAACTCTTGCCTCACAACTCTCCAAGAGAAATTTTAGGTGTTGGCCGAGAGATCCGGGCTCTCGGGTGACTCCCCAGGGCTTCCCTCCTGAACTCCGGTGCCCAGAGCTTGCATGAGAGTCCTGCTGATTGGAGTCTGGAGCGCTCCCCTGTGGCCAGGCTTTGGCTTTTCCTTTCATTTTATTTTAACCTCAAATTGGAATGTTTCTTTGATTGGCTGAAAAAATATATCTATACATACACATTTATATCCCCAGCGTTGCATCCTGAGGGCTTGTATCCTGAAATAAATACATGACGTAGTGATTTCTCTCTGTGCTTTTAGTCTGATGCTCTCCGTGCCTTGCGCTTTACCTTCTCTCCATTCGCATGCAGTTGTGCAGCACGGACTGAAATCCATGCCTAACACCTGTCTGCATTGGTTTGTATAGCAATCTCCCAAGGTGGAAGAGGAGGAGGAAGAGGAGACAGAAAAGCAACCAGACCCGCTTCACCAGATCATTCTCCATTTCAGCCGCAATGCTCTCACGGAGAGGAGGTCAGCACCACCAGCGCATCCTGCTTCTTCCAGGCACCAGGCATGGCCGCCTCCACCTCTTCCTCTCGCTGATGGCGGTGCCTGGAAAGGGGGTGCAGCCTTCTTGCTGCCCTAGGGCTGGCCATCAGGAAACACCCAGGGGCACTCCATAAGCCACAGCCCTCTCCTTGTAATGCCACACACTGGGTCTAGATGAAGCAGCCTGAAACCTTCAGGCCTGGATTCTGTGTGAAGCCAGTGCTCATGTAGACTTTCAGGGTGGTTTCTAAAATTCGGGGTGGGGGCAGGAGGTTCTTCTTAACTCACTACTACACGTAATTTAAGATTTCTGTGGCTCTTAAGTCTTTTCCACTGGGTCCTGAAGGTAGCCTGCTAAATATTTCCTCCATTCTTTCCAGCAAATTGGAAGATGACCCGCTATATACCTCCTATTCCAGCATGATGTCCAAGGTACACCTGGGTTTGCTGCCCGGTATCCCAGCCTCTGTCTCCCCTTAGACCTCTGCGGGCACACAGAAACTATCATGCAGCAGGCCTGGCACTTGTTCATGGCGTGGGCTCCAGGCAGGGTGCAGTGACATTAGTAAACCACTCTGCCCTCCTCCTAAGAAAACCTTGAGGTTTTGCAGGAACAGTGGGTGCTAGTGGCTAGGTTCCTATGGCCATTCTAAGCCAGCTAAAGGGCTTAGGCCTACAGACTGCCCCTGCACTTCCACTCAATTTTCAGAACACGTTCGATAGTTCAAACATGTCTGTTGGTGAAGGAAGTTCAGTTAGAAACTGGAGGGCGGTCCTACTGTTCTGGAAGAGGCAGAGTGACCAGAGAGATTGTTTCTATGTCATGTAGAGGGATGGTAGCCTCTGGAACACTGAGTGGTTAAGGGGACTGCTCCTTCTCAGATGGGAAAGTGTCCTGTCAGGAGGGAAGGGGAATATGCTGGGGCACCTGTTCCTTTACCAGGGGCACCACAGGGTCACGATGGGAAGGGGCACTTGGGCATTCACATCCTAGGGGTCTGTGGTCTTCTTGCCAAGCCCCTGGCTCTTGTTTCGAAAGGGACAGCTCCCTGTACTCCTGTCACTCGATTTCCAGCAGAACTTCATTAGGCCAAAGAATTCAGACCTGTGCATAAACCAGATACGTCCCCATTAACTGTGTGATCTCTGTGTTCCCATTTCTCGTTTCTGAACCCCTCGGTAACTGCAAAGGTGGCATTTAGCATAGAATGTTGCCCTGCAGTGGCCAAAATGTTCTTGGTTTTACAAAGAGCTGAGGTCCCGAGGTGCCTGTGCGTTATTACATCCCGTCCCCTGCTCTGGCCCAGTAGTATAGAGTCTTGTTCATTAGGGTCACCTTTAACTGGATTGTCTGTCTCCTCCTTGCCCTGCACCATGGAATCCAGAGTTGTCAGAGTGGGGAGGATGAAGAAGAAGAAGACAAGGAAAAAACATTTGAAGTAAGTTTGAAGACAGGGCCACCTCCAAAGCCAGCCGCACACAGGGCCTTCATCGGTGGGTGCTGACGTGAGCCATGTGGTTCCCCCTTGTGTATCTGCTGGCAGACACACGCATCTGCCTGGATAAAGCACACCCGTTAGCGGTAGTTCTGTGGTTCTTCCTGACAAGGGAAGCAAGCGGCCTGTCAATCAGCAAATCACCCCACTATGTTTGTTCTTCTGAGAAAGTTTCTACTTCTACCCAAGTACTATGATAGTAACAGGGGCCATAGAAGGACAAATTCAAACACCCAAACATGAAACCGCAAGGCCATGGAGACACGGGGATGGTTTTTCACTACTATTCTGCAAATGTGATAATAGCGATTTTTATTTTGAGGCAGTGCAGGGCCCTGAATCTCCCAAGATAAAACTATATGAGTCGACTTGTACTCTTATTGACAAAAGTATGCCACAGCAAAAGTAAATGACTATAATTATAGTTCTGGAAAGCCTTGACATTCTAGTATCCCATATCTGGTAGAGTCCCTGTTGATTGTGGTCTGAGCATTCTAGATAAGTGGGTGTTCTCTATGTTCAGACAGATATAGTCCTGTTGACCCCTCAGCAGGTTTCCATGTATGAAAGAACATTGAAAACAAACACATTTGAACCTGGGATCACTTCCTATAATTACAATATAAAAGGGGAATGGAGTGTGTTTCCTCTCAGCATAAAAAGTGTAAAATTCATCATTAAACTATGAGTGCACCACGGGCAGACAGTTTTGGAAAGCTGCGTACCGTCAGATGATAAACTTCAGGGATCTGCTTTATGTGTGTTGCCTTCCTTAGGCAAGTAAAGGTGATCTCTCTCAATGTACCTCACCACAGTGAATTCCCTGTAGGGATAAACAGATCTTTCCCTGTGCATTTTTTTTTCCAGGAGAAAGAAATGGAAAAGCAGAAAACCCTCTATCAGCAAGCTCGGCTGCATGAGCGTGGCGCCGCAGAGATGGTCCTTCAGATGATAAGTGCCAGCAAAGGTGGTTTCCATGGTTTCTGGATGGGCCCCTGTAACTACCACAGAGTTATCACACTGCAACAGGAAGTCATTGTTAAAGAGCCCTGATAAAGCCCAGTAGGTGTCATTTACCCTCTGTTTCCTTGGTGATTTAATCAAATCTTCACCACGGCAGGTGAGATGAGCCCCATGGTGGTGGAGACTCTGAAGCTGGGGATCGCCATCCTGAATGGAGGCAACGCGGGTGTGCAACAGGTAATAGGGACTCAGGGAGATGCGGCAGACTTCCTGGGGTATTCTCACTTGACACCTGTCACACTTCAAGGAAGAGGTGTTGACTCTGCTGCTGAGGGGGCCACTCAGAATCACTTTTACTGGTGTTTGTCCTTAATAGCCAATTATATCAGAGTAGCTGGGAACACAGATAAAACCAGGCTAGGAGTCGATAAACAAATGTGTACTTAATCAAGAGGGTTTACCCAAGGTTCGAAGAGAAAACCATTTCATTTTTTTCATCATTAAATGATTTTTTGCACAAATGTGCTGTAGTTTCCTAAGCCTTAAATTTTGATCTCAACCTTTTCACTTAAGTAGCTGCTTTATTGTGAACAAAGAGCCTGATCAGTTAAGCGGGATTCATAATCCCACACACCTATTATTCATTCATTTGTTCATGCATTCACAACTGTTTAGTGATTGCTGACTATGCACTACGGTCAGGCTCTGTTCTAGGGGTGGAGAGTGTAGCAGTGAGTAATGCAAATAAAACCCCTGCCACCATGCATTAAATGAGACAGCACACAGAAGTATAGAACGGAAGCCTGGCACATGGAATTCACGCAACAATCTGAGTTGAAACTGGCTGCAGAAGACAGGAATGTACCGGTGTCTCCTGGGCTCTGGCTAAAAGCATCTGTGTGCATAAGAAAGTGACATTTCAAAGACTCTTGGCATTTGTGAGGGTTATATCCCAGGGCCGTTTGAGACTCTCCAAGTTCTTAACTACCATATTGAATATAATTTTTCCCAGTCTTTAATTCATCCCAAACAAATTTCTCATTAGTACTACCATTTTCTAAGATACCCCTCACTTGCTGTTCTCTTCCATCACCACTCCATCAGCTGATTTTCTTGCAGGTCTTTTTTTTTTTTTAACAAAGAAACAAAATTTTTATTATGCCAGACAAAGTTCCTGCCTTCCCAGTAACAAAGAAAGTCTGATTGTGAAAGAGATACTGCACTTTCAATGCTGCTCGTTACTGGCTGAGCTCGGGTTCAGTGTGTCAGACTCACTGCACAAGTTGTTCAGATTATACCTCAGCCACTAGATCGTGCTCTGGGCGCTTGTTCCCAAACAGGAGAGACTTCAAACAGTAAATGTATGACTGTCAAAGATCTACCATACTGCCCTAACAGAAATACCAGTGGGCCTTTAGAAAATAAAATGTCCACCCTAAATGATTCTGGTTCTATAAGGATAGGGCGGGGCTCCGACACATGGCAGGTTTAAGTCCACAGGCAATTCTGATGCTTACCCAGGGTCACAACCCACCACCCTGTATCTGACTCTGTGCCTGCTGTGGCCAGGACTTGCCATTTCTCCATTACAATAGGAGGATTAGCACTCATGGCATAGTTTCCATTGTTTTTCCTTTTCAAATGTGTCTCCTTTGCAGAAAATGTTAGATTACCTAAAGGAGAAAAAGGATGCTGGATTCTTTCAAAGCCTTTCTGGTCTTATGCAGTCTTGCAGGTAAATAAGGGGAAACTACCCACAGCGTTTTTTTTTTAACTCTTCACTATTCTAGGGAAACAGAAATGGGATGGGGTGGGCTACAGAATACCCTGGCTTATTATGGAAGTATTGAGGAAAGAGTCACCTACTTTAGAAAGCATAGAGAGTAGGTATAGTTCTTCCATACTTCAGGATGATACTCAAATAGTATTCAGAGGGGAATATGTAATCTCTATTAGATATACACACACACCCTTGTTTGGCTTTTTAATCGCTCTGGCCTCCTTTTTTGTTGTGTTGTTATCCTCAGAACTATGAGTTTCTCCTAAACATATATGCTCATAAAAGTCAAACCAGAAAAGAATTGAAAAAGAAAAGGAATGCCTCACTGTGACTCAAGCTTGTATTTTCATTAGACCCATTAGGCACTTTTTTCATCTTTATCCTTAACTAGTCTTTGAGCCTGAATAGATATTTTGGTGGATTTGATACATCCATTTTGATAGACCTACATCCTAACATGGGAACATTTTGCATATCCTAAAAAACATAGCATGTCTTATTTTCCCCAATACATAAATATTTTACAAATATGTATTATTTTCATAAGGAGCAAAAAAACCCAAAAACATTAAAATTTCTTAAAACTTGTTAGAACTCAACTGGCTTCTAAGGGTATGTCACCTGTCCCTCCATTATAAGTGAGTTTAGCATGAGATACAATAGATAATTATAACTTCAATTTCTTTCAGAGTGAGTTGCAGACCGTTCAAAATACATGTGGAGCGGCCGGCCGAGTGGCGCGGTGGTTAAGCGCTGGCTTGGGAAGCCAGCGGCCCCGGTTCGGTCCCACATGTGAGGGCCAGAGACACTGCCCTCAAAATAAAAGAAAAAAAAAATACATGTGGATCTTAGAGAATGAGTTGACACTTTTCTTAGAAAGATATCTATCTCATTTCTGAAATGAGCAAGTATGGTAACCTTCTGACTTTTGGTTACGTATTGTTCATTTGGCCGAGGGTTCAGGCCTGAGGGGAGGCTTACCCAACCTGGTAATATGAACAAAAAGTTTAATGCTATGTTCGTGACTCCTAAAAGGAGGAAAGAGGTGCTGGATTTTTCCCTCATCTTTTCTATCTGATGGTCATTTCCTTTGCCCAGTGGTAAAAGGCAGTCAGGGGTTTACAGAGTCTTAATGGATTCAGCCAGAAGCTTCCCTAATAGATGTATTCTTATGAGACCTATGTTCTTATATTCTATGAAACCTTCCAGACTGGGGAAGGAGTTAGTGTCTGTTAGAGAAGTACAATGAGCCCCAATTGGAAATAATATCCTACAGTGTCCTCATTATTAAACTTTGTGATCGTATTAGGGGTTCCTGACTAAGTAGGATTTGATGGTGGCTGTGATTAGGAAGGTTGAGGAAAGTGGGGACAAAAATGAAGGGACCTCATTGCCTCTAGAGTCTTACCTCCTGAATGATCCAGGAATCCTAAGGTGTGGCCCTTCAAAATCTGGAAGTTTGTAGCTCTCGCCATCAGTATTCGTCCTAATCACTAAAAGCAACAATTCCTTGTGATTCCCAGAGAAAGTAGGCATATGTAGCATGTGAACATTAATTAGTGCAGTTTAAAGCAAGCTTGGCCTTGAAAAGTCTTAGAAACAAATTGTTCCTTCTTTATTTAGGAAGCCTTCCTAAGTCTTCGTCCATAAGCAAGGACTCAAACTGGACAAACAATGATAGTCACCATAAGTGTTTCTGATCCTCCCCAAGTGTGTGACAAGGTCTATGAGCTCCAGGCATCCTTGGGCAACACTGCTTGGCACAAACCCAGGGAACCATTAGACTCTCAAATACACTGTGATGTATTAGTGCATTTATGATAATACAAGGACAGGATATTCTTAGTCAATAGGCACATTGACATTAGAAATCCATTTTCCCAGTGTGTGTAGCCCTGACCTTGCTTTATTTTGTCTGTTGTTACAAGTGTCCTTGATTTGAATGCATTTGAGAGGCAGAATAAAGCTGAAGGCCTGGGGATGGTTACTGAGGAAGGAACACGTAAGTAACTAATGAATGTGAAGGCCACTCTCTTCCTGATGAAAACCGTAACTATTTCTGGTTAGAGCCCTGCTTCTAATTCGGCAAGGACTTGCTCCATTTCAGCAAAATATTTTCATCAGTAGCTTTGAGAAAGCCAGCGTCCAGTCTGGATGTGTTCATAGAGCCAGCCTTAGCTGAAGACAGTATATCATCGTGTTTATGGTGTTCTTACTTTCTATTCTGTTTTTCTCTTATCACCAGTCATTGTTCGTGAGCGTGGTAAGTTTGAGTTTCTGGCCTGAGTTACTACCATGTGTGTGTCTGAAGGGACCCAATGTAATTGCCTCAACTCCAACACATTTTAAGCTTGGTGACTGCATGTCAAGTTTAACTGAGCAGTTTGATGCTTAAAGAAGAGTCTTCCATTTATAGAGCATGGGTGACGGACTGTGAACCACTGCTGCCACTAGCCTGGTTGTTTTCCTTACAGTTGCATCCGGGGGCTAAATATTTTAGCTTTGTTGCTCATTGTGTTCTGCAGCCTCAGTTCTGAGTTCATCAAGTTTATCAGCATTCACCCCGAGTTCCCCTTCCAAACCATTCTGGGACAGATCCTTTAGTGATTTTTGCATTCGTTTGCATAAGCAGGTGTTCTATGTTGAGAAGCAAACAGCTGCTCACTAGTGTTCTCTGTTTTCAAGGTGAAAAAGTACTCCAGAATGACGAGTTTACACGAGACCTCTTTAGATTCCTACAGTTACTCTGTGAAGGACATAACAATGGTAAGTGGCACAGATTGATTTGTCAGGGGAAAACAACATTCAGGTGCAAAATTATGATGCAGTTGAGGATGTCGCATTCGGTACAACCAGGTTCTAACTCAAGGACAACAGTTAATGCATTCTCAAGAAGAGAAGAAGCCCCATGTAAAATGACCTTTAACTCAAGGCTAATGTTATTTAGTGCCACCAAGGCTGAACTGCTTCCAGAATCTTCACATGGTGAAACGAAACACCTAACCCTTTCTGTCAAGTCCTTCGGGGCTTATTAGGTCCAGTTTCTAGTGACACTGGGATGTGAGGGCTCAGGACAGCATTCTGTCCTGCAGGAGACACCAGGACCCAAACAGGGTGCTCTCGTAAGGCTATTCTGAGTTTAGCCAAGAGAGCATGACTGGCTCCCCAGGCATGACGGGGACGGGCTCTGACCCAGCCCTGGTGTTGTCAGACTTTCAGAATTTCCTGCGGACTCAGATGGGCAACACCACCACCGTGAATGTCATCATCAGCACTGTAGATTACCTTCTGCGTCTTCAGGTAGGTGGGCCTTGGATGATGGCATGTCTCAGAGGTACTTCCAGGAGCTAAAGACAGTTAGTTACACAGGAGCAAGGAGGGCCCGGTATACAGTCAAGCCCCAGTAGGAAAGGTATTGTCATCTATGCCCACACACTTATGGGAAGTCAAATACAGGGAGTCCTAAATTAATGTCGTCAGTAGGTTCTGTAACTGCAAGTAAAATGATGTGTAATGAAACCAGTTTTACCATAGGTGAATGGATATAAGTAAGAGTTAAGGTCTTAAGACATCTCATCAATGTTATAACCAAACAACACTGAACAAAACAAAGTTATTCGAGGATCTGAAGTACCTAAAAAGTGTGTTTAGACGTTTGAAGATTGAATAGGAGGAGTGGTTAAATGCCATATCATTTATTATAAATGCTGGTTTACTTTGCCAGTGAAAACCTAGCCACAGTGCCCCAGAGCTATCAAACAATCTGAGAATGAGAACAAATTATTCACTAGGAGAAAGAGTTCCAGAGAGTTGTGGGAATAAGATAAGTCTACAAATTCTTAGAGTTGAGCAGTCACTTGCTTTCATTGTTTGAAGGAAAATCCAAATGATACCAAGAAAATATACACAAACATAAGAGAGGACTCTCTCTTCTCTTTGCTGATTCTTCATCCTGGTTCTACCACTTACCAGCTTGGGACCTGGAACAATCAATCTGTTTAACCTCCCTGTGTTCCAGTTTTCTCATCTATAAAATTGGTAGGACCCATCTCATAGTGTGACAGTGAAGAATGAGAGGTTTAATATATGTAATGTGCTCAGAACAATGCCTGGCATTTATAGTGGTAACTATTATGTTGTTGCTGATTTGGATGATAATCATAATTATCTTTAATGTATCTTTTTTCATTGTGAATAAATTGTCCTATATCATAGTCACCAAGGTCCAGCTGAATGCTGTCCTTTCTCCTATCTGTTCTTGCCTGCGGAGGGATATCTGTACTTCATACAGACTAGGGATCCACTATCTCTGCTTCTTCACAGAGTCCCAGGCTCCTGTCATGACAAAGAGGTCATGGAGATGTAGGACTTGCTTGTATTCTTCCCTAACATTGAGTTCAGCTACACAGACCGAAGCCTGAGAAATACTAAACTCTACTTGTTTGTCCTTAGGAATCAATCAGTGATTTCTACTGGTATTATTCAGGGAAGAACATCATTGATGAATCTGGACAGCACAATTTCTCCAAAGCTCTGGTGGTCACCAAGCAGATTTTTAATTCTCTGACGGAATACATCCAGGTGTGTGAGACGGAGTGTGTGCTTGAAAACAAAGAGAGCATTTTTGATGCTCCTGTATTCAAATTCCCTAGAGACTATTTGGATGCACACATGGACTGTACATACAGCCCTAATGCTGACAATATTTCTTATCTGTAAATAGGAACCAATAGTACCTACACTGCAACCTGTTCATAGTATTATCACACTTTATTTGCATTTCTCTAGTTATGTTTTGCTTTCCCCCCTAAACTGAAAACTTTCTGCAGATGGAAAACTTCTCATTCAATTTAAAATTCTTCATTTCTAGCATGATGTCAAGTACATCATAGGTGTTCAGTATGTGTGAAGAGTGGAGCAGAGAAATGACTAATAGAATGAAGAAATAAAGGGGTCCATGATGTTACTTTGAGCCTTGAGATTAAAAAAAAATCATGAGATCCTACTAATTTGTCAGAAATTAACTCTATGGAAAAGGTAACTTCAGCAATTCATAAACTATGTGCAATGGCAGTTAAACCTACAAGCAAATTTTAGGTTGAATGTCTAGATCTTGCAGCATTCTTTTTTTGTTCACAGCATTCTCTGTTCACTGTAGAGTGGTCCAGCTACCATGAAAAGGAATAAAGGATGTATTCAGGCATAATTTGCTATAAAATTAGTAGCCATATCACAATTATGTTATATTAACTTTTTAAAGATCCATATGATGAACCAACCAGCACACTAATATATGCTTATTAAAATAAACACAAAACTAAGACTATCAACTTGACAAGGAAGTTTTAAGGGATAGACGGATCCTTGTCACCTGAAGATTGTAAGAACATGGGGAGATAAACCTAAGGACAGGTGACTCATCTGAAGTGTCACAGAATGTGAAATGCCTGGGACAATCATTGAACAGATTTGGCAAGCATCTGAATTGCTCTCTGCAGAACCCATCCTAATGTTCAGAATTTCCCATAGAGCACTTTAACCAAAAAGTAAAGGAGAAGCTTATTTTAGGTGAATGTGAGTGTCTTTCAACAATGGTTTTGTTCCAAAAAGAATCTAGAGGTTTCTAGGAATGTACATGAACCAAATGTACATGAACAGTGGCTTTTAAACAGGCTTACGTGATTTAGGCTCTATTTCTCCCACTCACCTCTTGCCTGGGAATTCTGCCAAGCCTTTTCTAGAACTTGAGATGGTATCAGTGTTCTTTTCAGAAACTACTTATCAAAGAGTGATTTGGGGATTGATTAAAGGTAGAATAAGGAAGAGTTTAGGATAAGAAATATTGGTTCAATAATGATCTTCAAAAATAGGCAAGGTTATTAACATGGAAAATGCAAACTGGTAAGTCTTCCCTGTGTTTGGTTTTCAGAAAACATAGTTAGAGATGGTATTATGACTGAAGTTCAGGTTAATAAGAAAATCCTAAAAGTAGTTGAACACTAGGAATATTATTCAGATTTTCTTTACTTGAATATAGCCATGTGGTCATAGCATTTTACAAGTAACTTTGCCGGATAACAGTAGGTTTTCACATTGGGCTCCATGGAACCCTTGGGTTCCTCAGAACCCCTCTTAGGCCAAGGTGTAGATGAGAGTGACCAGGAGTGCCCTTCAACCCTGTTTCAACCAGAGCATTTAAGTCTTTTAAATAATGATCTTCAGTGTCCGATTTTATTTGAAGAGCGCATTCTGAGGCTAAAAGAAAATCTCTGGAAATCAGCAGATTGTGAAATTCCTAGTGGTTTTGCTAGACATAGGATCCTATGATGGGGAAGGGGGTAGTATGTTGGGGAAATAGTGAGCACAAAGTATGTGACTTTTGGAAGGAGCCATCTGTTCATGTAAGCTGGTGTCAAATGCCCTTTCTAGGGCACGTCTCAGAGCAGCTGGTGATGTTTAAGTGACATAAGGACGTCCACCTCTCCACAGGGGCCTTGCGTTGGGAACCAGCAGAGCCTGGCTCACAGCAGGCTGTGGGACGCAGTGGTCGGCTTCCTCCACGTCTTTGCTAACATGCAGATGAAACTCTCTCAGGTACTGTGGCCTGTCCCCAACGAGCCATTGGTATGAAATGCTCAGTCAGTCCCCACTCCTTGGTATTCCCATTGTGGATTTGGCTGTATGAACAAATGGCTGCAAAAGCCATGCAGATTAGGTCTCCTTTTTAAAACCGAGGGTCTAAATGGAAGACAGGAACAAATGTCCCCAGACAGGCTTTTGCATGGATGCAGCTTCCTTCCTTGTGTCCCACCAACCTACCCTGTTCATAAGTGCCTTAACATTTGCTTTTTATAATGCTAATCCCTTTTGCTTCCTTGTCACTGCTTTGTCAATTTATAACAATCTACCAGCCCTGTCTGATCTGTCAAGTGTCTGCCTGTCTCTTTAATTTACTATCCCTTCTCTCTTCCCTTCGCTTCCCCTTCCCTCCCCATCTCTGCCCTTCTCTTCTCGCTCCCCATCTCTCTGGCAATATGAATCGGAATCGCTCAGAGCATTTATTATGAACAAATAAATGTAGTGTATGTGGTAGTTGATTGCCTCTCTCCATGGCAACTCGTGAGGGAGAGCATCAGGATGTTTCAGGCTGATTAGAATAACATTTGCAGCCTTAATTTAAATAATGTGTACCTAAAATTTTCAAGGCTGTCACATCTGCCTCTTTTCTGGAATGTGCTATTTAACCCTTTCATTTTTCCCCTTTTGACTCTGGCCTTATGGGAGGAGAGAGTTCTTGGGAGGGCTGCTAATTCTGCGGTGACATGTCAGCTGACTAACACCTGTGTCAGCCCAGCCTGGGCAGTGCGGTGGAGAGGCTAGAGATGAGAGCCTGGTCCCGCCACCTCCTCACTGGTGACTTTCAGAAAGTCATTTCCCTTTGCTGGTTTTTTGTTTCATCATCTGTGAAATACTGGGCGTCAGAATAGATGATCTCTGACGTCTCTTCCAGCTCTAATATTCTACACTTTTATTTTGTATATAGCTATGACACACACCAAAGATGGGGTGAAAGCCCTCTGAAATTTAAAGGGTTAGACAAACAACTATGTCTTTGTGAGAGAGTCTGTAAAAGAAGTGTGGCTCAGATGCAGTTTTTAATCTCCCCTTCAGATTGCCCACCTCAGATCTTCCAAGGATTGCCTGCCTTCTGCGACATAGGGTATAAGCACAGCGCTAAATTGGCAATGCCCTGTCTGCAAGGCTGAAATTAAAACCAGACAGACTAGTATCAAAACCACCTAAAGGTATAGCCTCAATTATATACCATTTTAAGGGACCAGATCACCACCAGCTAGAACCTAAATTAATCCATTAGAAAAAAAAGGAGAACCCACTTGGTGATTATAATCTTGATACCTTAATTGGACTGCAATAGTGTTCCCCAAAAGCTCACTTGTATTTCTCCAGTATAAAAAAACAACATAAACTACTAGAGAAACCTAAAGGCTCTTTGGTGGATTGGGTTGTTCAGTAGTTTTGGACAACAAGCGTTATATCTGCCACACTGTGATAATAAGCAGGAAAAATGTAAAGGAGAGCTGTTGGCCAAACCCTGCTACAGTGAGCTTCCCAATGCTGCAAACAGCGGGTGGCGCGAAGTCCACACACACAGTGAGAAGGGAGCTCGTTCCCAAGATGACGCAGCCTTCACCTAACCTTTCCAGAGCAGACTCTTGCTCGCTGCCCTGTACTTTGCGGAGGGATCAGATAGCTCAGGGGTATCTCCTGTTTCTGTTCTAGGATTCCAGTCAGATCGAGCTGCTGAAGGAACTCTTGGATCTCCTTCAGGACATGGTGGTGATGCTTCTGTCCCTCCTGGAAGGTTGGGCTGTTTGGTATAACTAGGCATTCACACAACTGTAATTGGTCCAAGCACTAACCGTACTAACCACACAGGTTATCCTTCCGGCAGGCCATTGATGATGCCATATGACATTGGTTAAAAAGCCAAATTTTCAACACCAAAAAAAATGAGTGAGGGGCACATGGTCTGATGGGCAAAGCCTGAAACCAACTCATTTTATGTCAATAGGAAAGCCAGAATGAACTGGGGAAAACCTCCAAGCTTTGCTCTTCCCTATCCTCTCCCTCTCCCCATTGCTTTTCAATACATCTGGCTGCCAGTGTGTATGCCAGCCATCAAGTTGGGCACCCTCCTAGGTCTAAGGGGATAAAAGGGGGACCACTTATCCCTACATGTCCCCAATAATCTGATAACAAAACCGCTTCCCAGGCCCCAGGCTAGATCAAAGGCACAGGTGTAGCCATCTCCTTCCTCCTTTTGTTTCTTCCCCCTTTGGCGCATAGTGGTGTAGTCTTTATGGCTTGCTGCTCCCTCTTGCCCATTTCCAAATCATCAAGGTCAGAAAAGAGCTGACTGATTTGGCATATAAGCCTTCTAAAAATCGCTACCTAACCAGTTACACAATGGCTTGGGTTTATTGATGTATTTGTATGTCTTTTTGAACCCGCCTCACAGGGAATGTGGTAAATGGAACTATTGGCAAGCAGATGGTTGACACACTGGTAGAGTCATCTACCAATGTAGAAATGATCTTGAAATTCTTTGACATGTTCTTGAAACTTAAAGACTTAACCAGCTCAGATGCCTTCAAAGAATATGACCCAGATGGTAAAGGGATTATCTCCAAAAAAGAATTCCAGAAGGCCATGGAAGGGCAGAAGCAGTACACACAGTCAGAGATTGACTTTCTCCTTTCGTGTGCAGAAGCTGATGAGAATGATATGTTTAACTACATTGATTTTGTAGACCGGTTCCATGAGCCGGCCAAAGACATAGGGTTTAACGTGGCAGTGTTACTGACAAATCTCTCCGAGCATATGCCAAACGATTCTCGCCTTAAGTGTCTCTTGGACCCAGCAGAAAGTGTGCTAAATTACTTCGAACCATACCTAGGACGCATTGAGATTATGGGAGGGGCCAAGAAAATTGAGCGTGTTTATTTTGAGATCAGTGAATCCAGTCGAACTCAATGGGAAAAGCCCCAAGTGAAGGAATCTAAGCGACAATTCATCTTTGATGTTGTCAATGAAGGTGGGGAGCAAGAAAAAATGGAACTGTTTGTGAACTTCTGTGAGGATACCATCTTTGAAATGCAGTTAGCATCTCAGATCTCTGAATCTGACTCAACCGACAGGCCAGAAGAGGAGGAAGAAGAGGAAGAAGACGAAGATTCTTCTTACGCGTTAGAAATTGAGGGTGAAGTCGAGGAGGAGAAGTCTTTTGAGTCTGCCTCTGCATTTGCCATGGCCTGTGCCTCAGTGAAGAGAAATGTTGCCAACTTTTTAAAGAAGGCAACCCTAAAGAACCTCAGGAAGCAATACAGGAAGGTGAAAAAGATGACTGTGAAGGAGCTGGTGAAGGTGTTACTCTCTTTCTTCTGGATGTTGTTCGTGGGGCTATTCCAATTGTTCTTCACCATATTGGGAGGAATCTTTCAGATCCTCTGGAACACAGTGTTTGGAGGGGGCTTGGTAGAAGGGGCAAAGAACATCAGGGTGACCAAGATCCTGGGGGACATGCCTGACCCAACCCAATGTGGTATACATGATGATGCTATGGAGGCTGAGAGGGCAGAAGTGACTGAGCCAGGTATCACCACTGAACTAGTACACTTCATAAAGGGTGAAAAGGCAGATGCAGATATAATGTCAGATCTTTTTGGATTCCACTCAAAGAAAGAAGGTGGCTTAAAGCATGGGCCTGAAGTGGGTTTGGGTGACCTCTCGGAGATTATTGGCAAGGATGAACCCCCTACACTAGAGAGTACTGTACGGAAGAAAAGGAAAGCACAGGTAAGCATTATTTGTTTCCATCAATTTTTTTTTATGCCCAGAAAAAGACTTGCCACTATATCTTGCAATCAGTACTGACACCAATTCCCTAAAAGCCAACCGTGTATTAGACACCAGCTCTCCTATGATTACCCTGATTTTATAATTCCCGCTTTGCCATGTCTGGAGAGAACAAGACTTAGATGGTTGTCCGTATCTAACTGCTGAGTGGTCTTCAGTTTACATTGTTGAGTTCAAGCACGATGGTCTGTGACACTCACCTTGCTTCCATACTTTTATTAGAAGGCTAGTTAGAAGGTTAGCTCTCATGGTGGACAGGTTCATTCAGTGAGACAATACTTCTGCATCTTCCCCAAAGGTCCAGATGATACCCTATGATTTTACACAGCATCCCACAGAGTTTTATCATTTGGGACATTTTCATTTTTGTGATGTACCCACTATGAAATTTGGACTTTGAGTCAGTCAACTACATTCAGGGAATAAGATATAACAGTCATTTAGAGCCCATTGGTCTGGTTGTTGGCCCTTAGTCAGCCCTTGGGTGTTTTCCTCTCTTGCATCATCCAACTCACAGCATCATTCTAGCATTAAAGAGTATGGGGAGATGTGTGAAGAGATCAGAGCCCAAAGACAACTTTTATTCATTCATCACACTAATATTTATTGACTAGTTAATATGTGCTTATCCCTGATTTGGGCTCTGAGAATACAGTGGTGAATGAGAAATGCATTGTTCCTATAATGTATTAGAAAAAATAGACATTGGACAAGTCAGTATAAGCGTGAAGAAGGAAGAATGCCAGGTGCTAAGGAAATGTGTAGGTGAGAACTCTTGCGTGGCTTGGAGAGTCAGGGAAAGAAGCATCAGAATCAGAGACATTCTTACAATATTAATTAATTTACTCTGTTTTGCTCCCTGATGTAGGGTATGGACAGAGTTTGATACATAATCCGGACTCATTCAAGGCCTGCTACTTGCCAGGCTGTGTTCCTAGGATGTGAGAATACATTAGTTAACAGGACAGACATTTTTGCTTTCACAGAGCTTAACGTCAAATGGAAGACAACAACAAATAAATAATTACCACTTATGTCACATGCTAAAATAAATGAACAGGGCCGGCCGAGTGGCACGATGGTTAAGAGCTGGCTTGGGACGCCAGCAGCCCCGGTTCGGATCCCACATGTGAGGGCCAGTGACACTGCCCTCAAAAATAAATAAATAAATAAATAAATAAATAAATAAATAAATAAATAAATAAATAAATAAAATGAACAAGGACATGCATCACAGAGTGAATGTGGGCACTACTATATATAGGATGGTCCAGGAGGCCCATGAAAAGATGTCATCTGAACCAAGTCCTGAAGGATGGCAGGCACATGGAACACCAGGGCAGTTACACTCCAGGTAGCGGATAGGGCTAGTGTGAAAGTCCTGGTTCAGGGAAGGATTTGGAATATCCCAAGAAAGGAAATAAGGTCTGAGTGTGTAGCTGGAGGAATTATGAAATCAACTGGTGTAAGACGAGCATGGAATGAAAGGCCATGATCATGTAGGCTTTGTAGACCTTGGTAAGGAGCCTGAATTGAATTCCAAGTGCAGCGGTCATCAGTCAGAGGGACTGGGGTGGTGCTAAGAGGTCTGAAGACAAGGCAGGTGTCCTGTCTAATGGAAGCGGGTTCTGGATTGGACCAGGTGTGGTCCGTGTCCCATCTCTCCCTGATCGTTGGGGCTATGAAGCTCTGAGAGTCCTAGCACAAGTTTTCTCTTTGAGTTGAATCATAGCGGGGCAGTGGGGTTTTCAAGTTAGAAATCTATGTCTTGGCATCGCTCCAGAGTAGCTGGGTATGTCGCAGGACACTTAATATTCCATGATCCTGAGAAAAGCGGAAGCATGAAGAGAGAAAGCCATTGTGACTTCTGACCAAGGAAATGAACATGGCCAAAAATATGGCCCATCACCATGAACTCACTGATTTGAGGAAAACTTGACTGATTGTTATTTTTGTCTAGGCAGCAGAGATGAAAGCAGCTCAAGAATCAGAAGGAAAAGTAGAACCTGAGAAGGCAGAGTAAGTTCTTGGCAGCTTTGTGTACTCAGTCCTACAGTAGGCAGTTCTTGAGGGCATCTACTATTCTATTGCTATGGAAAATAAAAAACTTGAGTTCTGTTAATACAAAAAATAGATATTGTGCAAGCCCTGAATATATTTCCTTTAACACCAGTTATACAATAAACACATTCTATCAACCCTGTTAGCTTTATAACCCCACCGGTAGATCAGAATTTCACCGTCTGGCGAAACAGATTATCAAACACCTACATTTTAACTGTGTATAATGTTGTTGGTAATGATATTTAATATATTCAGTACCTATTACATGCTGGGCCCTGTGCTAATCCAACATCTCATTTAATTCCTATCACAAACTTAAAAGAGTAGGTACTATTGCTAATTCTAATGAAGTCTTAAAAAATAAAGGACAACTTTTCTGAAGGGAAAACGTTGTCAAGCCAAATTTTAGAAGAGCTAATCCAATATCTCATTTAATTCCTATCACAAACTTAAAAGAGTAGGTACTATTGCTAATTCTAATGAAGTCTTAAAAAATAAAGGACGACTTTTCTGAAGGGAAAACATTGTCAAGCCGAATTTTAGAAGAAGACTACAAACTTATTTATTAACTGATGTACACTTATGACTGTGGCCATTAGAATGGATGCCACTCATTAAATACAAAGTTGACACCCAGGTGCTGTGGGGCAATAAAGACTTGAGGTTCCCGCCTCCCTCCCCATCCCCTTCCCCCACTGCACCCCACCCCACCCCCGCACTTGCCCCCAGGGAATACTTACAAGAATTCCCTTTAATTCATTCTCCCTGTCTGGAACAGCCCTCCCTCTGCCCTCCATGCTGAGTGTGTTTCTTGTTCCTGCAGCATGGAAGATGGAGAGAAGGAGGATCGAGCCAGAGACGAAGAGCAAGCCAAGGCCCTCTGGACAGAAGCCACCAAAAAGAAGAAGCGACGGCACAGCCAGAAAGTTGAGAAGCCTGAAGCCTTCACCGCCAATTTCTTTAAAGGGCTGAAAATCTATCAGACCAAGTTGCTGGTAAGTGCCCCACCCTGGCCCTGGGCAGACCTCAGCAAAGTGGCTACTGATTTTGTTTCACCATGTGGTTAGCTAAGCTTCCTTGCTTTCTCATTTCTCCTTTCCCTCTCCTGGTTTATCTGCCTGTCCCTTTTGTGTTGGAGGAAAAGAAAAAGAGCATAACCAGGAAAAGGCCATGTGCTCCAGCTCTCTGCCCAGCAGTGGATACCCTCTCTGACCTGCGCTCTCTCCAAGAGAGTGGGAACTCTTCTTTCCAACTGGTTCTATATGTGTTATGTCGGGACTTAGCTGGTCCCAGTCCAAAGTTCAGAAATAGTGGATCATTTGGCATGCAGAAAGAATATTCCTGTGTTAGGTCAGGTTCTCACACTAGTCCTCTAAGGCTTTGTCATCTCACATGCACTCAGCCCTCAGCACAGCTTGTAAGGATGTTTCTCTGACAAACTGCCCACTGAGGTACAGGTGCTAATGGCCTGGACATCACCTTTCCAAGCACCATTGGTGAGAGCCCTCTACATAGAGAGATTGAGAGCTTCCCCGAAGCAGCTCCCATTCCTGTCCTCAGGCAGTGACTTTTCCAGGAAAATGGCAGTGAGGATGGGAACCGTGCCCCCCTAAGAGAGGGGAGGCAGAGGCTCTGGGGCGGTGACTTACAAAGAGACATGGACTCTGGGCCACAATCTGGCTGCATGCAGGCTGAGAGCTGCGGGGGTCTTTTGTAAGCCTAGATCACTCATAATTTCTGAGTAGACCACTTTCTGCATGGAATACACACACCACCGCCACCCTTAGTAGCAGCATGTGAGTCCTCTGCTGGTGGCTTATTTAGGCATTTGGTTCCCTGAGGTATAAGCTGGAACAGGGCTCCTCAGCATCATTCTAAGCAATTTTTTTCTTAAATCACCATTTCTGGTTCCTCTCCCAAAGAAGTCATAGGAAGGCCAGGGTTGTCCTAGAAGAGGTTAACAAAGAATAGAGATTAGTCCTGGGTGAACGCCTAACCAGAAGAGATCTGTGAGAGAGAGAAGTCCTCTTTCCCTTCCAAAACTCTTTCACTTCTGTCTGCCCTTTTCTTTTCAGCACTACCTGGCCAGGAATTTCTACAACCTGAGGTTCCTTGCTCTGTTTGTAGCCTTCGCTATCAACTTCATCCTGCTTTTTTACAAGGTGATCCTTCAGACGTTATTTGCTAAATATACTAAATACTTTTTGTAAAAAAAAAAATCGTAAGAGAAATTAGAGCAAAGATTCTGGTATCTAAAGAAATTTCTAAGAAACTGGCTTCTGAAAAGGATACCGTCTTTAACAATGGGAAGAATAGACTGCTTGCAAGGGAAACCAACTGGGGCACTATTTCAACAGTTCCGACTTGTTCTCGTCATGACTTAATAAATTCTCCAAATATTTGTGAGCATCTACTATGTCCTAGACCCTGTATAAGGAACTGTAAGGTATTCTAAAGTGAGTAATAAATACAGGTCTTTCCTTGAAGAATAGCAGAGAGCCAGCATAGCTGGCCCATGTGTTAGAATGGTTATTAAGGAAGAATTAACAGGAGTTGATTTCTGGATATAGAGGGGAGAGAGGAACTAATCAAAATAAATAAAGATTTTGAACATTGGTAAGTGGGTCTTGTATACTGCAGGCACTCATGGAATGAATTAATGAATTAATGATAGGTCCTGGATTCTTGACATAGACTGTAACTAGCTAGCCTATCTCTTTTTTTTTTTTTTAAGGGCAGTGTCACTGGCCCTCATATGTGGGACCGAACCGGGGCCGCTGGCTTCCCAAGCCAGTGCTTAACCACCATGCCACTCGGCCGGCCCAGCTAGCCTATCTCTTGCCTCTCTCCCTTCCTATTTAAAACCAGCAATCTGATTTGTATAAAACATGCTTTTACCCACATCAAACTTCCCCTCAATGAACCAATGGCTTTCCCTTGCCTGTAGAAGAAAAACAGAAGTCTGTAGAAGGGTGTGACAAAACCTGGTTTTAAACATGTTGAGAGTTGAAGTTAGTGCAGACAGCATCCAGGCAGAGCTATCCAGTAGAGAGTTGGAGCTGCAGGATGAAAGCCTCAGAAGTGGGGATTTGGGAGTCACCTCTGTGACAATGGCAGTTGAAGCCACGAATGTCAATGGCATCTCAGAGAGGAAGGAAAATGTTGAGTATGTGCGTGCACTTGTGCGTGCGTGCATTTGTGTGTGTGCATGTTCATGACTTCATCCCCTCCCAGGCCACAGCATTTCAGAGATTACCTCCTGAGGCACAGAGATCACAGCACGTAGAATAAAACTTCCCTAATTTTTAAATTTTTTGCTTTTTCTCAAGAGCAAGATTTTGTCTCTTAAAATTTTTGTTTGCAATCACTAGAGATACTGGGGGTCCTAGGAATAAGCTACTCCAAAAACCTCATTCACTCAGCAAACGATGCTGAGTCACTACTATTTGCACAGCATAAACTAGCAATATAAAGTGTGGGGAGAGCCCTGGGAGCAGAGGCTTTTTCTGATGTTAATAAGAGTATGTGTGTCTTGGGCCAGGTCACTGAAGACCCTCTAGAGGAGGAGACAGAGGATGTTGCTAACCTGTGGCATTCCTTTAACGATGAGGAAGAGGAAGAAGCAGTGGTGTTCTTTGTCCTGCAGGAGAGCACTGGGTATATGGCCCCGACGCTGCGGGGGCTGGTCATTATCCACACCATCATCTCCTTTGTCTGTGTGGTGGGCTATTACTGCCTGAAGGTGAGTCACTGGCCACTAGGAATAATCTAACCTGACTCCCTGGGAAGAAGCATCATTTTTGAACTTAGCCAGCCCTTTGTTCGCTAAATCTTTGCTGATAGACTAAGGTACATGGGCAGCCGGCATCACCTAGGAGCTGGTGAGATCCATAGAACCCTGGGCCATAACCCAGGCCTTTATATCTGAATCTACAATTTAACATGATCCCCAGAGGATCTGTATTCACACTCTAGTCCCATTTCAGGCACCGCTCCCTGAACTTCATAGAATCCGAGTCAACAGATTGAGGATCATGTGAGGCTAATAATGAGAGGTTCTTCTGATCTTCCAAATTACACTGGAATTTTTATAAAAATACTTTTCACTTTTCAAAACTGATTAGGTTTTAAAGATTCAAGATATCAGAAGAAAACATAGTGATGAGTTACTGTTTCAAAGTTACCTGTTGCTGGGCAACAAATCAGCCCAAAATTTGGCAGCTTAAAATGACAGCATGTTATTTCTGATTCTGTGGACTGGCTGGGCACTTTGGAACGAGAGCTCCTCTCCATGTGACGGTGGCTGCACTGTCATCCGGGAGCTCAGCTGGGCCAGACTGCCCACAGTGGCACACGCTTGTGCCTGGCACGTTGGCGAGGGAATGGCTGGTAGGCTGGGCTCAGCCAGGGTCGTGGGGCCTCTCCGTGTAGACTCAAGGCATCGGCCTTTCCATGTGGCTTCTCCACATTCTCTCGCCTGCCAGGTAACTGGAATTCTTGCACATGGTGCACAAAAGTGAAAGCTGCTAGCCCTTCTTAAAGCTTAGGCCAGAACTGACACGGTGTCATTTCTATTGCATTCTGTTGGCCAAGGTACATCATAGGACCAGCCCACATCCATTGGTGTACAGGGGGTGAGGAGGGCGACGCAAGGGCATGAATGCCATCTTCAAACACCACTACAGTTACATCAGTCTTTAGTCATTCTATTTTTGGTGTTCTAAGTCCAGTTCTTTTTCTACTATATCATATCTTTTTTTTTTTTTTTTTTTTGGTCGTTACGTTTTTTTTTCTTTCTTACTTCTCTTTAGTAGGAAGTCTCCTTTGCTGTTCTTGTCCCTGGGAAGAGTCCAGGAACTATATTCCTACACTTGTGGCCCTCACTTCTCCCAGTGAACTATGGTATCACATAGTCCAGCTACCCCGCTGGAGGGGCCACATGCCCTAAGCCACATGAGGACTCCACTGTCATGATAAAACCATGGATTCTGGAGCTAGGCAACCAGGGTTGGACGCACAGCTCTGCCACTTAGCCTTGCCATTCCTCTGCTTCCTCATCTGTACAAATGAGTATTATAATAATACCACCAACCCCTAAACGTTGCAGGGAGTATTAAATGCATTAACATGTATAAAAGTACTCAGAACACCAGATAGAGTAACACTAGAGTATTGTAGCTTCTGTTCCTTAGGTCATCATCCTAAAGGTCATCTTGTTGGTTGGGGTGCAGACAAACTGCTGACCTAGAGAAAAGAAAAGAGAAACCCTAGGGAATAAAAATGTACAAGTCCTACTTACAAGGCCATACACAGTCCTACAAGACTGAAGGGGAATGCTTTGAATCCGAGATTAGTACTGCTCTAAAGTTTGATATTATTATTGTTATTGAATAAGTTCAAAATACAGCAGAAATTAGCATAGCTTTATCTTTGCTTCCCCTCCCACATCATCCAGTAATGGAGAGCAATCATTGATTCCTCACAGTGTGGAATGCCTACTATTAGCCTTTGCCAGCTTCCTATCATTAGTTTTTTATTTCTTCAGTGTTGTTTTATCATTTTCAAGAGAAAAAGAGCAAAAGGCAACTCTTTACCAATCATGATCTAAATGTTGTCTTTTTGTCTTGGAAATAAAGGGGCAGTGTGGGGCATATGGACATCATGAGCTTTGAGAAACAGTTATTGGAAGAAATAGTGTTTTTTTTTGTGTGTTTTTTTTTTTGAGGGCCCTAATATGTGGGACCCGAACCAGGGCCGCTGGCTTCCCAAGCCAGTGCTTAACCACTGCGCCACTTGGCTGGCCCTGGAAGAAACACTTTGGAGACCAAGGTTGCTAAGTAACCAGAGGTTTCCCAGCTGAATGAGATGCTCTGGCTCTGTCTGAATTAGGCTTTTCTGGTGAGAGGAGCTCTGCCTATTCTGACTTCTTCTGGGATTTCAATAGTATCCTGACCTCACTAATTCTGTCCCATATTTAAGGTGTGTGTGTCTGGTGATGGCTGGACAAGTGGATTATTTTCCCATCCTTTTCTGTGTACCTCCTTGGTGGTAGGTTGTTATAGCCATGCCACCACATCTGGTCTAAAATCAGACTTAGAACTAAAAGAGAATGAGGAGTGATAGTTGAGAACAAATAAGTGTGCTTCTACCTGGCAGAAATTCTGGGTAAGAATCTCAAGAAGAAAACCTCAATACCAAAAGACAGAGCTCAGTGAGTTCTCTCATTCTATCTATCAAACTATGTTTCATTAGCCAAATTTCAGAGCCATGAAATGACAGCCATTGAGGGGGTTGGAACATTTCATGGTATTCCTGTGTCTGACCAATTCTAGAATAGTTTATCATCCTTTGTTAGTTCAACTCCAGCTTAGGAGTCTTAGGAGACCTAACATATTTGGCCAAGGGACTCATCTAAATATGGCCTTCTCATTAGGATGAGTCAAGGAATCCAGTTTGCATTAATAATAGCTGTTAAACCCAATCCATAAAGGGTGGCTCAAATCAGATCAGCTTTAGAGAAGGAGGTGTATTAGCTAAAGAAGTGAGAAGACATTTATTTGACTGTGGACCCACAATTAGACACCCTGAGAATCCTACCACAAAGATACCGCTGCCTGAAGGTGGAAGGCCGATGTCTATGAAATGCTTGGGAGAGGTGCATTAATTAGAAAGCCTTTGCTGAGTAACCAGTCTTCCCACTCCTAGGTCCCTTTGGTGGTATTCAAAAGGGAAAAAGAAATTGCCAGGAAGCTGGAGTTCGATGGCCTGTATATCACAGAACAGCCATCTGAAGATGACATCAAGGGGCAGTGGGACCGTCTGGTAATCAACACACCGTAAGTATCCTCTTCAGTAATAGAAGGATGAGAACACTACTTCCTACAGAGGGGGAATATTAATGCTTGGTCCAGTGCCTGCCACATGGTAGACATCAAGCTCTTAGTTGTTCCCATCCTGTATTTAGAAAACGGCCATTAGCATTAGCGACGGTATATCATGATGCTGGTGTATTCACAAGCACGAAAATGAGAGTTGCAAGAGAAATTAATTTTCTGAAAGGAAAGAAATCAGGCTAGATAGGTAAAAAGGTGACCGTGTTGAAACTCTTAGCTGTGCCAATTAAAATATGCACATCTAGAAACAAGAATCCTGACCCCTGGGGGAAGAAAATTGCTCCTTATCCAAAGGTAGTCAGGCAAACTAAGAGAGGCAGCTCTACAAAAGCTCAGCTAAGCTTTTGAAAAATAGTCTCTAGATAGGGAAGACTTTATCTTCAGGGGAAAAAGTGAGCAAGTCAAAAGCCTGTCCCTGTCAATCTCTTCAAATAAGGAAAACTACTAAGCCTTGTTTCTGACCCTTTGTCATTACAATATATGAATTTGGGGATACTATTAAATTATTTAATTCTTTGGTAAGCTTCCTGCACTTCTCAGTAATGCTTGTGTCTGTGGAACAAGGTGATATGGCCTGACAATCCCATTTAAAAAGACAGTTCAGGGCCGGCCGAGTGGCGCAGTGGTTAAGCACTGGCTTGGGAAGCCAGCGGCCCCGGTTCAGGTCCCACATATGAGGGCCAGTGACACTGCCCTCAAAAAAAAAAAAAAAAAGACAGTTCAGTTTCCAGAAATTTATCCCAAAGAGATAGTGAGACAAGAACACTAAAATGTCCCAACAAGGGTATTTAGTAAAATTTATTATTTGAACTGGCTTAAATGTCCATGTGTAGGAAAATGCATAAATCAATAAATAGCTGTTTTTAAAAATTTTAATAAATGAACTTTTCATTTTTTTCACAGTAATGGCATCCTGGTACATGTAATACTTTGTAACCTGTTCTTTTCCATTATCTACATATCATAGAGAGCTTTCTTTTTCAATATTATTTTTGTATTGTTATATACATATACATATAGAGATTTTAAAATGTATACATATATTTTAAAGTATACTAATAAAACAAACCACCAGAGCTGAAAAATGGAGCATTGCTGAAAGCTTCAAAGTCGAACCTCCTCAACCCCCAGCTATCTACTCTCCTGACTTCAGAGATATTCATTCTTTTGCTTTAGTTTATAGTTTTACCACTTAGGTATGTGTCCCTCAGTATTGTTTCGACTGTTTTTGAACTTTATATAAATGGAATTACACTATATGCATGGTACTGTCATTTGAATCGTTTGTTCAATGCATGGTTTTGCCATTTTCAAAACTGAAATGTTTGAAAACATTTTTGAAACTCATCGTATAGTATGGTGCATTTATCCATTTTCCTGACAGTGGATATTTCAAGTGTTTTCAGTTTCTGGCTACGGAAAACAGTGCTATGATGAGCATTTTTATAACTCATGCACAAGTGACAGAGTTTGTCTAGAGTAGAGACCAGGAGAAGAAGTTGCTGAATAGTAGGATATTCCAATGTGTGTCCCACTCTACCTTCCAACCAGCACTGTGAGAGCCCGAGCCTCTGCCTGTTGCCAGCACCTGCTATCGTCAGATAGGTCTGCTAGTCTGGTAGGATGCATCTCATTGTGCATTTCCCTAATTTCTGAAAAGGCTGAGCATCTTGACCATTCATATATAGGGTATTATTTATTTATACATTTCCCTTCTGAAGTTCCTTTTGTCTACCCCCCACACTTTAAGGAATATTACCCAGTAAAAAGATGGTTTCTGCCTTCAAGGAGCTTCCATATCTAGTCAAGAGACAAAAATACTCAGACCAAAGTAAGATCATCTACAAAAGGGTCTTGCCCAGAGCCTTTGGTCAATGGCCCTTCACCACTTGTGAAATTTTCCACTTACAACAAAATGTGACCAAGGCTGAGTGGTATGTAATGGACCATTTGTATAAAGGATTTAAGAAAAAGGGGATGTCCGTGTAGACCAAGGAAGCCTGGCTTGATTTTTATGTTTTGTTTATTTTAGATACTAAACAGAATACATGAAAAAAATCAAGTAGCAGAAAAATATACAAAGAAGAAAGTCAACATAATTATTTCCATCCCCAGAGATAAAATCTACTAACAGTTTGTTTACTCTATAAACCCATTATTTGTTCTTGCTTTTAAGTGGTATTTGGATGTATAAGACAAAGAAACTGCTTTAACTATTTAAAAAAAAAAATTTCTTTTTAAGATTGCCACCCTGTTGGGGAGGAGCAGCATTTGCTAAGGGTTATTCTTCTGAGAGGTCCCCAGTTCCCTCACCATCAACTTGGGAGGTTTCTAGAATAGGGGACTGTGTGTTTCAGATCCAACAAGAATGACTCAAATAAAGGAAAAACAGAAGAATGCATGTACCAAGGGTCAGAGGTTCCTTGGGTGCAATCTAGCCTCACAAGGACCCCTCCCAGGAAGGGTCGATCATTCTGGAGAGGAGCAAAATATTTTAAATGGTTTTTGCCAGTATACCTGGAAGTGACAGTTCTTTTTTTTTTTTTAAAAATTTATTTTTAATTAGTTTCAGGTGTACTATACAGTGCAATAGTTATACTTTCTACCCCTCAAAGTGACAACCCCCCTCCCCCAATTCGCCACCCCACTCCTCCCCCCAATATCATATATATCTATTACACTTCCTCTGAGTCCTTTCCACAGTATAATCCACATCCCGTGACTATCTATATATTCAATTACAGTTGGTATACAATATTATACAACATCACTGCACTGTACATGTGACAGTTCTTTCTTGACTTTAACAATAGGAAAGTATTTGCAGTGGAGCTGGTAGAAGCTACCAGGCAGAAGAAAGGAGTTCCCTCTGGGGGTAGGGAGGGCTAGGAATGGATGTAATAGGGAACCACCTCCAAAGGGGAGAGGGATGTAATTCCCTGGGAAATCAGACCCCACAGGAGTTATATGGGAATGGAGAAGAGTGGAAGAGCACTCCTGTTAAGAAAAACCGTATAGAAATTAACTAAAGGTGATTCCTAGACTGGAAACTTCATATTTAGGGACCTTGTCTACACATTGTCTACCACAGTGTCCCCAGCACCTACCCCAGTTACTGACATAAACTAGGTACTCAGTGAATGAAGGTTGAATGCACGTATTTCCTACAGCGTTCTGATTCTAATTAAACTGGGATCAATACACATGTATCTGCTTCTGTCTAATCCCGTCATCACAATTCCTGGCTCTTAACCATAATTTTAAGGTAGAAAATGCAGAGTGGCTTTCCAAGAGTTTCAGAAGTCAGTACAAAGTAGTGAAACCTTAAATCAGTTAGTCCTGGGGTGCCTCAGAACTTGAAACAAGTCTTGTCTTCAATGAGCAGGATAAAATCCAAAGGGATCACAGATCCAGACACTCAAACTGTGAAGTTTCTTGATGTGCTTGCCTTAATGTTAAGAACCTTGCCTTTTCATTTTCTTTTTCAGATCTTTTCCTAATAACTACTGGGACAAGTTTGTAAAGAGAAAGGTATGCCCTGTGAATGGGGGTGATTTCCATCACCACCAAAGAAATGCAACAGATTTTTTTTTTTTAAGTTTTCCATATACAAACATGAATAAATTTGATGTTACTGTTATAGTGGACTCTAGAGAACAGTAAGTCACAGAAGGGATTTTATACGAACACATGTAGGTTTTGGGCTTCCTTCCTCTACTCATCTGCCTTACACAGCTTAACACAATCATTGTTTTCAGCATACCAGGTTTTTTTTCTCACCTCTGAAAAGATATCAGCTTGAAAATCAGTTCATTATACCCTTTATCATTTCTGTTTTCTTTGGGAGTTTGTTTTTTTCTTAATATTTATTGGAGAACAGCCATGGTCTTTGATTACACACTGTTTTCATGCTACAATGGCATAGTTGACTCTTTTAGGGAGGGCGCAGCTCACAGTGGCCCATGCGGGGATCAAACCAGCAACCTTGGTGTTGTTATCAGCATGACACTCTAACCAACTGAGCTAACTGGTCACCCCCAGGAGTTCTTTTTTCCCCTTTATTTTCATGTTGCATTTTGAGTTATGACTTATCAGCCCCTTGGGAGAGCCTAGAGTATAGCAAAGCTCCGAAGACATTGGGGCTAGAGAAAACATCGACGGTGACGTGTGGCCCAAGCTCAGTCTGTCATCCATTCTGTTTTAGGTGATCAACAAGTATGGAGATCTGTATGGAGCAGAACGCATTGCTGAACTCCTGGGTTTGGACAAAAACGCCCTTGACTTTAGCCCAGTCGAAGAGACTAAAGCAGAGGAGGCCTCTCTATTGTCATGGTACAGAGCTTAGGAGTTCAAATCCAAAGTCCGGAGAAAGTACAATAGATCCTTTCAGCCCTTATCAGGCCTTATCAGCGTGCTTGGGGGGAGGGGGGAATCTCATCATATCTTTCTTTTCTCAGGCTTGGTCCCTAAATCTAACTGGGCATTGGGAGAGCACTGCTTTAAATAAATTAAGGACCTATCAGCTTTTAGGCCTGATAGAGCTGAAAGAGAAAGACTAATTAAAATTTCAGTGTGTGATTCAATCATTCTCGGTCTTGTGAGGAACACATAGAACTTGATAAAGTTCAGAGCCGTATTTATATTATTAAATCTGAGAGAAGAAAAACAAGCTTAATTCCCCCCCCCCTTTATTAAACACTTAACTACATCCTGACATTTATATGTTTTTAAATTCTTTGTCCCCCTTTAGGCTGAGTTCCATCGACATGAAGTACCATATCTGGAAGCTCGGAGTGGTTTTTACCGACAATGTAAGTATGGCATCTAGAAAAACAGATTCTGTGCCTTGGGTTCAGGGGTGTCATTAGATGCCACACGGAAGCTAGGGAAGATGCCCAGAAAGGTTCAGGGATGACTTCGAAGCCAATGTGAATGATGCTGGGGACACTATCTCTTGTGCAATAGTATAAGACAGATGGGGTTTCACTTGGCAATTCTTTGGCCAGTTCACAGCACCTGAACACCCTGTGCCCTCACTCTGTCCCCAAACATGAGGAACAGTGAGCACATCAGGAGGCACGCAGAGTTGCTAAATTCCTTCCATTTCCACAGTCCTTTCTCTACCTTGCCTGGTACACAACCATGTCAATCCTGGGCCACTACAACAACTTCTTCTTTGCTGCTCATCTGCTGGATATCGCCATGGGCTTCAAGACACTGAGGACTATTCTGTCATCTGTAACTCACAATGGCAAACAGGTACTGGGGTCATATGATGCGGAACAGGACGGATAGGAAAATAGTAACCAAAACAGATAGTAAAGCTAGTGTATGACAGCAAGGTGTGTCACAGTGTAAAATACCCTTTCTTGGCCAAACACTTGAACTAATAGTGATTGTTTTAATAAAACTGCAACCAATTAAAAATAAAATTGTAGCCATCATTTAAGAGGCATACGACCTTGATCCAGAGACTCCTAATATATAGATCAACCAGGGAAGAGGAGGAAAGGAGGAGGTGATGGACCTATCAGATCACTTTGGAGACCTTTTGTAGATCGACCCCTTTCTCTGTGGATCTGATACACTCTTTGGGGGTAAGCTAGTGGCCATATGTAGTTAGAAACCTCCCCAGGTACTTCTGATACATGCTTCCAACTAGGAATCAATGATTTAGACACGTATACACACATACACACAACTATATATGTGTATAGATATATATGTATACGTGTGTATGTTTATATATACAGAAAGTTGAAAAGCTGACATAGTTGTATATCTATATACAGATATAGTATAATAAAAGTTAACAGACACAGTTATATATCTATTTAGCTACAACTATATCCAGCCTCATCAATATCCACTGTCTCCTACAGTATTGTTAGGGTGCATCCCTAGATTAAAATCCTCTAATGGCTCCTTCTGTCAACAAATGCAAACCCCTTAGCATTTCATTCCACATTAAGTGCAATTCTGTGAGTAAGACACGTTCCCTCACATCTCTAAACCTTTGTATAAGGAAAGAGAGAAAAGAAGGAAGTTAAAATGTGCCCAGCTTGGTACAGCCATTATGGAAAACAGTGTGGAGTTTCCACACAAAATTAAATATAGAAGGGCCGGCCAAGTGGCTCAGTTGGTTAAGAATTGGCTTAGAGCGCATGCTCTGAGCAACAGGGCCGCCGGTTTGATTCCCACATGGGCCAATGAACACTGCACCCTAGCTGAGCTGTCGCTGAGCTGCCAACAGGTGGCAGGATGGCTCAGCTGGTATAACAACAAGATTGCTTGTTCAATGGTGGGCTACACCCACCAGCAAAAAAAAAAAAAAAAAAAAAATTAAATATACAACTGCCATAGGATCCAACAATCTCACTTCTGGGAATGAAATCGGTATCTTGAAGAAATAGCTACACTCCCATGTTCACTGCACCATTATTCACAATAGCCAAGATGTAGAAACAGCCTAAGTGTCCATTAGTGGAAGAACATATGAAGAAAATGTGGTGTATATACATAATGGAATACTACTCAGCCATAAAAAGAAGGAAATTCTCATTTGTGACAACATGGGTGGACCTTGAGGGCATTATAAGTGAAATAAGCCAGACACAGAAAGACAAATACTGTATGATCTTACTTAAAGTTGAATTCACAGAACCAAAGAATAGAATGTTGGTTGCTAGGGGTGGAGGGTGGGGAAAGTGGGGAGTGTTGGTCAAAAGGTACAAACTTTGTTATAAATGAATAAATTCTGGGGATCTGATGTGAAGCATGGTGACTACAGTTAAAAATACAGTATACTTGAAATTTGCTGAGAGTAGATCTTAAGCATTCTCACCACACACAGAGAGAAATGGGAACTGTATGAGGTGATGGACACGTTAATTAACTTGATTGTGGTCATCAGTTACAGCATATACATATATTAAATAATTAGGTTGTAAACCTTAAAAAATACATCAAGATTCCAACTAGAAGAAAAAATCAAGTTGATCTTTAATTGTTCTAAAATGAAAGATGCTGGGCCCACCGAGTGGCACGGTGTTTAAGCGCTGGCTTGGGAAGCCAGCGGCTCCGGTTCAGTCCCACATGTGAGGGCCAGTGACACTGCCCTCAAAAAAATAAAATAAAATGAAAGGTGCTAGAACACCAGGTTTATTTCTGTTAGACTTCTGGTAGTAGCAACAGTCCATGTTTCTTGTTTTGGTTGGTGGTAAAAAGAATGGAGGAAAGCTAGACAGAGAAATTTGCTGCCACATATAAGACGCTAAAGTTTAGGGAGGTAACAGAACCTGTGTACAGATGTTTGCTTAGAGTGTTAAATGCTTCTTTATGGATTCCTAGGAGAAAACGTGTTGTGTATTTTTACATGCATGACTCAGAAAGTTTTATCCTATAAAGGTGATGTTTCCCAAAGTGTGATCTGTGGAATGCCAGTCCTATAAAATGTTCTTTTACAATTATTTTCTTCCCCTTTACTTGTATTGAAACTTCCATTTTTATCAATTTGGCTTAATGGCATCATATAAAACTGTACCTTAAATGGAAAGTTTAAACAATGAAATTTTTATATGGCCTTGCTGAATGAAGCGTGGAAAAATTATAAACAAATGTGCCTGGCTTGTGCCAGGTGCTGTGACAGGCTCACCGCAACTTTGTAAAGTAGCTGTTATGCTCATGTGACAGATAACAGAGGCTCAAAAGGGTTAAGTGTTTCACCCAAGACCACACAGCTGCTAAGGGGCATTTCTTCCTTGGTGCAAGGCCAAGTTCCATTTTTCTAAAACCAGCTGGTTCTGTGAAGTCTGCTATCTGAGGTTAGGTAAGGTCCTAGTCATCGTTCAAGAAGCCATTGAATCTGTCTCTTCTGCTACTTATCTTAGCGCTCATCCCCTCCCCAAACCCCTTATGCGTAGCATTGTGAAGGCAGGTCTTATTGATCTTCATGGCTCCAGCTTGGCATTTAGTCCCTCCTGTAAGCCAGGTGAGCAGTTCCTCCTAGAACGTGTACTCCTCCTCCTAGTACCTCCTAAAGCTGGGGAATACACATGCCCTCTGACCCCTACAAAGATCCTAGGCAGATTTCTTGGTTATGAAAAATGTCACTTTGCTCAACCATCGTAAATCATTCTTATAGTAACTCCAAAGCTGTGACAATTATTTAGTTCATGGTTATTTATGAAATTATGTAATGTAGGGACATCTACCAGTCCAAACAAACTTTAGTTTCGTGAGATGCAGTGTTAAGAGGAGAAGCTGCACCATGAAACCTCACGTCACTGCTATCACTAAAAAACAAGGTACTCTACTCACACACCTTCACTAGTCAATCCTGAAATCCCTTTACGTAGATAGGCCCAATTACATACCTCAGGTTATCAGTCTGCTCAGGCTGCCATAATGAAATACCACAGCCTGGGTGGCTGAAACAACAGAAATGTATTTCCTCTCAGTTCTAGAGGCTAGAAGCCCAAGATCAAGGTGTGAGCAGGCTTGGCTTCCTCTGAAGCATCTCCCCTTGGCTTTCACTTGGCAACCCTCTTGCGGCCTTTTCACTCGATCATCCCTCTGTGCATGGAGCTATCTACTCTCTCTTTCGGTGCCCTAATCTCTTCTTACAGGAACACCAGTTAGATTGGATGAGGGCCCACTCTAACAGCTTCGTTTTAATGGACTTACCTCTTTAAAGGCCCTATTTCCAAATTCAGTCACATTCCGAGGTACTCCATGGAGGTCAGGGCTTCAGCATATGAACTGGGGTAGGACACAGTTTAGTCCATAACACCCCATCATTACTCTGTTCTCCCAACGGTCCCCTTTCCTTCCCCACCTGCGGGATGATGATGGCTTTCATTGCCACCCACTCACCACCCCCTCCTCGTTCCCCTTTCCCCCGGCTCAGCCTCGCCTTTCCTCTCTGTTTTCTTGGAGTCGCCCTTGAACCTTTTAAGGTAGAAAAGACCCACCTCCTTTTCCTCTCTCCCCCCTCCCAGCTGGTTTTGACGGTCGGTCTTCTGGCCGTGGTGGTGTATCTGTACACCGTGGTGGCTTTCAACTTCTTTCGCAAGTTCTACAACAAAAGTGAGGATGACGATGAGCCAGATATGAAGTGTGATGACATGATGACGGTGAGAGCCTCCTCAGGGCCACCGGGTCACCTGGCCTTGCTGGGAAAGAAGGGCTGTGGGTGGCTGGGTGATAGGTGAGGCTGAGACATATTAGGTGTCTCTTCCAAAGGTAAGTGTCCTAGGAAGACAGGACTGATGGAAATGGGTCTCATGGGCACTCACCTAAGGCTGGGTGGAGAGAGAAGCACACCGCAGGGCGGGGGGGGGGGTCATCCTTCATCTATATTTGTTTGTGGCAAAGATGTGGACTCCTTGTGTCTTAAGTGTGAACGAACCAGTATCTCAATTTCTTGGAAGCCAAGCTTTGATTTCATGTCTCTGAGAGCTGAGCAGCATGAATCTGGTGCTCAGCAGGCCAGCGGGGGTTCTTTCAGCCATCATAGTGTAAAGAATGTAAGAGCCATAGGATTGGGTCAGGGGCACTCTCGTCAGGACAGCCCCTAGTGGGGAAGATGGGCACAGCTCAGGGTGAGCCAGCACAGTTGCAGTAGCATCTCCAGAAGTTTCTGGTGACCAGATATCAGGATAAGAACATGTGTGCCAGGGACAGGTGACAATGAACTGTCCCAGCCTGTGATCATTTATCTAGATAATGGGTAAGACTTCATGGCTAAAAACACTCTTATGCTCCTTGGGGCAACCCCCTCATGTGACAGCCACACTGCAGTTACCAGGACACAAGTATGACCAGCACCCATCTCCATGCTGCCCGGGCTTTTGACTTACCAGTCATAAGACTGCGTTTTCCTCCGACATAACCATCCAGGCAGCAGAGCCCCAGGGCTCCCTGCTCTGTGAGCCAGTGCCCAGAGGCCTGGATCACACATGGAGCACAAGGAGAGAAATCTGTTCTCTTAGATGCTACAGGAATCCCGGCCCTACCAGGTGCAAGGAAAAGGCAGAAGTAGGTGGGGCCTTTTCCGGGGGGGTGAAGTCCAGGCTAGCACTCTTAAAATTAAATGAGGAAAAACTAGTATCTGTGATATATACCATTCTCTTCAGTGCTTAAAGGTCTTTTAACTTAGACACACCTTAAGTGAATTCTCTTGTATGTAGCAGATAGTTCCAAAAGAAGTTTTTTTTTAAATGAGCAAAAAATATCATTCAAAGGCTAAATGTAACAATCTTTCCCTCTTGGTGGGCGCCAGACTGACCAGAGGGTGTAGACAGCAGGTGGCAACAGAATATTGGTACCATCGAAGAGCACCCTTCTCCTGCCTCAGGGCTGTCATTACATGAAGGATCAGACCCTCTTGCTAAAAGCGAACAACACTCTGTACCTTTTACCTGATTTGCTGTGATGTTTCTGCTCTAGTGTTACCTATTCCACATGTACGTGGGCGTGAGAGCTGGAGGTGGCATCGGAGATGAAATTGAAGACCCTGCTGGGGATCCTTATGAAATGTACCGCATTGTCTTTGACATCACCTTTTTCTTTTTTGTCATTGTCATCTTGCTGGCCATCATTCAAGGTAAGGTTGCCTGTTACGTTAAGTACAAACAGGGCTTAATCTAGTAATCTTAAGCTGTAGATGTAGGAAGGTAAATTGGTTTAGTTGAAGAGGTTTCTGCATTCCTTTGCTATTAATTCAACAAACATTAATTGAGCATCAACTATATAATGAAGCGTTGGCTACATATAAAATCAAAAGATACACCCAGGTACTGATACAGGCATACCTCATTTTATTACGCCTCACCAATGCTGCACTTTTTACAAATTGAAGGCAAGACCCTCCACCAGCGAAAATACGACTCGCTTTATTGCAGTCCTCTGGAACCAAACCCGCAGTATCTCCGCAGTGTGCCTGTAAAGGAACCTGAGAACCCTTACGGATGACCCCCTTCCTGCCGTTCCCTACTCTGAGTTGATGATTTCCTTCTCATTCTGCTTCGATCTCCTGTGATGGAAGCAGATCTAGTCTTCCCTCCTCATTTTCCTCGCAAGCAATGGGGTGGGGAAGGAGCAGAGAGAGAGACTATGCGAGTGTGACGTTTTCTCTCCTGTGGGATGGGTACTGGTGTTTACTCATTAGCTTAGCAGGAGTTAGAGGAAGATGATGAATTTAGTTTGAGTCATGCCAAGTTGCCTTATCTCTAAGACGTGCAGGTGCTGAGGGCGAAGAAGCAGTGAACTAGAATAGGTCTTTCAAGGTACAAATCAGGACTGAAATGGCGTAGAAATAATATAAACAAATACAAAAATAACACTATAGAAATGGAACCCATTGTCGTGGCGGTGGTCAAAAATGTGGATGTAGAGATTTCCCAGAAAGAGAAGCAAAGAAACTGAGGAAGAACCCTGAGACACATCAATGCCTGAGGGACTAGAAATGGGAGAAGCCATAAGACAGAAAACAAATGGCAGAGCAAAACAGAAGGGGGTGGGGTTGGAATTAGAGAGGAAAATGTTTCTAGCAGTAGTTAGAAGCGATACTGCAGAAAGGTGGAGTAAAAGGAACAATGAGAAATGCTTAGCCAGGATGCGGCATTTTGAAAACTCAGGTATTTTTTCTGATTTTGTTATCATTGAATAGTTCGGCTAGATGATTTACTTTTTTACAAAACAAAGTGGCCTCTGCCATTTTCTCTATCATTCCTCTACCCTGAACCGATTCTTTAAAACATGTCTGTCTCTGTGTTTAAAATTCCAGGTCTTATTATTGATGCTTTTGGAGAGCTAAGAGATCAGCAGGAGCAAGTGAGAGAAGATATGGAGGTATGTTCTTCTGACTGTTCACTCCAACTCTATTTTTGTATCTCACAACAATTGGAAGTTTTAAATAATAGGTTCTATTACTTAGGGCCAGTCCTAGACAAAATTACCAACCAAATTTGTTTTCCACACCTGTCCTCTTCTAGGTGCCTATCTACCAGCTCTGGGCATTTCCTCTGCTCTGCTCTCTGTTCTGCACTATTCCATACCTCTCCCTGGCTGTCCCCCCTGTTGCCCCCACCATGCCCCATTACTTGTGCAGGAGCAAGCATCCTCAGCTAGCAGGAGCTAGGTGTGTGGTATTGTGGAGTAGAGGACCAACAGCCTAAAGCCTCTGAGAAATACGTTTCAGTGTCTCAATTCAAGCAGAGAGCACGACCCTTTTTCCACCTGCCTGTAAATGTCATGCCTACTAAGGCCTTTACTGATGTTGTTTTTCTAGACTAAATGTTTCATCTGTGGGATCGGCAATGATTACTTCGACACGACTCCTCATGGTTTTGAAACACATACATTACAAGAGCACAACTTAGCCAACTACTTGTGAGTACTGTTGGTCAACAGAGGTGACAGACAGGGGAAGGAAAGGTGGAGCAAAATCAACAGCGTTGTCACTTAGTTCAGTCTCTGATGATGCCATTTCCTCCTCGTTCTCTGAGAAGTAGAGGCAATTAGGAAAGAACTCCCAGGAGTCCCCCTGAGCCCTTATCTTTGTCCCTACACTCTGGCCCTCCCATGTTTTCTTACATGTGCGTTGGGGACAACGTCTGCTCCAAGCAAGGGTCAGTCTCACAGCCTGGGATTAGAGCCCATCCCTTTTCAAGGTCACCCAGCTCCAGCAGTTGTTCATTCTTTACTGGAGTTTTCCTGTCACCATATATATATTGGGTTGTCAGAAAAATCATGACGCATTTTTGTAACGAAAAACATAGAAAAATACATTATGACTTTTCCGACCACCCAATATTTAATCCTAAACAAAGAAAACATCTGTGGCCCCACTTTTACTTCCAGCTATTGCTCTGCTTTTTTCTGTCCCTACCAGCAAAACTTGAAGTGTCCATGCTCACTGTTCCTAATTTTTCTCTCCCCTTTATCCTTTGTACCCACTCCAGTCAGGCCTCCCCGCTCTGACCCACCGCACATTTGCTCTTGTCAGCATGGCCAGTGACCTGCATGTTGGATTCTGTGATCAGTTTTCAGGCCTTGCCATGTCCTTCCTCTCCTAGTAATATAAGACATGGGCTCCATGAGAGTGGGAGATTTTTGGATGTGTTTCCACACTGCTCTAACCCACACCTAAGGCCTGGCACCCAGTTTCACAGGCAGTCATGGCACAAAGAAGGCAAATAATAAATATTTCAGAGGTAAAGCATTTAATCGAGAACAAGTTATTCATTGCCTGCTTTGTGCCATGACTGCCTGTGAAACATGTAACTTACAGAATTTATAGAGAATATAGGCTACCTGACAATTCAGATGCCAGAAGTGATCATCTTCAAGAAAAGAAAAAACACTGCTGAGCTCTGCTCCTTGGCCTAGCCCATCCCCTCTGTGTCTATATCGTCAAAGAGAAATAGCAAAGATACATAATTTTTGCTAGTTCAAGACAAAAACACAGGTTTTTACCTTTTTAAATAACTTGAGCATACCCTTCCTCAAGTCCTGTGTAGTCACCATGGTTCCCTAAGGAGTTTGCATCTATGGAGGTGACCAAGGTGAATACCCTTCTATAAAAGGTGAGCACATGGCCATATGTCAGGACCAGCGGGGAGAAGAGTGAAAGGTGTTGTATTATCTGGGTTGGGCCCCCTTTCTCCATCTTTCCATAGCACTTTGTGTTACAGTGGTCTATGTTCCGTCTCTCTGTGCCCCTCTAGTAGCAAGCTCTAGGGGTAGAGAATCCATCTTATTCCTGTTTGAAACTCTTCCCTAAAAATGGTGCCTTCTCAAATAAATGTGCTAGGAAAGGAGTCATCATACATGCTTGAATGTCAAACAAGATATTGGCTGTGCCTTCTTTCTTAGTCTGGGAAAGGAAAAAGGAGGGAGGAAAAGAAAGTATTTATAGCCTCTACGGTGGGACATAGCCTGAAGCTATAAACATAAGAATACCTGGAGATAACTCCAAATCTGGACCTCAGGCTCTCCCCACCCTCAGAAGGGGGTTAGTTCTCCCTTCTCTGTCTTAGCAACAGCCTCAGAGTCCTTTCCTGAAGGGCACGAGACAGGTTCCTTTGGCTGTCTCTGAGGTCGTGTAATGCAAGCTGAGAGCTCAGCCCCGGCCTCCTGGGACACTTGTGTGTTCCAGGCCGATTCAAACTTTAGATGCATCACAGAGCAAGTAAAACCACACTGGCATTTCTCAGTTGTCTGTAATAAAAAGAAAACGATATTTCTGGAAGAATCAGAGCAACTTATGAGATTAAATACTTTCCAAAAATTCCATGACATATCCCTGAGACACACACATCATTTCAAGTCTGCAGTCTCATGATAAATTGGCCTACTAAAAATTATAGGGTAGGAGTCTTAGTTACCAGTTGATTGTTCAGAGTAGCATATTTTAAAACAATAATAACCAAAATGTTTCCTCACAAGTGATCCCTGCTCAAAGTCTGGGGACAGTAATGAAGGATCTCTCCTCACAAAAAGGCTAATTTTGAGATTAGCATATATTATTAGAAAATGACAGTTTTTATCATTATGCCACATTTCCCCAATTTGAAAAAGCCTAGTAGACAGCATGATGCCAAACATATTAGAACCCTCTCTCCAGTTCATCTGATTGAGTAAATGAACTTAGGTTTCCTAACCGCAGTAGCGAGTATTATTTTTTTTTCACTTATTATACCTTTTGTCCTTGTTCTAGGTTCTTCCTGATGTATTTGATTAACAAAGATGAAACAGAGCACACGGGTCAGGTGAGAAGCAGCATGCCCCCATGTTACAGCTTGCTTTTTCTAAGTCTCGAGAATCGGTAGAGCATAAGCTATCTGAAATGGAGATGAGCCCGCCCGGTCTCTCACATGCGTTCTCCCATGGCTTGCTGCATGAATCCACCATCTCTTTGTGACTGAAGCAGCCAAATTCTAAGGCAACTCCAGTCTATTCCAAAAGGCCTCCTGGTTATCCTTCCCATCAAACACTGACATTTTCTAAACCTTTATCGTGACCACTTCAGAACAGAATAACTGGAGGTAGGGAGAATGTTATGGAGAAAAAGACAATGAGAAGCTGAGTGGGTGGCAATAACCAAGAGCAGGAGAGTCAGTAAAATGCTGTGAGAGTATGAATGACGTGGAAAGGGATTCTGTGACTAAGTATGAAAACGAGAACAAAGGAGGATGAGGCAGGCTATCAAATAGTCAAACATCATTGGATTTGTAGGAAAATGTTACAGCTCAAACCTTTGAGAGAGAGACACTGGTTTCCTTCCACATCTGGCTTTAGCTCTCCAGGCATCTGTCTGAGCCAGCACTCAATATCCCCTCCTCTTGCATTCCTCTACCAATTACAAATGACATGGAATCAACCTACTGATAAAGCTTTTAAGTATTTTTAGTGGCAATCACTGAGTTCAGGGGATGGAGGGAAAAATGACTTCTTGCTCCCCAAATAGGCTGGGAATAGAGCAAGAAAGAACATGCCAGTTGGGCCTCCTATAAATCCACATCCATATTCCTACAGGGAGACAGAGAGAAAAACAAACTGGGTTTTAGCTTACAGTGAATTAAAAAGAAGTATCTTTTATCCCCATTCTTTCAGGAATCTTATGTCTGGAAGATGTACCAAGAAAGGTGCTGGGATTTCTTCCCAGCTGGTGACTGCTTTCGGAAACAATATGAGGATCAGCTTGGCTAAATCTGAATGAAAGAAACTCCACAATTCTGGACTGTCAACTTACAGTGAAATCAAAAATCCTTTTATATTTCTGCAACATTTTTGAAAGTGACATTTTCTAAATGCCTCCCTTTACAACAAGAAAGTGTTTGTTAAAAAACTGTGATATTTTTTGAGTTGATTGGGCTTTTTGTGCCTAATGGACATACCCTATGGGAGATAACCTGTCAAAATGTTCAAAGAGAAACAGGGATGAGAAAGGATAATCAAGGACTCGCTAGCTGAATGCCTTCAAGGTTTTCAGTTCTAACATAACCTGTTTGTCGGGATGGCACCACTGAGTAAAGGACTCGAAGTATGAAGTGTTGGATGCATAATACATGAAATTCTAAACACGTGACTGTCACATGGCAGTATCCACTAGTGACTTATGGTCTGAACTACAAAAAAAAACAAAAAACAAATCATTGTAACTGCAGTCTAATTTTTTCCAATGGTACTTGCTAGTGAATGTATCCAGACTCACCTTGAAAAGCTTTAAGCAGTTAAAGAAATAGAAAAAAAACAAACCAACACTTTGTCGACACTGAGATATCGATTAAGTGCCTTAAAACCTCTTTAGATATAGCTATGCAAGTTTTTTATGTTTATGTTCCCGATGGACAGGTTCAATTAGTTGTGTTGATCTTTTGTCTTACTTTAAGAAACTGCACTTGAAGGTTATTAATACAATTTTTTTTTCAGTAACAGCTTGTCAACTGCTGTTATTAGAAGAAAAGTGCTGTACTGAAAAGTCAGAGAAAAATCTCAGTCTTATGCCAAATTGAGTAATGCTTTACGGTCCCTTGTAAGTAGTGGAGCTGCTGTGTTTAGGCGACTCTCCTTAACTAAAATGAAGTGCCCACTGCAATAAAGTAATACATACCTACCCACCCGTGGTCTGGCCTCTTGTAATGCACCGCTTCTGGATGAGTCTACGACCGCACTGTGGCTGCTGGGAAAAGGGACATGAGACAAGAAAGGGAAAAACTCCATAGACCAGCCTTTGTTTATTGTGGCCAAATGCATGCCTGTTGCTGACTCCTGTTCTCTGCATCAGCAGCACTTGCTCTGCTGAGAACACTGAGAGGAAGGAGGCTGAAAACAAGTGCCATAACATCCCCTGGCCTCGAGGTGACCAGGCCAGAGAACAAATGCAACGAGCCTCTTAAAAGCACTGTTTGGATGCTGTCAAACATAGAGGTAGGCTCTCTGTGGTAAGCAGGATGGCACACACTGGCTTGGATCCATGCTTATCAGCTGTTCTTGGGGGACAGCGGGTCCGCCCTTACGAGGCAGCCAACATTCGCTGCAGGCATTTTTTCTTTTTTGTTTGGTTAGGAAATCATGCTGTCCAACCAGTCTTCAAGCTCTTCCTCGGTAACATTTTTGGATGTACTTGGTTGCTCCGATTCCATGTTCTTTTCATCCGTCACAGATGGTTTTTCAAGAACTGGGGAAATAAAAAGCAATGTTAACTACTTCACATTAGTCTCCAAATTAAGGATTAAAATCTCCCTGGGGCCTGTTCTATGACATAATTCAGCCATAATTATTATTTTGCTTATAACAAGGGGCAACATTCTATTGTTGCTACTCCTTAAGGAGATACAATAATATCTAAACAAATTCATAAATTGGGTGGAAATTTGCTCTTCTGTTTATTCTGAAGTGGCGTTTCACAGTGCAGCAGTTTTTCCTAAAGACCAACAGCTCCGTTTTCTTTTTACTAGTGTAGCAATCCTGGAAAGTCACTGAAGGTTCTTGCATGCAGCATGTGGCTGAGGCAGTAGCCCTGGGTCTCTGCCTAGCAGATGGAGCCCGATCTCACAGAATGTGCACAAATGAGGAAGTGGTGCTGTTTGTAAAAAATAAACAAGAGGTAGGAAGAGCTGGTTAACTGGCCCGTTCAGTCTCCTGCGGCACAGCTGAGGGTTATGAGCACCTTAATGCCTTTTTATAGCACAGGTTCAACTCGCTGCCCCAGGTTTGATATTGCAATCAGGCAAGCAGCAGCTCTGGAAGCCCGGAGCTGTGTATCGAGTGAGATTTGGAATGTTGTCAGAAAGGTCAGCTCAGGGGGGAAGCAGAGATGTGAGCACAGAAATAGATGTCAGTAGATAATGCCAGATCAATGGCAGACACCAAAGGAAATGTGCATGGCTGTGATGCGCGGGTGAGGCTGTTCTCACAAAAAACACCAGAATCGAGAAGATGGATGGGGAATAAAATGAAAACCATACCTTCTTCTTCTTGGGCCACCACCTCCCCATCTTTCTTGGATTCCAGGTCCTGCGGTGTCTGGTCTGGTAAGACGTTATCTGCCGCTTTGCCAGGCACATCTAAATTAAGCAGCAGATCTAATTCTTCTTCTAGGTGGTCTGCTGCCGACTGTGGTGGGGAAGTGGGTTTCTGAGAACTCTTTGAAGGACCTGGGCTTGGACTAGCTTTACCCAGATCCATGGGGCAGCCAGCAGCAGCAGACTTCAGCTCGGAGACGGACCCCCTTTCCCCAGGCCACAAGGGCCCTTTTAACTGCTTCCCTAGTCCCTTGCCCTCATCATTTCTCTTTGGTTTCACTTGAGGAACTTCTAAAGGAAGGGTGCTCTGAAAGAGAAGCAGAATAGCTGGGTTAGAAATATGAGTCCTACCACATGGGCTTAAGCAGAAGCGAAAGCATCAAACTTGATGGATTAGAGCGCTCAGTTCAGACAAGACGTTTACAAAGGGTCTCCAGTTTGGGGTAAATGTGGGATACCCCACTGAAACGTAATAGGGCTGCGCCTCCCACTCTACCCACCTCAGCTGTGTGCCCACTCAGAGTTGAGATCAAAAGAGCTGTGTCTTCCATCAGGCCTGAGAACTGACAGTACCATCAGTCAATCTGAACGTACACTTAAATCTGGGATGAGACTTAAACATCTGTACAAGGCACCAGGAAGTAACTAGCAGATCTGTTCACTGTACTTAAAGCATGAATACAAAGGTGAAGGGGCCAATTCAAGAAGAAAAGACAGGAAGACTCTCAGTAACATTATTTGGGTAAAAAAATTCCAGACACAGAAGAAAACATAGTATTGGATTACATGTGTAAAAAGGCAAAAGCAGGCAAAGCTGATCCTTGCTATGAGAAGTCAGGATAGAGGTTTTAGGGAAATAGTGACTTGGAAAAGGGGTGGTTTCGGGGGTGCTGGCAATACTGATCTTCATCAGGATGCTGATTCCATGGTTATACATACGCACACGTGGCACTTTTCTGTATCTATAATTTAAAAGTGTAAAACTCCCCAGGTGATTGTAATGTAGAGCTAAGGCTAAGAACCACTGTCTGAAGGGAGGGCTGGGTGACCCACATGGCATCAGTGTGGACAGGTTCGGGGTCCAGTGCTGCATCCTGAGCAGATGCAGTTTGCGAGTGACTCTTCAGGGCTTTTAAGGCAGTATAGCTTTACACACACACTTAAATATTCACCCATCATTGTCCGTGTGCAGGGCAAAGCTGGAATATGGCCCTCTATGTTCATCTCGGAATCATTTCGATTCCAGGTGTCTGGTATTGTGTTTGTTTTTATACCTCGCAGGGGATTCTAATGTGCAAACATAGTTGAGAGTAACTGTTCTACCTTGTGGGGGTGGGGCAGATTTTAAAACTATTTAGTCAGGTTTTCAAAGCTACTGAAATTATCGTATGTCTTTACTCTAAGGCCTGCCACTGACACAACACGCTGCATTTTCAAACATTCACAACACAACATTCCTATTCCTCCCCTGAGTGCCGGGGTCCACCTCACCTTCATCTCAGTGGTTCTTTGGATGCGTTCTACCAAAATGCGCATGTCAGAGCCTTGAACATCTCTGGACACTCAACAGGAAAAGCAGCACCCTCCCAGTCCCTAAGGCAGGCCCAAACACCTATAGAAGCCCCAGGTGATTTCCCATCAGAGACAAACACCATGCTCTCTACTTCTCTGTCCTGCCCCTACCTGTCCTCCAGCCCTGAATTCTACTCGCTCCCCTAAATCTGAGACTAGAATATACAGCGGAAACAAGTGGGTGGGTAACCAATTCCTGGCTATGCCCAAACTTAGCATCACATTCAACTGCAGAATGAAGTTGATCATTTCAATTGCTAGGATTCTATTTAAAATTAGTACTGCCCAGGACTTCATTTTTTTTTTTTTAAATTCCATCTAGCCACAATTAAATTTTGAAGTTCCTTGTGGTACAGTCCTTGGGCCGCCTCAGTAATTCATCAACTGCTATCTTATACTATCTCCCAAATGTCTACTTCTAGTCCTTAATTCTGAACTATAAATTTCTATATCCATTTGACTAATACTTTCACTTTGATATCTCAGAGGCACAAAGCCATAATATCCAAACCTCACCCTTCCTAATGCTACCTAACGTTGAGTTGCACAAACTGGAAAACCTAGAATATTTCTTTGCCTGCTCTCTCTCCATTTCCAGTCTTTCACCAAGTCCTGTTCATTTTTCTTTCAAAGTACCTCTTGGTAGAATCCAGTGCTCTGCCATCATCACCCTAATCCAGGAGTCGGCAAATTGTGACTCGCGAGCCACAGGTGGCTCTATGTGTATGTTCCATCTCAAAAGTTTGCCGATCCCTGAAAGAGCCAATCCTGTCCCTCACAACAATTTAAAACTTTTTTGAGAGCCATAAATATATTTCTACAAATAAGGAAAATTTAAAGTAATATTATAAATGAAACTATGATAGTTTTATTTTCATTTTCAGTTTTACTTCAGAGCCATGTGTATGTACTCCAAGAGCCGCATGTGGCTCCCGAGCCGCAGTTTGCCAACCGCTGGCGGCTCTTCCATCTCAAAAATTTGCCGACCCCTGCCCTAGTCCAAGCTGAAGTATTACTCACCGGGGCCCGTGCAAGAGCCTTCTAATTTGCTGCCCCTCATCTCTCCTCTTGCATGTGCAGATTTACCAAGAAGCACACCCACCCAACACCACAGCCCATTCTACAGCCAGCATGCTGGTACTGTTGTCATTGTAGGAGTGTCGTTAATGCAGATCTGACTAGGTGACTCTTCTTTAAACTCCAACTCATGCTCTTACACTTTGCGTGTCAGCTTCTCTGGCATTTCTTCAGGAAAGCCATTCCAATCACACGGAAGCAGAGCAGTTCACTATTCCATGTTCTCACAGCACACTGTTATTCTCCTTCAGAGGGGTCATCACAGTTTGTACATTTGTATGATACTGTGACTAATACCCATCTTTCCCAAGAGATTAAGCCAAGAAGGGTGGCAACCATGTCTGTCTCCTCGGCCACTGCATCCTTAGCGCCTAACAAAAACCCTTGGAGGAAAACGCCAGCTGGACTTGACGCTTTTGCATTCCATTCAATTCCACTACATCTAATTCTTTACAATGTTTCAAATGTAAAATAAAAAAATAAAATAAAAACTTTAAAGGATGATTTCCTACTTTCCTAAAACTTTACAAAATGCTACCTGGCACCAAATCCTTAGAGTTATGAAAGGAAAAGCTGAGTCTGAGATATCCAGCAAAGGGTTATTTTTTTCATTCTTTTTCTTCTCCTGCCCTAATCCACACTAGCTTGAAGATGCCAACAGGGTTTTTACCTGGACCAATTCGGCAGCAACGTTGAGTCGGAGTGAGAGAGGCAGTTCTTGAAGGGCTTGAACCAATGACTCACAGTCCAAGTAAAATGCTGAATTCTATTATAAATAAATAAATAAATAAATAAATAAATAAATAAATAAATAAATAAATAAAGTTACATGTACATATGATCTACATATCAGGTGAGGATTACATATGTCCTTTTAGAGAGAAAAACAGAAGACGATAGAAAGTAAATAAATCATCTCCTGCAGTTATTTTTAGCTGGGAGTAAGATCATAAATCACACTTGATATGGTTATAATTTCTATCATCTCCGCATTAAGATGGGCAGAACCAAAACCACCTTCTTGAGCCACAGCTCCCGCTCTCAGGACAGCAGCAGGGTGATGGTCACCCCCACATCATCCAGCATGCACAGTAACCTGGAAACTGGACCCCCCAAACTGAAAGAAGAATAAGCACGCAGTGAAACCTAAGTGGACATGTTCCTCACGCTGAGAGGGCGGGCCCCCAGGAGAGGGCGGAAGAGCTTTCTGGTCAGTGAGGTGGGGCCGAGAAGCAAGGCCACAGGAGCCCGAGAGGTAACTACATGCTCCCCTTCCAGCCAGAAAGCAGAGGACGGGCGGAAACGTACCCTCCAGCTGGCAGCGCTCTGGCGCCAACACTAAAAGCTCCCATTAACTCACTTGCCATTTGCAGAAGTCAAGTCATATCCATGCAATGACCTCACAAACTAACAGTATTTGAGAAAACATTCCAGGTTATCACATGGCTTAATAGTATAACAACTGCTTCTAGGTGCCCTAGACACCCAGGAGAAGGAAAAAAACTAAAAGGTGGTCACAATGAGTTCCAATTAGAGGCAAAGGCCACCAACCACCTCATCTACCAAGGACGGTCACAGGCCCAGCTAGAACCACGTCTTAGTCTGTAATCGCTGACTTCAAGTGAGAAGAAAACCCAGGGTCATCGCGTCTAATCTCGATTCCCCAGCAGGAATGTCTCAGGTAGATGAGCTTGTGACTCGAGGCAGAGAGTCAGTCATTCCTGGTACACTGGAGGAGAGCTCCAAAAGTAAATTCAGACCCATTCTAACCCTACCCCCCACATGAGTAGTACATGGGGATCAAAACAAACAATGGCTTTTCAACTGCCTTTCTGAAATTTTCCAGAGAAAGCTAGCTCTTAGGTAAGCAATGTTGGCATCACCAGATGTGGCCCTCTGCCCTGGAAAAGAATGATCTTCCATCTATAAATATATAGTATGTAGGGAGCAGGATGGAGGGAAACAAAGCCCTGATAAGAAAGTGGCAATTTCCCTAGGTGTCCGGGCCTTTGCTGAGTCCTGCCCTCAGCACCTCACATGCCGTGATCAAGACCAGCAAGTCTAAGTCTTTGTTTTCGAGTTTAGAGAAACTCTCTCAATCACTAGAGAGGTGTGATCCTGAATACTTAACACACGGGTAATTCACCACCTCACAAACTAGAAATCTCACCCTTCCCCGCACCGAGGTAAGTCTGCAAAGTCGCACATGTAGACCCCCTTCTTTCACCCTATAAAAGAGTGAGACCTTTCCCTCTGCGACGCCTGCAGCCATGCACCCATTGCTCTCTTAGCTCTCTGAAGACAGACTGTTGAGACATGCTGGGGTCTAGCTAACTTCCTCTGCCCTTTTTTGCATCATGTGCAACGTGACTACAAGGCACATCAAACATCACAAGCAATGAAAAGTTTGTGAGGGCCGGCCGAGTGGCTCAGTTGGTTAAGAGCTCGCTCAAGAGTGCGAGCTGAGCTCTGAGCAACAGCAGTTCGATGCCCAGCCCAAGCTGAGCTGCCTCTGAGCTGCCAACAGGTGGCAGGATGGCTCAGCTAAAAAAACAAAAAACAGTTTGTGAGACCACACAAAGATACCGGGAATGGCCAGGCTGTGCTTCTGAGCCACCTTCTAAATGATGGACATTCAGCTGTGTCTGCAACCGCAATGTCCCCTTGCCCCACATTTCTAATTCCCATCCATCACCCAAGGCCCAGCTGACGTTGCATGGCATCCATAATGCCGACAAGACACTTCAAGCCACCACAGTGATGGCTCCTCGTCTTCTTGCAGGAGTCTCAGTCCCTAGAACCTGCCACCAAATGCCACTTGTTAAGAACGCTTTGCTTTTTTCATCACCAGTTTGCCCTCTAAAGGACTAAAGCTGAAGGCCTTAGATATGAAGTGAGCTAAAGTGAATTGCTTGTAATAGTAAAGCATGAATCTCAAAATAGGTTTTCACTGGAATAATAACCAAGAATTAGCTTTTTGCTACATGTTTTAAAATAATCGATAGGTTGTTTTTGCCTCGAGTGCCCAGTCCCTATATCCACCTGGCCAACTCTGATGGTCACTCACAGCCGGAGGACACAGCCTGGCCTGCAACACCAGGACACCCTGGAGCTTTGTTCTGTACACTCTGAGGCTGACAGAGGGAAGCCAGCCTTGGCTGTGGGAACAAAGTCCCTCCACCCAACTTCTCTGCCGTCAGAGTGCACCGAACTCTGGGTAGTGAGAATCTGTAATACAGAAGGCCCCTCTCTGTCCAGGGACCTAGTTAGATTGAGTCTCAGTGTCTGTGTAAAGATACACTATTTGGTGAGAATAAAACATGCTAGAAACTCCACTTTACAGCTAAAAACTGTAGCCTTCAATCAGACCATTACACCTTCTCAGGAGCCATAGAACTACTGTCTGTATTCATTTGGGACCCCGGGACCACTCAAGTACACTTTACAGAAGTGCTCAAATCAGTCAACACTTTGGAAAAAGCTGGGAAGCTTTTCAACATACAGATTCTCGGGCCTCACTCAGAACTGGACTCTTGGGGGTGGGCCAGGCTTTCAGGAGCTATTGTATCTCGCCCAGCACTCGGCAGTTGCTCAAGGAAGCTTGACTGAATAAAAAAGTCACTATGGCAACAAAAATGAAAAATGGAATGAAAAAAGTTTCAGGTGATTGAAAAAAATAATGGATCTATTTTTTCACCCAAAGAAGTTCTCCCACCCTCTCCCCGTCACATGGCCCCACACAGTCCAAGGGAAAGATGTGAAAATCTCACTCATGAATTGAAGGGACCAACTCCGCTACAGGAACATGAACCAACAGAGCTAAAGCAGAGGCCCTGACTGCCAGGCTGCGGCCCCTTCACCCTGCATGTAAACCTGCATGTAAACCAAGAAACGAAGGTCCAAAGTGATGGTCTGGGGTCCCCACCCATCAGGATGCCCTTTGAGGACCTACCACGTCCCACTATCAAACTCCTACTCCTACTTTTTCCTCTCTCTTTATTGTCTTGTGCCACTGGTGGCAATGGGCAGAGAGGAGAGTATAAGTGAAACTATATATATTTATATATAACACATGAGTATAAATACAATATGTATGCATGTATATAAATTCTTGTCTTTTTCTCTCTGAAGTGAGAAGAAACAGGAGTTAAGTGGGACAGGAAACAGTTTTGATGGGGAAACAATGAACTTAGTTCTGGATATGTGCTACCAGTAGCTCCACTCAAAATGTTCAGAATCGTGGGCCGGCCGAGTGGCGCAGTGGTTAAGCGCTGGTTTGGGAAGCCGGTGGCCCCGGTTCGCGTCCCACATATGAGGGCCGGTGACACTGCCCTTAAAAAAAAAAAAAAAGTTCAGAATCAAACTTGCCTTCTTTCCACTCTTCTTTTGCTTCATTAGTGGCGTCACCACTCACCTAGCTAGCCACCAAGCTAGAAAGCTTGGCATCACTATACATCTTTCTTGTCCTCGTGTCTCATATCCAGTCAGTGACACACGCTGAAGTCCCATCTATCTGTAACCCCTTTCCCCCCTTCACTGCCCCACGCTGTCAGGCCTCCAACTCTTCCCAACATAATATCCTCCCTGCCTCCCACTTCTCATCTCTCAGTCCCTCTTTCCAAATATTGCTGATGTCAAATCTAGCCACGTCCATTTTCTTGTTATACAAAACTTCTGTTAACAAATAATAGTAGTCATAAGAACTAGTTCTGACTGTTTCCTATGTCTCAGGAACTGCACTACAGGGCTTTTATTTAATTTCAAATTTAATCCTCATTACAACTCCAAGTTTATATTTTATTGTTAGTTCCATTTTACAGATGAGAAAACAAGAAAAGGAAAGAAGTTTGCCCAAGCTGTAGAACCAGGATTCACACTCAGATTTGTCTCACCAAAGTCTATGCTCTCACCCACAGGCTCAACTGCCCCCAGGAGAAAATAACCACCAAACTGCTGGTACTAACTGGCCCAGACCAAAGCCTCCTCCTCTGGGAACACTACATGCCAGCCACACTCCCGGGCTGAGCACAGGCTGGTCCTTCAGATCTCCTGAACGTCCTCCCAGGACAGGACCTACCAGAATACTACTCATCCCCAAAGGCCTGTTCCAATGCTCCTTCTCCCATGGCACTGCTCTCATCACTTCCAGCCCATAAGAGCTGTCTCCCACAGAATTATGCTAATTCATTTGTTACACCACTTATTGTATGTTGCTTTCTTTTCATTTATTATGTAAATATTTACTGATCATCTACTATATGTCAGCCACTGTGCTAAGATAAGGGGCCTTGTGTGTTGAATAAACATGGTCTTTCTTATTCATCTTTGAATAATCTGCATCTAACAAAATATCTAGTAAATAACAGGTGCTCAGTGTTTTGATGAATGAGGAACCTTAGAATTATTTAAAATGCTCAGGATAAGTGAAATATTCTCTGAGAGCCAACATGATTCAAAAGGAATTGAAACATAAGTTGTTTGGCTTTTAACATATTCCTTGAGGATCTCAGTTTATGGTTTCAACTTGTCCTAGAATTGTAAACTGTACCTTGGGCATACGCCCAAATAGACTCAAGCAAAGACAAATATTTTTAATTCCCAACTTTTTGTATATTAGATACAAAAGAGTATGTATAATCATACTCTTTGGTAAAGAGGCAGGCAGTCATTTTACCAGTAATTTCCCCCTCTCGGTCTGTGTGGTAAATCAATGTCCATCTCAAACAAACAAACAATACCAGCCCAGAGATAAAACGAGCCGTTTATAGTGTGTGTGCTAAGCTGGTAGCAGAATAGGGAGGAAGAGGCCTTACCTTTGGGCTTTGGGCCTGCTGCTCAGACACCCTCCTGCAGCTGTAGGCAGACTAACTATTGTATCAGGCAGTATGCTCTAGCCCTGGAATCGGGGAGCATATGACAAGCCACCAATAATTCTGTGCATTTTCAAGGGGTGAGAATACCTGTCATCTCTCAGATGGAAAGGATTAGTGAAGCCCTGCGTGGAAAAGAATCAAAATTCCTTGGGAAGAAAATAGGGCATGCATATAAAGCAAATAAAATATTTGGGCTTTATGGACTCATTGAAAGGCTTCTATGGTCTCATTGAAAGGCTTCTATGGAATTTTTCTTATTCTATAGCTTTATTCTCCTAATTCTGGAATAAGAATAGCATATTTTCATTTCATCTGCTTATTTAAAGCTATAAAGTTAAGGATTTTCTCAACACCAAAAGCAGTGTGGGAGAAAAAAAAAATTTTTTTCAACCGTAAGGGGAGTTTCCACAAAATGGGAAAAAGAAATCCAGCCAAATGGCAAAGTCATCTACTCCAAATCATGACTAGACACTTTCTAGCTTGCAACCTAGTCTATACAGACAATTCACACAGATGGACAGGTATAAAGGTGACCTCTTGCTTCAATGACCTATATAATGTAAGCTCCCTGAAAAGTTTCTGAACAATTTAGGTTAACATGAATTACTGAACTCTTTTCCACACTGACATTCTATCTGAACAACAAGATAAAAAGTGTTAGTTTTCAGTCTTGAGAAAAGCCAGCCCACATTCAAGACAAACCTTTGTCTCACCTGCTTTGGACATGAAGCTTCACCATCCCACTCTTTCTCCTCTGTAAACCGGAACTGTGAGAAGGAGTCCCCTAGGAAGAGACAGACAGACAATTGTATGCAAAAGCCAAAGAAATACACTTGTTTCTCTATATTCCCCTCTGGGAATAAAAGTGTCATTTCTGAAGAGCTAACCATCCCTAATTCAATGGTTTCCTTTGGCGGAAGGTCCTGGCTTCCACATCAATACACAGCGTCGTGTGTGTGGTGGGAGCCTGAAAAAAATGGTTGGCAACTGCCTTCATTGTTTCACTCAGCTCTCAGTAAGCCACCATCCTACATGCTCTTAGAGAGACAACTAAGCAGTGCAGGCTAGCAAATATGGCTTTCTACCCATAGTTAGCATATTTTCATTTCATCTGCCTAATGTATGTGAGGAAACTTAAATTTATGATTTGAGGGATGGGCACAGCAGAAAAGGAAGAACACAACTGAAGGAAAGCAGTTCTAGGCTGATCCACAATTATGACAGACCTAAAATATCTCTTTGAGGTGGGATTGCGAACCTCAACCATCACTCCAAAAATCACCTGGTTAGAATGTCAAATGCAAACTAAAATTCAAAGAATGCACTTTAGATTAGTTCATGTGAATCAGGTGTCCTGCTCTGAGCTCCTAGAATAAAGGAAAATGAACCAGAAAGATCAACATAAACAAGTATGAAAGACGATCCTTTATAACAAGCTTTGATACATTTTGTAAGTGTGTATGTATCTGATTATTTGCATTAGGAGCAGCTAATTTATAAATGAAATTATTTCTCTGCCTAGCTTTCAGGATCCTCATTAACCCATATCTACTTCCTATTTCTCCAGACTTCTGCTCCAGAGTCAGCCTTTTTCACATTCCAAAAACACCTATTATTCCACATTATCCTCATTTCTTTTTTAATCCTTCCCTCTGGTCTGTAAGACCCACACTTCTACCCATTCATATCCTATTGATCCTTCAAGAACTCAGGTACAGCCTACTTCCTCCTTCTGATACCTCTCAGGTGATTTAAGCATAGAATTTGTTCCTTACTTCTAAATTAAAAGAGGGATAAAAGAAGTGAAGAATTCAAAATTAAAGAGACAAAGATAAATTTAAAGATAAAACCTACACCACCCCCACCAATTCCAAAACACAAGAATCATACATTAACGTTTGACAAGATCAAATTCAAGGCAAAAGGACCAAGAATAAAACTCTTTATCATGAAACAGGGTTAAATCACTACTCTTAGTCATTGGCAAATCAATTTGATCCCACAAAAATTATAATAATGGATCTGAATAATATAATTAATAAGGTCTTGTATGTGGATGTAGATATGTGAATGTGTTCATGTATGTATTGTGATTCTATGTGTGTACTTTATAAATATCTGTGCAACATTAATTTTTTTAAACTACTATAGAAAGGCCACAAAAACCTCAATAAATCCTAAAATGTAACAGTCATACAAATGATATTCACTGGTGATAAATATTTGTAGCACATATTGGCCAAGAGATAATATCTCTTACATACAAAGAGCTTTTGCAATCAACCAGAAGAAAACCACCTAATAGAAAAATACTAACAGGACCCAGAATAAGAAATCTGAGCAGATAATATGTGTAAAATAAATAATAAATGAATAAATTAAAAAATCAACCTGGTAGATTTTTTTAAAGTTTGACCAAATAGCTGAATGCCTAATTCAGTATTATTTTTGGCATTCCTGAACTTCTACACTAGAAATGATTCTATGATTGCACAGATTACTATAATATATAATCAGCATAAAATAACAGTAATGCAAATAAGGCATGATATACATATTTATTTATAATATCTGAATATTCACTTTCAAATACAGGTAAGATTCCAACAATGATTAAATAGCTTACTGCAAACCAATCATCTTGCAGAGAGCTAGGAACACCAGGCCCCAGGAAAAAAGAAGTCATCTGAAGAGAGTTACCACAGCAATGAGAACATGAGGGACAAAGGTTCCAGAGACAAGAGAAGTGCAAGGACATAAGTCTAACGTTTAGAACTGCTTTTCCCCTTCGAGGCATTTGTTAATTTCCACAGACCATGCTGAGAGACTGAGAAACTAAGCATAAAGTAACAACCCGGGAGGCTGTGAAACTGCAGAGCGTTGTAGCTAGTCTTACGTCACTGGGCAGATAAAATGGAGTTCTGGGCCCATGGATGAGGATGCCTCAGACAATCAGGGCTTTCAGGCGGGACCCCTGATGACAAACATCTCAGAAGTAAGGATGTTGTAGGCACAGGCCAGCCCTCACAAAGTCTGAGACACAGCTGTGAATCAGCTCAATCTCTGATTCTGCCTACAAGAAGCAAAAGTAAATCCTATTTGGAAGAAAATTACATTATCAATAGCCAAAAATTATCTGTACTGTTTTTTATACACAGTGTCCAAAATTCATTAAAAAACATCAAGCATATCAAGAGATAAGAGCAAGATAACAGAAAACTAAGAGGGAAAAAAGATCCACAGAGGTTAAGATACTGGAATTATCAGACTTGGATTTTGTGATTTTGCAATGTAAAAATTTCAAGACTAGGAAAAACTAAAAATCATGTCAACATAACAATGACATCCATTAAGTCATCTTTGATTCATAAAATATACACATAAAAAATACAAAGAAAGAAAAGAAAAATTATTTGAGAAAATTAAATACCTAAAACACGTTTTGTTTACAGTAATCAAACTTCAAAACAACACAATTTAAAAGCCCTAATAAATAAAGCATATAGAGGCCAATTTTGAAAAACAAGCTTGTTAAAATGACTACTATGGAATGTCAACCCCCCCAATCCTCTCATTGAAGACGCAAGAGTGTTCAGATTTGTTGAAACGATGAATCCTAGAATCAAGAGGACAATAAGTTACCAAAACTCTTCTTCCTAAAATACATCAAAACATGCACAAAAATGATGTTGGTATTACCAAATGTGCTACCCCCATATCTTGCACACCAGACATTTGGACATGCAGAAAGAAACTGAGACATTCCTTAAATAACACAACACGTTATATTAACAGTACATTCAATTCTGCTCCTGCTGACTTGCTTGCTAAAAGAGTTCCTGGTATCTCACACTAACATGGTGAATCGGACTGGAGAACTATAGAACGGAAATGAGTAAAGAACAGTGACAGCCAGCTGTTGTTGATAATGGAACAAACATGATGAAGTGAGAGTGTCTTAGGAGTCTCATTCTATTGCAGCCACAAGGCTGAGGTTGGTGTGCCTGCAATGAAAGCTGAGATACAGGTGATATTGAAACAATTTTCTTATACCTTAAAAGGCAACTGCGTTGCTCTCATCAGAGAGCATTTCTAAAGCCAAAATTCATGCCAGATTTTTTTTCAATCAAGTAATTGTGTGAAGCTGCAAAAACATTAGAAAGTTAGATTATGAGATGTCAGCAATCTTAAATATGCTTTTGAAAATATTCAGAAAGAATGTTCCACAATGTGCACAATGCTTCAATTTCTGGGATTCTTCCATGAAACTCATGATCATCAAACAAATCTCCAAGTGTAGGGGTTAATGAGGAGGCAAATCTTTACCTAGCTTATTACCTGGTCTTTTCCTAGTTCTATTAGTGAGGACACATTTAATTGCTAAGACACAACATTCCCATCAGCAGTCCTTTGTTCTCACAGAGCTGGTCACACAATCCCTTGCATCTCCACCCACCTCAGCTGAAAGCCACCATTTATTTAGTATAACAAATATATGGTACAGCAACCACAGGAAAAATCTAACAGCAGACAGTGGTGAGAAATGAGAATGCCTACATGTGATCAAAATTAAATCTGGCTACTAAAAACTTTTATAACAAAATTCTAATCGTTTTATTGAAATTTCTGGGGTTTTCTCTTGTATTCTGGTCGTCCATTCTATGACAGTAATATTTTGCTTTAGCTGCAGCTAAATATCACTTAACACTTCCCCATTTGGCCAAAATGTGTATTTGGTGTACCTCAAATATTCAGCTAGTGACATCCTCTGAGGCCATTTTAAAAATAAGGTAGCTTTATATGTACTGCCATGTAAAGATACCCATTACTCAACTGTTACATGAAAAATGTCAAGTTTTAGTATAGTATAAATATGTAGATATACATATATACACACAGAATATAAATCACAAAAATATTAACATGTGCATAGAAATAAGTCAAGATCGTTATATACCTATTTTAAAAATGATTATCTCCCAGAGGATAGGATTAGAGACTTTTCCTTTCTGCATAATACAGTTTCCAGTTGTATTTTCCTTTGTAAACAACAAGCACATGTTACTTTTTGAACTGAATCTAACAGAAGGAAATCTAGAAAAAAGCTGAAGACTTTTGAGGGCAAGGACCTTCTCAGAAGGCATTCAACACAAAATATCCTAGATCTCAAAGCTGGACCCACAGATGCCATTATGCTAACTCTCACTTTATAGAACAATGAAGAACCTTTGGTCTGGAGAGGCTCAATGGCCTGACCAGGGCCACATAGAGAGTTAATGGCTGGACACCAAGACCTCTTGGTTCCTAACATTTAATATTATAGCTATAACTAATAAAGCTCTTTCTATATCTCCACTAGACTTCTCAACTATCTGAATTCCTTAGGACAAAACCAGACAGTCAATAAATATTTATGACATTTGGTATATATATTTGATATGTTGACTAAGTTTGAAGATATGAAAATCCAAACTCAAAAATAAAGAATGCCTCATTTTAAGACAAGATCACTTCAGAGGTTCCTTAAATAACTACCATAATACTTTTTAAAATGAGTGTATTTAATGATAGCGTCAGAGAAATATTGGGTTGTCAGAAAAGTCACGACGTATGTTTTCTATATTTTTCATTGCAAAAATGTATCATGACTTTTCTGACAACCCAATAAATATACCAACTCTGTCACTATATTTTTAATACCCATGATTCTCACTGTGTCTAACTTCTTAGGCTGGTCTAACACATGCCTTATGATCAGTGAGTGACAAAGTGGACACTAAACTTGTTAGAATTCCACAGTACTGTGCTTTAAAAGCTTACCATCTAATCATAGATAACATACCTTTGAATTTTAAGCTTACCCTCTCAGCCGCATCAGGAAAAGAGAGCTTTCAGCCAAGCAAAAGCACTTAATATAAGCAAAGCTCTCCAGTGGAAGTTCAGGTCACAAGGAACAAGCTTTATGTGGGCAAAGATTTTCAGTTTCGACAATACAGAGTTTAGGTATATATAACGAGTACACATAAAAGATGGGAAATGTGTCCAAACCTAATTATAGCCAGTTCCAAGAATTTGGTAGTGGCAATTCCCATAACTGACACCTGTCCTAGGTATATGGATCTCTTTCTCATAAAACTGGCCCAGATCTTTGTGGGGAGTCCTTTCAGAAACTAATGTATCACTGGTCTGGATGAGTACTTCATTTTAAGCTCCATTTTTCTGCCTCTTCTTTGTCATGATCACCTTTCTTTATCTCCCCCACAGTCCTTAGAATATGCCCTCAACCAGGACACTAGGTCTCTGGGAAATCACAAACGCACTTTATAGAATGATGACTATGCAATCTTCATTAAAAAAAAAAATATGCCCGATAGTCACCACAATGATAATTATAGAAAATGAACTGTACTCTTTCTTCTCTCTAAACTTCTCTATTCTCATCTATGAGAGATGGCATATTTGGAAGGTCAAGATGAATCCTTAAGTCCACAGGCTGACACAGATCAATACAGAGACGATTCACAGTTCAGCCTACGGGACATAAAAAATCCCTGCCATGTCTAGCTATTACATTGTTTTGTACACCTGAAACTAATTTTTTTTTAAAAATCCTTGCCACCTCCAATTTCTAGCTTCCATGGATGAGCCTTTCTAGATCAAGTACTTCCATATTTACCCTAAAGCGAAGCAGCAACTACACTTTGTGAGGATGACTACACAAGCCACTACAGTGATGAATTTAAAAAGTTAGATTGAGCCAAAGAATAGGAGAGGTAAATAAAATCTGTCTTCCTGCTCAAAAGTGACTTATAATTAGCTTTCTCACCAGGTTTGGGACCCCAAAAGCCCCTGAGCATCTAATATCCACATTGATCACTACATAATAGGATGTGCCTATCTTCCCAATGCCCCTAAAAAGCTGCTCCTATGTAACTTCCCAGGGGATTATATAGAAGGAAAAGCTAGGTACACTGAGGTACCATAAAAGGGTTCTAGCCTTTATGAGAGATGAATGATGCTGACATTTTGGAATTTAGAATCTAGCTGTTTTCCCCAAAATAGTTGGTGAATATTCTGTTAACCCTGTGCCACTGTAGACAATCTGGTAAAATTCTCAGATCAATTATTTTCAGAAACAAGGCCAACATCAAACCCTGGCAAAGAAGCCCAAGATGAGAATAAAATCATTAGAAACAGTGAATAAATAAGAGAATATAAGATCAATGCTCAGAGGGACAATGAAGTCAGAAGACTGTAGAATTGGTCTGAAGCAAAATAGTGTGCCAGTTAGGATTAGGTCTGGCTGCATGTAACAAAGACCTGAAAATTTATGGCTTAAGCAAGATAAAATACTGTATCTCTGTCAACTAAATGAAGTCAAGACTTAGGTGCTCAAAGGCTGGTGGGTAGTCCAGGCTCCTTCAGGCTCATTGCTCTGCCTATGGAGGCCCTTCTTGTCCTGGTCTGAGATGATGACCAGAGCTCCTGCTACCCCATCAAAATTCCAGACAGCAAGATGGAAGAGGAGCTGAAGAAAAAGGGGCAAAAGACATGCACCATCTGTCTGCGAAGTTTTCCCAGAAATTATCACAGAACATTTCCACTTATTTCTCTCTTGGTCAGAACTGTACCATATCATTTCACCAAGTCACAGGAATGCAAGATTAATTTCTTCTAGTCTGGCCACGTGCCCAGATAAGAATCAGGAGTTCAAGGAGAAAAAGGAGAAAAAATACGGGATAGGGAAGCAACCACTCTCTGTGACAAATTATTAGAAGGTCCTACTCAAGTTACTAAGGGTCAGCTTCAAGCATAGTGACACGCTCACTGAAGTATGAGTTGTCTTCAATTATTTCAATGAAATACTTGTAACATCCAAACATCTCAAGTTGTAATTAAAATTCATTTCAGAGAATACATGCCTTTCAACTTTTTTTTTCCAATTCTGATATGAGGTAAGTGTGGGACAAAATTCTAGTTTCCAACACAACGCAAGACATTTTTACTAAAGTAAATACTGTTTACTGCCTTTCTCCTAGAAAATGGGAATAATGTGAAGTCAAATGATAACGACTTTAAGAGGAAGACTTCATTTATCAATTTTTTTCTTTCTTTCATACATATTTCGGCATAACTATGTACCAAACACTACAATATAAACAGAGAACACAGTCCCTGTTCTCCTTACTCTTAGACCCTGAGTTCAACAAGACAGGAGGGAACCACAAGAAACAGAAAAACATGAAATTTAAAGGAAATATAAATTTCTTCCCCCAAGCTTTAGAGGAGATTGCACTCTCCCCCTATCTTGTTTTATACACATACACATAATGATACGCTCATGGTGTTAATTTACTTAAAAAAAGATTTAGTCCACATAATAGCTTTTATTTGTATTTTTATTTATAATGTGATAAATGTTTACTTCGTTGGTTATCCCAGTTGGTGAAAACCACCAAACAAATAATCAAAGGATCCAAGTCTAATACCAGAAGTGGACTACTCTTTGACCCCATCAGCAATTGCAATGATTTACGATTCACTTCCAGAAATAGAAGATGAGAAAGCAGAGCTATTTCAATGCCAAACCACCATTATCTGGAAAACAGCCTGGTATCTGTAGGATGATGCTCAGATTCAAACACACACACACACACACACACACACACACACACACACACACACACTCTCTTCAGTGCAGCAGCACAGGAAAAGCACAGTCCGGCTATCAATAGTACAATGCCACTCTCCTTTCCAAAAATCACTGGGAAACTCAGTATGCTGGTCCCATGGCAGAGTCAAATCTTGCCTGAATTTCCTGGCCTGTCATCCATTCCTCCTCATTATTTCACTTTCTTTTCTACACTGAGTACGTTTTTTTGAAAGTCAATCCATCTCTATTACTATTTATGTCTCTCAAACATGGTATTTTACATCTTAATCTACCCAATTTTCTTCTTGCAATTAAAAATTCTGCATCAAGGTTAATGTTAAACAATTAAAATCCCTGAACACTGTAATCCCATGATGAAAAAAATGGCTCAAAACCATGCCCTCAGAGAGTACTGTGGATTTAGCTAAAGAAAATGTCTGAAACCCTTTCTATCAGGAATATGAGGGTGTTTTCCATCTGTTGTTTACTGGCTAAATGTATGACAGAGTTTCATAAATTAAAGAATTTACATGTCTCACCTATGATCTTATCTTTGATTTATCTATTTTCTTACTGCACCTTTTGTCCTGACAGCTCTTCCTTCAGCTTCTACTCTTATTCCTAAGAGTCTATGAAGCCTCTTTTTAAAATCACGTAAGGATTTTCCTAATAGAATTCACTGCTCATAAGTACCATTGTCTTCATAAACTCTCCATCTGAGTGGCTCTAGCAAGCACTAGTGATACGCAAGCTGAAGAGAGGAAAGCATCAGTCAATATACTGCATTTAGGTCAACTCGTGCTGGCAACACAGAACCTGAGGAAGTTAATTTTGATTAATTTCAAGTCCCAGATCCTTGCTTTTCTTTGTACAACTTTCTTAATTCTAGCTTTTGAGTCCACCTAGAATGAGCTTGGTAAGGCAGCATGTCCCCAGAGGAACCGCGTGAGCAGAGGCCTCAAGATAGAAGGGAGCGTGGCCACTCGAGGAGCAGAGGGAAGACCAATATGGCTCAAGCGTGGTGAGGGGTGAAGACACAAGACGGGACTGAAGAGAATTCTGGGTCATATTCTTTATGCGGCTCAGCATTCTTCATCCAGTTATCAACTGTCACTGCTTAACACCGTATTCCACAATAAGAACTAGGGTTAGTGAAACTCAACTAGTCCTAGCTCTTACCTGTTAAACACATTTGACATGATTACCCAAACGCATGCTAATTCTCAAGTGACGATCATCCCCAAACCATTTTACAGCTTAAACAAGACAACACAAAACAGTAAAAAATAAAACAGCAAGGCCTGTCAAAACAGAGGGCAGAAGGTTCAAAAGTTCTCTTTGTCTGCATAGAATGGATAGTTAAAAAAAAAAAAGTTATTGTGGCTATATGCTATCTCCCCCAGTTATTCTTGAGAACCTAGGATCCATATATGAAGTTATGGAATTTAAGAAGCTATCCTGACAAGTAATTAGCTCAGGGAAAATCTCATGGGACCTCTACAAAAAGTCTGGACACAGAAAAATCTCCAGGCCTAAGAGCATGCCACTTCCCTGATTAATATCCAGAGTCACTAATCTGGAAAGCAGGAGAGCTTCAAATAGTCAGTGGCAGACGAAATAGGGGAATATAGTGAGGGACAGGATGAAATTGGGGAGACGTATACACCTTACCCAATAACATGATGGATCCTGTCGCCTCGTTGGAAATTAGCAGAGAGTTCATGAGTTTCAGCCTCCTGGTTCTCTGTTCCTACTCAGTTGCCCACATTTTAAAACCCCAGTGTCTGGTGTTGGCTATTGAACCATGTCTCCTGGACTTTAGCTATTTAAGACCACAGTTATTGCATCTTTCCTGATCCAAACCCTGAACAGAACCTTGGCCTGTGTTTTGACCACATTTAACTTCCAGCCTTTTCAGGTCTGCCATTTTGGTATCCATCTCATGGTTATATTTTTCTTCACATAGATGGCTAGTATATATTTCAATGCTAGCTTACAAGTGTTCAATGGTTAAGTGCAGCACAATGAAGCAGAAATGCAAACAGCACATTTGGAAGCCTTAATATTTGTTATTACTGAACAAATTTTGATGAGCACTTTTTGAGTCCCAGCATTATTCGTATGAATGACATGTACTGCTTTTATTGGAAAGTCACAAGTTGCCTTCTATTTGATAGATCTGTTTGAGAATGTCAGCAGGTCAGGATGCTGATTCTCCTTAGTTACAGGTGCCTTAGCATGGGCTTGGCTTTTTTTTTTCCAAACAAATATTTGATTCTTTATTAATGTACATGTCACTACAGCAGGCTTAGATGGTCAATGCAGGAATAAATAAAATAATTATACTTATTTGAAACAAAGCAAGTGAAAATGAGATTAAAGAGCCCTGATCAAATGAAATGCTACAAACTTTCAGTTAAAAAAACTATAGAAGTTACATACATACCTAATAGCACTAGGAATGTATAGTATCAATTATTGGAAAAATCAATGAGTGGTTCACAGTCATAAGAAACTATTTTAATATTAGTATGTATTTTTCCTTTTAGAGACATTTATAACACATACTGGATTTCTACCGCATTTAAGAAAAAGCAGAAAACTAAACATTACCACATTTACGGCCAACACAGCACTAACTTGCCACAGGTAACCTGCTCCAAAATACCCACTTCTATAGGTTGGCCATGGTATTGAGTGCCTGGTTATGTTAGCAGCTTTCTAAAATACCTATTATTTCCAGAAGTATGTTAAATCCACAAATAGTAGCTTGGCTTTCTTTTATCTAAAGTTTCCATTCCACATCTTGGGCTGGCCAAGTGGCTCAATTGGTTAAGAGTTGGCTTAAGAACACAAGCTCTGAGCAACAGAGCTGCCGGTTTGATTCCCACATGGGCCAGTGATGCTGTGCCCGAGCCATTCAATGAGCTGCCAACAGGTGGCAGGATGGCTCAACTGGTGTAACAACAAGATTGCCTGTTCGAAGGTGGGCTATGCCCACTTGCAACTAAGACTGAACTCGTCACCTTGAGCTGAGCTGCTACCCAGATGGCTCAGAGGCTAGAGCGTGCACTTTTAACGACAAGGCTGCTGGTTCGACTCCCGCATGGAATGGTGGCTGCGCCCACCCGCAACTAAGATTGAACACAGCACCTTGAGCTTAGAGGCCACGAGCTGCCGATAGGAAGCCAGATGGCTACTGGCACCCTCCACAACTAAGATTGAAGAACAACAATTTGGCCGGTCGCCCTCCCCAATTCCCCAACACTGTTTCCCTCCCCCAATTCCCAGTAAAAATCTTTTAAATATAAATAAATAATAGAAGTTTCCATTCTACATCTAAAAGACAGAGGGTGGTGAGTCTTAAGAAATTCTAATATACAAAAACAAAATCATAAGACAGTAACTTGATAAACTGGACAATGACTTTCTGATTTTACCAAAGGATTCACAAGCAGATTCATTTAGATACTGAGATTCCTTGACATATTTAAAATGTGACTGAATTTCCAAAAGCTTTACTTAAAACTTTTCAGTATAAACATCTGTTGTTTGGATGCTAACTCTCAAGTGTTTCCAGTTTGATGATGATGTTTGTGTTTTATTGTATACTCAAAATAAATATGTTGCTTTTCATGGGTATTGTCAAAAGCAGCACATGTTTTTTAAGGTTTCAAAACTTGAAGTAGAATTTGCCCAAGTGAACTATTAGAGCAGTATCTCAAAATCACTGGAGTACCTCTCGTGTTTTAGGAGTAGTGTGAGGGTAATAAATGTTGGGTTTGTTTTTATTTTAAAGGAAGAATTATCTTTTAGATCTTGTTGCCACCACTATATGAGAAACGTTGGTGAAGCAATGTGTACATGGAATCTGTTTACCAAATTCTGCGTGACAAGTTTTAGCCATCATTTTTTACATAACTTAACGAACTTTGTTCCATTTATTGTTTACTGTGTTTCCAGGAGATGCCACTGGCAGAATTCTGCAAGTTAACGTCCTAATTTGCTTTAAGTACTCACCTCTGCAAATTGAACCCCATCTGGGGCTTCTGGGTATTAACCAAATAGTATGCTTTTTTTTTTTTAACTTTGGTATGTACCTCTAAAGTATAAGGTCTCTTTTTAATACTACATTATTATATGTTAAAATTGCAGTAATTTAAAAAATAAATATTATCAAATATGCAGATACTTAAATATCCCCATAACATGTTTTGGGTTTCTCTTGGGTGTGGGGAGGATTGTTTGTTTTTTATAGTTGGTGTATTCAAATCATAATCCAAAATAAATTCTCCACAATGCATTAAGTTGATGTGCCTCTTAAATCTCTTTAGTATTCACAGTTTATTTGTTGAAGAAACCAGATCATTTATCCTGTTGTTTTTTTTCACTTCCTGTATTTTGCTGATTTGTACTCTCATATTGTTGTCTAATCTGTTATTCCTTATGTTTCCTATAAGCTGGTAATTAGAACTAGAGGCTTGATCAGATTGAAATTCAATTTTTTGGATGAATGCTTTTTAAATCAGAGAAAATTAATGGAAATTTATAGGGACAGAATCCAATTTTATTTTATTTTTATTTTTATTTTTATTTTTTATTTTTTAGCTGGGCCATCCTGCCACCTGTTGGCAGCTCAACGGCAACTCAGCTCGGGTTGGCATTGAACCGCCGTGGCTCAGAGCTCAGCTTGCACTCTTGAGCAAGCTCTTAACCAACTGAGTGACTCAGCCGGCCCAAGAATCCAATTTTAGATGAAGGTGTAACATTAGCTTTTAGAGTTACCTGGGGAGGAGGACAGTATCCCAGACCTACTATTTGTCTGAAATTTTTAGGAAATGAGTAGATCCTAAAATTGCCCATCAGTAATATCACTTAGTAGTAAAATTAAGTTTAAATTATAATAGAAGACATTTTTTTCAAAAGTGAAGTGATTGATAACGACGCACAATCTGTATGGTCATCAATGATGACATCATACAAAATCCAGAACGCTAATTGACACATTTTTTCAGATGAGAACAGATTAAATCAAGATCACCCAGGGAAATGGTTGTGTACTTGTATATAGTTTTGAACCCATTTTGTTTTCCAAGTAAAAGGGGTAGCAAGTGGAAGAGATAACAGTCGCATTCCATGCCACTTTTCCATCTTGGTAATTGAGAAATGGAATACAAAGAGAAGCAGATTCATGCCTAGGGTAAATCCAGGAGAATTCTGTTCTAGCAAATTTCAAAAAATGGTGCATTAAATTGAGATTTCTAAAGGGGGAATTAAAAGACATCTGAGGTTCTTCAGCCCATGCTCTGGGCTGGCTGCCTGGTGTGGCTGTGGAATGTGGGGCTGCGGCTCTTGGCCCTGCAGTTCACATGCTGAAGGCAAAGAGTGTATGTTCCCATCACACACAGGTCCCACATCCATACGCATATGCAATCCAGTGTCTACAAGTTTGGTCCATTCACTTCCTTTGCTGAATACGGAGTAGGGACAGTCTTCTTTTCTCCCAACAATCCAGGGTTTCCAGCTCTGAGGGAGGGGACCCTCAACTCGCTGCTACTCTACAGGCATATTTTCAATGACTATACACAGCATTCTTTTGTGTCCTCAAATTAAATTTTAGTGAATGATACATATTAAGCTGTCATTGTGAAGATGTAATGTTGCTAAAACGGTCTTTATGTCAGAATTATAATTCAATTGTAAAGTGGTATTTTGTTACAAAATAAAATTTCAATTTTCATCACTACTTTTCAGGAGAAGATGCTAAGGTTTTCTTTTTTCTGGTGGGGAATAAGGAAAAAATAGCTATTTGAAATGTCAATGTTTCTAAACCCAAAATACTATATTTAAAATGGTTTAAATGTAATAAATTCTGGCATTGCTTGCCTTTGGTTTCTTTTCTGGAAAGGTACATCCTCTGGCCAAATGGAAAGTACATTCTTTTTTTCCTTTTTTTTAACAGTTGTGACATTCAAAAACTGATAATTCTATTTATAGGTATAAAATAGAGGTAAAGTACTCCAAGGTAACTTAGTGTCTCTAAAGAAAGATTGGGTTGTGTAGTTTATGTAGGTTATGATTTTTAACTTTAAATTTTTTGATAACTTGTATAAACATGGTGAACTTTTCCCTTTTCTTGGTTTGGATGCTGGGCCTATGATCAGCTGATGGGATGAGGACCATAGTAAACTGGCTTCATAGTGTTGTCATTGTATTTAAGCAATGAATACTCATAAACTATGTCAAAATATATACTAGCCATCTACATAAGAAAAAATGGCCATGAAGTGGATACCAAGATAAAATGGCAGAGATCTGCATTATGTAGAGAGCCTTCAATGTAAAGGGAAAGATCTTATATTTAGACTTGCTAAAGTTCTCTAAGCAGGTCTACTCATCGAGGACTATGAACCGTGTGTGTGTGTGTGTGTGTGTGTGTGTGTGAGAGAGAGAGAGAGAGAGAGAGAGAGAGAGAGAGAGAGAGAGAGAGAGAGAGAGAAGGCTACAGGATCTTGACAAGCAAGATCCAAGATGACATGTATGCTCCGACTGAAGACTATGAACCAAAGCCCAGAGCGCGCTCTCACCTGTTCCTGCCATCCAGTACCAGGCAAGAATCCACAGGAATCAGAACAAGCTCTCAGACTTAGTGAGGTCTTTCATCAACACTGCTAGCACCAGGCATCTGGTTACAGGAAAAAGTCTTATCTGACTCGAGTGCCAGATCCAGGGATCGTACAATACCAACACTCCTGACAAGAGATGTGGTAGCTGGACATGTACTGCATGGATATAAAAGGAAATTCACAAAGTATACATTTAAGACTTTAAGATCCATTTTTGATTTTATAATGTTTTAAAGAAATAAAAAAGGTTTACCTGACAGATTCAGTGACCCTATATTATGCCAGTGAATGGATATTCAATGACACTTTTAAAGGTGAAAACCTGGGTTTTCTCAAATATAATCAAAGGTGCCAAGGGAAAAATGAGATTAGGCTGAAGGATACCGAATCAGATCTTCAGACCTAATTTTCACAAAAAGGGGGAAGGGAGGAAGAGAGAGGAAAGAAGTAAAGTGAGCCACTGTAGCAAAATTGGGGGTTTTAATGTAGGGATATTTATTTTGGTAAATCAAAGTACAAGTAACACACTTGTGCTTTTTTTTTTTTTTTTTTTTTTTTTTTTGAGGGCAGTGTCACTGGCCCTCATACGTGGAACCCGAACCGGGGCCGCTAACTTCCCAAACCAGCGCTTAACCACCACGCCACTCAGCCGGCCCCACACTTGTGCTTTTATGGTGGTTAAATGATCAGGCTCTGAAGTCAGATGATCTGAGTTTGAATCCTGGCCCCACTATTTAGTAGCTGTATGTCTTTAAGAAAGTTGCTTGAACTTTCAATGCCTCCACTTCCTTTCTGTCAAATGGGGATAATAATAGTTCCTAGCTTTGTAGTATTGTGAAGAGTAAATGAGTTATGCACATAAACTGCTTTAACACAGTCACTGGCAGGTAGCAAATGTTTGTTAATATTTAGTTGCTGTTAACATAATCACCAAGCAAACAGTACATACAAACCATGACACTGCTCCTGAGATATTCTGTGACCCTCCCACTAAAACCAAGTCATGCCAAGTCTTTCCCAAAAATGGCACTTAACCCATCTAAGACTCAGGCTGAGTTCCCTGTACCAGTTTTGGAAAGATATCATAACAAAGAAAAAAACCTTTTGCTATGGGACTATAGAAAGAGTGCCAGCTGAGTATTGTGATTGTTTGAAACCTTACATTTGCTTTTTACTATAATAAATTTCTACCATAATCTTGAATGAAAGTGAATAAAAAGATTAAGCGTAGAAATTCTTTCTACCTGAATAATTAACTGCCTTCTAAAACCAATAATCTATTGCCAAATATCAAGTGTTAGCCTAAATTCTGAGGACTATAAAAATAATTGCCCCTGTTCTAAGGCACTCAAAGTAATTTTCAGTGTTTGATGTTAAAATAAAAATCCCATTGGGCCGGCAAGTGGCTCAGTTGTTTAAGAGTTGGCTTAGAGTGCGAGCTCTGAGGAACAGGAATGCCAGTTCAATTCCCACATGGGCCAGTAACGCTGCACTGGAGCTGAGCTGTCACTGAGCTGCCAACAGGTGGCAGGATGACTCAGCTGGTGCAACAACAAGATTGCCTGTTGGATGATGGGCTACGCCCACCCACAACTAAGACTGAGCTTAGCACCTTGAGCTGAGCTGCCGCCTGGATGGCTCAGTGGATAGAGCATGTGCTCTTAACAACAAGGCTGCTGGTTCGACTCCTCCATGGGATGGTGGCTACGCCCACCCGCAACTAAGATTGAACACAGCCGATGGGCAGCCAGATGGCAACTACGCCCTCCACAACAAAGATTGAAGAACAACAATTTGGCCGGACCCCTTCCCCAATTCCCCAACACTGTTCCCCTCCCCCAATTACCCAATAAAAAATCTTTAAAAAAAAAAATCCCATTATAAATTGTTCCTGTATCATGATAAAAAGAAAATCATAAATACTAAAAATTAAATTTCTTTTACTTAGAAATAATTCTATACCAAATAACAGTACATAATTTTTCAACACAAAAAAATTATTCTGGCGTAAGAGGGAAAAAGACAATCGCAAAATTCACCCATCAGTGTATCAGGATGCTCCAATGATCAAATCAACCTTACGTTCACCTTGCTCATCTGTATAATTCATTAATATTAATAAATCCAAATTTCCCTCACAACTATATGCTTTTGTTTGTTTGTTTGTTTGTTGTTGTTTTTTGAGGGTAGTGTCACTGGCCCTCATATGTGGGACCCGAACCGGGGCCACTGGCTTCCCAAACCAGCGCTTAACCACCGTGCCACTCGGCCGGCCCTATATGTTTTTAATGAGACAATCATTTGGTTCACATTTGCTGGGGTGAGGGTGAATCTCACATAGGGTAAAGTAACCAAATCTGAATTTGGTTTACTTCTTACTTAGATATTACTTGATTGATTTGATATACAGGAAAACTAAAATATCTTCTGAGATAACATATCTCACCTGCCTTTAATAGGAAAGCATTCTTTAAGTAGGGAATAATTTTTTAAAACTTATCTGAGTCACTTCCAGGTACCTCTTCCCAAGCTATAATGTCAAGTATTTGACGCCAGCCAAGGGACTCTACCTGAAACACTAGAGAAATTCAGTAAAGGGCTGATTACAGATAAATGAAGGGAAAAAAAAATCAATGACTTTTCCATATACCATCAATAAACACTTAGACAATAGTTGGGGGCCAGGAGAACCCCTTCACGGCAGCAAAAAAAACTTAAGAACTGTTGAGACCTATATGAAGAAAATTGTAGAACTGTAAGGGAAGATTCTTGTTTATACATTTAAGAAAAATTTTCTAAGAATCAAACTGTACCAAGTGCTGAAAGTATAAAATTATACAGGCCCGTGATACGTTCACTGTTACATAAATAAGCAATTACAGAACACACAATAATGGACACAGCATCTTATGGGAGCATAGTGTGTGTGTGTGTGTGTGTGTGTGGTGTGTGTGTGTGTGTGGTGTGTGTGTGTGTGTGGTGTGTGTGTGTGGTGTGTGTGTGTGTGTGTGAGTGTGTGTGTGTGTGTGTGGGGAGGGAGTGTCCAGGGGATAAATAATTCAGTTTGGGGCACTGTCAGACAAAGGTTCCTAAAAGAGGCGATGCCTGACCTATAAAGGATGACAAGGAGTTGGCCAGGCAAAAAGCTAGGAGATTGCAATTAAAGGCAAAGCCAAAATCAGAAAGTGAGAAAGTGCAGGTATTATGATGGGTACCTGCATGCAATTTGGTGTTACTAGAGCATAAAATTTGAGGAAGGAGTAATGAAAAATAAGGAAAAGGTATAAATGGAAAAATATAACATTCCTGGATGAAATCTCACAGCAGTACAAATGTCAATTCTCCCCAAATAAATATTTATATTCAATGCAATTCCAATAAAAATCCCAATTTTGGGGGGCGGGGGAATTTGTCAACTATTATCGTTTCATCTGCAAAAGTATACACATAAGAACAAACAAGACTTTTCTGAACTTTTAAAAATCATCTGGGGGCTGGCTGAGTGGCGCGGTGGTTAAGCACTAGCTTGGGACGCCAGCGGCCCCGGTTCGGGTCCACATATGAAGGCCAGTGACACTGCCCTCAAAAAAAAAAAAAAATCCGGAAGAATAAGCCCTACCTACCAAATAAAAATGCCAGACTATAAAGTTAAGAGTCATTAAACAATGTAGTCCTGGCAGAGGAATAGGAAAATAGAGTCCACACTTCAGAAAGAAACCCGGGCATCCAAATTTATAGACAACTTTGTATACAAACCCAGGCAAACAACTTTGTATGTGATTTCAAATCAGTGGGGAAAGAATGGAACAGCCGATGGGTGGGGCAATTTGTTATCCACATGGAAGAAAACTTACATTAGGTTTTCACATTTTTTACTACACACACACAATTTCAGATAAATTTAAAATATAAATGCAAAAAAAAATTAAAATACTAAGACAAACCAAAAGGGAATATAGTTTTATCTTAGGACAGGGACTTTTCAAAGCAAGACTTGACTGACACTCAGAAAATCAATAAAGGAAAAGATAAACAGATTTTATACTTCAAATTGAAAATTTCTGTTAAGCAAGAGATGCTACAAATATTAGAAAAAGAAATTTAAAAATTACCAACATAAAGACAAAGAGCTAATATCCTTAAAAATACCAAGAGTACCTAAAAATCAACTCAGAACTGAGACACTCAATAAAAGGGAATTGAGGACAAAACATAAGATTAGACAAATTAAGATAGCATAAGAGAAGATGCTCAAACTTGCTAGTTGTCAGAAAATTCAAATTTAAACACTGATAAGAGACCATGAGACACAAAAATTTTAAAGGATGATACATCCAGGGCTAGTAAGAATGTGGAGAGATGAGGCATTAACATAGTGTTATTAGAAACATACACTGGAACAATTATCTTTTTTGAAAGATAATTGGGCAGTACCTCTCAAAACTAACCAAAGCAAATACTTTTAGAACTCAACGTACGAGTAAGTCAAAAAGAGTAAGCTAAGGAACACATTAGGGTCCCCAAGACCACCCCCAGGTTCAGTGATTTACTAGGGGGACTCATCAGACTCAGCATATAGTTGTACTTATGGCTATGATTTATTATAGCAAAAGATCACAAAACAAAATCAGGCAAAGGAAAAGGTACACGGGGCAAAGCCCAAAGGCACAAGCTCCACAAGTCCTCTCCTAGTGGAGTCACAGTGGATGTGCTTAATTCCTCCAGCAATGGGCATAGGACAGTACATATAAAATGTGGTCTATCAGGGAGCCTCATTAGAGAGAGACTTGGTACCCAGGGTTCTCTTGTGGGGCTGACCACATAGGCACTCTCTGCCTAGCCTATTCCAAAATTCCAGATACCCAGAAGGAAACCAGGTGTCCAGCACAAACTATACTGTTTGTACAAACAATTTAGGTCCAGTGAGCCACACTTATCAGTCCTGGGAATGGTGAGAATCCGCCCAAATTCCAAGTTTCCAGACACCAGCCAAAGGGAAACCCTGCAAGCAGGTCTTCCTATGGATCAGCAGTCTCAGGCTTGCTACGTTAATGCTTTTCAGTACAACCATGAAGAGGGAAAATAAACCATATGACAGGAAGAAGAGAATATGTATTTAGAGTTGGGAGAATTAGATTCTAGTTCCGTCTTAAGATAACTTCATTTTTTCATCTGTGAGACACATTCATCCTTTCATACATTGATTCAGTATTTATTGAGCACTTATTACACACTGTCCCAGATGCAGGTAAATAAAACAACGTCCGTGCCCTCCTGGAGCTTCAATTCTATCTACACAAGGTAAATATGTAATGTGTCAAGTGGTGGTCAGTGCTGCACAGAGAAACACAGCAGGGTAAGAACAGCTGGGAGGGGGAGGAGGGGGAGGGAGGACTGCTCGTGCATTAGGCATGGTCAGGGAAGGGCTCTCTGAGGAGTAACAGTCTGTAGAGAAGGAAGGAAGGGAGGAAGGGAGGGAGGGAGGGAGGGAGGAAGGGAGGGAGGGAGGGAAATATTTTTTGCTGGTTGGACCCACATCGGATGGTGAGCTGAGCCCCCTCCTCTCCCTCCCCACTGCAACTAAATTGAAAGCGGCCACTGGACTTGGAGCTGAGCTTGCACCCTCCACAACTAAGACTGAAGGACAACAGCTTCACTTGGGGATGATGGGTCCTAGAAAAACACACTGTACCCCTTCCCCAATGCCCCAACACTATTCACTTCCTCAATTCCCCAATAAAAATCCTTAAAAAGAAAACAAAAGTAGAATTACCATATGATCTGGTAATTCCACTTTTGGATCTTTATCCAAAAGAATTAAAATGGGGAGGATCTCATGGAGATAAATGCACTCCTATATTCACTGCTGCACTATCCCCATAGCCAAGATGTGGAAACAACCTAAATGCCCATCAGCCAATAAATGGATAAAGACAATGTGGTAGATATATACAGTGATTATGATTCAGAATGAAGGGAAAAAGGGCATCCTGCCACCATAGGTGACAACATGGATGGACCCTGAGGCCATTATGCTGAGTGGAATAGGCCAGTCATAGAAGGACAAATACTGTATGATTGCACTTACATAAGATATCATCTAAAACTGTCAGACTTGAGGAAACAGAGAGTAGAGGAGTGATTGCCATGGTCTCAGCGGAGGGGCAAATGAGAGGTTGTTGATCCATCACATAGAGTTTCAGTTTTGCAAGATGTAAAGGTTCTAGAGATCTCCTATCCAACAATATTGCACCTGGAGTTAATATTCTGCACTTAAAAATGGAAGAGGGTAGATTAAATGTTATGTGTTCTTACCATAATAAAAAGATTAACAAAACCTACCCATAACCAACCAAGGAATAAAAATAACACCAATAAGAATGAAAGGACAGTAGACTCCTCCAAGGTCACTGGGGATGCCTCTATCAGCCATAAAAGCCAGTTTATTTAGGTTCGTCCAATCAAGGGAGAAAACTGGTAATCACAAAATCTCAATGATGTTTGGAAAGAGAATACACCTCTCCCTGACCCTCACTTTCTCCTGCTTTCTCTCAGTTTTCCCTCTCTCTCTCTCTCTCTCCCTCCCTCTCCCCCTCTTCCCTTCTCTCTCTCTCCTTCTCTCCTTCTCCCTCTCCCTCTCCTCAGTCCCTCCCCCTCAGCTAGGCCTGTTCTCCTCCCTGAGAATATATAACAAATACCAGAGGCTTAGGCCTCTCTCTCCAACCCTAGCTAGGCCCATTCTCTGCCTTGAGAATGTATCACTAATAAACTGTGTGTGTGTGTGTGTGTGTGTGTGTGTGTGTGTGTGTGTGTGTGTTTTATATATACATGCAAACCCTTACAAAAGGGTTTTTATCAGCCTAGGCTTTGAATTAGGTTTAGAGCTTGAGTGATTTGTGAATTTAATGATTTTGGAAATCAATTTAATAAATTCAATGATTCGGGATTAGGTGAGGCAGGCAGGTTACAGTCACTGAATTGTCACAGGGGCACAGAACATAAACAATTTGTTTATGAAAACTTTTAGGATTTTATCTTTTTGCTCCCAGAGCAGTTTGTGCCAACAGGGGCTAGGTCTTGCCTTTCTAGTCCTGGAAAATTTCCATTTTTAGTTGTCTAAAATCAGTTCTCATTACTGTCTTTATTTCTCTTAAGAACCATAACAGCAGACTATTTTAAACTTTTGTATCTTAAAAACACACATTTGCATAGCACCCATTGAATGGTAAGTGTGTGTTAAATCTGTTTTGTACTGAACTCTGACACGTTTTACTCAGGGATGATTCTGCTTATTTTACCTCTGTCTGATACAAATGTTACTGAATTCCAGAACCTGCAGCAATTCCTGGGTCACCTTATTCTTGGGGTTTCTGATTTTAGAGGTTTGAATCATATTGTCTACCATTGCATTTTTTTAATTAACAAGGGATTTAATACATACATCTATATAACTATAATGTGGAAAAGATAAGGCAAATGGGTAGGGGAAAAAGGAAGCACCAATAAACAGCAGTTTCCTGAGAGTTTCCCAACTGCAGAAAAGGTCCAGAGCTTGGGTCAGGGGATGAGCCCAGAGACAGCAGTGGCTATGCAGTTTAAGCAGTTGTTTTGTCCTCCACTGCAAGGTGTCTCAAGACCAAGGGAGTTCCAAACTGGGCTCATTCACCCCTTACCCATACACACACTGGGGCAATACACATACAACACACAACACACAACACACACACTCCTGAGGGGTGGTCCTCTGGCTGGCTGTAGAAAGATAACAGATCAAATGTCCCTTTCCCAAGTTAAAGGCTCTGCATGGTTGAACCTTGGGTCTCTTTGCCTACTCAGTCTGTGGGTGGAGACATAAGCTCATGGAATGTTGACACTGGGTGGTGCTATGTAAAATGGGAAGCAGTCCTTTCAGGGGCCAGGCGGAGACTCCAAGAAGGCTGTCTAAGGAGCAGGGGTGGTGTCCATGGGCTCCGAGTCCTCCACAGGCTTTCCAGAGGTGCTGTTCGCTGGAGCCTGGGTGCCCGCAGAACTCACGGGGGCCTGGTGGCCGCCTACTGCAGCAGGAGCAACAGAGGATTTCGCCTTGCCACCACCACAGGTCCCTGATGTGGGCTGACGGGCCCGTTTGGGGCCACCCGAATAGCATGGTGCGAGCCTCAAGTACTTCGATCCAGGGGGGCCGATGGAGTCGACCACACCGTCTGGAGAGTTTTCCACCCGGCAGTAGGCTTGGGGATGTCTATGGGATCTGTTAGAGCAGCACGGGGGTGACCTCGCTCGGGGGCGTCTGCGAGACCTCTTATAGAGGCAAGAGGGAGCTGCTGTGAACGTAAAAACATCGGATGGCGGAGTCGTGTCCATGTCTGTGACATCGGAATTTCCGGTCACGTTTGCAAACGCATTGGCTGAAGTGGATGGGACGGCCACAGAGTTGATGGGCTGGGCAGTGAGGAGAAACGGGCTGGCAGAAGGGACTGCAAGAGGGGTGGGTAAAGGTAAAGCAGAGGTAGGATCCACACACATAGGGGGGTCGGGGATTCATGTGTGCAGGAGGGCAGCTGGAAGGAAGAGGGTGAGGTCATAGCGGGGGTGGAGCCATTTGAAGCAGGAGGAGTTGTAACTAGGACTAGATGGAAACGGCCTCCATCCTTTAAAAGTGGAATCCCCAACTTGGTGTTAGCACTGGGAGGTGGCAGAGAACGAGGACGTGGGGGAAGAGAAAAGGGAGGGAGTGTGTGTCCTGTGTTGTGGTCAATAGTTGGTCTTGGAGGAGGGGAAGGGACAGACGAGGTCGGGGGTGTGGCAGGTGGGTCAGCCCAGTTGGCAGTAGCTGGGACCTGACCAGGGTGCGCAGCCCGGGGCAGGGAATCTGCAGCCACCCCAAGTGGGGTAACAGAAGGGGCAGACGGGGTGGCACTGCTGTCCGCCATGGCCTTAGTTTTATCTTCCCTGGTCTGACTGCTCTGACCAGTAGGGGTCTTGAGGGTGGCAGAGTTCCTGTCAATAGTCAAGCAGGGCAGCGTACCGGCTACGGGCAGCTGCGGCCCGGGCACCACAGGCGTGGCTGCCCGCTCAGGGGGCGAACGGGGGGCAGTCACTGTGGGCCCTGGAGGAGGGGTCCTTACGGTTCCTGAGGCCCTGGCTGGCCTGGAGAGAGGTGGACCAGGTTTCTTTGGAGGGTCCCTCAAGTTCGCCAGGGGGAGGCTCCGCAGAGAGGAATGCCTGCCCCACCGGGAAAGATGCGCCTTCTTCCTCCGGGAGTGCCGCCTGGCTGGCCGCAGCACACGACCCGGGGGCCTGGGACCAGGCTGGAGGCCACGCGGGGGAGCAGCGGGGTGGTCCCAGTCAGGGGGGCCATCGGTGGTGCGCACGGGGAAAGTCACCCGGCCAAGGCCGCCACCCAAGGTGCGACGCCCACCGCACGAGGGGCAGCGGCCACCACGCAAAGGGCGGCGGCAGAATAGCCGGCGGAATAGGGGCAAAAATCGGCTCAACACATTGCCCATCTAGAGGCAGTTGTGCGCCAATCGAACCTGAGGCAAGAGCACGAAACACCGGCAGCGTCTCCGAGTTTCTGTCTCGCTCAAACTCTAGCAACGCACTGAGCTAACTGTCCAGCCAGGGGCTTGTGACGTCTCCCTGGAAATGGTCACGTGGCAAGCTGCACTTCCCAGTCCAGCACATGAAGAGAGGACGTCAGAGGTCAAAGGGCACGGCCTCCACGGCCAGCTAACCGCTTCTGGACTTCCTAGAGCCCGGGGCTGCCTGCAGCGGGTTACAGGTCGTTTGCACCAGATGGACTGCCATGTGGGGTCCATTCAGAGCTCCCATCCACCAAGGAGGCCCCGTCTGTCAGAGCTCACCCCGTCAGGGCCATGTGTCTGCAGGCCTTCCCCAGGCCCAGGAGGCCACAGGCTGATCAAAGCCCAGGTCCCGGAGGCCACAGTCCCAGTGTGGCCCACCTCCTCCGGGGACCTCCCCAGCCTCGATGTGAGCCCTGGAGCCAGGTGCACTTTCTCCATGGCCGCCCTGCCTGCCAGCATCACCTGGTCACAGATGCAAAGGTTTCTGAGGTGTGGACAGGAAGCCCTGACCTGACTGGGTGCTGCACCTTGCGACATCCCTTCCTGGCAGGCAGTTTCTTTCTTCACTCCTTTTTAGAAACTTGGTCAAACAACATCTAAACAGACCGTTCCTCAAGTCATACAGTTGGTAGCGGCTTAGCAGGGATTCAAACGCAGCTTGTGTGATCACAGTGATTCCTTACCGCGTATTCATCATGTACCTCTCTCTTTCTCTCTCCCTCTCTCTCCCTCTCCCTCTCCCTGTCTCCCTCTCTCCTTCTCTCACTCTCCTTCCTTTCTAACCCCTCACCTGGCCTGGATATCTTAGGGAAAATGATTATTTCTCTAGTTTCTAGTTTCCCGTAATGTGCCAAGTTAGACCCCTACATAGGGACATCCTAGCAGCCTAGAAAGCTTCCCTCCCTCTTTGAATCTTTTCGATGTTAACTTTATCAGGCAATTCTTCACTATGTCCAAACCCCAATATGGGCTCTCATCCTTACTAGGTACCCCCTGGTAGCAGTTCTGATACAATGTGCAATTATCAACTGAGGCAGGGAGATTTTAGATAATTTCCCCAAAGTCACAGGGGCTGAGAAAGTATATAAGTCTGATGCTGAAGCATGAGCCCTTAGCTATCATACCACACTGTCTCTCAGCTAAAGTTCCCCACTGCTGTACAGACCCGGGAGCAATGCTCTCCTCCATCAGGCACACCTTACTCTAATTCTACTCCATAATTTATGCACCTGAAGAGAGAGAGTTAGGAAGAAAAATGTTTTCCCATTGCACATTACACAAATATAGATTTCTTTTACAGGCAAAGCACATTTCTAATTACTGGGCATTATAGCAATCAATGGAAAAGATAATTTTTTTAATGAAGTTTATGTCCTTGAAAAAAGAAAAAGAATAATTATACAAATTTAATGGACTGAGGAAAATTTTTCTCAATTCCCAAGGATTTATATCTTCAGAGACACATCAATCTCCAAGCCCCGTCATCCTAAAATAATGCTTCTATTTTACATTGTTAGCTCTCTAGCCCTTTATGATTTTCACACCTTAATCAAAATTACACACAGTAAGCATTTGTAGTATTAAAAACAATTGCATCCTCGCAATAAAAACAGCAGAAAGAGGATCTTAAGTTTTTGGAAAAATGTGATTGACAACAACCAAAAGAAACTTAATGTACCTATTTTAAAAATCAAGAAGCAGAATTTAAGAATCATTACTGGAGGTGAAGAATAATAAATAATAAAGAAAATTATCACAATCTTAAATTTACTTACACCTATTAATATTACTTCAAAATATATTAAGCAAGAACTGGCAGAACTAAAAGAAAATTAGTTCACTCCATTAGCAATATGGATGAGTTGCACATAGTATTATTAACCAGTAAGACTCCGAAAGGACATGGAAAATGAGTAAAAATATGGAATACATAAACAGCACAACTAACATACTTGACATATTCAGAATACCATCTCCAATAATGAAACCGAGTGGCACGGTGGTTAAGTGCTGGCTTGGTCCCAGTTCAGGTCCCACATATGAGGGACAGTGACACTGCCCTCAAAAAAAAAAACAAAAAAAAAACAAAAAAAAAAGAATATGTCCTCTCACCAAAGTGAAATGAAGTTATGGATTAATTAATAGAGGGGGGGGGAGGGAGAAGGGTAGAGGGGGGGAGAGGGAGAGGGGGAGAGAGGAGGGAGAGAGAGAGAGAGAGAGAGAGAAGCTGGAGAAAATGAGCTAGAAATTCACAAATTTCTGGTAATTAAACAATACTTTTTTTTTAATGATGCATGGAACAAAAAATGAAAACAAATTACAAAATATTTTAAACTCTTAAAGATAAAACATTACAAAATTTGTGGGCTGCAGCAAAAGCAGTATTTTGAGAAAAAGTTTATAGCTTAAAAAATGCATGTAGCAGAAAATAGAAAGCTTGAAAATAATGCTTTTCTTTCAATAAATTGGAAGTAGAAACACAAATCAAACCTAAAAATAAAGAAAATAATAAAGACAATAAATCAATAATGCAAATATTGAGAAAGGAGGAGGAGAAAGGAGAAAGAGGAGAAGGGGGAGGAGGAGGAAGAAGAGGAGGAAGCAGGGGAGGAAGAGGAGGGGAGGGGACGGGAGGGGAGGGGAGGGGAGGGAGGGGAGGGGAGGGGAAGGGAGGGGAGGGAGGGGAGGGGAGGGGAGGGGAGGGGAACAGAAAATATAAGAGTTATATTTACAATCAGAACTTTCTGGTAAATAAAGGACCTTAATTAAGAACAGATGGGAAGAAACAAAGATCTTCAACTGCCCTCAAGCCTGAAGGGTGGATCACAAAATGAAAATATTCTAACAATTAGCACAATCCAAGGCAAATGAAGGAAAAGGCACAAATTTATCAGCCAATGAGCTATAAACATGATCACTGAAAAGGGAAAAAGTCCTATAGCTAACTAATTTTTGACAAAGGCACCAAGAACACAATGGGGAAAGGGTAGTCTCTTCAATAAATGATGTTGGGAAAACTGGATAGCCACGTGCAAATGAATGAAACTGCACTGCTGTCTTATACCACTCACAAAATTTAACTCAAAATGGATTAAAGACTTTAATGTAACACCAGAAATCATAAAACTCCTAGAAGAAAACAGAAAATAAGCTCCTTGACAATGGTCTTGGCAATGATTTCTTGAATAAGACACCAAAGCACAGGCAATAAAAGCTAAAACAAGTGGATGGGACCAGCCGAGTGGCTCAGTTGGTTAAGAGCTCGCTCAAGAGTGCGAGCTGAGCTCTGAGCAATGGCGGTTCGATGCCAGCCCGTACAGCTGCCACAGGATGGCTCAGCTAAAAAAATAAAATAAAATAAAATAAAAAAAAGTGATTTCAAAAGCTAAAACAAGTGGGATTACAGCAAACTAAAGAGCTTCTGCACAGCAAAGGAAGCCACCAATAAATTGAAAAGGCAACCTACAGAATGGAAAAAAATTTTGCAAACCATAAAAGGGGTTAATATTCAAAATACATTTTAAAAAACCATATAACTCAATTGCAAAAAAGGAAATAATCCAATTTAAAATGGGCAAAGGAGCTGAATAGACACTTTCCCAAAGATGACACACAAATGGCCCATAGGTACATGACAAAGTGCTCAACAACACTAATCAGCAGGGAAATGCAAATCAAAACCATGAGATTACCTCATACCTGTTAGGATGGCTATCATCAAAAAGACAAGAGATAACAAATGCTAGTGAGGATGTGGAGAAAAGGAAACCCTTATACACTGTTGATGGAAATGGGAATTGGTACAGCCATTATGGAAAACAGTATGGCGGTTCTTTAAAAAATTAAAAATAGAACATGTGATCCAGCAACCCCACTTCTGGGTACATACCCAAAGGAAATAAAACCAGGACCTTGAAGAAATCTGCAACTCATGTTCACTGCAGCTTTTTTCACACCACACACACACACACACACACACACACACACACACAAAATGAAATACTCAGCCATAAAAGAGAAGGAAATCCTGTCATTTGCCACAACACGAATAAAACGGGAGGGCATTATGCTACATGAAATAAGCCAGACAGAAATACAAATGCTGCATGATCTCAGTTACATGTAGGATCTAAAACAGGAAATTCATACAGCAGAATAGCATGGTGGTTGCCAGGGGCTGGGAGGGGGAAAATGGGGAGATGTAGGTCAAAGGATACAAACTTCCAGTTCTAAGAAGAGTAAGTTCTGAGCATCTAATGTACAGCATGGTGACTATGGTTAATGATATTGTATTGTACTGTGTCCTTGAAAGTTGCTGAGAGTCGATCTTAAGCATTCTCTCCACCAATAAACAAAAGCAGTTAACTGTGGGCGGTGATGGGTGTGGTAATTATCTTGGTAATCGTTCTACAATGTATATCACATCATTACATTGTACACTTTAAACATACACAATATTTGTCAATTATTTCCTAATAAAGTTGGAAGAATAATAAAATGGAAAAAAGTCCAAAAATATTTACTAGAAAACAGGGCTTCACTATATTGCCTTTGTTATTAATAATCAAGTTTCAGAAATTCATCCCCAGGGAAACTTCAATATCTAGGAAGAGATTCATACAAAACAGCTTTGCTTGTATTAGAAAGTAGTATTTTCCTGAGGATTCACTGCTTTTAAATCATTTTTTGCAACAAATATAAATTCCTTAGTAACTTATCTTTCCTGAATAAAAACTGTGGTCACTACCACAAGGCAAATGAAAAGGACCGGAGATGTAGCTGATGACAGGACCAACAGGAGCGAGCATGCACTCCACAGGGTCCTTTGCTCACGAAGCGCCTCTGATGGGTGCCTGTGGCACGCACCAAGTGTGCATGTGATCAATCAGGAAAGCAGCTGAAAGAATACGGTCACAAGTGTCCCATCGATGATACCAAGCTCCTTCTCAAGGTTTCTCAAACAGAAAAGGGTAGGAAGAAAGAACATGCCTGATGCCGAGAATTTTAAACATCTCTTCACCTGCTCCTAAAAATGGAGGATTGGGAAAAAGCTGCTGAATCCAGTCGGCTATCCAGAGGGCACCTCCTCTGGACAGGGTGGCTATAGAAACAAAAGCGCTGACAGGCCTTTCTTGAGATCTCACTACTAGTGTGAGCTAAGCTCTGAGCAACAGCAGTTCGATGCCCAGCCCAAGCTGAGTTGCCATTGAGCTGCCAACAGGTGGCGGGATGGCTTGGCTTAAAAAAAAAAAAAAAAAAACCTCACTACTCTTTGCTGATAAGTTTCCAGTCAGGAAGGAGTGCAGGAAAACAACTGACATCACTTTTCTTCCACGGGCAGCTAATACCAAAATCTAACTAAATGTGAAAGAACACACATAGCTGGAGTGACAGAGTCTTTCCCCCTTGGGGGTGGGGAGGAAATCCCACATCTGTCAAATGCATATTCCTTCCCTACAGCTGATTCTTCAAGGTTTGCACTTCAACATAACACTAAGGGTTTGGGGCATTTTTAATTCTTAACATACATTTTGCAAACTGGAATTACTGGGCCCTACGATAAAATATACTTTGACACTAATTTTATATGTTTCTCTATTGATCTGTTGAATCCAATTTGCAAGCCCACTTGCAATGTGTTCATCCACTTTTACACACACATTTATTAAGTGCATACTATGTGCCAGACTAGAAGCTGGAGATTCAGAAGGTTAAACAAAGTCCCTGCTCTCCTGAAATATGTAATTCCCCTCTGCTGATTTTAGATAAAGTTTAACATCTGTTTCCAGCCAAGACGGAGTACCAGGAACCCAACTTATCCACCCACCTGAAACAACAGAAAAATCTGGGGGAAACCAGGCAGAGTTCAGCAGATTTTCTGAGATGAGAAGACAGAACCAAGAATCCAGGGAAATCAAGGTAAACAGAGTCTTCAGCAGAGAATTCCATATAGAAGGGAGCTTCAGAGAGAGAGAAAACTCAAGATCTAGGGAAGGTCCCCCTTACGTATTCAGCACACTCAGATCACTGCATAAATGTGAGGAACTGCCCAAGTCCACAAAAACAACTGCCCAAAAGGATTACAGGAACCAGTACCTAGTACCCAAAACAGGGCCAGGAGTAGTGCTTGTTCCCACCAGTCAGACTAGAAAACCTTGTAACTCATGGGCATCGGGTAGAGTGGCCAAAGGGGTAAGAAGAACTAACACTGCTCTGGTCCCATCCAAGGAATCTTAAAAGTAAGACAATACCAAACTGTTTCCAAGTAAAACTTAATTTCATCCCAGAGCAAAACTACCTAAGATTTATATGACTACAAGATTATGAAACACCCAAGAATGTAAAATTCACAATTTCTGACATACAATCAAAAATTACCTGGCATGCAAAGAAGCAGGAGAATGCTTCTCCCTGGTAAGGAGAATAATCGATCAATTGAAACAAAGCCAGAACTGACCAAGATATTAAAATTAGCACAAATGGACATTAAGGTTTGTTAACATGGCTTACATCCCCCAATACATACAACAGTTTTAACAACCAGCTTACAGAATTCCTGAATTTTTAAGAATCAGCTCGTAGTAGAAGCCTGCATTCATCCCTCCCATCATCCACCTGGAGTTTAATCTCTCATCCTCAGGTCTCAAGATCAATATCAATTCCTCTGGGACACCTTCCATGATCCTTCAAATCTAAATTAAATGTTCCTCCTCTGTGCTCCCATAAGACTCTGCACTTTCGCCATTAAAGCACTTAATGATATTCTTTCATTTTGTACCTGTCTGATCCATAAATCCCAGGATGGTAAGTCCTTATTCATTCCTGTATCTGCAGAGCATTAGTGCAATAGCTAGCACATAACAACACTTGATAAAAACTAGCAGCATGAGCAACAAAAAAGAACATGCTGATACATGCAACTACACAGATGAATCTCAAATGCATTATGCAATGTGAAAGAAGCCAGAACAAAAGGCTGCACACTATTATATATGATTCCGTTTACATGACATTCTGAAAATGACAAAATCCACAACTCAGTGGATGCCAGAGGCTGGAGGTAAGAAGAGGGGATTGCAGTGGGACACGAGGAATCTTTTTGGGTTGATGGAAATGTCCTGTCTCGATACTGTGGTAGTGGACACACCTGCAAAAACTGTACGCCTAAAAAGGGCGAATTAAACTGTCCATAAATTATACCCCCCAGAACATAAAGTGCTGAATGAATCTATGCTGAGGAGATAATGATGAGTAAATTACAGCTCAAATTCTTAACCGATTTACAGCATCATGGTAAGGGGAGGGGAGCAGCAGTAGAGATTAGATAAAAATACTGTATTAGTTTTTTAGAGCTGCCTTAACAAAGTACCACAAACTGGATGGCTTAAAACAACAGAAATGTATTCTCTCACAGTTCTGGAGGCTAAAAGCTCGATAGTAGTGTGGTATTGGCAGGGCCACGTGCTGTCTGAAGGCTCCAGGAGCGGATCCTTCCTAGCCTCTTCCAGCTCCGGGCTTTGCTGCAATCCACGGTGCTCCCTAGTGTGTAGCTGCGTGGTCCCTGCAGTCTCCGCCTCTGTGGGAGCATGGCTTTGTCCCCCTGTGTCTCTCTCCTCCGTGTCTCTGCGTCCACACTGCCCTCTTCTTTGAAGGACAGTCATTAGATTAGGGCTGACCCTAACCCAGCATGACCTCATCTTAACTTGATTATTTTGGTAAAGACCTGATTTCCAAATAAGGTCATATTCACAAGTACTAGGGGTGAATTAAGGCTTGAACATACCTTTGAAAGGGAAACAACTCAGGCCGTAACATACAATAGCTAGGAAACAAGGCAAAATGAAAACAACACAAAAAGGTGTAGAAAGTGCTGTGGTTCATAAGTTCTAGGGGGCTTATGAGAGGGCTTCATGGTATTCAAGAAATCGTACTGGAAGTGGTCCTGGAGAGAAGAATATGATTTTGGCCAGGAGATATGAGGGAGAGAGGAGGACACTCTAAGTCAAGAGAAGCAATGTTAGAGGACAGAGGCAGGAAAGGTTGATAAGCAGGAAGCAGTCCAATCTGTTGAAAGCATTAGCTGTAAGTATGATACCCTGGGAAGGTAGGCGGGAACCAGGCCCAGGTAGCAGGCGGTCAAATGCCTAATAAGGAGCCTGCACTTCATGCAGAAGATGTTTTGTTGCCACTGCAGGTAGTAACAGTGGTAAGAACAGTGATCTCTTCTCACACTTGCCAGGATAACACAGTGAAGAGGCTCACATAATACGACAGGGGACTTTTCAAGTGTAGTTCTTCGGACTGCTCACATCACTCAGGTTGCAATTACTGATGCCCAACCTGAATTTTCCCTACTGATCCAGCTGACGTATAATATTAGAACTAGAAACAGAGGGACCCTGAACGCTTTACTACTATGTGTAATCTATTTCATTCTACTAAAATAGTTTCCTCTTGAAAATGCAACATTAATTCAAAAGCTTTTATATTTATTTGCTTCAGTAAGAGGCTTTTCTATTAACTTGCAAGCTACAGTACAAAATTTTAGTAACATTTCTACCTTGTAGAGAAACGAATCTCTTAGGTAATTCTTCTCTGCAAAAGAGTGTTCCCAGGGTGCACACCAATTTCTTCTCTAAGGTTATAAACCGATGATCCTCGAACTATAGCTAGGTTATTTTTTACATACAAATACACAAAATAGAGAATATAATTAACAGCAAGCAGCTCTGCTAAAAATCACAGTTAGAATATCAAGGTCACAATTATTGCACGTATTCTTGTCCTAGCATCTATGTCTGTATTTAAGAAACTTCGCCCCGACCCTTCCCTTTGTCTTCTCTCCACGCCCTTTTCTAAAACTATGGAATTGGAATTGCTGTATGGAAATGAGTCCTTGAAACCCTTTGGGGTCTAGCAGTCACCTCTCCCACAAAGCTATATTTTGTCTAAATGTTCTCAACCTTCAGATTACAACTCTAGCATGAAAGGGTGGACAGAGTTTCAGAAAAACTATTTTTGTTTTAATTTTAAACATACACAAAAATCTGATTGCATAATCAGGTAAGTCAATTAAAATGTCATTTTAGTGTCATAGTTCTCTTCTATCACAATATAATATCCCTAAGTTCTAACACCTGACATTCAGCTATAGGTTACAAGTTTAAATCAGATTCTATGTCCAACTCCTAATTATTCAATTTCATAAATGGCAATACCAGTCAACTATTAATTACCAGTGTCTACATCATTGTTTTTCCCTCAGCAATAACCATGAGATACCTTCCTCCCTTCCCAAGTGGATTCCCTAAATCGGGGCTAGAACAGAGGAAGTGGTCAGACCAATGAGCCTGAGTGCTGCCCCTCTTACCGTATTTCCAAACCAAATACAAATCCCTTTCTGACCACAACTGAGAGCATTCTTTCCTACATTTTCCCATTTCCCTTTTTCTTTTCTTTAATAATAGCTTTATTGAGCTATAATTCATATATCACACAATTCACCCACTTAAACTGTACATTTCAATGTTTTTTAGTACAGATACTCCTCGACTTACAATGAGGTGACATCCCAATAAACCCATCGTAAATCAAAACTACCCTAAGTCAAAAATGCATTTAATACCCTGACTTACCAAACATCATAGCTTAGCCTAGCCTACCTCAAACGTAAGCAGAACACGTACCGTAGCCTACAGCTGGGCAAAATCATCTAACACACAAAACCACTTTTACAATAAATTTAATTTTTTATGCATATTGCTTTCGCACCATTGTAAAGTCAAAACTTCGTAAGTCTGCGTATTCACACAATTGTGCGACCATCACCACAATCAATTATGGAACATTTCATCATCCCAAAAGGAAACTTGTACCCATCAGCAGTCACTCCCTATTTCATCCCTACCCTCTAAAACCCTAGGCCAACCACTAACCTACTTTTTTTTCTCAATGGATTTGCTGAGTCTGGAGATTTCATATAAATGAAATCAAACAATATGTGGTCTTTTGTGAATGGCTTCGATCACTTAGCATAATGTCATCAATGCTCATCCAAGTTATATCAGTACTTCTCTTATTGCTGAATATTCCATTGTTTGAACATAACATTTTATTTATCCATTCATCAGTTCATATCACTTTACTTTCTCTGACCCCAGATTGTGCTTGCTTTGATACTTTAAGTAAAATAACTGATGTCTTTAGCAGTCTCTCCTATGGTTTGATGATCAATTTACCCCCAACAACCTCCCAGGATTGCTAAAGCAATTACCACCTATTGGAGTTATTTATCATCCTTTTGGCCACCAGATTTGAATCCCCTTCCTTATGAAACAGTCTTCCTCCTATTATTATATCAAAGCAGAAAATGCCAGATACCCGCTGTTCACTTCTCTTGCTCTAGGACATAGGCACATAAGCAAGGCTGTGTGGATCATAAATACTCATCCTTAGTATTTGAAACAAAAACTAATGACAAGAGTAAGGGACCATGCAGAATCCATTGTTAGTAGTGGATGGTGGCAACCACCACTGGTTTCTAACAGGACAGAGCAGTGTCCAGTATTGATGACACTGGTGTGGATGGGACACGTTGCAGTGTCCCTGTGTGTGACAGTGGCAGCAGCAGCAAGCTGTCACTTGATCAGCTCTGCAAAATCACCTGAGATCCTATTCCTAGGCTTCTACTCTCTCCACCTGGTTCTCGGCCCTTCCAGAGAGGCTGTGAGCTGCACAATACATTTTTAATCAATTTCTTCTCTTAAATTAGCTGAAGTCAGTTTCTGTTGCTTACAATTAGGACCCTAAGTGATACAATATTTCGGTCTACTTAATTTTACATATTTTTGGTATTATATAATCGCATTAACTATGTTTCCTCAAATTACTAATGGGATCCTATGTAAGGAGACATATTCAGGAAAAATAGTATACATCTTATTAATACTTTGCATTATATAGGCCCTTATTGATTCTAAAAGAACAGAACAGAAAAACAGATGGCACAGTATACATGAAAGATGAAAGAACATGGGCTCTGGGGTCAGAAAGAGCTGCTTTTCATTGTTTACTTGCTATGAAACCTTGGGGGACTTAACCTCTCTGGGGCCCAATTTTCTCATTGGAAAAATAAGGATTATAACACTCACTCAGTAGGGTTATTTCCAGGATGAGAAACAATATGTATAAAACTCCCCGGTATCTGACATTTATTAGATGCTAAATAAACTTTTATAGTCCTGCCCTCACAAATCCAAAGCAATCTCCAGCAATTCCTTCTTACAAACTAGGGTAAAGGAAAGTAACATTCATTCCTGGGCCTCACGCAACCAAATGCATGGACTCCAATAAAACAAGCTTCTTTATGTTTAGTGCGCTCGTTAGCACACGCTGTCTCCCGTTTCTAGTATACTGTCTTTCTTGTATTTCTAGATTTTCTGAGCACCTGTTACACACGAATTGAATTATCCGTACATCCATGAAGGCATATATTTATATTAAGTTGTTAAATCCGATTTTATTAATGCAACACCCCTTAACAAAAAGAAAATGAGTACGGTCAAGCTTAAAGCTACTCAACTACCTTGGAAGAGGCCCGCATTTCCCTGGCCTTCCGATCACAGCTGGAGTCAGAGGCATGTGTGTTCCTGCTCTCCTGTGTGTATGAGGCGGGCAGGGTGGTGAGGCACAGGAAAGCACACACTAAAAAGGACGCGGAATGTGCACCACCAGGAGGTAGACGCCCCCTGCTTCAATGCTTTATGCAGAATATGAGCGAGATCTGAGAGGCTTTAGATTATCGGATTCAACTGCCTCATTTTACAGACATGAAAAATGAGGCCCAAATTGGTTAACGAACTTTCCTATGTCAAACAGCTTGTTAGTGGTAGAGCAGGAATCAGGCCTAGGTTCTTGTAGGTGATGGTCCAATATCCACAGCTTTCTTCCACCAAACCATGAATGAAAACTGATTCTGGACATGGAATGTCTCCCCAGCTTGGCACCATTGGTCTAGTATTAACAATATTCCAGATGCCACCAGTATATGCCCCTGCCTGCCCGACTCTGGTTCTCTGCTGACGCTTACCAGGCACTAAGTTAACCCTCCATGCAGCCAAGGCTTCAAATGATGGCACTGGAGGCTGTCGCTTTCCTCCACACTCAGATGTCGCTGTGTCCCAAGGGCAGCCACCTGGGGCCAGCTGTCATGACGTGCTCTGGGAACTTTAAGGGGTATCTCAGAGGAAAGCCTGGGATACCGAGGTTGATTATTTTGCTTCCAAATTGAATTATGCTTTTTAAATGAGATGCTGTTTCTTAAAGGACATTGTCAACCCTCTGCTCCATGTTTTTCAAACATTAAAAATTTTTTCGGGCCGGCCGAGTGGCGCATTGGTTAAGAGCTGGTTTTTGGGATGCCAGCAGCCCCGGTTCGGATCTCACATATGAAGGCCAGTGACATTGTCCTTTACAGCTGACAACAGCTCCACCTGGAGCTGGGCTGTGCGAGCCCCGGTGACGGTGTGGGCTGCAGCCCCTGCTGCAGTGGGCTGCCATAGGCTACAGTGAGTGGCCCGCAGCCAGCGTGAGCTGCCAATAGCCGCAGTGAGTGACCATCCAGAGGCTGGCGACCAATCTGCCTCATCCAGGATGAGCACAATGACGATACCAACATGGGCCAGTGAAGCAACGTCCTCCACAACTAGAGTGAAGAACAAAAAGACAGCAACTTGTCTGTTCCCCTTCCCCGATTCCCCAATAAAATCTTTAAAAATAAACTTTTTTCCAAGACAACTCATCAAGAAGGAAGGAAATGTGATTGCCAGCATGTTGTAAAATTCCTCATAATTTATCAAGTAGTTGCCTTGGAGACACAGATTTCATGTGGCTATGTGTCTTTCATTCCCCTCACCTTACCGCTGTGACAACTGTACAAAAGTTAAAACACATCAGTTTGTAAGAATCAAACAGAAAGCAAAGATTGTTTCCCTGAAGCCTTAATAATCCTTAAAAATAATAAAGCACTAGAAATACCCCTGCGGCGCTATCCTAAACAATGAAATTCCCTATATCCAAACAAACAACATATGGAGCAAAGCTTTAAACATAAAAAAGGTGCAAGTGGGGGCGGCTGGTTAGCTCAGTTGGTTAGAGTACAGTGCTTATAACACCAAGGTTGCCAATTCGATCCCAACATGGGCCACAGAGCTGCGCCCTCCACTAGATTGAAACAACTACTTGGCTTGGAGCTGATGGGTCCTGGAAAAACACACTGTTCCCCGCTTTTTTTTTTTTTAAGTGAAAGTACTAGAAGAAAACACGGGTAAATCTTACTGTATTTTTAATCTTGGGGAGAGAGTTTTATAACACAATACAAAACCGATATAACTCCATAAAAGGTCAAGTGTCTGTATAGCCAAAAACTATGAAGTCAAAAGACAAATGATAATGTAGGAGAAATATTTGCAACCAACATTAAAAGACTATTCTTGCAGGGCCGGCAGAGTGGCTCGTTGATTAAGAGCTTGCTTAAGAGCAGGAGCTCTGAGCAACAGGGTCGTTGGTTTGATTCCCACATGGGCCAGTGAGCTGCGCCCAAGCTGAGCCCAAGCTGAGCTGTTGCTGAGCTGCCAACAGGTGGTAGGATGGCTCAGCTGGTGAGAGCACGTGCTCCTAATGACAAGATTGCCTGTTCGATGGTGTGCTATGCCCACCTGCACCTGGGACTAAACTCAGCATCTTGAGCTGAGCTGCCACCGGGATGGCTCAGTGGATAGAGCATGCACTCTTAACAGCAAGGTTGCAGGTTCAACTCCCGCATGAAAAAAAAAAGACTATTCATCTACTACAATGTACACTTTAAAAATCAATTTTTAAAAAATATCTATGATAAATAAAATACACATAACTTAAAAATTACCATTTTAATCATTTTAAGTGTAGGGTTCAGTAGTATTAAGTACATTCACACTGTTATACAACCACCACAATTATCCATCTCCAGAGCTTTTTTATCTTCCCACATTGAAACTCCGTAACCATCAAACAAAACACCCCCAGCCCCTGGCAACTACCGTTCTACTTTCTGTCTCTATGAATCTGACTACTCTAGGTACCTCGTATAAGGGGACTCATACAGCATTTGTTCTTCTGTGATCGTTTTATTTCACTTTGCATAATGTCCTCAAGATTCATCCATGTTGATGCATGTGACAGAATTTCCATCCTTTTTAAGGCTAAATAACATTCCACTGAATGTATATACCACATATTGTTTATCCATTCATCCCATCGATGAGTGTTTAGGCTGTCTCCCCCTTCGGGCTACTGAGTACAAACGAATTTTTTAATCCAGTTAATGGACAGAATACAGGAGGGTTGAGTCTTGGTTTGTGCAGTAGACTGCTGTTGGGAGGGGAAAAGAGAAACCAGCAAAGATGGCAGTAGTCATGTGGGTCTGGAGTGACAAAACTGGAGATTTGAGGCATAACTAGTTTCCCTCACATAATTCTTGATGAATTCTGAAGCGGCTTCAGAAAGTAAAGTGTTTTTATACATTTTTAATATCCCCTGAAGCAGCCTTCTGCTGCTCTAAACTGCCTGCCTGGGCCATCCCTCAAATTACCACCCTGAGTACTAGTTAAATTTTTGGTGCTTGAGTTTGTTAGTGAACTGGTTACAAAGTTACACAGGTTCAGACTGGCCAGCTCCTACCCCTATTTTTCCCTTAAGCCCATTTCATTATATTAGTGTGCCATTCTGCCGAAACCCAGGTTTCTCGGGTTTCTATATACAAGCAGAAATATCTTCATTTCCACACCCAGGAATAAAGATGACATTTCGTGCCTACTACCTGGAGAGAGGAAGAGAGCGAAGTAAAAAGCTGGCAATTCAGAGGATAAGACAAACGTAAAATGTGCAGGAAAAAAAAAAAAGCTCTCATGCGAATAAACTATTTGCCCATTTGTGATTATAAAGTGATGTTACACTATATTAACGCACTAACAGTAACGTGGATATGTACTGAATGTTACTAGTTCAAGGTTTGAACAAGAAAGCAGGACTCTTTTCTTCCCTTAAAAATGCTGCTGCTTGTGTAAGATACAATACTGCCATATACAATGGGACTGTCAGCACACTATTCCTTAGAATTAGCAAATTAGTTTTAGAAGTAAAAGAATTTGGTCGGATGCCAAAAGTGTCAGCTATAGTCCTATCCCCATCAAGCCACCAGTTAAAAAAATCATTTAAGTATTTCATTTTCAAATGTTCCAAATCAAAACAACTTTGGAATGACTAAAAGTGCCGAATCTATCAGGAAGATAAAATTATAAACATCACAACTTTGCGTTTACCTAGGGCTGTTTTTTTCTTAAGCATTAAAAACATCTGCTCAGTAAGCAAGGGGCTGCCAGTTAACAAAAGTCTGTTTTAGGGGTCCCCTTGGCATCTGTGGAAGGCACACATTCCTTTCCTTTCTATGAGATATGTCAACAGGGAGCTGGAGGGAGTGTTAAAACAGACAAGGTGGGAAGGAAGCTGTGAGGTGGCTGTGAACTTTGCTGGACATCTATTAAGGTGTTGATTTAGAAATCACCAGCAGGAAAGAACAAAAGAGAAATGAAAATAACACAAAGTCAACACATTTACTATATGCCCAACACCTACAAGGCACTGTGCCTGGTGCTGTAAGACCAGCCACAGGGGCTACAAGTGGGTGGAAGTAACTGGGGCCTAAGGTAGGACTGCAGTGTTTGTACATTCAATGAGCCCAGGGCTAAATGATGCTGGCCACAGGCTTCCTCTCCCACAAAGCACTAGCGGGGTTTCTGCTCTGGGATTTTATTTTATTTTATTTTTTTAAAGATTTTATTGGGGAATTGGCGGAGGGGAACAGCGTTGGGGAATTGGGGAAGGGGAACAGACAAGTTGCTGTCTTCTTGTTCTTCAGTTTAGTTGCGGAGGATGTTGCTTCACTGTTGGTATCGTCATTGCGCTCTTCCCGGATGAGGCAGATCGGTCGTTGGCCTCTGGATGTCGCTCACCGCAGCTATTGGCAGCTCACGCTTGGCTGCCAGCCGCTCACGCTGGCTGTGGGCCACTCACTGTAGCCTATGGCAGCCCACTGCAGCAGGGGCTGCAGCCCACACCATCACCGGGGCTCGCACAGCCCAGCTCCAGGTGGAGCTGTTGTTAGCTGTAGAGGGCAGTGTCACTGGCCCTCATGTGGGATCCGAACCGGAGCCGCTGGCATCCCAAAACCAGCGCTTAACCAATGCGCCACTCGGCCGGCCCTGCTCTGGGATTTTAAAAAGTGACAGGGAGAGGGCCAGCCGAGTGGTGTGGTGGTTAAGCGCTGGCTTGGGAAGCCAACGGCCCGGGTTCGGGTCCCACATATGAGGGCCAGTGACACTGCCCTCAAAAAAAAAAAAAGTGACAGGGAGAGAGAATGCACCTCATAAAATACCCAACTAACCCGGGGAAGCCTTACTCACTATGCCAGGATGTCTGTCTAATGGAACACACTGGTGAGGGTGGAACAACAGGAACATTCTGCAGAAGGACCAGGGCATTTATTCCTATGGGGACGCACCTGAAGAGAAACGGGGGTTTTCTGAAGCCTAGCCAATAAAAAAGGCAGCTTTGACGGAGACGCAGGAGACACACTGGTCCCACGGCCACTGCTGACACGTTGCCACTTCAGCTCTCTATTGCCCACTTCTGCGCACACATCGTGATCATAAATATTCCCTATTAAACTGCTTTGAGCTCTCTTGGAGAAAAGCAACTTTAAACCAATGAGTCACTGTGACTCAACACTGAATTAGAAAGAAGCTAAAACAGGAGAATAGTTCCCAAAACAAAACAGCACTGAATTCAATTCATTAAAATCTTCTCTCAAAAGTATTTATAGGTATTAAATAAATGTTCCTTATTCTTCTCGGGACAAACTGCGGCATCGTCACTTTTTCTCATCACGCCCCGTATCAAAACCACTTCTGTGCCAATGTCATATGGAGGTCAAGGAATCTACAGGGTTAAAACCTGTTCCACCAACCAGATATCACCATAAAGGCAGCAGACAAAACGCAGAGTAGGATGCATCTTGGGGAACAAAGGAGTAGAAAATGCACAACAAAATCAACAGCATCACTAGCTATTTACCTGTACTTTGTTTCCTTTTCTTTTTGATGAGATACATTTAAGTGATAAAATATTTTACAGAGCCTTTCACACGGCACTATACTCCTTCCATTCAAAGTGGCTTACTTAGAAGCAATGCAATGTCTAGCAAAAGAGGTATACATTTTATTCAGTATCGCAAGACCAAATGGGAGAATGACTCTTTGCTAAAAGCATAAATCACATTTAAAATGTAAGGCCTTCCCAGAGCAAGGGTTTCAAAATAAGAATTTCTGAGCCATAACCTAAGAGAGATAAAGAGCTAAACACAATGGCTAATAACACAGCGCTCTGAAAACAAAAGCATATATTATTTAAACATTGACAAGTTATTGTGTAGTCATCTAATTGACACTATGAAAAGAGGGAAATCTAATTTGTTCTAAATTACACAGAAAATTGAAACAGCAATTAGAATCATCTTAGCAAACTTCCCATCACTTACAGACTTACAACTAGCTAGTGATTTACATGGTTCCTTTGTTTTTTCTGTTACATACCTAGAGAGAGATGTTAGCTCAATTGTACAGCAGAACTTTCAGAGAGAGAGAGAGAATGGGGGGAATAAAATGCAAGCCCGCTCAGTATTTTTATGTTGGATCTTCCAATAACTGAATTTGATGAGCGGAAAGGGAACAAACTATCTAGGCTTCAAGACATATTTGTGTCACCTATATTATCTACAATATGTAAATTATCTATGGATCATTGGAACCAGCGTGAGGTAACAGAAATCAAAGAGAACCTGTGTTTAAACCTCAACTCCACATCAGAAGGACTCATGTCTTGTCAGGGAGACCACTTCATGGATGGTGTAGTGGCCTGACCACTGCACTGTACATCTGAAGCTGCCGCTGAATAATATTAGATGTCAACTATAATTTAACACATATATAGTCATGGGATGTGAAATATAGTGTGGGGATGGAGTCAATGGAATTGTAATAGATATGTATGATATCGGGGGTGGGGGGCAGGGGTAGTCCTTTGTAAGGGGTGAAAAAGATTAACTATTGCATTGTTTTGTACATCTGTAACTAATAATAATAAAAAAGTTTTAAAAAAAAAACACCTCAACTCCACAACTCATTAGTTCTATGACTGTAGTAAAGTTAATTAACATATCTTAACTAATCATCTGTAAAATCAGATTTAATACTATCTACCTTATAGAGCTATTGTTAAGTAAAAGAACTGTGTCATTTAAAAGAGGTATAATGAATATTAGTGCTCCCGAGGGCCGGCTGAGTGGCGCATTGGTTAAGAACTGGCTTGGGACACCAGCGGCCACGGTTCGGATCCCACATACAAGGGCCAGTGACTCTGCCCTCTACAGCTAACAACAGCTCCACCTGGAGCTGGGCTGTGCGAGCCCCGGTAACGGAGTAGGCTGCAGCCCCTGCTGCAATGGGCTGCCATAGGCTACAGTGAGTGGCCAGCAGCCAGTGTGAGTGGCTGGCAGCCAGCGCGAGCTCCCAATAGCTGCAGTGAGCGACCATCCAGAGGCCAGCGACCAATCTGCCTCATCCGGGAAGAGCGCAAAGACGATACCAATAGTGAAGCAACGTCCTCCGCAACTAGACTGAAGAACAAAAAGACAGCAACTTGTCTGTTCCCCTTCCCAGATTCCCCAATGCTGTTCCCCTTCCCCAATAAAATCTTAAAAAAAAAAAAAATATATATATATATATATACACACACACACACACACACACACACACACACACACACACTCCCTACATGCTCTCTCCCTGTTCACCACTTACAAAGATAATACAGTATCACTGGAAGGTATCCTACCTAACATGACAGTTTTCGCTTAGTGTTAAAAAGTTATCATTTATGGAACAGTAGTCATTAAAATGAGGTTTATGAATACTTTTCTTTAAAAATGGAGAAATGTAACATATTCATAGAAAAGTTATTTAAACATGGGCATCTAAGTGAGATTCCTCACAAAATTATTATCTATAATGTTAAGGACAACTCTTGGTATAAGGACACAAGTACAATATTAAACATCACAAAGTACAGATTTCCATCAGCATGTAACCTCAGCCCTCTCAAAGACGCACCTTAGTTGAAGTTCTGCCCATTTGAAATGCTTGGCCTTTCTAATCTTAGCTCTCTCATGGCCTCTTTTAAGAGATAAGCTTGTCTTTCACTGCGAATTGAGCAAATCAATCATCACACCCAGACTAGTGACATATGACACGCATGTGCACTACACTTCCATTGATGGCAAAAGGAGAACACTGAGTCGCTATAGTCCAGTGACTAAAATCCATATTTGGCAAGAACTTTCTAAAATTCATTAGTAAAAATCAAACAAACACTTATATACAGACTGGGTATATTGTTTAAAGATTATCATGTAAAAGACATAATAGGAAAAAGATTAATATAAAGAGGCTTTAACTGAAACACAGCAGCCATGGCTCTTTTTTAAAAAAGGCTGAAACCAAATGTTAAACTGACTAGTTTTAAACTGACTGGTTTTAAAAATATATACACACAGGTTCCAAATAACATGAATTTTCAACACTGCAATTGTTCTGTTAATGAAGAACATAATAGAGACAACCAAAACATCATTAATTTGGAACTGTACAGCACATTATAGAACGTAAGAGGCTTTGAGCAGATTTACATTCCTAATAATGTTTTGTTATATCTAATATTAAAATTACCTTGCAGTATTTCCTAAGCCTCATGGTGGGGTGACTAGCAATATGCTGAGTGGCAAATGCAGCAAACGTGGAATGAGATCTAACATGGTGGTAACTCTCCTATATACACATTACTGAAGTCATTAAAGTTTATACATTTCCTGAAGAACTGAAAACCAGCCCACCGAGGCATAATAAAATAATCAAGAATATAATTAGTTTTAGTATATTGAGTGTTTTTCCCAGAAAAGGCAAGAATGTCCTCTCCCGCCATCTTTAGAACACCACCATAGTACTCCTTGCTCTTGGTAAGAACACAATGTCATCCAAGGGAACTAGACAGAAACTCAGATCTACAGAAATCAGTGACAAGTGCTGGAGATGGTAATATGTGAGGAGATATAAAAGGACATTTTTCTTCTTCTCCCTTAATTTCCTACAAAGACAACTGATGTTTAAAGCAAAAATAACAACATAGCATATGTAGAAGTAAACAATAGCACAAAGAGTGGGGAGGAGGTGAATGAAATTATCCTTATATTTGAGGAGTGGGAATGAAATGTCAGTTCTTCCAAAATTAATGTATAAACTTAATGAAATCCGCCCCCCCCAAGATAGCAATGAGCTCTTTTACAGTAGTTTTATAATCACTTTATAAAGTTCGAATGTAAAAATAAACACTCAAGAACAGCTAGGAACACATTGAAAAGGAAGAACTATGAGAAATATTAAAACACATTAAAAAGCTTCTCTGAATAAAACAGTGTATGGCAAGCTGCAGCAAGTGGACAGAATACTACCCTAGGTTTCAGGTCCATGAAGTCATTCTTGACCTGGCCACAAGTAACCAGACAGATCTGATGACTCAAGTCAGAAAAAGGGCATACAGGGGCCAGCCAAGTGGCGCATTCATTGAGAGCTGGCTTGGGATGCAAGCAGCCCCGGTTTGGATCCCACATATGAGGGCCAGTGACACTGCCCTCTACAGCTAACAACAGCTCCACCCGCAGCTGGGCTGCGAGCCCCCGCAATGGTGTAGGCTGCAGCTCCTGCTGCAGTGGGCTTCCATAGGCTACAGTGAGTGGCCGGCAGCCAGAGTGAGCTGCCAATAGCTGCAGTGAGCGACCATCTAGAGGCCGGCGACAGTGTAGGCTGCAGCCCCTGCTGCGGTGGGCTGCCATAGGCTACAGTGAGTGGCTGGCAGCCAGTGTGAGTGGCTGGCAGCCAGCATAAGCTGCCAATAGCCACGGTGAGCGCCTGTCCAGAGGCCGGCGACCGAATGCAATGACAATACCAACATGGGCCAGTGAAGCAACGTTCTCCACAACTAGACTGAAGAACTAAAAGGACAGCAATTTGTCTGTTGCCCTCCCCCAATTCCCCAATAAAATCTTTTTTTTTTTTTAAAAAAAAAAAGGGCAGAGCACAAAGTCAAAGGGCACCCCACTCTCCACTGATTTAGTCATTTAGGAATTTCTGAGCACTCTCTATGTGCCCATGATGCATAGCTAACTTACACTTGCAGGGTAAATAATGTGTGCCCAGCACCCAGTGGATGCTTGATAAATCCTTGTTAAAACAATGATGAGTGGTAAAGCTAGGGCGAAAGTGGAAACATGCTTAAGATAGTAAAGGAAAAGGGTATAGAATCACACAATTTTTGATAATCTAATTTTGGCCAAAATACTTTCAAAGTGAGATGGTCGGCAGAGTTCATGATGAAGACTGATGAATGGAGACAGTGGAAATGATGATGGTAATGATGGTGATGATGATAGCAGCTAATATTTATTGAGAGGTGATTCAATTGCCAGGCATTGGTGTTCTTTATGTAGATTACCTAATTAAAGGTAGAGTTGACTTTACAAACAAACAAACAAAAAAACAAACAGTGTATGGTACACGCAACAGAGGTGCCAGTGGAATAGGAAGTCCAGAAATAGATCCATCTCTAGCATATGATAGAGATATATTTCAAACCACGGAGGCTAAGGCAGCCTTTTTAATAAACAGAATTTGTACACTAGATAGCTATTTGGAAAAAGATAAAATTAGATGCATTCCTCAAATTAAACAGAAGAATAAATTCCAAATGCTTCAGAGATCTAAATGTAAAATATGAAACAAGTACTAGAAGAAAATATAGGTGAATTCCTCTTTAACCTGAATATAGGGAAAAACTTTCTAGCTATGATTTAAATCCCAGATGTGAATGTAAGACCTGAAACCATAAAACTCCTAGAAGAAAACAGGAAGTAAACTCTCAGACACTACCCATAGTAATATTTTTACTGGTATATCCCCTCAGGCAAGGGAAACAAAAGAAAAAACAAACAAACAAATGGGACTACATCCCACTTTTTCACAACAAAGGAAGCCATCAACAAAACAAAAAGACATCCTACTGAATGGGAGAAGATATTTGCCAATGATACATCTGATAAGGGGTTAACATCCAAATTTTATAAAAAACTCATACAACTCAACACCACAAAACAAACAATTCAATTAAAAAATGGGCAGAGGACATGAAGAGACATTCTCCAAAGAGGACATAGAGATGGCCAATAGACATATGAAAAGATGCTCAATGTCACTAATCATCAGAGAAATGCAAATAAAAACCACAATGAGATACGGGCACCACCTCACTCCTGTCAGAATGGCTATCATCAATAAATCAACAAATAACCAGTGTTGGCGAGGATGTGGAGAAAAGGGAACCCTCAAGTGCTGTTGGTGGGATTGCAGATTGCTATAGCCACTATGGAAAACAGTATGGAGGTATCTCAAAAAACTGGAAATGGAATTCCCTTATGACCTAGCAATTTCACTCCTGGGTATTTCTCCAAAGAAAACCAAAATACTAATTCAAAAAAATATATGCATCCCTATGTTTACTCCAGCACTATTCACAATAGCAAGGATATGAAACAACCAAACTGCCTATCAATAGGTGATTATATAAAGAAACTGTGGTACATTTATACAATGGAGTATTACTCTGCCATAAAAGAGTGAAATCTTATCATTTTCAACAACGTGGATGGACCTAGAGAATATTATGCTAAGTGAAATAAGTCAGACGGAGGAAGACAAATACATATGATTTCACTTATATGTAGAACTTACAGAACAGAATAAAGGAGCAAACAAAACAGAAATAGACTCAGACATACAGAGAAAAAACTGATAGTTGCTAGATGGGAGAGGGTTGGGGAATGGGGAGAAGGTGAAGGGATTAGAAAGTACAAATTGGTAATCACAAAATAGTCATGGGATGTGAAATACAGTATGGGGAATATAATCAATAATGTTGTACAGGTTATGAAGGGTGTCAGATGCGTACTGGACTTATCGGGGGGATCACTTCATAGACGGTGTAGATGCCTGACCACTGCTCTATACACCTATAAGCTGATGTATAATAATATTGAATGTCAACTATAATGTCATATATATATATATATATATATATATATATATATATATATATGGCAAAAAAAATGTATACATATTTTAAGAAAGGAAAAAAATGTATTAAAATTGTAATGCTTGGGCCAGGCAAGTGACGTGGTGGTTAAGAGCTGGTTTGGGACGCCAGTGGCCCCGGTTCGGATCCCACATATGAGGGCCACTGACACTGACTGCCCTCTTAAAAAAAAAAAAAAATTGTAATGCTCAATATATACCAATAACAAAAGATGAATACAAGTCACATTTGACTTCTGCAAACAAAAGGTGATAAACTCAAAAGAAAAACTAGAAGAAAATATTTGCAACATACAACAGAGATAAAGGATTAATATTCCTAATATGCAAAGAGCTTTTTTAAATGGCAGAACAAGAATAAAAATCCTACCAAAAAAAAGGCAAAAAAAAAACGAAAAGATAATTCACAAAAAATGGTCCTTAAAATATGAAAAGATGTTCAACCTGATCCACGATAAGAGAAATACAAATTTGAACCATAATGAAATATTATTTTCCAGCCATCATACTGGCAAAAATTGCAAAGCTTGATAACAACTGCTGGCAAAGTTATGGGCAAACAGATACTCATTCATTGCTGGTGGGAATGCAAAATGGGACCTCTATAGAGGACAACTGTCATATCTAATAACTACATATGCCTTTTCACTTTGACCCAGCAATCCCTCTTTTAGGGATGCATCCTGAAGATAACCCTCCAACAGTGGGAGTAGAGGTGCACATAGCTATTTATTGCAATACAACTTACCATTGAAAAAGACAGAAAGCCACCTACATGTCCAAGGACAGGAGAAGAGCTGAATAAACTAATTTTTATCGACACAACGGAGTACTAAACTACTATTAAAAAGAGCAAAGATCTCTAGGAACTAATGTGAAGTGATTTCCAGGAGATACAGTTAATTGAGTGTAAAACAAACAATGTACAAAAAGAGTACTATATATAACATGCTACTTTTTTAAAAACAATAAATCTTTATTGAAATATAATTCACATACCATGCAACACACCATTTAAAGTGAACACTTCAGTGGTTTTTAGTACCATTAGAGTTATGCGACCATTGCCACAATTTTAGAACATTTTCATTATCCCAGGAAGAAACGTTATATCCATGAGCCGTCACTCTTCATTTGCCCCCAACCTCCCCAGGCAACCACGCTTTCCGTCTCTACAGACTTGCCTATTCTGGACACAGTATGTGAGAAGGAAGGGGGAAAATCAAAAAAAAAAAAAACAACCATATGCCTATCCTTACAAAATGAAACATAAGAAGGATAAGCTAGAAAACACTGAAGGAAATAACCTACAAGGGGTGGAGAAAGCAGGGTGGAAGAGATACAGGAGGGTGCAAAACTTCTGTGGGTGTGTCTTGTACAGTTTTACCTTCTGGAAGATGGCACTGTTTCATATATAATTAAATCAGTAAGCGTGAGTAAAAAACGAACCAAACATACTCCTTTGTATTTCAAGCGAATATCCTGACCACACTGAAGGAGGGTGGGGTGGAGAAAGAGCTAATTCAAGAAATTCATAAACACCATATTTGACTGTATACTCTGAATTGTGGGGCAAAACACTAAATAAATGCTGAACTCTTTTTTTAGTAGGTGTTTTTTGTTTTTGTTTTTTTGTAATGGTAAATGCGACAAGCAGTTTGGAGACTATGCTAGATGAATTACAGGATGGAGCAAATAAGTGAATGGGTTGACACTGCTGAGGGCCAGGGTACTCATTGTGAGAGAAGGAACATACAAATGTGGAGGAGGGGAAGACTAGAAAGAACCCTGGTGGACATAGATGGGAACTGGAAGTACTGGTGTGAACTCAAGGTTACCCCCAAAATGTGTATGCAGAGATACCTACATGCACAGGTATCTATCTGCTCATGTGTATGTATATGTCAGTATATGTATGTGCATACACGTACATGTATTCCCTAGCTCTAACCCCCAAATTTAAGTTTATTTAGGTCCAAATACATACTTTTAAAATTAAACTGGTATAAATCCAGCAACCTTTTTCTAAATGTTGTTTATTAAATAATTTAGACAACACAAGTTGAATATTACTATAACTTGTGTCAAAGAAAAACTCAGCGTTTTATAAAATTTAATGAAGCATGTTATGTTTTCCCAGTCTTTTAAATTATTGCATCTTTTATATAATTAAATTATTTCCCAGTCTTTTAAATTATTGCATCTTTTATATAATTTTCTTATAAATTATATGGTTTCGAATGACTAGAATTTCCTCAATGTGGAGGAAATCAATCTACCTTTTTTAATAGAGGTAAATGCTGCTGGTTTCTCATCATCAAAAACATGAAATAGCACATCCCTCTGTTTTTGTTTGCGTTTTTAAGAAAAGATCCATATTAGTATCTTGCTAACATCAATTTTCTTAGGAAAAAAGGAAAATAAATTCCAGACTCTACTGCAAACTTCAATAATGTCTAAAAATATTGGATAATGGTATTATCATACATGCAATGGAAATATGCAATAGTACGGTAGTTCTAACCTTAGAAAGACAAAGTTGGTATTTATCAAACAGTAGCTGTGCAACTTTGGTGTATATCAGGACCATTCAAAAAGCTTGTTTAAAATAGAAATGCCCAGGTTCTCTACCCAAAATCTATAATATTTTCCCAAACCTCAGTGGAATATCAATTCCACTTAGACAGAAAACAAGAAGGGTATAGGAATGGACCATAGGAATGCTGACACCTACTTGGCAACGCCTTACAATCTGTGGCTCAGCGTAAGACCACAGGAGGAAAAGACAGGCAAGCAAAAGGCATTTTCAATGTGTGGGATGCTACTTCCAAATAGGTGAGACTCAGTATACACACATTTTTCTACTGATAAAAGAATTTTGTTGAGCACAGTTAGATATTTAGTTTCATTCCCTCAACTATTACTTTACAACGTACAGATAAGAATAATTCCAAGCAAACTCTAAGGAGCTTTCCATCCAATAGGAGTCTTGGATTTCTAATGAATGTAGATCAGTGTCACATCCACAGGATACATTTAAACTTCTGTTTCCTAGTCTCTGATTACAATCTCTTGTCTCTGGCATCTTCCCAATATACCTGCTCTTTAAGAGCCCTTCCTAACCTCTTAATTCCTTCCCTATCCATCTCCTACCTCAGAACTAACTGACCATATAAATTTATTCTCATTAGCACTCATTACCTTCCACACTGGCCTGGCAAACCCTATCCCTGAGTTCCTGATATCTCTGCTTCTATATGCCAGCAGGTGCTAGGGACAACCATGACATGCGGATTTGCCCTAATTTTTTAAAATTGTAAAATACACAAAACATTAAATTTACTATCTTAATCATTTTTAAATGTATGGTTCAGTAGTGCTAAGCATGTTCATAATTTTGTGCAATCAATCTCCAGAACTTTTTTATCTTGGAAAACTGAAGCTCTGGACCCACTGAATAACAATTACCCATCCATCTCCTCCTCCTCACCCCCCATCCCCCACCCCTGGTGCCCTGGCAAACACCATTCTACTTTCTGTTTCTCTGAGTTGTACTACTCTACATATCACATATAATTGGGATCATACAGTATTTGCCTCTTTGTCTCTGTTGTGCTCCAAGTGCTTACTTCACTTGGTCCTATTTTTTGTGTGTGTGTCAATTCCTGATGGTATTCCTTTTTATAGCAGTCTCATCCCTAAATCTGACTTATATCTTAACCCTAGTACCCTCTTTTATCTCTCTCTCTCTCTCTTACTATTTTTAAAAGGGTATGCTCCTTTTCTTGTGATAAAAGTGATCCATGTTCAAAGCAGAATAGTTGAAAAACCCAAAGAAAAAAGGCATTGGTTCCTGAATTCACATTACATAAAGATAATAAAATTAGTGGTGTTAAAGTCTTAATAAGCTCCTTACAGTTATTATTTTCTAGGTGTCTGTGTATATACGGATACAAGAAAAAAATTTTTTAACAAACGGGTATTGAAACATATGTACTAGATTTTTATTTCCTACTTGTATCAATCCTACTACTGATGTTTTGTCCTTCTCCCTGTAGCTTTGTTCATGTTTTAGGTCCACTCCTGCAACGATCATTAACTGCTTTGTTCTTCCTGCCTTTTGGACTTGTACCTCAAAGGCACGTGCCATATATTCCACCAAAAAGACTAACCTAATTGGCAAATCTCATTGTCACGCTTTGCTTAAAACTCCAGAAGTGCCACTATGTAGAAACTAAAGTCTAGGACCTTTAGGACTCGGCAGAGGGCACCGTTATCTGCTCCCTGCCTGCCTGCCTCCTCAGACTGCCCCTACCACTACCTACCTGCCACTTTCCACTCCAGTGATAGGCATGGCCCCCTCCAGCCTCCCGTGCACTGGGTGCCTCTCCTCCATGAGCTGCCTCTTGCTGTTCCTTCTCTCTGGAAAGACTGTCACCAATTCTTCTTCCTCTAGCTCACTCTTACACACTTTAAAATTAACCATCTTCTGCCTTCATCATACCCTCCCAGAAAGGGTTCCTTTTGCTCACCCCAGCCTGAATTAGTGGCCCCGTCCTGAAGACCACAGCAGCCTGGGCATTGCTCCGCTACTGGACTTACCACCTGGCTCCCTAGTGACTCACGTGTGCGTGTGTCCACCTGACTCATGTATAGACTGTGAGTCTGAAGGCAAGGGCTACATGTGACTCATCCGTGGATCTCCAGCACAGGGGCAAGTACATAAAAGGCACTTGATAAATGTTTGATGATTAATTTTCTAAATATACTTCCTCATTTTTTCAATTTTCAATAGCTAAATTTATGTTTGCCCTTGATAATTTTTGAATGCTTTCCTACAAAGTCTAGCTTCTACCAGTTATTGTGACCACAATTCTTCCCATTGAATTTTAGTTTTAAAAAACAAAAGTGATACACTACATTAAGGTTCTTATTCTCTTTAGGCTACTGACAGAAAGAGGCAAAGGGAGGTCCAACCTTCCTAGAGATTAACTTCAAATCAAAGAACATGTACAGGTCACCTAATTCGTGCCAGGTTGGACTTTGTGCTGACAAACCATCGCCTTTGTTATCATACACTGACGGTGGGCCATTTGAGAGCCCTACGATGGGGTCATATATTACAGGAGAGAATAGCTGTTCAGGTTTTAAATTTTTTTTCTAATTATAAAAGTAAAAACAATAATTTTTTTTCAAAAATGTCCATAAAATATTTACAGAAAACGAAAATTACTTGCTATTCAGTCATACTGAGATAACCCCCCATTTTACTTTCATCAGTCATGTTCTGTTGCTCACAATTTTATCCAAATTGTACACATTTTAAGTATACCATTTAAAATCACTGTTAAATGACAAATGTGTCCAAAGTTACCATATATTCTCCTATGATCCAAACTTAATGGCTGTATAATATTCCCTTTTATGGTAATTTAACTATTCTAATTGATGGAAATTTAGATGGTTTCCCATTTTTCATTGTGATGATTTGATTAACTTTCTCATACATAAATCTTTATCTGATTTTCTACTTCATTTTGAGAGATTCAGAATAATAAATCTATTGGAAGAGAGAACAAACTTTTTTTTATATATCAGGAAACATTGCTATAATGCTTTCCCTAAATGTTCTATCAATTTTACATACCATTAACTATGTAATCAGGATGCCACTATACCTTCATCAATATTAAACATTATCTTCTCATTTATAGTTGTTAACTTTATAAGGAAATGGTAACTTACTTTTAACTATTTTAATCTGTATTCCTTTGATAAGTATATGGAAATACATTCAATCTCACTAGTTAATACCCATCTCTATTCCTAATGGTCATATTGGGTTATGGGAAAAGTCATGATGCATTTTTGCAATGAAAAAAACAGAAAAAATACGTCATGACTTTTCCGACAACCCAATAGTTTTAAAAGCTGACTTTTAAAAGACTAGTCAGAGGAATCTTGCTGAATTAGTTCATCTGGTAACACCTAAACACCTATCCTCATCTCTCACCCTTCTTAATATGTTCTGCATTTATAGTTATTATTGTTAATACTTAAAAGTCTACAAAGTGATTACAATTAGCATCTAGATAGACTCCACTTCCCCTACATCTTACCATTTCTCCTCATCTAAGTGAATGTGCATTCTATTATCCACATGTCTATTTCCTTCCCCTGTTTATCACTCTGTATACAAGGTCTTTCATTTCCAAATTAAAAAAAAAAAAAAAAACAAGTCTCAACCATCTAACTTTGTACTTACACTACTTTTGAAGTTGCTAGTTATTGTTTCAAGAACTATGCTAGCATCCGCACTTGCCCTTGTTGCCACCTTGTTAAGCATCCGGGGCTTGGATAGCTTAACGGTGGGAAAATGTGTCCTAGGCAAACAGGATCTCCATGATAGAAAATTTGGCTTTAGAAATCAGTGTGCCCTGATAATGTGTCTTATATTCAGGCAGCATGAATTCCTCTGGCATCAGGACTCATCTTCAAATATAGTCAACATCTCTTGAATGTATAACCAGCTTCCCCAAGTAACCTGACCTCTTTCAGACTGACTTGTATTTTAGGACATTCAAAGAAAACGTTGGCTTTTATATTTCCATATCTCAACAACAATAACAAAGAATCCTTATGTGTGCAATCATTTTGCAGGATGTACTTAATCTGTCTAGGATTAATTATAGTTAACAAATCTGGAATCTTTGAATTTGTGGAATATAACCCCTTGGAAAATAAACTGTGTCATGTAAATTATGTAACCAATTATTAGTAAATTATTATTTATTAGTAAATTATTAGTAATACCTAATGCAGGGTAAGATCTGATTTTGTGGATCTGACTTAACAATCTAATCCTCTGTGTTATCTCAAAGACCTCTTCTGAACAGCTTATTTCATGAAATGTGTTTTCTGCTTTACTTCTGATACTTCAAAGTTTCTTCTTTTGTTGTTGTTGCTGTTGTTGTTGTTGTTGTTTTGTCCTGTGACCAAATCCTTAGATAGTCACAATTCCCCATACAAAGCTCAAAGTTTTGTTAGGAATGAATGAGTACATGAATGTTGAATTTATATCTGCTTTCCAGGTATTTCATCAGTATCATATATACGTTTAATAAATATCAATTTAAAATAATTCTTATGCCTTCTGAATTAACCTAAGAACACATATTTTAAGGATGCAAATTTTATTTTATAATTAGAATTTTTTTTTTAACAAGATGAAGGCAAACTACATTAAAAAGGGATAAGCTAAAAAGAATAAAATATAAGCTTGGTAATATTCTTTGTTCCATTTCAATGAAACAATCTTATTAGGCAGAAAAAATATTGTTTTAACAATTGATTGAAGGAATAAGTACTTGGGAATTTGTTCTATCCCTGAAAACATGGTGTTAATGTTAATAATAATTATATGCAACCTTAAAATAATAGTCAAGCAGAGGCATTAATGAAGAATAATCACAGTTACTTCATCTAAGCATATTAATTGATTTATTCTATGACTGCCAAATTCTAAGATGTGTAATTGTGAGAGCCGACATGCCATGTTACAAATGTAGAGCAGATTGGCAAATTTATTTGGTGAAAGGCCAAACAGTAAATAGTTTAGGCTTCACGGGTCACACAGTCTCTCCTGCAACTACTCAACTCACTGTTATAGTGCAAAAACACCCATAGGCAATAAGTAAATAAATGGGTATGGCTGTGTTCCAATAAAACTTTATTTATAAAAGCAGGCAATTGGCAATATTTGGCCCTTAAGTAGTAATTTGTTAACCCATTATATAGAGTATCTACATCTCCACTAACCATTTACTGAATGCCTAAAGCATACAGGGCATGCAGAGGACCCAGGGTATGGTCTGGCCCCATCCTCCAAAAAGTAACAAAAAGCTGTTCAGTATAATAAAGCAACACTTACTGAGCATAAATAACTTGAAAACAGGTAGGATTTCAACAAGAAGAAAGAAGGGTGAAGCAGGGGTGCTCCCAGGTAGGAGAAAAGAGCTGAATGAAAATGAAGTTTTAGTGACCATGAAAGTATGCCACAAAATTTGAGAAAAATTCAGGACAGGTGTGGTGTGGGATTTTGGGTCAGATGACCAGCTATATATAAAGAAGAAGGCAAAGTTAGAGGCTACTTGATCTAACACAACTCTCCACAGCAGTGCTGTCCGCTAGAACTTCCTGCAATGATGGAAATGTTTTGTGTCTGCACTGCCCAGGGTCCAGTCAGCAGATTCAGTTCTCTTCAACGTTCAGTCAGAATGCAAGTTCTCTCTGTTCAATAACGCAGTGGTACTGCTACTAAAGACAGTTCCATCAACCTCACCATAGGCCATTACGACAAAGACAAAAACTGGTTGGTTGCTGAGTGTTGTCAATTCAAAGGTTAGTCTCTACAGAAGAAGACTTGAAAACTCTAACATCTTACAGCTCATATTATGAAGAGAGAGATGTTCCTAAATGGGATTTGACAACAGAAATGAGGCCAGCAAGGTGAAAGTGAGAGACCCACCTGAGGCAGACAGGGCGGTCGATTTGGCAGGGAAGGCGACCCTGAAAGAATTCGAGGTAGGAGTACAGCAACCAGCAGATCTAGGCTAAAGAATGCATTTTGATGACTGATAAACAGTACAAGAGCTTGAAGCTGAATGATGGGGAACAGTGACACAGGCAGAGCACTTGCCAAGAAGCAACTGATTGGGGGAAAGGAAACAGGCTCTTGGTGGAGCTTTAGAACCAGAGAGGTGGAGAATGAGATGCATGACCCAGAAAAATCAATTATGCTCAGCATATAAAGTGTGCATGTTTTATCACCTTAGCACCTACACACGTAAGTCTTAGTTGTTCTCTGATGCATCCTGCTCCCCACACACATTTTAGTTCCTCCCAGGTCTTCGTGTGGACTGTTAGTCACTGAGGCACAGAAATGTTAACCCCGGTCACCCAGGAAGTCTAAAATCACACTGCCATAAAATCACACTTCATATTTTGAGTGATGATTTCAAGCAAGTTGCCCACACCTCACAGCTGTAGGTAGTCTTATGACCGATAGGACTAGAGTCAACCCATGGATCAAAGGAAATAGAGAAAAAAACACTGTGTAAGGACTGGTGCTGGTGCCAGTCTTGTGAGCTACCAAAGGAAAGAAGGCTAGTAGGTTTCAAGGCTGCTAAATTTGCAAATGCTTCAAGGATTCATCAGGTTTTTAATTGTTCAAACAAACCATGAAACTAAAGCAAGAATTCTCTACCACCATTACAAAATTAGAATCTGTTCAGCAAGCAACTTAAATTTGCACACAAAATTAAAAAAAAAAAAAACAGCTTCACTGTGACTAATTAGTCTTTACTACCCTTTTCAAAGATAGATCAAAGCACCCGCTAACAAATGTCAATTTAATCTTACTGCTAAAGATTAGCAGCAGGTGATAAATGGGAAACACAGTGTCCCTCAACACACAGTGAGGCAGATCAGTTTAATCTTCACATATCTAAGAAGGGAAATTTATTCAGAACAAATAGGAACATAAGGCATTAAACTACTAGGGAAATGAATAAAAACTATTTGATTACAGACTGATGAAAACAAGTACGCTCAGTTATAATTGGCATAGCTACTGCCAAAATAAATAAATAAATAAAAAACCACCCATCCAGTCCTTTCTTCCTAAGTGCCTGCAAATCAATTGCCTGTTTGAGACCTACTAAAAAGAGTCCATACATGCACCAGAATCTTGAGGAACAGATTAGGAAATCGCCCTAACATGACACAATAAGTCGCCAAGACAACAGAAAAAATTAGCAAATACCTTCCATCATTTTATAAATAATCTTCTGCTATCTTTCTCTGTCCTTTTGTCTGTGGTTTCCTAATCTTTTAGTAGCAAGAAGAACTATGTCCAAAGTTGAGAAGCTTTTATTAGGGGAATAAAGATCTGATTCAAGATAGCATCTTAACACCTAGGCACTTGAGACAAGGAAGTAAAGCATGGCACTAGTACTATTTTGGGTCCATCTGAGACCAAGAACCACTTTAGTAATCCTTGAAGACAGTTTACTAACTAAATACTAATTTCAAGTCCAGTTTAAGCCAAGTAAAAGTTAGGCCCTAGACACAAAGAGTCTTTCTACAAAAGAAAGTTAGCATGAATAAAATATGCATAAATTATAATCCATAACTCTTTTCTCAAAGACTTTGAGTGAAATAGTCCCTCTTCCTTTCATATAAAACAACCTAGGAATACTTTCTTGCTAAATGTAAAATGCTATGAGAATAGTCACTGTGGAACCAAAATTAAGATTATCCCATTAAATATGAAATTCTGAATGAAAAGCAATCTCTTATAATTTAAGAAACACTGAGGGCTGATTTTATAATCATGATAACCATGACTGTCATGCCTTCATGATTTTTAAACATACCTTTTTCTTCTCTAGGCAGATACTGTATTTTACTTACACTATACCATCTACTACTTAGAAAACACAGAAGTTGGGCTGGTCAAGTAGCTCAGTTGGTTAAGAGCTTGCTCAGGAATGCGAGCTCCGAGCAAAAGAGTTGCCGGCTTGATTCCCACATGGGCCAACGAACTGCGCCTGAGCTGAGCTGCCACTGAGTTGCCAACAGGTGGTAGGATGGCTCAGCTGGTGAGAGCACGTGCTCCTAACAACAAAGTTGCCTGTTCGAGATGGTGGGTTATGCCCACCCGCAACTAACTGAACACAGCACTTTGAGCTAAGGCGGTGCAACTGGACTTGGAGCTGAGCTTGCTGCGCCCTCCACAACTAAGTTTGAAGGACAACAACTTGGCTGTTCCCCTCCCCCAATTCCCCAACACTGTTCCCCTCCCCTAATTCCCCAATAAAATCTTTTTAAAAAGAAAAGAAAAGAGAACACAGAAGTTACAACTTCCTGTAGATGCTTTTCTTTCAGAATGACTACCAATGACAGGGGCGGTATTTACAATGAGTATATCGTCTATAGTCTGAATCATAAACTATTATCCCTCTTTACTTAAAAAAAGACAGCTTTCAAACACTGAAATTTAAATATTTAATTCTATTTATAGGATCATTTGTATGGATTTATTTTCAGTTATTTCAGCCAGCACAAAACCATCAGACTAAGGGACTTTTTAAACCTTTTTTATTTATTTATTTGCCAAAAAGAAACTATGCTGAAGCTCTGAGGGAACATGGTTAGACCTAAGTGACTTGTCCAGCTTCATGTGGAGATGCAGAGGAACCCTAGGCCAGGACATATGACAATTAAACGGTGGCCAATAACAAAAGCATTCAGTATTTCAATAATCATTACAAGATGGGGAGCTACAACAGAAGAAGCCAGTCATCACTATGATACAAAAGAACATTCAATCCGTATCTTTATCAAATAGTTGTAAACCTGGAAAATCCAGAATGTAGAATGGAAAGTGAATTTTTTTTCAACTGTCAAAGTCAGTCTGCTAAAATGACTATTTTTTTCCCAACAGAATTGTTCCATTCCCCAGTTATCTCTGCAGTACGGAGATGGGAGATGTTGCCTATGATTCAGTCACTTTCTAGCATGACTACATCATACGTTAACACTGGCTGTGAGGAAGATCTCAGGGAGAAACTATTTTGAAAGCTAAAAGTAAGAAACCAAAAAGAAGTTCACTACAACAAAATATGTAGTCAAAACACTACATTCTTTAGGATTAACGCATCTAAGGGGAAGACTCAAATGGCTCTCCCTCCAAAATAACCTCAAAGATCCAAACTTACCAAGATACTTATAACAGGTGATTTCTCTTTTCTAAAGAAAATTACTCATAAAGCAGACCAAACACAATAATAAATGTGAGATTTTGTTAAATGTGTATGGCCAACATACTTTTTATGACTACACATAACTTAAACATAACTTTAACTTTAAACTCCCTCAAAATATCAAAAAATGTCCTAAAAGTATTTGAAAGACAAAATAGGAAAGCCTCATTCAAAATATTACTTGAATTAAAAAAAAAAAATCACCAAGTCAGTTAATAAGTCATTTCTACTTGCACTGAAAATTTGAAGCACAAGTTATTAAGATATATATAAACCAGCTTACATTCCACTTATCAAACATGTTTAAAATTAAAAATCACATCAGCAAATATAAGGAACAAACCCATAATGGTAAAAGATTGGTTTGAGAAAATTTTCATTGCTAAAGAAATACCCGCTTGATTTCCAGTCAAGATGGCAGACAAGGTAAACAATACGCTTCCCTCCTCTCACAACTACATCAAAATTACAACTAAACTATAGAACAACCTGAACACTAGCTGAACAGAGGTCCTAAAACTAAGGACATATAAAAGAAGCCACCTCAAAACTGGTAGGAAGGGCAGAGACATGGAATGGGTTGGTCCCATACCCACACGTGAGCATTAAAAATCGGGAGGGAGATCTCAGCTGCAGAGGTTACCCCTGAGGGGCAACAGGTCCCAGCCTACACAGGATCTTGAGCCCAGGGTTCCAGAACTAGAAGAAAAATTCCAACTTTGGCTGTGAAAACCAGCAGCAGAGATTGTGGCTGAGTGAGATGGAGGGCAACGGCAGTCCCAGGCAATTCTCTTAAAGGGTCCATGTATGGACTTACTTGCTGACACACTCACTTACTCTGAGCTCCAGCACTGAGGCAGCAGCTCGAAAGACACCAGGGACATGTGGAGGAACTGAATTGTCTGATCAGGGCGAGGCCAGAGGAGAAGTTTTCTCCCAGGCAGAAGTGCTAGCACAAACCATTGCTCCTTTGAGGAACCCTCCCACTTTGCGGTGTGCAGACGCAAGTAGCCACCATATCTGGGTCTCCATAGACCTGGCTAACACTGTTTGACCCACCCTAGAGATTCTCTGAGACCCAACTTGTGGGCCCTCCCAATCAGAGAGTATCAAAATATATAAAGCAACTATTAACAGAAGTAAGGGAGAAACTGACAAAAACACAATTATAGTAGGGGACCTAAATATGCCATTGACAACTATGGATAGATCATCCAAAATGGAATATCAATCAGAAAATATCAGCCTTAAATGACATACTTGGCCAAATGGACATAATCGACACAGAGCCTTTCATCCCAGAACATCAGGCTATACATTCTTTTCTAGTGCACATGCAACATTCTCAAAAATAGACCATATGGTAGGGCACAAAACTAGCCTCAACAAATTTAAGAAGACTGAAATCAAACCAAGCACATTCTCTGACCACAATGTTTTGAAGTTAGAGATCAACTGCAAAAAGAAAATGGGAAAAACCACAAATACGTGAAGATTAAACAACATGCTACTAAAGAATGACTGAGTCAAATAAGAAATAAAAGGAGAGATCAAAAGATGCATACAGGGCTTGCCGAGTGGTGCAGTGGTTAAGCACTGGCTTGGGAAGCCAGCGGCCCCGGTTCGGGTCCCACATATGAGGGCCAGTGACACTGCCCTCAAAAAAAAAAAAAAAGATGCATATAAACAAATGAGAATAAAAATACAACATATCAAAATTACTGGGATACTGCAAAAGCAGTATTAAGAGGGAAATTTATATCATTACAAGCCTATCTCAAAAAACAAGAAAAATCCCAACCTAACATTACACCTTAAAGAACTAGAAAACGAACAACAAATGAATCCCAAAGTGAACACATGGAAGGAAATAATAAAAATTAGAACAGAATACAATGAAATAGAGAACAAAAAGATAATAGAAAAAATTAATGCAACAAAGAATTGGTTCTCCAAAAAGATAATAAAATTGATAAACTCCTGGCTAGACTCACTAAGGTAAAAAGAGAAAAGAAACAAATAAACAAAATCAGAAATGAAAGAAGTTACAACAGATACCACAGAAATATAAAGGATCAGACAAGAATACTGTGAAGGATTATATACCACCAAAATCAATAACCTAGAAGAAATGGACAAGTTCTGAGAAATATATTACCTTCCTAGACTGAATCATGGAGAACTGGAAAATCTAAATAGACAGAACAACACTAAGGAAATTGAAACAATCAACCAAAACCTCCCCAAAAGCAAACATCCGGAACAGATGTCTTCACTGGTGAATTCAATCAAACATTCAAAGAGGATCTAACACCTGTCCTCCTCAAACTCTTCCAAAAAATTAAATAAGAGTCAATACCCCCTAACTCATTTTATGAGGCCAACATTACCCTGATACCAAAACCTGGTAAGGATAACACACAAAAAGACAACTACAGGCCAATATCTCTGATGAATACAGATGTAAAAATCCTAAACAAAATACTAGCAAATTGAAAACAATGATACATTAAAAAGGTTATGCATCACGATCAAGTGGGGTTCACTCTAGGGACGCAAGGATGGTTCAACATATGCAAATTGATCAGTGTAATACACCATATAAACAAAATAAAGAATAAAAGTCATGATCGTATCAACAGATGCAGAAAAAGCTTTTGACAAGATACAACGTCCATTTATGACTGAAACACTTAATAAAATGAGTATAGAAGGACAGTACCTCAACACAATAAAGGCCAAACCCTTAGCTATTATACTTAATGATGAAAACAAAGGTATTCCTCTACACTCAGGTACAAAACAAGGATGCCCCCTCTCTCCACTGTTATTCAACATAGTACTGGAAGTCCTAGCCAGAGCAATCAGGCAAGAGAAAGAAATAAAAGGCATCCAAGTTGGGAATGAAGAAGTAAAATTGTCACTTTTTGCAGGTGACATGATTCTTTATATAGAAAACTCTAAATAACCCAGCAAAAAACTATTAAAAACAATAAATAAACATAGTAAAGTTGCAGGATACAAAATCAATGTACAAAAATCAACTGTGTTACTATATATTAACAATAAAATTTCAGACAAATAAAAAATATATATATTCCTTTTGTAATTGTAACAAAAAGAATAAAATACCTAGGAATAAACTTAACAAAGATGTGAAGGATCTATATACTGAAAACTATAAGATATTTTTAAAAGAAACTGAAGAAGACACAAAGAAATGGAAAGATATTCCTTGTTCATAGAATGGAAGAATCAACCTAGTTAAATTAGCCATATTACCCAAAGCAATATACAGATTTAATGCAATTCCCATCAAAATCCCAATGGCATTTCTTCAAGAAAGAGAACCAAAAATCATCAGATTTCTATGTAATCACAAAATATCCTGAATAACCAAGGCAATCCTGAGAAAAAAGAACAAGGCCATCACACTCCCTGACTTCAACTTAAACTACAAGGCAACAATAATCAAAACAACATGACATTGGCAGAAAAATAGACACACAGACCAATAGAATAGAATTGAGAACCCAAAAATAAACCCACATATATATGGACTTATTATATATATTAAGATAATCCAATTTTTGGGCCGGCCGAGTGGCATGGTGGTTAAGAGCTGGCTTGGGACACCAGCGGCCCCAGTTCAGATCCCACATATGAGGGCCAGTGACACTGTCCTCTAAAAAAAAGATAACCCAATTTTTGACAGAAGCCAAAAACATACAATGGAAAAAAAGAATGCCTCTTCAATCAATGGTGCAGGGAAATTTGGAAAGCCACATGCCAAAGAATGAAACCAGACTGCTATCTGTCACCATACACCAAAATTAACTCAAAATGGATCAAAGACCTAAATATAAGACCTGAAACAATAAATTGCATAGAAAAAAGCATAGGTACTAAACATATAAACCTTGGGTTCAGAGAGGATTTTATGAATTTGACCTCAAACACAAGGGAAGTAAAAGCAAAAATAAATGAATGGGACTATAACAAACTAAAAAGCGTCTGCACAAAAGAAACCATGAACAAAACAAACAGGCAACCAAAAAAATGGGAGAAAATATTTGCAAATAAAACTTCTGATAAGGGGCTAATATCCAAAATATATCAAGAACTTGTACAACTCAACAAAGAAAAAAAAGTCCAATTTTAAAAAATGGTCAGAGAACCTGAACAGACATTTCTCCCAACAAGACACACAAATGGCCAATATATGAAAACATGTTCAACTTCACTAGCTATTAGAAAAATGCAAATCAAAACCACAATAAGATACCACCTCACACTTATTAGAATGGCTATTATCAATAAGACAAGTAATAACAAGTGTTGGAGAGGTTGTGGAGAAAAAGGAACCCTCATACACTGCTGGTAGAAATGTAAATTAGTACAGCCACTATGGGATACAGTATGGAGGTTCCTCAAAAAATTAAGAATAGAATTACCACATGACCCAGCAATCCCTCTTCTGGGTATCTACCCAAAACATCTGAAAATATTTATTCATAAAGATTGCAGCATTATTTACGGTGGCCAAGACATAGAAACAACCTGGGCAGAGTGGCGCACTGGTTAAGAGTTGGCTTGGGAGCATGAGCTCTGAGCAGCAGGGCCCTGGTTCGGTTCCCATATAGAGGGCTAGTGGCCCTGCACCCTCTACAGCTAAGATGGTGAACAACAGCTTCACCTGGAGCTGGGCTGCCGTGAGTGGCTGGCAATGGCATAGGCTGCAGTGGGGCTGCCGTGAGCTACTGTGAGCCACTGTGAGCCAGCATGAGTGGCCGTCCAATGGCCAGCGACAGACTGCCTCAGCCGGGAAGAGCATAATGATCACAATACCAACATGGGCCAGTGAAGCGACATCCTCCACAACTAAACTGAAGAACAAAAGTACAGCAACTTGTCTGTTCCCCTTCCCTGATTCCCCAGCGCTGATCCTCTCCCCCAATTCCCCAATAAAATCTTTAAAAAAAAGAAGACATAGAAACAACCAAAGTGTCCTTCAATAGATGACTGGATAAAGAAGATGTGGTACATATGCACAGTGAAATATTACTCAGCCATAAGAAAATATGAAATATTGCCATTTGTGACCACATGGATGGATTTTGAGATTACTATGTAAGCAAAATAAGTCAGACAGAAAAAGTTGAGAACCATATGATTTCACTCATGTGTGGATAGATCCTCTAACAAAAGGAGTATTTTGGTGGAAAAATAATGATATTCAGTGCTTTTTCTTCTCTGTATTTAATAAAAGCTGTAATTGGATATAGTAACTGAGAGTTATTACACTGAATATTAGCTCCCAATGTCAAATTATATGACTATATAATTATGAGATCACATTTTTTTCTTTATATTAATACATATTCTTCACTTTCAGGAAGTCTTCATTCTGCTACTATCTGCCGATGGTACTGTTTAAAGATGAAGCTGTACTCAGTGGCACGCTGCTTTGGGAAGATGTTCTTTATCTTCATGTATGTGTATGAATTCTTCTCCACCAGGTTATCCTGAGAATTTCTTTTATTATTTGGGACTTCTCTAATGTTTCCACTAACGTACCCCTTTTCTTAGAGGATCTACTACAGAATCAAAATTTATTTGAAGTTATGTGTTTAATCTTGAAATATAAGATTCAACATCATAGTATACATTTGTTTTAAAACCAAAATAGAAATGTTTTAGCATTGGAGAGAATATGAAGAAATTAGAACCCTTGTGCACTGGTGGTGGGATTGTGAAATGTTGTGACCATGACCGAAAACAGTATAGAGGTTCCTCAAAAAATTAAAAGTAGAATTACCACATGATCCAACAACCCCACTTCTAGGTATATATCCAAAAGAGTTGAAAGAAATATTTGCATACCCATGTTCATAGCAGCACTATTCACAACTGTCGAGAGGTGAAAGGAACCCAAATGTCTACTAATGGATAAATAAAATGTGATATGTACATATAATGAAACATTATTACTCAGCCTTAAGAAGGAAGGAAATTCTGTCACATGCTACAACATGGATGAACCTTGAGGACATTATGCAAAGTGAAATAAGCCAGTTACAAAAAGACAGATGCTGCCTGATTCCTATTATATGAGGTATCTAAAGTAGTCAAATTCACAGAAACAGAAAGTAGAATGGTGGTTCCCAGGGGCTGGAGGAAGGTGGAAAAGGAAAGTCGTTACTAAATGACTATAAAGTTTCCTATTTTCAGGATGAAAAAGTTCTAGAGATCTGTTTCACGACAATGTGAAAATACTTAACACTATTGAACTATACATTTAAAAGTGATTAAGATGGTAAACTTTATGTTATATGTTTTTTTTACCACAATTTTTAAAAAAATGTTTTTAATCACTTCAGTTGTCCCAAATCTTCAAGTAAAATAGACCTTACCATATTTACTCAACACACACACAGACATCTACTCTATGAAGCTGCCTGCAAGTCCCATGCAGCCTTGAATGTGGCTCACAGGACAAAACCTTCTACTTCTCTCACATCCTCTGCTCAGTTCAACAATTACCAAGCAACTACATTGTGGTAACGGCAAGATGAATATAAAGATTAACAAGGCCATGACGCCTGCCCCTGAGCAAATCGGAGAAACCCACTGCACCTAGCTCAGTGCTGGGAACCTACTGTCTGTGCAATGAATTGGCCTGCAGCTCTCCTCAATTACCTGCTACATTGGAAGAGAAAAGTGGGATTTCTCTGGGGTGTAGTTTCTCTAAACAAAGTTCCCATAATAGTAAGCACAAAGAACAACAGCCATGTGTGGGACAAAAGTCAATATAAATTTGAAAACACTCAATCAGCCAAAAGTTATGTTGTCAAAAGAGAAACACTTGAAGTAAAAATGACAGAAAGGTCCTCCTGGTAAAGCAGATATATAGAGAATCCTTAAGGGACATGTTAGCCCAGCATAGCAGCGACAGACTCTCCATAGCAACAGGAGTGAGCAAAAGCTGTCCAGTGAAATAGAAATGTGCAACCCAATGTAATAGAAAATTCGCGGCTAAGTTTAAAGAAATGTGTTAGTACAAATTCCAGCACTTTATCTATCAGACCAATTGAATTCAGTTCTGGGCAATGTCTCATGACAGCACACAGAGGAAATCATCCATGTTACTTTCCAGTAGGTCTTTTGTATACTGCAGGGTCAATTTTGTCATAAATCCTAGTACTCCATCTTGATACAACCACAAGAGACTTAGTCTATAAGAACAAGCTCACTTTCCTTAATAAAGGTATACTGGTGGGGTACGTTACCACAGAAACCACTTTACCTCTAAGGTAATCTGACACAATGGACATTATGGGGAAACCTGCTTTCCTCCATCCTCAGCGCCTCATCTTAGGCCTTCATCATTTCTGGATTACTGCAAAAGCCTTCTACCTGCTCTCCCTTCCTCCAGTCTCGCACACTTCAAACCCATCCTAGTTTACACGCAGAATTCATCTTTCTAAATTCCAAAACCTATCATGGCACGCCCCCGCTTAAAACCTTCAGCGGTTCACAAAACCTTCAGGATCTCTGACATGGCATGGGAGGCTTTTTATGATTTAGTCCCCACGTAACACATTTTTTTAAAACCTTTATTTTTAAATAATTTCAAACTTACAGAAATGTTGCAAGGACAATAAAAAGAGCTCATCATTTTCATCCAAATTCATCACTTACTAACCCTTAGGACAACCTCAGTGAGAGCAGGAATAGTATCTTATTCATAGTGCTTGGCAGAGTTGATAGTCAATAAATTCATGGAAGAAATTAATCTGTAAGTAAATGAAGCAGGAATTAAGAAAGGGCCCAACTTCTGGTTAGATTAAATACCAATGTCACCTCTACTCCCATCTGAACTCTCACTTAAACTTAACTGTTAAAGACATTTTTTTTTTTTTTTTGAGAGCAGTGTCACTGGCCCTCATATGTGGGATCCGAACCGGGGCCGCTGGCGTTCCAAGCCAGCGCTTAACCACCGCGCCACTCGGCCGACCCGAAGACATTTTTTTTTTTAAAGCCTAAATCCATAAAGGTGAAGAGAAGAGGTGACAGCAGCCAAATTTGGGGAAATAATTCCCCTGGCAGCCCTAGTCATGCCAGAAGAGAGGCCTAAGAAGGGAGGCACAGGTTATCTCTGAATATAAGGGTGCAAGGATGGCTGCAAAGAGAAAGGAGGGCTGAAAAAAATCTTAGAAAGAGCATTAGACTCCTCAGATCTCCTGCCCAACATGACACAATCACGTAACCCACTCTCCCTCCAATGTCAGCAGAAAAACTTCTCCAGAGAAATTCACTCAGCTGATAGCAAGCAACTCTGTGCCAGGCTCAGTCCTAGATGCCCAGCAATCTCTGAAGGAACAAAGCTAAGGCTCTGCCTCCCTGGAGCTTCTGTTCCAGTGGAGAGAGAAGGAAGCAAGTGCACCTGTAACAGATCTCATGTGACAGCTGCTATGTAGCAAGAAGAGGCAGGGCAGGGGACAGGGAGTGTGGTGCGGTTCTCACTACGGAGCATGAATCTGAAAGAAAGGAGAAGTGAGCCGAGCTGGTATGCAGGGAAAGAGCACTCCAGACAGAGGGAGGTTGGTGTACAGACCTCAGGGTAGAAGCAAATTCGGTGGGCGAACAGCACAGCAGCTGCATGGTGGGGCAGAAGAAGCTGCAGGGTCAGAGGGCGCCTGAGATGCAGTGGGGGTCAGATGGCAGAAGGATCCATGGAAGCAATAATTCCCCTCCCAGGCTGCACCCTGGGATCACCTGCGGAGCTTTCAAACACTTACTTGAGTCCCACCCCCAAGTTTCTGATCTGAATTTTGATTGGTACTGGGTATGGCTGGTTGTATTTTCAAAATCTATGAAGGTGGTTCTGACATGCAGATTAAGTTAGAACCATGAAACTGGGAGAACTCTGGACTCAGGGATGCTAGGCATACCTGCGCAATGCAGTAGAGGGGCTCCATGGAAAATGGGAAGATAAAGTAAAAGATGACAAACTCAAAATTCAGCCTGCCAGCCCCTCCAGCTTCTTTTCCCATCTAACTACAGAAAAAAGAAACCACTACAGAAAATACTGGTAGCCAGACACATATGCGTCAGCTGGATGTTGATATGGGCAAAAAAACAAACAATGATTGCTTCTAGTGTGAGGAAGGGAAAAGCTAAAGAGCTGGGGTGCTCCAAGGTTTTGAAAACTGAGCAGTGTACCCCAACTAACAGAATAGGAAAAGTGAAAAACCATCACGAGAGGCTGATGGAAAAAATGTAAGGAAAACAGAAATATCTATGATATGTAGATACATTTGGGGACTACATAATTAAATAAGTAATTTAATAATGAAGTATAATCACTCAGTCTCCTTGAAAACAATCATTTGGAACAAAAATGATAGCTATGCTATGTCTGTATGGATGGAAAATATTGCAATAACGAATTTCTATCAGGTAGAAAATAAATGAACAATTCTAACCGTTTTAAACGTTTTTCATTTTTGAGAATGACAAAAAAATCTCTTTAAGCAATACATGTGAACATACTCAAGTATATGTACAATTAGATATTAACATGACACTAGACTATTTCTAAAAATACCCAATATACTTATAAGAATGTCAAATAATGTCTCTTAATTGTCTATATCAGCTGTCTTATTTGCTGTAAAAACAGGTCAAGCATCACTAAACTAATAATATATTTGTATATTTAAAAAGTAAAATTTAAATACTTAAGTGTTAAAGAACATTAATATTTTAAAGATCCTGTTGATGCAGAAGGAATAACAATAAAGAAAGTAACAATACTTTTAAGTAACACTTTTAGTACCATTGAATAAATAGCTAAAGGTACTAAAAATGTAAGGAAAAAAAAGTCATCACCGTACTCATGGATACTGTGGCAGGAGCTAGAGACCCCAAGAATACATCTAAAATAAAGTATGGTTTTTGAAATTTAAATATCACAGTTCAACTCATTTCAAGAAGCATTTATTGATGTCCGACTGTACGGCAAGTATCCTGCTCAGTGCTGGGATCTCAAAGGTGAAACACACTGCCTCTGCCCTCAAGGAGCTCAAAAGTTGTGCGGGAGACAGACACCCAAACAAGTCATCACAACTGTTGTGAGAATACGGGGCCAAGGCAGAGAGAGGACATAGGGAAAGGAAGGACTGATGACTGCACTAGGGCATCCGGGAAAGTTTCAGGAAGAAAATGAAGATCCAAGAGAGTCTTTTAAGCAAAGGGAAAAGTTGATTGGGGGAAGGGAGAAGTCAGATGAAGAACTGGTAAAGGGTGGAGAGTGTGGTATGTTCAGGAAACTATAAGTAGTTTGCTTATCGTCAAAGGAGGGTGAACTTGTGAGAGAGGAGGCAGAAAAATGGTCAGATCATGAGATGTTTTGTGTGTCATTCCTGCACCAAACCTTTATATGGGAGGGAGGCAAATACTCTTTGGTTTCCTGGGCTCTACTTGCTTCACAGTATTCCAAAACAATTTCTTAACAATTTACTTTGATCACGTCAATTTAATACTTACTGCCATTATTCTCTGAACCAAAAATTAAGTATGGTCTAAACAAGCCTTCAAACCCCTGCATTAATTGCCCCTTTTCCCCATGTGGGGTCTCTCATCTCATTATTCTCGAGCCCATACTCTTCCATTCTCATCAAACTTGTCTCCTTGAAGGCAGGATACATTTTGCCCAAATAGCTGCAGATATATATGAAACAAATTTCCTTTCCAATCTATCTGAAGACACACAGATTCTCAAAGAGAAGCTCTGCATCCATCTCCTTTAGCATTTTCGCTACATAACCTCAATAATTCTGTAACCTCTAATCACAGTTTCTAATTCACTCTTTTTCTGAATTCGCCTAGCTTCTACTGAATGATGAGAATTATTCTACCGATTTTATGTCTACTGTATGTCCAGTTTGTGGTGAGCATAACATTGCTCTTTAGGGTTCCAGGAGAAGTGGAGTGCAGATAGAAACAAAACAAAATGATCTATGGTATTAATTATTTGTATTATATATGCTCTCCTACTTCCTCTCAGACTTCGATCAACAGATTATTACCCTTTTTCTTTCATTTCAATCTCATTCTTTATGGCTTTTTCTCCTCAACCCACAAACAAGCTCAATCTCCCCCTTTTAAGATGTTTTAAATATTCTACAATCCATGCACACCCTTTCCTTGGACTTGTCTCTGTCCCTGAAACTCGGCCTCTTCAACAAACTGCTTAAAACAAGCTACACTTCCTCCTCCTTTTCCTTGCCACTACAAACTTTCTTCTAGTCTCTCTCCCCCTCTCCCCTGAACTCGTCCTCTGCACATCATTTAAATATTGACACTCTCTAGGAGTACCTCTCTCTACAGATTTCTCCATGAATATTTACTTCCTTTTTTGTTCTCAGATACTTTCTGTGTATCTCTATGGGGTGTTGGTCATATACTTACACACCTATCCACTCCGCTAGCCTGAAAGCTCCTCAAAGGCAGAAACCAAGTCTTGTTCCTCTTTGTACCCCCACCGACCTCCCCATGCTCCTAGCACAGTGTCCAAACACACAGTGTTGCTCAATAGATGTTTCTAGAATAAACAATAAATTGGTAGCCAAAAGTTACTACAAATTATTTGTATTTTAAAAATACATAAGGGCCGGCCGAGTGGCGCGGTGGTTAAGCGCTGGCCTGGGAAGCCAGCAGCCTCGGTTCGGTCCCACAAATGAGGGCCAGTGACACTGCCATCAAAAATAAATAAATAAATAAATAAATAAATAAATAAATAAATAAATAAAAATACATAAATGTGTAATATTAAGATAATTCTGTTTAGGGGCAGCCAGACAGCTCCGTTGGTTAGAGCATGAGCTCCGAACAACAGGGTTGCTGGTGCGATTCCCAAATGGGCCAGTGAGCTACGCCAGTAAGCTACACCCTCTACAGCTAAGATTGTGAACAATGGCTCGAACTGGAGCTGGGCTGGCATGAGGGCCAGCAGCCAGTGTGAGCTGCCATGAGCAGCCAGCCAATGGCCAGCAACCGACTGCCTCAGCCGGGATAGAGCACAATGATCATAATACCAACATGGGCCAATGAGCTGGGTCCTCCATAGCTAGACTACGAACAATGGCTTGACTCGGTGGGGCGAGGGGGGCCGGGAGATAATTCTGTTTGTATTTCCTACAAGTGAAATTTATTTTAAACATTTAACCAAATAATAAAAGTTATAGTTTTTATAGTTCATTATAGTTACCTCTAACGCATCCAGCTCATCCAGTCTCAAAGGCTAGAAAAAGTTACAAGATACTCCTTTAGCCAAATGAGCCACACCTCAAAAGCTAAATACTTTATGACAAGTATCTCCAGCCTCCACAAGAAGAATATGGAAATTTTTATTATTTGGGTTCTCTCAATTAAGAAGGCACTACCTACTCAATTAGGGTCAAACCAAGCAAACAAATAAGGTAGAAGAAAATGGAGGTAAGGGCTGCTTCCTAAGTTCTAAGACCATGTCCATTAGTAAAGTGTCATACACACAATGAATATTAAACAATTACAAGAAGAAACTGTTTAGGGAAGACCATGATAGCACAGGAGGAAAATTTCACAGAGAGACTGCAAAGCAAAATGTACCTTAACTAAGAAGGATGCTTCTATTCTTCAGAAAAATCACTCTCAACTCTACCTATAAAGCTGGGTAAGACCAATGCCAAACATTAATTTCCTAAATACCTACCACACACAATTCACTGACTTCATCCAAGAAAGCACAGCTCTAGAGCTCAAAAATCCATTCAATTTCAAGAGCAAGATCTCAAGATAACCCAGTGTTTATGTGGCCAAAGTAACAAAAGATGTATTTTAGAACCAAATGCTGTCTACCTCCCTAGCTTTAGAAATAGTCTGTACCCAGGTGGCTGTGTAGATAACAGCAGCTCACAAACAAGAGCAGGAGGGGGATTAATATTATCTTCAATTAGAAAAATAAGTTCTGTTTTCCACATCAAAAAGAAAAAAAAAAACCCACCGCGTTTTAGGAGGGAGTTGGAAACAGCACAGTTCTGAGAAGACAGCAACACACCTTGCAACATAGTCCCTGAACCATTACAAGACGACTGCTCAATTTATCCTACTTTGCCTGTCTACATAGACGCCTGTGCATTATCTGTAGCATCTGTCGTATTTGTTGGTTAGAAGGAAACGAGAAATTAAGTCTCATTCACTACAATTTCAGCATTTCTTCTTTTTCTGAGTCAGACAGCAACACACTCAATGGCAAAAAATTACAATGAAACTTTGAAAAGATATGAAACTGCATCAATAATGAAACAATATTAACTTGTTTAAAAGAATGGTTCCCCAAACAGCATAAATGGAAAAAGAGATCAAACATGCATTAGGGTTTTGTATAACAACTCAATTTTACCCAATTTTCTGAGATGACTGAACCAGATGTGAAAATGAAACCATCCAACTGAGGAAAACAATATAGACAAAAAATTGATCAATCAGACAATAACAGTATTTCAGTGCCTAATGTGGCACCACAAGAAGATAGCTATATACATACCATATCAAGTTTGGCATGACTCTTGTCCACACAGCGCTACAGAGGGAAACAAAACACTGCTAGGACACACAGATTCCCGAGTATCCCCGTATTATTAAATAAGAGTTTTTCTCCACTATAAAGAAGAATGAAATTGTACCATTTGCAACAATATGGATGGACCTAGAGACTATTATGTTAAGTGAAATAAGTCAGTCAGAGAAAGACAAATACCATACAATATGATCTCACTCATATGTGGAATCTGAAAAACTGAATGAATGAGCAAAGTAAACAGAAACAGACTCATAGATATAGAAGAAAAACAGGGTTGCTAGTTGGGAGTGGGGTGGGGATGAGGGAGAAGGGAAAGGGATTAGACAGCATAAATAGGCAACTACAATATTGCCACAGGGATATGAAAGACAGTTCGGGGAATATAATAATATTGTAAATATTTTGTGGGTGTCAGATGGTCACATGTCTTGTTAGGGAGACCACTTCATGGATGGAGTAGAGGCTTGATCACTGCCCTGTCCACCTGAAGCTGATGTTGTATAATATTGTATACCAACTGTAAGTGAATATACAGATAGTCACGGGATGTGGAGTATACTGTGGAAGGGAGTCAAAGGAATTGTAGTGGATATGTATGATATGGGGGGGAGTGGGCGAACTGGGGGAGGGAGGCTGTCACTTGGAGGGGTAAAAAGTATATCTATTGTACTATGTTGTACAACTAAAATTAATTTTTTTTAAAAAATGTTTATTTCACAATAAAAGAATTTAAAAAAAATTTTTTTAAAAAGGGTTTTTCATCTATTTCTAGTCTCACAAACTCAACTCCCAATTGGGATGAATTAACACCTGAGTTATCAGTGTCACCATTTCTCCATCACTAGATTTCCTATTTAGACAAGCCCTCGAAAGGACGACTGACAATTACCAGTTATCTTTCCTATGCTGTGCACTGGAAAGAGTCCAAGGCATCTCGGACAGTGAATACCTGTCCAAGAATCTGATACAAAATGATACCCTTACCTTTCAGATCCCATAGAGGATACTAATTATTTAACATCACAGTATTATCTTAAAAAAAAAAAAAGAAAAGAAAAAGAAACCAGCACCTACAGTCTTGCCTATCAGAAAATCCTACAGGGTCTGTGCTCATCAGCATTCGAAGTTCTCTATTAGGTTTATTTTTGCCTAAGCTTTTGTCTTAGTAACTCAAAGGGACTACTGAAATATACTTGGGCACAGGATTCCATTTTTTTTTTTTTAAATCTAGATGGTAACCAAAATGTGAGTGAGAAGGAAAAATGTAAATTAACTTTTTGGTGTGAGCATATAATTACATTCTTTGTTAGAAATATAAGCAGACAAGAATCTCATTAAATATGCATGCCCTACTTGCCCCTAATACTTACAAAATCTGAAGGCATAATTCACAATGTGCAATGCTTAAAAATCATGGAGTACCACAGAAAGTGACACTTGAGGCCAAAAGGCATCCCACATAGTTATCTGATCTAACCTTTTGCCTTCAATACTAAACTAGTCATGAAGAGTGATGGCAACCTCATTTAACAGAGCATCATGAATTTTAGAATGTGAGAGTAAGATGAGCAATGAAGCAGAAGTAATAAAAAGAGGATTAGAAATGTGGGGGAGGGGAAGGAATGATAATTAAAAATAAAAGCACCATTCTGTTAAATTACACACATTCCTTGCTTTTTCAAAAGCAAACACTATAGTTCATCTGTTTCCCAAACAGTAAATTATGTTACCTATTCTTTGGCAACCAAAGAGAGATAGGTGGCCACTATTGTCCTAAACATTCAGTGATGTAACATAACACAAGTAAGAGAAGCTAAGAAAAGCAATACACAACTGAAACAGTTGTGATATATTTCATTTATTTATCATCTTCAAAGCAAGCTCTAAAAATTAAATTGAGATAACTGAAAAAAAAATTTATCTTTAAATGATCATTTATTGAGTATGCTAAATTTAAAGTTCTATTTTTATGCTTTCTTATATGGAAAATGCTGGGCATAATGTAACCTTCTGTGGTGACCCTGATCACTCATTATAAAGTGACACCTTGGGCTACTGATACTTGGAGGGCTGTTTGCCTCTACAGTAATGAACTTCTTTTTTTTTTTTAAGGAGGGCACAGCTCACAGTGGCCCATGCAGGGATAGAAACTGCAACCTTGGTGCTACCAGCACCATGCTCTAACCAACTAAGCTAACTGGCCACCCCTAATTATTGCTTTTGATGTGTTTAGTTTCCATCTTCTCCCCTGACACTGGAGTTTGCTGCTGTCGCTCCCAGCTAGTGTCAACATGCTTGCCCCTACTTTCCCTGCCCTGTTCCAAATCGCTGACCCTGCTTTTGCAGCCTCTGTCTCTCTGTTCCTGCTCTTCCCTCACCCTGAAATCCCTTCTCCAACTCTACCCAGGCCCTCCTTTGCCAACACGGCATCCCATCAAACTTTCTGATCTCTCTCAGTGTGATAGCTAAAGATATGTATTTCAGTTTAATTTTAATTTGCATTTGTCTTATCATGAGAGGGTTAAGCATCTTTGCACATGTTTAAGAGCCATTTGCATCTCATTTTCTGTGAACACTCAGACGCTCAAAGGCTCTGTCCATCTTCAATAAGATTGTTATTAGTAAAACTCATAAATACGTTGGGAATCAACGTATTTAAGAAATGAAAACATGACAACAGCAAGACTGTAACATAAGGTACTATCCTCCCCATCGAATCCTACCTCCATGCACAGTCATTTGTCTTTTAGCTTTGGTTATGGTTTTTGCCATATAGACATTCTGAGTTTTTATATAATCAAGTTTACCAGTCATTTCTTTTATGGTTTCTGGATTTTTGTGTGATATTTGAAAAGACTTTCCTCATTCTGACATTAGAAATAATTTGTCAGTGATTTGTTCTAATACTTATATGAGTTTTATTTTACATTACAATGTTTTACACACATGGACTTTATCCTGTTATACTGTACCAGGTTTGAGTCCCACTTTTTTCCCAGATGGTGTCTCCACCATTTGGGCCACATCATTGATTGACAAATCCATCTTTTTCCCAATAATTTGAAATGCTTTGGAATTCTACAGTTTGAGGATTTTAGTTTATGTCATGATTGCCTAGTGCAATCATGATTGCTGGGATTAGGGTTTCTGGGACAAAGACATTCAGATAAACTAGAATTCAGAGCCGTTTAAACTTAAGGCATGCCTTAAACCCTCTTAAAATACAAGAATTTACTCTGTGAGCTCCTCAGGGCAGTTATTGGGACACATGTACTCTTACCTGATTAACACACAGTAACTATTTAATAATCTTTGAATAAATAGTGATCTATATTTGTTAAAACCAAGCATAGATTTAAATTCTCTTAGGGTTCGAAGAAAAATTGCATCATTGTTGATTAACTGTGTATGTCCCAAATGGTAATTCTGCCAAGCTTCCCTGTTCACCCAGCCCTTTCTTCTTGACAAAAGTCCTTAAGTCTAGTCAATATCTAGCAGCCTCCCCAGAGTACATGAACATTTAATCACAATTTAACTAGTTACATTTATGAAAACTGATTTTGCAATTTCTTAGAAAATGGCACATAAATCAACCTAATGACCCAGCGTTTCTACTCCTAGGATTTACCCAAAAGAAATGAAAACATGACAACAGAAAGACTTGTACATAAATGTTCATAGGAGTTTTATTCATAATAGCTCAAATTGGAACTAAAACCAATGTCTATAAACAGGAGAACTGATAAACAAATTGTGCTATATTCATATGATAGAATACTCTTCAGCAATAGAAAGAAATAAACTACATGCAACAGCAGGCGTGAACCTCAAAATCATTACATCGTGTGAAAAAGCCAGACATAAAATAATACATGCTGTATAATTCCATCTGTGGGCCATCCAAACACAGGCAAACTAATGCTGACAGAAATCAAACCATGGTTCCCTAAGGAGGAGGGAAAAGAGGAGAAAAGCATTTCTGAGGTGATAGTAATGCTCAGCAATTTCCAAAGCTCAGGATTTGCTGCTCCTGGGGATCGTTGGAAACGTCAATTCTCAAGTCCCCGCCCAGACCTGCTAAATCTGAAACCCTAGGTGTGGGTGCAGCAGTCTGTGCTCGAACAAGCTATCCAGGTGTTTCCTAGTTTCGCAAAAGGTTGAGAACACCCCTATTCTACATCGTTTGTAGCGGTGATAAGACAGGTGCATACAATTGTCGAAACTCATCAAAATGTTTGCTTAGGATCTGAGCATTTTATAAGTAAATTATACCCCAATTTTTAAATTTGGATATGCTTCTTTAAATATTGTCTTTAACCCAAATCTACCTACTCCTGTTTTCCTTACCCTGATAAAAGGCAACATAATCCACCTAGAAGCTTGAATGAAAAAACTCCCTCTTCTGCTCCTTTACTCTTTGCAGTCAATTACCACATCTGGTAAATTTACCTCTGAAAGGTCTCCCCGCTTCAATTCCCACTCTCCATTTCTAATCTTTCCAGTCCCGGCACCTTACTTCAACAGCCATCTTCATTTTTTACCTGATTTAGTAGCACAACACATACCTCTCTCTTTGTCCTATTCAGTCTCTAAATTGCCAGAGCTATTTCTCTCTCAGCTCAATATCTTCTTGCTGTATTTTTTTTTTTTTGAGGGCACTGTCACTGGCCCTCACATGTGGGACATGAACCGGGGCCACTGGCTTCCCAAACCAGCGCTTAACCACCGCGCCACTCGGCCGGCCCTCTTCTTGCTGTATTTTTAAAGTCCATGGCTCCCTTCTATCTATCCAGATCATAAAGCCTAGACTCTTTAGTGAGGCACCAAAAACCTGTAGCATCCTGGTCACAGCCCAACATGTCCAGTCTCATCTCAAGCCACTGGCCCCTCAGACCTTACCATGCACCAACGTAGGCACAGTCCACATTTTCCGAATATGCCAGGCATGTTCTGGCCTCCAATCCTTCGTTCAAGCTGCTGCTCATCTCTCAAATACGATATCTCTCCCACTTCCCTGACTAATGTAATCCTAGCTACCCATTAAAATCCAGGTGGAACATCACCTCTTTTGTAGAAGTTCCCTATCTTCATACCCAGGCAGAATTAATTGCTCCCTTCTCTGTGTTCACATTTTCCTACATTGGAGAATGTATATCTCTCTACACCTCACTTTTTTTTCATACACTTTCAATATTCACGTCTAGTAGTTTTAGGTAATCTCATATCACTCCCCTACTTATGACCTTTCAATAGGTTCCTATTACCCTACCAGATAATGTTCAAATTCCTTAGCAGGAAGTCCAGAACAAGTCTTTCTTCAGGCCCCTCTGTATTTCTAATCTGTCTCTCTCCATTCCCTATACAGAGCCCTCAGAGTACCAAGCTGTCTGGAGTTCCCAGACTTATCCATGCGCTTCTCCCTCTGCCTAGAACACCCTTCTTCCCTCTCACCGCTTCTTCTTTCCCCATCTCCCCGTCTCATGCTCTCCTGAGAAAGTAGCGTGCTAAGACTCAAACTATTGGGTTGTCGGAAAAGTCATGATGTATTTTTTTCTATGTTTTTCATTGCAAAAACGCGTCATGACTTTTCCAACAACCCAATACAACAAACCAATAACAGGTAATTAGGTATAAGAGCTAGGAATAAGCAACAAAGATCAGAAGCCAAGTAAACAAGTCAAAGCAAGAAGGAAGAGGCTGAGATGGTCTTTCCCTGCAAATACTGGAGAAATGGGTAAAGCACGGTGTCTGGCCTTGAGAAGCTCAGTTTAGTGGAGACTGAACAGACATATAAACAAATTTCTATAATCCACTGTGTGTGACAAGAGAATGCGAGAAAAGGCATACATACATTAAATATACAAAGAGACACACATTTAAATAAATTGAAGACATGTCCTTGTGAGATTTAACCAAAGATCAAAGAGATCAGGAAGCACAAGATGCTGAACACTCAGTATGATAGTGTATTAACTACCAAATTCCTGTCTGAATGCCTTCAGACAAGTCATTTAACCCTGAAGAGCCTCAATATCTTCCTTATAAGAGAACTTGATCACATGTGGAGGTTTCTTTTAGCAATTAAATATTTACAAACAAAAGCAGAATCCTGGACACTGAATATATGGACTTTTTCAACAGGAGAAGAAAAGCGAATGATTTTTGGATATTCGCCTGTACTGGAAAATGAAATCAACATATAGATGGAATTCTATATGTCATGTCAGTGAAAATGACGTTCAATTTTAAAATCCTAAAAACTGCAACTTATAATGGAACTGCTGACACAACCTCAACCATAGTCGCAAATGCACTCCCATAATCAGGTTGTTATGGCAACTAGAACACTTGGGTTAAGAAGAGAAGACAGTCTGTGTGTGTAGCACATTTTATTGCCACTACCATTAGAAATATTAAGAGGTTTTACATATAATCTCAAACTACATTCTTCACTTAGCACACAATAAGCCTCTTGCTAGTGTTTTGGGATAAACAAGGAAAAATAAAATGGGCTTCTTAAAATTGACTGTACTGGAGGGGTTCAAAGAGCACCGAGCCAATGTCTATCTCCAATGCAGCTTAACATATCTCCTCTAGGAATCCCCTTATCTCTTGGGGTGAAACTAGCTATTCCACCTGCCGACCAGCCCCATTTTATCTCCTATCCTATAACTCCTTTAGTAACTATCACACTAAGGACACCATTGTTCATTTATATGCTTGTCTTCCTCTCTTTGTGTAAGCTGCTTGGGCACAGAGTTCCTCCTTTGTCACCTTCATACATTCAGTGCCTAGAACGATGCAGGTATTTGAGGTGCTCAACCATTTAACTGAGAATTAACGTATCAATCCTATCAACTTATGAATATGAAATCTCTCTACAGAGCAATATACCAATCTTTTACCTTATCAAACAGATTCTGTGGCAGATATTTCATTTCTCTTCATTGTTCATAAGAATCTCTCTAAAGAGAAAAATTAAGAAGCAAACAGTATGTCTCATGGAAAGAACTCGAGCTAGGATTCAGATTCTTAGGGTTCCACTGTTCTACCGTATCTCCTTGTTAACCAGTTGCAAGAGCTGCGTCCTTGGGTAGAAGCCAACCTCGCAGATGCTCAGCATTCTTATCCAGAACATGAGGCATCAGGACCATCTGAGAAGAGCCCTTCCTGCCTATTTATTAGCAGCATGAACAATCTTTTTTTTTTTTTTTGAGGCCAGTGTTACTGGCCCTCAAATGTGGGATCCGAACTAGGGCCACTGGCGTCCCAAGCCAGCTCTTAACCACCACTCCAATCGGCCGGTCCCCCAATCATTTTTTTTTTAATTAGAGAACTTGGACATGTCAAAACCATAGAAATTTTTACAGAAATTTTTCTCAGCCAGGTTTGTGTGTGTGGGTAGGGGCATAGAGGAGTACACCACATTCATCCCTAGAGTGTTTTCTTTCCAAGCCACGCCTCCTATAGGAAGGCTGATTTATCCATTCCTTTCCTATCTCCCTGGAACACCTGCAAGGAGAGAGGTTATGATGAGTTAAGTGTTGCATGTAAATGGCAGAGACAAGAGAAAACAAGGTGAGTTTAAGAACCATCATTTAAAACACAGAAAATGACCCATTTGGAAGGCTAAGATACAGGAGTACATTGATTCTCATATATGATTGTATAGTATTCTTTCACATGCCTCAAGTATGTGAGAAGGTAAGAATTACCAGATCCACAGCCCATCTTGTTCAATATTCTCTCTTGATCGTCCCCTTCCCAAAGCTGCTCCTCACCCAGCTTCTCTGATTTCGGCAAATGGCATCTCCATCCAGTTACTCCAGACACTAGAGTCATTCTCAGCACTTCACTCTCCATCAGTGGCAGACACTCAATTCATCAGCAAGTTCTATCTTCTATATTCCAAAACACTCCTTTCATCTATCTATTTCTTTCCTTTTCTGTTATTAACTACGTCTAAGGAACTGTTATGGATTGAACGTTTGCGTGCCCATAAAATTCATATGTTGAAGCCCTAAACCCCCCACACGTGATATTAGGAGATGGGGCCTTTGGGAGGTACTTAGGTCCAGATGAGGTCAGGAGAGTGGAGCACCCATGATGGGATTAGCACCCTTATAAGAAAAGAAAGAGACAGGAGAGCTTCCTGTCTCTGCCATGTGAGGACACAGCACCAAGGCAGCCGTCTGCAAGGCAGGAAGAGGTCCTCACCAGAACCCAACCATGCTGGCACCCTGATCTCAGACTTCCCAGCCTCCAGGCCTGTGAGAAACAAATTTGGCCTGTTGATTAAGCCACCCAGTGGACTAAGATAAAAACCATCATATTTTGCTTAGATCATCACAAGAATCTCCTTACTGGTCTACCCATTTCTTAATTTCTTACCATGCCACACAACACTCAGAGAGATCTTTTAAAAACAGGAAATCATATTTAAGGTATGCCCCTGTTTAAAACCTTCCTGTAACTTCTTTCTCATTTTACTGAATATCATCATATAGTTATTCTCACTTATTCATGCTCACACTAAAATGAATCTACCATTTCTCACTCGTAGAACTCTACCCTAGAATTTATCCTAATGGCTTTATATATTACTATCTAATCTTGGGACTTTCTCTGACATCTATCTTTCAAATAATTTATAAAAATGTTAAATAAAAGGTGAAGGGAAATAGGTTCAAATTTCTAGGTATAAAACATGTAAGTGTGGAGATGTAACGTACAGCATGGGGAATATAGTCAATAAATTGTCTATATTTTGTGACATAAATTGTGATAGCTATGTACAGTGTCAGACGGTTGCTGGACTTATCATGGTGATCACTTTCTTTAGGTACATAAATGTTGAATAACCATGGCATACACCTGAAACTAATATAATAGTGCATGTTAGCTATATTTTAATTTAAAAAATCTTTTTAAAAAAGTTAAATGGAAAAGCTCCTCCATTCTAAGAACTGATGTCTATTTCTATAGTTCTCTTGCTAGCCCAATCGCCCAGACAATCACCCATTCACTTAAGGGTCCCCAAGGTTATTTATATATTTAGCTATTTATTAAAGGTTTTAAATATAAATAGACTTTGTTAACCTCAGAATAAAAATTCCTTTCAAAGTGAGAGGCAAAAAGCATTTATTTGAGATCAATAAGAATAGCTATTCGAGACCCAGTGATTCAGACAGAAGCCCAAATAGTGTTCGGATTAGGAGACAAAGGCAATGGGTATTTATGAGAATTGCATCAGGACAATTGCATCAGAGGGACAGCATTTCTATTGGTGCAGATAATGTAACATAGTGGTGTTAATTCTAAACAATGTTTTTAATTTTCAATCCAGTAGTCCTAATATTTGCTTTCTTGTTATCTTTGCAACAGTTCTTTGGGGCACAACATTGCTTTAATCTCAGTTCAAAGGTCGTTTGACCCTGTTTTAACATTCCAAAGATTGGAGTTATAAGATGTGCAAAGCAGCTCCTCTGGCATGGCAGCCCCGGCTCCATTTTAAAGTGGCTCTAAATTTATTATTCTTTGACAACTTTAAGGAATAAACTTTGTCAAAATATTTTTTTAAATCTAAAACATAACCCACTTGCTTCCATTCATCCATATAGTTATTTATTTCTGAAATGAAGCTACCTTTTCTTCAATAATTGTTCACCTAAGTATTCAAGGATGCTACACTTTAAAAATAGATCTAGGGCTGGCCGAGTGGCGCATTGGTTAAGAGCTAGTTTTGGGATGCCAGCCGCCCCGGTTCGGATCCCACATATGAGGGCCAGTGACACTGCCCTCTACAGCTAACAACAGCTCCACGTGGAGCTGGGCTGTGCGAGCCCTGGCAATGGTGTAGGCTGCTGCCCCTGCTGCAGTGGGCTGCCATAGGCTACAGTGAGTGGCTGGCAGCCAGTGTGAGCTGCCAATAGCCGCGGTGAGCGACCATCCAGAGGCCGGCAACCGATCTGCCTCATCTGGGAAGACCACAATGATGACACCAACATGGGCCAGTGAAGCAACGTCCTCCACAACTAGACTGAAGAACAAAAAGACAGCAATTTATCTGTTCCCCTTCCCCGGTTCCCCAACACTGTTCCTCTCCCCCAATTCCCCAATAAAATCTTTAAAAAAAATTTTTTTCTCATATAAAACAAAATGGAAATGAAAAGTCCCACGTGGTGGGGCTTGCCTTTCCCCCAGGATTGGAAGAGGTTGACTCTTGCATGCAGTGCTTCCCTAAAGATTAGACACCTAGAGCTGCTGAGAAGAGCATCAGAAAGCAAAGACCAGCACCTAGCCAGAAAATCCTGCTTGCCCCAGAGAACAGCTTCTTGCCAGCCTGATGAAGATGCAGGACCAGGCTCATCAGGAAAGCAGCAGTGGACTCACTATAGATAACGAGCCTCAGAAAAGTTCAAGAGTACTAATGGAGCTTCGATAAACCAAGTAATTGGGTTCTAAAAGTATGTGAGATGGGCATGCCTAACAAGCAGTTTTGTGACCAGGTGCTCACACTTCAGCGACCCCATTAGACTGCAGCATTCGTAGGGGCAGAGATCTTACCTTTTCTTACCTTTTTTTTTTTTTTTTTTAACATACCCCCGACACATAGCACAGTCTAGGGCCTGGAACATAAAGGAACTTAATAAATATTTAAGAAGAAAGTTGATAACTGATCTCCCGGGGAACATATATCTATTCCACTCAGTAGTAGGGTGTGCCTGTAAAATTGGAGCTTTCTAAAATGTGGTCTGTAGACCTCTAGTGGTGGTGGGCAGCTCACTAAGAGAAGTCAAAATCTGAAGAAGGGCAGGCTGGAAAGGGCAGAACACCAGGACACAGGTTACGGCCGGACATCAGTGAAACAAGTGAGTACTATGACAGAGTAACAAGCTCCTAAAGAAGTTTAAAAATGAAACGTAAAACAAGTCCAAAGAAGTCGGTTTATCTGAATGTGATACATATGAAGAAAGCAGCTGTTTGCTAATATTTTAAAGTACAAAAAAAATCTAGTTCATAATCCTCTCATAGCACCACACTTAATTTTTTTTTAATTTAACATAAATAACTAGTATTCTAAAATATATTGCTATCTGAGAAACTATAAAATAAAAAATGAACCATTTTAGAAAAGAAATAAATCACCCCTCTATAAATTCTAAGCATGGAAGCTAGGAAGGAAACAGTCCTTCTATAACCAATTCACTGTCTTCTTCTCAAAAATAGTCAGCTCTCACTCAGGGTTGTCTGCCAGTCACCTGCAATCTCAGAGAAACTGCAGATCTCATTTTGTTTGGTTGAGTGTTGGGTTATGCTGGACAGGCACCACTCTCAAAATTACACTGAGTCTCACACTTAAAGAACAAGTCTCCATGATTTTTTTTCTCAATAGGGAATCCTACTCAATTCAATTCACACCACAGTTCAAGGTCTTACTAGCTGGGTCAACTTGAGCAACTTACTTAACCTCCCTGTATCTCACTTTCCTTCTTTACAAAACAAAAATGATAGTCTCTCCTTAAAGCTATGAAAAGTAGATGCTATGAAAGTTTCAAAGAACCTAGAATAGTGTCACGTACCTAGTAAGGAATCAAGTATTTGTTAATTATTTCAATTAATGAGCTCAAATGATCTAGAATGACCCAAATAAGCCAATAAAGATTTGATGTCTTTCCCAAAAAAAAATTTTTTTTTTTTTGAGGGCAGTGTCACTGGCCCTCATATGTGGGACCCAAACCGGGGCCGCTGGCTTCCTAAGCCAGCACTTAACCACCGCACCACTCGGCCAGCCCAAGATTTGATGTCTTTAACAAGAGCAACAAACAGGCATATTTTAGAAAGAGCTTTCATGATTCTATAATACTGTCTTAAATACAACACTTTTCTTGGTATATTAACTGAAAAATCATCATACTTAATTGAGATTATAAATATTTAAAATGCCGTTAAATTGTTGCCACAGAAATCCTTAACCATAAAACTTACTCACTTCGGAACTGAAAAACATAAAGAGGGGACTATTTTTTATTTATAAAAGAGGTTATAATTTTGCAAAGACTCAGAAAGAGCTGTGAGCATATGGACGAAATGTTCTTGCAAGACAGAACTTTGTGAAGGGAAAAATCATTTATCATACATAAACTTCTTTAAAAATCTATAAAGCCTCTGAAGTTTCTGAAGTTGTATGGTCAACTTTATGGTGGGAATGGGAGAGTTTAGATTAAATATGAGACTAATGGGAGTCGCACAATGGGAGATGGGAGTTGAAACATCTGAACAATAGAAAGTTGTGCTTTATTATATGCATCAAAGAGAACATAAACTCCATTTCCCTCAAATTTTCTCTCCTCTTCTCATATGGGAGGGGGTGGCGGGGGTGGGGGTAGGGGGACTAGCCATCCACCCAACTAGCCACTAGATCAATTAGATTGCTGAACAATATTATTCACAGAGACAACTCCTCCTTCAAAGCATCAAGTCTATCCTATAGAAAGTAAAAATAAATGTAGCTTTCTAAAAATAAGATCAACATGAGGGATGCCAAGAACAAAATCTTGGGAAACAGTGTTTCTCACAATGGCAGAGGTCACCTGTTTTGGGTTTGGAACTCTACAGGTGCTTGGGTCAGTGTTTTTCTATTAATTCAGTTATATACCTTCTATTAATTCAGTTTCTGTTCATTATAGCTACTGCACTGGGAGATCATTAATAAAGTGAGGACTTGCACCAAAATACACTCACAATCTATTATTCTAATTCCCTCTACAACCACTCTGTCACCAACCATACAATGGTCTCTAGTAGAACCTGAACATTTGCAAAGTACCCATCTCATGCTGAGAAATTACAGAGACAACTTAGAAAAAGCAGCATTTTGGCTCACCTTTTCCTATTCAGTTTATCAGAATATAATGGTCATAGTAACTACTTACTGAGCTTTCAATAAAGCACATATGTAGATAATAAACCCATATGTACAATCCTTGTTCAGTAAGATTTAAGGGACAACATACAATGTGAGAACATAAAAAGTGTTACACAAAGCTACCAAACAATCATGCCATACATGACATATGACAGGACACACGATATGTACACCTTTGGAGAGCAGTATTCTACACCCCTCCATAGAAATGGGAGCATGGTCCTCAGTAGTGGCTTTGTGCCTAGGTACAATTTCCATCCAGGACCTTTTAATGGCTCTGCATATTTCACCTCCCCCAATCTCATTCATCTAGCCAACCTGGAAGATGGAAAGAGTTGAGGGAAGAAACAGAGAATCTGCAGGAGAATGAATTTCCACAGGGGAGAGAGCACAGCACACTAGTTATTTCAGGATTTCATGTTACTGCATTCCTGGAAAACTTAGTAGACAGCCAAATGCTCTGCTTTTTTTCAGAAAGGAACTGGAGGTTCCAATCTTATAGGAAAATAAAAATTCATAGAAAACCCTGATATTATTGGAAAAAATTATATGATGTTAATATAATATATAGATATTTATAATTATGTGTAATTATATTACAATCATTGGTCTTCTTGAACATAACGGTCCCATTTGATTTTTACTTCTCTCTTTGTACATCTTCACAGAACTCTAAGTCACATTTAAATGTTGAAAAATGACTTTATAATCATTGGCTTAAAATTAAAACTTAGGGGCAGCCAGTTAGCTCAGTTGGTTAGAGCGCAGTGCTCATAACACCAAGGTTGCCAGTTCGATCCCCACATGGGCCACTGAGCTGAGCCCTCCACAACTAGATTGAAACAACTACTTGACTTGGAGCTGATGGGTCCTGGAAAAACATACTGTTCCCCAATAAAATAAAATAAAGTTAAAACTTGGAGTATTTATTATAGCAATGTTCTGTTTTTGATGAGGTAAACAAGCAAGATGGTCTTTTTTTCAAACAATAAAGTTGAACTGTGCCTGGAATGTATTTGATTGGATTTGCATAGCCCAAAAGTTAGCCTCAATTATCTTGGGGCAGAAATCTTGAAGTACGTACTCCAGAACAAGTTAAGAAACACTTGTAGAAAGCCATGACCCTAACCAATGGCCACTCACTACCACATAAACTTACATTCCTTTTTGGTATCATAAATAATGTTATCTGGAAAAAAGTTCAAGAAAATATTCTAGAGATATGTTCTCTTCTGTAGTCATATTATAAGTATGTGTAGAAGACTATATGAAACTAAAGTTTACGTCTTTCTCATATGTGATTATCTAAGCCAATGTTTAAAATTCTAAGGCCTAGTAACTAAATATAAAGTGTAGACTTTGTCTAGATTCCAATTAAAAAAAAAAACCTGTAGCGAGACAGTTTCTGAGGCATGAGAAATTTGAAATAGACTGGATATTATATGACCCTAAAGATTATTAACAAGTAACTCCATTGTTATTTGTTAATTTTAATTATTGTTATTGTTAGTTGTGATAATGGCACAGTAGTCATATTGGAAAGTGTCCATATTTTTAAAATATACACGTTTTTGGGGTTGAAATGAGATTTGCTTTAAAATATTTCAGCAAAGAAAAAAAGCTAAATGAGGCTAATATGGCAAAATCTTGGTAATTACTGAATCTGGGTAATGAGTTTATAGCAGTTCATATATTATAGTCACATAATTTTGCATAAGTTTGAAATTTTTCATAATAACTTTTTAAAACATTTATATGCATTCTATTGTCCAGAAACACTCCTAAAATGACCCTATGGGTAAGCAGGGAAAACATCTTGTGATATTTAAAAAATGAAGTACAAAAATTATGAAATTTACATTTTTAGATCTATTCTTTTATACAGCAACTCAGAATTCCATCTAATTTAAGAACATTTTAAAATGAAGACCCTACTAGAATTTTATACCAGGTGATGACTCATAATGCTTTATTCCAAAGCAACAAAGTACATGGGCCCAAAAGATATGTAAAAACAGGTGTGCCTTTCACAAAAAGCAGCCTTTCCCGTCTACAAGTTTTTAAAATTCACAATATACTTTTCTCAGACTTTTTAAAAATTATTTTCCCTCTTTAGAAAAAAACTATATCATCAGAAAACTGCTCAGCAAAATTTCTGCATCTAATGCATAGGTAAAATACAGAATACTTTCTTCCAGCCAAAAGGACTAACGGGAAAATGAACATTTTCAAATGCAGTTTGGAACCTTATTCCAGCTAACTCTGTGCTCAGCTCTCTTTTTCCTCCCAAGCTACGTCATTTAACTGTCTGCCAAAACAACTCTAGCCCATTCTACCTGATCACATTCCAGGGCTGCAGCTTTTCCTGGGTTCACTTCTCAATGACAAGCTGCTCAGAGAACACCTCTCAAACCAAATGTGTTCATCCGCTTCTTCCTTTTCCCTTTCAGGGCATACTGCTGTCCATCAGGGGAAGTAATTAATGGGTTTATTATGGATGAAAAGCATCATCCCATCAGTGTGCTGTCTGGTTTGAATAGCTCATAGCAGCTCTTCATTCATGCCAAGCATGCTCACTGTCCGGAGATATTGTAAAGCTTTACTTCTTTGGGGATTTTTCTCTCTCGATGCAGTAACAGTGGACCAGAATATGTTACAGAAGCACCAGGAGGAGAGAAGAAATCCCTTCATCCTTTACAGAAAGGAAGCTAAACAAATTGAAAAGTTGGTAAAGGGAAAAACAAGGAGAGCAAGAGAGTGCAAGAGAACACCCATGCTTCTAGTCCAGGTAATTTCTGAAAGCAACTTGATTCGGGAACGTGTGTAACTCTGAAATACGGACGGAACTTTTCCAGGAGGTAAAAAAGCTATAGGAAGAACCAGGATGTCTCATTGCTGAGACATTCAATGAATTTTTAATAGGTTCTGAACACTCAAGTTGTCCGTGGTCAGATCAACTGCTGTTATCAGAAAAGAAGGGCAAAATTCACCCTCTCTTTCTATAATCCTATGCAAATGGAACCTTCATCTGTTGCGTGCTGTCCGAACTAATGCTACCGGATTACCAGGAATACAGACGTAGAGACACTGCAAGAAGTCACAGTGCTAAAAACACGACAGGAAGTAGAGAAGGCATTTCAGGTATTGAAGCTTACTATTTCCAACCGGAGTTCAAATTACTGAGCTTCAAACAAACCACTGCCAGGTAAGATTTAATTTTATAACGTTAATTTCTACCTTGATTACTGAAACCAGACCTGCCGATGCTGTGAATGAGCCAGATTTGAATTTTATGCAATCCTTCCTTCAGCTTTATGCAGATTTAAGCCTTCTGAGGTAAACACTTGTTTTTCCTTATTCTACATAAACTAACCATTCATAACTAGATAATAAAACACCCAAATAATTCAATTCCATTTTCATTGGATTTGTCCCATCTCTGTCTTCATTTTTAAGCTCCCAATTTTGTTTTATTTAAAACTTAAAAAAAAAATGCATGGAGGGAGCCCTGAATGGGGCAGAGAGGAGGGGCCTTGCACAGATGCTATTTACCAAACATATTCAAATGAAACTTGTTTCCCAGGGCAGTTGGTAAAACAGAAAAATTAATTCAGTTTTAATATTATTTCTATTAATGCAAAAGAACAAAGCTCAGTGACTCATTTTAATCATGACCAAGAAAAAGCAAGCTGTGATGTCACTCTCATTCACACTAAAGAAAAACTATCTCTAGTAAGCTAGGATATAACACTTCAGCAGAATGGGGTTAATTTACCCTAAAGGTACTGGGGATATTTTTTATAACAGCCTAGGTGAGGACATTTTTCTGATTTAACAGTAGAATAAAAAGATGCTCGGTATTTTAATACCTCAAAAGCTTTAACTCAGATCAATGGTCCAAACTGTAAAATGCAAAAAACTACTGAAGCCATCAAAGAATTTTAAAGAGTACAGTGCCTTTTAGAAATTCCCTAGAAATCACCCCATAAAGAGACTTCTAGAGAGACTATCTTTTTATATATACATAGAAAGGACTGTCTATACACATTTAGAAAGGACTGTCAAAATTTTAATTCCCTACATAGATTTTTAGCCCAAATTCAATCATATTAGTTTTCATATAACGTCAACAGGATAAGTTCAAACCTTAATCTTTCAATAAAGAAGCCCTACAATAAATAATATATTTCTGTTATCTTAGAAGACAAGAGATAAAAGAAACAAAAGCAAATCACACCTAATTACAGAGATCTGACAGACAATACAAGAAAATTTATCAGAAGTAATTATTCAGCACTTGTCTAAAAAAAAGGTTAAATTTGAAATTACATGCTTCCAATTCACTGAATTCTTTCCTTTTTTCAAATTTTAATAGAGTGAATTACATGATCCCATCTCTCTTTTCAAAACAGTCTATAAATAACTTTAAATATCGTAAGTCTTTTGCATCTCAAGTCATTACAGAAATTCACCCACCATTTTCCAGTACCAAAGGAAAGCAGCAATTGAAAAACAAGCAGTGACAGTGTCATATGCCAATTCTCTGAAGAGAAAAATATTTACTTATTAAGAAATTTCAAAATACTTTGTATACCAGTCCTAACTAAAATTATTGTTTTTTACCTACATTGAGACTTACCTGAACCCATAAGGGCTCCTTTCATCTTTTCCTTCTTATTATGATAGATTTTGTAAACAGACAGGCTTTGAAAAGATGTACATATTTTGTAAGTGAAATATTCATCAATATTTCAACTCATAATGAAAGGATTTAACTTTGGCAAAAATAGGAGACTGGCAGTATCATGCTCAATTTGCTTCCAATAAATAGAATTGAAGGGGGTATAAAATTATACCCCTGAAGTCTTCTGGATTTTATTTATTCACTGTAATGTACACAGAGACTCATGTCCCACCAGTTTGGGGACTTTGCTTCTATGACTTGTCTCCTAATGACAATGGATGGGCAAACAGATACTACTCTCCTCCCCTTCAGCCCAAGTCAGCATCAGTCCCGATGAATCTTCAGTTTCTTTCCTACCTAAGTCAAGGTTTTTCCCTGTAATCATCTGTTCTGAATAATGATTATTGAAGTTTAAATAGCTCTCAAAGAAAATAAAAAACTCAACAGTAATTTGGAATAATCTATATTTTCTTCATTTTAATGAAAAAGTGAATAAAAAATATTAATTTTATGAGTTAACTAAATTTTATCCATTAGCTAACTTTATCAATGATGTGTTAAAAAGCTGAAAACCTTTAGCATCTCGTGGGTATAAATGAATAAGGAATTTGATGCTAATACCTGAAAATTTGGTTTGTTTATGGGAATTTCTCCCTTGTGTTGATAGATTTAACAATTGAAAAGATTTTGAACATTCTTGGGAAGTATTCAACGACAAGTATTCAATTGTTTCTATAATTAAAAATGTATTTTATGCACATTTATAATATAAGATTTTTATATCAGTAATAGGATTGTGTATCATTGGTTTCTTTCATTAAAATGGAGCAAACAATTCGGCTACAATATCTTTGCAATGATATTACTATATCCTTAGATTCTACACATTTTAAATCATCCAAAAGCTATAAACTTTTTATTTAAACCATGACAAAATAAAAGTAGATACATAGGTGAAAATAAGGTAAAACCATTTAGTGTCTTTGTTGATTTTTTTTTAGATTCTTATGTTATCTTTGTCTGAAATAGCAAGAAACACAGTTTTGTATATGAAATTAGAAATATACATAAAATACATTTCTAAGTGGTAACATTTAATTTGAAGGGACTGACACTATATAGTATATTTAAATTCAATAAATAAATATTTACTGATAGTTTTTCCTTAGAATTTTTGAAAAAATGTCTTTCACCCAGTATAATGGGAAAGTTTTTCAAGCTTCATTCAACAGGGTATTTCAACTAGCCAGTATATTTGCTCCTTATTATGGCTAATTTTTTTCATGACGTGACCAAATTTGAATAAGGATGATGGTTCATCATAGGGACTCATCTCTCCAGCTTCTTCCTGCTGAGAGAGAATAATCTTTGGTTTTTGACATTACAATCTGTAGCTGGGGAAGTGGTGTGATATCAAACAGATGATTATATCCTTTCAGTGGGAGCTATCTGCAAAAGAGATGTGAACACTATCATTTCAAGTCATATGACAGAGACACTAAAGAGACGAATGACAGGAGCCGAATTACAGAAAGATGCTTTCATTGCATTTGTCACTTGTACAGCAGCACTGCTAAAGATAAAAATACCCTTTCACAGTTTACTTCATTAATAATTTAAAGGAGAGTCTATCCAACACGTTAATATAACTCACAGATGATGATAAAATGGGAGTGAGGCAAGTATCCACAAGTAACGAGACAATAATGGAAGGGGAACCTCCAGGACCGAGAAACAGGTGCAAATTTTCACCCTGGTTCAAATAGAAATACTGATGCTACTCAGGAAATCGAAAACTTATCAGCACACTAAAAATGGGAAAGAATTCCTCTGAGAAAGAGACTTTTAAATACATATTATAAAGTGATCCCATGACATAGGTTAATTAACATGTGGCACAACCGCTAGTATTGTAACATGAAGGTGGAGAGGGGGCTGGTGAACATTCTTTTAAGATAATACGAATTTCAAAAAGAAGAGGAATCTCTTTAATAAGCCAAACTACGGTGTTCTATGAACGTCTTCAACAAAAATTGACAAAAAAATAAAAGTAATTTGGGAGTTAGAGCTCAACAAAAGAGACAAAATGACCATTCCTCTTACAAACATACACATATAGAGCCCATCTCTCTTTTATGCAGCTCCCACTGCAAAGGACAAAGCAGAACCGCCAATCCTTCCATGGTGAACACAGGTGCAGTTTATTCTTTGATTAGTTGCAATAGCCTCGATTCAAAATATCAGTCATTTTTATCTTAGCCTTGTAGACTCAGAGCCTATTACAGATTTGGGGCAAAAAACTAACTCCATGAATAACGACAAGCCAAGCTGAAATCTTGTTATCTACAGTTACAGTTTGCTTGAAACTGGTATGTGAGAGAATTTTTAAAGCGTTTTTCCAGTCCTGTGTACTGCTTAATTACCATCACTTCATTGTTCAACAGTTGTTTGAAGATCTTGCCATCCTCCATTTTTCACATGGCATTGGAGGTATTAGTGAAATAATTCAACAATCCGGACCAATCAGAAAACATCACCACTTATACAGACCCATAGTTTGATGTCACACTTTCGTCATCAAAAATACAGGAGCTTCCTATTTACTGATTATCACTGTATGAATGTATAAATGTGCTCTTTGAGTAGCAAAAGTCAAAGACAGTTTCCAGTTCAGCTATCTCAATTAAAATCTTTAGCTGTTTACAGAATTTTCTTGGTGCAATAGTCCAAAGATGATGATGGTTGCATAATCTAAATCAGGCTTAGTACACAACATGGTGCTACTCTAATATTTAATCCTTCATCAGCTGCGTGTCTTCCTTCATAGGTGTGATGAAAACACAGTCCTCTGCATGCCTAATTTCTGGGTAACCTGTGGTAATACCTACAAAAGAGTTTTTCATGCCTAGGAATTTCCACAGCACTCTGATAACACCTCTTTTATAATGCCTTCCTAGACTGCATTAGAAATCTATTTATAGACTTACCTTACCTTCTAAACTCTACATCCTCATGGGAGAGGGCCTCAAGAATGAGGACCACATCTCATTAATTTGTCTATTCCCAAGGTAAGCACGGGATGGACTAGTTAATCAATAGATGTGTTAAATGAATGTGGAAATGTATCCTACTACATTCTCAAGTGCAATCTCCTCAAACAGGCAGAAGATCCTAAAATATATCTCTGATTCAACTCATTAGTAATGTGCAAATAGGACAAGTACAGATAAGTCCTAATGTAGGGAACTTCTGGAACAGTCCCACTGAAATACTGGCTACAAACAGATCGTATCTGTGAAGTATATTATATGATATTATGAGGTGTGCAAGTCTGACATGGAAATCACATTTGCCATATCGTATTGTTTATCTAGAACTTCATCAGTAGTCCAAAAGGATCTAAATTGACTCTGCTATTAAAAAGTGATTATAGGAGAATTTGGATTAAGCATTTTGCAAAAGAAATTAAAGCAATGCTACACTCTGCTTTCTACTCAAAAGATGAGAGTGGGGAAGTGACAGACTTAAAAATCACATTTATTTATTCTATGTCCTTTCCCTTTCTGAGGGGTAAACGTAGGCAAGAATCTCAGTCAGATTTCCTTTCTGAGTTTGCGAGCCACAGTAACATATGTCTGTTAAATCTATGCCAACAATAGTGATCTTTCAAAGCAGGGAGGGACAAAGGCTAAAAGCCTGTGCTGCACTTCATCCTCTCTGAGAGAAATTAAGGTCAGATGAGTATTGAAGTGGGCCAGCCTCACTTTAGAATTCATCAGTGTGTGTTGGGATGAAGTCAATTATAGTCTCTAGAAGTGCTGAGGGTATATGGACAAATGTATTCATTAAATCCTCACAGAAATCTGGGGTTTGATGTTGGTGTGCACAAATCAAGATTTTTTTACCTCTGATATCCCATCATTTTTTTAGCAGTGTTACATTCTTTCAAACAAGATCTTAGATAAAACATCAAAATATATAAAGCATATACAAGCAGATCTACCCCAGTTGGGTTGAAATGGAAAGCCTAGAACCTGCTAGCTAAAAGGTCCCCTTCTCACCCCATCTCTCCTTGCTCTCCCCCTCTCCACACTCATTGGACCTGCTTCATTTGTTGCAATTGTTCTGCCATCTAGAGGGTCCACAAAGGTATTCTTCTCCATTTTAACACATGTACTGGAGACACTGCCAAATACTGTAAAATTCCTGGAATGAGTTATATGAAGCAATAGTCTATGCTAGCCCTTGTGGGAACAGGTTGCAAAACAGTGCTGCTTAGACACGCAGAAGGCTGCTCGGTTATTCTGTGGTTTCAACAACAATCAAGCAAACAACATCGAGGATTCAAATAAATTACAAGTTGATAAACAAGGACTACACATCTGTAATTTTGGTTAGAATATCACAGAAATAACTAAAATTAACAAAACCTTGGAAAATTAAATCATTTGCAATCAAGCAGTACAGTATAGAAATGAAACAGTGAGAATTTATCATTATAGGAGTCAGAATTCAGTATATGAAAATCAACAGAATTTAATTGTTGGAAATACCAAGAAGCCCCCTTTATAATATCCTTTCACCTATAACATTGGGCCAAACATTCTAGTTTGCCTTTAGTTGATTCCAGGTTTGTGGGCTCCAGAATTTACTTAGAGATAGAGCTCAAGAATTTAAACTACAAACCATATATAACTAAAATTTATATCAGGATATATATTTTTTTAAAAGCAACCTTTTTTTTTTTAAAGAGGAAATATGTTCCAATTCCCCCAAAACATGTTTCAATTATGATGACATAATTATGTTATGTCATAATTTATTATGTACTATTTTATTATGATTATGTAATAATTTATTCATTTCCATTCATTGATCATCTCCAGCACTCTTTCTAGTTTACTAAGGAATTCTCATAACTATTATTCCAAAATCTCAAATGATTTCCTATTTTGAACCCAATCTCCCGAATGAGCAATGCCTTTTTCCCTCTTAAAATACTTTAAAATCTTTTGCAATATATTCTTGAGATTCTATTCATTTTTAAATATTTTATTATGAATTACTTCAAACAGATGACCAACACCATGTACTTACCACCCAGGCTCAACAAATATCAATTTTTGCCATTTCTGCATCAGACTTTTTTTTTTTATGGCCTTCCATAAATAGGTCTGGGAAGAAAAACTCCAGTGGGCAATACTTGAGATAAGTATGTTAGGAGCTAGTTATAATTTATACATCTTTATCAAAATTTTTAAGTATCAGGAGAAGGAAATTTTGTAGCCACAGTTATACAGTTATGCTTTCCTGTCTCAAATCCCCAGCTAAACTTTTGAAACAAATGTCTTAGACAACAGAATCACAGGCTAGTTTCTTTTATCGTCCCTGTGTCAGGTTCCTGTGGTGTGTTGACATCCTAGATAGAAGTAAAATAATCAATATCACAGAGTCCCTTGGGTAGGAAGCCAACTCTCAACAGTGACTTTTTTTTTTCAATTTTATTTAATTGATTGGGTCAACACAATTTCTTATGTCAAAAAGAAATACCTAAAACTCATGGTCACAAAGGTACAAACTAGTTATAGTAAGGTTAATATCTAGTGTAAAATAAAATAAAATGTACTGTTGGCTCATCAGTACCAAAAAGCTAGTAAGGTTGAAAATGTGTATCTCCTCACTCCAATGACAGAAAATTCACACATTCCCCACATAAAAACCACAATAATACTACACTTAAAGGGAACACAAAGGCTGGACTTCTTACAGTGAGACAGGGAAGCTTGCCTTCAGGATAACAATTCAGAGTGAGCCCCAATACTCTCACCTTGAAAGACACTGTTTCTCATATTCAGTTACCATAGAAAGATCACCTGATCAACACATCAACAAATGTTGAAGATGAGACAGAGTCCAACAAATCCTTCCCTACTCTCCCCTTGCCTTTATTCACAAGCACAATAAAAAACTGCACATCACAATAAATCCCAATTTTATCCATTCACATTATCTCTCATTAGGAGGCTAGGAGAGCCATCTTAGAGTCAGGCTGTTGTATCCCAACCCAGTGGCTTCATTGAACACAATTCACATGTTCTCCATCCCTCAAGGACACTTTGAAAGAAAGGGTGGTCCATGCATATTTTCCTTTTCATTGCATCCCTATACCTACACCTGTGAAATTTTGAACCTTGAACCTCTATTTCTACAAAGGGAGACTCACAGGTTCTCTATTGTACTCTAAGTTTCCGATAAGATGACCGTCAGGTAAATTAATCCTCCCTGTTAAGGCAGCCAGGCTTAAATCAGAAAGACTATTTCAAACTTCACTGCTCCTATTTAAAACCACAAATAAGTAAAATAAATAAATAAATTAGTCCAGAAAAATCTGAGGATCACAGTAAACAATGAGAGAAGAATATCTTTCTCTAGGCAGAGGCCCAGTGTAGATTGGCCATTCTGCACAAAGTGGTACTTTTGTATTATTACTATTTCTTGAGCACCCTCTGAACATGCTGTGGTACTAGATTAGGGTGAATCCATGTGGACAGAAGAGGTCTCTCAAGAGTCAAAAAAAAAAAAAGTAAATTTAAAAATTATAAACAGGGCCAGTCGAGTGTCTCAGTTGGTTAATAGCTCGCTCAAGAGTGCGAGCTGAGCTGTAAGCAACAGCAGTTCGATGCCCAGCCCGAGGTGAGCTGCCGCTAAGCTGCCAACATGTGGCAGGATGACTCAGCTAAAAAAAATAAAATAATAAAATAAATAGAAATTATAAACAAAAATACCAAATGAAAATTTAATCTACAAATCGGTCTGTGAAGGGTCTGAGAAAAACAGAAATCATCCTCAGTTGTTGCCCTTCCGAGGGCTCCTACACCCAAGAAACATTAGAAGGATATAAATCACAAACATGGAATCCAGTGAGTAATACTCACTTCTACCCTGAATCCCAAGTCTAATAAAAACAAACATGGAAAATAGAGGAAAGAGATATATGTCCATGTCAGGCAAGAGTAGGGAGTAGACATAGTAGAACAAGATACACCAAAAAACAGACAACAGATAGGACCTTTTGGCTTATACAGTACTCTACGTTTCTTTCTCAGCCTATAGGAATCTGTTCAGGAATGTCTACACACTTAGAATATTCATAATTTTTAACTCTGAGAAAAATGATCTTTACTTCCTCTCTATAAACCAATCTGATTATATTTTACCCCAAAGGACACAACCCCAAAGAAATCAACTCAAATTTCTCTGCAAAACAAAAAAATGCAATTTAATGGGTTGTCTATTGCCATGATTTAGCGACCACACTATAAACCTACAGAAAAGACATTTGCCTGAGCAATTCATTGCCAACAAATATCTATACGGCCTTAGGTTAAACCCCAGCTTATATGAGTCTCAGTTTCCCTACCTGAAAAGTGAAAGACTTGGGACTAATAATATTAAGATTGTCTTGTTTCAGGGTGTAATTATATGATGCCCCATAAAGAATGAGGAAAGAGACACCAAAGGTTCAAAACACACCAACTGCACTCAGCTACGAGGAGCCATTTTGGTGGCCTTGGTAATCTTAAAGGGCACATGCAGAGAAGCAAAAGGGACCTTAACTGGTCAAGAAAAGAGCAACTTACATGTGGCTGTCTATTTTTCTTATGTCAACTGCTAGTTGGAATAGCAGGAGCAATGCGAGAGATTTAAGATTGTTATTAGAAGAAACCATTCAGGTGAACACTAACTTGTTCTAGCTAGGAATTCATTATGCATTCTTAGTTCTGTTCTCTAGGTTTCAAAACAAGTAAACAACTCACTTTTTATCTATGATTTTGAGTGTTAAAGGAGAAAACAGCATAAGGATAACAGGGGAGAAGACAAGATATTCTGGTTGAATTAGTGTTATTTTTTTTTTTTCAGTGATCCCATAGTAAACTAGTGTGGCTCATAGCAACCAGCCACAGTGGAGATGAGATCCAAAAAAACCAAATATGTAGAGCTGAAGATACATTATTTTAAAGTTACATCAGAAGCTGCAAACTCTTATTTAGAAATTATACTGTATAGCTGACAGACATGCTATACACAGACTGGATTTAATAACATCTTTTTGTTAGCCGCATACCTTTCAAGTACCAGTGCACTGGGAATGTCTTAACTTGACAAGATCTCACCGAGCAGCAGGCTCTAAAATGATTTCACTTTACCTGTTGCTTTGCTTGTATAAGGGTGTCCTAGATTGTCCCACACATGAACTCTCCAAATGGACTGCCCCTTAAGCAACACTCCCTCTGATTTCTCCAGTTGTGGTCTGATGGCCATACAATGTGTACATACAGTATGAATATTAAACATATGTATATGGGTGTCCTGGGAGAGGCACCCTGAAAGCAGGCAGAGCATAAATGAGTATATAAAAGCCTGGGCATTAAAACAGGTAGTCAAGTTCCTAAATGGGAAAGAAAAGGGAGTGCCACAGAATAAAAAGAAGTGGAGGTCTAAAGATCAAACTTGCCCCACAACTTGGTCCATTTATCATTATTAGCTGTACACAGAGAGAGCCCCAAATTAATTCCTGCTCTGCATGGTAGTATAGGCTAGTATCTTAGCTAATTCCCAAATCACATTTATACCAGATGCAAATTAAAGCATTACTAACTTGCAATACCATTCTGACTTAAAATATAAGGGGAAAAAATATATAGCGTTCATATAGGTAAATCTAGCCTATTCTAAAAATTACATCATTCGAGCCTCCCATCAAAACTCAAAAAGGTTAACATGGGATTCAGACTACTTTGCAAATAAATACTCTCTCACTTTAAAATAAATTTAAAATGCTCACTGGTCTACTGAGGTTAAACTGAGTTTATGCGTGAATATTAAATCACAGCTTTTTCCAATGCTCCTTCGAGCACTGGCAGCAATTCCTCTTGATTTTCTCTTAAAATTACAGAGAGAAGATATCTAAATAAGAAATCCAAAAGGTAATGTGAAAAATATTAACAATAGTGATGTCTTGTCAGTTTTCCTAATATGAAACAGATGAATTTCATTAATACATACACAGCATACATAGTTTAACACATAATTATCTTTCTGCTTGAGTTAATAATTATCAGCAGTGGAGAAAAACTCATTTTCATATTAAAGCTCCTGAGTATATTAGAGCTCCTGAGTAACTGTCATAATACTAGTCAGATAGTTGAAAGAAATCCATACTTTTTCATAATTTTCAGTATAAATGAAACAAGTAGCAATGTTCTCATTGTCATGACCAGATCAGAAGGCACCAAACTATCCAACAAACATAATATTTTTAAAGTAACCAAACATTTTATTGTTTTGTGTTTTTACCACAAAGTGGAGAAACAGACCATAACTATTCCCAAACCATTTAATGACTCATTTTCTATGCAATCTACCCAAAGGGCCCATTGCTACACAGCCAACTGTCTGCAGAAGTCAACAGCTCAGTATACAAACAATAATGGATTTTAGAATCATATGGAGAGGAAATCACACTGCAGTTATCACGTACTAATTATGTGAATGGGCGAGTTTTCTAGCTTCCTTGACATTAATATGCCTCATCTGTAAGATGGTCCAATACCAACTTTACTTATATCTAGCACTCTACCAAATACCATTATTCCAGGTTTTCTCTTACTAAACTCAAATACCTAAACAAAAATACACATAGATTATGGGGCTGCTGAAAATAGCAGTAAGGAATAAATGGTTATGTCATATACATCAAAGTGTCATGATGTTTTTCCCTTATAACTCTAAAATCACTTTAACCACATTCTCTCTCTGGATCAGCCCCTATTTGGACCACACCCCTGGAGCAGCAATCGCTACCCTAGAACTATCCCAACTTTTAAGGGAGATCAATCACATAGTTAGCATGTACTGAAGTGACTGCTGGGTCACGGAAACATGCCTCCTTCTCATCTATCAACTCCTAGTGGGGTAACTTTTACAAGACTGCACCTCCTGATTCCATAGGGCACCATGACTGCCTCTTGCATAAAGAAGCGCAACATTAAACGAAGCTTTTCTGATCAATGGATTTGACATGTGTATACAAGTCATTTCGAGTATAGTGAATCATATAGATGTATACACACACCCACAGAGATAAAAATATACTTACATGTTACATATACATATATGTAGCTACTTGGTAGCCACAAACACTGAGACAAAAATAAGTATTTTGTAAATGATTAATGAGGAAGAAATTAAAATCAATTATTGATATTTTACCTTGTTCTACAAATGTATCATCATTAACCCCATTCAGTTAATATAAATGATTCCATTCTTCAAAGAAATTGAGAGAAGAGTCAATACAAGAACAGCACCAGTAGTAAGAGATAGCTCTGCAATAACTGAAACAAACAACAAGGTCAAGTACTTAGTCACCACAGCTTGACCTTTTATCTGAGGCCATTCTCAGCCTCATCTGAGAGAACTGGCTCCCCTGAGCCTTTAAGAAGAAACAGGGTATTTGCATAGCCTCAAAATTATTCACCCAAGGTACTTATTATTTCCTGTCATTGTTTTAATATACGCCCGCAGATTCCTTGATACTTCTCCCTTTACTACGTAAAGCTTAATTCCCATACCCTCAGTGTGAGTAGGACTTGGTCACAGAGAACGGGAGGTAACTTTACAGTGGAGAAACCTGACAGAGACCATCTTAATTAAGTGATCAAAGTTAACATTATCAGTAATGTCATGTTGGTATCATGTTTCCACTGATATGATCCAATAAGAAAGGTATATCCTGTCAGTGGTATTCTTCCCAAAAATCCATAGCCTTAGTCCAATCATGAAATAAACCCAAACTGAAGAACATTCTACAAAATACCTAACCACTAATCTTCAAAAGTTTGGTCAAGTCCAGAAAAGAGTGAGAAACCGGCACAAAATACAGGAGACAAAGGACATAAATAAATGCAATACGGTATCCTAAGTTGGAACAGGAAAAGGACATCAATTGGGGGGGGGGGAATGGGGAAATTCAAATAGTCAGTAGTATGTTAATCATTATTTCTTACTTTTGATAAATATACTATGTTTATGTAAGATGTTAACATTAGGGGAAGCTAGGTGAAGGGTATATGGGAACTCTCTGTATCTTTGCAACTCTTCTGAAAAATCTAAAAAGTATTAAAAAATAAAAAGCTCAAAAAATAATTGGGCCTTAATGTCATTTAGTACTAAATGAATCCACAGGCAAGATATTCTGCAACTCAATCACTTTCCTCACTTGTTAAAACAGAAAATGGTGACAGTGGAAAAAAAAAAAAAGGCTACTTGGGGACCAAAATCAGTCATCAAATCAAGTATTATTTTAGACTTGACTTTGCCATGACACAAATTTTTAATGGAACAGATCAAACTGGATGAAAGCTGGGTGGCTCTGGAGATAATAAAATTCAACAGGTTGGATTGCCTAACAGACTTCCACAGAAGCACTAAGAAAAACCAAAGACAAAACTCGTGGAATTAAATAAAGTTAAAGTTAAAATCAAAACCTCTCCATGCAAACCTCACTCTGATGAGTATAAAAGGTCTGATGCCTGATAAGTATAAAAATTATGTAAAAACAGATCCATTTATATGAAAGGCTTCCCAACTGGTGCAATCCTTGGTGATATAAAAGAAAGATTCGAAGATAAAAGTCAAGCACAAAATATTCAAATGATAAAAACATTATAAAAAGCATTTAAGGGATCAATATTTGCAGTCTCTGATGGTACTGAATTTGCTAAAAGTTTACAGAGACATCTTCCCAAAAGCATGAAGACACACACCTTCTAAAAATACTTCACAAGGAAGATCACTTTGCAAAAAAATTTTAAAAATAATAATAATAATAATAATAATAATAATAGTAATAGTAATAGTAATAGTAATATGGGACTGGCCAAGTGGCTCAGTTGGTTAAGAAAGCAAGCTCTGAGCAACAGAGTCATCAGTTCAATTCCCACATGGGCCAGTGAGCTGCGCCCAACAAAGCTGAGCTGCAACTGAGTGGCCAACAGGTTGCAGGAAGGCTCACCTGGTGAGAGCACATGCTCCTAACAAGGTTGCTGATTCCACTCCTGCGTGGGATGGTGGGCTATGCCCACCCGCAACTAAGATTGAACATGGCACCTTGAACTGAGTGGCCAGATGGCGACTGGACTTGGAGCTGAGCTAGCTGCGCCCTCCACAACTAAGATTGAAGGACAACCACTTGGCTGTTCCCCCTCCCCAATTCCCCAACACTGTTCCCCTTCCCCAATTCCCCAATAAAATCTTTTAAATAAAAAAGAATGAAGAAAGCAAAATAAAGAGTAAGGGAAATTAAGAGCTAAACAAAAAAAACCCAAAGATTATAGATGCTGAAACGAAAATTCGAGAAGATTGGATCTTTGCTGAAATTTGGGGATGACTTAGATGATAAGACCTGTAGAGAAGATCCATACTTCCTTTTCTCAAATCGTGGGGAAATAAAATGGATAGACTTTATCACAGGAGCAAAAGAGGGACTGATTCTATTTAAAGAAAAGGCTGAAAAAGCACTAGAGAAAGGCGAAGAAGCCAATAATGGTAACCTATAATTAAAGAACAAAGAAGACATATGGGTAGTCCTAGGAGAAGTAGAAAAAGCAGCACTGGAAAAAAAAAAAAAAGATTCACCGGAGGATCAACAAGAATCCCTAAATAAATGGAAATCAAAAGGTCACAGGTTTAAAGGAAAAGGAAAAGGAATTAAAGCTGCCAAGGCTGGGTCTGTTAAAGGAAAAGTACAATTTCAGGGCAAGAAAACGAAAGTTACAGTGATGATAAATATGATGAAAATGATGCAGCTGGACCAGTAAAACCGAAGAAGAAACTGCATCAAAACAACAGAAAACACAAAATGGTGCAGGAGACCAGTAGTTTAGCAAACAAGTTGCTTTTATCTTTGGTGGTTTGAAAAAAGAAAAGCAAATTAGGCCCTCTTCAATGTCCACCTGTAAGAAAGGAAAGATTTTTGTGTGGTTTAACCTGTCTTTTGTTGTTGTTATCCAAATAAAGATTTTTTTTAATGTATAGTTCTGTTTGTGTTGTTTCAAATATTCCAAATATCAAAGGAAGTTTCTTCCATTAAATTGTCTTTGTAATCTGAGACTATATTAGCAAAACTAATAAAATACATACCATATAAGAAAAGGAAAAAAAATGAACTGAATCAGTCAGGGCAATACAATTATCCTGCTGCTTCATGAAAAGCAAAAGTTCAAAGTTTAATTAAAAAGCATAGGCTGCTAGACTGATATGCTTTCTTTTCCCTTTCAGTCTAATTGCTGGCAAAAGGATACAGAGGGCAAAAAAAAAAAAAAAAAAAAAAATGTCATTACAATTAAAATCTCCCCCTCAAAATTAACTTTCTATAAAATGACATTGAGGAATATATATAATAACTTTAAATGAAAATATGCATAAAGAACTATCCTGACTAAACTGTGGCCTAATTATTTTTATTTGTTCCACTTAAACAGAACTTATAGACTTGCACATAAAAGATTTTTTATTACATGATTTTCTTCAATATTGCTCCAGTGCATCCTGTTCACACTGTAAACATTTTTCTAACTTTGATTATTTGTGACATCTTGAAAGGAATAGAAAAGCATATGGCATTAATTCAATGGCTCATCATTTGGAAAAAAAGTTTGTTGTGGGTGGGGAGGAACTGCTTAAAGCTCTAATATTTTATGCATGAATGTAAGTGAGAGTGTGGTACCATTCTCAAAGTTTGTGAAACATAACGGGACTATAAGAATACTGTTCAAAAAGATAAGCTGAAGGCATGATTATCTGTTTCAGAGGCTTACAGACACCTGATTCACAGGATATGGAGTATATATAGTATAGGAAATAGAGTCAGTGGAATTGTAATAGATATATACGATGTCAGAGGGGCAATAGATTGGGGGAGGGGTGTTATCACTTTGTGAGGGGGTGAAACGTATAACTAGTACATTGTTTTGTACACCTGAAACTAAAAAAAAACTAAAAAGATACCTGAAGACTCCCAACCCTACCAGGAAAAGTGTGATTTTAAACAAACTAGTCCCCTTCTCATATCCCTCACTTAGAAACATAAGCTGCCACTGCCATGGCCAGAAACTCAAACACAGCAGGCAACACCCACATACTGAAGGCACAAGATGAAGGGTGCTGAAAGAGCTGCCTCTCCGAGAAAAGTGGTTCCTGTAGTCTACAGTGGTAACTGAAACGCTATCATTTTTAGACGTTTTTCCTTGCATAGAGAGATACATAAATAAAATAGGTAATACGTATACACAATGTAAAGAATTATTAAACAGACAGAAGCAACCATCATCCAGGTCAGGAAACAGAATACTGCAAACATCACAGAAGTGTCCCCTGCCCCCTCGACACCTGCTATACACCCCTCCCCAATCACTACCCCTTTTTGCTCTCCCCTAGAGATGACCATAATCCTGATTTTTTATAGTAACTTCCTTAATTTTCATTTTACCATTTAAATATGCATCACATAGTTTGCTTTTTTCTGGTGTTTGAACTTTATGTAAACAGAATCATACTGAGGCACTGGGTGGGTATGTAGGTTTCTTTGACTTCACATTATGTTTGAGAGGTTCATCCATTTATTTCTGTTATTTATTCCACTATTAGTGGGCATGTAGGTTGCTTCCATTTGTGGATCTTCTGAACGATACTGATATGAAAATTTCCACATGTGCTAGAATTTTTCTAGAGTATCTCCCAAGGGTGGAAGTGCTGGATCTTCAACTTTACTGGAAAATGACAGACTATTTTCCAAAATAAATATGCCAGTATACATAAACACCCACTGTATGTGTGCAACAGAAATTCATTCTTTCAATTTACTGGACTGCAAAAATTCAGTTACAACGGAAATCCTATTAAATACACTCTTCACGAAAAGTCTGCCTTCAATACAGCATTTGAGAACTGGACCAGTGGTATGGGCACATCAGGCTAATTCTGGACTAAAAATTAATGTATAAAGAATAGTTCCAAGCATAAAGCCCTTGTCGGAGAAACCAAGTCTGGATTACACATTGCAGTGACAATGACAATCCTTCATGGCACGTAGCAGACACTAAGATAGAGGAGAAAAACAGCTGAACAACTATAGGTGGCAAAGTGGGGAAAAGGGGAAAAGACTGTGTTATGGCTTAACCTAAAACCATCAACTTTTTTAAATGCTCAGAAATTCAGGCCACCACCACAGGCTATTCAATAAACAGACGCAATAATCAGTTATATTCTACCTGAGAAGAACTTTTAATTTCTCAGAAAAAGGATATGGTTGGCATATCCATTGCTGTAAGTTTAGCATTCAAGGAAAAAATTTACACTTTATTTGACTTGACTGAATACAGTTAATTAAGCTATCAACAACAAATTTCAGATAAATACTAAATCTAGGCACCTTGGCTACATATGAAGCAGAACTAAAATCACTGGTAAATTTGGGATAAGATGCTGACATCATCGAATCAAGCACTGTTTCTTCGTTCCATACGTGCATTTCCTACTCAGAGAAATAGTATTACGTAAGGTTACACGGAAACATAGAGTAGCATTCAAATCCAGACCTGTTAAACCACACTGACAAAGGAAAGATGTAACATAAGCTGAATTTAAATGTCCAATATTAAAAATCAAAATTTTCAATGTTGAGGGCTGGCCGAGTGGCTCAGTTGGTTAAGAGCTCGCTCAAGAGTGCGAGCTGAGCTCTGAACAACGGCGGTTCGATGCCAGCCCAAGCTGAGTTGCCGTTGAGCTGCCAACAGGTGGCAGGATGGCTCAGCTAAAAAAAAAAAAAAAAAATTTTTCAATGTTGATAAGTTATTTCTCATTTTGGTTACTTTGGTACTTAGTAGAGAAATTATATACTAATAAACAAAAATAGAAAACTGAATCACAAGATTATATACTCTTCAGAAGGCTGAAATGCAAAGCAGAGTAATTATGCCACCTTATTCCACTAATCTCAAATGGATATGAAAGTTTCAGTTATGCCAGGTAAAGAAGTTCTAGAGATCTACTATACAGCATAGTACCTACAGTTAGGATTACCATATCATATACTTAAAATTTGCTACAAGATAGATTTTATGTTAACTAGTCTTAACATACACACATACATCCACACACGCGCAGGAGGAAACTTTGGGAGGTGATGGATATGCCTATGGCCTTGATGGTTTCACAGGTGTATACTTATCCCAAAACTCATCAAGTTGTAGACATTAAAGTATGTACAGCCTTCTACATGTCAATCATACCTCAATAAAGTGGTTTAAAAAGAGAAATGATTGTAAAATAATGTAGCAACCAATAAAATTTAACACATTTCAGAAAACGAAACAAAAACTCAACTTTTAGGAGAAAATATAAGGAAACAACTTTGTGATCTTCAGGGAAAACTTGATTTCTCAAACAAGGCCTAAAACAGCATAAACCATTATGACAGAAAATAGATAAATTCAATTGCATTCACATTTAAAACTTTGCAGTGAAAGTCACCATTACAAAAGTTAAGGTAAATCTCATATTAGAAAATTTACAAATATAAACATCAAAAGGTAAATATCAAGAATACATAAAAGGGGCCGGCCAAGTGGCACGGTGGTTAAGCAAGCCAGCGGCCCCGGTTTGGTCCCATATATGAGGGTCAGTGACATTGCTCTCAAAAAAAAAAAAAAAAAAAAAGAATACATAAAAAATATCTAAGTCAAAAAATAAAGCCTAATGGTCAAGGAAAGTGCAAGTAGTTCACAGGGAAGAAAGCAAGAATGGTAAATAAAGGTGTCAACCTCCCCAGTTAACTAAGGAAATGCACATTTAAAACCTCCAGTGAGCAAGTGCCCCACCCCAGCTCAGAGGGCTCATGTTTTTATCCTAGAGTATATCATTACTATTGTCTACAAACCCTGCACTCACCAAATCTCTTTCTACTTCTACTGGACAGTCACTTCCTATCTTTCCAACTCACCCCTTCAAGGTCAATAATCCTTCTGCACAGAGGAATCTCCAGTTCACTGACCCCACTGCCTTTCACTGCCCCTCGCCTCTCCTGTGCCTATACTTCCCTCCTTATCCAGCTTCAATTCAACGTCAGTCATTCTAACCACCGCCTTTTCTGTCTCTCTTTACTGCATTAGCTTGGCTAAACTGTAATCATGATTAAATCCTGCCATCCCTCTATACCCGCACACATACAGCAGAAAGTAGGGGTGGGTGGGAGAGGAACACACTTGTTGTCACCTTAAATTCAGAAATACTAACCTCTAGGGCCGGCCGAGTGGTGGTTAAGCGCTGGCCTGGGAAGCCAGCGGCCCCGGTTCGGATCCCACATATGAGGGCCAGTGACACTGCCCTCAAAAAAAAAAAAAGAAATACTAACCTCCAGTGGCCCTCTATCATCACTCCCTCGATAACTATTTCTTACCTTCTATTCTCTCCTCACATTTACAGCACCTCCTCCTAGTCTCTCACTCACAGCTTTTTTTTTCACTAAGAAAATAGAAGCAATTAGAAGAGAGCTTCTTTAAGCCCCAATCACATCTACCCTCCTGCTTCTATCTATGCCCATATAGTCCGCCTTTCATCCAATTCTAGGTGAAAATCTGTCCAAACCCCTAGAATTGAGCAATCCCTACACCTGTGCAATAGATTCCATCACCTCATGTGTCCCTGAGAACATAAATCCATCAATTTTCACTTCACCCACATTATTTTTTGCCCTCTTTTCTGGATCGATCAATAAATAAACATGCAGCTATTTCTCCCATCTTAAAAAAAAAAACAAAAACAACTTGACCCACTTTTCCCACCAGGCCATTACTACTCCCCTTCCCTTTATAATAAAACTCTTTAAAATTAAAAGTCATTTATATCGCTGCCTCAAATATCTCTCCTCCCATATTCTTTTTAAAGCCAAGAAAGAATTTATCCCACCACTCCAACAAAACTGCTCTACTCAAGATCACTAGTAAGCTCGTGTTAATAACACGAGCTATCAATTCTTGGTTGTCATCAGCTGCATTTGACACAGATCCGTCCTTTTCCGGGAAACACTAGCAGGCACCACAGTCTGAGGATTTTTCCTTCTGCAGCTCATGCTCAACTCCTTTGCTGGTTTCCTCTCATCTCCCTAGCCTCTAGACACCGTGGCACCCAGCACTCTATACTTTCCTCGCTAACAACTCCCTTGGTCATCTCATGCATTCGCATGACTTTAAATATCATCTCTAGGCTGGTGTCACCCAAATGTGTATCCCCAGTCCAGACATGGATCCTACACCGAATGCCTTTATCCAGTAGTCTACTTGATATTTCACGTGGGAGGTCATGCTGGGTATCTTCCATTTGCTACTCACGATTCACCCTCCACCCTTCTCCTCCCTGTTCTGCCCTAGGAGGCTGATATATGGATGACAGCACCTGGCTTCCCTTGCCTTCTGGCCTCCAGTACTCTAGGCTTATGGGAAGCAATGGCAGGAGAACAAGGAGAAAAATAGTTTGAGACCAGAGTATTAATTCCCCTGTCCCTCTCCCCATGGAGTCACCTTCGCTGGCTAACTGCTCTACCTGAATCTCTCCTTCAGAGTTCTAGTAACTAGCGGTGGTAACATCTCTGCTATTACCTGCCTTCCCAAGATGGTACTATCTCTGTGTTTCCCTACATCCTACCCACACTTGGTAAATGATTCCTTTGTAAAAACTTCCTTCTAATGATATTGATATGCCATCTATTTCCTACAGAACTCTGACTAATCCATATGTCTAACTGGCATCTCAATTTTAACACATGCGAAACTGACACCTCCAATAGTTTTATCCTTCTCAATTAATGGCAACCCCCTTCTTCTAGCTGTTTATGCCAAAAACCTGGTGTTATCTTTTTATTTTATCCCCCACCTTTGCAAGTCCTATATGCAAGTCCCTCAAAATAGATCCAGAATCCAACAATGTTTCACCAGCTCAACTGCTACCACCCTGGTCACAGCCACCATCAATGCTTGTCTGGATTGTTGCAATAGCCCAACTGGTCTACCTGATCAGATTACTCCAACACAGCAACCAGAGTGATCTCATTAAAATATGAATTAGTTGTATCACTTTTTCTTCAAAACCCTGCAGTAGCTGCTCATCTCAGAGATCTCAAAGCCTTTGAACTTGCTATTCCCTTTGCCTGGAACATTCTCCTCACAGATATCCTCAATGATTGCTCCCTTACCTTCCACAGGTCTTTATTCAAAATGCCATCTTCTCAGTAAGACCTTCTCTGTCAATCCTTTCTAAATTTTTTTTTAATTCTTTTATTGTGATATAAACATTTTTTTAAAATTAGTTTCAGGTGTACAACACAGTGCAATAATTATACTTTTTACCCCTCAAAGTGACAACTCTCCTCCCCCAGTTCCAGGCGTTTCCCTGGCAACACAGTATAAGCTGGGCGGAGGTTGGGGATGCAAGGCTTCATGTGCTCGCACACACACATGCACTTCTGCGCCAATTCCACTAGACTAATGAGATCCCGGACCTGACCCTCTGTGGGAGGGCCCAACCCTGACAAAATGGTGCCCTCTTGTACACTACTCGTGTGCAAGCTCCACACCAGGGGCACAGTGGTCCCCAAAACCTCCAGCTTCTGCACCAAAGGTGCTCAGCTCAGTCTATCCCCGCAGGCTCCTGGGCCTGGCTCACACAGCTACTCCCTCTACCAGGAACCAGGTAAGTGCTCACCAGCAAGCAAGCCCGTGCGCCGACCCCATTGATTCTCTAGCCACTCTTAGCCTCACCGAGCTGGGCATAGAGAGTCCTCACTAATTTCTACTGCCAGCTATCTTGGAACTCCTCTTCCCAGCAAAGGAACTCTGGGCTGGTGAGCAGCTGGAGGGTCTCTCTCCCAACCGGAGAAGCCTCCCCACAGCTGGGGCTTCCCTCACAGGCTTGCCCTCTCTCGTCTCCGTCCCTCCTGCCAGACTTGACATGGCCTCCTCATTAAGTTCTTCATTTAGTGGTTCTGTTCATCTAGTGTTCTGGGGACTTCGGGTTGAATGTTGTATAAATTATTTGTAATTTTGGTGTGATCCTGGGGGGCAGCCAGCACAGCGTCTGTCTATTCCGCCATTTTTTTTCATTCTCCCTTTCTAAAACTTTAACAACCCCTCCCCACTTTATTTCTATCCTGAGCAATTCTCACCATTTAACTTCTTATATATTTTCCTTTTCCTTTCTTTATTGTATGTCTCCAACCTCTGTATTTAATGTCTACTCCATGGCTAGGGATTTTTTATCTGTTCTGTTCACTGACGTGTGCTCAGCCTTTAAAACAGTACCTGGAAATAGTGAGCACTCAAAAATTGTTCAACAAACCACAACTGGGTACCATTCAATCACCTGGCCACAATTCAAGTCTAGCAGTTTTACATATTGGCAAAGATGGTGAACACTAGGAACTCTAGCTCATCTTCACTTTAGAGAGCAATGTGGCAATATCTAGAAAAGTTTATGATGTGCACATCTAACAAACTGGCGATACTTTTTCTTTGGTTGGGTGTTTATGTATACAAATGAGGACAGTATACTAAAAATCAGAATCAATCCAAGGAGTATGGTCAGCTTATCTATATAATATTCTGAATATTTTACAATCACAGAATGAACTCTACTGCTCAAATGTAAATCAATATAACCCTACTCCAACATATATGAAGACAGCATGGCAGTTCTTCTCAGGCTTATAATATGGTGAAAAGAAAACAATAAATCAGTAGCAGAGGGGGAAAGAAATGTAAACAGATATCAAAAGATGTGACAGTTGTGATCTCCCAAGAAACCAATCACAGATAAACAAGCCACTTAAGAAATCAGTCAAAGCAAAAGAAAAAATAAACATGTGGGACTATGTCAAAGTAAAAAGTTTTTTCACAGCAAAGGAAATCATCAAGAAAACAAAAAGACATCCTACAGATTTGGAGAAGATATTTTCCAATGATACATCTGATAAGGGGTTAATATCCAAAATGTATAAAAAAATCATCCAACTCAATACCAGAAAAACAAAGAACCCCAATTAAAAACTGGGCAGAGGACGTGAAGAGACATTTCTCTAAAGAGGACATACAGATGGCCAACAGACTTATGAAAAAGTGCTCAATGTCACTAATCATTAGAGAAATGCAAATAAAAACCACAATGAGATACCACCTCATTCCTGTCAGAATGGCTATCATCAATAAAGCAACAAATAACAAGTGTTGACAAGGATGTGGAAAAAAGGGACCCTCATGTACTGTTGGTGGGATTGCATATTGGTGCAGCCACTATGGAAAACAGTATGGAAGTACCTCAAAAAATTGAAAATGGAACTACCTTATGACCCAGCAATTCCACTCCTGGGTATTTCGCCAAAGAAATCCAAAACACTAATTTGAAAAATTATATGCATTTCTATGTTTATTGCAGCACTACTCACAATAGCCAAGATATGGAAACAAGTGAAATGCCCATCAATAGATGACTGTATAAAGAAATTCTGGTATATTTATACAATGGAGTATTACTCTGCCATAAAAAAAAAAGAAATGAAATCTTGCCATTTGCAACAGCATGGATGGAACTTGAGAATATTATGCTAACTGAAATAAATCAGACTGAGAAAGACAAAAACCATATGATCTCACTTATATGTGGAATCTAAAGAACAGAATTAAAGAGCAAACAAAACAAAAATAGACTCAGAGATATACAGAAAAAACGGATGGGTGCTAGATGAGAGGTGGGAGGGGTTGGGGGAGAAAGTGAAGGGATTAGAAAGTGCAAATTAGCAGACACAATATAGTCATGTGAATGTGAAATACAGTATGGGGGATATAATCAACAATGTTATAAAGATTACGTAGGGTGCCAGATGGGCAGTGGACTTATCAGGGAGACCACTTCATATACTGTGTGGATGCCTGACCACTGCGCTATACACCTGAACCTGAAGTACAATAATATTGTATGTCAACTATAAGTAAATATATATATAGTCATGGAGGTGGAGTATAGAATAAGGAAGACAGTCAATGGTATTGTAACATTATATAAGATGTCAGAGGGTAGTAGCTTAGAGGAAAGCAGTAATCACTTAGTGAGGGATGTAAGTGTCTAACTATTATGTTGCTTTGTACACCTGAAACTAATAATTAAAAAAATGAAAAATACACAAGGCTCAAAAAGAAAAAGAAAAAGAAATCAGTAAGCAGAAAGACTACCCCCCCAAAAAAAACCTATGGGACCCAAACAACGCCACGTTTTAAGTTATAAATAAATGGCTAAGATATATAAACAAAATCAAAAGCCAATGCACCAAACTGCTGGATTAGACTAGGATTCTGAGTTGCCTTCAAACATTTATGCAACATTTTTTTTTTTTTAAGATTTTATTGGGGAATTGGGGGAGGGGAACAGCGTTGGGGAACCGGGGAAGAGGAACAGACAAGTTGCTGTCCTTTTGTTCTTCAGTCTAGTTGTGGAGGACATTGCCTCACTGGACTATGTTGGTATCATCATTGCGCTCTTCTTGGGTGAGGCAGATCAGTCACCAGCCTCTGGACGGCTGCTCACAGTGGCTCTTGGCAGCTCACACTGGCTGCCAGCCACTCACTGTAGCTTATGGCAGCTGCCATCCTGGAGACTCGCAGCAGCCCAGCTCCAGGTAGAGCTGTTATTCACCATCTTAGCTGTAGAGGGCAGTGTCACTGGCCCTCATATGTGGGATCAGAACAGGGCCACTGGCATCCCAAGCCAGCTCTTAACCAACACGCCACTTGGTCGGCCCTAAGCAACATTTTTTATTGCCTGATACTGTCCTAGTAACTGACCACACAATTGATTCAATTAAATCCCCAGACAGTCCACATGTTAGCTTTATTGCACTACTTCAATTTTCTCTCTAAATCTTTTAGAAGAGCTGATACAAATTGAAGCTAACCAGCCCACATTTTACCCTCCTACCTTGAATAAAAGTGCTTTTAAACCCATAATTGGCCAAAATGCAGATGACAAGAAGAGAATACTCATCTGACTGGCAAAAAGATGAGTCATCGGTCCCTAAACAGTCAGTGAGTGGATGCCATCAGCAAACCTGTGCCTGAGGTGGTGAGGCTGTGTGTCACACCGAACATAAGGACACCAGGCTGACTCTGCTCTTGTGACTCACACTCTAATACTCACTCCACTTACATCTTTCTTTCTAACTATTACGTTGGAAGAGAATTCAGCACTTTATGTTTTTTAGATTAGTACAGGCACTCAAAAGTACAGGCAGGTGGGAAAAGAGGCAGAACTCAGAAGCAACATAAAAGCTGGGGGTGAGAGGGAATTCACAACAAACTGTCTAAAAATATTATTTTCATTTTATTTCACTGCTTTTCACATCTTTATTCTTCCAATTTTTTTTAAACTGGCAATTTTTTTATAGAAAGAATTGTGGATTCATACACAGTTGTTAGAAATAATACAGAGAAATCTCATATGCTTGGTCCAGTTTCCCCCGATGATAACATTTTGCAAAACTATAGTGTAATATTGTAACCAGGATATGGATAGACTGACACTGACACAATTCAGCAATCTTATTCAGACTTCCCCAGTTTTATTTGTACTCACTTGAGTGTGTATGTGTGTTTAATTAAGTTCCACACAATTTTATCACTTGCATAGGTTTGTGTACCCACAAACACAATCAAGATATTGATCAGCAGCACAAGTCTCCATCATGTTGCCCTTTTATAACCACACCCACCTCCCGCCCTCCCATCCCTCACCCCTGAAAACCACTGGTCTGTCCTCCATTTATCCTATATTCTTGTGCCACACCCAACAGGGAGCAACCACTTATACAACCAGCCCTGCTCCATCATTCCTGTATCTACTCTCCAGCTTCACCTTGCTGCACGCTGCTCAGGATGGAAGTTCATCTTAAACAGCTGGTCATAGAAGGAATGAGTTTTTCACCTTATTAAGAGACTGTCCAAAAGCAAAATAGAAAAGTTTTGGTGTTCAGGTGCATATGTCTCTATATATGTGAATATCCACTAATATGCACATTTCTGGCTATAACATAAGCGGAAAAAAGAACATATATTCTAGAAACTCTTACCTTTGTATAAACATTAAGTATCGATTCCTCTGAAACCAAAGAAAATACCGCTGTCTCTCAGACTGCCCAATTAAGAGGGCAGAGTTCAGCATTTTTCATTACTATAAAGCCTTTTATTCATTTTAACTACAACTTAAGTCACTCTACATCAGCACATAGAAACCTTGACTTCCACTTAATGTCATTTTTTTCCCCTGCAAACCATTAAACAGTGTCCTTTATTTGAATTTAAAATCCAAAGGACAAAGGATGAATTGCTTTTACCAAAATGCAATTTGCAAAGGAACATAAATAAAAAATCTGTGCAACTTACATGGCACTTAACCAGTATGCGAGCAATTGGAATTCATACCTGCAGAGCTGAGAAGAACACTGAAATCGGTCCCCCTCTGAGATTCTCCACTTTTATTATCGACCTCTTTTTCAGTATCTTGATATCGATTCCAGTTAGAGACTATCTTTCTTTTAGAATACTTTCCCCGTTCTTCATCATCCTCTTCTCCACAGGCGTCTGCAGCACTGTCATCTTCAACCTGCAATCATTAGAGACAAATCAATAAGCAGGCAATGTAAATCTAGACCTTAGTGGCCTTAGCCGTAAAATAAAACCAAAAAAATAGTACCTAGGTATCTCAATAAAGAGCACATTTATAGACCAAGCTTTCTGAGGATATTAGATAGTTCAAGATAATCCCATTATACCAGAGTATACTGAGTGAGGTTCTCATTTAGGTTGAAATGGAAATCTGGTGAGTTCCTACCTAAAAATTTGTGTAACTGATATCTCTAAAATCTATCCCAGCATATCCTATTTCAGTACTTGTTTCCTCTTATTGAAATCATCAAGACTTGTAAGTCTTAAACTCAAAGGACTACAGGATGGAAATCCACTCTTTCAATTTTCAGATTTTGCAAACATCCTCCATGAATATGTTACAAGTTCTAAATGGGAACCTGCTGAGATGCATTCCAGAAAATAATTTCTAGTCTTTGGCATTACAAGGTTAAGAGAGCATGAAGAAAAATGCAGAATGTGAGAAATTACAAAAGCTAAAGGGCCTAGTTTCTTCAACAAATAAATTGAAAGGAAAAATGCAAGGAGGAGAAAAATGAAGGAGAAGGAAGAAACCTATAGATTAAAAGAGCTTAATGGACATAACCAGGTGTGATGCCGGGGACTTAATTGTACTGTGATTCAGTGTAACTAGAGAAAATCACTTACGAGACAACTGGAGAAATGTGAGCATTCCTTGACTACGTATTTGACTATAATTAAGGATACTGTTTTATTTATTTATTGTTTGGTACGATACCAGTATTGTGTTTTACTTTTCATGATTTTATCTTTAAAAATAAATACTGAACTATTTATGGATGAAAAGATACAACATGTGCAATTTGCATCAGAAATACGGGTGGAAAGGAATGGTGGGTGGAGATGAAATAATCTGGGCATAACTGGTAACTGCGGAAGCTGGATGATGGGCACACAAAAATTCATTATGTATTATATCTACTTTTATATGTGTTTAATATTTTCCATAATAAAAAATTAAATTTTAAATAAGAGAGATTCATGTAGACTCTAAAGACACATTTCAAAAAAGTATCCCTAAAATCATATAATCCTTATCAAAAAAAAACTTGTGAAGTATACTAAAACAAGCCACCTGTACAGGATGGATTAGTATAGACTTTTTTTTTCTTTAATACATTTTTATTGACACAAAAACAGGACATGTGCATTGCAGAAAAATTATGAGAGATAAGCAAAAAATTAATGAAAATCCCATATTTCCATCACCTGAAAGTACCACTACTGACATCTTAGTGCACGTATTTCCAGGTCCTTTCCTATCTATCTATCTATCTATCTATCTATCTATATTTTTTTGTTGTTGTTGTTGGTGGTGGTGGTGGTGGTAACCAGAGTTCTCTTACCTCTCCATTTCAGTAAATTTATTTCATGCAACATCCAGACTATTTCCAAGTTTCCCTAACCCCAAAAATTTCCTTTACAAATGGTTTGTCCAAGCCAGTATCCTATTCCAGACCATGCACTGTATCTCACTGTTGCCCCTTAAGTCTGAATCTAGCACAATCTCTATTTTTGTGACATTGATTGATTGAAGAGACCAGTGCAGGTAAGAGTACAGAAGGATCATCTTCTGTCTGGCTGCTTCCTTGTAATATTTGTTTATAGATTAGTTTATAGAAAATATCAGATTTTTAAATCTAAAACAAAAAAAAAATCTAAATGCCCAATGGAGTCAAAAGTAATATTTTTTTGGCAAAAGTACATCATAGATGGTGCTCTGAACCTTATGTTATATCTCATAAAATGACAGATGATAAATGGTTGAGCCAACATAAGTAATGCTAGGATAAACCAATGAGTTTGGGTGGAGACTGACCTACCCACTGTACAGATAGGTTTTCCCTATTGTATCTAGGATTTTATCTGTGTGGTATTATTTTCATCCATTACAAATTTCTAGTTCCCCATCAACCATTCAAAGAGATTTAACACTAGTCACTTAATCCTACCTGAAACAAATTTGTAAGTTTTCATGAAATGCTGGAGTAACTGACCGTTCAAGATCACTCTCGGCCCTCAAATATCATCATAAGCCACCTGGACCGCACCAAAAAAAAAAAAAAAATGGCAATCTACTTTATAAACTAAACATTGCAAAGATTGCCTGAAACCTAGAGGTGTGCTGCCATTCCTAAAAGTTTCTCAGAACGAAAACATGCTAGCAGGTTACAGACATGTTACTGAATGAGATCTGCTATGTATATGTAACAAAATACCAGAACATTCTAAAGAAAATAGCTTTGTAACTAATGAGAATTGGGGGGCTACAACTAGGGCTGAAAATACTATCATAGCAGGGTTTAATCTGGGAAAATTCAGTATTTTTTTGTTGGCCCACTGGGTAAACAGGGTTCAGGGAGATTTCTCCAGTTAGTACAAAACTTCTAAACATACTCGTAGCTATAATATATGGCAAAAATGTAAAATTGGGCAAAGCAATGAGCTTGATGAAAATGAGGATTATAATCTGAAACACCTGAGCAACTATGAACTCAATGAAACAAGCACTGACATGGAAGGTAGGAGACCTAGATAGAATAAATGGCGCTGCCATCACAATCATTTAATATTTACAAAGTGTTTATAATAGGCTGGGCTTTCCACAGATGAATGACTCACTAATCCCCTACTTAGAAAAATTACTGCACAAGAATCTCATTATCCCCAACAAATGCAGAAACCAGGGGAGTTGTCATTAGCCTCCATCACAAGAGGGTAGTAAGAAGTAACAAAGTTTAGAAGACACTTGATGTAACTTAAGAGAAAGGTGTATCTTAAAAACTCCTGAAGACTTTATGTTTGTTCATTTTGCAAAGATCTGAGGCAAAATAAAATATGCAAAACCCCAAGACAGAGACAAACAACAGAACAAATAAGTAAATACTAATAAAAGAAATATGAAAACTATAAACATACAGACATCATTATTATGTTAACATCATTCCAAAATTAGTCTTGTGTACACTGCAAACTATCAGGCATTGATGAAAAGAACTGAAGATACAGGGCCGGCCGAGTGGCACATTGGTTAAGCGCTGGTTTTGGGATGCCAGCGGCCCCAGTTCGGATCCCACATGAGGGCCAGTGACACTGCCCTCTACAGCTAACAACAGCTCCACCTGGAGCTGGACTGTGCGAGCCCCGGTGATGGTGTGGGCTGCAGCCCCTGCTGCAGTGGGCTGCCAAAGGCTACAGTGAGTGGCCCGCAGCCAGCGTGAGCGGCTGGCAGCCAAGCGTGCGCTGCCAATAGCCGCGGTGAGCGACATCCAGAGGCCAGCGACCGATCTGCCTCATCCGGGAAGAGCGCAATGACGATACCAACAGTGAAGCAACATCCTCCGCAACTAAAAACTGAAGAACAAAAAGACAGCAACTTGTCTGTTCCCCTTCCCCGATTCCCCAACGCTGTTCCCCTCCACCAATTCCCCAATAAAATCTTTAAAAAAAAAAAAAGAACTGAAGATACAAATGGAAAGATATTCTGTGCTCATGGATTAGGATAATTAATATTGTTTAATGTCCATATTACTCAAAGCAATCTACAGATTCAATGCAATCCCTATCAAAAGTCCAAAGGCATTTTTCACAGAAATAGAACAAACAATCTTAAAATTTGTATGGAACCACAAAGGCCCCAAATAGCATATTGCAAAGCTATAATAATCAAAACAGTATGGTAGGAGCATAAAAACAGACACATAAATCAATGGAACAGAACAGAGAGTCCAGAAATAAACCCTGCATATATATAGTGAATTGATTACAAAGAAGCCAAGCATATACAATGGGGAAAGGACAGTCTTTTAATAAATGGTTTTGGGGAAACTGGATAGCCACATGCAAAAGAATGAAACTAAACACCTATTTTATACCATACACAAAAATCAACTCAAACTGAATTAGACTTGACAGTAAAACTTAAAACCAAAATGTCCTGGAGGAAAACATAGCTCGTAAGGTCCTGGACATCAGTTTTGGCAATGACATTTTTTATTTGACACCAAAAGCAAACATAACAAAAGGAAAAATAAACAAGTGGGACTACATCAAACTATAAAAAGATCCTGTACAACAAAGGAAACCATCAACAAAATAAAAAGTCAACCTAAACAATAGGAGAAAACACTTGTAAATCATATATCTGATACAACCTCACCTCCCATAACTAATTTTAAAAGCAATTGTATAAAACTGTGCAGAAATATATTTCTGTATGTTATAGGCCCAACAATACATTTGCCAATAACAACTCAAAGGTGGTGTGTGGGAGCAAAACTGTACTGAACTAAAGAAAGGACTCCATGTGGGAACTCCAGTACACAGAAACCAATGAACAACCAGAAAAAAATAGTAAATAAGAAGGCTAACAAAAGCTGTACGTATATGCTTACTCTTCTTTCTTCTCTCAGTCTTTAAAAGATAAAATTACATAGTAATAGTTAGAACAATGTATTGTTGGTTCTGCAACATATAGATGTAATATGTATAATAATAATACCATAAAAAGGGGGGAAAGGGAATAAGCTATATAGGAGTAATGTTTCCTTATCTCATTGGAAATAAGTATAAATCTCAAGCATATTGTGTTAAAATGCATACAGTAGACCCTAGAGCAACCAACCACTAAGGAAATGACTAAAGAAGTTTTAAAAATTAAAGAAATTAAAATGCTACATTAAAAATATTAATTTCAGGGCCGGCTGAGTGGCGCGGTGGTTAAGCTGGCTTAGGAAGCCCTGGTTCGGGTCCCACATAGGAGGGCCAGTGACACTGCCCTCAAAAAAAAAAAAAAAAATTTAATTTCATGCCCAAGAAAGCAGTAAAGGAGTAAAAATATACATGAGACATCTGGAAAACAAAACATAAAATGGTAAATATTCAACTATATTTATTAATAACATTAAATGTGAATAAACAATTCAATCAAAAGGCAGGTACTGACAGAATGAATTTTGTAAGCTCTAACTTTATGTTATCTACAGGAGACATGTTTATTCAAAGATTAAAATATTATAAGAAAGTATAGGATGGAAAAAGATATTCTATGCGAACAGTATGCAAAAGAAAGCTGGAATGGCTACACAAATATCTGAAAAAATAGACCTTAAGCCAAAATTGTTACAAAAGACAAAGAAGGACACTATACAGTGATAAAAAGGGTCAATGCATCAGAAAGATAAAACTATAAATATATAAACATATGCTCCTAACAATAGAGGCTGACAAAATATGCAGCAAAAACTGACAGAATTGAAGCAACCCTAACAGTTGGAGACTTCAACAGCCCATTTTCAATAATGGATAGGACAGCTAAACGAAAGGTACCACATGCACAACAGAATCAATAAAAAGATTTATGCACTGAAGCTGTGAAACGAATAATTTACATTCATTCACAATCTGCTGAATTGAACTGGCGAGCCTATGCACTGCATGTTTGGGCAACAGTCTTTTTAAAATATCCTCTTACCTTGGCAAACAGTCTGCCAAGAGAACATTTAAAGATTATCCTTATCATGAAGAGTTCTCAGATAAGCCAGTAAAATTTGGGAAGTTACTAAGAGAACCTAGCTTTTGAAGGTTCTACCTTCCTCAGCAGTAAAGGGGTATAGAAAAGACTTTCCTGCTTTAACCTAATGAGGAGGTTGAAAACAATCACACATTTTTCAACATCCTACTTTCCTCACAAAATGTAATTATACCATAGAAAGGAAAAAGAGAGATAGAAAGATATGAGAGAGAACACATTTAAGGAAACCCTCCAACAGAAAGCTATTGGAAACTAATTTCAGTAATCAAGTGATAATGTCAAATATATCCAACCAAAAATGTTACAAGGTGTATAATTGGAAAATTATATTAATTTGCCCTACTTTAAAATTTTAAAAGGTTATGAAGCTTTAAAATATATCATTAATAGTCTAACTGCCAACTTTTATATTTATAACCCTATTAAAGTCATTTTTATCTTACATAATCCTTTGGACCATGATCAGCAACTGATGCTTTATTATTATTATTTTTAGTTGTCTTTTTAACAATATAAAAATTTATAACCCATTATAATTAAAGAGTTCAATGATAGCTCTTTGGTATTAGAAAAGTGTTCTAGCAAAAATAATTCAATATATTATTTCAAAAAGCTAAATTTCAATAAAAATGTAACAAAACATATACATATATACCTAGAATACAGTATACTAAGAAGAATGTTTCCATTTGTCATTGTATATCAAATACACATTAGAGCATGATATTTGAAAAAAATTAGTAAACGCACTCTATGGCTTATATCTGTATTATTTATTGATCCTAGAACAAGATACAAAATACTGTGGCCATTAAGAATCAGGGAAAAATGGTGGCAGGATGGCTCAGCTAAAAAAAAAGTTTTAAAAAGAATGAGGGGAAAAAAAAAGTGGTGCAGGCTATATTCGAATTTGACTATTTCTCCAGCAGAGAATTGTACACAGCATCCTTTCTTATCCTTCCTCATAATCAGAATATGGCTGAGAAGAGGGGATAGAGGGATCTGAAAACAGAGAAAATGGTGACCCAATCCTCAGAGCAGCTGTTTAATGACACTTCTCACAGGCCTCTTCACTCATCCGGAATCCTTGTGTCTTACTTCTCCAAGTCCTTATATCTTTCTCACATGGGTAATTCTGTTTCAGAGAGGTGGCTAAAAATAGGCAACATAGAAAGGTAATTACTATTTGCTGGCAGCCTTCACAAGGGCCAGACTTACTGTAAAGACCTGGCGAGTTCTTTGCTCTCATGATTTAAGGGTAGTTTGGGAAATTAAACTGCAGTAACTTTCACTGCACTAATTGGAGATTTTACACTATACTTTGGTGAAGTTCTTTTATATGGAGTCCTTGTGGAAAGGAGGGCGGGAGCAGCAACAGAATCAGGCTTGTTTTAAATGCTTTTAAATCTTGACCTTAGTTCAATTCTTCAACTAAGAATTCAGGCTAAAACAGGTTTAAAAACTACCAAGTTAATCAACCTTGCAAGTCCCAATTCCCAGGTAAAATTCTATCAACTAGATTAGTGGCAACAAATTTTGTGGTAAAGAAGGCACTAAATGGAGCTACAATGAAGACAATTTGATTCTTGCTGTGGTTATGATCGAAGAAAAAAAGATAATGTTTTGCTCTGTTGAGCTAGTAAATATAGAGACACACACAAAAACTAGAGATGCAACTAAGAGGCATTCCAGTAAAAAATTTCCTTGTCAAATCATTTAAAATTTAAAGGTTTTATATACACAAAAATAATCAGCCTTTACATGAAGACCAAGTGTAGACTGAGCCTTCCTGAGTAATCTTAGTATACAAAATGTACTGTCTCCGACCCAAGCCACTGACAGTTCACTCTTTTTCCTAAGGGGACACTGATAGTTCAGGTGCCTCTGCCTCTGCTCCATCTTCCTGGGATTTCACTGCATGGGTTTACTGCTGGATGTGGCCAGATTTTCTTTTGATTCTGTCTCAGTTAAATTTTATCCACCAGCACAGGACTGGTTTCCTTGGTTACTGAGGTTTTACTCTCATCACCTTCTGTTTTCCAGGAAAAAAACAAAAACAAAAAACAAATCACAGCCTACTAAATAGGCTGTTTATCTGGCGAACTTTGAGACACTCCCCAAATCTTCAAGTCACCAGAGGAAAAGAACTTAATTAACAAGTAAAGAATTATAGAACCAAGAGAAATCTGGATAGCCCTGGTCCAGCCCTTTGCCCTCAAAGCAAAATCATACTGAAATCACATTGGGGGAGTCTCTGCCACCCCTGGGTCTGTGATTGCGTTCTCTGCCCAAATTGACCATATTGGTTCCTCCATTAGAACAAACTTCCAATTCCTTATTCATTATCATTGTTTGTTCTAAATTTCTTAAATTCCCCACAACAGTTTTTAGTAGTTATAATCAAAATGGGCTCGGTAGATGGGACTCAGCCAGGGACACCACAAATTTTGAAAATACAGTCACTCCCTTCTCAGGACACATTTCTTTCTTTAACTATAATACAACTCTACGTGGTATTTCTCTTTCCTCCTGACTATCCTACAATACATCGCAAGAGGACTGCTTTTGTTCCTTGGCTACACAATTGTCAAATTCCTTCAATACACATTTCTTGAGTACTTACTAAGTGCCAAGCACCACATCAGGCAGAGAGAATACAAAACCAAATAAGACAAGATCCCTACCCTTCAAAACCCATAGTCCTGTGGGGAAATCAGAAAAGTAAACATATACTTAATGCAGTGTGATCTGCACTATGATAAAACATCCATAAGATGTTATGGGAGCCTAGAAAAAGCACCAGCAATGGAGGAAAGAGGAATGGAGGGCGTCTTCAGGACCAGTCTTGTGAGCCAAGGAGAAGTAAGAGGGAAGGCATTCCAGGATGAGGGAACAGGACAATTCAGCTCTAGCCACACACATGGCCTGAGATTAGTCAGTGAAGGAAACAGCCACTGTCTCCTGCTGGAAGGTCGGTCCTGGGCTCAAAGAGAATTAGCAAAGAACAGGCTTCTAATCGAGGGGTAACAACAGCTCTTCAAAACAAAACTCAGGGAGGTCAACAATGGGAAATTTGAAAAAAGAAAAACATGTTCAAAGATTCTGGGAAGGCACAGCAGTGGTGGCAGTTTTTTAGTCTTTCCAAATCCCCGCAAGAGAACCACCTAGAGCAACAAGGATAACAAAATCAAAACTCCATGGAAAACATCTACGAAAAACCTAAGTGGCAAAAAAAAAAAAAAAAAAAAAACACCAACTCTGGGTGGCAAGGTCGCCCCAAATATGAGCAGGTTGCAACAGTCACTAAACCTGCGTGGTACCAGCACCTTCAGAGGAAACACAGGGAACAGGGCATCCGAGAGAGCAGAGTAACAGGCATTCACTAGGAACTTTCTAGCTTGGTGGACCCACTGAGAACAGCAGCGAAAATGCTGGCTCTTAGGCACTCCCAAAGCTGCACAGAAAAGACTGAAGGGAGAGTAAGTCTGGGCGCCATGAACTCCCAAAAATAAGGGGGCACAGCTCCTTAGCAGGACAAAACTCCATTCTAAAGAGAAACTGCTGGGGACAGAATCCAAATTGAGCAGAACAGGGACCAAAAAAGGGGAAAAAAAGGATAGGTTTGGGCAGGGGGTGGAGGTGGGGGATTATGAAGCTCACTGAAAGATGGCAAAAGGTTATCCAACAAAACGGGCAATATATCATTGATGGATCTTTGTTCCTTATATAAATAAATGACATTTGAAAAACATAGACAAAATACATCATAACTTTTCCGACAACCCAATGCACACTACACTTTGGTCAAAAGTATCTCAGCAATATGTATCTCCTGAGCTGCAAAATGTAACCTGAATGTTTTTGATCCAGCCAACAAACTTTTCCCCATCAAACCTGTGACCCCCACCATTAACTAAACCTCCTCTGGTGAGCTGCTCCATTTTAAAACAGCATAGACATATTTTGACAAAGACAAAAGCTTTGTTTCTTCTTTACAATCCGAGTTCTAAACCTAAACTGCCTTCTAAATCATCTCTTGCGCTTACCAAAATAATATCATTTGCCAAGTGTCTTTCACCTGCCGTGAGCCTACCCACACATCCCAGATTCCCCCACTCAGTCCACTTGTTTACAATTCATCAGAAAGCCTAGAACAGAGAACTCAACTCTCCCTATGAAATGGGACAGCCAAGTGACCACCACTACATGCCGTTTTAAATAGGATGGAGAGCTCACCCTTGTTCCAATAAAGTTAAGCAGTTTCCTCAGAAAAGTCCCTTCTCATTAACTATTTTGAAATATTATCACTTAAGATTTTTCATGCAGTGTCCCTGTTACCATGTAGCTATCAATTCTAATAAGATGTCAATGACCAAGTGATTTCAGTAAGCCTTCTTCAGAAGTTCCAAAAGGATTGAAAACTCTGCTACACTTGTCAACTATTTATTCTAACAACACTTAGAAGAATTGCTATGTCATATACAGTTTTTGTGTAAGTCATTGTACATTGTTCAATTCACACAGCAGGTTCAATAAATTCTAGATTTTTTTATTAAGTCATCTACTCATTTCTATGCCTCAAAATAAAGGTTTTACTGCTAGATAATGTCCTCTTCTTCCTTTAGAATAGACCTTCTTACCGATACTTTACAAACTTGCTCCACAATATTAATCCAAGGAGGCCAATTGGAAATTTGCTTGAAACGATTTTCTCTCCCCTCTCTTAAAGCATTCTTGTAGATCAACTGGTTGAAGACCCAAGGCGTTAGGGATGAAATTAGGTTCAGAGAGGACTTGACCAAGGTCTTAGCAGAGGAAGAATGAAAATCTACCTAAAATGTAATCCAGTGCTTTTGCAAATAAGTCTCTTTACTGAGCAAAATCTTAATAAAATAAATCATTGTTTCCAATGTTTCAAGCCTCTTAGTCTCTAAAGCCTTTTTGAAGTTTGTACCCAAAACTTTTGACTACCAGGAGAGAAAAGTAATGAGACTGTCTAAGGGGTAGAAGAAATGGAGCAAGCCAGAGACTAATGATTCAAGAACCATCTCCTGATGTTCAAAATTACCTCCCCTACATCAATGACGCTATCTTGCATCTTTCAAAACTCATTCTCATTCAATTATTTAATTTCAAGGAGGCCTGGAGGAAAGGCATATCTTCTTTACACATAATCAATTACACATACACAGATGAAATACAGTTTCAATATGTCATGTACCACTCCAAAAACTTACCAACCACACACAAGAGAATAAATCTCTGACCCAAAAACTTGTTCCCTGCAACCATTCATTCTGATCATTGAAAACGGCAAGGTTCACTGTGTGGGGAATAGCTCGATAGTAAGAAGTCACTTACAGTTAAAAGAAATAAATATGACACTAGTGATTGGGGAGAGAGGGACAAGCATAACCAATGATGATAAAGAAAAATGCGCAATTAAACAAGGGAGTTAATGAGCATTTGCAAAAACTGTCAGAAGTACCTCAGAGCAAACTAAAACAGAAGATGATGTCAATCGATGACAAACTGGTAAAATGTGGAAAAAAGGAAACAGGTGTAATCTAAATCTTAACCTCTTCTTGCTAATTAAAGGATTAATGCCACCATCTGGTCAAACACACTTCTCGTGCCACCTCACAATGTAGTCAAATAGGCTGCGCTTCTCACTGTGCTTCCATTGGTGACTGGTGTCAACTACAGCTGTGCGGGTAGAAACCCGTGTGCCTTCAAAAAGCTCCACACATTACATCTCTCAGGGCCCTTGATTACATGACAATCTTACTCTACTTGTGGCAAAAAGGTCTACGTTTAACAAGGTCAAATTTCAGAAGATACAAGATAATACCTCCACAAAACTGTTTTAGTTGCTCTGTCTTGAGACAAGGGCCCTAGCCAGTAAAAGCTGTTTAATTTAAAGGCTGTTTGAAAAGCACAAATGGGCTATAATTCTCTTCCTTTTAAGCACTTACCTCATGTGGGACAGGCCCCCATAAACACACGCTGACCAAATGACAAAGACTGAATCACTAGACCGATCATCTGAAAAGTCTTTGTACATGTTATTTTATCTGACATTTAGGAAATAATTTCATGTATACTTCCACCTTCTCTTGCTTTGTACCCCTTGAAGCTCCTCTTTTGAATTTATCCTCCTCTGCAGTTCTTCCCTCGTGAATACAATTGTGTAAAATGCATAACATTGCTTCTGTGGGATGGCTGGATTTTTGATATATCAAAATCTTTTCAAGAGCACTCACACATAACATTGACGCGAAGAGAAAAGGAAGTGAACACTCACAGCGCTCTTGTCAGCGGGCTCCCTGCAAGTCCATAGAAATCCAATGTCAACTACCCCAAAAATCACATTTAGGTATTTCAAGTGCAAATATGTTGTAGACAGAATAAGACAGCATTGTTTGCAATGAAGACAAGTGCATGCATTAAACTTGAAACCTATGTTTGCCACACAATGCATGACATTTGAAAGGCGCTCAGCTGGCACCCTCTTCTTTTCCAGCTGGATTGCACTCTCTCATTCCTCAGCCATCACCTGACATCACGGCTACAGACCAGCCAAAAAGCCTTCCTTCCAAGCCACACTACTTTAACCAAAATTGAGAAATAAGAAAAAGGAAATGCACTTTTCAAGGGCAGAGAGATTCAAGAGACAATTTCTACCCCCCACCCCACCCCACCTCACCTCACCCCCACCCCCGTGAAAGGACTGGATACTACACTCTGCATTTCCTTTCTGCAACCCTTTTCAAGTGTGACCTTTAGGAAGGAAGCTCTTCCAACACTGGGGAGGAAAAAACTTTAATTAAAAGAAAGGGCAGCAAAGATGCCTGAGGAAGGAAGAAAGCTTTTGACCTTGCATTAGAGAAAGGTAGATTTTCTCAAAGCTCGCAACCCACAAAGACAAAATGCAAATCCCAGGATGAGGATTAGACTGAGCATACAAGCAGAGAATGCTGGGGTTGGGCCCCTGCATGGCACGGGGAGCCTGAATGGCTGACTGCCTGTTAGTAATATTCCCTTGGAGCTGACAATACTAACATTATGTGCACCTTATCTTTTCTACAAGTGTGAGGCTCTCTGTGCATCATCGAAGTTTAAAGCAAAGCTTAATTCCACCTTCTCTAGATCCCCACCAACGGTGTCCAAATACTCTTTTGTGGACGAAGCACAAACTAAACCCCAGTACTGCTTCCCTCCAGTAGGAGGCCTGTGAATTTAAAATCATAATCGAAACTCTCAAGAGGATTAAGCTTGAAAAAGCTAAAGCCTGTTAGGACATGAACTCTAACTTTGACAGAACGAAAATGCTGCATCTCCCTGTAACATGCTTAGTACAGAAAGGTTCACCTGCCCCGAAACAGTGCCCCCACGGGATTTCGAGGGAGGCAACACTGACTTAACAGAAGTAACCTGAAATTTAAAGCCCTTGCCTGAGAGTAACACACTGTCATTATCACAATTTCGACAAGGAGAGAAGGAAAGAAAAGGTCTGGAGTGTGATATATCATTAAGGTAATTCTAAATGGGGTGTGTGAGACAGCCCTAGGGAATAAATGGGGCAGGAAGAGGACCCTGGGAAACAGAGAGAGGGGCTATCCCAAAGAAAATGTCAGAATCACTAAAAGATAAACCTGGCTTCCTCCTACACAATCCCTAAGCCCAGTCTTCAGGCTTTCTCCATAGCAATTCGGTGCATTCAAGGTTAAAAAGGAAAAGAAAAGCTCCACTTAGTCATATATCTAATGGTCCTGGAACCACTCATAAAGCAGTACGAGTGAGATTCTACAAGGACAGTCCTGATCCAGAGTGGGGATTTCCTTAGCTGAAGCACACAATTCGCTTTTAAAAAGAAAATCTGGGACCAGCCAAGTGGCACGGTGGATAAGTGCTGGCTTGGGATGCCAGTGGCCCCAGTTCGGATCCCAAATATGAGGGCCAGTGACACTGCCCTCTACAGCTAAGATGGTGAACAACAGCTCCACCTGGAGCTGGGCTGCTGTGAATCCCCAGGGAAGGCATAGCTGCAGCCCCTACTGCAGTGGGCTGCCATAGGCTACAGCGAGTGTCTGGTAGCCCGCGTGAGCTGCCAAGGGCCGCTGTGAGCAGCTGTCCAGAGGCCGGCGCCTGATCTGCCTCACCCGGGAAGAGCGCAATGAAGATACCAACATGGGCCAGTGAAGCAATGTCCTCCGCAACTAGACTGAAGAACAAAAGGACAACAACTTGTCTGTTCCCCTCCCCCAATTCCCCAATAAAATCTTAAAGAAAATCACAGATTTTACAAGTCTGCCGAATGGACAAGCTCTTTTTCTCTTTCACCTCTGAAGAGAACTGATGAACCACTATCTACTACCCAAGTATTTCATGTGAAAAGCAGTAGTGCTCTCACTCTGGAATACTTACCTTTTTAGAATCTGATAAAAATCATAACATATAGTAAAATACAAAGTTCTAAGAGTTTAGACGCATGGAGTCATGTAACTACCACCACGGTCAAGGTACAGAACAGTCCCATCACCTGAAAATTTCCATCACCTGAAAACTGTCCACCCCTCCAGACTTCTCTCACTAAACATTGTACATTCATAGTAGACCCACCCATGTTGTTGTGACTGTCGTTCATTCCTTCTTTTTTTTTTCTTTTTTGAGGGCAGTGTCACTGGCCCTCAAATGTGGGACCAAACCGGGGCCGCTGGCTTCCCAAGCCAGCGCTTAACCACCGCACCACTCGGCCGGCCCTTCGTTCATTCCTTCTAATTGCTAAGTTGTAGTTCGTGGTATAGATGGACCAGAGTTTGGATATCCATTCACGAAAGAATCTTTAGGTTGTTCCTGGCTTTTGGCAATTATGAAAAAAGCCACTATAAGCACGCACACACATAAGCTTCCATTTCTTTTGGGGTAAATACATAACCTAAGAGTGGGACTGCTGGGACATTATGATTTAACTTGATTAGAAACTGCCAAGATTTGGTATTGTCAGGTTTTATTTTAGCCATTCTAATATATGTACAGTGGTTTATCCTTGTGGTTTTAATTTGGATTTCCCTAATAACAAATGATGTTCAGCATCTTGTACTATTTGCCATCAATATATCCTCCTGGGTAAATGGTCTGTTTAACTGCTTAGGTGCAGACAGCAAGTTCTGCTTCATCTTTTGTGGGCGATGGTTCCAGGGGCATCTCAATACTCCAGGCCTTTGCTACTTCGGATCTGATCCCTGTGCACAGTTTAGGGCCAGCCCTGGCCTCAGGCCAGCTCATACACACAACGAGAAGATCCCCCCAGTTCTCCAGGATTCTACCAATCCCCGGGCCCAAAGGTGTGAGTTTCTCTTGGAGTCCTAGCTGCTCACATTGTTCCTCCAAGGACAAAACGGAGAGAGAAAAAGGAATAAAAAGAAGCATTCTCTCACACTCTTTGGATGGCAGGGGTCCCTTTTCCGAGCTCTTCTGGCAAGATAGGATTTCTACAAATATTTTAGCTGATGCCACCACCACCAGCGCCAGCTCTCCAAAGGGTCTGCCCTGCTCCATCCCCATGATTCAAAAAAGGGAGGGACAACCCTACACACCCCAGCTTGCATTTTGCTGGTTTTCTAGCCAGAAAGATGGGATTTCTCTAGGATTTGAAACTACTTCTGTACCATCACTGCTGCTTTGTTGAGAGCCTGCCTCCAAGCCAGGAAGAAAAGAAAAACAATGAGACACCCCACTGGCCCTCCCCCCATACAGACTCCCTTCTCAATTTGCCAGCTTTTCTTTACTTTTCTGAGTCCCCAAGTAATCAACCTGTCAAGTTTTCAGTTGCAGTCAGCTGGAGGGGAAGGTTGTAGTGGGCTCCCTCCATCTTGGTCATGTCCCTGAAGTAATTTCACTACTGCTTGCTCAAGCTGCGTCTCTCCTGACCACTTCACATTATGATAGCTTCCGCACACCTGAGCCACGGAGCCAGCTTGTTTCAGCTTCCACTTGATGGTACTGCCAGGGCAGAAAAATCCCCATCCCTGATTCTTCTAGAACCATGACAGTCAGTGCACATTTTTATCCTCCTCTTGGGTGTCACTATTTATTTTGTACCCTTAAGAAAAGGTGGCAAGAAAGAAAAACAAAACTCCCTGACCTCTGGAACACTGTCCTAGTCTAGTCCCCACTCTGTAAGCCTCCATCCCTTGCCTACCCTCCCAATCACACCAGGCTTACGATGCCAGATGAGTGGTTAACTATTAATTGTAAACAGCTGCTCATGAAGTTTGTTGATAGAGGCTAAGAAAACTATCTACACATGTTCAGGCTTCAAAAAAAAAGGGGGGGTTAGAAATTCTGACTGATGTTTCTTTCTTTGGCAGAGACATTTAAACTCATTCTGGATCTTTCCACCGTTGGCAAAATAGAGGAATGTATCCAGGGAGGAGGCCTGAGAATGGGTTTGGTTGTGCAGGTACAGCTAAACCTACCTTCCCCTTACTGCTTTTAGTGGAAATAGGAAAGCAAAAACTTGCTAACAGAAAGTGAACGTGAATGCTTCCAGAATTCTGGAAGTAACACCAGCCTTAAACGGAGCCCCATTATTCAGCCACATAACAAATGGCTATTGAGAGCCTATGCTACGCCAGACACTGTGGAATATAGCAGTGAACAAGACCAACTCCCTTCCCTCCAGTGACGTTCCACTGGAGGAGTCAAACAACAAACAAATGAATAAAGAAATATATAAGGTTTGCATAAATACATAACACAGTGGTTTCAGGTAGTGACAAATACTGTGGGTAAGGGTTTAGAGAAAGATGAGGGCACTATTTTATACAGAATAGTCAGGGAAACCTCTTCAGAGACAACATTTAACCAGAAAGGACAATGGAGCAAGCCATGCAAAGATCTGGGGGTACAGAGCAGAATGTTCCAGGCAGCATGTGCATAGGCTCTCAGGAGAGAACGACCCTGTCACATTCAAGCATCAGAAAGAAAGCAAGTATTATGGCTACACTGGATTGAACCTGGAGGAAAGAGCCAAGTAATGAGGTCTAACAGGTGAGCCACCATCAGATCTCGAAGGGCCTTTTAGGGCACAGTAAAGAATTTGGATTTTATTCTAAATGATGGGAAGGCAGACCTATGGAGACATGAAAATGCAAGGTTTAATCTAACAATCTTTATCACTCTCAAACCCAGCCACAAAAATTACTTTCAAATTCAGAGCTAAAACTAATGCTCAAACCCACTTTGAACTCAGTATTAACTCAGTATCAAGAAGTCAAAACGAAGTCAAATCACAAATTTAAAGATGAATAAAGCATAATTAATCCATTGCAAAAACAGCATTATTTATAATCCATAAATAATACTCTCAAATGCCAAATTATTCCTTTTCTACTAGAAGAGAAAATTTAAAGACTATACTTAGCTTTTTAACTTGTATTTTTATTATAAAAATCTTCAAACATAGTACATTAAATCCCCAGGTACCCATAGCCCAACTTCAATATTATTTTTATCTATCACTCCTAATTTCTTCACACACACACACACACACACACACACACACACACATACATACACACACACACAAAACACACTTTATAATGTATTTTTTCTGGAATTTTTGTTCTTTAATCTCAAACATCTACTATTTCATCCATGGTATTTCATTATGTAGCTCTTAGGTTAAAAACTTCTTTAAATATAAACACAACACCTTTATCATACCTCACAAAAGAAACAATCCCTTAATATTATCTACTGCCTAGTCCATGTTCAAATTTCCCCCAAATGTCTTTCTTTCTATCTCTGTTTGTAAGAACAAGCAGCTAAAGGAGGCCAACGTACTACACATGGCTGTATGTCTCTAAAGGTTCCTTTAATCTGTCTTTGTCCTGTACAATTTCACACATTCTGGATTAGACTAATTGCTTCTTTGTAATATCCTTTAACTTGTTCTTCTATTCCACAAACTAGTAATTGTCTTGATTACACTTCAGTTTAGCATCCATTGGTGATTATTGTTTAGATTTATTAATTCATTAGGATCTAAAAGTGGCAGTTTTCTAATTCTATCATTTCTTCTGCCTTTACTAGGTGCAATTTGTCTATTTTTTTAAACTTTCATCAGCAACTATTTGATTATCCTGAAGTACAGCTCATTCAGGAAAGGATTATTGCTAAATCATTTCCCTTAATTTACCAATGTACAAAACTCTGCATTGTTACCTAAGCAGCCTCCAAAGATAACTAATGTGGGGACAGTATTATTAAAAACTCATATTTGATGTATTTCAATCCATTGCATTTATTATTCTCATTGATGCTCAAACAGTCCCACCTAGTGGAAGCTCCAGTAACCTTTAATAGTGTTCTTGCTTTCTGCCCCAAGCCTGGACTCAGCCTTTTCTCCAATATGCCTGGTTCCTTTAAGTGGGAAATGGTATTTAGAAACTAATCTGAGTGCAAAGAGTGTTCATTGTGACTGGGTTGTCTTTGCTTCTATGCCTTTTCAGTCGAAAATACATACTTAAAAAGATAAAAGTAATTCTAAGCTCATACAAATATTCTCATTTAAATTTAACATTACAGGGTTTTTAATTAGTTATTTCAATTTTCTATAGCATCTCTTTTCTCTTACTCAGAAAAATCTGAGTTACTAACATTAACATAATTTCCTTTCCTTTATCCTGCAATACATATTTAATAATTTCAACATAATACCAACATCACTACTAACAATAATACTAAATGCAGCTTTAAATTTCTCTTAAGTACTTACATCCTTGGGATTAATCCAATGAAGGATACACTGTCAAAATATCATTTTAGGGTCACTTGAAAAACTCATCTCTAAGCTACACTTGATAGATTCATTTGGGGTTTTTTGTTGTTGTTATTTTGTTCTGTTTTCAATTATTTAGCATTCAGTTTTAAATGAGGATTTGCTCACTCTCTCTCTTTCCCCACGTTACAACACATAAGCAGCAGGTCAATATTTTCAATGTTTGCAATGGCAGCCACAATGAACCTGTCAAATGGTTTCTATGGTACCAATCATCAGGGCACAGAATCCGCTATAATATATATAGTTCTGTATCCTTAGAAAAATGGCTGATTCCAGGACTGAGGCAGGAAATATACAAGATAAGCCTGGAACATCACACACACACACACACACACACACACACACACACACACACAACAATATGTAAAAGGAGCACAGGAGCCAACTGAGAGAGCTCACAAAGGCCAAAACTGGAACAATTTGAGCAATAAAATTAATAAAGTAGTATTGGATTATAGCCCACAATACAAAATTATTATCCATAAGTCCATATTAGCATAAATAAATGACTGAGTAAATAAATAAATGGAGTAGACAAATCTCAGGCAGAAGCATTCCCAATATTTTATAGATACTCCACCCTCAACAAGAGGTTGGTGCAGAGTACAGTATGGAAGGCAGGTGGGAGTAACTTTACAGTGAAGAAACCTGAAAAACACCACCTCAGCCAGGAGAGCAAGGTCAGCACCAATAGTAACAAATCATCTTAATAGTATGTACTCTTTTTTTCAAGATTTTTATTGGGGAATTGGAAGAGGGAACAGAGTTGGGGAATCGGGGAAGGGGAACAGACAAGTTGCTGTCCTTTTGTTCTTCAGTCAGGCAGATAGGTCACCAGCCACTGGACGGCCGCTCACGGCAGCTCTTGGCAGCTCACGCCAGCTGCCGGCTGCTCACGGTAGTTTTACGGCAGCCCCACTGCAGCCTACGCCGTCGCCAGCGACTCACAGCAGCCCAGCTCCAGGTCGAGCTGTTGTTCACCATCTTAGCTGTAGAGGGCACAGCATCTCTGACCCTCATGTGGGATCCAAACTGGGGCCCTGCTGCTCAGAGCTGGTGTCCCAAGACAACTCCTAACCAACGCACCATTCAGCCGGCCCAGTATGTACACATGATATGATGTAAAGATAATGGTATTTTACCTCCCAAAGCCCATAACCTCAGTCTAATCATGAAAGAAACATCAGATAAACACAATATTGGAACAGAGGGATAGTTAATAATAATATATCAATATCAGTTCATTAATTGTGACACATGTATTATACCATACTAACATGAGATGTTAATAACAGGGGAACTCTCTATTCTATTCTCTCAATTTCACTGTAAATCTAAAACTTCTAAAGTCTGTAAAATCTATTTTTAAACTACGTATGCAGAATACATGCTTTGAGATCGCCTACCAACAAATGCAATCACCTTATCCTATTGCTATGAGTTGTTTCAGTTGATACAACAATGAGACTGAAAATTAGCTTCTAAATCAACTAAGCAGTGGAGATTATAGGTCTTTGAAACTTTCTGAAATTTTCTGAAGCACTACCCACACTCTACCTACATCTTAAGCATATGGACAAGTTTATAAAATATATGTTAGCGACTTCCGGTAAAATGGCGCAATAGACAGACGCTGTGCTAACTGCCTCCCAGGATCACACCAAAATTACAAGCAAATTTACAGCATTCAACCCTGGAGGTCCCCGGAACACTGGAGGAACAGAACCACTAAACGAAGAACTTAAAGAGGAGGACACTTCGGGTCTGGTAGGACGGGCGGAGACGAGAGAGGGCGAGCCCCGTGAGGGAAGCCCCAGCCGTGGGAAGCTTGTCTGATTGGGGGAGAGACCCTCCGGCCGCACCCCAAGCTCACCAGCCCAGAGCTCCTTTGCCGGGAAGAGGAGTTCTAAGATAGCCGGCAGTAAATTAGTAAGGACTCTCTTTCCTCAGCTCGGTGAGGCTAAGAGCGGCTGGAGAATCAGTGGGGCCGGCGCCCAGGCTTGCTCGCCGGTGAGCACTTACCTGGTTCCTGATGGAGGGAGTGGCTGTGTGAGCCGGGAGCCTGCGGGGACGGACTGAGCTGAGCACCTTTGGTGCAAAGGCTGGAGGTTTTTGGATTGTTGTTCCCGTGGTGCGGAGCTTGCACGCGAGTGGTGTAAGGAGGGCGCCATTTTGTCGGGCTTGGGCCCTCCCACGAAGGATCAGGTCCGAGACCTAATTGGTCTGGTGGAATTGGCGAAGTGCGTGTGTGCATGCGTGCGTGCATGCGCGCACGCGCGCCTGCGGCCTTGGATCCCCACCCTCCGCCCGGCTTATACTGCGTTGCCAGGGAAACATAGGGCGGTGCCCTCCGGCTCCTACGGCGGCTCACTGAGACCCGGGAGTGCGCGAGCCGCCTTGGATCCCCACCCTCCGCTCGGTTTGTGCTGTGTTGCCAGGGAAACGCCTAGTGGGAGTGATCCGACTCCAACAGGCTGCTCACTGAGACCCGGGAGCACGCAAGCCGCCTTGGGTCTCTGCTTTCCACACTGCGCTTGCAGAGTTGCCAGGCTGGTGATTGGTTGTCGGGCTGCTCGGCCTGATCTGCGAGCGGCTGATTGGGACAGGCTGAGACTGGGAGTTCTCCTGGGAGTGTTGGGCCGTGAGCTGTGTGCCTGCGTGATCCAGCCAGGGCTCTCCTGGTGATCTATCTAATACATCAAAGCAATCCCAGAGCGACAGCCAGAATGGGGAAACTAAGAAACATGTCACAAGTAAAAGATCAGAAGAAACCTCCAGAAATGGAACCAAATGAAACAGAGGGATCCAACCTTTCAGAGACACAGTTTAGATCACTGATGATAAGAATGTTTAAGGAACTTAGCGAGGACATAAAGAAAGATAGGGAAACCATAAAAAACAACCTGTTAGAACTAAAGAATACAATAACTGAAATGAAGAACACACTCGAAGGAATCACCAGTAGAGTAGATGAAGCAGAGGAGCGGATCAGCGATTTGGAAGATAAAATAGCAGAACTCACCCAGTTGGCACAGCAAAAAGACCAAAGAATAAAAAACAATGAAAATAGTTTAAGAGCCCTATGGGACAAGATGAAGCGCAACCACCTTAGAATCATAGGGATACCAGAAGGAGAAGAGAAGAAGCAAGGGGTTGAAAAGGTATTTGAAAAAATAATGACTGAAAACTTCCCTACACTGGTAAAGGAAATCAACATACATGCCCAGGAAGTGCAGAGGATTCCAAACAAGCTGAACCCAAACAGGTCCACACCAAGACACATCATAGTTAAAATGGCAAAGGTTAAAGACAGAGACAGAATCCTAGAGGCTGCAAGAGAAAGACAGCAGATTACATACAAAGGAACTCCTGTAAGACTAACAGCTGACTTGTCTACAGAAACTCTGCAGGCCAGAAGGGAGTGGCAGGAGATACTCAAAGTGACACAAAATAAAGGCCTACAACCAAGATTGCTCTATCCAGCACGGCTATCATTTAAAATTGAAGGAGAAATAAAGAGCTTCTCAGAAAAGAATAAGCTTAAGGAATTCATTACCACCAAGTCAGCATTGCAAGAAATGTTAAAAGGACTTTTTTAATCAAAAGAAAGGGGTAAACAAGCTAACCCAGAGAGACAATTTAAGAAGATTGATGTCATATCAAGCAGATATAAAGGAAAAACTGATGGTTGCTGATTGGGAGGGAGTGGGGAAGAGGGAAGAGGGAAGGTTTTGGACAGTGTATGTGGGACTACAATGTTGCCGCAGGGTTATGGGGGCAGTTCTGGGAATGTAATTGGCAATGTTGTGAAGAGACTATTATGTTGTGAGAAATAAGTCAGTCGGAGAAGGACAGGTACCATGTGATCTCACTTGTGTGTGGAGTCTGAAGAACTGAGTGAATGATCAAAGTAAACAGACTCATAGATGTAGAGGAAAAACTGAGGGTTGCTAGTTGGGAGGGGGGTGGGGATGGGGGGAAGGGGAAGGGATTAGACAGCATAAATAGACAACTACAATATTGCCACAGGGATATGAAACACAGTTCGGGGAATATAATAATGTTGTAAAAATTTTGTGGCGTGTCAGATAGTCACATGTCTTGTTTTGGAGACCACTTCATGGATGGAGTAGAGGCTTGATCACTGCACTGTACACCTGAAGCTGATGTTGTATAGTATTGTATGCCAACTGCAACTGAATATGTGGGTGGTCACGGGATGTGGAGTATGCTGTGGAGGCGAGTCAGGGGAGTTGTGATGGATATGTATGATATTGGGGGGGGAGTGGGGTGGCGAACTGGGGGAGGGGGTTTTCACTTTGGGGGGTAAAGAGTATAACTATTGCATTGTGTTGTACACCGAAAACTAATAAAATAAAATTAAAAAAAAAAAAAAATAAAATAAAATAAAATATATGTTATGCATATTTACCTCTTTAAATAAGTTCACAACAGCAATATCAAATAATTACTATTATGGAGGAAACAAAGCTGGTGATAAGAATAAAAGCAAACACTACACAGATTTTAAGTCTGAACTGAACAAAAGTATGAATGCTATATCCCAGAGCCTAAAATAATCCAGAAATCTGAAACAATGGCCCAGATGTAACATAGGTGTAACAACTTGTATTTAACTCGGACACTTGAAGGGTGACTATTTTAGAGGAAAAAACCTGAATATGTTTATTATTGACCACAAAATAGATGAGCATGATTCTACCAGAAAAAAATAGGCTGAAAGAACTCGAGTACTTTTCAAAAAAGTTTTCTTATACCTTATTAAATATATCACTTTCTGCCTATGATAGGCAGAATGAGCCCCCCAAAAAAGTCCGTATCCTCACCCACTGCACCTGGGTATATGTTAGGTTATACAGCAAAGGGGAATTAAGGTTGCTAATAAAATGACCTTCAAATAGATTTCCCTGGATTATCCAGATGGGCCCAATGTAATTACAAGAATACTTACAAATGGAAAAGAGGGACAGAAAAGAGAGAAAGAGAAAGAGATGTTACCACAGAAGTAACGTCAGAGAGATGCTGTGTTGCTGGCTTTGAAAACAGAAGAAGGAGCCCAGAGCCAAGGGTAGTGGGGAGCTGGAAATGCAAGGAAACACATTCTCCCTGGAGCTTTCCTGAAGTCAGGTCCTGCCAGCACCTTAATTTTAGCCCAGTGAGACAAACCTTGAAACTCCAGAACTATAAAATATAAGTTTGCACTGTTTTTTAAGCCACTAAATTTGTGGCAGTTTGTTACAGCAACAATATAACAAGAATACACTGCCTATAGAAAGAACTCTTCTGCTTTGAGCAGGAGAGTCCTTTTAACCCAGTATCAGGTGGTATTTTTACCACACGCCAATTAAAAGAAAAGGGGGGGGAAAAAAGTTATTCCTATATGTGAAGTAAACAATCACAAATAAGAAGAGAATTAAAAGATCAGGAACTAAAAGAATTGATACATGTAAGCTACAGCAAAAAGCAAGATGGACTACTCATTTCAGTAACAGGTGGACTTAGCATTAAAATTCCTTTCAGTTTCTAATTCTACTTCATCTGAAGTCTTCACATTACACCCAATACACCACTGTAAATATATATATATATATATATATATATATATATATATATTTACCTATTTGTTTGTGATTAGTAAGTTAGCCATCTGTACTAGTCACCATGAACTGTCACAACAAAATACCACAGACTGAGTGGCTTAAACAACATACATTTATTTCTCACTGTTGTGGAGGCTGGAAAGTCCAAGATCAAGGTGCCAGAAACCTCAAGTTCAAGTATCAATCCGACCACTAACTACTTAGCTGTATCCTTAAAAAGGCCTAACACCACACAATTGCTATTTTTTCATCTGTAAAACTACATTTAATACTGCGTCTTTCACAGGGAGCTTCTAATAATCTTTTTAAAGTAGAGGATTTCTTTTAGGACCTACTCTAAAGAAGCAGTTTGAGTTCATTTTACTTTTATTGTTTCCTTACTCAAATGAGTAATGGCTCATGGTAACAAAATAATAATTCAAATAGTATAGAAAGATATAAAAAAAGAAGGAAAAGTTCTCTCATCCTCCTTGTATGCTAGTCTTACTCCCCAAAGGTAACTGCTACATATGCTCTCCATATAGCCTTCCAGAAATATTCCCTGTGTATGGATGAATTTCTTCTCACACAAATGGAATGATACTATTGGGTTGTCGGAAAAGTCATGACGCATTTTTGCAACGAAAAACATAGAAAAATACATCATGACTTTTCCAACAACCCAATATACCAACTTTTCTGAAGTACCTATTTCCCTCAGTATTGGATATTTTCCATATCTACCCCATTCTTTATCAACTGCATAGTATCCCACTGCACAGACACACTGTTATTTATTTAACCAGTCTTTTTAACAGAGATTTTAGAAAGTTGTTCCCAGGTTTTGCTTATTTTAAACAACACTGCAATGAACAATCATCTACTTATGTTTGCTAACTTGTTCATACATTGTCTATAAAATAAATTGCTAAGTACAGATTTGCTGGGCTACCGGCTAAATTTTGATGTCAAATTGCCTTATTTATGGGCTGCATCAACTCCCACCAAGAGAAGAGTATCTAAGTTCAGCCGATACTGAATATGATCAACACTTCTTTAAAAACGTCATTTTAAAGACTCTTTATGTATATAGTTTCATTAGGAAATTATCGCCAAGGAAATTAACATAGATTTTTAAATATTTGTAAGCAACCTAATTTACATTCCCACCATCTCTTTGAAGCGAATAAAAAACCTAAATTTCCATTTATCAAAGGAAACAAAATTAATAATTTTTAAATTAAGGCACAAGCTATTAGAGAAAGAACAGTACTGGCTGCCACAAACTGAATAAGGTCAGCCATCATCAAGGGCCTTTATATCATTACCACCATTACCCTAGAATTTTACCATTATGCTAAAAATGTCAATGTTTCTAATTACTAGATACTTGTCTATGTTCCTCATGTTTTAAAGGTGTTCCTATGACACTAATATCTTTTATCTAGAATGATATGTAACCAAAAATTATGCACAAGGGAAAAAAAAAAAATGAGGCACAAGAAATGCTGTGTCCTGAGTTAGTCCTGACCTAATTTTCCAGTCCCATTATTCTATATATAGAATAAACACAGCACATTTTTATGAATAAATTCTAATTTAAATTTAACAAAATCAGGGCCGGCCGAGTGGTGCAGTGATTAAGCACTGGCTTGGGACGCCAGTGGCCCCAGTTTGGGTCCCACATATGAAGGCCAGTGACACTGCCCTCAAAATTAAATAAATAAATAAATAAATAAATAAATAAATAAATAAATTTAACAAAATCACTAATATTGGGTTGTTGGAAAAGTCATGATGTATTTTTTCTGTTTTTTGTTGCAAAAATGAGTCATGACTTTTCCAACAACCCAATAGTTTAAGAAATAGTTAACAAAAAAAACAATAATGAACACTAAAATTACTTATGGAATCTAACATTTCATATATCATAATAAAAAAATACAGAATTATATAATCAGCTCTAAAAAAAAAAACAAAAAAACTTTCTATTTAATAATTGACCCAAAAAATGGCAAAGGTAAAATGTAGCAAGAGACCCTAAGTATAGACAAAATAAGAATCAAGCTTGAATAATATATAAAAACAAATAAGTTTAAAACAAATGAAAAGTGAACAAAATAGTGAAAAGGCATTCTATAGATATTAAGACCTCAGGATAGTACAATTCTTATTTCAGTCTCACAGTATAAAAAATCTCTTGTTTGCATTAAATGGGAAAGTTTAATAGACTTAGAACTAGGAGAATATAAAATCCAGTGTGATTAAAGCTCTTGTATAAATCTGGTTGTTGGGAGAGCGGTAACTTTTTAGTTACTGAGTTTTCAATCACCAACGGAAGAGTACCTGAACTAGTGTAACAAAGAAAAATGAAACAGAAAGGGTCCTCCTGACCTGAACTCCCAAAATGACACTGCCTAAAAACACAGTCTTTCCAGCTTGCTCTATTGACCTTCTAATACCTTCTACCTGCTATAACTCATGTAACAAACATGTATTGAACTCACTTTGAAAATAACAGTGCTGGGGCCGGCCAAGAGGCTCAGTTCGTTAAGAGTTAGCTTAAGAGGGGCCGGCCAAGTGGCGCTTTGGTTAAGAGCTGGCTTGGGACACCAGCTCTGAGTGGCTGGCTTGGGACACCAGCTCTGAGTGGCAGAGCCCATATGAGGGCCACTGACAGCTAAGATGGTGAACAACAGCTCAACCTGGAGGTGGGCTGCCATGAGTTGCCACCAATGGCATAGGCTGCAGCCCCTGCTGCAGTGGGCTGCTGCGAGCTGCCATGAGCAGCGGCCAATGGTCAGCGAGCAACTGCCTCACCCAGGAAGAACTCAATGACAATACCAACATGGGCCAGTGAAGCAACATCCTTCACAACTAGACTGAAGAACAAAAGAACAACTTGTCTGTTCCCCTTTCCCAACTCCCCAACATTGTTCCCCTCCCCCAATTCCCCAAAGAAATCTTAAAAGAAAAAAAAAAAAGTTAGCTTAAGAGCGCGAACTCTGAGCACAGGGCCCTGGTTCAATTCCCACGTGGGCCAGTGACACTGCGCCTGAGCTGAGCTGCCGCTGAGCTGCCAACAGGTGGCAGGATGGCTCAGCTGGTGAGAGCATGTGCTCCTAACAACAAGACTGCCAGTTTGATGATGGGCTACGCCCGCCCACAACTAAGACTGAACTCGGCACCTTGAGATGAGCTGCACCCCCATGACTCAATGGATAGAGCGTGCGCTCTTAACAACAAGGCTGCTGGTTCGACTCCCATATGGGATGGTGGCTATGCCCACCTGCAACTAAGATTGTAACACAGCTCTTTGAGCTTAGAGGCCACAAGCTGCAGACCAGAAGCCAGATGGCGACTGGGGCCCTCCACAACGAACACTGAAGAACAACTTGGCTAGTTCCCTCTCCACAATTCCCCAACAGTTCCCCTCCCCCAATTCCTCAATTAGAAAAAAAGGAAAGGACAGCGCTGTATCATATACAGGCCTTCAAGTTGCTTGCAATTAATGAAGGAGACACACAAGAAATAAATAACTATAATAAAATGAGGAACAAAAATAAGTGCTGTATTTATGAAGTACAACATCACTAAGTGAGGAAAACCTTCACCAGAGAAAGGTGGCATGTGAACTCAGCGTGTGAAGATGAATAAGATTTTGAAAAATGGAAAGTGTAAAAAATGTAACTAGCATTTGGGTTGCACACTATAGAATTCTGGCTAACTTAGGCAGAAAAGAATTTCAGGTAGCTCGTAAAAACTGATGAGAAGTCTTTTTTCCCCAGATGTGGGGGGGAAACAGCAGGAAATAGGCATCTGAGAACTCAACCACAGTAACAGAACAGAAATAAACTAAATAGTTAGGATGCCATGGTAACTGCCATAGTGAATCTCTAATTCTCCTACATCTATAAGTGACAAGATTCAAAGCCTAATAAATGATGTCCCTAGGTCAATGGGCAAAATCTCAATAAGGTTAGATAATAGTATTGCTAATTTTCTAATTTTGATATTGTGTTATGGTTATGTAAGATATTTCCTTGCTTTTAGGAAATACATACTGAAGTGTTTAGGGGTAAAGGGACATCAAGTCTACCATTTACTCTTAAAGATTTTTTTAATCTTTATTTCTTTGTTTAAAAAAAAATACTGTGTGTGTATGTGGAGAGAGAAACAGAAGGGACAGATACCTCGCCTGCTCAAACTAAAGTGATCATCTGGGGGTTGGAAGACAGGCTTCTAACCAATCTGTCAGACTCCAAAACACACATTATTGTTCACCGTGTGGTATCTCCCTGAAAGAAAGATTTAAAAAACACAGGTGGGGGAAAAACTAAGGAGAGAAAAAATGAAGAGAGACAGGCAAAAAGCAGAATACCTAGTAGGTTTTCAGAAGTTATACTCTAGTTACTAATTTCTCTGTAAACTTATATTACCTACTACCTTGAAATAATAATTACAATTTATCCGTAATTCTTCAACTCTAATACTTATGCTTACAAAGATGCCACCCACCAGAATGGACACTCATCCTCAAACTTGCCCAGCACTTTTCCCCTCTCCTGCCCACCAAGAACCCAAATGGAAAATTCAGATGAGGTGCAAACCTGACAATTCTGTCTAAAAACCATCTAGTTTCAGTCCACTTCTATATTGTAAAAATGAAAAACAAATCAACTGCTTAATATCGCCTTCCAATGTATGTAAAACGTGTTCCTCAAATAACATTTTCTGGTCACCTCTTAATTCCATGATTCTCTTGGCTGTGAAGAAGAGAAAAATACTTTTTAAAACTTGATCAGAATTGTTCTACAAAATCATACTGACAAAAAAAGCAGCAGCAAACCAAAACAAAACCTGGGAGTGAGGTGAAGAACAGCAAGGGAAAATTGAAAACCAGGCTTTGTCTTCAGAAGTATACTCATTTTTCAACAAGCTTTGCTCCCAAAAATCTCGTAGCTTCTTTGGAAGGACTTGAGTTTGTGTTTCTGTAACAGGGTTTAAGACTTCTTCAGTAAAGATAAAACTAAGCTTTAATGAGCCCAAATATTAAACAAAGATATGTTATTTTATTATCAGCCTTACAGTAAAAGGAAAACAAACACGAGGGTAAAATATCCTCGTCCTCAATATCCAACTACAGGGATTTGAACTTGAGATTCACTATAGAACTGGATTCCAAATCCAGTATTTAAGTGAAATTCACACTGCTATAGACTTTGAGAATGAATACTAGCTAAATAATTTAAATTTTCCCAAAATGCAGCTATTAATGGTCATTTTATACCAGAGATTATAGAAATCTAAATATGGTAACTAATTATCTCACAGAATACATATCCATTAACAAAATCTCACAGCATTAGTAACTTCTCACAGCTAAATACAGAAATAGGGGAATCACTGCACAGATAATCCAAGAATATACCAGGGGTTGCCAAAAAATGTATACACATGACTTGTATTCATCTTTTGTTATCGGCATATATTGAGTATTAGAATTTTAATAGTTTTTTCCTTTCTTAAAATGTGTATACACTTTTTTTTGGCACCCTCTGTATATAAATTTTTGGTAATAGTCCTGTCATCCCAATTATGCTTTACTTAGGTTAATTAATATTAAAATGTGTTTACTAGCCCTTAACATAAGTTTGACTTGGTACTAAAGAAATAGGGATCAGACGTATTTGTATCAGTCCTTAATAGCAAGAGGACACAAAGGTAAGACTAAGTGACAACAGGGAATTCATTCTGTCAATCTCCTACATATTTTTTAATTTCTCCCCAAAAAAACAAAAACAAACCAAATAAATAAATACCCTTTGGGTGAACGAATACATGCAATAAACAATCTTACTTAAAAAAAAAAAAAAGTAAGTAATATGTAATGTGATCTAAGTCAACAGTCTTCGAAATGGAGTATGAACTAGGGTTCATTAAGATTTTCCAAGAGGTATGAGCAAGGATGCTTTTAAAGGAATTAAGTTTCAGATCATCCAAGTCCATACTCTTTCCTAAAAGCAGTCTATCTTAGAAAGCACTTGAGGACCGGGCAACTCCTTCTCAGCCATTTTCACTCAGACTGTGGTGCATTCCCTGAGCCCCCAAGCAAAACGGTAATTTGAAATACAGTTACAGATATTGAGAAGGTATAACTCCAAGGACCAAGTAAAAACTCGTTTTGCAAATCAGGTAATTTCCAATTCCTTCCTTTCAAAAAAATAATGGACGGCCTAATCCAGTTGTCAGCTGACAGAGCATGAAAAATTTTTTATAATGGTTTTGGCATATAATTAGAAAGATATTCAGTCTTGACCCATTTACTCTTGAAGCACCAATAATGTTATTCTTAGCAAGCCTAAATACGAACAGTACTTCTGAATCTGAAAAGTAGAAGGGGCCTTAGAGGTCACCCTCTCCAACCAAAATGAACGAATAATCTTTCCAACCTCTCTTCATCCAGCTTTGCCTGAAAATACGATGGTGGTGGTAACAGTGGTAGAAGCGGTGGTGGCTGCAGCCATCATTTAATCGCCAGGCATTGTGCCACACATTCACAAGCACTGACAAACTCAATCAAACTGTGTAGCGAGAAAATCCTAAAAGAAAACATAAGATGGGGCCAGCCGAGTGGCTCAGTTGGTTAAAAGCATGAGCTCTGAGCAACAGGGTCACTGGTTTAATTCCCACCTGGGTCAGTGAGCTGCGTCCGAGCTGAGCTGCCACTGAGCTGCCAAAAGATGGCAGGATGGCTCAGCTGGTGAGAACGCGTGCTCTTAACAAGGTTCCTGGTTCGACTCCTGCACGGGATGGTGGGCTATGCCCACCCGCAACTAAGATTAAACACAGCACCTTGAGCTGAGCTGCCCTGAGCTGCCGGCGGGCGGCCGGATGGTGACTGGACTTGGAGCTGAGCTAGCTGCGCCCTCCACAACTAGGATTGAAGGACAACAATTTGGCTGTTCCCTTTCCCCAATTCCCCAACACTGTTCCCCTTAAAAAAAAAAAAAAAAAAAAAAGGAAAGAAAAAGAAAAGAAAATATAAGATGGAATTTTTAAGATCATTCCAAAAAAAGGATAAAATCCTAAAATTAATAGAATGGGTTATAATACTGGCATAAATCAAAAAAATATATTATTCATTTTCTAAAAGATAGATCATGATTTTACTCAATTTAGTTCAACAGAGATTAGTAAGACAGAAAAGCACCTTCATTCACTCACTTCAAGTTAAAGACACTTGTTATTAAAGGCCTGTATGCTAGATACTTGAGTAAGTACCAAAGGTACCATTACTACAATTACTATTAAAACATGATGACTGCAGCCCAGGAGTGTCTATTTTGTTCTCAATAAAGCAGTGATTGCTTCACAAAAATCATAAGAGATAAAACATAGTGGATTCAAGGGCAGCTTGGTGTAAATCCCAGCTCTAGCACTAGCTATCATAGCTAAAGGCAAGTCAGTTAAACTGTAAAAATGAAGACGTTATATATATTAAATAATATATATTAAAGTTTAAGTTGCTTATACTACTTTAACTTGCTTTAAATAAGGCTGTAATAAAGATATATATAAAATTATATATATACAGAGGGTGCTGAAAAAAATGTATACACATTTTAAGAAAGGAAAAAACTGTTAAAATAGTAATAATACTGGGGATGCCAAAAAATGGGGTGCCAAAAAAATGTACACGACTTGTATTCATCTTTTGTCATCGATATATATAGAGTATTACAATTTTAATACAGTTTTTTCTTTCTTTAAATGTGTATACAAAAATGTTCTGAAGACAAAATGTGATATATAATGTACACTAGATTGATCTGCATTTCCTTCATTTCCTGATAAGGTGACCACAAGAACTTCGTATCTCACTCAAATTTTACTTATTAAGTACCTTAAATAAATTACACTTAAAATCTGAAGTTTTAACATTTTTTTTTCCAACTCTGTATTTCAGTATACAACTACTATCTTTAGGGATGTCTCACCTACTGTGCCCTTAAGGTATTGCAAATATGTCAGTAATAGGAAAATTTGGCCTCCATCCAAATAAATAAATATATAAATAAATTATGATTTAATCTATGCACATGAGAATTCCAAAGTATAAAGACAGTTCTGTACTACAAATGTTAAAGTAACAGCAGAACAGCTCATAAAAAGGTAGCGATCTAACTCCTTTAGCTGACACGTTTGCCCATACCATTCCCTGCTCCCACCTCTAAGAAATTTCCATACGAATGTGTGACGAAGATGGATCAGATTGCTATTAAAATTCAAACCTGACTATGGAAACATTTACAGATTGAAAATTAAGAAAGAGGATGGCCAGTGACCCCTGATTTCTACACATATGTAATAAAAGAGAACTACTATACTATTTTTTTTTTAATAAGAGAACTATGCATCTGATTCCTCCCCTAAATACTATCAAATCCAGTCCAACAGGGGCATTCTTTCATTCAATAAACATGTACTATGGGCCCACTGTGTGTCAGGCATTGTACAGGCCGTGAACACAACAGACAAAAAAGTCCCTTCTCCCCTAACCACACCAAGTCCCGATATTGATCAAGCCCTGGCCGCACCTCCACCCCACAAGGGTCAATCCCCCTGACACCCCGCCCGCACCCATCGTGCCCCCGAGGCTTGCTGCCCCGACACACAGCCTCGATCCCAGGGCCCCTTGGGCAGCTGGGGAGCCTCGGCCGTGACCGGGGAGCAGACGAGCGGCGCCCCCCGGAACACGCCCCGCGCACGGCCCGGCGCGCGCCCTCGCCGCCCTCCGCCCGCCCCGCGCAGGCGCCGCGCGCGCCCCGCTCGCCAGTCGCGGCTGGGACCCCACCGTGCTGGGTTCCGCACGGCCAAGGCTCCGGCGCCACCAACCCTCGCCTCTTACCGGCGCTCTGGCCCCGGCGCCCGGGCCTCCCGGCCCCCGGCGGCCACCCCGTGGGGGGCCCCCTCCTCGGCCGCCGCGGAAACCCCGACCACGGCCTCGGCGGCCGCCTTCGTCCCCGGCGCCGCCTCTCGCCCCCGCCGCTGCGGCTCCTGCCCGCTCAGGGTGGCGGTCCCCGCCGGGCCGGTTGCGGCCTAGCCGGTGTGCGTGGCCTCCCCGAGCTCCTCGCTGCGCCTGCATCGGGCCGCCCGCGGCGGTGCTGAGCGAGCAGGCGCGCCGGGCCGCCTCGGAGACGCCCTGGCCCCACCGGAAACGGGCCGCACGGAGGAGCCGCGAGCGCGGGCGGCGGGGCCCGGGATGGACTAGGCGCCCGCGGCGGGGGCGGGGCGGCGGCGGGGCCTGGCCTCGGGGCTCAGCTAGAGGCCCGACCGGCGGGAGCTGGCAGGAGGGGACAGGGGTGGGTCTGGGAGAGGGACCGTGGTAAGGAAAGGGACCGGTTAGAAAGTATAAACAGTTTGTGTGATATTATAAACTCGTTTTTGTTAAAAAAAAAAAAAAAAAGCAAATAGCGTATTTGCATAAGAAAAAGTGTAAAAAGGTGTATGCTTGAATGGTAGCAGTGGTTAACTGGGGAGATTTCCAGCGAGTTAAATTTTCTTTTTTCTGTTTAATCTGATTTTCAAGATTGACGATAGTTTTTAAAATTATACTGAACTGGGGTTCAAGGATGAAAAGGTGGGGTAGGTCTCAGGGGTCAGGTGGGTGTGGACTGCTGCAAGCAACTGGTAGAACAGTGCAAACCTATTAGATGGATAGAATGGGCTCTGAGGTCCTTGAGAATTTTTATAGAAATGACTGCTTTAGCTCACACTTACTGAGTACATGAGTATTTAATTCCCGTAACAGCGGTATGAGGTAGGTATTTCAGTTATACTTTGCAGATGAGGAAACAGCATTAGAGAGGTTAAGCACTTAGGTAGTGCTGGAACTGCATTCTGACTCAGGCAGTCTCACTGCAGTGTGTGTGTGTGTGTGTGTGTCATTTTTTTAATTAAAATTTACTGGAGCGGCTCAGTTGGTTAAGAGCTCGCTCAAGGGTGTAAGCTGAGCTCTGAGCAACAGCAGATGGATGCCAACCTGAGCTGAGCTTTCTGCTGAGCTGCCAACAGGTGGCAGGATGGCTCAGCTAAAAAAAAAAAATTTACTGGGGTGACAATGATCAATAAACCTACACAGGTTTCAAGTGTACAATTGAATAATACATCATCTATATATTTCATTATGCGTTCACCATCCAGAGTCAGTTCTCCCGTCACCATATATATGATCACCTCTTTTACCACCACCCTTATCCTCTGGTAACCATTAAACTATTGCCTGTGTCTATGAGTTTTTGTTTGTCTTGTTCCTTTGTTGCCTTCAGTTTTTATCCCACATATCAGTGAAATCATATGGCTGTCAACTTTTTCTGTCTGGTTTATTTACTTAGCATAATAATCTCAAGATCCATCCATGTTGTCACAAATGGCAGTATTTCATCTCATGGCAGAGTAGTATTCCATTGTGTATATATACCACACCTTTATCCAGTCATCTATCAAAGGACTCTTTGGTTGTTTCCATGTCTTGGCCACCGTGAATAATGCTGCAATGAACATCAGAGTGTGTCTCACTTATTTAGCAGAAAGTTTTTGAAGCTCATCCATGTTTTATGATTTAATATTCCTTTTCCATTACTAAGTAGTAGTCCATTTTTGTGGATAAAGTCTGTATTTTTAACCAAGGGGAAGAAGGGCAATACATGGGAGCCATTTTTAACTTTGTATTATAAAAACCACATGAAAATAATAAAAAGGGCTAAAATGTCAGCATAGCAAAACAAGTGTTTTCTTTTTTCCCAGTCCTTTCTGGCCCTTTCTTATACCCATATATAATTAACACTATTCGTTGCTTCAATTGTCTACTCTCTGTCAGGCACCTAGGTCCTGAAGCTTTTTAAAAAGCCATTGTCCCTGCTTTCAAATAGTTCACTCCATAATTTCCTATAAACAGATGATTGCCATAGTGTGCTGAGTGCAGTGACAGGTTCAAGATAAAGGTCAGGGGGTGGGAAGGGAGATAGTATGTCTACATGAGTCATTGCCCAAGTCTTCATGAGAAATTCTTGAGCCAAGGCTTGATGGCTGAGCAGGAGTTTGCCTGGTTGATAAGTGAGAGTGGGAGAATTTTCCAGGCAGTGGGGACCACTGAAAAAGGATTATAAACTGGACACTCAAACACAGTAACACAGAGCACATACTCTGCACCAAATGCCATTCTAAGTCCTTCCCATATAGCACTTCAGTTAAATTTCACAGCAGCCCTATGGGGTGGTGCTAGGGTAGTCCCTATTTTACAGATGATCCAAAACAGGTGTTAACTAACTTCCAAAATTACATAGCTAGTAAATAATGGAATCATTGGAACCCAGGGCAGTCTGGCTTCAGAGTCTATTGCTCTTAACCACTATAGTCTCAAAAAATTATTCTGTGGAGAATTAGTAGTCTAGGCAGAGCCATTTGGAAACCACTGGAATAGTCTAGGCCACAAATAATTAGGGCCTGAATTAAGTGGGGAGAGTAACAATGATTTAATCCTTTCCTCTGCACACCATAAAGGAGCTAACTGGAGATACAGACAGATATTATATTTAAGAACCCGGGGCCGGCCGAGTGGTGCGGTTGGTTAAGCGCTGGCTTGGGAAGCCAGCGGCCCCGGTTCGGTCCCACATGTGAGGGCCAGTGACACTGCCCTCAAAAAAAAAAAAAAAAAAAAAAAAAAAGAACCCAGTGGACAACCTGCCCTCCCAATCCTTGTGAGGCCAGGAATGATAATGGTTTGGTATGTTGTCTCTTCCTAATGCTATAGTCAAGGAGGCAGATAACAGGACAGATAGGAAACGGGAGAATAGGACTTTCTGTCCAGTTATAAGCAGGGAAGTCAGAGGGTGAGAAGTTAGGGGTGATACCCAGGTTTCTTGCTTGAGTGACCAGGTAGTTGATGCCACTAGTCAAGGGAAGGAATACAGGGTTAGGGGAGAGGGTGCATTGGGGGAGGTTGTCAGGATAATAGTATTTGTTTGTTTTGTGTTTTAGCTGAGCCATCCTGCTACCTGTTGGCAGCTCAGCGGCAACTCAGCTCGGGCTGGGCATCAAACTGCTGTTGCTCAGAGCTCAGCTCACACTCTTGAGCGAGCTCTTAACCAACTAAGCCACTCGGCCAGCCCAAGGATAATAGTATTTTTTAACACTATTCTGCATTTTTCTGTATTGCTTCTTTGTCTCAATAGTTAACATTTTTGTCAGTAGACACTTCTCACACTTCTTTTTTTTTTTTTTTTTAATTTTATTTTATTTTTAATTAGTTTCAGGTGTACAACACAGTGCAATAGTTATACATTTTACCCCTCAAAGTGACAACCCCCCCACCCCCAATAGTTTCAGGTGTACAACACAGTGCAATAGTTATACATTTTACCCCTCAAAGTGACAACACCCCACCCCCAATACACCCCCCCATACCCCCCCATATCATATATATCTATTACTCTTCCTCTGACTCTCTTCCACAGTATAATCCACATCCCGTGACTATCTATATATATTCAATTACAGTAGGTATACCACCTCCACTTTAGTAATACAGTGCAGTGATCAAACCTCTACTCCATCCATGAAATGGTCTCCCTAACAAGACTTATGATCATCTGACATTCCACAGAATATTTACAACATTATTAATTATATTCCCCAAACTGTTTTTCATATCCCAGTAGCAATATTGTAGTTGCCTATTTTTGCTGTCTAGTCCCTTCCCCTTCTCCCTCATTCCCATTCCTCTCCAAATTAGCAACCCTGATTTTTCCTCTATATCTATGAGACAGTTTCTGTTTACTTTGCTCATTCATACAGTTTTTCATATTCCACATATAAGTGAGATCATATTGTATTTGTCCTTCTCTGACTGACTTATTTCACTCAACATTATAGTCTCTAGGTCCATCCATATCATTGCAAATGGCACGATTTCATTCTTCTTTATAGCGGAGTAATACTCCATTGTATAAATATACCACAGTTTCTTAATCCAGTCATCTACTGACGGGCATTTTGGTTGTTTCCAAGTCTTAGCTATTGTAAATTGTGCTGCTATGAACATCGGGGTGCATAACTTTTTTGAATCAGTGTCTTGGTTTTTTCAGGATAAATACCTAGGAGTGGAATTGCTGGGTCAAAAGGTAGCTCTATTTCCAGTTCTTTGAGATACCTCCATACTGACTTCCATAGTGGCTGCACCAATCTGCAGTCCCACCAACAGTGCAGCAGGGTCCCCTTTTCCCCACAGCCCCGCCAGCACTTGTTGTTTGTTGATTTGTTGATGATAGCCATTCTGACTGGAGTGAGGTGGTATCTCATGGTGGTTTTTATTTGCATTTCCCTAATGACCAGTGAGGTTGAACTTTTTTCATATGCCTGTTGGCCATCTGTATGTCCTCTTTAGAGAAATGTCTCTTCATATCTTCTGCCCATTTTTTAATTGGGTTGTTTGTTTTTTTGGTGTTGAGTTTCATGAGTGTTTTATAAATTTTGGATATTAACCCCTTATCAGATATATCGTTGGCAAATATATTCTCCCATTCAGTAGGCTTCCTTTTTGTTTTATTAATGGTTTCCTTTGTTGTGAAAAAACTTTTAAGTCTGATATAATCCCATATGTTCATTTTTTCTTTTACTTCCCTTGCCCGTAGGGATGTATCAGTAAAAATATTGCTCCGGGTAATGTCTGCAAATGTACTCCCTATATTTTCATTTAGGATTTTTATGGTTTCAGGTCTTACATTTAAGTCTTTAATCCATTTTGAATTTGTTCTTGTATAAGGCGTAAGGAGATGATCCAGTTTCATTTTTTTGCATGTGTCAGTCCAATTTTCCCAGCACCATTTATTGAATAGACTATCTTTACTCCAGTGTAAATTCTTGCTTGACTTGTCATAGATTAACTGTCCGTAAATGCTTGGATTTATTTCTGGGCTCTCTGTTCTGTTCCACTGATCGATGTGCCTGTTTTTATGCCAATACCAAACTGTCTTGATTACTGTGGCCTTGTAGTAGGTTTTGATGTCTGGTAGCGTGATCACCCCAACTTTGTTTTTATTCCTCAGAATTGCCGAGGCTATTCTGGGTCTTTTATGATTCCATATAAACTTTAGGATTATATTTTCTATTTCTGTGAAAAATGCCCTTGGTAGTTTGATAGGAATTGCATTGAATCTATATATTGCTTTAGGCAGTATGGACATTTTAACTATATTAATTCTTCCTATCTATGAGCATGGTAGGTGTTTCCATTTATTTGTATCTTCTATGATTTCTTTCTTCAATGTCTTATAATTTTCTGAGTACAGATCTTTCACTTCTTTGGTTAAATTTATTCCTAGGTATTTTATAGTTCTTGACGCAATTGTAAATGGGACAGTTTTCTTAATTTCGCTTTCCATTAGTTTATTATTGGTATATGCAAATGCCACTGATTTCTGAACATTGATTTTATATCCTGCTACTTTACTGAATTCGTCTATCAGTTCCAATAGTTTTTTGATGGAGTCTTTGGGGTTCTCTATATACAGTATCATGTCATCTGCATATAATGACAATTTTACTTCTTCCTTGCCAATTTGGATGCCTTTTATTTCTTTTTGTTGTCTGATTGCTGTGGCTAGAACTTCCAGCACTATGTTGAATAAAAGAGGAGAAAGTGGACAGCCTTGTCTTGTTCCTGATCTTAAGGGGAATGGTTTTAGCTTTTCCCCATTGAGTATGATGTTAGCTGTAGGTTTATCATATATGGCTTTTATTATGTTGAGATATGATCCCTGTATTCCCACTTTGCTAAGGGTTTTTAACATAAATGGCTGTTGGATTTTGTCAAATGCTTTTTCTGCATCTATTGAAATGACCATGTGATCTTTATCCTTCATTTTGTTGATGTGGTGTATCACATTAATTGATTTACGGATGTTGAACCAGCCTTGCGCACTAGGGATGAATCCCACTTGATCATGATGTATGATCTTCTTAATATATTGCTGAATTCTGTTTGCTAATATTTTATTGAGAATTTTTGCATCTATATTCATCAGGGAGATTGGCCTGTAGTTTTCCTTTTTGTGATGTCTTTATCTGGTTTTGGAATCAGGGTGATAGAGGCTTCATAAAAAGAGTTTGGGAGCCTTCCCTCCTTCTGGATTTTTTGGAATAGTTTGAGAAGAATAGGTGATAGTTCTTTTTTGAATGTTTGATAAAATTCACTTGTGAAGCCGTCTGGTCCCGGGCTTTTGTTTTTTGGGAGCTTGTCAATTACTGATTCAATTTCCTTGGTAGTAATCAGGGTATTTAGATTTTCTGTTTCTTCTTGCGTTAGCTTTGGAAGGTTGTATGCTTCTAGAAAATTATCCATTTCATCCAGATTGTCAAATTTGTTGGCATATAGTTGCTCATAGTAATTTCTTAGAATTTTTTGTATTTCTGTGATGTCTGTAGTCATTTCCCCTCTTTCATTCCTGATTTTGCTAATTTGAGTCCTCTCTCTTTTTTTTTTTTTTGATGAGCCTGGCTAGAGGTTTGTCAATTTTGTTTATCGTCTCAAGAAACCAGCTATTGGTTTCATTTATCTTGTGAATTGTTTTTCTGTTCTCTATATTGTTTATTTCTGCTCTGGTCTTTATTATCTCCTTTCTTGTACTCCCCTTAGGCCTCTTTTGCTGTTCTTTTTCCAGTTCCCTTAGGTGTAAGGATAACCTGTTGATTTGAGATTTTTCTTCCTTCTTTAGGTAGGCCTGCACTGCTATAAACTTCCCTCTTAGGACTGCTTTCGCAGCATCCCAGAGATTTTGGGTCGTGGTGTTTTCATTTTCGTTTGTCTCGAGGTATCTTTTGATTTCCTCCTTGATCTCATTTGTGACCCACTCACTATTTAATAGCATATTGTTTAGCCTCCATTTATTTGTCAGCTTCCCGGATTTCTTCTTATAATTGATTTCTAGTTTCATAGCATTGTGGTCAGAGAATACAGTTGAAATGATTTCAATCTTCTTAAATTTATTGAGACTTGTTTTGTGGCCTAACATGTGGTCTATCTTAGAAAATGTTCCATGTGCACTTGAAAAGAACGTATATTCTGTAGCTTTGGGATGAAATGCTCTGAAAATGTCTGTTAAATCCAGCTGGTCTAATGTGTCATTTAAGGTCGCTGTTTCCACATTGATTTTCTGTCTGGAGGATCTGTCCATTAGTGACAGCGGGGTGTTGAAGTCCCCTACTATGATAGTGTTACTGTTGATCTCTGTCTTTATGTCTGACAATATCTGTTTTATATATTTAGGGGCTCCTATGTTAGGTGCATAGATGTTTACTAGAGTTATGTCCTCTTGTTGGATCGATCCCTTCATTACTATGAAGTGTCCTTCTTTGTCCTTTGTTATATTCTTCAATTTAAAGTCCATTTTATCTGATATAAGTATCGCTACTCCAGCTTTTTCTCAGTACCATTTGCATGAAATATTTTACTCCATCCCTTTACTTTCAGCCTGTATGAGTCTTTGGATCTGAGGTGAGTCTCTTGTATACAGCATATACTGGGGTCTTGCTTTCTTATCCATTCAGCCACACTATGTCTTTTTATTGGAGCATTTAATCCATTTACATTTAATGTGATTATTGATAGGTGTGTATCTATTGCCATTTTCTTATTTGTGTTCGTAGTCTTTCATAGGTTGTTTTTCTCTTCTACTTAAAGAAGCCCTTTTAGCATTTCCTGCAAAGCTGGCTTGGTGGTAATGAATTCCCTTAACTTATTTTTTTCTGCAAAGCTCCTTATCTCGCCTTCGATTTTAAATGATAACCTTGCTGGATACAGCAATCTTGGTTGTAGGCCTTTATTTTTCATCACTTTGAAAACCTCCTGCCACTCTCTTCTGGCCTGCAAAGTTTCTGTAGAAAAGTCAGCTGATAATCTTATGGGGGTACCCTTGTAAGTAACTTGCTGCCTTTCCCTTGCTGCTTTAAGGATTCTGTCTTTGTCCTTAACCCTTGCCATTTTCACTATAATGTGTCTTGGAGTGGGCCTGTTTGGAATCATCCTGTTTGGAACTCTCTGTACTTCCTGGGCTTGTATTTCAATGTCCTTTGCCAGGTTAGGGAAGTTTTCAGACATTATTACTTCAAATATATTCTCAATCCCTTGCTCCCTCTCTTCTCCTTCTGGTACTCCAATGACCCTTAGGTTATTGCGTCTGATGTTGTCCCCCAGCTCTCTTAAACTATTTTCCATGTTTTTCATTCTTTTTTCTTTTTGTTGTACTGCATGGGTGATCTCTGCTATTTTGTCTTCTAAGTCACTGATTCGATTTTCTGCTTCATCCAGTCTGCTAGTGATTCCCTCAAGTTTGTTATTTAATTCAGTAATTGTGTTCTTAAGTTCTAGCTGGTTGCTTTTCATGATTTCTCTATCCTTCTTTATATTTTCATTAATTTCCTTGAACATTCTAATAATCAGTGTTCTGAACTCTGTCTCTGATAGGTTGGTTACCTCTATTTCCTCTATTTCCACTGATTCAGGAAGTTTCTTCTGTTCTTTTATTTGTGTTATGTTTCTTCGTCTCCCCATTCTGGCTTACTCTTTGTGTTTGCTTCAATATAACAGATAGATCCCCCAGATTTCTCAGTCTTTTCTGGGTAAACTTATATGGTGTGTGTCCTTTATATTTGAATTACTCAGTCTCCCTATTCTCCTGTGCTTGTATCTGAGGTGTTCCTTGTGTCATGCGTCCTCACTTGTTGAAGTTTTAGTTTTGATTACTTTTGGTTTGTCAGTAGGTGGGATTGACTCCCAGATTGATTAGCTGTGAGGATCAGCAGCGTCTGCAGTTTATGAGCTGCTGTGAGAGGATTGACCCCTCTGATGAAACTTGGACCCTATGGGTCTTAGTACCTGTAGTAACTTCTTTTTAGGTGTGACTCTTGTATGTCAAACCCAGAAATGCTCTGGTTTTATCTAAAGTTGGCCTCCGGGTATGATGATTCTTGTGTCTGTTTGTTTGGACCCACTGCTGCAGAGTGATTTTAGAGCATAACAGATCAACAAGAACAACCTCCGCAGCCACCAAAGGAAACCAAATGCTCGCACAATTAAAAACAACCAACCATCAAACTACAGTCAACTTGTACAGAAATATCAATCATACTAATGAAGAAAACAAACAGAAACAAAACAAAAACCACATACTCAATAATAACAGAAGAGGAAACAGAATAAAATACAATATCCTAAAATAAAAAATAGAATAAACATGAGAAACCGATTAGCTATACCTAAAAAATAAAAAATAAAAATAAACTAAAATAATAATAAAAAAGTAAGAAAAATTAAAAAAATAAAATTTACAGAAAAAAGGAAAAGAGGAAAAGTATAGCAGTGAGAAGAATGAATAAAATAAGAGAGAAAGTGAGGGTGGGGAAAAAAGAAAAAGAAAAGAAAGAAAAAGAAAAAGAAAAAAGGAAAAATAAAAATATATATTTGTCTACACACCCATATATATGGACATATATTCACCTATATACACCTATATATATGCCTATATTAAAAACTACAATATGATTAGAATGAAATAGAAATAAAAACCAAAAACAACCAAGATAAGCAGCCAATAAAGGGAAAACAAAACAGAATAAAACCAAACAAACCAAAAATACCCGTGCTGGTCTAGGCTAAAGTCCACCAAGCTCTCTTCAGTTTGTCTGCTGTACAAAAATTCCTGTGCGTCTTGTGGGAACAGTAGGCCACCTGATGCCTAGCGTGATCCTGACACTGCAGGTTTGCTGTACTTGAGTGTGGCTGTGACGTGTGATTGGTGGTTTTTACAAAGTCACTGCCTTTTTGCTTTTGCCTGTCCCAAGGCAGGCTGCACCCCCAAAGGCTCAATGAGTGTCTCTGGGCACCCTTTGAGTTGACAGCCGTGGAGAATTAAAGAATTCCTCACTACCAAAAGCCTGCTGCTAAGAATCTGTTAATTAGTGCCTCAGCAGATGAACCTGCCCTGCCTCCCAAGCCTTGCCTAAAGGTGGGGGCGGGGTGGGTAGTCTCACTCTGCTGCCTTTACTGGGTGGAAATTCTCAACCCCCTGCAGGTAAGGATATCTTCCTAGTCTGCCCCTATTGCTCCCTTCAGGAGTCAGTTTAAGACTGTCTTGGCGGGGGACAAAGTTTGTGGGAGTGGGTGAGTTATTGGGTTTTTTTTTTTTTTTTTTGCTTTCTGTTCAAGAGTAGAAAAAGGGAAAAAAAATAAAAAACATAAAAATAAACAAAGCCACAGTTCCAACACTGTTTCAAGCTAAGGCCTTTGCCTCTTATGCTCCAGCGGAGTTCCTGCTGCTCTCCCAAAGGGTCTGCCGGGATTTAGGGAATTGCGCGCACCCTACCGTGTGGCCAAGATCCCCGCTCCGCGTCTCTCGGGGACCTGCGTCTCCACCCGGCGCACTGCTTGTCCGAGCGAGTCCTCTTTTTCCCCTGCTCCCGGGTTCCAGGCTTCTGCCTCGGAGCCGGCGCGCCCGCGCGGATCTCCTGCTGCCCTCCCAAACGGTCTGCCGGGATTTAGGGGACTGCACGCACCGTGCCGCGTGGCTCCGATCCCCGCTCTGTCTCTCCGGGATCTGTGACTCCGGCCGGCGCGCTGCGTCTCCGCGGGCGAGTCCTGTGTTTCCCCTGCTCCCGGGTTTAAGGCTTCTGCCTTGGAGCCGGCGCGCGCCCGCGCCGTTCTCCTGCTGCGCTCCTGGAGAGACTGCCGCTGGGGTTCAGGGGACTGCGCGCACCTTTCCACGTGGCTCCAATCCCCGCTCCGTCTCTCCGGGACCTGCGTCTCCGCCCAGCGCGCGCTGCGTCTCCGCGGGCGAGTCCTCTGTTTTCCCCTGCTCCCGGGTTTCAGGCTTCTGCGCTCCGCGGGACCCGGTGGGCACAGAGACTGACCCCTGAACCGGGCGGGTGCAGGGACTGATCTTGCCCTGCCGCTGCGGGGCTCTGCACCCTGCTTCCTGGGGACCCGGCGAGCCGCGGGTGCAGCTCGCACCTCTGCACAGTCGTCTCCTCTCTCTCCTCCCGCACTTGCCCGGCCTGAGCTTCTGCCTCAGACTGCAAACCAACGCACTCTGGCTGAACTCTAGGTGGGCCGCGGGCCGCAGGGAGCGAGCCGGGGAACACTCACCGTGACTCAGCAGCCGCGGGTGCGGGCTGCACCTCACGCGTCTCGCCGCCTTCTTCCCCTACTCGCCCGGCCTGCCCACCTTCCAGCAATCCTTGTGTGGAACTCTTAGTCGCTCTGTGTGATGAGTAGATGTCTCTTTGAAGCGTATTAGAAGTTCAAATTGTGGATATTTCCAGGGGAGATTTCATGGAGCCCTCCTCACAGCCGCCATCTTGCCCCTCCTCCACTTCTCACACTTCTAATGTTTTCCCCTGTCTACTCTTCTCCAGCTTTTCCCTTTTTATTTATTCCTCCAGGCCCCCCCTTTTTTTTTCCTTGTCTCTACTTGTGAAATTAAGACTAACCATGGCACTCAGGATTAAGTTATTCATCCCCATGCTAAACTCAAATTCAGTAATCCCACCTCTAGAGAAACACTAAACAGGAAGATGGGAAGAGTAACAATGATTTAATCCTTTCCTCTGCGCACCATAAAGGAGCTAACCGGAGATACAGACAGATACAAATACTATTTAAGAACCCAGTGGACAACCTGCCCTCCCAATCCTTGTGAGACCAGGAATGATAATGGTTTGGTATGTTGTCTCTTCCTAATGCTATAGTTAGGGACATAAAGGTAACTTGAAGTTGGCCATGGTGGGAACTTTTACACCACAGAAATTGGGAAATACAGTAAAACCTGGGATTGCAAGTAACTTGTTTTGCGAGTGTTCTGCAAGACAAGCAAACATTTCTGTTAGGTTTGTGCCTTTACTTGTAATGGCAAAAACCGCAATTACGTTTGCACCAACCTAATAATACATTTTAATTTGGTAAACGAGCAATGTCTTGCAATCTGAGTAGTTTATTTCTGGAACAAATTATGCTCGCAAACCGAGGTTACTGTATCTGTACCCCCAGTGGATGCCTGAAACTGGTGATAGTACCAAACCCCTATATGTACTGTTTTTTCTATACATACATACTTGTGATAAAGTTTAATTTATACATTAGGCACAGTAAGATATTAACAACAAAATAAAACAATTATAACAATATACTGTAATAAAAGTTATGTGAATGTGTCTCAAAATATTGTATTGTACTCACCTATACACTTAAAGGAAGCACTTTATTATGAGGTTAAAAAGATCAGTGGTTTTCAGATTAAGCCAGCTTCATTAGGGCACATTCACTGTGCTTTATACTTTCACTTAGCAGCTGATTTAAGATAACTGAAAGCAGCTGATTTAAGACAACTGATATTGAAAGGTATTATGTTTTACAGATAGACTGGTTTATGGATAGTCAGAGCTAATATTTAACATTTACTTTGTGCCTGGCAGTATTCTAAGAAGCACTTTACTCACATTAACTCATTTAACCATAATATTCCTCTGAGGTAAATATTATTATTCCTATCTTATAGATAAGAAAACTGGGTCACAAAGGAGTTAAATAATTAGTTCAAGCATATAAATGACAGAACTGGAATTCATACCCAGACAGTCTGGTTTCACAATCTGTTTCCATAAACAAAGCCGCAGATGCCATCAGAAGTGGGACTATGTTACTCCCCCCTCCCCCATCTATTATTTCAACGTTTTTCCAATACAACCAATAGTGTGTAGGATACAGAGAATTCTGGGGTCCTCTATTAACACTTCCTAATTGGAGGACACCACTAGTGGGAGTTCTTTGAACCAGGATGTGAGTATGCTTTCCTCATGTGAGTTTGAACTGCATGGAAAAAGTGTCATCAAAGGCGAAAATGCCACACAAGTACCTCCTGTATTGCAAGAAACCAGAGACTTTTTGAGTTGATAAATAACAAAGGGAAGGAGGATTTTCTGGTATTGCTTTTACTTGATAATCCTAATTTTAAATGTTGCATGAATAAAATATTGTTTTCCCTTAGTATTCAAGAGATATCAAAACAAAGTGCTGAATTACATAGGTAGCTACTTAAGAAAATAAACTGCAATTTTTGCATATATTTATATACATGACCTAATTTTTAAAAAATGGAAGCCAATTCCTTAAGGCTATAGTTCTCAAAATGTAGACAAGCAACACATCATCACCGAGGAACTTGTTAGAAAGGCAAATTCTCAGGCCTCACCCCAGACTCAGAAACTCAGGATGAGGTCCAGCACTCAGCAGCTTAACAAACCCCCATCAAGCGATTCTGTTGCTCAAGTTTGAGAACCACTGTCTCAAGGGAGTTTATGAGCCTTCAGACATCACAAGAAAGACCACAGATCTTATAAACTCTCACTGTTTGAGGAAAGTAGCTGTTACGATAGGACTTAAAAAAAAAAAAAAAAAGCATGTCCCCTTGCAAATATAATTTTCATGGAACAAATGCATCTTCTTGATTCTTCTCTTCATAGGCAGGCAGGTTTTCTACAGGTTAGTTGATTTCTGATGCTTAGTATATGAACAATGCAAACTGGAAAACACTGACATGGTTTCTCAAAAAGGTAACTTTTTATTCACTACATGTTTTTGAACAGCTTGCATCCACTGTGGAGGGGTACTCGGGCTTCGGGGGAGGGACTTGGGCTGGAGTTATCAGGCCAGAATCCCCAGCCTAGAACCTGGTAAGATGAGGAGGGCCTATCAGGTCACAATGGTCTTTGGCCTCTAGAGCTGGGGTCAGGGTCAGAAAACTCCCAAATATGACAGAGTAAACTCCTAAGACAGAATTCACACCTTGATCCTTTCTCCTCTCTGCTTTCATCCTCACTTTCAGATTCACAGAGAAACGGAAGCAATCAGAAAACAATTTCCACCACTACCATTACCACAACGAGCCGCCTACCCACATCTGTATCCATGTACTCTGCCTCCTCTCTTATTACTAGAGAGGGGTCTCTGCTTGGTGTGAGGCCAGTGCCTCTACTATTGCAGTAGGTCCTATCCCTGCTTACCTTGAGGACACCTCGGCAGGGACTGGCCCCACTCTCTCCTACATGTCAGTTTTTGCCTTCTGATGGATCATTCACATTAGCACACAAACATGCTATATTTCCACCTTTTTTTAAAAAAAAAATTCTTGATCCCCATATCCTAATCCAGTTTCTCCCCCATTTCCCTTCTCCCTTCTATAGCAAAGCTCCTCAGAAGAGTCATCTATAGCACTGCCGCCAATTCCCCCATTTGTTCTTTAGCCCACACCACAAGGTTTTCATGCCCACCAAAACGACTTAAGGTTCACGGTAGCCTCCATGCACTTAAACCCAATAGTCAGACCTCAGTCCTAATCTTTCTTGTTTTATCAGCCTCATTTCATACAGTTCATCACTCCCTACTCCCTGACAGTCTCTTGTTGCTTCCTGAACAACATGCTATCCTTGGGAATTCAAATGTGAATATATAATCCGTGCCGTGAAGTCTGTTGGGAAGATTTGGACAGTGCAGTCAAGAGGTTCTGGACTTCGGGATTCTCATGTACAGGTACATCCACTGGTGGCAGTACTCTGCAGACTATTTCATGTCATGGCACATGTATCAAATGATATTTTCCCAGTACTCTGGGATAACAAGACAAGACTGATTCCAACAGAAGGTGACCAACCCAGGCAGCTCCAGGCCTGAGGTGACACAGAGTGCATGTACTGAGTGGCTCCAGCTTATGCCTGCATGTAAAGCAATCCCACCTGTTCTTCTCTCCTACAATAAAAATACAATTATTGGATGTCCTCAGTGATAGATTTCTGTCACGTAAATGTAGTTTAAAGGCTCAACTTAGTTCTTATATCCTGTTTTTCTTAGAACTGTAAAAGATTAAGTCCCTCAGTTCAAGAACTATTGTATAACTTTTTTCTATGCCCCACAGCATACAGCACAGTGGTGAATACAGGACATGTTTTAAAATACATGTCACATTAAAGTTCTGCTCCAGATATTATTGCTTCAACATTGAAAAGTCATTTCTTAATCACAATGTATCTTTGGACAGCATTTCTACTCTATCAATCAAAAAAGGTTAGACAGACATTAACTTAAAATATAAACCAGAAAAGGCAAGTCCAGATCCTCCTTTACTCACATATTCCTTCACTGGAAGGTCTTCCTGATATCTAACCTGATGTTACCGCATGAGTTTAAATCTACTTCCTCTTTAATTTTTTTTTTTTTGAGAAATAATTGACATATAACATTGTATAAGTTTAAGGTGTACAATAAGCCTAATTTCTCTTGATTTGTCCCTGGAAAGGAAGGATGGGAAAGAGCATCTCATGACTATTCTTTATGATAACAACATGAGCTGGTTATGATAGAGTTCTAATATCACTGGGTTGCAGATACTATTAAAGTTTTCCTCTGTGGTTGCTATAGAAATGGAGAAGCTGACAAGAGATTGGGGCATAAAGCTTCTCAGAAGAAAGGTATTTCAGAAAAGTGAGGTCTAAACTCATCTTACCCAAAGCCTTCAAAGTAATGGAGGGCATTCCACAAGGAAGAGGACTTATTTGGTACACAGTGTTACCTTTTTGGGTTTATACGAGGTCTGACAATTAAGTTCGGGAACTTGTTTTCAAAGATGTTGCAAACATAACTTTTTTTTTTTTTAATAACAATAGTTTCATTTTATTCACATCTCGTTGCCATTAAAGGTTAATTCATAAAAACATTTTGGCTATTCTAACATCCTTTGCCTTACATCACTTACAAAATAATACTCAACACATAGCAGAAATATTAGAAGTCATACTGTAAATGGAGGACATTAAACATTTTTTAAACCTTTAAAATATGGCTTATGAACAATTTTACACGGGTTACCTATTAATATGCTACATATTAACAGATCTATGGTATCATTATGGACAATCAAATTTCCTTGATCTTAAAGACAGAGTGGCATTTTTGTCAAGAAGGCATTTCCAATCTTTTAGGGGAGTTCTACACTTCTTTATAAAGTGTATCTTAAGCATATCATTTTTAAATCAAACCAGAAACTAGATCCAGCTGTATTTTTTTTTTTGTATGCTTCAAGTAAACTCTTTGCTAATGAGTATCTATGTAGATACTCTTAAATAAGGAAAGAAAGGAAATTCTTATACTGGATATACATTAAAAGCTAGATTACCTTTGTATAGTAATATTTATATGAAAAATTTGACAAGCATGTGTTAAATGTTGGCAACACTGAGAGCACTCAATGTGATTATACATCCTCACTTTTACAGAATTCACTTGAGTTCACAAGAATCAAATTCCATCAGGATGCAGTCTGTTTCATTCATCAGTGTATATTCAGCTCTTGATAATACAGCATGGCACAGAATGGATTTTCAATAAATATTTCAATGATTGAACAAAACTTTTTAACAGCAAGTAAAAAAACATACAAATTTGAATAAATGGCATGAAAATACCAATGGTCTCATGATGCAGCAATAGGTGGTTTTGTAAAAGTTCTAAGATTATGTGTAAGTAGATCAAGAATTAGATAAAAATAATTTCCTCCCCAAATAAAGGACTCACATAGTTGTGTGTGTGTCTGTGGAGGGCAAGCCATAACATGTTATCCTCCATAGCTTATCTGTGAAACTTGGAATATGAGCTAGGTGAAAACTACCATGATATTAAAAGTAGGACAATTCCACACATAATGTGTTTTGCATATTTATTAAAGAACCCATTTTCTTTTGGACAATACTCCTAATACTAGATGAAAATATTTTTTAAAGATCTGACCAAACTCCTAACAGAATATGTCTAATCAATTCGTCCTTTTAGTCTTTGAATTCATGTTAGAGAGTTTTAAATATGGAAGAAATCTATTAGACTCAAATCAGTTTTAAAAAAATAGCCTATGCCCTAAAATAGCTATTGGATAATTAGTACATTTGTAACAGCATCATGATTTTCTGCAGTTATATGTATTTCACGCAGCAATGTCAAAACTAACCTTAAATTCAATTAAATGAAAACTATAATTTCAAAAATGATTGTGAACTTTTTAAATCAATCAAGTCAACAATACCATTGTGTTCTGAAATTAGAAAATTCTTAGCATATATAAAAACACATTTACCTACTTCAGTTAGGTCAATGTCAGGATTTATCAAAATTCTCCATCAAAACTTTTGTAAAATCTTGATTTTTAGGTGCTATAAAAAATATACACTAATCAAATCATATGCGTTTGTTCTGACCAATTCCACAAAGTTTAGAGGAATGGGATGGAAAAAGGTTAAGATTTCAAATCCTAAACATTTAATCTTTTTATTTGAACCTACCTCTCTCTAAGTTTAAAAAGATATCAGCACTCTTGGATACCAATCATTAAGTAATATAGAAATTTCCCTGGTATCAATTCTAAACAGTTTAGTCCATCCATTTTCTTAGTGAATATCTTTTCATCAGAATCCAACAGAAGAATAATGCATATCTCACTTTCTTAGTCACCTTTGAGCCCAAGGCCAACCAGTCTCAACAATAACCAAAAACTGTAGCTTTATGACCAGTAGTCTGTTTCTGCAGTAAAGTATTTTTTCAGTAATCAAACTTCACCATCTGAGGAAATCCTTCACTGTTCTAGAAGCACAGTTCGAAGCTCATCTTCTTTATTGATCATCATTGAGGCAATTGCTCCATCATTAAACTCAAAAGAAGTTCCTCCATCCACAACCATACAGGCATCCCAACAACGAGAACGAACACAAACCTTTGAGGTGAAACAGCGCTGACGACTGCTTGAGAAAACTCTGTTTGCTATTGGTTCTCGAATACTGAAAAGTATTTTTGGTTCTTCTGGACTGTAGAGCAATGATTCATTATTTTCATTTGTTACTTTCTCTACCAATTCTGTTCAGTGGAAGACTTAAATTTCCTTGTTGTTTTGCAATATTTAAAACATCTTCCACAGCCTGAGCTGCAACCCTGTTAATATTGAAAGACCAGGCCTTTGATCCTGTTCCAGTACACAAATTGAGCCCTGAACTCTTCTGTTTTTCCCATGGACCCTCATCAACTGAAATCTCATAGTAGGAAGCCCTGGATGACAGGCTTTCCCCAATGAAGACTTCATTCAGTGCTCTCACTGGCAAAAGCTGGGGCCCTGAAGCCTCGGACCTTTCATCATGAACTCGTTCAATGTTGAAGGCTCTATTATGTTGATTCAAACTTAGTTGCTGTTCATGAAGGTCCACAGGAACAGGGTTTATGCCGGTCCCTTCAAGATATAACCTGATTCGTTGCCTCCATAACCACCTGAACTCACCACGATAGAACTTCCGTAAGGCTTCTGGGAAGGAATGTGTATATCGAACAGAAAGACATAAATGACCCTCAGACCGCTCTGGATCAGTGTTTACTCCAATAACCGGTTTAAGTCTGTCCAAGACTTTACTTGCTGCCAGAAGCATTGTGCCATCACCTCCTGCAGCTATGACAGCATCTGCCCATCGAACGGTGTCTTCGTCATATTCTCTCCTCTTTACTAGACGAACCTCAATTCCCTCATTCCGTAAACTATCCAGAATATGCTCTACATTTTTGGTGTGAATATGATGTCGTTCAAGCAGTCCACTGTAGCTAGAGCCTTTCAATGCAAGCAGCTGCTTCAGGTCCTCCTCCGAGAGCTCCGCGCTCCGCGTAACGGTAGCGCTGCTGCTCGAACTCCTAGCGGGTGGTCTTGGCCACGACCACCGGAAGCCGCCGGCCGGCCGCCCGCCACGCGACGACAGCTGCCCAGGAGGAAGCCTCGGTAGCAAGTCATCATCGGCAGGCCCGGGCTCCTTCCTCGGCGCCCGGCCGCCAGGTGCCCGCGCTGCCCGCGTGCAGTCCCAGCCTCTAACTTCCAGCCGGGCGGCCAGAGGTTAAGCGCAGGGCCTTGCCGGGCCGCACCACGAGGGGGACGTCCAAACATAACCTTTTTTGATAAACCTTTTTTGATATCAGAGCAATTATTCATTATGAATTTGTATCAACTGGACAGTTAACCAAGTTTATTTTACTATTCGGAAGTGCTGAAAAGGCTGCATGAAAGTTAGATCACCTGAACTTTTCACCAACAATCCATGGCACTTGCATCATAACAATGCACCAGCTCACACGGCACTGTCTGTGAGGGCGTTTTTATCCAGTAATCAAATAACTGTATTGGAACACCCTCCCTACTCACCTGATCGGGCCCCCAGTGACTTCTTTCTTTACCTGAAAAGAAAATATTGAAAGGAAGACATTTTGATGACATTCGGGACATGAAGGGTAATACAACGACAGTTCTGATGGCCATTCCAGAAAGAGTTCCAAAATTGCTTTGAGGGGTGGACGAGGCGCTGGTGTCGGTGCATAGCTTCAAGGGGAGTACTTTGAAGGTGAACATAGTGATATTCAGCAATAAGGTATGTAACACTTTTTCTAGGAAGAGTTGGAGAACTTAATTGTCCGACCTCAGACGTTGTGTTGCTTCGTTTGTAATTTATTGACAACAAAGAAGCAAGAAGCAATCTGCCAAGGTTGGGAACAGGGAGACTCCTATTATTCTGGGATTCTTTTCTGTTCTGTTCAATAGAGGAAAAATAAAAACCTCGCTGAGTATTTGCTCTCTGCTCATGCTGATACAGGAGAAGTAAACATAGTCTCAAAAGTGTGGTGGCAAATGGAAACTTTTAAAGTTTGAGTAACATACGAATGCAGGATTCTCATCCCCCAGATAACTTAAATTTCATTTGCCTCTATAACCCCCCAAAAAAACAATCAGTTACCCTTCCATAAACACAGTTTTTTTCTCAAAAACTTTTTAAAGATTCAAGAAGTTTTTTGTGGAAGGCTATCACGCCTTCTGCTGAAACTGCTGAAACTCAGTTTTCACCCTCAACTATCACCCACAAAAAGAAATCAATCCTTCAGCTGTGGAATCTAACTCATGTCCCAAATGCCTTGTCTATACAAAGATCTGTCCATTTCCAGCAGCTCAGAAATCAGGGGAAGGTTTTCTCTCAAAAAATGAGACAGAAAAATAAAATGCAAATAGAGTGGAGCAAAGCTGAAAAGGAAATCTGTATTATAATAATTTCAAACAGGAGAAATACAATAAACTCAGATGTCCTCAGAAGGCAGGGGGATCCAGTGTTACTGCTGTACATTTCAGTTGGAAAATTCCAATTTCAACAGCCCCTTTATAAGCTATGGGTCCTTTTTTCCAGGAAGTTCAGAAATTATCCTCAGCCCTGTTGTTTAAAGTATGCCTCATGGATTAGCTGCAGAGAGCACCTGGGAGCTTTTGAGAAATATGGAATTGCAAGCCCCAACCTCCTGCAGTTTAACAAGATCTTCCATGTAATTCGTTAGCATGTTACATTTTCAGAAGCACTGATTCTAGTCTAACATGCTCCCAGGTAATGCCAATGCTGCCCCTCTATCAACTGCACGGTGAGTAACCTGGCTGCACTTGAGAATCACCTGAGGAATCACAAAACCACGCGATGGGCAAGTGCTCCCACACAGGTTCAGAGTTCACAGGTCTGGGGTGGGGGTCCGGACAGTAGTACTTTTCTAAAGCTCCTGATGATTCTAATGAGCTGCCTGTAATGTGATCCACGTACCTCGACTAACCCTCCATGTTTTTTTTAACCCTCCATTTTATAATAATTACAACCCCAAACTGACATTGGACTAAGACCTGGTGGTTTCCCTACATTATCTCATTTGGGGGTCTCCAAAACAACTCTGTCATTTAGATAGTGCAGAAACTGGTATACCATCAAACAGATGAGAAAACAGGACTCAACACTAGCTAAATGCTGTTTTCATTACACTTTCAGAGTCCTAAATAACTGCTATTTCCCTAGTTGAGAATAGAGGAAAGCTGAGGTCTAAACGTAACACAGGGGTGACCGGTGAGCTCAGTTGGTTAGAGCCTGGTGCTGATAACACCAAGGTTGCCGGTTCAATCCCCACATGGGCCATTGAGTTGCAACCTCCCTAAAAGAGTCAACTATGCCATTGTGGCATGAAAGCAATGTATAACCAATGACCATGGCTGTTCCCCAATTAAAAAAAAAAAAAGTAATACAGTATCTGATGTTTTCCATCGTGAGTCTATAGCAAAAGACTGAAAGCATTTTAAAAGGATAAGTCATCAATTCCAATCTCTTAATTTTATATGTGAGCAAACTAAGGCCTAGAGATTTGTCACAAATCACAAGACGTAAGCCAAAAGGAGAACTCACATCTCCATACTCTTAATTTATAATAATACTGTTTCCTACTAAACTGCATTTCCCAAGTGTGATGCATGGATTCCACCGGATACTAACAAATGCTCCTGAAAAAGGTTATCTACACGAAGCCACCGCTGGGTGAAACCAAATTAAACAGTGTTTGAGTGCAGGGTCTCTCAACTCACTGGGCTAAGGTGTCTTCTGCTCGTCTGAGAGCTTCATATATAATACATGGCATTTTTCTCAACTTACTTGACCATGGAGACATTTTTTTCAATCAAGCTTTTTTTCTTTTCTTTTTTTTTTTTTTGAAGGGCAGTGTCACTGGCCCTCACATGTGGGACCCAAACCGGGGCTGTTGGCCTCCAAAGCCAGCGCTTAACCACCGCGCCACTCAGCCGGCCCTCAATCAAGCATCTTGAAGTAGTCCTATTCTAATGAGCAGCTTTGCAGAAGACTGTGTTAGCCTGAACTCTCTTCAAGGTTATTCTGCTTTACTGGCTGGGAACAACTTGCTCTGTCTGTCCCTAGAGATAAAGCGGCAGCTGCGCAAACTGAAGGGAAAGGATCGCTAGCACCATGAAGCATTCGAAAACAGCCAGATCCCACCTTGTCCCTTAATAGACCGTGCCTCAGACCCACCCCCACACCAGGAGGCATGATTTTGATGCCCTTCTTGCCAGATTGCTACTTTGTAATGAACATTTTTCCCAGGCATTGTGAGAAACACTTAACCTGTATTATCTTGTTTAATCCTTAAAGCAATCCTATGAGGTAAGGGCTCTTATTATCCCCGCTTTAAAGTTTAAAAGTCTGAAATTTAGACAGGTTAAGTAATATGCCCAAAGTCAAACAGTAAGTAATGGAACTAGTAATATGCCCAATGCCAGATTCAGCTGTGTGATTATGAGATGATGTTGTCACTATAAATCATCTTCTTTTCCATTTATCAAAGTGCTTATTCCATTTATCAAAGGGAGAGAGACAGAGAAACAGAAAGAAATTTTTAAGGAATTTCATACAATTGTTTTCATACAATTGTGGGGACTTGCAAATCTGAAATGTGCAGGGCAGGCTAGCAGGCTAGAAATTCCAGGAGGAGTCATAATCTTGAGTTTGGAAGCACAATATTCCTTCCTCTTAGAGACCTCAGTTGTTTTCCTGATGACCTTCAATTGATTGGATGATGCTAATCCACTTTATGGAGGGTAATCTGCTTTACTAGAAGTCTACTGATTTCAATGTTATTCATGTCCAAAAGATACCTTCACAGCAACATCTAGAATGGGTTTAACCAAGCAACTGGGTACCAGAGCCTAGGCGAGTTGACACACAAAATAAACCATCACATTACATAAAATACAAAATCAGAAATGTAGATATCTTAGATCCCATAGTCCAATTTCCTTATTTTTGCAAATAAGGAATTAGGTCAGAGAGGATAAGCAGCCAGTTTATACACATGTATTCACAGGAGAACACACACACCCAAATTCCCAGAACCGTTCATAAATTGCTCACTACCTCCTAATGAAATTAAATGGAAAATTAAATCCTTCCAAAACACCATTTATTTCTACTTGGAAGACTTGAACAGAAAAACTCAGCAAGCAGTCAGTTCATTTTATTATGTCTCCAGACTAATGTTCCGAACACCCTGGATGTTCAGACCACCTTCAGAGCAGATGGGGAGTCTGGAAATAGCTGACACTGTTGTCCCAAAAAGCAGTTTTCTCTCAAGTCTACTCCTGTCCCTTCTGCACCCCACCCCTAACCTCTCCAATCTCATCTCTCACTTCTGATGCCTCCTTTTTGCTGCTGGGCTTACAAACAAGCTCTTCCTCTCTGGGGCTGAAGCATCTCCCCAGCCCACCCCACTCCCTCTGCCTAATTAAAGCCCATTCCTGCTTCAAGTCTTGGCTTATAAATTTTTTCCTCAGGACTTGCTTCCCCAGCCCTCACTGGACTGGGTTAGAGTCCTTCACATGTGCCCCTAGGGCGTGGAGTACCAACACCCAGATATTTATCTATCTCCCCTCCAGTGTCTTGTTCCATAGTATCCCCAGCACTATAATCTGTCACATAATAGACAGTCAGTAAATATTTATTGGAGGAACAAAGGAAGAAGGAAATTCTGTAGGCCCCTTCTCGCACTGGACAGCTTAGGTCTGAGTCTATGATGGTACTTGCCCAGATACAGGGTACAGGGTAACTTTGGTCTTTTCAGGTGCTGGGGAGTCTCTGTCTAGTGACCCGGCATCCTTGGGATTTACTTTGCCAGCTTTTGGGTGTTGAAAACACCCAGGAGTTATTGGTATAAGGTGACAGGAGACTGGACCAGGGTTGCAGCAGCAGGAATGGAAAGGGACCATTTAGAGGGATATTTTGTGGGTAAATCAGACTGCATTGGTTGGGATGTGAAAGAGAAGGGTGCAAAATTAGGAAGGTAGGAGAATCTGGCTTCTGTCACAAGACAATATCATCAATTCCATATTGAGTTTGAGATTTTAAAAAATTTTAAAATACAGTTTAAAATATTAAACAAAGAAAATCTATAGCCCTTCACAAATTTGTCATCTATATCAATTAATGTCATCAAAGAAATGCCAAGTCTGGCCAGCAGACAGAGCAGAAGCTGCCACATAGCACGCTTTGAGGGTCATCAAAAGGATTCTTCTGGGCCCGATGAGTGGCGCATTGGTTAGGAGCTCTGAGCAGTGGGGTCCCGGTTCGGATCCCACATATGAGGGCCAGTGACACTGCCCTCTACAGCTAAGATGTTGAACAGCTCCACCTGGTTGCCTCTATAGCTAAGATGGCCCGCGATGGTGTGGGCTGCAGCCCCTGCTGCAGTGGGCTGCCATAGGCTACAGTGAGTGGCCAGCAGCCAGCGTGAGCAGCTGACAGCCAGCGTGAGCTGCCAAGAGCAGCTGTGAGTGGCCAGAGGCCGGTGAGCTATCTGCCTCACCCAGGAAGAGCGCCTCCACAATTAGACTGAAGAACAACAACAAAAAGGACCGCAACTTGTCTGTTCCCCTTCCCTGGTTCCCCAATGCTGTTCCCCTCTCCCAATTCCCCAATAAAACCTTTAAAAAAAAAAAAGATTCTTCTGCCTTGGTTATCTACCATCATGTCATAGTGCCTGGAATTTTGTAATTAACATAATATTTTTCATATACCATTCAATAAATATTGTATCTACATGTTAACTCTCTGGAAAGAAAGATAAATGGTAACAAGTGTTTACTTCTAGAAAATGGGGGTTGGGAACTTAGATGTCAGAGGTGGGAGATAAAGTTATCTTTTACCATTTGCCCTGTTGTGTCCATTGATGCTTTTTTAAGTCATGTACATAAACTTCTAATCTAGAAAAAAAAATTTTCCTTTTATTTTTAAAAGTTGGAATTTTTCAATAGGGGATTGATTAAATAAATTATAATACATCCATTAAGTGGAATAATGTGCAATCATTTAAAATGCAAAAAAAAAATAGCTTTGATCCAAAGATGTACTGATACAAAAGAAGTCTATGATAATTTGTTAAGTAAAAAAATTCAGTGTAAACACTAAAAATCCACCCATTTAAAAATAACTGTATTTAAATGTTGGTTAGTGTATGCATAGGGAAAAGCTGTCAAAATACACACTAAACTGTTAGCATTGAGTACCTCTACAAGACAGAATTAGAGGAGAATTTTGTTTTGCAAGTTATACATTTTGACATTGCTTGAAATTTTACAAGAAGCATATTATTTTATAATCAGATAAAAAGATAATTTAAAAAACATTTCTATGACATTGCAAATAGCCCAATAATGAAGGGAAGGTCATCATCTTCAGCAGCTGAGGCAAATTTCAAACCCTCTAAATGAAAATCAGGTACCTACTGGGAGTTTGTGCATTGTCAGGGAGAAGTGTCATAATATAGTTTTGGCTCACAACAGTGTCTCAATAATGTTTAATACTTGAATTATAATTAAACTCAATAAGATTTAATAATAATGTTTAATAATAAATAGTTGATACTTGTCTTTTTCCCCAGTGCACGACAGACTAGGCACTTATCACCAGCTTAAAAAGTGTCTTGCCTTAAAGCCATTGCAATCTAAGGTAACTTAATCACATCTGCTTCTCCCTTATTACTACTCCCCAACAATCCAATCCTTTTCTTTCCTCATCCTTGGCCCTCACTCACCTTTCCAGCACTTTTAAGATTGCCTATGCAAACCACAAGAGGGCAGCAGCCTCATGTCCAAGAAAGACTCTCAGGCATAACTAATCATAAAAAGCAAAGGGATATTAAAATGTTATCAAAACTTTAGAGATTTCAGCACCTTGCACTGAATATGTATGGGACCACATTTAATATTTTGTTAGAAATTATAAACAATGAGTGGGAAAGAAATTCATACTGGCGAGTGAAGCTAATGTGTTTCCCTCTCTTCCAGATACTGTCTGAGAAGAGGTGAGACAGAAAAGAGAACAGTCTAGAACCTGACTTAACTCCTAATGTAAATTCTTGCACCAGAATGGAAGGAGACTCTTACCACAATGCAACCATTGTCAACGGCACCCCCGTACACCACCAGCCTCTGGAACGCCACGGACTGTGGGAAGTCATCACCATCGCCGCTGTGACAGCAGTGGTAAGCCTGATGACCATCGTGGGCAACGTCTTAGTCATGATCTCCTTCAAAGTCAACAGCCAGCTGAAGACAGTTAACAACTACTACCTGCTCAGCTTGGCCTGTGCAGACCTCATCATTGGGGTCTTCTCCATGAACCTCTACACTACCTATATCCTCATGGGCCGCTGGGCTCTCGGCAGCCTGGCTTGTGACCTTTGGCTTGCACTGGACTACGTGGCCAGCAACGCTTCAGTCATGAACCTTCTGGTGATCAGTTTTGACCGTTACTTTTCTATTACAAGACCCCTGACGTATCGGGCCAAGCGGACCCCAAAGAGGGCCGGCATCATGATTGGCTTGGCCTGGCTGATCTCCTTCATCCTCTGGGCACCAGCAATCCTCTGCTGGCAGTATTTGGTCGGGGAGCGCACGGTACCACCAGATGAGTGCCACATCCAGTTCCTCTCTGAGCCCACCATCACTTTCGGCACTGCCATTGCCGCCTTCTACATTCCTGTTTCTGTCATGACAATTCTCTACTGCCGAATCTACCGGGAAACAGAGAAGCGGACCAAGGACCTGGCCGACCTCCAGGGCTCTGACTCTGTGGCTGAAACTGAGAAGAGAAAGCCGGCTCACAAGGCTCTGCTCAGGTCCTGCTTTAGCTGCCCTCGGCCCACACTGGCCCACAGGGAAAGGAACCAAGCTTCCTGGTCATCTTCCCGCAGGAGCATCTCCACCACTGGGAAGCCATCCCAAGCCACTGGCCCAAGCACCGAGTGGGACACAGCTGAGCAGCTCACTACCTGTAGCAGCTACCCTTCCTCAGAGGATGAGGACAAGCCCACCACTGACCCCGTCTTCCAAGTGGTCTACAAGTGTCAGGCCCAGGGAAGCCCAAGGGAAGAACTCAGTGCTGAAGCGACCAAGGAAACTTTTGTGAAAGGCCAAACTGAAAAAAACGACTATGATACCCCAAAATACTTCCTGTCTCCAGCTGCTGCTCATAGGCCCAAGAGACAGAAATGTGTGGCCTATAAGTTCCGATTGGTGGTAAAAGCTGATGGGACCCAGGAGACCAACAACAGCTGTCGCAAGGTGAAAATCATGCCCTGCTCCTCCCCAGTGTCTAAGGACCCTGCAACAAAAGGCCTCGATCCCAACCTCAGCCATCAAATGACCAAACGAAAGAGAATGGTCCTTGTCAAAGAGAGGAAAGCAGCCCAGACCTTGAGTGCCATTCTCCTGGCCTTCATTATCACATGGACCCCTTATAACATCATGGTCCTTGTGTCCACCTTCTGCGACAAGTGTGTCCCAGTCACCCTGTGGCACTTAGGTTACTGGTTGTGCTATGTTAATAGCACTGTCAACCCCATTTGCTATGCACTCTGCAACAGAACCTTCAGGAAGACCTTTAAGATGCTGCTTCTCTGCCGATGGAAAAAGAAAAAAGTAGAAGAGAAGTTGTACTGGCAGGGGAACAGCAAGCTCCCCTGAAAAGTTAATATCTCCCCTTAAAAGAAAGACCATGTCAACTTCCTCTGAGCATGGGCAGGCTGATTCTGGTTTGTTTGTTTTCAAAACAGATATCTGTCATTTTGAGTGCCTGAGGACTTTGTAAAGGCTTCAGGTCTGTGGCCAAAAGGGAAGGAGTCACAGTTGCCATAATTGCTGCCATATTGGATGATTCTTGTTTATGACAAAGGTCACCTGATGCCACTGGAGTTTGCCATTGAAGTAGAGACAGACTCATGGCCCGTTACAAGAGGCACGCTGGGTCACAATGCACAATGGCTGAGGGAGCTTCTAACTTTCTATGGGGAACAGCAGGGACCAGCTGGAAACTCTGCCCTGTGGAAACCTGTGTCTTGTGCCATATGTACGTGTATGAAGTTGTCTTGTACCAGTGAGAACCAGAAGAATGTAAGTCAGTGTCGCCTGTTAATAAGAGTGATATTCAACCAGCTTCTAAGACTGTCTATAAATTGATCAGTATTTATTTACAAAGTATTTATTACCCAGCTATTGTGTGTTCTGCACCACGGTTGTTTTCCTGTCGCTACACCTAAACGAAGCTCTTGCTCTTCCCTTTTACAACAACAATGGCCATTCCTGGTACCCACTGAAAACCTGCTGGTCCCACCAGAACCATCCATCCTCGCAGAATCCGGGTCTGGAGAGACACTGAAACCTGATCACACCCATGCCTAGAGAGAGGCCGCTATTCTGCTAAGAAAGATGATCAAGTCTTCACAGTCAGTTATTCTAGTTTTTATCAGTGGGAATTGTTTCCTTTTATCTAAACAAATATTGTGTGTTCTATTTTGTGTCCATTTGTACTCATATATTCATGCTCTGTTCTAGGAAGACTAGCTTTACTGGGTCAAGAGCTCCAGGCTATTTCATCATGGTTCTCTGAAATTGTTTTCAGAGGTCTTACCATCTAACCTCTTCACAAGGCAAGCCTGAGACAAAATGCAGTCAATAAATTGGTTTCCTTTCATGCTTTTGAACTTCTTGCAGACCCCAATTCACACCCAGGTCCAAGCAGGTCACCGTGCAGCCTCCAGCCAAAAGCGGAGGGAACAGCAGGAGAAAGGCTTTCTTATTTATTTATTTTTTATTCTTTTATTGTGAAATAAACATTTTCTTTAATTAGCTTCAGGTGTATAACACAGTGCAATAGTTATACTTTTCACCCCTCCCCTCAAAGTGTCTTATATTTTTTATAGATCCTGCAATCATGGCTCAGAAATGACTTACTTATTCATTCCTTTCCAAATTCATGGTCAAAGGCAAGAAGTCCAGAAAAGTACAATCGAGGTCCAGTGAAACTGGCTATGGGCGTTAAAAACAAAAAATCTTTAAAAACAAAGTGTAGGTCACAATAATGTATAAAAATAAGTCACCAACACTACCTATATTAGAGTATCAAGATAATTAAAAACCAAATTTAATTGAAATCTCTGTGTATATAAACAAACGGAATCTAAGATGTGTCTTGGAATAATCATGGAAATTAAACCAATATGCAAGAAATTGAAACTACAAAATAGTGCATATACTTAAAAGGTCCACAAAGAAAGCAGCAGTGTAGCACCCAAGGATGAAGTGCTTTAAAGATGAAGCACTCCTGCCAGACAGAAACTCCTTATTCAACCTGTTGATTCCATCTGCAGTTGTGCTTAAAAATCTCCAGACTTGGGCCGGCTGAGTGGCTCAGTTGGTTAAGAGCTCACTCAAGAGTGTGAGCTGAGCTCTGAGCAACAGCAGTTCGATGCCCAGCCTGAGCTGAGCAGCTGCTGAGCTTCCAACACGTGGCAGGATGGCTCAACTAAAAAAACAAAAGCAAAAAAATCTCCAGACTTCATTTCACTTAATACAAGCCAGTTCTTTTTCAGCCTCATTTGCTAAGGGGATGTAAAAACAGCTAGTTTAGTTGTCCTGGGAATTAGGTATGCACCTGAGTACCAGACACCTTCAACCTCCCACTGAAAAGCCACTCAGCCATCCACAAAGTCCCAAGGAGGCCTTAGGGCTTTCAGTAGAAACCCAAGCCGCTCTGCCCGCCCTACAGGGACTGAGTGTTGGGGTGACACATCTTGGAAGCGATGTAGCTGCTGAGCCTTTGTGAAGGGCAGGTTGACACCTGCCAAGAATCTGGTAGACATTAGTCATTAACTGGCTCAGTCCTCCAGGAAAGACTCCCAGGCCAACAAGATGCCAATAGGGTGTGACTCCATGAGCAAACCTGCTCCACCAGCTCTGCATACACAGTTGGTTCTTTGAGTTTAGTGCTTTGATTCCTGAGAAAAAAAATGAAAATCCCTCCAAGAGATTTTGGAAAACCACTTTGAAAAAAAAAGAAAATTAGATAGCACTTTGAGCCCACATGGGGCATTCATTGTTCACAGAAACGAGCTAATTCAAACAAAAGAAGGCAGAACTGGTGGGGGGTGGGAGGTTGGAGGTACACTTTTCACACTCCACAGTTGCCTAAGACTGAGGCGTTTTGTTCATCATTTGTGAAATTAGTTGAGAGGCCTGTGCTTCTTCTTAATCACTGGCTTTGGGAGGCTGCTAGTTTGGCACACTACTTGTGCCCTTTGACATGGAAAAAAAAGAAACAAGAAAAAAAACAAAAACGCCCAAACTACAGGAGAAACTGGCACAGGGCCTCTGGAAGGGTCCTCAGAAAGAACAGATCCAACTATGAACGACAGGGACACGGAGGGTGGGTGGGGCATGGGCTGACTGCAGATCTCAGACCTTTGCTGCCCCCCCACCGCACCCCCACCCCACCCCTTACCCCATCTCCCAAGCTCTATCCATGGTAAACTACATACAGCGTTGACTAGCTACCTAGTAAGTGCTGCATTGTTGCTAACATTGTGTTTCTCCTTGGCTGTGAATTCGATGGCTCGTCTAGGAATCTGTTTTCAGTACAATTTTTGGTTCAGGCATTTTGTCAATATTCCCGGTCTCTGCTTTGCTCGTTTGGTGACTGTCCTTTGAGGGCAATAACAATGTTCAGCTCTTTGTAATTGTGAAATCTGTATCTAATCTCTGGATTCGAATATCTAGGTGTCTATTGTAAATACCGGGATCACAGCAAAGGATGTGCAGGCTGGGCTGCTGTTCTGTATCGTACGAGCATTATTCTGGATATTAAAGAAATTTAACCACACAATAGTCCAATGTAAAACATATAAATAAGAAAAAGGTCTCAGATTACCCTGCTAGGTTCACCTGTCTGAGAGATCCCACACACATTTGCACAGCCTGGCCTTTTAAGAAGGAAGGGGCTAGTTAATCCACAATATAGATGTTATATATGTTCCTCTTGCTACCTTTGCGATATCCCCCTTGCCTCACCAGTTGCCAATGACCAGACTGAGATGAAATAATGGTAAGATTCCTGTGACTATGCTTTCCTTTCTATACAGGACAAGGGAGCTGGGCAGACCTCAAACCACAGCCTTTTAGCTGGTACAGTCCCCACAACAAAACAAAATGGTAGCATTGCCCCTTCAACTGCTGAAAAGGCACGTGTATACTCATTAAAAACAAGGAGTTCATACTGACATCTGCAATTTCAGCCCTAAACCACAGGATTCTTCCTTTTCCATATTTCTATCTCTGTTCAACAGTGAGAATCATCATTTGCTCACCTGCTCAATTTGCTCAAGCCTTGAAGAGTTTCAGAATTGTAACACCCATGGCATTGTGAAAAACAAACCTTTTAGTAAAGTTCCAGTATTTGTTTGCAGGGTTTTTTTTGTCTTAAGATTGAAGGGATATAGTCAAATTACTATGTTCAATAATTGCTTCTGTTTATAAGGACACAAGGAGAACAAGTTGAACAACTCTGGAGACAATAAGCAATAATAAACAAAAGACTGACACTTAAATATTCATACTAAGATCAAAGAGGGCACATCCAGCAGGACAAATTATCCTTCCAAAGAACTGCACTGTCCCCCATCTCTCTTGATGAATTAGTGTGGGGGAGAGGGCAGCTACCACCTTAAGTTTATCTGTGATTATGCAAAAAAAAAAAAAAAAAAAAAGCCAAGACCCCGCTTTGCTCACTGGGCTTGACCATCATCCAGACATACCTACATTAGTGTGCTAAATGGCAATCTATTTATCCCTAAAACCCTAATCTTCTTATTATATATGACTGTCCAATAAGCCTTATACCACCAGGTGCCCTCATGAATGCCCTTAGGCTCCTGCTAAGAGCAATTCTCCGAAGAGTTTCATTTCCCAGTTCCTTACAATGATTTTCTAGAGAGCTATCCTGCATAAACGCATTCCCAGTGGTGTCCCAGTAAAGGAATGGGCACTCTTACCTTCAACAAACAGCGGCTCATACTCAATCCACTTATCCCCGATATCACTCGTGGAGTTGGCCCTTATTTTTAGTACGTAGTCCCACATACATCCAAAGATAAGCTTATAGACCAGCCACTTTCAATCAAAATTCAAGAAGCTGTTGACCATGATGTACCAACTATAGCCAATTTCCCTGTTGTACCTTGCAGTAGACTGCAGTGGGAAACACCATGGGCTGGAAGACAGCAAAGAGGAAAAGGTGATACAGATTTAAATTGGGATCTGGAGGACCACTCTTCTCCTGAAAAACTAGACTGCCATGGTTGAAAATCTTTTGGCAGGTCCTTTGGACCGAGAAGGCCTATCCCGAGAAGAAACAAAACCTATTATAGCTTTTGTTTCACAGTCACTGTATTTTACAATATTGTGATTAATAAAACATACTTGCTTGGAAAATAAATAAGCAAATTTAAAGTACCATTAACTCTGCCACACCGAGACAACCTCTGCTAAATATCTCAGCATCTATCCTTGTAATATCTTTTTTCTATGTATAGACAAACACTTTTTAAAACACACAGAGCTGCTAAGTGTTGTTCATCAATCCTTATGTTCACATCTTGCAGACTGGCCACTCAAACTCTTCCAAAGCAGGAAACCATAAGGCTTCCATTAACTCAGGGAGTGCCTATCCAAAACTACTTCTGTCCTTTTTCATCCTTAAGCACCCAGTACAGCTTAGTCTACGGGGATTACTGCCCTCTGCAATTCTGAACTTGAAAAGAACCAATCATTACCTGGAGGGATTTATTTTTTTATTTAAGACTTATAAAGTCTAATTTTTAAAATAACTGTTGTTTGTTTCCTATAGCTGCCATAACACAGCGCCACAAACTGGGTGGTTTAGAAAAACAGGAATTTATTATCTCACAGTTCCGGAGGCCAGAAGTCTAATAAATATCCCAGTGTCAGCAGGGCCATCTCACTCTGACGGTGCTAGGGGGAGGTCTGTCCCGGGCCTGCCCCTCTCCTAACCCCTGGTGGCCTCAGGTATTCCTTGGTTTGATGATAGCCATCTTCTCTCTGCGTCTCTTCATGCTATCTTCCCTCTGTGCATGTCCAATTCTGTTCAAATGTCCGCCTTTTATAAGGACCCCATTTCCAAATAAGGTCTCATTCTGAGGTACTGGAGATTAGGACTCCAACATATTATTTTGGGGGACACAATTCAACCCATAACAATAACTAAGCAAGAAAAAAGACTTTTCTATTTTATATATGAATAGACTGTCGACCAATGCTGTGTAGTATCAAATGGGAAGGACTTCAGAGCCACTACTGAGAAGATAAGCAGTGTCCTCAGTTCCACCACAGAGACCTGGCAGAATGAGGCAGTCTTCACTGGCATTCAACTGTTACCTAGTATTTTCCAAATACATGTTTACCTCTTCTCTCTTGGCCTGAGAAAATACAGAAACTAAAGAAATGAAACCAGGATTTAAAGCTCCTACTATGTTTTCAAGGAGTGCTTCTGGAGGCTTTAGCACACACAGCCAGAACCTAGCTTGACAGTGTGCTCTCTGAGAGGGCAACTTGGAATTTCTCCAACGGAAAGTTTCCTTCCTAAATTTCCAGCATCACCTCTCAGGGGCTCTGAGGGCTTAAATATCAGAACAGAACAAAATAAAGATTTAGGCTATTCACTATCTATAACCAGGATGAATGGACCATTAACTTGATTCTGACCAATTTCTTAAAATTGTTAATGAAAGCATTAACAATTTTTTTTATCTCCACAGTGAATAGGCTCTATTCAAAATCAGGGGGGCACGGCCGAGTGGTGCAGTGGTTAAGCGCTGGCTTGGGAAGCCAGTGGCCCCGGTTCGGGTCCCACACGTGAGGGCCAGTGACACTGCCATCAAAAAAAAAAAAAAATCAGTAAGCCTTGTTTAATTTTTACTCACAATCTTTTTTCCTTTCTTCTCTCTACTTGTCACTGGAGCCACCTTCTTCAAATGCCCCAAACCTTTGCACCCTCTTTCCTTCACCATCTTCTTAAATCTAAGAACCACCATCCAGGCAACCTGATTACTCCTTTGTTTGGTTACTCATTTGTTCAGCAAGTAATTATTGACCTATGTTGGAACCTTAGGGACCCAAAAGAGAAGACACTGTCCCTGCCCTCCAAGTACAGAGACTAACAGAATGAGGGACAGACCATGATACAGAGATTCACTTCAGTGAAGGCTGAAGGCGCTAGTCTGCCCCAAGCACAAACGTTGCCCTTCTCCAGGCCTCTTTTCCCTGCCCTTTGGCACAGAAGGGGGAACTAGCACCAAAGTCTGAACTGCAAAGGGTAGAGCCCTAACATGATCAAAGAGAAAGGGTGAGTGAAGAGTTTCAAAATGTGGCTTACATCCAACATTCCATTTAGAAGCACAGTCCTCTGGTCCTTTTTTCCCATCGATTCCAAGTCCCTGGGCCACATGCCAAGACGCTATGCCTTTCAGAAAGTCATCTCATCTCTATCAGGATCTAGCCTAACCTTCCTATTCCATAATCTAAATGCTTCTCAAGGATAGAGGTCAGGTAGGAATGTAGAAATTAGAGGAGGTGTCCATAGAATCCTGCAAGGATACTTTCAAAATCAATACAAACAATCACACACATATTTACATACACACAACAGAAAATAGCCACAAGTTCAAGGTAGCAGCCGTTAGTTCAGAGTGGGAGGGCTGAGAGCCTACCAGGAGTTAACAGCCCTCTGAGAGGCCTTGAAGAAGAGCAGAAACCACTTTCCCACCAATTCCTACCAGCTCCAAAGAGGATGAAGGGAAAGGGAAGCCATCTTTATGCCACAGACCTCTGCTGAGCCACAGGGTTTAAAGCTATGAGGTGGGCCCAGAGGTGGGCCCGGAGCAAGGCAAGAGGGAAGACAAGGCTTGTTTTTCTTCCAGTTAACATATAATCTCAAAGTTCCTGGAACCCTGAGATTTCTACTAAAGATTCTAGGCTTTTGGCAGTGATTTTCACATACCACAGTTTGCTCAGAGGCTGCCGGTGACCATGGAACTCCACACACAGTGCTTTCCCTTATGGTTTGTCCTCAGAGGAGCTGGGCATGTTCTCAGGGAGACGAGGGGAACGCAGGACTGCAGCGCATCCAGGGGGCTCCTGCCTCTCCAGGCCTCTTCCCTCTTCTGGAAGTGCTCCAGCCATACTGTCCTTTCAGCTCCTTCAACAGCTGACTCCCCCTGCACCTCATCTCAGCTGGGGAATCTCCTCACTCTTATCCCTTCTCCTTAGCCTCAGCCTAGTTAATTCCTAGAGAGTCTTTAATCTTACCTCCCAGTTCACTTTCTCAGGGATGTGGTCCTACATTTGCCCTCTACCTTTTTATCCAGGTTTCCATGTTATGAGCTTTTATAGCACTTTGGACTTTTCCTTGGAGCACCTATTAAGGTTTTCATTACACATCTATGTGTTTGGCTGATTATTTCTCCCTCAAATTCTAAGCTCTAAAGCCACAGTTCATGCTATTTTACTAATCACTGTGTCCTCTCATATTAGCCCTTGACACATGTGAGTATAGGTGCTTCACAATGCATTCTTTACTAAGTCTGTGCATACCTGAGGTACGAGATGGTGGCAAGGCAAGGTTCCTGGAGTTTGTAGGGGTTTTATTTCTTTTCTTTTCTTTCTTTTTTTCTGGCATGGCTAAAATCTTTGTGGTTCCCTGAAAAGCAGAAGCTTAATTCACTATGGGTCTCTGACCTCTATTGTTATCTAATAATTTGGGTTAGGATCCCCACAATATATTATGAGGCTCTATGTGGCAGTTACTCCAAAACTGTTTTAGAGGAGAGACTGAGATTCCTTGTACCCTTCCTGGAGGACAGGATGGCTGTATTACTAGTGGCTTACTGTCCAGGTAGCTTAGGGTCCAGAGAGGGAAATCAGAGAAGCACACAGGTAATCCGATAAAAAGAAATGCTCTAATGGCATATGTACAGGCATGCAGTGGGACAGTGGCCCTTATCCACATCTTGGGAGCATCTGGAAGATTTTTGTTGAAGGTGATTTCTACAGTAAGTCCTGAATAAGAGGTAAGAGGTAGGCAAAGCAAAAGAACAGGAGTGGGGTACAGTTGAGAGAAAGAAACAATCAAAAAGGCCCAGAAGTGGTACATATATAGAGTGGGAAGATGTGAAAAATTCAAGATGTGGGAAAGAAGTGAGTGTGGAGGGACTGTGGGAGGGTCAGGGGATTTATCTTGAAGTCCATAGTCTACAAGGGGACTTCATAGAGCAGTGGCCCCATCAGACTTGCCTTTTAGAAAGATCTTCAGGTTTACAGTGTCTGAAGCTCCAGGCACTGCAAGCTAGGACTACAACTGCTTTCTCTTGGAAGTCAACTTCTCTTGACTACACCACCCCTTCTCTCTGAGGGGTGCTTGGAAGGAGAGAGGCAAATCCCTAGATCATGACAATAAAGGTAGGCAAAGGGCGGACAAGTTGGAATAGATGCATGGCTGTGTTGGTCATGGGTATATGAATGTTCAGTGTTTTTAGTGTGAGAAAAGGACTATAGGACGTAGTGAATAGGGTTTGCTCTAGGTTACCAGCTGGTGAGCTTGGGAAAATTTTAACCTGTTTCATCTGAAACATAAGACTACTAATAATTACAAATATTTATTGAGGACTTATATGCATAGGGTCAGTGTCACTACTAAATGAGACAACACATGTAAAGTGTTCTGAACAGTTCTACTCATGAAAGGGATATTTCCCCCCATTTTACAGATGAAGCTTTTGATCTATTTTACACATGATAAAACTGAGGCTCAGAACAGTTTCCCAAGATCATACCATTAGTAAGTGATGGAGCCAGGGCCTGTGTTCACCCAAGTTCTCCCTTAAGTCACAAAGTTCCTTCTGACCCATTCATTCAAATGGATATGGAGACAATATATCCAATTTTGCATGACTAAGGGAAAAGGAGGCGGCTTTCAGCAGGTTAGAGATCATTTTGATCAGTTCTGGAAAAGTGTGTAAATTGGGACACTTGGACTCAAGTGAAAGACACCTACTAGCTAATTTAACACATAAACATGATACTATAAAACAATGCTCCAAGGAACCCAAGGGCGAGAACACAGCCACCTCAGGAAAGGATTTGAACAAAAGTAGTTCTCAAAATTCATCTTCCCTTTCAGCTCCTCTATGCGTCTGCTTCATTCTATACTTTCTCTCTGGAATCTGTTTTCCCTTTTTTTGTAGTTCACATGATAGAATATATAGCCATGAACATCTTACAAGTTTATATATTGCAATCTACTCTGCTAGTCCCTCAATTTTAATTTCAAATTCCCAAGGAATAGCCTCCAGGGTAAACTGGGTTAGATGCTCCTGGACCAATCAGCTAAGCCCATAAAAGCAGGGCCACATTCCACAAATACAGCTGCTGGGAGAATACTCCTTTGGATTGTACCCATTCCTCAGGGGAGAACCGGTTACAAGGGATAAACTGGATAACAGGTCAACAGATGTACATTAAAGAAAGGAAATCTACTGTCAGAGTTCAGATTTTCCTCTCCCCTTCCCCACAGTCCAACTGTGTCACTAGATCTCATTCTCTCCTCTACTGATATCTTATTGATCCTCCATTCTTCACATTCTGAGAATAAAATCATTTACTTTTGGGGATAGGAGAAAATTTGAGACCACCAGGTAGGTGCATATACAAACCATCCTAAGAAGTGATTTTTTTGCCCAATTTTATAAGAACTTCAAGAAAAGTAAATCTCAGTCAACGACATTTCATGATTTGGTTTACCATGCTGGGCCGGCCGAGTGGTGCGGTGGTTAAGCGCTGGCTTGAGAAGCCAGCGACCCCGGTTCAGGTCCCACATATGAGGGCCAGTGACATTGCCCTCAAAAGAAGAAAAAAAAAGCCACCATGCTAAGAAATTCTTCACAACAAACTACAGCTGACCCTTGAACAACTTTGGACAGGGGTGCCCACCTCCTGTGCAGTCAAAAATCCATGTATAACAAGTCGGCCTCCTGCATATGCAGATTCCCAACAGTAGAGTTGACCCTTGAACACCTCAGGTATGAACTGCACGGGTCATCTGAAAAATCATGTATAACAGACCCATGCAATTCAAATCCATGTTGTTCAAGGGTCAACTGTAATTCCTTCTGCTGCAATTTAAGTCCATGTCCTTTCTCAGACTTCACGGAGTGGTACACAGCTGACCAGAATTTACTTTAAAGGGATTATCAACCATTTGAGAAATCCCCTCAGCATTGTCTTTATCAAACTGTAAAAATTGGATCCTTCAATCCTTCCTAAATTATACCTAATACAGTCATGAGGTCAATAGAATCATTTGGATAGAAAAACGTGAATATTATTCACTGGCAGCTTTTCTCTAGACCTGCTCTGTGCATCCTCTTAGAGGCTAAAACTGGACACAGTACTCACCCAGTCAGAACAGATGATACTTAAGGGATTAGGGTGCAGATGGTAGGGGAAGGCATTCAAGAGGCTTTCACAGAATCCACCGCAGGAAGAGTAGCTGAGCCTCCATGGAACTGGAAGTTTATCTGGCAGCTACTCTTCCCATCTCTCTCTGAGGTCACCATGCATTTGGTATACTCTTTGCTGGCCAGATTCTTTAGACTTGTAGATTCCACTGTTTATTCTGCTTACCTGTGGCTCAGGGTCAACATACTGCCTTCTCTGATCCAGTACCACCCAAATGACTGGCTCAAGTCCCACCCTTGGACCAACCAGCTGTGGGGGAAAAGGCAGGTCCATCCAGTCCTGTACAGAGACAAGTGCAAAATGGTATTTTTCTTTCTTTCTTGTGTGTAATGGAAAGATTCCATGACAGCAGTTATTGCAAGGACACTTTCCTTATATATCTTCTCATGGTCTCTTATGAACCATCTCATCACACTTCTAGAATGATTCCATTTCTTAATCTTCATGCCAAATTTCCATGACCATTTAATTCTGAATATTTTCTAATTTTTTAACTAGCTATTTAGACATGTTTTAAAATCCAAAAGTATATAGTAGCTCATTAAACGTGAGACTTACATTCATATATATGGAAAATTACTTAAAATTTCAAAATTACTTAAGGAGATATAGATAGGAATCTTCAATAATTACTAATTTATTGAATTTTAGAGGAATTGAATGCCTTGTCAAAAGTTTTCTGTTGGAAATGCTCTGCACAACTAGTTTTTATAGCACAAGAGTAAACACTCTTCTTGTTTACTACTTGACCTTTTTAATTTAGTCCTCCCTCTTCTCAGCTTTGCTTGTTTGGCTGGCTGAGTCCTAACCAGACTGTAGCCAGTGTGAAAGGCTCCAGTTTCTCTATGCTCCCATAATACAGTTGTGTTACTGTGTGAAAAAAGATATGCTAATATTTGGTGCTATTTCAGGGAGATTTTTTCTTAAATAGCTCTTTTAACTCTTTTGCTATATCAACTGATTTCAAGTTTTCTTTTCCAAATGTGTCAGAAATCCACAAAAAACAAAAGGTTGACATTTTGACTATTTTATGCATTTAATAATAGCAATTTGAGCTGCTTTGTATATAAATGACATTATTTTTATGTATAAAAATTTCAGGTATATTCATTCAGATATATCCAACCTTCGCAGCAAAAGGGTTAATATTTCATCATCTTTTTATCAAGAATATTAAATGATGTTTATAGTTTATAGGCAACATCTGAATTTTGGAAAACCTATCTTCAAGTTCTCCTGAATAATACAAACACTTTTACCAACTGGATATTCTCATATAACTTACAAATTAAAAAAATAATGATGACAATAACCACACTTAAAGTGCTAAAAGAAGAGCATAGTATAACTAGGTCCTGTCTAAACATACTCCTTGAACTGAACTAGAGGACTCAGCCACTAGCTTCCACTGTGTTCTCTGAGATTATTGCTTAGCAGAATTTTTGTTGTATTTAAATACAAAATGGTACATACACAATTGTAAACATGCAAAAATATGTCTGTATGTGACCTGAAAGGCAATAAACAAAAATGAAAATACTTGTTTTAATTTTTTAAAGATATTTAATAAAAAGTTTTACTATTTTCTTTTAGTTGAGCACTAAAAAAAACCCCAAATTCCTTAAAGTTCGAGTGACTGCTTAAATGAAAAAGCTCTCCTTTATTATTGACATTTCTCATTGGGACCTGGAAACCCTGCCAACTACTGAAAAGTATGCTGAACAGTTGCTTCTTCTCTCCTGTAAGAGGAAACACAAGGACAAAATAAGATACTTTACTACTCTGGCCAGGGTAGGTAAAATCCTGAATCTTTTCAAAATGTTAGCCAGACCCAGGGTGAGTCCTGAGGTTTCAACTCCTAAAAAAACTGCTTAAAACTTGGGTGCTATATACACCTGAAACTAATATTAAAAAATCTAAATTTAATTAAAAAAAACAACTTTGGATGCTAGGAGTCCATTCAGGATCTGGCAAGAATGGGTAACAAAAATTTGTTTTAGACAGTCACTACTCAAGTTTAATTTCATAGATGTAAAAAAAATTTAAACACAAACCTTGCCTTTAAAACGAGATACTACAGGAGCGGCCAGTGAGCTCAGTTGGTTAGAGGGCAGGCTCATAAGACCAAGGTTGCCGGTTTGATCCCTACAGGGGCCACTGAGTTGTGCCCTCCACAACTATTGGGTTGTCGGAAAAGTCATGACATATTTTTTCTATGTTTTTCATTGCAAAAATGCATCATGACTTTTCCAACAACCCAATAGATTGAAACAACTACTTGACTTGGGGCTGATGGGTCCTGGAAAAACACAGTTCCCCAATAAAATGAAAAAGAAAAAGCAACAAAAAAAACCCCAAGATACTACATGCAGACTGATCTGAGAAGGAGGGAATTTACAGGTCATATCCAAATTCCTCAATTTACAGATGAGGAAACCATTGAGAACCATTTCTTCACTGAACAAACACTGATTTTGTGCCTACATGCTCTATGCTGGAAATACAATAAACATGACATAGTCCAAAAAGGAAAAGCAACTTGCCCAAATTCACAAAGCAATTTAGCTGCTAAATGGGGTCTTTGCACTGAACCCAACTGAAATATAAATACACACACACACACACACACACACACACACACACACACACACACACACAGAGATGGTGTTAAAAATCTATGTAAAATAGCCACACACAGTTTCTTACTTAACACAAGAAATGGTAATTTCCTTGGAAGTGCTTTCTAATTTCTTGGTCCTTAGGTATTCCACGTGCAAACTTGGACAATCCAGATTTTGAAATATTTCAAGATGACTTCTGGTCCTACAACTATGACTCTTACTATAATATATCCTGTCGCCTTTAAATTACAACTTTCACTCAACTAGTGTAATATTTTACTTATTTTTCAATAAATGACTATTTTAAAAGACCTAGTTCTAACATTAACCAGTTTATCCACCTTCATCAATCATAATGTAACTAGTTTGGTATCTTTAGTTTTATAATACAAACAGAGATATAGTTAATAAAATGTCCTGCATTAGAACTTACTTCTTTAAAAGAAAACTTACGTACCTCATTTCAAAATGAACAATGGCACCTACTACAAGAGGGAAAATAAAGAGTTTGGAGTCAACCCTTTTTTTGTTTTCTTTTGCTGATTGAATAACCTGAAGAAAGCAATAGGAGAGTTCTTAAGCATAGGAAAGGAGAGGAGCCCTTTACTAGAAGCAGTACTATAGCCTCAGATTCTTCTTTAATTAAAACCATTCACAACAAAAGATGTGAGGGCCAGCCGAGTGGCTCAGTTGGTTAAGAGCTCGCTCAAGAGTGTGAGCTGAGCTCTGAGCAACAGCAGTTCGATGCCCAGCCCGAGCTGAGCTGCCACTGAGCTGCCAACAGGTGGCAGAAAGGCTCAGCTAAAAAACAAAAACATCAACCACTTCTTTTTAAACATAAAGGGTCAATTTCAAACCTTAGATAATGAAAGACAGAAGAAAACTGTCTGGAATAAAAGAAACATTAAGTGGAAAAAAATGACAAGATAATTTTATCTCTGGATTAAGACATTTTAATATACATAATGTATAGTACTTCATATAATTTATTAATGTCATTTTCTATAAGACACTGTAATTAATTCAGTGACATCAATATTGACCTCATACAGACAAAGGATGAAAGCTGGGTTTTCTTGTGTACCAAGTACAAAACACGTGCTGAAGAGTTATCACACACAATGGTTATAAGAGATCAACTTTAACGATGACTCAAGTTTACAGTAGTTGCTTCACAGAGTTTTCCCTCAAGACTTGGATGCCACCCAGTGTTGCTGTGTCTGTGCAAATGCCAGCTCGGGACCACCCAACTACCTCCTTTTGCCAGCCCCACTTTTGCCTGTTTTACTGCTGCCGCTGCTAGACTTGCCAGATGATTTTGAAGAGAAGAGTCTTGTCATGAACTCAGAAACATCAGGCAATTCGTGGTTGGAATTCAGCATATTCATTGACTGCTCCATCTCCTGCAGGAAGACAAAGCGCAATGATATGAAAGGACAGGAGCCTTTAAGTCACTGAACAACTAACATTTCCATTAAGGAAGGAGAGGACTAAGACAAATAAAAGGCACTGGTCTGAGCAACGATGCAATGTCATACCCAATAGCACTTCAGAAACCATTTTTCATGTCTCCTTTATACTACTAAACATTTTAATCCTTAGTAAATGTCCAATAAATGCTTGCCTAGAGTTTAATTCAACTTCTATTTTAGGGCATTTTCTCTGATAATAGACATATATGATCATATTCCTGCCATCTTATTTTATATTTTCTGATTAAAATGCTTTCTTATTGTTTTAACGAGGGTTTTTTAAAACTCATGGTTTTTTTAGATGCATGTAACAAGAATATCAAGGTATCACAAATTTAGAAGACAGCTGCAGTATTTCCAAGACTTGATTCCCAAGGCCCTTAGTAATAAATCTATGACTCAGGTGACCTCACTTACAGCATCCAAAGCGAGCAACACAAATGTTACTAACAAGTCACTGGCAGGACAGGGTAAGAATTTGGCACAGTCTTTTTTGAGGTTTTGTTATCCCCCTTATTGAGCCAACAACCTATAAAGTACTGTTCCACACTCTCAACAATATTAATGTAAAGCTGCTTCATTCGAATTTTATGTGACATTCCAAAAGTGAACTTAAAACTGTATTAGTTCAGACATGAAAAAAATAGCAAATACCATTATTATCTATCATTTAAAACTGAACAACATTTGGGTACTAGATTGGGTTTTCTCCCCAAAGGCAAAATGTATTACATGGGTTTTCAAAGAGAAAGTACTTTTACAAAAAAGGTCAGGAAAAGAAACACTATAAACATAAACATAAATCAAATATGTTAACATGCCCTAATAATCAAGAATAAAATGTATATGGAAATAGGCTGAGTCCCTTCACAAATATATCAACTTTATTTTTGAATCTGTTCAATTCTGAAGCTCTAGAATGAATAACTTTTTATACTGCTTACCATGTGCAAAGCACTTTGCAACTAATGAACTTCTGATGTTGCCTTCTGTTGATGCCACAGAGTTTACTGGCTTAACAGATACAAGGATTGCATTGGATGTATACTTTCTGGCCAACACTGAAGCAGAGATGCCAAAATTTAGCAATAAAATGTTTTGAAACTTCATACAGCTTTCTTTTTCCATGAAGCTTTTTCTGCCATTCCAGCTTGCAATAAAATGCCTTACCTTTTACAGAACTTACAAGCAATCATCTGCTACCTCAGCAAACATTTTTATTTCTTTTATGTATATCTTATTTTCCCAATGAACTCTCTCTCTCTCTCTCTGTCTGTCTCTCTCTCTCTCTCTCTCTCTCTCTCTCCCCCTCCCTCCCTCCCTCCCTCTCTCTCCCCCCTGATGGCAAGAAGAGTTTTTTATAAATCCATTCTATTTCCTATATTTAACTGGATTATGAGTTTGTTAATGACAGAGATGACATCATAATTCATTTGTATATTCCACAGTACCCAGAACCTAGAAATACATGTTTTTATAGCAATGAATAAGATGTCAACACATCAATATATTAAATAAAATGGGAAAACTCAGAAGATATTTGTTGATGGTTTGGGGGTGGGAGAATGGACAATGGTTTTTAAAAAACCAAAGATTTTATATAAAAGCCAATATTTAAGAGGTAAAATGGTGGCACTAAATTTGAAGCATCCTACTTGGCAACTCCTCTCCCCCTTCCCAAACCAGTAGTTTTGTGTGCAGAGTCTGAAAGTCTCTATTCTATTTTTCTCCCTTGGTCTATTCAAATGTCTTTTGTGTGTCTGAACACATAAACTAAATGTGTACTCTGAAGAGTTTTATAAAGTAAGGATAGATTATAGGAAGCCATCATTTTGCAAAATATTTGGGTTAGGTGTACCAGGATTATTATGCATTACTATTTAACAAGTGAGGCACAAAGAGACTAGTACTAAGCAAAATGTTTCACCTATGTGAAGAGACCCAGGCCTTTATCAAGCAGAATCAACTGGATTTATCTGGTCCAATGGAAACAACTAATTAAATGCCAGGAACATAATACCGTGCTGACACAACCTCTACATGAATTTTGCTTAGAATTAGGATAAAGCCGAAAAGACCCAAGTCACCTAGCCACAATGGACAGACGAGGCACCAGCATATGGTTCAAAAATCCACAGGTGGACATTCATCTTACCCGCCTCATGTCAGGATCACTTGTGTTGACCACTTTGGGCAGAAGCACAAATATCAACAAAGGAAGAACCATCATCATAACCTGTGGGGGAAAAAAATTCAGAAAATGTTTTTTCCCACTTAACAGAACAAAACCTGTGCTTAGCAACCAGTGATAAAATTAAAGATTTAAATGTTGTACATAAAATAAAGCTAGCAGCAACCACCTCAATTCTACTGAACTAACCCTGTTGGTAGCAAGGTGCTCTTCAACGTTTGACAGTTGCAGAGTCTTATTTATATGTGTTTGGATTTTATAGACACCTCACTCCATATTTGTGCCACCTATTATTTTTGCAGTTCACAGGTTTTGTTTTTTGGTTTTTTTAATTGAGGAATTGGGGGAGGGCAACAGTGTTGGGGAATTGGGAGGGGGAACAGCCAAGTTGTTGTTCTTCAATTTTAGTTGTGGAGGGCGCCATTCGCCATCTGGCTGCCCACTGGCAGCTCGTGGCCTCTAAGCTCAAGGTGCTGTGTTCAATCTGAGTTGCAGGTGGGCGTAGCCACCATCCCATGCGGAAGTCTAACCAGCAATCTTGTTTTTAAGAGCACACGCTCTATCCACTGAGCAACCCAGGCGGCAGCTCAGCTCAAGGTACAGAGTTCAGTGTTAGTTGCAGATGTGCGTAGCCCACCATCCAACGGGCAGTCTTAGGAGCACGTGATCTCACCAGCTGAGCCATCCTGTTGGCAGCTCAGCAGCAGCTCAGCTCGGGCACAGCGTCACTGGCCCACGTGGGAATCGAACCGGTGGCCCTGTTGCTCAGAGCTTGCACTCTTAAGCTAACGCTTAACCAAATGAGCCACTCGGCCAGCCCTTGCAGTTTACAGATTTATTTAACACAAATACTTTGCAAACAGAACTAGCTATTCACTTTCTTCAGTCTGCAGTCTGGCACTGGGACTGGTGATCCTGATGGCGAGCTGGGCTTCTCTTTCCAGATGACTGTAGTTCTTGGAGGAAACACTGTATTTCCCCACTCATTAATGTACATCCTCTAAACCTGCAACATATTGGGTTGTCATAAAAGTCATGACGTATTTTTTCTGTTTTTTGTTGCAAAAATGCGTCATGATTTTTCCGACAACCCAATAGTACTAGGCAACTACTTTCGCAGATCAGTTTCAAAAAACAACTTAGAAGCTTATAGTACTGGATATGCTTCCATGGAATTTCAGAAATGAGAACATGGAAGATATTCCTCGGTAAATTTTGGAGTATCATTGCTAATTTCTCCCATCCACTCTATCCTCCTGCTTCTTTATTCCAGATAGGAGATTTTAGGTACTAATTTATTCTTCTCTAGATCATATATAACCCCAAACATTCCTATCTGTGCTCTAAATAGCTATCAGCAAGGAATATGATCAAAACTTAGACAATTCTAACATAATTCAGCTTTCAAAAATAGCAACAAAAAAAAGTCAATTTGTTTCTGAAGGATGTATTCTATTAGTGTTATTTTAATTAGTGGGTAGCATCACATCAGTTTCATGATAATACCAAATACTTAAATTACCATAGAATAATTTCTCTGCTCACTACACATGTCAAAAAAAAGAGGGAAAAAAACTTTACTTATGCCATCAATAGGGGCTGGCTAGTAAGTGATGGCACATTCATCAATGCAGGTTGTATGAAAGAGGAGACAGCTCCATGTATGATTCACCACATATTCTATTTGAATTTTAAAACATTTCATCGTAAATAAGTATCCAATTTCTGTTGCACATTTCAATGTCAAATCTACCATGCAATTCTCACTATATTCTTTTCATTATATAGTCACCAAGCCACTATTTTCCTGAAATCCACAAATTATTCACAATTGTCCTTCATCCAACAACCGGACTTCAGCTTTCTATGTCACAGGGGTTAGAAGTGTTCAACTGCCCGAAGCAAATTAGAGATTAGTAAAGATATTGTACTGTGGCATGATACATACCATTGGGTTCATCAGAAAGTCTGTCCAGCCCCATGATTCCCTTTTAATAAAGTAAGAAGGTGGACCCGAAGATTTCATTTGGAGAGGATAGGGTAGTCTGACCACTTCTGATGTTTTGATGTAATTCACATATCGTGCTCTGATAAAGCAACACGAAAAAGCATCAGTAAGCCTACTAAAAACATTCCTAGTTAAAAGAACGGATTATATTAGCAATGCATTATAATTAATTTTAGCTTTTTCCAGATACTTTGGTATCTAAACTTTTGGTCTTGAAAATCTGATAAAAGCAGCATTATCTGTATTACTAAAATATTTAGCAAAATGTAAAGAACACAAGACTTGGAATCAAGAGACCTAGTTTCTAGCTGTAGCTGTTATTACCTGGGCCTGTGGGGTTAGACAAGTTCTCAACTTCTTTGGTTATATCAAAAGTTCTTTAAGACTCCTTCTAGCTTTAAAGTTCTTTGATTATATTTAGTAATGAATTTATTAAAAATATACCAAAAATGGATTTTATTTTTTTCAATTATCTGAGATATGCACTATTGGAGGCACCCAATTTTCAAGGCTATATTGCAAGAAAAATTTATGATTTAAGGCAGTCCAACAAAAATGCTATAGGTAACACTATGTTTTCAGAGATGTCACTAATTTTAATCAAAACTCTCACCTATATTCAGACATATTCCAGCTTACTTTTGGAAACTGCCTCCCCTATTTTCTCTATCACTTCCTTCTGGAACTTCTACTTGACATGCATTAGACCTTTTCATTCTTTACTTCACATCTTGTTAATTTTCACTTTCACAGTATCTATTCCTTTATCATATTGCATTCTAGGTTAATTTTTTTCTGATTAATCCTTCAATTCATCAAACCTCTGTTCAGTTGCTTAACACATTCATTGAGTTTTGTATTCCAGTGCCTAAATTTATTGTAGAAACTATTTTATTATTTTTTCAAATATCTAGGGTCTATTTTGGCAGTATCTTATTTCTTATGGCAGAAAGTTATTTTATTACTTTAAGCAATTTAAATATACCTTCAACTATTTTATAGTCCATATCCAATAATTCTACAATCTAAAAGTTCTTGGGGAAAAAAAAAAAAAAGTTCTTGGAAGTCTGATTCATCTGGTAACTCAATGTATACTGTTTTCTTGGGTATTTTATAAGTTAAGTAAACTTTATTTATGTATGAGTCTGGATAAAGAGTATCTCCCTCCAGAGAGGTTAAGAATTTGTCTCTGCCAAGAGCCCAGGGTTATGACCAGGGACCATCTTATTAGTTGCTCAGCTTGGAGGTTTCTGGATCATGCAAGAAGTAATAAATTCAACCCCAAATCTCAATGAGGGTAGGACTATGACTATCAATGTTCAGGAGACACTCCCCCACGCTCCCCAAAATGAGGGCCAGACTGGGAGTCTGGTCTTTCGGGTTTTAGTATCAAGGATCAAAATGGGAACCAAGTCTAGACCTAATTCTAAGATGCCAAGCAAGTCCAAAGCTTGCCTCTTACCTGCACACTAATAAAATCTAAGCCTTTTGGATAGAGAATATCGAAACCTCCAGGTGGGTAAGTGGTTTATAGCTTATCCCTTTTGGATCTGCTTTACTTTTTTTGAAGCTATACGTTCCAAAGAAAATGTCTGTCATATTTTACCCAGCATTTCTAAGGTTTTTCATTCTGCCAAACTGTCAGAAACAGAGGTCCCACATACACTTGAAATTAACTTACCAAAATGCTTATAAAACATTGGTCAAGAATATTGGATCTTATATTAATCCTACTTTGTTCTCTACTCTGTCCCACCCCAATTATTAAAATGACAAGGGCCTTGTTTTTGTTTTTTTTAACCTATGCTTCAGGCATACAATCATCAGGAATGCATAAGAGACTACGAATCCCACTGCTGAGATGAATCCTTAAATGCTAAAACATGAAGTACTCTTTACCCAAGGTAAAAAAGTAAGTAAACTTTATATTTAGAAAAATATTTCTATTTGCTTAGGCTACTTTATTCAAAATTGAAATAAGAGTAAAAAAAATAAAAATAAATTACAGTTTTAAATAGATAAGTATCCCCTTTTAACAACTCTCATTCCCTCCAGTATTCAGAGTTTTCAATATACATATACATACATAATTCAATACAACATACATAATTACATAGATTATGTATGCTGTAATCTACATATCCCCCATTTCCAAGCTTGCAATTCAAAATATATAAAAAGTCATAATAGATCCTTTAAGACTTAGCTTTACATACTAGAATTTTACACATATATATATATATTTTAAATCTTCATGCCTCTAAAAAGACCTGAGAAATTCTGTACGTAGAGGTTCATCTACTTTGAAACAATCCATTTATTCCATCAAAGGATATTTATAAACATATTTGCAAGTTATTACCTTCAATTCAAGCTTCACCCTTGTTCTAAATAGCCAACAGCAAGAAATATAATTAGAATTGAGACAAACTGGATTAATCTAAGACAAGAATTGAACTTCAAAAAGAGGGGAAAAGTAATGGGTTTCTAAAGATTACACAAGTATTTTTAGTTGTATTGGTTCCATGATAATAGTAAGAATTTAAATTACTACAGAATAACTGTCTTTGTTCACTATATGTGCTAAAAGAGAAGAAGGAAAACCCTACCTACCCATCAGTAAGAGCTGGTTATAAAAATGATGGCAAATCCATCATTTGGACAATATGCAGCTGATATAAAGGATAGACAGCTGTATGTGTAACTCTATTTGAATTATAGCATATTTACATATTACACTTTTAAAACTTCCAATGTTAAAAAAAAAAAGCAAACAAAGAAGGAAAACATCTTAGGAGTAAACACTAACTCAACTGTACATATTATGGTACTAACTGAACATATTTCTATATCCTTAATTTGGAGCATCTACAAATCAACCTAAATAGGCTTCCCACATACCAAAAAGGTCAGTAATAACATAGAGCTCCTCCAACCTCAACATTATTTTTGCCTTGGCATGACCCATGCTTTATTATAACAATATGACATAATTTTGTGACAGCTCAAACAAAGAAGATACATTACCATTTAAAACTGTTTCATATTTGTTCATTATACCTCAATAAAGCTAGAAAAAAACAAATAAATATAATTGTTTCATATACTTCCTGGCCAGATTATACCACCACAATGAATACTATTACCAGGCAACAATAAAAAACAAGTAAGTTGGGGGTTATAATAAAAGGCTGAATTTGAACACTGTGGACACCTACACAGGCAGTTCCCATGGTAAATGGGTTTTTTGGTATTCCATACTCACAGCCTTAATTAGTCCAAAATCCTTTACACTCCAACTTCAAAGCATGTGTTCATGTACTTAGAAATTCTGAAATTTTTTTCCCAGTCTACCAGCCTCTAATACTATGCTTTGCTTTTTCTTTTTCTTATCATGATCCTCACAATGTAATCTACTGTTTTCCCAAGAAATACTAGATTTCTACTGCATAATAACTATTCCAGAAAGGAAGAACTATGGAAATTTCTAAATATTTTAAGGAATACCTACAGTTTAAATTAAAAACTTTTCAACCTTAACTATAAATTCTAAAAGGAATATATAATGCGGTATTCAGTAGGCTAAACTTTGGCAAAAATTGAATCATTTGCTCGCACCTCATTTTTCCTTTTGAAGTGATATCCACTCGGACGGGATCAAACCTGTAAGCAGGAGATATAACTTCCACTACATAAGATCCAGAAGGTATATCATGAACCACAAAACTCCCATCTGTCCTGGAAAAATAAAAACCATATTTAGTCACTTCTGATCAATAGCTTATCAATAGCTTATTGTTTTCTTGTTTTAAATCATCTTATGTTTCTTATGTTTAAGATAACTGTTAACTCCCAAATCAACTCCCCCAAGAATGACATTCAGAGAAATTATCAAAAAAAACAAAACAAAACAAAAACTAGCAAGAGTTGCCCCACACTTCAAATTCCATAATTATATTGAATGGGATCTGAAAATACCTCTGCCACTCCACAGTAGCAGAGAACTGTGACATGGAATGTAATCCTGTTCCCTCTGAGGGATAGAGATAAAAGGTGACAGAAGCACAGTTCCTGCTTTGAAGCCATCTCTTCATTCAAAGGAAACTATCAATATACATTATTACTACAATATGAGTAGTTCCAATTTTGCCAACCCTCTCCAACAATTTAATTTAAATGGCTTTTTTTCTAGTTTTAATATGCACTTCATTGTTTTTCTTTCTTTCTGTTTTTATAGTTAAAACCATCTACCTTTTCCTAACTGATTTCTTTTAAACCTTCTGGACTTATAAAGCCATCCCATCAAGAGTTGATCATTTTATGTTCAAGATTAAAATCAATTTGTTTTGATAATGAGAAACTGGTATTCTAAGGAAAAAGTTTCTGTTTCCAGAAAACAAATGATTTTATTTTTATTTATTTATTTATTTTTTTATTTTTTTGAGGGCAGTGTCACTGACCCTCATATGTGGGACCGAACCGGGGCCGCTGGCTTCCCAGGCCAGTGCTTAACCACCGCGCCACTCGGCCGGCCCTAGAAAACAAATGATTTTAAAAGGACCAACTTTATCAGAGAATTCCCAGAATCATAAAAATATTTTAAAACAGTGCTTCTTACATCATTGGGCTCTTTCACAGTTAAAAGGAATAACTGACTCTACCAAATCCACAATATTTACTAAAAAGAGGAGGTGTTCCTTGCTACTTCAAAGAACACATTACAGGGCCGGCCGAGAGGTGCATTGGTTAGGAGCTGGTGTGGGGATGCCAGCGGCCCAGGTTTGGATCCCACATGTGAGGGTCAGTGACAAAGAACACATTACACTAAAACAGAATTGAAATGTAAACACCAAGTTCATTTATTCCGGAACTGGATGTCTTCCATTGCCCTTCAGATCCACTCTCCACCCTTCTTGCTGCACAGCAGAGGAAGAGAAGGAAATGAGCTTAATATATTTCTCTTCTAGTTCTCTCACTGAGATTTCTCCTTTGACTGGCTGTATCAAGAGACACAGCTCCTCTCCAGGCAGTCCTTTTCTTCCCTTCTAGGTTCTAGTAACCTTTACTTCCCTTCCTTCAGGGTTAGAGGTGATGACAGCCTTGAGGCTGTCAACTCTAGGGAACTGCACAACTCTAGGGTTACTTCCCTACACCATGACTACGTTGTTTAATCCTTTCATTATACTACACTTAAGGTATTCTAATTTGAGTGTATTTTCTGTTTCTTGATGAGACCCTAAATGAATGAATTTCAAAACATTTTTCAGGTCCAGAAAAAAATAAAGTCACTAATAATTGCGGAATTGCCAAAAGAAAAAACAAAGAGATTGTTCATCCTAAGGTACACATTTTACTTTAGAAAAATATAACACAAAAATTTTATAATCAAATCTTTAAACTTGGCTTTAAATATGTACTCTACAAAATGTAGGCCTTGTATAGTATTAGAGTTTGGATCCTGATTTGAAAGAACAATTACATAAAAGCGTTTTTAAGATAAGCAGGGAACATCATTAATTTTGTTGAATCAGTAATGGCGTTGTGTTATTTATTTAAGGGTTTATCTTTTAGAGATACAAAATAAGGTTTTTACAAGTAAAATCATATTATGTTTAGGATCATCTTTAAATATTCCAGAAAAAAAAAATAAATGATGTGCAGAGGGGACATGAAACAAAACAGTAAATTGTGATGGGTACCTAAGGATTCACTAAGCTGAGTTTATTTTAGTGTATGTTTGTAATTTTTCATAATAAAAACTTCAAAAAAAGTATAGTACATAATCTCATTATGTCACAAAACTGAACTACCTAAATACCCCAAAACAGAGGACTGATTAAATAAATTATGATTTATATACATGGTGATAAAAGCAAGAAGTGGTACAGGAATCCTCAGTCAAAATTCTCATCTCCATGCCGGACCCCTGCACTGTACACCTGAAGCTGAAGTAGAATAATACTGCATGTCAACTATAGTTATATATATAATTATATATATATATATACACATATATACATATGATCACAGGATATAAGGTGCAGTATAGGGAATATAGTCAATGGTACTGTAACAGCTATATACAATGTCAGAGGGGTAGTAGACTTGGGGGGGTTATCACTTTGTGAGGGGTGTAAATGTCTACTTATTATGTTGTATTGTATACCTGACACATAATATAAAAAAAAATAAAAATAAAATGGAAAAAAATACTGTCATCTCCATTAGCCAAGTCCCAAGCCACCTCCAATAAAGCATAAATATAAGTCAAAACTGCATGCTAGTTATACATATCACGTAAGACAAATTACCTAACCTTTTTGCAACAAGTTTGCCCCATAAGTTCCTCATACTAATTCTTAATCAACCTTTCTATACACAAAAAGAAGAATATAAAATGGTAACAGCTGCTCACAAATATTCAGCAAAAAACGGTTACAAACTGCTATATATTGTATTTTACAATTAAAAAATAGGCCTGTTTAATAAAGAACTCTGACCAAGGGTGTAAATGCCAGTTACATTGTTTTCAGTATTGTTGGTTATATTTAAATTTTTATTATAATAAAGTGCATATATATAGAGAGAGATGGATAGATATAGACAGATATATCATGTGATTCCAAAAAGGCTGGAAAAAATAAAATGTTAAAAGTTGTTATCTCTCTTATTTATATTTTCTTCAATAAACATATCATTTACATATTATTTTAAAATAAAAGTAATAAATGCTTTTAAAAGAATGTATACAGAAGAGAAAAACGAGGTCAACTGTTCAATTCAGGTTAATTTTACAAAGCTAAAAGTTTACCATTAAACGTTTATCATTTTTATCATTAAAACATCATTAACGGTTAAGCGCTAGCTTGGGACGCCAGCGGCCCCAGTTCGGTCCCATATATGAGGGCCAATGGCACTGCCCTCAAAAAAAAACCCATCATTAATTAGGGTAAACCCTAAAGAATGCCCCAAATGCCATATTTTTACTGACAAATAGCATTAAAATAATGGCTGTAATCACTGTAAAATAATTTGTGTCACTTTTAATCTGTTAAAATTCTCATTCAAAGGCACCTGGTTGATTTTTATTTATTTTTTTTTAAAATGAGGGCAGCGTCAGTGGCCCTCACATGTGGGACCGAACCAGGGCCGCTGGCTTCCCAATCCAGCGCTTAACCACCGCGCCACTCGGACGGCCCGCACCTGGTTGATTTGAATATTTGTAAATATTAAATGTCCACATTTAAGTTGTCTGGGTTTCAGATATCAACTACTGGTGTACAAATCCACCACGGAAACACTGCCTTGCCTGAATATTTTTTTTCAGTTCGCAGCTGCACTTTCCAAGCAGCGATTGAAAGATGTGAAACGGGTCATAATAGTGCTCAGACATCTGACAAGCAGGCTGCCGCAAAACAAGAGTTCTAATAAATTCAATACGTCTTTTAATATAGACTGAAATCCCATTGCCACTACTAACTAGAAAGGACAGATACATGTAAGCAATGTAGAAAAATTCTAGTCTCACATCAGTGTGATGTCGCAAATCTCTTCGTGTTTTTTAAAAAAAGGACAATCCCACCCCCAGGAAAAGAGAATAAAGAAAAGGTGCTTAGACTAGGGACCTCGGGGCGCATGAATTTTAGAAGCAGTAAAATTAGTCTCCCAGTCTATGTCACCATTAGAAGCCCTTTGGGCTTTGAGAATTCCCACGTGCACAGCATCTTTCTACACAACGTCAAGCTACCAAAAGACTGAAATGAATGCAAAAAGCGGCCAGAATCCAGGGAAACCCGATGAGATGCAAAGGGAAGAACTCCGCAAGAAACAAGTAAGCGCGGTCCACCCGTCCCCAGGATCCAGGAGTGATCGTCCCCATACTGGACCAAAATGGAGTTTGAGATAACCGAGCCTGCCGCTCCGGGTTTGGACGAGCACCTGCTCTCCTGCTCTCCGAGGTGCGGCACCGGGAAGGGAAACCGTCCGACTGCCTCCCAAGGTCTCCCGGCACAGACCGCCAGCGGCGCCCGCCCCGTCACCCTCCGACAACGACGTCGTCAGCACTTGACACTTAGCTCTCCCAGGGGGCATTCCCCTCGGGCGTCCATCCCAACCGCTCTCTCGCTGCCCTCAGGATGCTCACTTAAGGAAGCCGACGTGCTCTTCTCCGTCTACCAGCACTCGGGCCGCCGAGATCCAGTCCTGGGGCTTCACCCCTGGAACCACCGCACGCCCTTCAATCTTGAAGCGATCTCCTATGCCCGCCCCAATCCCTCCCGACCCTTCGGCAGAAGCCCCGGGCACCTCCGAGCTCTGGGCATCCCCTGCTAGCAGCAGCAGAAGGGCGGAGAAGAAGCCCCACAGAGTAGCCGCCATGACAGCAGCTCTCAGCGGTTCGGCCGGCAGCCCCGGAAGCCCTCCCCGTCTCCCAGGCACTGCCGCCGCCGCCGCCCGATGTCGTCATCACTGCTCGCCCAGTCCTGGCGCGAGCGGTTGGCTCAAACCGGAGGATAGGAATCTTCGGCCAATCAACTTGCGAGACGAAAATGAGGCGGAAGTCCCCCCCCCTGCTCCGGTTTGGAAGGCTGTCTGAGGAGCCTGTCAAGTGATAGGGGCCGCCTGCAAAGCGAAAGTGATGTGTGTGTGTTGCTGTGGCAACCACGGAGGTAGAGGACCTCAAGGGCGTAAAAGAGGATGCGACTGGGAGAGACGGGTATCTGTAGTAGTGTCTGCAAGTGAGGTCCAGAAAAGAGCGTTTAGAAAAACTTACAGAGGTTCCCCAAGACTTATGAGATGAAAAGGCCCCCGTTTGTGTGTTCAAAGAAGATAATATCTCTGCATAGAAAATAGCTGGAAAAATACGTAAACTATTTACTAAGGGTTGTCTCTAGTGAAAAGGAAGAGTCGGGGGACATTTACCTGACACTACACCATTCGTCCTGTTTTGAGTGCTTTATGGTGAACATGACAATGTTGGGGACGGGGGAACCTTCCAATGTTGATCGAGGGGGCTAAGCCAAGATTTCAGAGATCTCTACTTTCATTTTCTTGATGACAGAAAGAGAAATGATTTGCCCAAGGTATCTGTTGACCTTAAATATTATCCTCTCTACTACAAATCCCTATTGAAGACGATCAAAGGAAATTCATGTTTTTGCCCTATGCACTGTTAGAGTTAGCCTCCGAGGAGAATAACAAAAATTGAAAGGAGAGAGATAGAGACGGAGACAAGAGCCAAATACTCTGAGCCCCTGGCATAAAGTAGGTACTCATTCTCCTATTAGCAACTGCCTCTTAAGGGTACATACATTCCTTTAGTCTTGAAGTTAGCCATTCCTTCACATTTGATCTTTGGAAGGAGCAAATCTGCTGTAAAAAGTTCATCATGTGCTACAACGCTCCCCACCACCAATCGTCAAAACTATGCTAAACTATGAAATAAAATTTCACCTTTCTAAAATGATACAAAATTTACAAATATGCTGAAATAAAAATACCTTCATCCCCAAATTTTCTGATTTTCTTTTACACCTTTTTGGTGACTCTGATTTGCTGGTGTCTTAGACACATGTTCAATTTGACTATTAAGTACGTAATCGGTGTTGGTCTTAATACTGCCAGATAGGAGCTGGGAAGGTCACTTATGTGGGGCAAAGGGTGGAAGAGGAGCAAGAGGAAACAGCAACTGAGCTCTCTGTATCCTCATTTCTGCCTTTCTCCTTCTTCCCATATCTTATTGTCACTCTAATACCAAAGTATCCAATGATTTGAACCCCTCAAATGTCAGGCTTATACCTCCACAGTCATTAGATGGAGGAGATAAATCTCAGTAATGTTTTGAGGTAGTGTGAAATCCTGTTATCTGTTGTTGTTTTTGTTTGTTTATTTGTTTATTTGTTTTAGGTAGACTATAGGAACTGCATAGATATTCAATGCCAATTTATACAAGAGTTATTCCAGAATGTAGCCCTTAGACTCATGCCTTATAAAAGGAACTATAATTGTAATGAAGTATTTTAGAAACATTTTGTTCTGGACTTGCTCTGTTTGCCAAGCCAGATCCACTTTCTATGCTTCACTCTGCTTTGTGTCAGGGAAGGCTGGACCTTGAAGGACTGCAAAAACTTGGTCCATTTGCCCTCTGGGAGCTTCCAGTTGGGTTCAGCCAATAGGAGGTATCAATAAGACATCCCTTTCACTTCCCATTACCACTACCCATACTCCCAAGAAAGTTTAATGAAGGGATAATTTACAATCACCCCTTCAAGTCTTTTACCTATTTCCTGTGAAGGCCTTGACCCGTATAGATTTCAAGCATACCTACTTATCTTAATTATGGGAAATACCTTTAAACTGAGAGGTAATCCGTTTATTATCCAGGCCTTTTGCTTTTCTTTCTTTCTTTTTTACATTTTTTTTTTTTCTTTTCCTTTTCTGCCTGGCTCTTGGCGTCTTCCTATTACGGCCACAAGAGGGTGAACAAGGATAGCGACAGAGACAGCACTCAAAAACTATACAAGGAATTTTTATAAATTTTGGACTATACCAACAGAGGTTAACTCTGGGTTTTACAAGTAATATTTATTTTCTTATGATTTTTGTAATATTTTTATAAATATAAATTATAAATATAAATCTATTTTATAAATATAAATCTATTTTTAAAAATAAAGACAGTAGCTAAAATTGCTAAAAATATATAATAGAATTTACTTTTAACTCTTAAAATTTGAATCAGCCAATAAACAGCCGCCATCCTTATCTAGAATTTTCATGATCACTTAAAGTGGCAATCTTTGATGATGGTGTTAGCCACCCCCCACCAACTCACCCGTCTCAGTATTCTGCATGTCAGCATCTCTCAGTGTCACCATGCTTTTGAAGCTATTCACACACTGACTGTCATAAAAGAGATAGTTGGTCATAAGGTGTGACTGCAAAGTAATGAAGATAATACCGTTGGCTACTTCTCTTATATTAAATCAATGGGTTTTTTTTTGTTTTGTTTTGGTTTTTTAGCTGAGCCATCCTGCCATCCTGCCACCTGTTGGCAGTTCAATGGCAACTCAGCTCGGGCTGGCATCGAACCGCCGTTGCTCAGAGCTCAGCTCTCACTCTTGAGCGAGCTCTTTTTTTTTTTTTTTTTTTAAAGATTTTATTGGGGAATTGGCGGAGGGGAACAGCGTTGGGAAATCGGGGAAGGGGAACAGACAAGTTGCTGTCTTTTTGTTCTTCAGTTTAGTTGCGGAGGATGTTGCTTCACTGTTGGTATCGTCATTGCGCTCTTCCCGGATGAGGCAGATCGGTCGCTGGCCTCTGGATGTCGCTCACTGCGGCTATTGGCAGCTCACTCTTGGCTGCCAGCCGCTCACGCTGGCTGCGGGCCACTCACTATAGCCTATGGCAGCCCACACCATCACCGGGGCTCGCACAGCCCAGCTCCAGGTGGAGCTGTTGTTAGCTGTAGAGGGCAGTGTCACTGGCCCTCATGTGGGATCCGAACCGGGGCCGCTGGCATCCCAAAACCAGCGCTTAACCAATGCGCCACTCGGCCGGCCCTTGAGCGAGCTCTTAACCAACTGAGCCACTCAGCCGGCCCTTGTTTTGTTTTGTTTTGTTTTGTTTTGTTTTTTAATAGAGTACAGGCATGCCTTGGAGATATTATAGGTTCAGTTCCAGACCACTAAAATAAAGCAAGTATCGCAATAAAGCAAGTCAAATTTTTTTTTGCTGGTAGACAGCCTTGCCTTCACTTTGTAAAAAAAAGCAACATCTGTGAGACAAAATGCAATAAAACAAGGTGTGCCTATAATACCATCAGAATGCTTAGGAAAGGTCTGGCCAAGTGGAGCATTGGTTAAGAGGTGGCTTGGGACACCAGCGGCCCCGATTGGCATCCTACATATGAGGGCCAATGACACTGCCCTCTACAGCTAAGGTGGTGAACAACAGCTCCACCTGGAGCTGGGCTGCGAGGCCCCGCGACGATGTACGCTGCAGCCCCTGCTGCATTGTGCTGCCATAGGCTACAGTGAGTGGCCGGCAGCCAGCGTGAGTGGCTGGCAGCCAGCGTGAGCTGCCAATAGCCGCGGTGAGCAACCTTCCAGAGGCCTGCGACTGATCTGCCTCATTCGGGAAGAGCGCAATGATGATACCAACATGGGCCAGTGAAGCAGCGTCCTCCACAACTAGACTGAAGAACAAAAGGAAAGCAACTTGTCTGTTCCCCTTCCCTGATTCCCCAACGCTGTTTCCCTCCCCCAATTCCCCAATAAAATCTTTAAAAAAAAAAAAAAAAGATAAACTTTAAAAAAAAAAAGAATGCTTAGGAAACTTCAGCTGTGCTAATCCCCAAATACCCTGCTATTAATATTTATTTGAAGTGATTTTTTGCCCTTTGTGTTTTCAACCTTCATTTACTTCATGTACAATAGATCAGCTAATCTTTTTCATTCAAGTAAACTGGACCAAATTCCCTTATTTAAAAATGTCCATCATCCATTAGGACCCCGGGTTTGACTTTCTGAAGTTCTCTGTGGAAGCCTGAAATGGGATGTGTCATCCACCCTTCTCAAAGGGAGTACAAGAGGCATCTAACTTGTGTTAATGTCTGCAAAAATAAACTACAATGGAAAGATTTCACTTTCTTCATTTTACTCTAAGTTCTCATCCCTTCCACCAAATTTTGTGAAAAAAGCTAAATAAAATAAATTTGGGAAGTGTGAAGTTATGCTAAACAACTTATAAACATGAGGCAGAAACAATCATCTTTGAAACAAGACAAAATTCTAAATATCCCAGGATATTCTAGCAAAAGCGCTTTGTAAACACTAAAATATAGTTAGTTACTATATTTGAACAATAGTGAATAAGAAGCCAAAGCGTTAGAATGAAGGAGTTATGTTACACTAACTATACTTTGTGCTGCTTTGGAGTTCTTCTGGCCTGGTGGACCCAGCTTCTCCCTGGCCTCTGGCTACAGTATACTTAGACTGAGACTAAAGGACTGGGTCCAAGACTAATCAGAGAACCTGTGAAGCACAATACTAGTTGAACTTCAGCTTTACACAGGCATCCCTAAGAACTCCTTGCTCCATCCCTGTGTCAACTGTCTCACATGCCAGCCTTTATGGAGCATTAGCTCTCTATTTACATTGTGCATAATAAGTCTAAAAGGAGGATCTTTTTCATGCCTTGATTTGAATCTTACTGTTCTTTTTCAAAAAATTGTAAAATACAGATAACATGAAATGTACTATCTTAACCATTGTTAGGTGTATAGTTGAGTAGTATTAAGTATTTCACATAATTGTGCAACCAATCTCCAGAACTTTTTCACCTGGGAAAACTGAAACTCTATACCCATTAAACAACCCCCCCATTTCCCCTTCCCTCCCTGCCCTGGGAACAAACATTCCTACCTGCAGTTTCTATGAATTTGACTACTCTAGGTAGCTCATATAAATGGAATCATACAATATGTGTCATTTTTTAACTGGCTTATTTCACTTAGTATAATGTCCTCAAAGTTCATCCCTGTTGTAGTACCATGTGTCACAATTTTCTTCCTTTTAAAGGCTGAATAATATTCCACTCTACGCATCTGTATATACCACATTTTTTTTTAATCCATTCATCAGTTGATGGACATTTGAGTTGCTTCCATCTTTTGGTTATTGTAAGTAGTGCTGCTATGAACACAGGCATACAAGTATGTTCAAATCCTTGCTTTCACTTCTTACATGTATATATCCAGAAGTGGGATTGCTGGATAATATGGTAATTCTGTTTAATTTTTTAAGGAATCACTGTACTGTTGTCCACAGCAGCAACACAACCTTGCCAACAATTGTTATTTTCTGTTTGTTTATTTATTTGTTTTTATAATAGCCATCCTAATGAGTGAAAAGCAGTATCTCATTGTGGTTTTGATTTGTATTTCCCTGATGACTAGTGCTATAGAGCGAATATTGTGTCCCCTCAAAATTCATATGTTGAAATCCTGACTCCCAGAAGTGATGGTATGCCTTTGGGAGTGATTAGGTCATGAGGGTAGAGCCATCGTGAATGAAATTAGTGCTCTTACCAAAGAGACCCCAGAGAGATCTCTTGTCTCTTCCACCATATGAGAACACGAAGAGGAGATGGACATCTATGAACCAGGAAACAGGCTCTCACCAGAACAAAACCATACCAGTGCCTTGATCTTGGACTTCCCAGTCTCCAGAACTGTAAGCAATAAATTTCTGTTGTTTATAAGCTTTCTAGTCTGTACTATTTTGTTATAGCTACCCAAAGGGACTAAAACAACTAGTGATTTTGAGTATATTTTCATGTGCTTATTATCCATTTTCATATCACCTTCAGAGAAATGTCTATTCAAATCCTTCACTCATTTCTTTTTTTTAAAGATTTTATTGGGGAATTGGGGGAGGGGAACAGCATTGGGGAATCGGGGATGGGAAACAGACAAGTTGCTGTCCTTTTGTTCTTCAGTCTAGTTGTGGGGGACGTTGCTTCATTGGTCCATGTTGGTATTATCATTGCGCTCTTCCCGAGGCAGATGAGTCACCGGTTTCTGGACTGCTGCTCACAGAGGCTCTTGGCAACTCACACTGGCTGCCGGCCACTCACGCTGGCTGCCAGCCACTCACTGTAGCTTATGGCAGCCCACTGCAGCAGGGGCTGCAGCCTACGCCCTCACTGGTGACTCATGGCAGCACAGCTCCAGGTTGAGCTGTTGTTCACCATCTTAGCTGTAGAGGGCAGTGTCACTGGCCCTCATATGTGGGATCCAAACAGCATGCCCTGCTGCTCAAAGCCTTAACCAAAGTGCCACTCGGCGGGCCCTGTGCTCATTTTTTAAGAGAGTTGTTTTTTGTTGTTGTTTAGTTATAAGAGTTCTATATATTCTGAATATTAAACTTCTTATCAGATATACGTTTTACAAATATTTTCTCCCATTGCATGCATTGCCTTTTCACTTTGTTGATAGTGTCCTTTGATGTACAAAAGTTTTTAAAACCATTTTTAAAATGGTCCAATTTGTCTATTTTTTCTTTGTTGCCTGTACTTTCGGTGTCATATCCAAGAAATCATTGCCATTTCAATGTCATGAAGCATTTTCCTATGTTTTCTTAAGAGATTTATCTAGTTCCCTTAGTATCCTTTTTTTTCCCCTTAGTATCTTTTTATAAGCACCTTTTCCATATTTGTTGGAAGATTCCTCTGCTTCTTATAAAATTTAACTATTTATTTATTTATTTTATTTATTTATTTATTTATTTTTAGCCAAGCCATCTTGCCACCTGTTGGCAGCTTAGTGGCAGCTCAGCTTGGGCTGAGCATCGAACTGCTGTTGCTCAGAGCTCAGCTTGCATTCTTTTTTTTTATTTTTTTTTTTTAGCTGAGCCATCCTACCACCTGTTGGCAGCTCAACGGCAACTCAGCTTGGGCTGGCATCGAACCGCCAACTGAGCCACTTGGCAGGCCCTCAGCTTGCACTCTTGAGCAAGCTCTTAACCAACTGAGCCACTCAGCAGGCCCCACTGTTCTTTTTTTTTTTATAGGTAGATTTTTTTGAGCAAGCGTTTTTTTCTCAATCATATCAGTTTTGGAGAGGTCCTCTCTATCAGAATGTAGAGTATTTCCTAGGTATACATTCTTCTAAAAATGACAGTGCTTCTCAATTTTCCCATGCATACATATCATCTGAGGATTTTGTAAAAATGTACATTCTGATTAAGAAGTTCTAGGTAGAAACTAAGGTTCTACATTTCTAACAAATTCCTTTATGCTGCTAGCTAATGGACTACACTTTGAGTAGAGATGTGTGGGGGAGGGCAGTGATCATCAAAGTAAGGCCCTCTGTTCAAGGGTGGACTCTGAGGACCCTCCAGTCCAGATGCCTAAATACAAGTTCTTTCTTTAGTTCTTATGATCACAGACAAGCAGTTCCACAGAGTTTCATATAGCACCAAATGCTATAATTTGTGACTTATTAAGAGCTATTAAAACTTGGTATTCATGAGCTACATTAGCAGAGCTACATTAGCACAGAACCTTACATGATTTCCAGAGGCCCTAGTCACTTTTGCCTTTGTAGACCCCTTCCTCCATAAAATATTTTTAAAACCTATTTTATGACTGCCTTGGTAGAAAGACAAATATAATCCAGGCCGATTCATTATTGTATATTCATTATTGTTTTATTATTTTCTTATTTGAAAAGAAATTAAGACATTCGTGGGCTCTTAAAAGTCTCCTGTGCCCTAGGCATTGTGCCTACTGTGCATAATACATAAGTTGGCCTTGGTTTACTGAAGACTCTAAATCAGAATTCCACGAGGGAGACTGGCAGCCATACAATACTTGGTCGATTGCCGAGCTCCCACAATTAATGAGCAGAGGCAAATAGTTAGAATTCCTACAGTTTTCAGACAGTATGCTGTCTGAAACACTGCATCAGCACTGTTGTGAGTTGTGAGTTGGGCATAATTCTCAATTGCTGCTCTTCCTACTTTTTAATTACGAATCACTATTTATCTGTTATTTTGTGAGGGGGGTTAACCCTAGAAAGTTTAACAATTATAAATTGATGTATTTTTGTCTATAATCTTCCCAAAATCAGCCCCTTCCATGCTGGGTGGAACCAGGATCACCCTGAGCTACAGACGGCGAGCCATGCTGAGCAGCTTCCTGGGCCTGCGCTACCGCGAACTGGCCAAGAACTGGATTCCCACAGTGGGCATGTGGGGCACCGTGGGCACCGTGGGGTTGGTGTGGGCCACCGACTGGTGGCTGATTGTGGACTGGGTGCCCTACACCAACAGCAAGTTTAACTTAACAACTAAACCAACCCTCCTCGGCCCCCTCTGGTGCCTGGTGGTGACGCCTGCTGCATCGGCAACATCCTGAGCCCGCAGCGTAGACCTCGAGGAAATCCACAGTGTGACTCAAACTTTCTGTAGCTTCTGAAAATAGCTTTAAAGTGTGAGTGCACACAGCATTAAACTTCACTCTGAAACTTGACAAAAAAAAAAGATATGTATTATTGTAGTTCAAATGTCAGTCATTCAATCTTTTAATACTAAAGCAGATATAGTATTTCCCACAGTGTTTTTTCAGTTGTCAGAACATGTCTATACGCTCATAGTTTTCTCTAATAAAGTAAATACAAGTGACTCACAAATGGTTTGGTTTTCTTTTGTTTTTTTCTTCTGTACTTTGTTTTATATCTGAAGAATCAACCTGAATGTGAAGATGTCTTTAATGATGGTAGGAGTCTAAGTAGAGCCTGATGCTAAGAACATGGTGGCAAAGTATCTTGAATTGGTTCGCTGAGGGACAAAAAGAGATCACAGTAGGGGCCGGCCGAGTGGCTCAGTTGGTTAAGAGCTCACTCAAGAGTGCGAGCTGAGCTCTGAGCAACAGCAGTTCGATGCCCAGCCCAAGCTGAGCTGCCGCTGAGCTGCCAACAGGTGGCGGGATGGCTCAGCTTAAAACAAACAAACAAAAAAACCTTCACATCTGGTTGCTACATCTAACATCATGCTAATTAAATTACTGTAAAATGGAGTACTTAGAATGCTTTGACAAAATGTAAGATCACATTTCTTTTTCTCTTTTGGGCCTGTATATCTGAATACCCCAAATACATCGCTCTATATAGAATTACTAAAATGTTTAAAGAAAAACCAATATGGATCATGAATTTAGTCTAAGTCATATAATTCTAAGTTCATCTGTACAGAAAATAGCCTGAAACATGGCCATGGAGCAAACACAGCTTATATCAAATAGTGAGGCACCCTGTGAACTTCCAGAGAACAGCAATCAGGGAGTTACTGTCTTAAGCAAAGGTTTTGGATGATTTGAGTAAGAAGTTCTGAAAATGGGCTAGAACTAGGACTAATGCATGGAAGTTCTAGAGAAGTAGATTTCACCTTACTATACGTAAGAACTTTGTAAGTCAGACATAATACACTGTTGCCAGGAAGTGCCAGCTGTCTAGCAAAAATAGGCCACTTAGCCACTCAGTGGAGATGCCATAAAGGAGAATTCAAGTAACATATGGCTGGACATGATGACTTTCATCTTGGGATTTTGTGATTCTGTATTTGGAATCTGAACAGTTGTTTGAAACTCCTTTAGATCTTATTAATAGTGGTTACAGGAAATACAACCATCATTTCTCACGTGCCAAATAAAAAAGACTCAACACATACAACACAGAGTACTAGCTTTTATCATTAATAAAGAATTTTTCAAGAGGGAAAAAGAAAAATGAAATAACAACCAGTTCCATTATGTTAGGTCATACCACAGATGTTGCCAATTGATAATTCTATAAATTTAGACAGGATGATGCTTTGGAATTTTTGCATTATAATTTAGCCACTCTCAGATTTCCTGTGAGGCCCTGACTAAATCCACCAACCTGAGAATTATCATTCCTAAAAATAACCCTCCTATCGTTCATAGACCTTAATGATTCTCAACCTTCTATGTGTCAGAAACACCTGGGAAGCTTATTAAACATCAGATGCCTGGTCCCCGCCCACAGAGATTCTGACTCAGTGGGTCTGGGATGAGGCCCTGGGTATTTTCATCTTTACAATCTCCCCACATGATTCTGATGCATCCCACATTTGAGAACTGCTGACCTATCTCAGGAGAAAGCATTTGCATTCAGTAAATAGTCTAGTAAAGCTCTTTGAAAACAAAGTATAATATAAATGCTGAGCTTTATTTTTAAGCAGAATGTCCATATATCAGGATACGAAACAACTTCTCTTCAGCTCCAACCCAACACTTAAAACCATGTAGGGGGCCGGCAGAGTGGCTCGTTGGTTAAGAGCTGGCTTGGGATGTCAGTGGCCCTGGTTCGGATCTCATATATGAGGGCCAGTGACACTGCCCTCTACAGCTAAGAGGGTGAACAACAGTTCCACCTGGAGCCGAGCTGCTGTGAGTCCCCTGGACAGCATAGCTGCAGCCTCTGCTGCAGTGGGCTGCCTTAGGCTACAGTGAGTGGCCAGCAACCAGCGTGAGTGGCCGGCAGCCAGCGTGAGCTGCCAAGAGCCACAGTGAGTGACCATCCAGAGGATGGCGACCAATCTGCCTCATCCGGGAAGAGCACAATGACGATACCAACATGGGCCAGTGAAGCAACGTCCTCCACAACTACGCTGAAGAACAAAAAGACAGCAACTTGTGTGTTCCCCTTCCCCGATTCCCCAACGCTGTTCGCCTCCCCCAATTCCCCAATAAAATCTTTTAAAAAAAAACTGTGTAGGGGTTAAGAATGCACACACAGCCTTTGGAGTCAAACCAGGGTCTGAATCTTGACTGTGTCAATTACTAACAGTGAGGCCTTGGCCAAGTGGTTTCACTTTGCTGAGCCTCAGTTTCCTCATGTAGACAAAACAGGAATTGGAGTACTTACCTCACAAGGTTGTTACGAAGATTCAATGAGATAATGTAAGTGATGCATGTAGCACAGCTACAGGCATGTGGAAAGCACTCAATAAATGGAAGTACTATTGTTATTATGGTGACTGATCACTAGATTATTTCAGTGTAAACTTGCTGTAATTAATGAAGAATTAGAAATAGAACCAATTTAATGAGCTTTCTATGACCATATATTTGGTCCAGAGAAGGGTGAAACACACATGTGTTTTCATTATACACACTACAGTCTAACTTTTAAAAGTAATTTTATCTATTCCTTTCCATTCTTCATTTGTTTATATCATTTAGAAATTAGAAATAAGCTTCCCATATAATTACACAGAGAAATAATTTTACAGAAAGAAATTAATGGCCACCTGTGTCAAATTCTAAGCCACACAACAGACACAAACTACAGAAATCCAAGATTTGGGAGGCTTATTTTATGTTCCTGACAAAAGTTCTGCCTCAAAACCAGAATGCTTTTCTAAGACAAAAAATAAATTAGTCTTACAGTAGTGAGAGACACATGTCCTGATAACAGACAGAAAAGTGATAACAGTAACCAGCAAACAACATTAATCATTGTTCTCTTAGCTGAAGTGCTCTGATCCATTAAATTCAAATGAATATGAACAATTTTCAGATAAAGTATTTTCAGCTACTATCTTTACAACAGAGCCATTCAATTCCCCTATCCCAGACTTACCCAACTCTGGTTCTCAAAGGTCCCTAATCTTCTATAAATACAACTTTTCATTCCCAAACACTCTATGATTTTGCATCGGTACAGGTGGGAGGCGAGGCGAGGCAGAAAAAGGCCCAGAAGTTAACAGTGAAGTCCCTGAACAGAGCTGGATGGTGCTGACAATAGAGTTGCTGAACCCCCTGCTGGCATCCCTCTCCTGGAACTGGTCAGAGGAGAAACCAATATGGTGGGCACAGTGACCTTCACACCAGATCTACGAGTAGACATGCTGATGAGCTGCTGGAGGTCCCCTGGGTTTTATCCTAATTATCAGCACACATCTATCAAACAATGGAACTCTAGAGGGTACTGTGCTGGTGCAGCAAATCCCAATGGCAGTAACACAGGGTTTGCAGATGTGTTCACTGACAGCATGGTAAGGTCCTGTTACAGGAGCTCTATTACTGAATGACTCGTCCCTTCCTAGAAAAACAGGTGCCAGTTGGTGGCTACAGCCAAGAAGAATGAAAAACTGATAAGTACAGGCTCCTGGGTCTTATCTGAATATTCTGGTTTAGTAAAAACACCCGGTAGCCTTGTGTTCCTTTGTTTACTCATTTATTCAACAAATTTGTATTGAACATTTCTTATTTAGGAGGCGTGGAGCTGGGACCTGGGGATACAAAGGTGAGTTAAACTGACTGATCTTACTTAAAAAGCTACTGACAAGTAAACAGGTAACATGCAGTATAGCCAATTTATCCATTTATCATGTACCACGATGGGAGGAATGCAGAGTATCCTATGAGCACAAAGAAGGCACAGCTGATATAAACCAAAATTGGAAGTGAAATGTTCTTTTAGGAGGAGGCAGGGAGGGTGGTTGGAGGGAAAAGGCAGAGAGGGAGGGAGGAGTATGCTTGGAGAAGGAAAAGCAAGTTTGAAAGCTTGGAATTGAAATTGCAGGGTGTGTCAGGCAAACTGGCTGGAGAGAACACTAGCCCCCAGTGTGTGTGTGTGTGTGTGTGTGTGTGTGTGTGTGTGTGTGTGTGTGTGTGATGAAGCTGGAGAGGAAAGAACAGCCAACAATATCAAGGGTCCAGTCAGCCAAGGTACTTTATCCTGAGGCCATAGACAAGTACTAAAGTATTTTACATCAGAAAATGACTTGATCTTCTTGCCAGTTGGAAAGATCCCTCTAGCTATTTGTTACAAAAGATAAGGGAGAAGACAGTGATTCTGTTAAACTCCTGCTTCCAAGACAACCTGCTAAATAGGTTCCTAAAACATTAACATCCAAAATAGTAGCTTGTAGTATTTTCTGAATTTATTAAAATGATATTAGGTGCCAGGAGGTCCAATTAGGTCACCAGCAGCAGGGAGTTGAAGTGATTAAATATGACAGGTCTGAGCCAAACTGAAAAGGGTTGAGTTTTTTTTTTTTAAAGATTTTATTAGGGAATTGGGGAAGGGGAACAGCCAAGTTGTTGTCCTTCAACCTTAGTCATGGAGGGTGTAGTTAGCTCAGCTCCAAGTGCAGTCACCATCCCTCTGCGTGTTGGCAGCTTGTGGCCGCTCAGCTCAAGGTGCCATGTTCAATCTCAGTTGCGGGTGGGCATAGCCCACCATCCCATGAGAGAGTTGAACTGGCAACCTTGTTGTTAGGAGCACGTGCTCTCACCAGCTGAGCCATCCTGCCACCTGTTGGCAGCTCAGCGGCAGCTCAGCTCCGGTGTAGCTCACTGGCCCATGTGGGAATCAAACCAGCGACCCTGTTGCTCAGAGCTCTCACTCTTAACCAACTGAACCACTCGGCTGGCAGGGGTTGGGCTTTTTTGTTTCTGGTATAGGTGTTGGTACTTTCACCCCTTCCTTATCTTTCCAAAGCCTGTGTCCATCCCAGCCAACTGTAAAATAAGTAGAACACAGCAGTTTGGTGGACATCAGTAACAAAACTATTTCAATTCGATAACGACGATAAAAACATTCTACCAACAGTAAGCTTATAAAGTATTTGTCTGAACAAATTTGGTATGTGATCTGTACTGCCTGAAGTTGCTAATTTGAGTTCAGAGAACTTGTTTTCCAGATTCCTTCAGACTAAGGTAATCAACTTTTATCCAACTACACCCACCAAAATGAAAAACATCAACAACAATACACAATCCCTCCCTTCACATGGTTTCTGCCACTTATTTCACTTTTTTTTTCATGTGTGTACCTCCTTGCAGAGCCCACCCAGCAGGTACATATACCAGGGTTTTTTTTCAGTGAAGGTATGGTTTTAAATCTCTGCATATATGTGCATAACAATCTGTTGGGTGCTCGCTTCAGCAGCACATATACTAAAATTGGAACGATACCGAGAAGATTAGCATGGCCCTTGCGCAAGGATGACACGCAAATTTGTGAAGCGTTCCATTTTTTTTTTTTTAAAAAAAACAATCTGTTGGCCACAAAACACTTGAAAATTTAATTCAGGGTTTATACTATTCCAAACTTTTGTGTTGACACAGAGAGGAAATGTAAACTAACAGGAACTGCTACACAGGTCAACCCAAAGGATTTCATCCTCAACATGGACCAAAGTGTTACCCAAAGGACCCTAATTGTGCTGCTTTCATGTGCCCCTTCCCTTGCAAAAACTTGACATTTAAAATATTTGAAATTATAATTGTTGTCCTTGAAGGGTAAGTGACAGGTGTCTGTGCTCTGTGGCACTCCCAACCTATGCCACCATCCTTCGCTTTTCTGAAAGAACAGGTCGCATGGTGACAATCATCAGGAAAATCTAAGACCCAGCCTGGCAGAGGGCTGCCTGACCTCAGCATGAGAACGTTCTAGTCTTAACTTTCTGCCATCTGAAGGAGAGACTCGTGTTAACAATTTATTCCTTACGTTAAAACCTCGTTTAAAACAAACAAACACAACAAAACACAAAACGACTGCAGGTTTCTTTTAGCGAGGCTTCTGAAGTTACTCTGTTTCATTTTTTTCTTTGTACTTTGCTCTAACCTTCAAATCAGCAAATCCTGATTTGCAGCATTTTCCAATTGGTGTCAATACTCCCACCAAGACCAATTACAACTATCAGATCATGCCACTGAAGGCGGAGCTGGGATGTGCACAACTTCCCAGAAGCTGGTGCAAGCTGGTTCCCACATATGGATGCCTATAAGCAGAGTTGAGCCATACCAGACAACTCTAGCCAGTCAAGTCACCCCTGCTTAGGATCTGGTCATGGCGGAGTAGACACAAGCTGTTCCTGCTGTTCCCTGCTCAAATTCCTCACTCGCAAAATTGTGAGCATAAAAAAAATTGTTGTTTTTTTACTTCACTAAATTAAAAAAAAAAAAGTTTCATTGAGATATAGTTCATATGCCTTATATATAATTTAACCATTTAAAGTGTATAATTCAATGCCTTTTATATTCATAGTCCTGTGTTCATTATCATAATCAAATTTAGAACATTTTCATTACCCCTCCCTGCTATCCTCCTTAGCTGTCACTTCCTAATCCTCCCACTCATCCCCATCCCTAAGCAACCAATAATCTATTTTCTGATTCTACTGTTTTGCTCATTCTAGACATTTCATATAAATGGGATCGTACAATGTGGTCATTTGTGACTGACTTCATTCCCTTAGCATAACATTTTCAAGGTTCATCCATATCGTAGCATATTTCAATACCTCATTCCTTTTAATGATCAAATAGTGTTCCATTGTATGGATATACGACATTTATGATACCATTATTTACCCATTTATCAGTTGATGGGTATTTGGGTTGTTTACCCTTTGTCTCAGTCCACTCAGGCTGCTATAAGAAAAATACCATGGAGTGGGTGGTTTAAACAACAGGCATTTATATCTCACAGCCTGAGAAGTCCAAAATCAAGGTCCCGGCAGGTTTGGTGTCTGGTGAGAACCTGCGTCCTGGATCATAGATGACTGTCTTCTCATTGTGTCCTCACAAAGCAGAAGGGGCAAGAGACTTCTCTAGTGTCTTTTATAAGACTACTACTAATTTCATTAATGATGACTCCACCCTTATGACTTATTCACCTTCCAAAGGCCCTAACCCCTAATACCATCACTTTTGGGGGTTAGGATTTCAACATATGAATTGGGGATGGGTGACACAAACATGCAATCCAAAACACACTTTCTGGTTCTTATGAATTGTGCTGCTACAGACATTCATGTACCAGTTTTTTTGTGGGCATGTTTTCATTTCTCTTGGGTGTATACCTAGGAGAACTATGCGATCATACGGTAACCCTGTTTAACTGTTTCAGGAACTACTACTGTATTCCAAAGTGGCTGCACCATTTTACATTCCCATCAGCAGTGTATGAGGGTTCCAATTTCTCCACATTCTCACCAATATTTGTTATTATCTTTTTTATTATAGCCATCCTGATGATTTTGAAGTCGTATTTCATTTGTGAATTTGATTTGCATTTCCCTGATGGCTAATGATATTGAGCAACTTTTCATATACTTATTTCTCATGTCTATCTTTTTTGCGGAAATGTCTATTCAGATTCTTTCCCCATATTTTAATTGGGTTGTCTTTTTATTATTAAGTTGTATATTTTTTATATATTCCAGACATAAGTCCCTTATCAGAGATATGATTTACAAAAATTCTCTCCATTTGGTGGGCTGTCTTTTCACTTTTTTGATAGTGTCCCTTGAAGCACAAAATTTTTTTATTTTGATGAAGTCCAATGTATTTGATTTTTTTATATTGTAGCTTGTGCTTTTGGTATTATATCTAAGAAAATATTGACTAATCCAAAGCCAATGATTTATAGCTATGTTTTCTTCTAAGAGTTTTATAGTTTTTTAATCTTATATTTAGGTCTTTGTTTCACTTTAGGTTAAATTTTGTGACTGGTGTTTGAGAAACCCACATTCATTCTTTTGCGTGTAAATAACTGATTGTCCCAGCAACATTTTTTTTTATATGCCTTTCTAGCAGTCGTATAGCTTATTTAGGGAATAAATATGCAAGGAATTTTTTTCTCGTTTTGACAATAACAGAGAAGAAAAAAAATCTTAAGACTTGCATAAATTGCAAAAATCCACAGTAGTATTCTTATTTATTCCTTTAGGGAGATAATACACTTTTATTTTTATTAGACATAAACAGACTTGTAAACAGAATATCCAAGGATTGGAAGGAACCAGAAAGGTGATTCAATCCAAATATCTCTGTGCTTTAATCTCTTCTATAACTCTCCCATCAGTTGGTCATATAAACAACCTAAGCACCATTAGTGAGAGGAAACACTTCTTCTTGAGGCATTTCATCTTACTTCTGGGCAACTGAGTACTATGAAGTTTTTTTTTTTGTTTTTTGTTTTTTTTAAATAAGATTTTATTGGGGCATTGGGGGAGGGGAACAGCATTGGGGAACCAGGGAAGGGGAACAGACAAGTTGCTGTCTGTCCTTTTGTTCTTCAGTCTAGTTGTGGAGGACATTGCTTCACTGGCCCATCCCAGCAACATTTCTTGAAAAAATTATTCTTTTCCCATTTGTTTGGGCAACTTTGTGGAAAATCAAGTGACCATAAATCTGAGGATTTTGTCCTTAGAATCTCAATTCCATTCCATTCATCTATATATCCATTCTTATGCCAATTTTGTTCTTGTCAAGAATTTTTTGGCTCTCCCAGTTCCCTTGCATTTCCATATGAATTTTAGGATCCGTTTATCTATTTCTGCAAAGTCAGCTGGGATTTCGATAGCATTTGTATTGACTGTCGATCAATTTTGGGAGTACTGCTTGCTATCTTAATATGTTCCAAACCATTAATATGGGATATGTTTCCTTTTACCTAGGTCTTCTTTAAATTTTTTCAACAATGTTCTGTAGTTTTCAGAGTATAAAATATATATATTTTAAGTGTATTTCTTACTATTTTTTGGTATTATTATAAATGAAAGTTTTCTTAATTTCATTGTAAATGTTCTCATCACCACTGTATAGAAATATAATAGATTTTTCTATGTTGATCTTATTTATATTCTACAACCTTACTGATATGCCAATAAATTTTAAGGCAATGGACAACTGGAATGCCAATCATTCACTAATCCTACAATATCCACCTAAACCTCTTTCTTATCCTATTATTCTTATCCTATTGCCTCTGCTTTATTTCAGGGTCTCTCCCCTACGGGCCTGGGTCATCCCCATAGCCTTCTAACAGAGATTCCCCTTTCACTGAGCGCCCTGCAATTCCTTTTCCATGCTATTGTCAGAATGAGTTGTCTAAAACATAAACTTTGCATGAAATTTACTGGTTTTTAATCATTAACTATTAACTGAAATTTAAGGACTTGGACTATTATTCTCATGGCTCACAAAAATCTTTCATTATCTGGCCCTTCCTGTAAACTTCCCCAGCACCTTCCACAGTGTACTTTCTGCTTCAAGCCACAATGCCTTCAGGTATACCAGTTACCTTTCCTCAGTTCTCTCACTCCTACTCATCTGCTTACAACTTGGGATACTTCTATGAATCTTTTCTTTACGGTCTCCTTTCCCACAGTCTGTTTAAATGTTCTTCCTTTGTGAGCCCCTTAAGTCCTGTTTTTCCTCCATGACTGAGCCTCACCAATGCCCAAGGTGGAAACTGCGTGAGGGCAGAGCCAAGTCTGAGTGACCTTCATAATCCTAACACCTAGCCTACCAGTGAGTAGGGTCCAAAGAAAAAATGAGAGGATAAGAAATTGAAGCTTGAAAAGGGTTGATTTCACTGCAAAATTCAGTCTCCAAACTAATTTTTGGGGAAAGAGGCAGAAAATGGAATTATGGATTCCTCATCCTGAAGCTTCCCATGACCAAAGGAGACAGACTTTTGTGAAACTGACTCTCACTCATGAAACATGTATTCTTGGCAATACATTTCCCAGGAAAATTAGCCTCCTGTTCATTTTAAGGATACTATAGAGGGGAGGTAGGCAGAATGCAAGCCTTCAAATTTAAGGAATTAGAAATTTAAGGTTAGAAAGGAAGCCTGTATCATCCCTTAACCTAGCCTTCAGATTAGGAGACTTATTTTCATTTTGTGACTCTTACTATAGCATGTCCTAGTTACAAATATAATGAATGAGGAAACAGCTTTCTGCGTTAATTGTTCTTACATATTTTCTAATCTATGGTTATATTTGAATAGTGAATACCTTTCAGATATACAAAGAATGCACAATGAAACAAATTAATTAAACTGCAGTAAAAACAAACCACATTAGATACAATAGCAGCACAATTGTTTCTTTTCCGCTTCCTTAACTTAAGGTACAGACTTATTAGTTATTTTAGCATCAATTTTCTTAAATAGTTTTGCTTATCTTCACTAGGGTATTGGTGGATTATAATTTAGCCACAGATTAGACCTGGTCTTGCCAATTTTGCTGCAAAAAAAGTTTTGATATCTACTAAAACCTCCACAGTTAAGGAAAAACATAAGCAGAAACACCTCTGATTTCTTGCTATATTTAGCAAAAATAACTTAAAGTAGAACTTTTTGTTTCTTCCTCCACCTATAACTGGAAAGGCACAGCACCAAAGGAATGATTTTGTGTGGTGCTATAGTAGCAAAGATACATAGTTAAAAGTATATATAACAGGTACAAACACGCAAGGTATATTTTAGATTTTATAGAGAAATGATTGCTATCAAGAAGCGAGACTTAGTAGAAACTGATCAAAACATCTATATAAGATTTAATATGTATAATATAAAAGAAAAATATTAGGGATATATCTTGAGAGAATAAAACAGATTGTTTGAAGAATCATAAAACTCATGTATATGTCAAGGATCATAGTAATACCTATTTAATTAAATGCCATTTTTGAAGGTCATTGTTTAGATCACCCCACCTCCAACCCTCTTTCCCACCTCCTTTCTCTTACTATTCTTGGAGAGGAATATAGCTTAATGGTTAACAGCACAAGTTCTAGAGTCAGCTGCCTGCTTTGCCACTTATGAGCTAAGTAGCTGTGGGCAGGTCAGTTAAATTCTCTATACTCCCATTTCCTCATAAGGACAACTATAGTACCATATGGTTTTGGGGGGACAAAATGAGTTAATACATGTACATTGTTCTGATCACTGCCTGGGAGTGTTAGCTATTATTATTAGTGTTAGCTATTATCTCCTGAAGCTTTTTCTTCCAAGGGCCTTCAAATACAGCAAGGGCTATTAGGCTTCTAAAAGTCTGAAATATTTGTGTGTTTTTAGCATTATTTTTGATCAACAGTAACATATGTACAATATCAACAAGAAGTCAAATGATTAGAAAAATGGTTATTAATGTAAAACTTCAATCAAATACTAACGACTCCGGGGAGAAAAATAATGGGGGTGGGGGAGGAGAGAAAATATGACCTGATTTTCATAAATTTGACTTGGGCAAATAAGTATAAAATGTTAGAAGAGCTCATGAGTGGAAATCAAGGTTTGAATGTAGGAGTCAAAAATGTGCTTGTGGGGACATGATTACAGCCTTGCTGGTGCTGCACAGAATTAATGTTTGCAATCTCTGAAAGTGCTGAAGAAATCACAGATGGAATCAAGTGACTCAGCAAATCCTGTTAGAAGGTAATCATTCACTGAGTACTCTTCCAAATAAAGTGGATTGTTACCATAAATACAGACATTCAAAGCCTCTAATCAACTAGCTCTTGTATATTTATTGAGATCTTTAAAATCTTAAGTATATAAAAAATGGGCAGGTTAGGCTATAGTGAAACAGCTAATCTTATTAAGCATTATGGATTTAGCTCAGCTTCCAGCCCAGGTTTCAGAAATATAAAAAAGGTTTCAGTCGACTTAAAATATTATCTGATCTGTCTTTCCAAGCTGAGGTTGTAAAGATACTCTTCCTCTGTGGTGTCAAAGCAGAAGTCATCCAGTATGTGGAGGACATATCACAAACCAGAGTTAGTCATTATTTTGGGGTACTGAGCTGAAGTCAGACTTCTCCTAATGCACGTAAATAAAACCCATTTCACCTGATAATCTCTCTGAGCCTCAATTTTCTGAAGTATTTAAAATGCAGGGTCCCCTGATCCTAATCCAGTGCTCTTTCCCCTCTCACGCTACTTGTGGCTCTGCGAATGCTAATGAACAGCTTTCTTCTGAATCCATAAAAGGAAAAAACTGAAATTCCCCAGAACATAAGCAACTTCGTCTGGAATTAAAAGTTCAGCAATTTCACTTGAGATGGTTCAGGGAATGTATTTATGCTAGGCTAACCACACCCTACAAAGGGAGTGCTATGGGCCTGTGGCTTTATCTTGTGCATTAGGAATGCAATCTGTACTCATTGCATAACCACTGTACAATGCCAATTCCACCAGGCGAAGATATTATAGCTAAAATAGTATCTCAGGGAGAAGGAGATGAGGGGTAGGTGTATTTAAAGGCTGTGATTTTACATAACATATAATTTTTTTTTCCTGTAAAAGGTGATGGCATTACAAATCCAAAGAAGATCCACAGTTTTGCTTTTGCGCATCACTTATAATTTAAATGTGACTTTTTCCTGAAAATCCAAAAGTAGCAATTTATTATTTTTTTGTTTTGGTTGTTATTTTGTCCCTTAGATTCCACACGTGAGATCATATGGTATTTATCTTTCTCTGTCTGACGTATTTCATTTAGCAAAATACCATCCAGGTCCATCCATGTTGTCTCAAATGGTAAGATTTCATTCCTTTGATGGATGAGTAATATTCCACTATATTCTTTCTGTACTACATATTCTTTACTTAGTTATCTATTGATGGGCACTTGAGTTGCTTCCATATCTTGGATATTGTAAATAATGCTGCAGTGAACATAGAGGGGTGCATATAACATATCTTTTCAAATTAGTATTTTGAATTTCTTTGGATAACTACCAAGAAATGGAATTGCTGGGTCACAAGGTAGTTTATTTTTTACTTTTTGAGGAACCTGTTTTCCATAGTGGCTGCACCAATCTGCAATCCCACCAACAGTGCAAGAGGGTTCCCTTTTCTCCACATCCTCGCCAGCACTTATTTGTTGATTTATTGAAAGCGATTCTGACAGGTGTGAGGTGATATCTCACTGTGATTTTATTTGCATTTCTCTGATGATTAGTAACGTTGAGAATCTTTTCATGTGTCTACTGGCCATCTGTATGTTCTCTTTAGAGAAATGTCTATTCAGGTCGTCTGCCCATTTTTTAGTTGGATTGTTTGTTTTTTTTGGTGTTGAGTTGTATGAGTTCTTTATAAATTTTGGATATTAACCCTTTATCAGGTATATTATTGGTGAATATCTTCTCCCATTCAGTAGGTTGTCTTTTCATTTTGTTGATGGGTTTTGTTTTTTTTTTTTTGCTGTGCAGAACCTTTTTAGTTTGATGTTTTCCCACTTGTTTATTTTTTTCCCCTTGCCTGAGAACATATATCAGAAAAAACATTACTGGGCCTGCCGAGTGGCACATTGGTTAAGAGCTGGTTTGGGTTGCCAGCGGCCCCGGTTCGGATCTCACATATGAGGGCCAGTGACACTGCCCTCTACAGCTAAGATGGAGAACAACAGCTCCACCTGAAGCTGGGCTGTGCGACCCCCAGTGACGGTGTAGGCTGCAGGCCCTGCTGCAGTGGCTGCCATAGGCTACAGTGAATGGCCGGCAGCCAGCGTGAGTGGCTGGCAGCCAACATGAGCTGCCAATAGCTGCGGTGAGTGACCAACCAGAGGCCGGTGACCGATCTGCCTCATCCGGGAAGAGCGCAGTGATGATGCCAACGTGGGCCAGTGAAGCAACGTCCTCCGCAACTAAAGAACGAAAAGACAGCAACTTGTCTGTTCCCTTTCCCCGATTCCCCAACGCTGTTCCCCTCCCCCAATTCCCCAATAAAATCTTCAAAACAAAATAAAAAAAACATTACTAAGAGCAATGTCAGAGTTCACTGCCTATGTTTTCTTCTAGGAGTTTCATGGTTTTGGGTCTTACATTTAAGTCTTTAATCCATCTTGAGTTTATTCTTGTATATGGAGTAAGAAGGTGGTCCAATTTCCCCAATACCATTTATTGAATAGACTGCCTTTACCCCATTGTATATTCTTGCCTCCTATGTCATAGATTAATTTTTTTTTTGAGGGCAGTATCACTGGCCCTCATATGTGACACCTGAAGTGGGGCTGGTGGCTTCCCAAGCCAGCGCTTAACCACTGCACCACTTGGCCGGCCCTGTCATAGATTAATTGACCATATGGACGTGGGTTTATTTCTGGGCTCTCTATTCTGTTCCATTGATCTATGTGTCTATTTGTATGCAGTACCATGCTGTTCTGATTACTATGGCCTTGTAGGATAGTTTGATATCAGGTAGTGTGATACTTCCAACTTTGTTCTTCCTCAAGATTGTCGTGGCTCTTCAGTCTTTTATGGTTCCATATAACCTTTTTAGGATTGTTTGTCCTAGTTCTGTGAAAAATGCCATTGGTATTTTGATAGGGATTGCATTGAATCTACAGATTCCTTTGGGTAGTAGGAACATTTTAATAAAAATAGCAACTTAGAAAGAGTGTTGCTGCAACAACTCATGAAAAACAAAGTGAAAAATGGATACTTAGCATTTGCCAAGCAGCCATTCACTCAGTGTGACACAGCACCGAGGCCATGTGTGTTCCAGCTGATTTATAATCTAAATTAAATACAAACAAGGATGTATATGGCATGTAGAAGAAAATCTAAAAGCAATATATCATGAGGGAAGATGAAAAAAATCAACTTTATTTTTAGCATAAATTTGGATTATATTAGTTTCTTTAATGGAACATTCACCTCAGATTCCAAAGGTATAAATGGCTAGACAAGATAGTAATTATTGCTAATTACAGGCACTGTTCTGTAGAGAAGATCTCTAGAATATGTTCATCTTGTATAACTGTGACTTTATACCCACTGAGAAACTCTCCATTCCCTCTCTCATGCCCTGGCAACCACTATTGTATTTTCTGCTTCTGTAAGTCTATTTCATTTATTTATTTATTTATTTATTTATTTATTTATTTATTTATTTATTTATTTGAGGGCAGTGTCACTCGCCCTCATATGTGGGACCACAACCGGGGCTGCTGGCTTCCCAAGCCAGCGCTTAACCACCGCGCCACTCAGCCGGCCCAAGTCTGACTATTTTAGATACTTCACTTAAGTGGAGTCAGGTAGTATTTGTCCTTTTGTGACTGACTTATTTCACTCAGTATAATGTCTTCCAGTTCCACCCGTGTCACAAACGGCAGGATTTCCTTCTTTTTAAAAGCTGAATAATACTCCATTGTATGTATTTGATATTTTTTAAAAATCCATTTGTCTGTTGATGAATATTTAGGTTGTTTCCTTATCTTGGCTATTGTGAATAATGCTGCACTGTGCACTCAAAATTTTGCTAAGAGGGTAGATCTCATGGTAAGTGTTCTTAACACACACACACACACGCACAGGCACATGGAAACCTTGGAGGTGAGGGATGTTTATTACTTTGATTATGGTGATGGCATCACAGGTATACACCTGTGTATACGTCCAGGCTCATTAAGTTTTATGTATTAAATATATGCAGTTTTTGTATGTTAATTATGCTTCAATAAAGCTGTAAAAAAAATTAAAATAAATTTAAGATGATCTGGAAATGGTATAATCAGAATTCTTCTGGGTCAAATTTTTATAAGGACAACTTCCAAGCAGTTATCCATTAAACAAGTCATAATATGCAGGGAAGGATAGAAAGAATCCAAGACAAAACGTCCTTAAAAGCTGTACCTTAATCCACTTGATGACACTATTCTCAAAAGACCTGTGGATACTGAACTAATACATAAGTATGAATATCATATATTTAACTTTGAAGTAAACAGGGATGGCCATAGTATACTAACTCCCTATTAAACTTAATTATTGCTTGAGTTTTGATTATAAAGGTCTGCATGACCTATATACACCAGGGTAAATAGCTTTACTTTTCTGCAGCCAGTCATCTACAATAGTAAAAAGTAACATGTGCTACATAAAGAAAAATCTTTTAAAATGTTCAAGATACTACCTTACTCATTTGTGTATGAAATTGCTTAGATCTGGGTCTTCCTAATAGTATACATAAGAACTAAGCTTTCAAAGTCTTTTCCAGAGTACGGTTTTAGAATATCAGTACATTTAGCATTTTTGAACAACTCTTTGAATAAATTGTTGCAGCCACTATGGAAAATAGTATGGAGGTTCCTCCAAAAATTAAAACTAGAACTACTATATGATCCAGAAATTCCACTTCTGGATATTTATCTGAAGAAATCTAAAACACTATATGCAGGGCCGGCCGAGTGGCGCAGTGGTTAAGCGCTGGCTTGGGAAGCCAGCGGCCCCGTTCAGGTCCCACATATGAGGGCCAGTGACATTGTCCTCAAAAACAAACAAACAAAAAAACAAATAAAAGATATATGCATCCATATATTCACTGCAGCATTCTTTATAATAGCCAAGATATGGAAGCAACCCAAATGTCCATCAACAGACAACTCGGTAAAGAAGATGTGGTACAAATATAGAATGGAATATTAATCATCCATAAAAAAGAATGAAACCTTGCCACTGTGACAACATGGATGAACCTAGAGGGTATTATGCTAAGTGAAATAAGTCAAACAGAGAAAGACAAATATAATTTCACTTTTATGTAGAATCTAAAAAACAAAATAAATGAACAACAAAACACAAATTCATAGATACAAAAAACAAATTGGTTGTCATCAGATAGGACCAGAGTGAGAAACGTAAAAGGGATTAAGAAGTACAAATTGCCACTTATAAAACAGTCACAGGGGCCCCACTGAGTGGCTCAATTGGTTAAGAGCTCGAGCTCTGAGCAACAGGGTCACTGGTTTGATTCCTACATAGGCCAATGGGCTGTGCCTGAGCCGAGCTGCCAATAGGTGGCAGGATGTCTCAGCTCACCAGCTGAGACATGCTCCTAACAACAAGGTTGCCAGTTCGACTCCCTCATGGGATGGTGGGCTATGCTCACCCGCAACTATGATTGGACACAGCACCTTGAGCTGAGCGGCCATGAGCTGCCAACAGGCAGAGGGATGGTGACTGGACTTGGAGCTGAGCTTGCTGCACCCTCCACAACTAAGATTGAAGAACAACAACTTGGCTGTTCCCCTTCCCCAATTCCCCAATAAAATCTTTGAAAAAATAAAATAAGTCACAGGGGGCCGGCCAAGTGGCGCATTGGTTAAGCGCTGGTTTTGGGATGCCAGCGGCCCCGGTTCGGATCCCACATGAGGGCCAGTGACACTGCCCTCTACAGCTAACAACAGCTCCACCTGGAGCTGGGCTGTGCGAGCCCCGGTAATGGTGTGGGCTGCAGCCCCTGCTGCAGTGGCTGCCATAGGCTACAGTGAGTGGCCCGCAGCCAGCGTGAGCGGCTGGCAGCCAAGCGTGAGCTGCCAATAGCCGCGGTGAGCGACATCCAGAGGCCAGCGACCGATCTGCCTCATCCGGGAAGAGCGCAATGACGATACCAACAGTGAAGCAACATCCTCCGCAACTAAACTGAAGAACAAAAAGACAGCAACTTGTCTGTTCCCCTTCCCCGATTCCCCAACGCTGTTCCCCTCCACCAATTCCCCAATAAAATCTTTAAAAAAAAAAAAAAAAAAAAATAAGTCACAGGGATGTGAAGTACAGCATAGGAAATATAGTCAATAACATTGTAATACTTACATATATATGGTGTCAGATTGGTATTAGACTTATGGGGTGACCACTTCATAAGGTATATAAATGTCTAATCACTATGTTGTGTACCTGAAACTAATATAATGTTATATGTCAACTGTAATTGAAAAATAAATTTTAAAAAATAAAGGGGCATCTGAAATTTAAAAAAAAAAGTCTTTGAAGAGAGGAACTGTGCCTAACTTTTGTGCTTCACATCAACAGGTATATAGCAAATAATCTGTTGATTATGTACAGTCTCACTGGCTCAACCAGTTGACCTCTTATTACTCACTGGGTATCTGGTAGCTCAATGCCTCTGTTTAGCATCCAGAAACAATCACCTGTAGTAAACAGAGAACTTTAGACATAGCCTTAATCATACCTGTTAGCAGTCACTGGGATGTAAAAACTACCTTCTTAATTTTTCAGTAAATGTTTTGGGAAACTTACGTGTTATATGACTTTTAAAAAGCTGTTTAACCAGAATGACTAATAAAAGAAAAGAAATCTATTAATCTAATTTGAAAAAATAATTCCATAGATTTGACTTTAATTTTGAAGCTATTTTTTAAATAAACACTTGTTAACTTAATTGTTGAATATTGAAGCAAATACTCAAATGTTTAAGTAACCTTATACATTTGGCTTACAATGGTTGTATATGTGTATTTCTAAACTATCAGTGTTATAATTTACTCAGATCACTGCTAATAAATATTAGAAGGTACTTGAGGAAGCTTTCCCTTCTATGTAGTCAGCTGTTGTTTTTTCTTAACAGAAAAGATGGATCAAGAGATAAAAGTAGCAGACATGAAACTCACACCACATGTGATATGACAAATGAGGGGTGTGCCAGCTGCTACAAGAAGCTCATGGAAGCTGTGTACATTTTATAAATATCTTTTAATTAAAGTATTTGATTTCAAAGATATACTGCAGTTCCTCAAATATCACATTAGTCAACAGCTGAACTAACATTTACAAGAAAAGCCCTAAGTTTTATGTCATTTAAACACAAAACTTCTGAGTCCTCCTCTATCAGCTTATATTTTCAAAGAATTATTAGGTCCCACTAACCTAATAAAGGTAACAGAAAAACAAAAAGCCAGGTTATTTATTTTCATTTAGTTCTAATTACAGAAGTATCTCCTTTGTCCAGGAAAATCTTAAGAAGATATATGGTGTAATACTATTTAAAACATTAGCTACTCTCTTGAAGATTACACCAAACATGTCAATAATTATAATTACTATAGCTATCATTTAATTCCATCTTATGTCAATATTTAATGAAATTTACAGAAAATAAGTAGTTTACATAATTTACCAGAGTATAATTTCTAATTATCACCAGAAACTTTTAAAACAAACTTTAGCTGTTTCAGATTGTGATGATTTGTTGAATGAAGTCATTATACATATTAATCTAACTACAGTAAGTCCCAGACTAACGAACATTCGAGTTGCGAACTTTCACAGATACCAACGGACCTCAAGTTACGAACATTCGTAGATGCAAACAAATCACGGAAGTAGCTACATGTCTGCTCATGTCAGTTCACTTCATGCAATCCCCTATATGCAGTTGTTGTACTGTACTATACCACCATTTTAAGGTATGTGTAAAAGACAAAATAGTTTATTTACAGTATTTGTGTGTGTTTAGTTTTTTATGCTTTACATTGTATACATGTGTCAAAGGTGTATCAGACTCACTTTCTCAATACGAATGAATCCGACTTACATACTCCCGGAATGAAACTTGTTGGTAAGTTGGGGACTTACTGTAGATGGATTCACTTAAAGCAGAACTGACTAAATTATTAGACAAAGGCAACAATAAATGGTCCTTAATCAATACTATCATTCTTAAAAACCTCACAGATTTACTTTGTTCCAATTGCTATGTAGTCACCTTTCAAAACTAATTTTATCTTTATATTAAAAAGGTCATAAATGACAAAAAAACAAGAAACAAAAACTTAAATATTTAAAAATCTTTAACTAGAAGGCAACTAACAATGTTCAGTTAATCTGATTTGCTGCTAATTGGCTCAATAAGTGTGAGTGAAAGAAAACAAAACTATACTAGATTAAATCACCAAGAACTTATGTGAAAAATAAAGTTTAATTTTTGTTCTTTAAAACATTTAAATGGTACTTTATGAAAGCAAGCCAATATAAAATGTAATCTTACAGCTGATGAAGACTAAGGAATTTTGCCTAGTTAGTAGTTAAAAACAATAATATATTATAGGAGAATAATATTCAGTAATAGCGTCCCCATGTGTAAGAAAATCGCCCTCCCTTTACTCTGCATGGCTATAATAATCTTTATGGTTGATGATAGCATAAGATAGTAGGTTGAGCCTAGGCATAGGATCGCATTCATATATGTGTATACACACACACACACACAGTTAGCTTTACCTACTTCTGTTGCTGTTATTCAGCATTAATTTTATTTCTCCAATTTTAGCATTACATTGCCTCCAGGACAAAATGCAGATTATTTTTTAATTAAGAATATAGAACCTAAAGAACACTTATTTAGGCAGAAGAGCAATTTATTCAGTTAGATGCATCTCAATAAATAGACTCTGTAGAAAATGTTTTGAGTGATCAGGTTATTAGGAACTGATTTATTTGGATAGGGATGTATCTTAAAAATCAAATCTTAAGTTATATACTGACTCAGTTTTTATGTATAGCTTAATATTATGTCAGTTTCATATATAAGGAATGAACTACTGTTTATTTAGAAAATTATGTTTGATGGCTAGAGGAAATACGCCACAGTATAAAAATAGAAATTTTGTTCCCAAATACTTAGGATGATTTAAACAAATCTGTTTCTTTTCAAAATACAAAAATTACATTTTCCCTTATAAGCTCTCTTCTTAACATTAAAAATAAAATAGGTAATGATTTAGCAATGGTCAAAGAAAACAGAATCCTATGTTAAGAATGCTTCAAAAGTAATTCATAAATATTTTTTTGGCCTCTTCCAATATCTCCACAGAAAATTAACAATAACTGCTCAGAACATAAAGCCTTGGCCCGGCCGAGTGGCGCGGTGGTTAAGCGCTGGTTTGGGAAGTCAGGGCGGTTCGGGTCCCACATATGAGGGCCAGTGACACTGCCCTCAAAAAACAAACAAATAAGCCTTAATAGGAAAAAAAATTTTTTTTCAGTTACTTTCAAGCTTTTCCAGTGTATGGAAAGCAAGAAACAATATACCAATAGCAATATGTAGAGTATAAATCCATTCATATTAAAAAAAAATACATACATATAGACAAAAATCTGGAAAGAAAAACATAATTGTTCCTCTAGGTGAATGAGATTATGGGTATTTAATTTTCCTTTTATTATTCTACTTTCATAAAGAGGTATGAACTACTTTTGTAATTTAAAAAAGGAATTTATAGGAAAAAAAAACACTATTTTACATGATTCTTAATCATTTTAAGATAAAAGCAGAAGAGAAACACAAACACCAACAGGATACCCTCAATTCCAAGAAAATACATGTATTTTACACATTAAATGAAAATATCTCAATGTTGCACTGTCTAGTATAGATAGTCCTCACTTTCATGGATCTTGTGTGAAATGTAGAAATCATACAACAGAAAAATAAATGTAACAACCTCTAAGAATCAAATACATTTTAGCTAAGGTTTTATTTTGTTGTAGCACGAATATTTATAAATCAATTTCCTAAAACAAAAAAGTCAGAGAAGAAAACTGATATTTTTATTCTAGAACTACTCATTTTTAGCTGTCCCACTATCACAAGTAGCTTTGGATTACTAAATTACTTCCTCATACAATGTATGCACAAAGATGTCACACCCTTGCATTTATGCCTACTACTTGCCAGGTTTGTGCTGGGGACCGGGCATGTGTCACAAGGGCACATAGTCTCTGGTCTCATTAAACTGTCAGTCTAGATGGGAAGACAGATAATAAGCAACTACAAAACACTAATAAGTAGTGTTCAGAGAACAAGGTCGAGACGGGAGTTATGACTGAGACCTCTAACAGCTGTCAGAGAAGGCTTCTCAGAGGAAGTGTGTTTAAGCTGAGACCTGAAGGCTAAGAAAAGTGGTAACTGTGGGAACTTGTGGGAGAAGTGTTCAGACAAATGGAGCATTTGCAGAGAAAGTGTAATGTTTTCTGGAGATGGAAACAAGTTCATTCTAGCTGGAGCATTGGCAGGGGAGGAGGTATTGTCGAGAGATTATAAATCAAACTGTTCAGATTCTCCTAAAATAAGAGTCCTTAAGGAGTGACATGGTAATATCATGCTAAGGGCTTTCCAGACTATGCCAGGGCAGCATGCAAGGAGAGATTGTAGGGATGCTGGGCCAATGCCAGAGTAAGAGGCTGCTGGAATAATGTAGATAAAGGTAATGGCAGGAGAGGTGAAGAGATGTAGAAAAGATGAGAGAAATTCAGAGGGGAGAGGGTGTACCAACAGGATTTGTAAGTGATTTGGAGATGATTCAAAGATGACTCACAAGTTTTTGGCTTGATAATTTTTTGCTGATATTAGGGCTATTCAATGAGAATGGAAACCCAGGATCCACCAAGAACAGACATTTTGTCCCTGTGTGTGTGTGTTGGGGGGGAGCGGGTGGGGGTTGGTGGGGGAGAGTGGAGGTGGAGAATTAGGTCAATTCTGGATATATTGAATTTAGGATTATCTACAAGATATCCCAATAGATGTTTCCAGGAGACAATTGGATATATAATTTATGAGCTAAGAGTTAGGTTTAGGACAAGATATGTATTTGAGAATGACAATCATACAATTCAATGTTTTCTCAACCTTTAGAAAACAATCCATGTCCATTTGATCAACCGCAAAGCGGCCTTCCTTCAGCCCCCAAAATAAGAACAATTAATGTAGATGGTAAAGGAAGCCATGTGAAAAAACTTTTTTCCCCCCAGGGAAATGGTAGAGTGAGAAAAGACTGTAACACATAAACTTGAACAACAATGTTTAAGGAACAGGACGATGAACCTTCGAGAGACTAAAAGTGACTTGGTTTCTCCCCTTTACTGGTTTCTTATTATCTATTCTAAGTAGCCAAAAAGGAATCTGGAGGCTAAGGGGAAAAGATAAGCCTCTGCTAAACCTTTTGTAAGTTTGAGAACCTTCATTCTTCCTGCTGTTGCTGAGACTTAGCTGCAGCTGTACAGAGAGAACTGGTGAGTACACTCAAGGGCGAGTTGAGAGGTTAAGGTTGGTCCTCATTCACTTGTTCAACTAATTTTATACAAAGGGCTAATGAAGTTTTTTTCCTTTTTTTTTTTTTTTTAAACAAAAGTAGAAAAGCAAATGGATACTAACTCGGGCTCCTGACTCTTGGAAGGCAAGGTCTAATTCCAGTCCAGGCTCCATGATGCAGGTTTGGTTGATAAATGCAATACAGTAATTCTAGAAGCAAGTAATTCTCATAATTCAGGGTATTCCAGCAGGATGCCCATGATAACTCTTTCTTACCCTAGAAAATACTTTGGATCAACTCTTCTTAGCTTTGGTATAAATCCAGAATGTCACAACACTCTTGCCCAGGTCCAGGACGTTAAAAAAAGAGAAAAATCCAGGTTTAAATCTGAATGAAAACACAGACTACTATAAAGCATAAAAATTAATATTAGTTCAAGGTTATTTGGGGGCTGAATCTTTATTCAGATTCCTGGCATCTCCCATATGAAAACTTCATAGTTCGGAGAATAATTTGTATATCAATGTAATACTATATAACAAGCTTTGCTATGAAAACTACTGGCAGCTGTGGGGCTGCCCTTTCATAACTACACAGTAACTATGTTATTTTGTGTTTTATGATTAGTCTATAAAAGAAAATACTGTGGTATACACAGTTGACTTTTTTTTTTTTTGAGGGCAGTGTCACTGACCCTCACATGTGGGACCCGAACTGGGGCCGCTGGCTTCCCAAGCCAACGCTTAACCACTGCGCCACTCGGCTGGCCCACACAGTTGACTCTTGAACACAGGTCTGCACTCTGTGGGTCCACTCATATATGCAGATTTTTTTCAATACTGTAAATGTATTTTCTCTTCCTTATGATTTTAATAACATTTTTCCTCTAGTTTAATTATAACAGTATACAATACATATAACATACAAAATGTTAATTGATTATAAGTTACTGGTATGGCTTCCAGTCAATAGGTTATTAGTAGTTAAGTTTTGGGTGAATCAAATTATATGCAGATTTTTGACTGCAGGAGGTGTACTGTGTTTTATACTTAATTTTACTGGTTTGATTTTAGCATACTGTTAAATGAAAAATCTGACCCAGAAAAAATTATGACTATAATATTTGAAATATTTTAAATACAGCACTGGAAAATGTACTTAGTATACTAGGTATATGATATACAGTGTTTTATTGTTATACTTAGTGCTATTATTGAATCAATCCCAAGCTACACTACAAATTAGAAGCATACAGTGTTTAGGGAGGAATTTTTTATTCTATATTCCTGTTACAGAATGAAAAAGGAGGGGAAACAGTGTGTCACAAAGTTTTATGACAATTTTCACAGCTAGAATTGGAAATTAAGGAAAAAAGAATAACCTACCTACAAATGTCCTGCAATACTATTTCCATCTGAAGTAATCCAGGCAATAAAAATCTGTATTGAAAGATAAGAAGTAATGCATCCAAATGGATCACTCCAGTTGAGTCAGCTGCTTGTATTTCTATTTTTTTCCCTTTAAATTGACAAAGGCAACTGACATTACCAGCTTGTTCTTAAACAGGAAGAAAGATAACTGAGCATAACTAACAAAATAACTTATATTTGGCTTTTTCAGACTTCTTGACTAATTTAAGTAAATAAACATTTAAATGATTTCTATTATCAGTATTTAATAGCTACTCATTACTCAAATCAGTTATCCATTAATGTTAGTTATATTAATATCTTGCCAAATATAGAAATGTTCTAAGTTTGAGAAAACTACTATTTCAAAGGCCAGAAATATAGCCTTGAACCCACATGACGATTTTTTAGATTAGCACCTGACATGTACCAAGTATGTTTAGGGGGATTAGGAATTATTTCCTATGTAGCCCTTAGATTTCAGTGCTGATATTCATGATTAACCAAAGTGGATCTAGATATCCAAATTCTTGCATCTCAGGATTCGTGTAAATAATCTATGTCAATTATCTCTGAAATTGCTACCAAAAGACTAATTTTGAAAACCATCTAATCATGCCTGCTTCGGAACTTTTAACCCTTACTCTGATCATGATCACTCATTACAAAATCCTATCACTTCATTCTTAGTAGAAACAAATTACTTGATTATAACCCTCTATCACCTTGATAAACTACCTGTCCTTAGACTTGCAAAGTTAGCAAAGTCCAGGACAGAAAACCTAAGAAGGTAGAAGAGGTAGTAAGGCATAGAGACCTTGGGTAGTCCCTCAGTTCTGTATACTGCTTAGCAGTACAGCAACAAATGAGCAATGACAGACAGCAATTGTGCTAATCTAGGTCAATACAACAGCCAAAATACTTTGTAAACACTTTCTTTGGCTCTTTCTGGAGATCAACACTGTTCTGATTAAATAGCATGAGAAGAGCTTCATAGCAACAGAGGTGTTCAACAATGTTTACTTAGAGCTAACATCCTTTACCCAAGAATCTTAACAATCACCTAATACTAGTCATAACTCAGTAACTGAAAGAGGTAGGTACTAAGGCAAGCTGCGAGGGCCACAGAAATTAGGAGTGTGTGCTACTGAACAATCTTTGTGAACTAAAGGTTCTGCTGCCTTTTATGCTCCGAGTATGTAAAATGGTGTTATCCACTCGCCTTCCAACAAACTCGAGGGCTGGCTGAGTGGCTTAGTTGGTTCAGAGCTCGCTCAAGCGTGCGAGCTGAGCTCTAAGCAACAGCAGTTCGATGCCCAGCCCGAGCTGAGCTGCCACTAAGCTGCCAACAGGTGTCAGGATGACTCAGCTAAAAAAAAGAAAAAAAAAAAAAAACCAAACTCCAACTTAGGCACAAGGGCTGTGTTAACAGCATAGTGCCTGTTCTTACTGTTCCACTTGTATTTGTACTTAATTTTTACTGGTTAGATTTATTGAAGTTTAATGTTTAGAAGGTACGGTTTAGTCAATGATCTTATCCAGAGAAAATTGACACAGTATTTTACATATATTATTTTTAATATTACTTTAAATATTAGATTAAAAGTCTATAGTTATCACATATACCAATTATTTGAGTTATCTTTCAATTTGAGTGAAGGGTTTATGCTAAGCTCTACACGCCTTGTGACCAAGAGCTGAATTTGGGAGATGGGTGACTAAGAGAAGGTGCAATCTGTAGCCGTGAATAAGTTGTGGGTGTGTGTAAAGTTAATGAACTTATAAAAGGCTCCAGCTCCTGTCCTTAGCCTCACTAGCTCCATGCTCTGAATTAACTGGTTCAAACTGTTAGATTAAACAGTGATAACTAAAGGAACAGGAACAAAGAAAGGTTATATTTCATCATCTTAAGGTTTCACAGGGATGACGCAGGTTTCCGATTCAAATTCCTACCTCCTGAAGATTGACTTCTTAAATAACTCAGCTTTCAAATCAGAGAAGTGCAGTAATCTGAAATTATTCTCGAGACTTAAGAAAATAGCCAATTACTACAAATGATGTTCACTGCAAGGAATAACACATAGCTATATGAAATGTAGCTACAAAGAGAACTCAGTGAAAGGTAACATTTTTAATATTTTTAAAGCAAGAAAGATGCTTGTTTAGGATTCACATCAGTAGTCACCAATTAGGTAAATGCTAAAGACATTCAAGTGCTTGAAGGATTACTGCATAGAAATTTGATGACTAAACAATCTTTGCTCAGATGCCTCTTGGGCTCATTAAAGATGAGATGATGTATGAACCAATAGTGGTATTTAAATCCCAATCATTTTCAAGACAGGCTAAGATATACAGCTGTGAAGACATTCCAGAAGTGGGTTGACACTAAAAATGGTATTTAAAACAAAAAAAGACCTCACATAGTCTGTTGGCATTGCATACCAACCATTGGAGGAGGTAGTAATATAAAGTGTTGGAATTTAAAATACAAAGTCAGCACTAACTGTAAACATTTCTAAATCATTGTTTGTAATTCTTTAAAATACGTAATGAAAAAGAATTAGAATTCATATAAAATCAGAATTTAAAAAGCAAAAAATAGAAATATTTAGTGAATTTACTCAAATGAAGGAAGCTTAAATGATACAGAACTGAAAATATTAGAAACCTATATACAATAGAAAGTGAATATAAATTAGCCAACTCCATGAACATTTCCAGCGAAGCATTCATACAAATACATATTCACCTTTTCTTTTACATAGGAATAGTACATACATACATGACATAATGAGTCTGGCAAAAACATCGGAGATATTAAAAATATTCTCAAGTTTTAAAGATGGTGCAGAGTAAGTTTTAACAACAACATTCTATATGAATGGAAGCCCCTGATTTGAGCACGATTTTATCATGCCAGAAGCATGGTTGGTTTTAATTTTTTTAAAACAGACATTGGTATCATACACATTGGCTTATTAATTAAGGCATTTTGTATACACAGTATCTCAGGGTGGACAAAAATCTTTTAGTACTGATTGTTATGATGTTTTAAACTGTCCAAGTCTTTTCAACATAAGAAAATAGCTGCACACATTTGAGTGTTTTCTCATAAAACACAATCTTAAAAAAAGTAATGATGATTGGTCTTTGTGGTTCCTAGTAATAACTTGTCTTATGTTTTTCACATAGTATAAAGTATATTCTTATGCAGGATTGCATTAAAATCCAGTAGTTCTTAAACAATGTCACCAAATAACCATATAAATCCCAAACACAGCAAAGGTGAACAATCTTCATAGTGCACTTTCACCTCATTGAAGTTGAAGCTGCTCCTTTTGGATATTTTTCCACTTCAATGTGAAGCAGATTGTTAGGGTTTCATTAGTGGTTTCATTATGTGGTTTAAAATAAAAAAGGTTTTGATTTCTTCCACAGTTCACAGTTCTCCGATGAGCCATTTTGGAAATCATATAGTCCAGGCATGTTTTGAATAACCAAATGTTCTTTACTAGATGAAGTCTCTCAATGCAACTGTAATAAATAAGCATCTACATCCTTAGGGAATAAAACAAAAACATTTTATTAGCTAGTACAGTAAATACAAATATAAACAACCCATTTTCTCTCCCTTTTCGTTACTTGATTTACCTTAGTTTCCCTTTATATCCTTTTGAGGGTAAAAGATGTGTCTTACTCAATTTTTTAATCTGCACTTGTTTAGCACAGGGCCTGGCACACAGCATGTGCTCAATAAATGTTTTGCTAAGCACTGAGTAAATGGTTTGGTTCCTATGATCAAGCAATTCTACTTTTATAGCTGGGCAAGATCATTAAATTGTTCACAGTAATTCCTTCAGCACTATGTAAACTCTAAGCTAGTTTGATGACAGCCTCTCTTTCTGATTTCTATCCTCAAAGGAAATTACAACTGAGGGTTTAATATTGTAAAAGAGGTTTTATCATAGCTTAAGGAACTTCGTAGAACTTTTAATCACTCAATATTGTCTTTATCTTAATCTCATATTCTCAGCTTCACGTTTATAAAGCTTCTCTATAAAAACTTAAAACCAAAATCCAAGGAAACAGTAATTTTTCAGCTTTATTACCAAGACTATAAGACCACTACAGAACAATGTGATATATCATGTATGCTCAAAAAGTATTCCACTTTTTATCCACTTTTACTTTATTCCCCCACTTCAATTAGCAAAAGAACAACAGAAAAAAAACTGCGGGGAAACTGATTTCTGTTTATAAGATTTTTTTCATCATTAAGAAGAATTCTACAAAGTATTGTTTATTGAGAAATTCTTAAAGACTCCACCAAAAAGCTATTAGAAACAATAAACAAATACAGTGAAGTTGCCGGCTACAAAAATCAACGTACCAGAATCCATTGTGTTCCTATATACTAACAATGAAATTTCAGAAAAAGAAATGAAAAAAACAATTCCTTTTGCAGCTGCAACAAACAGAATAAAATACCTAGAAATAAACTTAATCAAGAATGTGAAGGACCTATACACTGAAAACTATCAGACGTTTTTAAAAGAAATCAAAGAAGACACAAAGAAATGGAAAAATAGTCCATGTTCATGGATTGGAAGACCACATAGATAAAAAAGTCATATTACCCAAAGCAATTACAGATTTAACGCAATCCACATCAAAATCCCAATGGCAGGCCGGCTGAGTGGCATAGTAGTTAAGAGTTGGCTTGGGACGCCAGTGGCACCAGTTCGGATCCCACATATGAGGGCCAGTGACACTGTCCTCTAAAAAAATTTTTAAAAATTAAAAAAACAAACAAAAAAACAAAATCCCAATGGCATTTTTTAAAGAAATAGAATGAAAAAATCATTAGATTTGTATGGAATCACAAAAGACCCCAAAATGGCCAAAACAATCATAAGAAAAAAGAATAAGGCTGGAGGTATCACATGCCTTGACTTCAGCTTATACTACAGAGCAACAATAATCAAATCAACATGGTATTGGCAAAAAAACAGACACACACAAACCCATGGAATAGAACTGAAAACCCACCAATAAACCCACATAAATATGGACAGATAATTTTCGACAAAGGAGACAAAAACATACAATGGAGAAAAGAAAGCATCTTCAATAAATGGTGCTGGGAAAATTGGAAAGCCACGTGCAAAAGAATGAATCTAGATTGCTATCTGTCACCATGTACCAAAATTAATTCAAAATGGATCAAAAGACCGAAACGTAAGACCTGAAACAATAAACTGCATAGAAGAAAGCATAAGCACTAAACTTATGGACCTTGGGTTTAAAGATGATTTTCTGAATTTGACCTCAAAGGAAAAGGAAATAAAATCTAAACTAAATGAATGCGACTATATCAAACTAAAAAGCTTCTGCACTGCAAAAGAAACCATCAACAAAACAAAGAGGCAACCAAGCGAATGGGAGAAGATATTTGCAAACAATGCCTCTGATAAGGGGCTAATATCCAAAATATATAAGGAACTCATACAACTCAACAACAAAAAGACAAACAATCCAATTAAAAAATGGGCAAAGAGGGCCGACCAGGTGGCTCAGCTGGTTAGAGCTCAACAGGGTCACTGGCTCTGAGCAACAGGGTCACGGGTTCAATTCCCACATGGTCCAATGAGCTGCGCCCAAGCTGAGTGGCTGCTGAGCTGCCAACGGGCGGCCAGATGACTCAGCTGGTTAGAGTGCATGCTCTTAACAACAAGGTTGCCGGTTGAATTCCCACATGGGATGGTGGGCTGTGCCCCCCAACCCTGCAGCTAGATTGAAAGTGGCAACTGGACTTAGAGTTGAGCTGCCCCCTCCACAACTAAGATTGAAGGACAACAACTTGACTAGGAGCTGATGGGTCCCGGAAAAACACAATGTTTCCTTCCCCAATAAAATCTTTTAAAAAAAAATGGGCAGAGAACATGAACTGAAACTTCTCCCAAGATGACATACAAAAGGCCAACAGATAAATGAAAAAATGCTCAACTTCACTAGCTACTAGGGAAATGCAAATCAAACCCACAATGAGATATCATTCACTCCTGTTAGAATGGCTATCATCAAGACAAATAAGTGTTGGAGAGGCTGTGGAGAAAAAGGAAACCTCATACACTGTTGGTGGGAATGTAGATTGGTACAGCTGCTATGGAAAACAGTTTGGAAGTTCTTTTAAAAATTAAGAATAGAATTTCCATATGACCCAGCAATCCCTCTCCTGGGTATCTACCCAAAAAATCTAAAAACATTTATTGTAAAGATATATGTGCTCCAATGTTCACTGCAGCTTTATTTACGGTGGCCAAGACATGGAAACAACCAGTGTCCTTCAACAGATGATTGGATAAAGATGTGGTATATATACACAATGGAATACTATTCTGTCAGAAGAAAAGGTGAAATAGTGCCATTTGCAACAACGTGGATGGATCTTGAGGTTATTATGCTAAGCGAAGTAAGTCAGACAAAAAAATCAAGAACCATATGACTTCATTGATATGTGGGATATAAAACAGAAAACAACAAAGGAACAGACAAACAAACAAAAACTAATAGACACAGGTTTTAGTGGTTACCACAGGGTAAGGGAGGGGTGGTAGAAGAAGGTAAAAGGGTTTCAAATATATGGTGATGGAAGGAGAATTGATACATAATGTGATATACGGATGATGTATTATAGAACTGAATACTTGAAACCTATGTAATTTTAATAACCATTGTGTTACCAATAAATTTAATTAAAAAAAATTACAAAGTAAAATTATAAACAGTGGTAATACTCTTACTTGATATATCATTTTGCTTCTTTTCTTGAAGTATCCCAGAAGATTTTTACAAGTCAGTCCATAACGTATACCCTCTTACTTAGAATATTATATTTTTTTAACCAAAAAATGCTTATATATTTCTGGCTAATATACATTTATGATAGCAGTTTGCTCAGTAAAAGAATGGAAATATTTCTTAACAATGATATTTTTTCTGCAATTATATGTATTTTAGGTTTTCTAGAGTTTAACTATTAAAATCCAAACTAGCAATGTACCTTTTCCTTTAAGAGGCAAGCAAATCAATAAATACTAATGTCAAATCATACTGTGATTTGAACAGTTTACTTTGCCAAAGAGCATGATACTAGCAAAAGCCAAGTAAAAAAATAATAGCCCCAAACCATTTAACTGTATTCCTCACTTCTTGCTTCCTGAGTGTCTTTTGTATACATTCCTTACCTGGATTTTTAACGTTTTAAAAAATATTTTTATTAAATTGGAACAAGGTCATTAAATAAACTCTAGCACATTATTTTTGTGGCTGTATGTGAAACGCATTCAATGACTAATAATTCTTGTGTTCCCTGCCAAACTAACATTCATATCCAGAAGACACTGGCAAATATGAAACTGATTTTAGACCTTAGAATACGGAATTATTCTGCCTAAAAGATTTGGAAGAATTCATTTATAAATGCATAATACTATTGGGTTGTCAGAAAAGTCGTATTTTTTTCTATGTTTTTCATTGCAAAAATGCGTCATAACATTTCCGACAACCCAATAAAATATTATTTCTAAATTTTAAGTAAGCTTAAGTATTGATTTTAACCTTAAATTTTAAAGCTTAAATATAGATTACCTTAGCTATATTACCAGTATATCCTGGAACCAAAGTAAGATGGTTTTCTTGTTCCCACAATCCACTTAATTGCTCTTTTAAAATCTGAATATTTCTAGGAGATAAAAAGAAAAATGAGAATAAAAATATAATATGATATGGATTTTGGTAGTAAATATTTTTAATGAAAAATTCCAAAATTTTCAAGTATTTATCAGAGAAAATTATACTATTTGAAGTCAAGCAACTCTTTAAAATAGTACATACCAATCACAGAAATTAAAGGTTACATAGTTGTTAAAGCAAGTAAGAAAACAACAAGGCATTTGAAGCATTTTGGACACCTGTTCTTGTATATGAAGTGGGAAATTTTGGGAGACTATAGGTTTTAGAATTGTAATCCTCCACTGTAGTCTCAGGTTAATGTGTAGTAAGCCATAGGACCTACAGGATGTCTCCATTCCTGTGTCTCAGTACTTACTCCACCAAAGGCCATTGCCTTTTCTCTCCCTTACTCATTACAGTGACATGAGGGTTAAACCACTGCTGTGCTTTTGCCTTTTAAAATGAGAAGTAGGGTTCTCCTAAAAAAGATACAAGGGGGTTACTGGGCTCTGGAATTCAACTTCCATATGTAATTTTCACATGAACAGTATCCTAATTTACTATTTTTCTGAAAATGAAGAGAATAAATACAGAGTGCCAAAAAAATGTATACACACTTTAAGAATGGAAAACTGTACTAAAATTGTAATATTCAACATATACCAATAATAAAAGATGAATACAAGTCACGCTTGACTTATGCAATTAGAAGACGTGATCAAAGTGGTTACCATCAGTGACCCGACACTTCTGATTACGGTGAACTACTGCTTGAGCAACACTGACCAAAGTGTCCACTGATATACATTTTTTTTGGCACCCCCAGAATTATACACTGACGATAATGGAATAAAAACATCACCGAGGGCCAGCCGAATGGCGCGTTGGTTAAGCGCTGGCTTGGGAAGCCAGCAGCCCTGGTTCGGGTCCCACATATGAGGGCCAGTGACACTGCCCTCAAAAAAAAAAAAAAAAAAACATCACCGAGTTTAATCAAGCTGCTTTTCTGAAAAAATTTTAGTAGCATGAGGTTATCTTTAAAGGTATACTCACCCATCATTTATAATTTCTGTTTTGGAAGATAGTTCTGACCACCACCTTTTTATGACCGCTTGTAGCCAGTTTAAACCAACTATTATATACCTGAAATGACATTTTGTTACAAAATTCAAGTGTTTTCATCCAAGAAGCCTTTACAAAAGAAGATTCTCCCCCCTACTCAAAATATACACACACTGATTTTTCCCTCTTCTAAAAAATTTATTTCACCACTTTCACAAAACCATTTTATGTAACTTGTTTATAGATGCTTTTGTAATTGTTATTTAGTCACTTCATATTCTTTTTCTAATTGGAATATAAGCAACTTGCAAATTAAATCCATGTATGTCTCATGGAGCTCAGTTTACTACTATGCCCTCACAAGGCACAAAACCAAGGATGTTTGAAGAAAGAAATGAATTGAGATGCAGATTACCACTTACTCTTCAAACTTGCTTTTAAGTAGTGATTTTACTAAAGGCAACAAGTCTACACAGCAGCCAAGTGAGATGTACTGTTTTTCTTCCTGTAAACTAAAATAAAGAAATAGTAAGTTACAAAAATATGAACAGTCCATGATTTGTCCTTCTGTAAACTTATTTTTATTTTCTGAAAAATATTCTTGTTACCTATTGGTGAGCACAGGAAGGCAATCCACCACCACTCCAAGGTCTTCTATCCTGTGGGTACAAAAAGAATAGCACTGCTCAGAAAGCTGATTTCCTCATTTACTTTCACATGATGACCTTCACACTGCTTTTGAGAAATCCACTCATTCAACAAATAATCCTAATGTCTATGATGAGCCAGGTGCTGGAGTGCAGCAAACAGAGAGAGGGCTTGCATTCTACTGTGTGTGTGAGTGTATGCTGAGGGGTGGGGGAGAAGGCAGAGACAGACAATAAACAAATAAATAAGTGAAATATATAGAGCATGTTGATAGTGCTAAGTGCTATGGAGAAAAATAAAACAAAAACAAAAAGACACAGGGAATGAAGAAATATGTATTTTTAGAGGGCCGGCCGAGTGGCGCGGTGGTTAAGCGCTGGCTTGGGAAGCCAGCGGAGCCGGTTCGGTCCCACATATGAGGGCCAGTGACACTGCGCTCAAAAAAAAAAACAAAACAAAAACAAAAACAAAACAAGAAATACGTATTTTTAGATAAGGTGGTAAAGGAAGGCCTCATTAAGGTAACATCTGAGGAGGGACTTCAATACTGTGAAGAAGGTAATGTTTAAAATTTTCACTCAAAGGGGATTTTTAAAGGGTTAGTTTTCCCATATACTGGTATCACTTCGTTGTATAAATAAGATTCTTAGTCAGAGAAGGTAACAGCTTTGTTCAGTCTGATAAAACAGATGGTTTTCTGTATTTTGGTTACTCTTAGACTAGTAATGAATATAATTTAAACCATATTGTCTCTACTAAAGCTAAACAAAGCAGCTTAAAATTTTAGCCACTAATAACATAAAAAAGAAGAGGCACTTCTAGACAGCCCATTGGAAATTACTTTTATTGAACAAAAAACATAAAAGATCACACTTACCTCACCAAATAAGCTACAAGTTCAGTTATGCTTCTCTTTTTCCAGAAAGTTAAAGCTACATTCAATCTCAAATTCCTGCTGAACAAAACTTGTGCCATTGTTTCATGGTCCTGAGAAACCTGAAAGGCAGTAATCTAATTTCTTAAAAAGCACATTGAAACATAATATAAAACCATTTTTTCAACTGAATTATTCTGGTAGACATATTTTAAAATTATACAAAGGTGACTCCTTTTACTGGTCCACACAAAAAATATTGTGGTTGAACATAGTAAACGAATGATCTAAATAAATTTAGAACCTATTTATTTTTTACCAAAACTTTTTTATTTGCTACTATTTTTCTTTTAAATCTCAATAATTTATAAAATAAATTGTTTTTAGCTCACCTACAAACCTATGATTCAATTTATCATACAGATAAAAGGAAAAGGTAAATATATAATACATAGGCTAGTCATTACTTACTGAATAGCATGAGAAGGGAACTACAAAAATTCAGTTCTGTGACAAGTATTTAAATTCATTCACTCACTCATTTTTTTCTATATTATAAAGTAATACATTCTTCTTATAAAAAGTTTAAATAATGCAGAGCTGCATAAAATTAAAAGTAAATACTCTCTACCTGCCACCAAAAACATCTAATATCATTGCCCAGAAGTAATCACCATTAACAGACTGGTATGTATCTTTGCAAACCATTTTCTAGACAAGGACAAATTAGGTACACATAAAATTAAAATATTATTTTATCTATATTTTTGAAAACCTTGCTTTTTCGCTTACGTATTACGAAGATTTTTCAATGTCAAAACATAGATCAACCTAATTTTTAAAAAACAATTACATATTTATGTACCGTAATCTATTTAGATTAATTCTGGTTTTTCTCTTTTAAAACTACACAATGAACATCCTGTGTATGTAAATATGTGCACTTGTACAAATACTTCTGTAGGATTAATTTTAGAACTGAATCAAAGATTACATATATTTGAACTTTGACAAAATAATATGGTATCATTTGTAAATATAGGTTTTTAGAGCAGGCATTAGTCAATCAGGAAAAAGGGTCTAAAACAACAAAAGAGCAATCAATAAATGTATTAGTTGAGTGTGAGGCTGAGAAAGGTTTGTGAAAAGTAGTCAAAATCAGAGAGCAAAGTAAAAAGAGGGCCTTGAAAAAATGTCTCACACTGTGCCACTAACTGAAATACACAACTGAAACTTTTTTTTTTAAAGACATCTGCATTCTAAATGTTTATTCCCTCAGTTCAACTAAAGAACCAACCCAAGTTCCAATCAGGACAGATTTCTGGGTTATATACTGGGTTGTCGGAAAAGTCCTGACGTATTTTTTTCTGGTTTCTGTTGCAAAAATGCACCATGACTTTTCCTACAATCCAATAGTTATATGTTCTTTTCATTCAAGGTATGCAGTTTGTATGATTACCTGATTAGTGTTGGCCTCATCACTTCTACAACTACATGAAAATAGGGGCAGTGTCTGTTTTTCACCCACCCATCTATTTCCTCAGAGATTTCAGAATGCATTACATAGTAGGAATCCTCAATAAATATTTATGAATGAATTAGTATGACAGTGTTTCTGTTTAACTCAAAAGTTTAGTTGCCATCCTAATCTTCAGGGTCCATAATTCATTATTAAAACAAATTTTCCTTCCTTCCTCTTTCCTCAGATACTATACACACTTCCTTCATTTTTCCTAGCACTGTTAGCTCTCTGTTATTCCAGGATCTAATTTTTATGAGAATGTTTTCATTAGCAAAAAGATTCACTTTTGTATCATTTCATTATGGTTTTAGTTAATAACTTTATTTTCTACCTTTCTTTCATCTTATTTGCTTGTAATTATTATCCTAAATATGATGCTCATCTTCACTAACCTACACATGCATATAACCATTTTAATTTTTTCTGCTTGTATGCCACAGAAAATACTTTTTAAGCTGTCATGACAGAGGGAAAGAATACTAAGTTTACCAAATCACAGATAAAGGAATTAAGGTACCTTCAAACAATGTAATGTTATGTATCTATTAAAAAATAATAGAAGCAATAGTCACATAAACAATATCTAAATTTATTAAACATCAAGTTATCAAATAATATGTACAGTATGAAGAGAAAAGATACATCAAAAATTTAATACTGTTATTTCCAAACATCAAGATTATGGATAATTTTTTTCCTTTGGGTTTATTTTCTACAACATATACAATAAACATGTAATAATAATTATTATTATAAACTCATGTGTGTTGACAAATTTTTCCTTCAAATGATCATTTTTATAAAAAATGACTTTTTTGGAAGTTTAATTTACATACCATAAAAGTCACCCATTAAAAGTATGTAATTCAATTATTTTAAATCAATTTATAGAGTTGTGCAACTATCACAAAAATCCAGTTTTACAATGTTTTCATCACCTCCCCGCTGCCAAATATTCCCTTGATCCTATTCAAACAACTAATTTTGTCTGAACCAGAAAAGCAGCACATCTTAGAAGATGTGCCAAAACAAAGCTTATACTAGGCAATTTTGAGAGCCAAGCAAAATGTGTCTGGATAACCGTTTTTGATAGTCCAGTTTTTAGGTAAGATTTCTTTTCCCTTCTGTAAATCTTTACTGGCGTACCTGCCACTCTGGATATTTATGGCAGCTAGTCAATCATTTCAACCCATCTCAGATTTCAGTAACTTAGAGAAATGGAATAAACTACTGATCCAAATTTGGTTAATCTGGGAAACTGTCTCAGGGAGTTAAAATTATTCAAATAAGTCTGAATTCAATGGGTGGTAAATTTTTCTGCTAGCAGAATATGGCAAATTAAAAAAAACAACCCAATAGTAAAAAAACAAAAAAACCCCAATAGTATAGCAAGAATAAAGTTTATAAAATTACTTACCTCAGAAAAAAAACCACTATATTTTGATGATGGGCTTTCTGTCTGTGAAGAACCAGAATCACTGGAGTTAAGCAAATATGTTCGACCATCATGGTGTAATTTTTCAGGCAGGTGGCCTGCACAAGCCAGTTCATTTTCTTTATTTGCCATGTCACAGCCCCCACTTCTAGGGGACTGCTTTTTTTTGTAACAAGGATTTAGAAAAGGATAATGAACTTTCTTTCTGTGATAGATAACCTTACGTAGTTTATCCGGGCTTTTCACAGCTTGTCCAACTGTTCTGTAAAAATAATTGATGTTTTTAAATGAAAAAGAACCACATGGAAACCTTTAAAAGTTTTTTAAACTGAAAGATTTAATAGGCCACATTTTGTGATCACAATCCACTAAAATTACAAGTAAATAGAATTTTAAAAATCTTAAATCTTAGATCAAAGAGGAAAATTACAAACCACTGAAAAACAATGAAAAGGATAGTTTTTACCAAATGAAAATGAAAAGAGGCATAATAACTAGATGCTTTTGAAATGAAAGATAGGCCATTCCAGGTGTAAGAAAATTATAACACTTTCTAGTCACCTAAACTTTTTCTAACAAAATGACAAATAAATATACATGTTTGAATATTTTAAAGTTTATTTTAAGTTGAAGTATATTTAATTTTGTTTGAAGAAGATAAACCACAATAGAGTACATCTCATGGTTTAGGATAGTGGTTCTCAAATGTTTTGTCCTCAGAATGCTTTGCACTTTTAAAATTTCTTGAGGTCTCAAAGAATTTTTTAATGTGGGTAATATCTATTGATATTTACTGTATTAGACACTAAAACTGAAAAAAATCGTTAATTCTCTTAAAAAAATGAGACTTGTTACATATTAACAAAATACTTTATCCCCAAAATCCTGTATTTTCAATATATATTTACATACACACAGAAAAGAATGGCACTGTTTTACATCTTTGCAAAATCTCTAATATCTAGTTTAACAAGAAGACAGCTGGATTATCATATCTGCTTCTCCAATCTATTATGATATCAAATATGTAGCCTCCGGAAAATTCTACTGTATGCTTGTAAGAGAATGAAAATGAAGAAGGTGAATAATGTCTTAATATTAATACAAATATAATTTTGACCTGAAAAACTCCATGAAAGGGATTCAGGGGCCCCCAGGGTCCTGAGACACACTTTGAGAACCAATAGTTTAGTAGGAAGTGCCTTTGAGAACCAGAGGTTTCCTAGAAAGTTCAGCAGATCTGAGAACAAATGCCATTTTGATCACTTTCTGAGTGTATAGCCCTGAACAAATCACTTAATCTCTCTGGTCTTAAGTTTTTCTCATCAACTGTTAGGGAACAATGATACTTATCCAGTAGGACCATTGTAAGGATTAGAGATAACATAGATGTGTTTAGTGCCTGGTACAAAGGAGCTGTTTGACAATAAGTTAATTATTATTATAATAAAAGAGAATACAGTAATACCTTGTTTGCGAGCATGATTTGTTCTGGAAACAAACTACTCATATTGCAAGACATCGCTCGTTTACCAAATTAAAATGTATTAGAAATGTTTGCTTGTCTTGCAGAACACTCGCAAACTAAGTTACTCACGATTCAAGGTTTTACTGTATTTATTTTTCTCTATTTTTACTCTTCCCAGCTTTCAATATTTGCAGTTCCCCACAAACTTTAAAGATGCTCTTACCTATTTATGTAAGCAGCCAACTGTTTTGGAGATTTCTTAACCTGAAAAATATAAGTAGATAGTTGCAGCATATTTAAGTTATTTAATACAGCAATGTAAACTTTGGATTGATATCACCATGTCTGAAATTCAACAGTTAAGTTTTTCTGACTAAAGCTTTTCCTGTTCTAATGCTTTATCGCAATCATTAGTTACAAGAACATTGTATAGAGGTGTTTTTGACATATCAAATATAATATGTCACTAGTCACATATTATATTAATAGGTGATTAATAAGTTGAATTCTAATATGGTTTAAAAAAAATTTTATCAGTGCTAATATGCCTTGCAATAGTGAACAAAACACCTGAGATTCCTCTTTGATGTTAAACTAAAATATTAAAATTATATCATACCAAAACAATATACTGTGCAAAAAGCTTTTAGAGCTTTCAGAATATAAAGTTTTCAGTATTTCATTAATTCTACTTAATTCTGGAAAGTTAAGCAGAATTAGTATCTCTCATTATTTAACCAGAACTATTTAACCAGAACTATCCATAGGCCTAACAGTTTAAGCTGTCTGTGATGGACTGAATTGTCTCCCCCAGATTCCTATGCTGAAATTCTAAACTCGAAGGGATGGTATTAGGAGGTAGGGCTTTTGGGAGGTGACTGGGTCATGAGGGCAGAGCCTTCACAAATGGGATTGGTGTTCTTATAGATGAGAACCCAGAGAGCTCTCCCATCCCTTCTGCTATGTGAAGACACAGTGAGAAGACAGCCATCTATTAACCAGGAACTGGGTCCTCACCAGATACCGAAACTGCTAGGGCCTTGACCTTAGACTTCTTAGCCTCCAGAACTGTGAGGAATAAATTCCTGTTGTTTATAAGCCATCCAGTCTATGGTGTTGTTATGGTATTCGTAGCCTGAACAGATTAAGATACGGTCTTACCCATTACCTAGAAACCATGGACTTACCTCCTTCATGTTCTTATTAGTAAAATTGGAGATTCTTTTTCTAGGAAGATCAGTGAAATGATCCTCAATATTGTTACAAGAGTTTCGTTTTTTAACATTGTGGGTTTTAGATGCCATAATCTCTTGAATACCTAAACAACAAAATAAAAATAATAAATGTAAAATACAAAAAGCAAAAGAGATTATTTCCTTAATACACATATAAAAATACAACAACAGCTCCAAGCTATGTAAGAGGCTTACAAGTAAAGCAGAGGACATGGTTCTAATTTACATATTTTTTTAAACCTTAAACACAGAGGAAGCATAAGGTAGGGCATTCCAGGAAATTAAGGCTCTTTCTGTTCTCAATCTTTTTAGTTGCAACCAGTAACAATAATATGCATATATTTTTTTGCCAACACAACATGTCAATCTCCCTGTTTTCCATATCACTGGCCATATATTAAATTTCAATTTACAGGTTATGAAATCAAGTCTATGTATACAGTACTGGTATTTATGGCATCTAAATATACAGAAGCCTCAAGTTTTGGAACCAAATCACATATACAACCACAAACAGCCAGAGGAACCAAAATCAGACTATATATATATATATATATATATATATATATATGACTTGTTTTATGCCACACCTTACATTTTTGTTTCATTCTTGCAGGTAGCTCTCCAAACCTTTCCTCTACTTTTGAAAAAATAATCCACTATCCTATTCTTCAAATTATATCTTATCCATGGACAGCCCTTCTACCTGTACCCCCAGGTTAAGAAACCTCTGGGATGAGACTTGTAAAAAAATAAATACTTGCAGTAACACAATAAGCATTGACAGGGGGCACCCATGTGAGTTAGGAAAGTTTCACTAAGGAGAGTCTTAAAGGACGAATAGCATGTGCAGAACTGAAAGGCATGAAACAACACAGTTTCTTTAGCAATATCTTAAGCAGATGCATATGACTGGAGCTTAGGCTGGGGGTGGATTGCAGCAGAGTGAGAAATACGGCCGGAGAGATAGGCAGAAGCTAGGTCATTAAGGGTCATGTCCACAAGGTAAATGTTTTTTATTTTATTTATCTTTTTTTAAAGAAAGGGAGACTTTCAAAGACAGCAGACTAAACATGCAATTAATATCTACCCTTCCCTGAAACCTTATTACAATGACAGCAAAGGGAAGAGGAAATGATGGCAGCAACATTTTGGAAGCTGCAAAGCAGAAGTGATAAATGATTTAGCAGATCTGAGAAAGCCAAATCCTAAATCAGCTGTGAGGAAATGTAAAAAGCAGAATTCCCCAAAGGGTCTGGAATTAGCAATACTGAGGACATCAGGAAGTAGGGGTAAAGGTGAACTTAAGAATAAGTATGATGACTGAATATTTATTTAAGACACAGAACGCTAGATTCCCCTTCCCTATTCCAGTAAAAAAAAAAAACTAGAGGTTTATTGTACGGGAAATTCTAAAGTGTCCTTGGGGTGTGGAATACCAGGCACTTGTTTTAATGTACCAAAGATGTTTTATGTCTATTTAGGTCAAAATTTGCCTGATCAGTGGAGGATGGATTATAAAATTTCTCATCTGAAGGCTGTGTAGTTGCTGTACTCTGTACCGAGGAATTCTTTCCCTTCATATATTCTTATGGCTTGCGTCCTTATAACAATTTTAAAGTTCTTGGTCAAATACCCCATTCTAACGAGTCCTTGGGGTGTGGAATACCAGGCACCAATGAAGGTGAGAGAAACATATTCTAAACGGGTATCAAGTGAAAGTTTACATGCTAAACGGGTATCAAGTGAAAGTTTACATGCTGCATGTTGAGACCTCTAACCTTCTTTCTACCACTTGCTGCAAGAGGCTTGCAGACAGGCTCAGACACCCCAGAAAAGAGTGTGGAAGATCAGTCCCAGAAGGATGCACACAGACACAAAGACACATCTAAAAATACTGACCATCAGTGATGGTCAAAGTCCCCAAAGAACTATTTTATATCTTGATTATGGAGACAGTCACTAAAGTGTCAAAACTATGCAATACAAAGGGTGAATTTTTATTATTATATATATTTTATCTCAATAAACCAGACTTTCAAAAAAAATCCTCAAGAGATACAAACAAACTGCATTCATGAAACAAATTAGACAAACAACCATCAAAGGCTCTCGGAAATTAATCACTACTAGAGTAGACCCGTGTTTCTGTCAAAAGATGTAATCTGGTTATTAAATAATCTATAACAGGGCCGGCCAAGTGGCGCATTGGTTAAGAGCTGGCTTGGGATGCCAGGGGCCCCGGTTCGGATCCTACATATGAGGGCCAGTGACACTGCCCTCTACAGCTAACAGCAGCTCCACCTGGAGCTGAGCTGGGCGGCAGTGTAGGCTGCAGCCCCTGCTGAGTGGGCTGCCATAGGCTACAGTGAGCGGCCGTGAGCAGTTGCTGCCAAGGGCCACCATGAGTGGCCGTCCAGAGGCCAGCGACCGATCTGCCTCATCTGGGAAGACCACGATGACAATACCAACATGGGCCAGTGAAGCAATGTCCTCCACAACTAGACTGAAGAACCAAAGGACAGCAACTTGTCTGTTTCCCTCCCCCAATTCCCCAATAAAAAATCTAAACAAACAAACAAACAAAAGCATAACAGTTTGAAACTGAGGTAACAGTCCTATTTCATTAAGATTCTGACATTCCTAAAATAGTACATCTGATTTAAGATTTTACAAATTTTAAAAGATACAAAAAACAAAGGTTACTAAAGAATACTAGTTGGAAAACTATTTTGAAAGCTTAAAATGGGTGATGTGACAACAACAATTTCCAATAAATTAATAGCTACCACCACTTTATCACTTAATATGGAACTATAGATGCTTTATATTGATTATCTCATTTATTCATCAGTACAATCTCTGATGCAGATATTATAATCCCCATTTTAAAAAAATATAGGGGGCCGAATGAGTGGTACATTGGTTAAGAGCTGCTTGGGATGCCAGTGGCCCCGGTTTGGATCCCACATATGAGGGCCAGTGACACTGCCCTCTACAGCTAACAACAGCTCCACCTGGAGCTGGGCTTTGTGAGCCCCGGCGATGGTGTGGGCTGCAGCCCCTGCTGCAGTGGGCTGCCATAGGCTACAGTAAGCGGCTGGCAGCTGGTGTGAGCTGCCAAGAGCCGCCGTGAGGGGCCATTCAGCGACCAGCAACCGATCTGCCTCATCCGGGAACAGCGCAATGACGACACCAACATGGGCCTGAAGCAACGTCCTCGGCAACTAGACTGAAGAACAAAAGGACAGCAACTTGTCTGTTCCCCTTCCCCAATTCCTCAACGCTGTTCCCCCCCCAATTTCCCAATAAAATCTTGGGGGGGGGGAAATAAATATATACAAAGTTAAATAACTTGTTCTAATGTACCAAAGACGTTTTATGTCAATTTAGGTCAAAATTTGCCTGATCAGTGGAGGATGGATTATGAAATTTCTCATCTGAAGGCTGTGTAGTTGCTGTACCTGAGGAATGCTTTCCCCTCATATATTCTTATGGTTTGCTTCCTTACAACATTTTAAAGTTCTTGCTCAAATACCCCATTCTCAGAGAGACTTTCCCTGAGCCACCCTCTAAAATAGCACCAACTTTCACATCATTTATCTCCTTACCCTACCTTATTTTTCTTGATAATACTTATCACTACTAGACATATACATATATTTGTCTATTTATCATATGTCTTCTCCAATAGAATGTAAGCTCCATGAGGGGTGGGTGGGAACTTGACTGCTTTTTCACTGTGATATTTCCAGGACGTTCAATACCACCCAGCATACAGAAAGTGCTCCATATGTACATGTTAGATGAATTAGTAAAAATTCCATTCTATACTATATAAAAATGACAATTAGTTGAAACAGCATTCACCTCTATCAAGTTCAACCTTTCCCAGTAGTCTATATCTTTCCCAGAATCCTTTATCCATAGATTAGTCATTACACACACACACACACACACACACACACACACACACACACGCATATATGTATTTTTTAAGTCTACAGAATTTGAACAGTTTTCCTTTATTTTTATTTTTATTTTTTTTAAAGATTTTATTCGGGAATTGGCGGAGGGGAACAGCATTCGGGAATCGGGGAAGGGGAACAGACAAGTTGCTGTCTTTTTGTTCTTCAGTTTAGTTGCGGAGGATGTTGCTTCACTGTTGGTATCGTCATTGCGCTCTTCCCGGATGAGGCAGATCGGTCGCTGGCCTCTGGATGGTCGCTCACTGCAGCTATTGGGAGCTCGCGCTGGCTGCCAGCCACTCACACTGGCTGCGGGCCACTCACTGTAGCCTATGGCAGGCCACTGCAGCAGGGGCTGCAGCCCACACCATCACCGGGGCTCGCACAGCCCAGCTCCAGGTGGAGCTGTTGTTAGCTGTAGAGGGCAGTGTCACTGGCCCTCATGTGGGATCTGAACCAGGGACGATGGCATCCCAAAACCAGCGCTTAACCAATGCGCCACTCGGCTGGCCCGAACAGTTTTCCTTTAGAAGAGAATATTTATTGATTGTCTCCCTTTTATATGGGAAAAATATTCATTTCTTCATGCTAAAACAGTTTTTAAAAGCACAATGTCACATTTTTTAAATAATGAAGGACTTCACATCATTAGAAAAATGCAAGTCAAAACCACAATGAGATACTACACAACCACTAGCATGGCTATAATAAAAACAACAAACAACAAGTGTTGAGAAAGATGTGGAGAAACTGGAATCCTCACACATTACTGAAGGAATGGAAAATGGTAGAGAACTCTGGAAAATATTTTGGCAGTTTCTTAAAATGTTAAATATGGATTTACCATATCATTCCATAATTTCACTCCTACATATTATTCATGTGAAACGAAAGTTTGTATCCCCAGAAAGACTTGTATGCAAATGTTCATAACATTATTCAAAATAGCCAAAAAGGGGCTGGCCGGGTGGCTCAGTTGGTTAGAGGGTGAGCTCTGAGCAACAGGGTTGCGGTTCAATTCCCACATGGGCTAGTGAGCTGCGTGCGAGCTGAGCTGCAACAGGCAGCAGGACAGCTCAATTGGTTAGAGCGCGTGCTCTTAACAAATTTCACTTTGCTTTATGCCCTATGTATTTTGTAGCACCTTCCTTAGGCAATAATATAGGATTATCCTTTTCCCCCAAGAACACCTGACAGTGCTACTCAGATAGTTTAAAGCAATTGTTGATTTCCGAAGTGCCATTTGATAATACACAAAAAGGGAATAATCTGAAATAGGATTAAAAGTGATTGAAGACAGTGATTACAGAGAATAGAAAGAATAATCTTTCCATGAAAAAAGAATAAAAGAGAACAAAAGCAAAGCAAGGGCTAGGAGACAGTGAAAAGAGACGCAAATAGTAATTTTCCTTATAACTATTCTGAACATCGGTCACAGTGTGTATTTTCCTAAAGACAATATAGTAATTGCTACACCAGGTATCTTCTTGAGAAGGTAGAAAAACAGTGGCATATAAAAGGAACTGGGCATGAATTCCCTTTACATAGTGGCTATCGCCTGCCAGAAAGATGAAAAGGGATCTATTCATATAACTTACTACAATGGCTGCCAAATCAACAAATTAAATAGCTCTAAGTGTTAGATACTCCCTACCTCTCCAAGGGAGACAGGCTCATCATACAGGAATGAAACATGTCTGGACTTTTGTCTCTAATAACTGAAGTTACGGGTCAAGAGCAAATTAACTTAAGCTTTCTTTTCAACATTAATATACTATAGTATATCAATTATTTATATTGAATTTAACTCTGCAATTTCACTGGGCAGTTCCTGTACAAAGAATTACAATGAATAATTCTAGTCTCAGTGATTCTCTTCACCACCAGACTCACTCTCACTATTACAAAGGGTGTGTATGGTATTTGCCAAGAGTCTTAGGCTGAAAGTTTATAACCACTATCTCATAATCTCATAATAATAAAATACATAAAAAGGTTTCAGAATTTAAAGCATCAGGCTAATTATTATTATTTTTTTAATCCAGAGAGATCAAAAGTCCAAAGACACTTAGCTAGTTAATGGCAGAGTGTAGGGCATAGAATCCATGTCATTCCCCAACATCTTTGTTTTCATTAATTGAATCCAATTCATTCCCAACTGGAGTAGAGTCAACATTTTTAATCCTGAATAGTCAAATAAACCAAACAAGATGAGAGTATTATTTTTCTGAGATGACAAAAGAGGGAAAGATGAACATAAAGTATAAGGCAACCCTACCTCCCATCCTTTTCCTCTTCTCTCTTCTAAGTCCCCACAAGGGATTTATAGGGCTAAAACACAAACCATAGCTTTCATTATGAGGCAGCTAGCTGCTACACAAAAATTGAAAGGGAAGGATGAACATAGACGTTTTTCTTCAAGAATTTCAGTGAAGGGGAAAGGAACAGAAGGTAAAGATGAGATTTTCTGGGACAATCTTTAGGGCTTGGGGATACTGACTCTTACATCCTAAATTCAGCTACTTTGGCTTCTGTAGCACTTATGTTTAATAATGGAATTTGGATCATGTTAAAAAACAAGGAGATATAAAAGGAATTGAGAATACTAAGGTTGATCTAAATGGGATCAGTGCTTACAATGGAATATTTAAAACACTATTTACAAGGAATATTTTGTAAAGTGGAAGGTTCAAAAATAATAGTATTTTTAAAAGCAGGACAGAAAACTGAATGTATAGTATACTCTTGGTTTTCCTATAAATATATAAATATATATAATCAATCCATTCGATAGGGCTCTATCAAAACATTAACAGAAGTTATATATTGCTGGTGGGATTACAAGTGATTTTTTTCCTTCATTTACATGTTTCTCTATTTTCTACAATGAACATGAATTATTTTTATAATCTGAAGAAATAAATGTTTTAACTTAATTAGGTCACTACCTTACTTAAAAAAAAATCTACTTAATTCTATAGCTCCCTTATAGTGAAAAAGGTGTAAATACTAATACACAGAGGTAACATTTTATAGGAAGAATCTATTTTAACTTTTCCAAAATTAGGACAACTCCATCTAATTTTCTCAATTCTTGCCTTCTCACCTCATTGGGGACTTAGCTCCCACACACTTTTTATATCTTCGATTTCTCCCTTTGAACTGATTCCTCCCCTTCTGCTTTCAAACATGCTCAGGTTTCCCCTATCAACTCCTATACTCTTTCTCTACTTCTCTTTGCTGCCAAATTTCTACAATGAGTGCTTTTTAGTTTCCATTTTCTCTTTAACCCTTTAGAACCTTGCTTTTATTTTGCCCTCTCATCTGAAAAAAATTGCATCTTCAAGGTCAATGGAAGCTATAAGGGAGCCTTCATAGCACTGACACTGCTCAGCAAGGTCAGCCAAGCCAACTCTAAAGACTGCTCATTCTTCATCACCATTCAGCTTTTCATTTCATTGCCCCCACTCCCTAGCCCCTTCATCTTTCTGTTCACATGACACAGCATTATCTTGACTCTCCTCGTTCCCTTACTCTCTTTGGTTCCCTTTATTCTTTCATGACTTTAGCTATTTCTCTAGACCCATTTTCTCCTCTGACTTCTATGGTCTGTGTTGGCTGGGTCCACCCAAGTCAATGTATCTAAAAGAAACCTCTTCCATCTCTTCCAATGTCAAATCAACTAGCTGCCCTTCCTATTTACCACATTTTAAATTACTGGTATCAAGTTTCTCTCAGACTAGAAACCTGGGAGTTATTTTGACTCCTTTCTCCTTCCTTCCAACCAATTACTAAGTCTTCTTCCATCTTCCTTCAGGGATTCATTCTAACCTTCCCTTTTCCACTGTCAGATCTCTAGCCACATCACATCAAGCCTAAATTACCATAAAAATTATTTGGTTTTCTTGCCACCCAGACTGTTCCTGGTCCCCATAAATCGTCTTTTACAATCACTGCCTATATTGTTCATGGCGAAATCCTCAAATTTCCAATAGTTTACTACTGTTTACTACAGAATTTCCCAAATTATGTTTAAGAGTATCCACATAAATTTTAATGGACGTTTTACTCTGTTCAAATAAGTTTGAATAAGCTGCATGTTCAACTACTTCTTGATAATTAAATACATTACAAAGGCTCTCAGAAGCCTTCATAATTTTCTTTACCTCTGACCCCCAAACTTAGCCACCAACCTACTTTTTTTTTATTCTGCCAGATAACGTGTAGAATTTGAAAGTTGCAGATGTTCCAACGAACATAATTTCTGGGATTGATTTACCACACCAAGATTAAACTGTTTACCTAAATGTCAAAGGCCTTCATAATCAGGTACCACACTATTAAAGATTAATAATTTTTTTAAATTGTAAGTGAAGAAGAGCAACTTCCCCTCCCCCCACACACACACTTTTTTTTTTATATGGGAAGACAGGAGGTTTTTGTTAAAGCAAGAATATTCCATTGCATTGGTGATAATCAAATAACAAATCAATCATTAAATGTAATAGCTAGCCTTTGTCAAAAGTTTACCACATGCTAGCCATAGGCATTATAGATATATCATATATGCCCTTTTTATAGGTGAGGAAACTGAGGCACAGAAAGATTACATTATTTGCCCAAGGTCAAACAGCAATAAAGTAGAAGAGTCAGGACTAGAACCCAAGTATTCTATCACCTTTGCCTCCATACTTCACCAACACACTATACTGCCTCTCACTTAATAAGATTAAGGGTGAATGTGTAGAGATGATGCAGGTTTTATAAATTCCAGCTTATGATTTTGGGCAGGTCATTTATTCTGTTTTCTCAAATGAAGAATGGAAATATGGTTGTAAAGATCAAAATGAGGTTACATGTAAGTTAGTGCAGTTATCACTCATAATATTCGTATAATATATAGTATACACACACAATTCTGGTATTTTGGAAGGCAAATTTGACAACTTTGTAAACCAAGTAAACTATGGTTATACCCTGTCACTCAATTTACAGTGACTATATAATTTATCACTGAAATCAGGACACATTTGAGAGTGAAAGGAGATACTATTAAAAATTATGATGGCATAAGCAGATTTGCTCCAAGCAAATTCAGATGTCTGGTCACCACAATTCATTTAAAATGTTTACTTTCCTAGATGGATTTTAAATTTTTTTTCTATAAAAATTATCAACTCAGCAGAAGAAGAAATTACTGATACACATAGTAATTACTGATACACACAAACATTATGAGAATAAATCTCAAATGCATTATGTTAATGCAGGAAAGGAAGCCAGACTCAAAAGGCTAAAGACTATACAACTTCATTTCTGTGACATTAAGAAAAGGCAAACTGAGCTGGCCAAGTGGCGCGTTGGTTAGGAGCTGGCTTGGGACGCCAGCTCTGAGCAGAGGGGCCCTGGTTCGGATTCCACTTATGAGGGCCAGTGACGCTGCATCCTCTACAGCTAAGGTGGTGAACAGCTCCACCTGGTTGCCTCTATAGCTAAGATGGCTGGCAACAGTGTGGGCTGCAGCCCCTGCTGCAGTGAGTTGCTGGCAGCCGCTGTGAGCGACCATCCAGAGGCCAGCGACCGATCTGCCTCATCCAGGAAGAGCGCAATGACAATACCAACATAGGCCAGTGAAGCAATGTCCTTCGCAACTAGACTGAAGAACAACAACAAAAAAAGGACAGCAACTTGTCTGTTCCCCTTCCCCGATTCCCCTATGCTGTTTCCCTCCCTCAATTCCCCAATAAAATCTTTAAAAAAAGAAAGAAAGAAAGAAAAAGCAAACTTATGGGGAAAGAAAAGTATCAATGGTTGCCAGAGTCTGAGGGAAGGCAGAAGCTCACTACAAAGGGATAAGAGACTACTTTTTGTGGTGAGGAACATATTCTATATCTTGATTGAGGTAGTGATCACACAACTGTGTGTATGTCAAAACTCATGAAAATGATATATCAATAACATAATTTTAAAAAATTGGGGTGTAGGGCAGGCTGAGTGGCGCATTGGTTGGGAGCTGGCTTGGGACACCAGTGGCCCCGGTTCAAGTCCCACATATGAGAGCCAGTGACACTGCCTCTACAGCTAAGATGGTGAACAACAGCTCCACCTGGAGCTGGGCTGCTGTGAGTCCCCAGGGACCGCATAGCTGCAGCCCCTACTGCAGTGGGCTGCCATAGGCTACAGTGAGTGGCTGGCAGCCCACGTGAGCGGCTAGCAGCTGGTGTGAGCTGCCATGAGCTGCTGTGAGCGGCCATCCAGAGGCCAGTGACCGATCTGCCTCACCCAGCAGGAGCGTGATAATGGTGCCAACATGGGCCAGTGGGACAGCGTCCTCCACGGCTGGACTGAGGAGCAAAAGGACAGCAACTTGTCTGTTCCCCTCCCCCAATTCCTCAATAAAAATCTTTATTAAAAGAAAAAAAAAATTAGGGGGCAGAGCACATGTCATTCATGGCTTTTCACTAGGCTCCTTGGACACTCAGCACTCACTTGACAGAAGTGATATGGCTCCACTGGGGCCATATCCATTTTTTCTCGAAGCAACTAGTCTACCCTTTAGTCCTGGAGGTTCCATGAATGCTCCTCAAAGCATCTGGAATATTTATGTGTTTTGACGGGTGATTATCAGGCCAGCTCTACTGGCTTTCTCTGTTCTACCCAACCGTGTGGGCTGAGTCTGGCCCCAGGATTGGTAAGATGCCCTCAGTGCCCTTTGTGTGCAATGAAATGGGGTGTGTGCCTCACTTGGAGGCCAGTGGGAGTTAAAAAAACTTCATCTGCAAAGGACTTCAGGCTCCTCCTACCTCTCCCTGCTCCCCGGAAAGCTTTCTGCTTACCATGCAGTAAGATCACAACTCACTACCTGGGTGAAAAATTAAAGATTCATCCAACATTAAGGCTGGTGTAGCTAAAAGATTAGGTCAAAAATATCCATGTTCAAATTCCCATCTTTCCCACTATGTGATCTTGGAAACAGCTGGGCCTCACTTTCCTCACCTATAAAAGTAAAGATATTTGTGTTTTTACTCTGACTTATCTGAAAGAATAAGAAAACCTGTGGACAATAAATTAGGGTTTTTGAGGGCTGGCCAAGTGGCTCAGTTGGTTAAGAGCTTGCTCAAGAGTGTGAGCTGAGCTCTGAGCAATAGCAGTTCGATGCCCAGCCCAAGTTGCGCTGTTGCTGAGCTGCCAACAGGTGGCAGGATGGCTCAGCTTAAAAAAAAAAAATAGGGTTTTTTTTGTTGTTGTTGCTTTGCTTTTTGTTGTTTTTTTTGAGGCAGTGTCACTGGCCCTCACATGTGGGACCCAAACCGGGGCCACTGGCTTCCCAAGCCAGCACTTAACCACCGTGCCACTCGGCTGGCCCTGTTGTTGCTTTTTAATTCAGGAGGAAACTAGAATAAAGAGAATGGGGAGATAAATAAGTTAACTACCAGCTGGCCAAGTAAGTGGCGCATTGGTTAAGAGCTGGCTTGGGACGCCAGCGGCCCCGGTTCGGATCCCACATATGAGGGCCAGTGACACTGCCTTCTACAGCTAACAACAGTTCCACCTGGAGCTGGACTGTGCGAGTCCCAGCAACAGTGTAGGCTGCAGCCCCTGCTGCAGTGGATTGCTGTAGGTTACAGTGAGCGGCTGGCAGCCAGTGTGAGCTGCCAATAGCCACGGTGAGCAACCATCCGGAAGCTGGCGACCGATCTGCCTCATCCAGGAAGAGCGCAATGACGATACCAACATGGGCCAGTGAAGCAACGTCCTCCACAACTAGACTGAAGAACAAAAAGACAGCAATTTGTCTGTTCCCCTCCCCCAATCCCCCAATAAAATCTTTAAAAAAAAAAGTTAACTACCAAACTGTTAAACTTGAGAGAATATTTTAAGTCATCAAAGTGATTTCAAAGTAATGGGCAAATTCGGGAGGGCAAGGGGAAGCAGCAGAGCACTAACATTGGAACTTCGCAGAGAGCCCAAGGGAGTCAGTTTATGAGATGATGGCAAAAACTTAAATTAACCACATTAAAGCTTTCGGAAAAAGAAACAGGGAAAAGGGTAGGACTAGGCTCACTGTAAGTAAGCATCCTTACACACAGAAAGCCACATTTTATAACATTAGGTCTCAGATTCTAAGCTTTTGCTATTAATACTTCCTGCCTCTCCTGACACTTGATTTTTATGGAAACAAATGGTTTCTTTTCCCAGAAAAGTCCCTTTCCCCCGCTTTGCATTTCATCACACCTTTTTGACTATAATGATTGAGTTCAAATCTTCCTCTCAAGCATTTCTTTTTTTTTTTTTAGCTGAGCCATCCTGCCACCTGTTGGCAGCTCAACGGCAACTCAGCTCGGGCTGGCCTCGAACCGCTGTTGCTCAGAGCTCAGCTTGCACTCTTGAGCGAGCTCTTAACCAACTAAACCATTCGGCCGGCCCTCGAGCATTTCTTGATTACTATCTTCACTGATCTCTTCTTTCACCACTTTTTTATGGCATTTAATTAATATCACATAGTTTAAGACTTTAATACTTAATAAATAATCGAGGGCCTAAATGTAAGCAAGACATTTAGCGCTAACTGATCCAGGTGTGTCTCTTGCCAAATAGACTGCAAAACTTTTCATGGGCAGGGACTAATTTCATACCTTTACATACACAACCTAACAGGCAATTTAACAACTCTTAGTTACTTTAAGTATCTACAAAAACATCACATATATATAAGGTTATCTGCCAGTGAACAAATGAATATCATCACAGTCAAAGTCCTAGTATTTTAAGGTTCATTTTTGAAGTGATTAACAGAAAGAAAGTGTATGTATTCAATTCAGCATGTATTTACTGACACCTACTATGTTTCAAGAGATGAGCACGGACAACAGATAGGTGGTTACCAGAGGGGAAGAGTAGGAACAGGATGAAGAGGGTAAAGGGGATCAAATACATGGTAATGGAAAGAGACTAGGCTTTGGGTGGTGAGCACACAACAGAGTATACAGATGTCATACTATAAAGTTGTACACCTGAAATTTATATAATATTATTAACTAATGTTACCCCAACAAATTAAATAAAAAACAAATAAATGGAAAAAAAAAGTACATGTCTTATTTCTCAAGAAGCTCATGGCCTATGGAGAAGAATGACAAGAAAGCCAAAACATATAAAATAAATCAAGTGTTCTAAAAGAGAAATCGATAGTACAGGTTGATAAAGAAGCAGCAGCACGGTCCAGGAGAGTGGTTCAGTTGGTTAAGAGCACGAGCTCTGAGCAACAGGGTCGCTGGTTCGATTCCCACATGGACCAGTGAGCTGCACACGAACTGAGCTGCCACTGAGCTGCCAATAGGGGTGGCAGGATGGCTTAGGTGGTGAGAGCACATGCTCCTAATAAGGTTTCTGGTTCAGACTCCCACATGGGATGGTGGACTATGCCCATCTGCAACTAAGATTGAACATGGTGGGCCGGCAAAGTGGTGCACTGGTTAGGAGCTGGCTTGGGACACCAGTGGCCCCGGTTCGGATCCCACATGAGGGCCAGTGACATTGCCCTCTATAGCTAAGATGGTGAACAACAGCTCCACCTGGAGCTGGGCTGCTGTGAGTTGCCGGCAAAGGCATAGCTGCAGCCCCTGCTGCAGTGGGCTGCCATAGGCTACAGTGAGTGGCCGGCAGCCAGTGTGAGCGGCCAGCAGCCAGTGTGAGCTGCCAAGAGCCGCCAGGAGCGGCCATCCAGAGGCTGGCGACTGATCTGCTTCACCCGGGAAGAGCGCAATGACGATACCAACATGGGCCATTGAAGCGGTGTCCTCCACAACTAGACTGAAGAACCAAAGGACAGCAACTTGTCTGTTCCCCTTACCAGATCCCCAATGCTGTTCCCCTCCCCCAATTCCCCAATAAAATCTTTAAAAAAAAGAGAGAGAGACTGTATCAACTGAATACAATGTGTGGATATTGTTTAGATACTAGTTTAAAAAAAAACTGTTACAAAATAATAAGAATCAGGAAAATTTGAATATTGGCTGGATATGTGATTAAGGAGTTATTTGTTTACAACTCTAAAGTAAAACCGACATGTAATAAACCCTACACATTTAAAGTATACTTATGCTTACAGCCATATTTATACACCCAATAAACCATTACGGTAATCAACATAGTGAATTCTCCATCATGTCCAAAAATTTCCTGTGCCCCTTGGTAATCCCTCCCCAACCATTTGATGTGCTTTCTATCACTAGAGATTAATTTGCATTTTCTAGAATTTTAATAAATGGGATCGTGTAATATATACTCTCTTTTTAGGGGAAGAGGCAATAGTTTCTTTCACAAAACATGCTGTTACATGTATCAACAGTCTACTCCTTTTTATTGCAGAACAGTATCCTATTGTGTGGCTAGACCACAATTTGTTTATCCATTCACTCACTGATGGACATTTGGGTTTTTTCCAGTCTGGGCTATAACCAATAAAGCTGTTATGAATAGTCATGTACAAGTCTTAGTATGAACAGACTTCATTTCTCTTTGGTAAATACCTACACGTGGAATGGCTGGGCCATATGATAGATGTATGTTTAACTTTTTAAGAAAACTGACAAACTTATAAAAGTTGTATCAGTTTGCATTTCCATCAGCGGTGTATGAGAGTAAAGAATTATTAGTCATTGTTAATTATTTCTGATTGAATGGTATTGTGGTAGTGTCCTTTTAAAAAAAAACACCTCTTTTAAAGATACATACATCACACAGATTCAAAGAGGTGATGTTTACGATTTGTACAGTGCAGGGGGAAAGAATCAATGAAATAAGAAATGTTGGTAACTAATGAAGCTGGGTAACTGGGATGTTCATTACACCATCCTCTCTGCTTTCCTATATGATTAAAAGTTAAAATAGCTAAGATACTAGACTACTTTAATGAACAAAGTTTATTTATGGGCTATATATGTAGCAATGATCTGCAATGATATATTGGGTTGTCGGGAAACTCATGACGTATTGTTTCTATGTTTTTCGTTGCAAAAATGAGTCATAACTTTTCCGACAACCCAACAGTTAAAATGGCACGTCCTTGCTCTTGGGCTAGACTCGGGTAGTGTTCCATTTAACGAATGACTGCAGGTGCAGTCAGCTTTGTCTCAGCAAAAGTAATGTGAAAGGCAGGGGTGTGAGAAAGACACAGAAACAGAAATGGCTGTGTGCAGGAAGACAATGTCCTGTCCCTCTGTCTCTCACTCCATACCCCTGCATTTGGGGGCAGAGGGAAGTGTAGTGTATAAAAGAAAAAAATCAGAAATAAACATGGATTAAAAAGCTCTCTCTCGCTTTTGGATATCCCCCAAAATGCTGAAGGCTTCCACAGAGGTGAAGAGCTGGGGAACAGCAGAGAAAACTTTTACCTTACGCGCCCTGTACACCAAACTTGCATTTCCTACAAGTATTTCTTATCTTAAAAATACATTAAAAATCACTGTAATTCAACCACCAATATTATTCTAGTGCTTTTTCTCTCATGCAGTTTAGTTTTATATGCTATATTTATGTCATTAACATTATATTTCCTACATATTAAAAAGTCTTTTTGGGGGACCGGCCGAGTGGCGCATTGGTTAAGCGCTGGTTTTGGGATGCCAGTGGCCCCGGTTCGGATCCCACATGAGGGCCAGTGACACTGCCCTCTACAGCTAACAACAGCTCCACCTGGAGCTGGGTTGTGCGAGCCCCGGTGATGGTGTGGGCTGCAGCCCCTGCTGCAGTGGGCTGCCATAGGCTATAGTGAGTGGCCCGCAGCCAGTGTGAGCGGCTGGCAGCCAAGTGTGAGCTGCCAATAGCCGCGGTGAGCGACATCCAGAGGCCAGCGACCGATCTGCCTCATCCGGGAAGAGCGCAATGACGATACCAACAGTGAAGCAACATCCTCCACAACTAAACTGAACAAAAAGACAGCAACTTGTCTGTTCCCCTTCCTCGATTCCCCAACGCTGTTCCCCTCCACCAATTCCCCAATAAAATCTTTAAAAAAAAACAAAACAAAAAAACAATTAAAAAAAAAAGTCTCTTTGGGGCTGGCCGAGTGGCACCGTGGTTAAGCGCTGGCTTGGGAAGCCAGCGGCCCCGGTTCGGTCCCACACCTGAGGGCCAGTAACACTGACCTCAAAATAAATAAATAAATAAATAAATAAATAAATAAAAATTCTCTTTGAAAATGATTTAAATGAATATATTTTATCACATGGATGCCACTTATTTTTTATATTACAGAAAATACTTTGATGGACATCCATATATTTGTACATATCTGATTATTTCCTTTGGATAAGCACATTACGAGGTCAAAAAACATAGAGCTCTTAAAATATATGGTAAAATCCCTTTCATATAATGTGACTGGGGGTGATGGCTGGTCACAAAATCATTTAAAATGAGGATTCCTTTTTTAAAACAGAGATGTACACATGTGCCCTAAACATTTTCATTTAAAATCTAAAAATCATGTATATGCATCACCTATGACTTCTACTTTGGGTTTCCTTAAAGTGGCTAAAGAACTTAATGATACAAAGCGTTATCAGTGCAAAATGCTAAATCGTTATATCGGGTTGTCGGAAAAGTCATGACACTTTTTTTTTAAGACTCTATTGGGGAATTGGGGGAGGGGAACAGTATTGGGAAATCGGAGAAGAGGAACAGACAAGTTGCTGTCCTTTTGTTCTTCAGTCTAGTTGTGGAGGACGTTGCTTCACTGGCCCGTGTTGGTATTATCATTGCGCTCCTCCCGGGTGAGGCAGATGGGTCACTGGTCATTGGACTGCCGCTCACAGTAGCTATTAGCAGCTCACGCTGGCTGCCGGCCACTCACTGTAGCCTATGGCAGCCCAGTGCAGCAGCGGCTGCAGCTATGCCATCCTGGGGACTCACAGCAGCCCAGCTCCAGGTGGAGCTGTTGTTCACCACCTTAGCTGTAGAGGGCAGTGTCACTGGCACTCGTATGTGGGATCCGAACCAGGGCAGCTGAGGTCCTAAACCCGCTCCTAACCAACGCACCACTGGGCAGGCCTTCATGACACATTTTTGAAACGAAAAACAGAAAAAATACATCATGACTTTTCCGACAATCCTATAGTTTTACTTCACTTATCTTTAGCTTTCTAACCTACACTCTGAATTTGATAGGAAGTTTTTCAGTCACTTGCCTTCGTCTTAAATTGTTATGCTTACTAAATTGGGTAATGATATAAGCGTGGCAAATGTGGCAGAGATGGACAGCTGCCCTCTAGATCCAGACTCCTGCCAATAGCAGTAAGAATGGTTACTATCAGCACTCTTTATAACAGAAGATTCTGTATTAGCATTTTTTTATCTTTGAAAATATGATTGGAGAATAAACAATAACATGTTTTAGTTTGCTTCTGAAAGATTTAACATTGAAGTTGCCTGTTCTCATATGATTATATAGTAAGGACTAGGCAGCCATGTTGTAATGGGAAACACAAATCCTGGAGTCAGGCTTCCTAGGTTTGAGTCCAGCTTTAAGCATTTACCAGTTATGTGACCTTAGGCAAGTTACTTAACCTCCTATTTTCAGAATAGTGTTGTGAAGATTAAATAAAATAATCTACTTACCACGATGTCTGGCAATGGTTAATCACTCTGTAAATGTTAGCTATTATTAAGTTACATATAACACATAAACATCACTAATGAAGCAAGTAAAAACCATGATTTGTGATGTTGACAAATTCTACTACCTTCCTAAATTTGTTATATGTTTCTTTGTATGTGCACAGGGAACATGAAGGGGAAAAAGACTGAAAGGACAAATGTTCTTTCTAAAAAGTTACCACGGTATTACAGTTAAACCTTTTTTTCCTGTTTATTTTTCTACAGCATTAAGGATGAATTATTTCTTTAGCTTATATTTCTGTAACAACTTTTTACAGTAAAAATATTTACATTTCAAATAAAAGGATTACGTTTCTTTTTAACGTAAGAGGACAAATACACCAAAAGGAAATAAAGTTTCTTAAGCCTTTGAAACACACAAATTCTTAAGTTATGTAAAAGAACACAAAATTATTTTAAAATTATAAAATTCTGTGACCTGAACCACTTTAAGGTAATATATACAGCTATATCATAGCAACTTGTAGTTTCCTGCCTCATTTCTGTTTTCATATCCTTAAACTTAACAACCTTTCTTGTTGTAAAATTCTCACTATCACAAGGTTTATGGTGGGAGAAACACAAATAAGCAATTAAAATACGATATATGAAGAATGGTGATATCCCTGATGATTTTGATTTATCTAAAGAGCTTAGAAAAAAACTGCTTTATGAGTTAAACTATGAAACAAAGATACTTAGTTATTTTACAGAGAGTAACAGTTTTTAGTACAGTGAGATTCACCCAGTGATTTCTTAATGAGTATTTTGCTAAATTTTAATCAATGTGTAAAACTTATTTTCATAACTATTACAAGAGTGTTCAAAACAAATGTTGGGCTGAACAGATCATGTGACCCAGTGTCAAGCAGGTACAACTTACTAGAACTGGAAAAAAGAAAACATCCTTTAATGTCAAGCCAGATTCAAAAAAAGATTACATGATTGCCTAAGTGAGGAATTTCTTTCTTAGGTGTGTTTGGGCAAGGGGTGGGGAGAGGAACTAGGAAGGCAAACACTTGTACTCAAAAAATGACAAAGTCAGTGGTGTTAACTGTGCTTTTTATAAACTATTTGAGACACTATTATACCAGTAATGATACATTCTGTTGACTTTTGTAGTTTTGTTTGGAGCCATTTAATCCCTTCTAGATTCAAATCTAATTGAAAATTAACATTTTGAAAGAATGTGTCATTTGGGGCATAAACTGGGGGAGGTGAACAACATGAAGAAAAAGAGAAGCATAGAAACAAATACAGGCAGTGCTTATTCATGCATTATCCAATGAAAGGGTTCCCCATCAAGTTACGTGGATTCTCTTGTACACTTGCTAGGTTTATTCCTATTGAGGAAATGAATTTACCAAGTTAACAGAGCCTGACAATCATTAAATATTCAAATCATAAAACTAAACCCCCTTAATCTGATTCCAAGTTCAGATCAACTCAAAACCCTTAGTACCTGGAATAAACCCTGAGGCTATTTTTATCAGCTGAATGATGACTCATCACACCACACTCTCTTAATTCAGTTTTCCATGGAAGGCTGGTTTGAAAAATAATATCAAATTCAGGAAGACAGGCCAAGCACGAAAAGACAGATTTCTGTGGGTACAATATGATGATACATCACTTCAATCAATTAGACCAAACTGAATTCCAACTTTCTTATGACTAAATCACCCTGAAATAAAATTTACAAAATTGACACTACATCACTTCCTCAGTTTTAATAACTAAGTCCACTGAGTATACTATTGTACAATAAGGAATTGGGAAAACAAAGTTAACTAAATTCTGAGAGCTAGGTGGTTGCTTATCATCAACTTTATCAGTAGTTTTGGACCAAAAAACTTAACTTTTGTAGTGACTTTATGCCTGGAAAAGAGGGCACAAGGAGCTGAACAGTATGCTAGCTATCCCTTAGGTAAAAGCAAAATGTGTACGTGGGTGATTGCTTATGTAGTCACTGAATGTCTTTGGAAGGATACACAAGAGACTGGGGACAAATGTTACTTCTAGAGAGAGGATATGTGTGGCTGGGAGATGAGGTGAGAGGAAGATGTTTCCCTCTTGGACTTTTTAAATTCTGTATCTATATGCAGGTATTACATTTCAACTAAATTAAAATGTATTAAGGGCCCACCGAGTGGCGCGGTGGTTAAGCGCTGGCTTGGGAAGCCAGCGGCCCGGGTTCGGGTCCCACATATGAGGGCCAGTGACACTGCCCTCAAAAAAAAAAAATGTATTACTAGTATATTATACAGGTCTTTTTTTAAATTAGTTTATTGGGGTGACAATGGGTAGAAAATTACATGTTTCAAGTGTAGAATTCTGTAATACATGATCTATATATCACTTTGTGTGTTCACCACCCCAGAGTCAGTTCTCCTTCCGTCACCATATATTTGACCCCCTTTACCTTCATCTACCACCCCCAATCCTCTTTACCCTCTGGTAACCACTAAACTATTGTCTGTGTCTATGAGTTTTTGTTTATTTGTTTGTCTTGTTCCTTTGGTGCTTTCAGTTTTATATCCCACATATCAGTGAAATCACATGGTTCTCATTTTGTTTTGACTTTTGTCACTTAGCATAATAATCTCAAGATCCATCCATGTTGTCGCAAATGGCATAGTTCATCTTTTCTTTTTGCAGAGTAGTATTCCATTGTGTATATATACTGCATCTTCTTTATCCAATCATCTATTGAAGGACACTTCCGTTGTTTCCATGTCTTGGCCACCATAAATTAAGCTGCAATGAATACTGGAGCACATATATTTTTATGGATGTTTTCAGATTTTTGGATATACACCCAGGAGAGTGATTGCTGGGTCATATGGTAATTCTATTCTTAATTTTTTGAGAAACCTCCACACTGCCTTCCTTAGTGGCTGCACCAATCTGTATTCTCACCAACAGTGTATGAGGGTTCATTTTTCTCCACAGCCTCTCCAACACTTGCTATTATTTGTCTTGTTGATGATAGCCATTCTACCTGGTGTGAGGTGGTATCTCATTGTGGTTTTTATTTGCATTTCTCTGATGATTAGTGATGAGCATTGTTTCATGTCTATTGGCCTTCTATATGTCCTCTTTGGAGAAATGTCTATTCAGGTCCTCTGCCCATTTTTTAGTTGGATTGTTTCATGTTTTTTGTTGTTGTTGTTGAGTTTTATGAGTTCCTTATATATTTGGGATATTGGCCCCTTTCCGGAGGCATTGTTTGCAAAAATGTTTGTCCATTAGGGTGGTTGCGTCTTTATTTTGTTGATGGTTTCTTCTGCCATGCAGAAGCTTTTTAGTTTGATATAGTCCCCTTCATATACAACTCTTCTTAAATGGTTATATAAACGCTTGAATCTTTGGGAGAACTTAAGAGTTTCTTAAGACAACTAGATGATTATCTTAGCACGTTATGATGACTATCCCTTACTCTGTTAGAATATTCCAGTATTTTTTCTGGGAATATTCACAAGGAGGAAAAATATTCCAATCCTTCCTAATTGTCTTCTTTAACTCAGATATGGAAATATATATACATACATCTACAAAACAATCTCACCTTAAGGATCCATTTTGACCCCGGGTTTATCTACGAAAGGTATTTCTTTTTTTTTTTTTTAAGATTTTTTTTTTTTTCTGGGGGAATTGGGGAAGGGGAACAGCGTTGGGGAATTGGGGAAGGGGAACAGTCAAGTTGTTGTCCTTCAATATTAGTTGTGGAGGGTGCAGCTAGCTCAGCTCCAAGCCCTGTTGCCATCCAGCCACCAGTCAGCAGCTCGCAGCCACTCAGCTCAAGGTGCTGTGTTCAATCTTAGTTGCGGGTGAGCATAGCCCACCATCCCATGCAGGTGTCCAACCAGTAACCTTGTTGTTAGGAGCACGTGCTCTCACCAGCTGAGCCATCCTGCCACCTGTCAGTGGCAACTGAGCTCGGGCGCAGCTCACTGGCCCATGTGGGAATCAAATCAGCGGCCCTGTTGTTCAGAGCTTGCACTCTTAACCTGAGCCACTTAGCTGAGCCACTAAGCCAGTCCCTAAAGGTATTTCTGATGCTTTCAAGGTAGACACTCTATCTCTGAAAGGATATATTAATAAGATATATGACTCTCAAAAAGACATATCAGGGCGGGCTGAGTGGCGTGTTGGTTAAGAGTTGGCTTGGGACACCCGCTCTGAGCAGCAGGGCCCTGGTTCAGATCCCACATGAGGGCCAGTGATGCTGCGCCCTTTGCAGCTAAGATGGTGAACAACAGCTTGACCTAGAGCTGGGTGGCCGTGAGTCACCGGCAATGGCATAGCTGCAGTGGGGCTGGAATGAGCTTTCGTGAGCTGCTGTAAGTGGCCACTGAATGGCCAGCAAGCGACTGCCTCAGCAGGGAAGAGCGCAATGACAATACCAACATGGGCGAGTGAAGTGACGTCCTCCACAACTAGACTGAAGAACACAAAGGACAACTTGTCTGTTCTCCTTCCCCGATTCCCCAATGCTGTTCCCCTCACCCAATAAAATCTTAAAAAAAAAAAAAAGACAAATTAATATAAACTTGTTTTAACACTCTATCTTCATGATTTGGACTAAGATTATCTATCTGTAAGAAGGTGCCTAATTTTGCAGTATCTGAAGTCAACAAGGTAAAGTCTACCCCAAGACCTTGAAATAAGGGTACATCGCCCTTTGAGAATTAAACAAAGAAATCAACAAAAGATTATGGTAGAGTCCTTTTATAACAATAGGTCTTAATCTTTCTTTTACTCCAATGTTGAAATTGAGGATTACCGCACATCCCTATCAGTTACACTGGTTTGTTATCACTCTAGCTCCTGGGCTGAAATCAGATTATATATTGAAGTTTGACAATGTCCCCTTCCCTTAGGGAATACTCCCTTCTTCTGCAGAGGAGTTATATACTACCTTAAGGAGGTTTGACTCCCACATCCAAGACTTAACTGTAACTAAATTTAACATATTAACATTTTTTTAAAAAATAGCTTATCTTAATGTTCCCCCTAAACTCTGGAATAATTTCTCTAAATGCCCGCAAGTCAGCTCCACATGGATGTCTAACAGTCATCTATTCTTTTTTTATTTTTAAATTTTTTATTTTTTTTCGCTGAGCCATCCTGCCACCTGTTGGCAGCTCAACAGCAACTCAGCTCGGGCTGGCATCGAACTGCCGTTGCTCAGAGCTCACATCTATTTTTTTTTTTTTTTTTTAGAGGGCAGTGTCACTGGCCCTCATATGTGGGACTTTAACCAGGGCCACTGGCGTCCCAAGCCAGCTCTTACCCACCACGTCACTTGGCCGGCCCACAGTCATCTATTCTTGAACTTAACATATCGAAAATAGAATCCATAATTAATTCACCCTTTCAAATCTGCTCCTCCCAACTGTTCCTAACAGTTAGTTAATAGAACCATCATCCTCCCAGTTGCTCAAGCCCAAAACAAAGGATTCATTCTTGATTTCTCTTTTCCTAAATTCCTCACATTCAGTCCATTGACTCTCCTTTTATAATATATTCCCGAACTGTCCATTTCTCTCCATTTTCATTACTACCATCCTGGATCAAACTACCATCATAATATCAGTTTCCTCCTAAATGCTCCAGCCATTTTGGCCTTCTGTCCTTAAACATGTCAAGCTCATTTTCATTTTGTGGTCACGCCATTTCTTCTCCCTAAAATATTCCCCCCATATACTCTCAGGGCTACTGCTTCTCAGCTCAAATGTCACCCACCCAAGAGGATTTCCCTGACCACCAAAATCAAAACAACCTCACCCTCACCTCCAATCATTCTCGATAGCAGTACATTGTTGTTTTTTCTCTCCATAGCCCTTATCATTATGTGAAATTAGCTTGCTAATCTGTGTATTGTCTGTGTCCTCACACTAGATTATGAGCTGCATGAAAGCAGGAACCATGTTCATTGTATCTAGAATAGTACCTGGCATACAGTGTGTGCTTCATAAATAGCAGATGAATGAAGGAACATCAAAAGAAGGATTGTGTCAACTGTAAAAGATAATGGTCAGTCAGGGGAGAATAGTAACAAAATATTTAAAAATATCAACGGTAGAGTGCCCAACATTGGTAAACATTAAAACTCTGCCATGATATTCCAGCTCTCCTTTCAGATACATGATAGGTTTACACTCACGCATCATCTTGAAGTTGGGCATGGTCATGTGACTTGTTCTGGCCAGTGAAATATAAGCAAGCCTTTAAGATCCTCTTTGTGTGATTCACTCCTAGTACCTTCCCAAGATCATAGTAACCAGCAACAGTCCAGAGGTTAAAGTTCCATCTGTCCACATTCCTGAGCAAGGACAACATAGCACGGAGCCTCCAGACAAATCACATGTACCACAAACTGAAGAGATATAAACCTTTGTTATTATAAGCCACTGAAATTTGGGGGTTGTTACTGCAAAACAACCAAACCCATCCAGGCTGATAAACCATCCAAGCAACGCTGTGGGCATAGAATGATGTACTCAGCCTCACTAAGTAGTCAACTGATGCCACTAAATATACATATTTAATTTCCGTCTGATTATTACATAATTTCTAAATAGGTTTACCAACAAAGAGAGAAAAAAGTTGTTTATATGCAGTTTTAAGGATCTTGTGCCTGATGATATTTTTCAGTAAATTAATAATTCACCCAAATTATGAATGCTACCCTATACAGGCTCCTTGAGAAATAGTCTGCCATCGTTTCCTTATCTGGAAACATACTTTCTAGGTGACAATAGCTGTGCTTTTTGTTTTATTATTATCTATACCAACTATTCAATAACTAAATATTACTGAGACCAAAGAAGTGAAAGATCTGTACTCAGAAAATTATAAGACACTGAAGAAAGAAATCATAGAAGATACAAATAAATGGAAACACCTACCATGCTCATGGATAGGAAGAATTAATATAGTTAAAATGTCCATACTGCCTAAAGCAATATATAGATTCAATGCAATTCCTATCAAACTACCAAAGGCATTTTTCACAGAAATAGAAAATATAACCCTAAAATTTATATGGAATCATAAAAGACCCAGAATAGCCTCGGCAATTCTGAGAAATAAGAACAAAGTCGGGGGAATCACCCTACCAGACATCAAAACCTACTACAAGGCTACAGTAATCAAGACATTTGGTATTGGCATAAAAACAGGCACATCGATCAGTGGAACAGAACAGAGAGCCCAGAAATAAATCCAGGCATTTACGGACAGTTAATCTATGACAAGGGAAGCAAAAATTTACACTGGAGTAAAGATAGTCTATTCAATAAATGGTGCTGGGAAAATTGGACTGACACATGCGAAAAAATGAAACTGGACCACCTCCTTACACCTTATACAAGAACAAATTCAAAATGGATTAAAGACTTAAATGTAAGACCTGAAACCATAAAAATCCTAAAAGAAAATACAGGGAGTACATTTGCAGACATTACCCAGAGCAATATTTTTACTGATACATCCCTACGGGCAAAGAAAGTAAAAGAAAAAAATGAACATATGGGATTATATCAGACTTAAAAGTTTTTTCACAACAAAGGAAACCATTAATAAAACAAAAAGGAAGCCTACTGAATGGGAGAATATATTTGCCAACGATATATCTGATAAGGGGTTAATATCCAAAATTTATCAAACACTCATGAAACTCAACACCAAGAAAACAAACAACCCAATTAGAAAATGGGCAGAAGATATGAAGAGACATTTCTCTAAAGAGGACATACAGGGCCAGCCGAGTGGTGCATTGGTTAAGCGCTGGTTTTGGGATGCCAGCGGCCCCGGTTCGGATCCCACATGAGGGCCAGTGACACTGCCCTCTACAGCTAACAACAGCTCCACCTGGAGCTGGGCTGTGCGAGCCCCGGTGATGGTGTGGGCTGCAGTCCCTGCTGCAGTGGGCTGCCATAGGCTACAGTGAGTGGCCCGCAGCCAGCGTGAGCGGCTGGCAGCCAAACGTGAGCTGCCAATAGCCGCGGTGAGCGACATCCAGAGGCCAGCGACCGATCTGCCTCATCCGGGAAGAAAGCAATGACGATACCAACAGTGAAGCAACATCCTCCGCAACTAAACTGAAGAACAAAAAGACAGCAACTTGTCTGTTCCCCTTCCCCGATTCCCCAACGCTGTTCCCCTCCGCCAATTCACCAATAAAATCTTTAAAAAAATAAATAAATAAATAAATAAATAAATAAATAAAGAGGACATACAGATGGCCAACAGGCATATGAAAAAAGTTCAACCTCACTGGTCATTAGGGAAATGCAAATAAAAACCACCATGAGATACCACCTCACTCCGGTCAGAATGGCTATCATCAATAAATCAACAAACAACAAGTGCTGGCGGGGCTGTGGGGAAAAGGGGACCCTGCTGCACTGTTGGTGGGTCTGCAGATTGGTGCAGCCACTGTGGAAGTCAGTATGGAGGTATCTCAAAGAACTGGAAATAGAGCTACCGTTTGACCCAGCAATTCCACTCCTAGGTATTTATCCTGAAAAAACCAAGACACTTATTCAAAAAAAGTTATGCACCCCTATGTTCATAGCAGCACAATTTACAATAGCTAAGACTTGGAAACAACCAAAATGCCCATCAGTAGATGACTGGATTAAGAAACTGTGGTATATTTATACAATGGAGTATTACTCTGCTATAAAAAAGAATGAAATCGTACCATTTGCAATGATATGGATGGACCTAGAGACTATTACGTTAAGTGAAATAAGTCAGTCAGAGAAAGACAAATACCATATGATCTCACTCATATGTGGAATCTGAAAAACTGTATGAATGAGCAAAGTAAACAGAAACTGTCTCATAGATATAGAGGAAAAATCAGGGTTGCTAATTGGGAGGGGGATGGGGATGAGGGAGAAGGGGAAGGGATTAGACTGCAAAAATAGGCAACTACAATATTGCCACTGGGATATGAAAAACAGTTTGGGGAATATAATTAATAATGTTGTAAATATTCTGTGGAATGTCAGATGATCATAGGTCTTGTTAGGGAGACCATTTCATGGATGGAGTAGAGGTTTGATCACTGCACTGTATAACTAAAGCGGAGGTGGCATACCTAATGTAATTGAATATATATAGATAGTCACGGGATGCGGATTATACTGTGGAAGAGAGTCAGAGGAAGAGTAATAGATATATATGATATGGGGGGGTGGGGTGGCGAATTGGGGGTGTGGGGTTGTCACTTTGAGGGGTAAAATGTATAACTATTGCACTGTGTTGTACACCTGAAACTAATTTTTAAAAAAATTTAAAAAAAAATAAAAACATAAAAAAATAAAATGAAAACTAACTAACTAAATAAATAAATACATAAATACTTACTGAGTCCAGGTCACTATAGAACAAACAGACTAGAAAGGTAGATTGGCTAAAATGCAGAAAAGTCCCTGAATGCTCGGTCAAAAATCTTGATTTTATTTTGCAGACAAAATAAACTACTGAGAAGCTCTGTATAGGACTCATACAATTGAAAAACTATTCTTGAAGATCATTTTATATGACAGTTGTAGAATTAGGATGACTAGAACAGGAAGGCCAAGAGTACTAGCTTCCAACTGGTGTGACATGAATCCTCCATAGGTGAATGACCAAAATTTAAATTTATTTTTACAATACTAACCATACTGTTAATGGTGATATTAAGTGGTATAGGGAATGGGGAGGGCATAGGTTTTCACAAATAAGAGTAAAAGGCACAATGAATAGTCAAGCTGGCACCCAAGTAAGATTTTGTGAGTATGAAGGTGATCAGGGTACTAATTACTTAATAGTTCTGAAAGGCAACCAAGTGAACAATGGACAATTTACTACCACTAGGAGGTATTTTTTATGTTGTAGGAATGATTGGGCTGTAATCAGATTGGTTTTTATTCTGAGTTCTTTCAAGGTACTTGGAGCACCTACGTAGTACTCCAAGGAGCTTGTCTTTCCCTCAACAACAACCCATTCCTTAATTCCTTCACTCATTCAACAAATATTAAGTACATGTGACAGGCTAATTACCATTCTAGGCACTGGGGAAACATCAGTGAACAAAACAAAGATCTCTGACCTTCTGGAGTGTATGTCCCAGTAGCATTTAAATGTCATTCTAAAACTTCTAGAATCGGGGCTGGCAGAGTGGCACGGTGGTTAAGCGCTGGCTTGGGAAGCCAGTGGCCCCGGTTCGGTCCCACACAGGAGGGCCAGTGACACTGCCCTCAAAAAATAAATAAATAAATAAATAAAATAAAACTTCTAGAATCCTATTATATGGGAGTAGCTTTTACAAATGCCTTTGGAAGAAATAATCTATGATTAATTCACACTAAGATGTGAAGGACTGATAGTCTCCCTAGAGCTAATTACCCTTGACAAGTAAATACTTCACAGATTCATAGGCTCTTACAGTTGAAAAGGACCTTGGAGATAATTTCAATTTACAGATAAGATTACGGGATTTGACCAAGAACACTCAGTCACTAATAGGAGAGCCAGCCTTAGAATTGTGACTTCCACCAGTGTTGGTGCCTTTCCCATAGAACATCTAGATACCTGTTTTAAGATTATGCTAGTGAGAAGAAGAAATGCTAGAACAGGTATTCATGATTCATACACAAGTGGTAAGTTCCTGTATGACTTGTTCAAGGCAAAAAGAATTTCAGGCAGTGTGTAAAACTGAAGGAGAGAAAGGTGATTGGTTATAGGGGAGATCAATTGGGGGGAACTTTCAGAGGACCCTTTCTCCCCTCTCTACCTTCACTGTATCCCAAGAACAAAGACAGGAAATATAAAACTTCTCCAAAGTTGAAAGATATTAGCTATTAGAGAGAACATACTTGGAGATGAGCACAAAGTAGTAAACACAGCATTTGAATCCAACAATGTCAAATAATAATAGCCTATCCAATTTGAAAAGTGTATGTTCCCGGCAAACGTACCATTTATATTAGGTTTAAGGGTTGTTGTTTTTTTAATTTACTTTCCTAAATACATTTTCCAGAAGTATCAACTTTACTGGTATACATCAACAAGCATAGTGTTTGATAAAATAGCAATGTAATATTGACCAGTGTGATGTTATGAGGCATCCCATTACTGGGCAAACCTTTTTAAAGGTAATTCCTTCCCCCACTCACCTCTTGCTCATAAACTGTAGCAATCAATATTTAAAAATCCCAAACTAGTAATTTAAATTCTCAAAGTAAAGATCCATCACCAACAATCTTGAGCCTTATTTAGTATTCTAATAGAAAATATATTTTTAAAAACCTTTCCAAGAAGAATGGGGAAGAGTTGCTAAGAAAGAACTGAAAGATAAGCTTAATAATAAATAAAAAAAAGGAAAGAAAAATCAAAGTAAGATTAATTATAGGAGTTTTAAGAAGAATGTGAGCTGATCGGTATCAAAGATCTTCATTAAGAGCTCATTATGTTCTGCCATAAGAAAAGATGAAATAGTACCATTTGCGACAACATGGATGGATCTTGAGATTATTATGTTACGGGAAATAAGTCAGACAGAAAAAGTCAAGAACCATATGATTTCACTGATATGTGGGATATAAAACTGAAAACAACAAAAGAACAAGATAAGTGAAGAAACAAAAACTCATAAACACAGACAATAGTTCAGTGGTTAGTTCAGAGGGGGAGTAGCAGGAGTGGTAGATGAGGGTAAACAGGATCAAATATGTGGTGATGGAAAAACAACTGACTTTGGGTGGTGAACACACAATGTGATACACAGATGATGTATTATAAAATTTTAAATCTGAAATCTATGTAACTTTACTAACAATTATCACCCTAACAAACTTAAAAAAAAAAAAAAAGCTCATTATGTGCCTCTGTGGATGGCCGTTTACATACCTAAAATTAAAAGCATTCTGAGAATCCAAATGTGTTTCAGTCACTCCACCATTCTCTTAGCTTCCCAGGTTTAAAACCTTGGAGATACAGTAGACTTTTTTTTTTTTTTTTTTTTAAAGATTTTATTGGGGAATTGGTGGAGGGGAACCGCGGTGGGGAATGGGGGAAGGGGAACAGACAAGTTGCTGTCTTCTTGTTCTTCAGTTTAGTTGCGGAGGATGTTGCTTCACTGTTGGTATCGTCATTGCGCTCTTCCCGGATGAGGCAGATCGGTCGCTGGCCTCTGGATGTCGCTCATCGCGGCTATTGGCAGCTCACACTTGGCTGCCAGCCGCTCACGCTGGCTGCGGGCCACTTACTGTAGCCTATGGCAGCCCACTGCAGCAGGGGCTACAGCCCACACCATCACCGGGGCTTGCACAGCCCAGCTCCAGGTGGAGCTGTTGTTAGCTGTAGAGGGCAGTGTCACTGGCCCTCATGTGGGATCCGAACCGGGGCCGCTGGCATCCCAAAACCAGCGCTTAACCAATGCGCCACTCGGCCGGCCCTACAGTAGACTTTTACCTGCACTGTTTTCTATAGTTAGTAAGTCATCATTCTAATATTTCTTACTTCAAAATGTCTCTTAAATACAAAGCAAAATTCCGAATGTCAAAAGCATACAAAAAACAAACACTAACCATTAAAAAGAATGTTTTTCAAAGAATGTGAAATACTCAGGATATACTGAGTCAAAAAAAAAAAAAAAGGGCCACCTGTGTGGCGCGTTGGTTAACAGTTGGCTTGGGACACCAGCTCTGAGCAGCAGGACCTGGTTCGGATCCCACATGGGCCAGTGACTCTGCACCCTCTACAGCTAAGATGGTGAACAACAGCTCAACCTGGAGCTGGCCTGCCATGAGTCGCTGGCGACGGCGTTGCCTGCAGCGGGGCTGCAGTGGACTGCTGTGAGCCGCCGTGAGCCACCATGAGAGGCCGTCCAGTGGTGGGTGACCGATTACCTCAACCGGGAAGAGGACAATGATAATACCAACATGGGCCAGTGATGCAATGTCCTCTACAACTAGACTGAAGAACAAAAGGACAGAAACTTGTTTGTTCCCCTTCCCCGATTCTTAAAAAAAAAAAAAAAAAAGACCCAACCATCACAGGGAGAAAAAAATGCATAATCCTAGTAGTTTTTTTTTTTTTTTTGAGGGCAGTGTCACTGGCCCTCATATGTGGGACCCGAACCGGGGCCTCTGGCTTCCCAAGCCAGCGCTTAACCACCGCGCCACTCGTCAGGCCCGATAATCCTAGTTTTATAAAAAGGAAAATAATTATCAGCACAAAAAGATTTGAAAGGAGCCACTACATGAAATGTTAACAGTTGTTCTTTGTGTGATGGGTTTGATGACTGGAGTTTTTTTTTCACACTTTCTCTACATTTCCTAATTTCCTACAATGAACATGCACTATTCTGAAACTTAGAAAAATGTTATTTAAATAATTATCTAATTTTACCACTACTTGTCCATTCTCATCGCTCTCATTCTACCTCTTTACATTCATCTCTCCCTTGATTCAGGACTTCAACAACAGCCTCTTTCTTGAGATTTCTGAGCCAGCTTCTCCCCAAGTTTAATACTGCTTGGACTCATGCTCCTAAAATTCATCACTTGTACTTATGTACAGTACATGGAAGCAGAGATGGTCATATAAACAATCAACTTAAAATAGTGTTTCTCAATCTCAGGACCACTGACCTTTGGGGCTATTATTTCTTATGGAGGGGCTGCCCTATTGTAAGATGTTTTTGTAGCATTCCTGGCCTCCTCTATCAACTAGATGCCAGGAGCATCTCCCACCCCCCAATGTGACATTGCCAAATATCCCCTGGGGGCAAAATTACCCCAGTTGAGAACCATCCATTGAAAAGTTTTAAAACTTCCAAAATCATCTCTCTGTCTGCTCCTATACATATGTATCAAACCTAAACTTCTTTGACAAATATCTTATACAACACTCCTCATAGTCTTGCCTATATCTTATTTTTCTCAGAAGGAACTTTCCAAATAGACCGGACATACTGTTCTCTAGAAAAACCATTTTCATTCTCAATTCCAAGTCTTTGAGTAGTTTCCCCACTGAAATTCCCCATTTATACTTCTATTCAATGGCCTATATCCATCCTTCCATTGTCAGTTCTTTGAAGAAGCTTTCCTGATTTGTCAGTTCAGCTCAACATACACCCACTGAACTAATGAAGAGCATCATATGTATATGTTTGTTTGTTCATTTGTTAATCTCATATCTAGATTAACCTCCCTCAGGTTTGTAGCTCAGGCACCTTTCTGTTGCACAGCCATTGGGCACAGAGGCAACGAAAAGCTTGATAAATGAGGAATGAATGTAAACCTTCTGCTGTAAACAACGTAAACTGACCTTTTCTTATGAAATGATTTTGCTTTTGAACCTTATTTCTTTGTCATGGAGCTATTAGTGAAGTATAATCATTCCAGGTACAGTGTAACCACTCAGCAAATTGTCAGAATGACAACATGAACATACAATGGTATATTTGAAGGAATTCAAAGGTTTTGAAAGGTTCTCTACATTTCCAGGAACTGATACAAAGGAATCAAAACTATAAACCACAACACAAACTTCAAGAACTCCATTTGTCTTAAAGTACCCAATGGATTTTTTGCTCAGTGCACAAAACTTAAAGTATGGTCAACAAGAGCAGACAACTTGATTCTTTTTTTTTTTTTTTTTTTTTTTTTTTAGGGCAGTGTCACTGGCCCTCACATGTGGGACCCAAACCGGGGCCGCTGGCGTCCCAAGCCAGCGCTTAACCACCGCGCCACTCGGCAGGCCCAACAACTTGATTTTATAGTGTGTCAATATATGTGTACACAAACACACCTTACACAAATATGACGTCCCCAGTTTCAGACAAGTACAATAAATGAAAGCACTTTGTGAACTAAAAAGAGCCACATACAAAAAAGGCAACAGAGAAACCTAGTTAAAAGCTTGGCGCCAACCTGCTTGGGTCCCAATTATACGAGCTGTGTAACCTTCTATGTTACTTCTCTGCGCCTCAGTTTCCTCCTGGTCAAATGGAGATGATGATATCTCAAAGCAAAGCTCTCAGAACGGTGCTTAGCACATAAAAAACACAAAATAACTATTAACCGTTGTTATGATCACAATGCTAGTGATGAGCCAAGTAAAAGCCTCAACGCATCAAGTTCTAACTCAACTGTGAAGCCGAATAAGCGATTTTACACAAGTTGAAGCTACGGCGGGGACCAGTGTCTCAGAATTTTGCTAGTGCCACACGGGTGGTTATTACAGAATTTGCTAGTCTTGTGTTTGTTTTTTGTTTAATCTGCAAAGAAACGGACACAGGCATCTCTGTTTTCAAGGAGCTTTACAAGCCACAAGAAAACAACTCTTTCTCTCCATACTTTAGCCACTCTTAGAGCGCAGCCCTGTTTGTTACTGAACAACTTTTCAGAAACTACAATGAGGTTTTTAACGCTGTCATCAGCCATCCTTAGGCAGGTCTCAAGGGTTTGTGCTGCTTTAACAAAAGCGTGTCTGTCACGGACCCGAGGACCCGTCAGGGAAGAAGGAGCTGCCACGGCCGGGCGCGGGCGGCGCTCGGGAAACCTGCCCTCAACCAGCTCGCCGCCCGGGCGCGGAGGGCGGCTCCGCCCGAAGGCCAATGCGTGGTGACAGCACCCGGCCCGCGCCTCCGCCGGCCCGGACCCCGCGCGCCCCCCGCGCCCTCCCGCGCCCGCCCTCCGCGCCGCCCCGCCCCGCCCCCCACCCCACAGCCGGCGGAGGGCCCGGCCCAGACCAGGCGGCCGCGGGGCCTGACGGGGGGCCCCGGACCCGGCCGGGCCCGAGGACAAGTCCTGCTCCCGACAGGACAGCTGCGGGCGCCGGGCTCGCCCAGGCCTGGCCGTCACTTACCGGCGCCTCATGGTACCGCGGCGCCTCAGCTCAGTCCCGGCGCTGACGAACTGCGCCCGGAAGCCTAGAGCGTCCCTCGGCTCCCGGGCCGAGCCCCACTCAGGGCCATTCAAACGCGGCCGCGCGCGCGGCCCGCCGGGATTGCTCCCCCCCCCACTGGAGCGTGTCGCAGGCTCCGCCCAACGCCGGGCCCTCCCCGCTTGGGTGGTGCAGGCGGCAGGGGAAGCGGACGTGTAGCCACAGTGCCTCCTGGTGGCCACAGGTGCGCACGGTAGTTTTGCTACTGCACCAAAGAACTGAGGGTGAAGAAGAACCCTGCGCCAGTGACAGTCTGGTAGGGGAGACTGCATCTTAAGTGTTGTACCAGGAGGTTCAAACAGTCTTCTATAAAAATATGGCGCAGGCAGTGATGTATTCACTCCCATTTGCACTAACGCAAAGTATTTAAAAGCATGGACTCTGGGGGGCGGCCGGGTGGTGCAGTTTGTTGAAGTGTGAGCTCTGAGCAATAGGGTTGCCGGTTCGATTCCCACATAGTCCAGTGAGCTGTGCCTGAGCTGTGCCTGAGCTGAGCTGAGCTGCGCCTGAGCTAAGCTGCCAATGGGCAGCTGGCCAGTTGTCTCAGCTGGTGAGAGCACATGCTCTTAACAAGATTCCCAGTTCAACTCCGGCACAGGATGGTGAGTTACGCGACCTACAACTAGATTGAAAGTGGTGACTGGACTTGGAGCTGAGCTTGAGCCCTCCACAACCAAGATTGAAGGACAACAACTTGCTTGCAGCTGATGGGTCCTGGAAAAACAGTGTTCCCTTCCCCAGTTCCCCAATAAAATCTTAAGAAATAAATAAATAAATAAATAAATAAATAAATAAATAAATAAAAGCATGGACTCTGGAGCTATGTGACCTTGGGCAAGTCATATAAATTCCTGTGTGCTTTGGTTCCCCCATCTGTAAAATGGGGATGGTAGTAGTAGCTACCTTGTCATTGTGAGGATTACATGAGTTACTACATATAAAATGCTTAGAGGAATGTACTAGCACATGGTAAGCACTATATAATTGTTAGCTATTACTTTTTAGTTCCTCAGATGTGTCAGATTCTGCCAGCCTCTTAAGAACACAAGAAATAGGGGGCCAACTGAGTGGCACGTTGGTTAGGAGTTGGCTTGGGACCCCAGCTCTAAGCAACAGGGCCCTAGTTCGGATCCCACATGAGGGCCAGTGATGCTGCGCCCTCTACAGCTAAGATGGTGAACAACAGCTCCACCTGGAGCTGGGCTGCAGTGGAGCTGGCCAGCAGCTGGTGTGTTCTTTCGTGGGCTGCCGTGGGCCGCTGTGAGGGGCTGTCCAATGGCTGGTGAGCGACTGTCTCACCCAGGAAGAGTGTAATGATAATACCAACATGGACCAGTGAAGCAATGTCCTCCACAACTAGACTGAAGAACAAAAGGACAGCAACCTGTCTGTTCCCCTTTCCTGATTCCCCAACGCTGTTCCCCTCCCACAATTCCCCAATAAAATCTTTAAAAAAAAAGAAATACGTATGATGCAGACCCTGTCCCCAAGATGCAGGCTGTTTCTTTGGGATGGAGAATACTCGAATATGAGGTTAGGTGTGAGCCTGTCTCTGACATGCTTGCAATTACTGAGGGTAATGCTCTTCATCTTAGTAGAGACAGAGTCTACCCACCTTCAAAGGTTAGCCACTGGTCAAGGGCAACCAAATTGTGACAGGAGCAAGTTTGTCTTTGGTGGACCTGTCACCAATTAAGTAGTGCATTTCCTCACTGCAAGATCTACATCCTTTGATTCACTTTTTAAGGCTCTCCTTTCAGAACTCTCCAGGGCTTGCCTGAGAAACAGGTTGGTTAAGTTTGGTTCAGCAATATTTTTGAGGTCCCACTATGTTCCAGGCTGGCATTGTACCAGGTGCCAGAGATAGGCTTGAGGAGCTCACAGTGACTTAGGCAAACAGGGAAAGAGCTCATTCCAATACAGTGTGGTGAGCGCAGTCATAAAAGGGTATGGTCTAAATGCTGTGGAAGTTCAGAGCAAAGGGAGGCCTGGCAGATAAACTGATCAGAGCTAAGATGTCATTAGGTGAAAATAACAATGTATTTTTCCTCCTATTAACAGGATTCTTACTTAAGGCAAAAAATTAAGTAATAGTGAAAATTTGGGGCACTACTTTGGGTCCGTGGGATAATTATTTTTAGGATATGTTTTGCATAAACAATGCCTTTGAGAGCCTCTCAGGTTATACCAAGCACAAGCAGGCACATGCCTATGTGTGGGGCCACACCTGTTCACAGGTGGGAATGTTGAGAGAGTCCAGCAGGGAGGGTGAGTGAAGGAAGCAGGAGCCCTGGGTTCTAGGCGTGTGCAACTTAAAACATCCCCTGAGTATGACTTCCACTAAATAGGTATGCTGATTTAAAGAAAATAAAATTCAATACACATGGGTGAAGTCACTTTCTCTCAAGCTATTTCTTTATCACCATCATCAGAAACAGGTATTTCTTGATGACCCACTATGCAAAAGGCATTGTTCTGGGCCTTCACCAGAAGAAGGTGAAAAGAGTATAAGTAAGACACAGTACTTACCCTGGAGGGCAGCTGGATGATGAGGTAAGGTAAGATAAATAACGGCTTCCTAAGACTCAGGAATTATGCTGTATCAACATAAAACAAGGCCTCCAGTGGTCTGAAGGCCAGAGGAGAATCTTGATGGTCTCATTTCTAGAGCTTTTTAGGGCACAGCGTCTCAGGCAGGTTAATCTCCAGACTCAGGTTCTGAGGTTTACACCAGTGAGGAGTGGCCCTGGCCCATAGATCTCATGTGGCTGCCAAATGTCAACATAATTTAAGGTGAAAATAAAAAAATTTGCTGCTGTATTGCTACTTTTGAAACATATACCGTTCTAGTGATGAAAATGCATGCCAATTTTCTGCATTGACACTTTTCAGTCAATAAAGTTGAGAATTTCTTTTCCTCTGGAGCTCCATCAGGTTTTGTTTTTGTTTTTATGGATTAAAAAATAGTGCAACCCAAGCATATTTTTATGATCCTCTGCATCTCTGCACAGAAAGGTGATTTATGAATGCACATAATAAAAATGGCAGTTGAAACAAACAAACAAACAAACAAATAGCACAGGCATTGAGTAGGGAAGTGACAGAGTTAAATCGGGACTTTAGAAGGATTAACCTCTCACTAGGATGAAAGCTGGCTAGTGGGAAGGAGGGAGGATTGATGGCAAGAACTTTAGGTATGAAAGTGTTACATAGTGCAGGCCAGAGGTTCAAGGGAGCTAGAGCATTTACTGTGGTAGATGTCCTTCTCATCAACTCAGACTGATGCCAGGCCTGACAGAGGACATGCTTGAAGAAAAGATGTAAAAGATAACAATAATTCATCCATTCTAGAAGTAACTACATCCACTGCTCGGCCTCAGAGACTTTGGAAAATTCCAGGCAGTTGATTTTGGCAGTCAAAGTGAGAAGCCTTTTTTTCTGCTCCTCCCTTCCCCACCTTCCTGTGCTGACTGTGGAAGGAAGTAACAGCAGTAGGGGACGTTTCAGATAAAGGCAACAGCAGTGGAAATCAGCAAATCTCACTGCTAGTTTACATGCTCTCCTTGGTGGCAGAAGCAGCAGTGTGTTTTTTTTTTCCTAATAGGTAAATGTTTATTGGTCTTTTTAATTATAACAAAATACATCCTGGTTGTAAAACTAAAATAAAGCAATATAGAAACATGTACGAGTATGTACAAAAACATACGAGTATATAAGTACAAAAACATGTAAATACATATGTAAATACTAAAGACCTCCTTGTAATTAATCTCTTTCCAACTCTCCCCAGTCTACCAGAGATTACTCTTATTAACAAGTGGATGAATCTTTCTATGCATTTGTAAACATATATGTATAAATATACATATAAAACAGGCTCCCGATGTAGATGTTGTCATGTAACCTACTTTTACTACCATTTCACAAATACTATTTCATGGACAGCTATTTCATTACATAGATACACATATATATAAAATCATTTTCAACAGAAGCAGCAGTTTTGTGTTTTACTTGAGGTGGTTTTTTTTTGGGGGGGAGGGTGGCAAGTGTTGACTGGTAGGGGATTTTCCTGTTAAGATAGCTTTTTCTTATGCAGCTTTGTACATCTTGACAGCTGAGATAAGCAGATGACAATATTTGATATTTATAGATCTTCAAATCTGAATCCTCAGAGACCATTTCCTTTCTCCTCCAAGTAGATTACCTGCAATTAGGTTACACTGTCACCAAGTGGAAGATGGTATGGGGCAGCACGTTAAAATGGAAAGAACGCTAGCTTTGGAGCAAGGCTCATCTCTATCAGAAGCCTAGGTCACAGCCTTTAGGCCCTTTCTGCACCATTTTTACCTTAACTGCACAGTGGGGGTAATATTGGGTTGTCGGAAAAGTCATAACTCATTTTTGCAAAGAAAAACATAGAAAAAATACGTCATGACTTTTCCGACAACCCAGTAATACTCTTCTCTCAGGGGATGTTGGGAAATAGGATAACCTATGTAAAACACTGCACTAGTACCCAGCACATTAATTGTCTCTCTCTCTCTGTAAACCTTTCCCCCACCCTTAACTTGATCTGTTCAGCGATTTTCCCAAGATAGAGAACACAATATGGCTGACTGCTGCTTTGGAAAAAAACTATCCTCAGCTGGAAAATTCAGGACCAGCTCCCGGAGTGGGTGGGAGACAGGCTCCCTGAGGTGCTGATGGCTTGGTAATCAGTACAAGGTATCTGGAAAGCAGGATCATACACAAAGTAACTCTAAACATGTAGCTGCTTAGGTGGTTCAGTACTACTGGGGCTTCATAACAAACAGGGATAGTGAAGAGGAGTTCAAGGGCAAGGGGAAGCAGAAAGGAAATGAAATAGGCAGGGCAACAATTTTTTTTTTTTTTAGCTGAGCCATCCTACCACCTATTGGTAGCTCATTGGCAACTCAGCTCAGGCTGGCATCAAACCGCTGTTGCTCAGAACTCAGCTCGCACTCTTGAGTGAGCTCTTAACCAACTGAGCCACTGAGCCGGCCCCAAGGCAACAATTCTTAAAAGCCGGATGATATCCTTGGGAAGGGGACTTGAAAGAGCACAGCAGGTCCCCAGGCTCAAGAGAAGGTAGCAGTAGGAAGGCTGCTTACCAACTAGGTCTGCTTTTTGGAGCTGAACACAGAGGCAAAACCACTCCTGCAGTAACAAAAATGAGTCTGGTGCCGGCCCGATTGACGCGGTTGTTAAGCGCTGGCTTAGGAAGCCAGCGGCCCCGGTTCGGGTCCCACATATGAGGGCCAGTGACACTGCCCTCAAAAAAAAAAAAAAAAAAAAAGTCTGAATCTACACTGGCTCGAGTTCCTACCCCACATTAGCTGTATCCTTCAGAGCATCAGGTCTACAAGATGTTGACAGGTTGATAAAAGAAGAAAAGAAAAAAAGGGGGGTAGGCTTTCTTGGCCACAGAAGTTTGGTAACTGCTGGATTAAACAAATAATACTTCTCAGACTTTAAAATACTAACATTGCGAATTTCTAAAAGCAAGATATATGTAGTGCTGCTCAAACTTACCTGAGCTCTGAATCTTTTAAAAGGGAGAGCACAAATATTCTAAAGAATTATTTTTATCTAAAATGAAAAGCAAGACTAGTCGGGGCCCTGGGAATGGGGGCGTGGCTCCAGCTGCAGGCTGGATGGGGAGGAGCGGGAAGCTGGGTGGGTGGGGCTGTGCCTCGTGACCTTGGCCGGGTCTGGATAAAAGCCACAGAGCCTGAAAACAGACAGAGCTATAAATAGACTTTTTCTTCTTTATTTCAGTTTACTTCTTTTAAAGTAAACTGAAATAAAGATCTAGCCATACTTTTTTGCCTTTTAAAAAAATAAAAAATATGGCTCTTTGTGAAATAGTGTGTTATAAAACAGTCTGGTAAATAAGTCTAAATAACAATAAAAAATGTGTGCGACAGTTGAAATCAAAATGTCTATGGAAATCATTTTTGTTGTTGCACGGTAGGATTTGTTATCTTTTTACTTATTTGTATTTTCCCTTTTGTACAATAAATGTCTTTATATAATTAAACCAATTTTTAAAAATCACTTTATTAAAGGACCCAATCATAGCAATTAGGAAATTAAACTTTTCATGCACATTTTTGAAAGTTTAGAATTTGATTTTACAGCTTTTTTTACGTCATTATTTCCCACTTAAGCTAACCCTGGTTAGCTTAATTCATTTGTATGAAATCTCTTTTAGGAAGAAACTTGAACTATTTTCCTAGGGCTGCTATAACAAAGCACCAGAAACTGGGTGGCTTAAAACAACAGAAATGGGTTGGCTGAGTGGCCCGTTGGATGGTAGTTGGCTTGGGTCAGCTCTGAGCAGCAGATTCCAGTTCAGATTCCACATATGAGGGCCAGTGTCGTTGCACCCTCTACAGCTAAGATGATGAACAACAGCTCGACCTGGAGCTGGACTGCCATGAGTTGCCGGGGACGCTTAGGCTGCAGTGGGGCTGGCCAGCACTTGGCGTGCGCTTTCCAGCTGGTGTGCACTTTCGTGAGAGGTCGTCCAATGGCCGGCAAGTGACTGCTTCATCTGGGAAGAGCGCAATGATAATACCAACATGGGCCAATAAAGTCATGTCCTCCACAACTAGACGGGTTCCCCAATGCTGTACCCCTCCCCCGATTCCCCAATAAAATCTTTTTAAAAATTCAGAATTTAGTCTCTCTCACTTCTGGAGGCCAGAAGACCAAAATCAAGGTATTGGGAGGACCATGCTGTCTCTGCAGGCTCTAGGGAAGAATCCTTCCTTGCCTCTCCCTAGCTTCTGGTGGCTCTGGCAATTGTTGGGTTGTAGTACATCCCTCCAATCTCTGCCTCCATTGCCACATCGACTTCTCTGTGTATGTGGGTCCTTTCCTCTTCATATAAGAACACTTGTCATTGGATTTAGGACCCACCAGAATCTACCCCATCTTAACTAATTACATCCGCAAAGACCCTATTTCCGAATAAGGACATATGATTCTGGGTGGATGTGAATTTTTGGGAGAAATTATTCAATTTGCTACAAAAAATAATTTAGTCCACCTACCCTTAAAAATATAAATTAGCACATTCTTCAGAGCCTATCTGAACCCATCAAAATTGTAACTGTATAATCTCTGTAAGCAATCCTGTTTTTTTTTTTTTGTTTTTTTTTTTGAGGGCAGTGTTACTGGCCCTCATATGTGGGACCGAACCGGGGCCGCTGGCTTCCAAGGCCAGCGCTTAACCACCGCGCCACTCAGCCGGCCCTTCTGTAAGCAATCCTAATTGTATGACTCTCCTACAGAATTGTGTTGACAGGCTACCCAAGGATGTTCACAGCAACATTTTTTTTGTAGTAGTGACAAATGGGAACAATGTAAATGTCCATCAATAGGGGACTAGTTAAATGAATTATTATACATCCATGCCTTGTACACTCTGTAGCCTTTAAAAAGAATGAGGTAGATCTGGGGCCGGCCGAGTGGCGCATTGGTTAAGCGCTGGTTTTGGGATGCCAGCGGCCCCGGTTCGGATCCCATATGAGGGCCAGTGACACTGCCCTCTACAGCTGACAACGGCTCCACCTGGAGCTGGGCTGTGCCAGCCCCGGTGATGGTGTGGGCTGCGGCCCCTGCTGCAGTGGGCTGCCATAGGCTGCAGTGAGTGGCCCACAGCCAGCGTGAGCGGCTGGCGGCCAAGCGTGAGCTGCCAGTAGCCGCAATAAGCGACATCCAGAGGCCGGCGACCGATCTGCCTCGTCCGGGAAGAGCGCAATGACGATACCAACAGTGAAGCAACATCCTCCGCAACTAAAACTGAAGAGCAAGAAGACTAAAACTGAAGAGCTTGTCTGTTCCCCTTCCCCGGTTCCCCAACGCTGTTCCCCTCCACCAGCTCCCCAATAAAATCTTAAAAAAAAAAAAAAAAGAATGAGGTAGATCTGAATGACAAGCATGGGAGACATCCAAGATAAACTGGAAAAAAAAAAATCCAGGGATGGTCAAGTGGCGCGGTGGTTAAGCGCTGGCTTGGGAAACCAGCAGCCCCGGTTCGGGCCAGTGACACTGCCCTCAAAAAAAAAAACCAAAAAAAAAAAAAAAAACCAAACCAAAACAAAACAAAACAAAACAAAACAAACAAACAAACAAACAAAAAAAAATATATATATATATATATATATATATACACACAATAAGCTCCTACATATTAAACAACCCTACATTTATGTATATGTTTTAAGGGATGACTTTGTCTTTGAAGTACCAAAAGGTACTTATCGTTCTTCAATTCTTCTGAATAATTAGTTTCCTTGGGCTGCCATAACAAAATACCACAGACTCAGTAGCTTAAACAACAGAATTTTATTTTCTTACAGTTAAGGAGGCTGGGAAGTCCAAGATCAAGGTTCTGGCTGTTTCATTTCCTGGCGAGAGCTCTCTTCCTAGTTTGTAAACAGCCACTCTCTCACTGTGCTCTCACTGGCTGAGTGAGAAATCAAGTTCTTTTGTCTCTTCTTATAAGGACAGTAATCCTATTATGAGAGCCCCACCTTCATGAACTCATTGGAACCCTTAGTACCTTCCAAAGGCCCCATCTCCAAATACCATCACATTAGGGGTTAGGGCTTCAACATATGAATTCTGGGAGGACACAAATAATCAGGCCTTAACAATTCTCCTTCCAAAAAATTCAGACTATAAAATAGTGCTTTATATCTGAATCAATTGAGGCTTTTTAAAATTAGCACAGAGGAGAAAATTCCACAAAGGACCAAGATTGGCCATTCAGATAGTTTAGCCCACTTCCAAGATAGCTGAAATTAATCATCAGAATAATCCAGAGTATCCAAGCTTGAAGAAACATGTTAGGCCATCATAATATATCATTATGATTCATGCTATGGTTCATTCTAATCCTTTAATGGGACCTGTGGGAATGTCAATGCTTCCAGCTTCCTAAACAAGGGCTGGAGGGAAGTGCTATAATGGGAACTTGTTAAAATGCGAATTGCACAACAGTCCTCCTGAAATGAAAAAGTTAATTGCTAAGGAAGAATGGTATTACTACCCAACATTTCCCAACACCATGCTAGTTTGTATCACTGCTGACAGGGTAACATGACACTGCAGAGCCATGAACCAGAAATTGAAAAAAATTGTAATCCACATAGAAATGATTCAGAAACCCCACAATAACTAGCAAGGTAGGCTCTTACAAAAAAAAAAATTTGGGCCGGCCGAGTGGCGCGGTGGTTAAGAGCTGGCCTGGGATGCCAGCGGCCCTGGTTCGGATCCCACATGTGAGGGCCAGTGACACTGCCCTCAAAAACAAAACAAAACAAAACAAAAAAAAAAAATTTTTTTTTCACTAAGTGCAAACAAATAAAATGGAGGAAAATTTGTCTTTTGTTACGACCCTATTACTGATATGGAATAAATTGCATCATGAATAAAACATTGTAAGGTGGTCCTTTTCAGAAGGCAATAATAGTAGTAGAGTTAAATAACACAAATAACTGGGGATTTGCAATGGAAGCCCATTTTACTAAAGCTGCCAAAATGCTTAAAAGCTTTTGGATCAGTAAGGATAGCCAAATAGAATTATTATAGAGATGTTAATAAATAGCATATACTAAACACTTTAAACATTATCTAGAAAAGATTTTATCTTTAAGAGGGATCTAGTTCTGCAAATCTGGTGAAAATTTCCTCGTTCAAGTTTCAATCCAAATGCAACTGCTCTGAAGAGAATGGCATGAAGTATTAGAGATAATCAACTTAACTCCTAAAAAGGGGTGGGGGGCTTAAATACAAAAACTGTGTAGATGGCACAAATTATAAAGTCAAACAAGATGACTCATATGACCTATGGAATCATGGTGTGATTTCTCATAGTTTAATTAAAATCATATTTGCTCAAAGGCACAAAGTAAGGGAAGTTTAACATTTATTTTTACAAGTTCAGTATTCCCATTATTTTCTAATTCAAGTTTAGTCTAGTGGGAGGGTACAACGGAGGCTCTCAAAAACTAATGATTGTTTAAATTACTTGGTGTAAATTCAAACCTTGTTATTTGAAGCAATTAAATGCTCTAAGTCAGTGGTTCTCAGTCATTGCTACATAGTAGAATCACCTGGAAAGCCACAAAAAAATACTGATGCCCATGTTCCATCCTAAGCAAATGAATTAGAATCTCTGGAGGTGTGGCCCAGGCACCAATATTTTTAGCTAGCTCCGAAGGTGAGTCTCCTGTGAACCCAGGACAGAGAACCATTATGCTTTTAGGTTTAGAATCATGCCATTTTATAAGGGGGAGGGAGAGAGGACAAAATGGTTAAAAGGGGTCAAATGTATGGTGACGGATGGAAACTAGACTTTGGGTGGTGAGCATGCTATAGTATGCACAGATATCGAGTTATAATGTTGTATACCTGAAACTTATGTTATTAACAAATGTAACTTCATTAAAAATTATGTTTTTCTTTTAAAAATTTTATTTAAAAAAAAAAATATATATATATATATAATCTGGCATAACATTGTATTTGTTTTAGGTGTACATGATTTATGTACATATTTACCACAATAAGTTTAGTTAACATCCATCACCATACATGGTTACATTAAAAAAAAACAACTTTATTTTTCTAAATCCGAAGTGGTTCCTACACAATGCAGCGAACTAGGAAAAGAATGGGAAAGAACAACTTAAACAATCTAAATTCCCACTACACCTTTGTGTGTTTATCATTTGAGTCTTTTTTCTATGTTATGAAAGAATAATATGCAAAATGTTTTTTTTTAATTACATTTTATTTTTTTAAAGATTTTTATTGGGGAGTTGGGGGAGGGGAACAGCATTGGGGAATTGAGGAAGGGGAACAGACAAGTTGCTGTCCTTTTGTTCTTCAGTCTAGTTGTGGAGGACATCGCTTCACTGGCCCATGTTGGTATTATCATTGCGCTGGTGAGGCAGTTGCTCGCCAGCCATTGGACGGCCACTCACGATGGCTCATGGCAGCTCACACTGGCTGCCAGCCACTCAAGGTAGCTTATGGCAGCCCACTGCAGCAGAAGCTGCAGGCTACGCCAATACTGGCAACTCACAGCAGCCCAGTTCCAGGTTGAGCTGTTTTTCACCATCTTAGTTGCAGAGGGTGCAGCGTCACTGGCCCTCGTGTGGGAACCGGGGCCCTGCTGCTCAGAGCTGGCGTCCCAAACCAGCTCTTAACCAACATGCCATTCGTCTAGCCCAGATTCTTTACTGAATTATTTCTCATAGTTTTAATATGTTATACTAATAGCACTGAGAATCTCTGGGGTGTATGTGCAGAATATAATACGTAGAGTTTCTCAAATTTATTTGACCTTGGAACCCTTCCTCAGCTCAGTCCCAAATCTTCATGCTCTTTGGAATATGTTTTAGCAAATAACACTAGGAGGATTTCTAGGGTAAATGAATTAAAGATCTGAAATATTCTGTTGAGGCCAGATCAACTTTGATTCAGATTATAGTTAAAAATGTTTTAAAGAAGTGGGGGAGTACTTTAAAAAGGAAGGAATATATGATTGAAAGGACTAACAATATTTTAGTGTTCCTTTAAAATGTATGAAAGAAGCATAACAAGAATGACTCGAAAATCAGACAAAATTGCATGAAGATCATTACCAGAATACAACATAAACATTTTTAATGTATTCTCTCCCTTCTAATTTTTACATTTTATTTTACATAAATATAATTATAGTACACTCAAGTTTCATATATGTACTTTCAATTAATTTATATGTACTTTCAATTAATTTATTCACATTCACTAAAGATTTATTTAGTACTTTCTTTATATGTGCAAGGAAATAAATAGGCCGTGGAATCAAAGATAATTAACATATAGTTTCTATCCTCAAGGAATTTAGGGTGTGGGGGGTGGTAGAGATAAGTCCTCAGAGGATGTCAACCAATAATGCAATTCAGTAGGTGCCATTATGCAGAAATAAGTGGTACAAAGGAATGCCCAATAGGGCCAAGACCCTTGTGAAGGTTGAGATGAAATCTGAAGGTTCATCAGAGATTATGCGATGAAGCCAGGAAAGTAGAAAGAAGCAGGAAAGCAATCTGCAAACTGGGTCTTCCTATGATCAGACAGGTATACATTGTAGAATGGATTGGAAGGGGAAAAGCCTATTTCATTCCTGCCTTATTCACACACTCTTCTATGAACACATATTTCTAAAATCAGAAAACAAAGTGCGGATGGTAATCTTCAGGATCTCCAGGTCACCATCACCTTCAAGGGTCTAAAATCTTTAGCTGACTAACGAGGCTCTTTTCAACCTTACCTCCCAACCGGTGTCACAGCACTCCGTTTCCCACCAACCCACATCAAATAACGTGAAGTCAAAGAAATACATATTTTAAAATAATTCGGTACCACATTCAAACTGGCAATTACGTTTTTAAAATAACTTTAAAGCTGGTGGAATGTAAATTAATACAATTTTTCTATCGGTGTTTTAAGTGAAAATTCCTTAAAAATGTGCATACTCTTTGATCCAATTGCACTTCTAGGAATTTAACTTAAGGAAGTAAGACCTGCAAAGATGTTCGCAGCAACACTAGATAAAAAGGGGAAAATAAAACAGGAAACTAGAGAAATATCCAATAATAGGTTAAATTATGATTAGGTGTACAAACTGAATACAAAATCCAATCACTACGAATAATGTTGTCGGTTATCTAACGACATTTAAAAAACACATCCAGCTTAGGTGGCAAGCACTCCATTTAACCTCACAAGTCTGGAAAAGATCAGCCAACATTTACATATGAAGGAGTTTGAAGCAAAGAATTTAACAAGGGTCACAAAGTAATAAAGCAAGGATTCAAAAGTCCAACTAAATCTTGAGCGCAGGAGTCTTTCCACGCCCATACTACCTCCTAGCTTTTGTGCGTAACGGGGATAGCTCTACCTCGAACAGTTACTGTGAGAATTAAGTGAAACAATAAACAGAAAGTTCTTGAAACACAGTGGACATTCAATACTCGGAAGCTATTAAATAACTCTCTCAAGGTCACACAATGGTGAAATCAGGATTTAAACCGAGGCTCGAATCTTATATTCCTGGGAGAGCGATGGAATTCAAGATTTTCTTGGCTTCAATTCCTAACGCAGCCAGTATGGTCCTTCCTTCTGCCCCATAAAGCGCACCTCAGAGGTCAGAGAACACATAACACGTCTCTTCAGAAAGAAGGGAACGCGGGAGAGTCATGTTTGCAATATTTTAGTTCCGTCGGCTCTTCTCACTTGCCAGCCTGTGGACCTCCAAGAACTCTCTGTTCCACCACCCCATTTCCGGGGCGGAAGTGACGTCTATACTCAAGCGCCGGAAGTAGGCTTGCGGAGTGAGACCAAGAAGTCGCGGATTCCTGTGGGTCAGAGGCTTCTGCTACGCCTTAGAGTAAAGAGCTTTCCTGTTTGGGTAGGCAGCCTTTGCCATGACGGCCCAGGGGAGCCTGGTGGCCAACCGAGGCCGGCGCTTCAAGTGGGCCATTGAGCTGAGCGGGCCTGGAGGAGGCAGCAGGTGAGGAGCCTGGGCGTAGCTCATCAGAGCCTTGCCCCCAGGATTGCCCCCTGTGGAACCTGAAAAGGATGGGTGGCACAAACACGGCTCTTGGAGAGCTAGCGGCTTCTCCGCCGTGGAGGTTTCTATGCCCAAAGGATGCTTATTGCAGTCCATTAGGCAGGGGTCTGGCGAACCCACAGGAGGGCTTGATCTAATATAGGTAGGTGCATCTGAGGATCTTTATTCCTATGATTAGTATAAAAGGGAATGGGGGATATGAAACCTGGGAGTCTGCAGCCTTAGTTTCCTGTTTTGGTTCTTTAGGGGCCGAAGTGACCGGGGCGGTGGCCAGGGAGACTCGCTGTACCCAGTCGGTTACTTGGACAAGCAAGTGCCTGATACCAGCGTGCAAGAGACAGACCGGATCCTGGTGGAGAAGGTACAGAGGTATAGATGTCACAGTGGTCTTTGGGCCAGACCTAACCTACGCACCCACCCTCCTCTTCCATGCAGCATATTTGTATCTTACTGTAGATGGCCCTTATCCCAAATGTGTGGTAGCTAAACTGCTTGAATTAGTGTTACAGTAGTTTATGTATCAGCTCCAAAAGTGCTGAATAATTGGAAAAAGAAGACATTTGGAACATAAGCATTAGAAAGTAGTTTGAAAATGATATGTCGGTGGCAACATCTTTCAGTTGAAGTCATCCTTGTCTACTCTAATTCCCTTACACCACACAACCCATCTGTCAGGATATTGTTTGCTTACCTTCAAATTAGATTCAGAATCTTAATACTTCTTATTACCTTCACCTATAATCCTGGTATAATCCACCTTCACCTTGATTTCTGCAATAGACTAAAAAAAAAAAATCAGTTCTTTTGAGATATAGATTATGTATAATAAACTGCATTAATTTAAATTATGGTTTCTCAACCTCAGTACTATTGATATTTTGGGCTGAATGATTCTTTGTTATGGGGGCTGTAGTTTGCATTGTAGAATGTTTAGCAGCATCCCTGGCCTCTACCCATTAGATGCCAAAAGTGCCCTTTCTCAGTTGTAACAACCAAAAAATGTCTCCAACATTACCAAATGTCTCCAGGGAGGCAAACTGCCCTCAGTTGAGAACCAGTGATTTAAAGAGTACAATCTGATGAGCTCTGATAGCAGTGTACCACCTTGAAATCCTAACCAACCTGACGGAGAACATTTTCTTCATCCCTAAAAGATTCCTTGTGTTCCTCTCTGCAGTAGACTTCTAACTGCTCTCACTATTTCCACCTTGTACAGCAGCCAGAATGACCCTTTTAATCATTCCTACTCAAAACCCTTCTGTTGCTCATTTCACTTAGTGCAAAAGCCAATGTCTTTATAATGTTCTACATAACTCTACATTGATCGTGCCCCTTGTAACATCTTTTTCACCTCCTACCACTTTCCCCTTTGTTCACTCCAGTCTAGTCTGGTCTCTTTGCTGTTCCTTAAATATGCCAGACAAACTCCCACCTCAGGCTTTTTGTACTTCTTCCCTCTTCCTGGAATACTCTTCCCCTTAATGACTTGTTCTCTCCTCTTGTTAGGTCTCAAATGTTACCTTCTTAGTGAAGCCTACCCTTTTGGTACTCAGTATTCTTTTCCTACTTTATGTTTCTCCATGTCATGCATATGTATGATATAGTTCACTTATTTTATTGTCTTCATTCTTCTAAGCTCCATGAGAGCACAATTTTGTCTCTCAAGTGCCTAGAAAAAGTGCCTGCACTTTCTTTCATCTCAGCCTTAATATCGTTCAATACTAAATGATCTTTGTTTCATGAAATTCAAGTGATTGTCACAACATGAAAATGACAGAGCTGATTTCAATTATTTTCTTGATAAGTATCATTTTTCATCTTGGTATCAAATTGTAACATAATACAAGATAGTAAAACTATCAAAATAGTCCGATTTTAAAGGTAGATCATCATAAAATACTTCTTTTAGAACAGTTCTGTTGTATGACGATTTGATATACTTCCAGATAAATGATCTTCTGTGTAAGACATATTAGGGAACTGTTTACAAGTATGGCCATTAATTTTTTTTTTTTTTTTTTTTTTAAGATTTTATTGGGGAATCGGAGGGGAACAGCATTGGGGAATCGGGGAAGGGGAACAGACAAGTTGCTATCCTTTTGTTCTTCGGTCTAGTTGTGGAGGATGTTGCTTCACTGGCTCATGTTGGTATTGTGATCATTGCGCTCTTCCCAGCTGAGGCAGTTGCTCGCCGGCCATTGGACGGCGGCTCACGCTGGCTGCCGGCTGCTCACGCTGGCTGCCGGCTGCTCACGCTGGCTGCCAGCTGCTCATGCTGGCTGCCAGCCACTCACGGTAGTTCATGGCAGCCCACTGCGGCAGTGGCTGCAGCCTGCGCCGTCGCTGGCGATTCACGGCAGCCCAGCTCCAAGTCGAGCTGTTGTTCACCATCTTAGCAGTAGAGGTCGCAGCATCACTGGCTCTCATGTGGGATCCAAACCGAGGCCCTGCTGTTCAGAGCTGGTGTCCCAAGCACAACTCTTAACCAACACGCCACTCGGCCAGCCCCTGGCCATTATTTTTTGATGTGAGTAAAACCAAGTGGATAGTGGTGTGTTATTTTTATATAGCTAGATTAGCTTTGTTAATATTTTGTTTAGGATTTTTGCATTTAGGGTCATGACTGATATTGGGTCTGTAAATTTTTCTCATAATTCCCTTGTCAAGTTTTGTAATTTAGGAGGCCCCATATAATGAGTTGTAGAATGTTCATCTTTATTCTCTGAGTTTGTGTAAGATTCTCTTTTTTTCCTTAAATGTTTAGAATTTGCCAAGGAAAATCATCTAGGCTTAATTACATATTCAGTTTTTTAAACAGTAATAGGACTATATTTCCAGTTTCTTCTGTAAGTTGTATTTTTGTTAGGAATTTATCCATTTCCTAAAATTCATAATATGACCACTATAATATTTTTAAGACCTATAGATATACCCCTTTTTTCATTCCTGATGTTGAATATTTATCTTCCATCCTTTTATCCTCATCAGGCTCACCAATAATGATTTTATCAATCGTTTGAAAAAAACACCTTTGGCTTTGTTGATTTAAAGACTTCATTAATTTCTGCTCATTTTTATTTCCTTCCTTTTCGTTTCCTTGGGTTTAATTCTCTAACTTTTTTTTTTTTTTTTTAAAGGTCAGTGTCACTGGCCCTCATATGTGGGAACGAACCAGGGCCGCTGGCTTCCCAAGCCAGCGCTTAACCACCGCGCCACTCGGCCGGCCCCTCTAACTTCTTGAAATAGATGCTTACTTTTAGTTTTTTAATATGTGTTGAAGGTTATGTTTCTCAAAGCTCTCGCTGTGTCCCACAAGTGTTAATATGTATTTTTGTTATCAGTTAACAGTATATTTTCCATTATAATTTCTTTGATTTATGGATTATTTAGAATGCATTTGTTAATTCCAATTTATAGGGGTTTTCTAGTTATCTTTGTTATTGATTTTTAGCTTAATTGTATGGTAATCAAAGAACAAGTTTTGTATAATTTAAGTTCTTTGAGTGTTTATTGACACTTCCTTCATAGCTCAGCAAGTGGTCAGTTTTTGTAAATGTCCCATGTGTGTTTGAAAAGAAAGTGAATTCTGCAACTGTTGGTTGTGTCAGTTGGGTTAAGTTTGTTAATGCCATTCAAATCTTCTATATCTTTTGTTTGTTGTGCTATTGAGATGTGCTAATCTCCCAGTATGTGGATTTATCTATTTCTTCCGTTGTAGGTAGGACAGTGATAGATGCAGAAGTACAAGCACAAAAGCAGGGAAAATCTGTCTGTAGCTAAAATTATGGGGGGAAATGACATCTGGAAAACCTATAGGAAAAATCATAACACATGGTGAAGATGCCTTGTTTTTAGTTGAAGAGTAAGCTTCCTGTGGCAACTAGAGGTCAAAGGTGGTGGAATGGAGGTGTCAGCTCAATCAGAAGCACAGAATTGTGTGTTCATTTGACTTTAATATTAGTGATACAATGAATGTGGGACTGGGTAATGAATGGAGGTTAAAATTGTCTTTTAGCGCTGCTGGGACATTGCCTTGGGTCCCCTCAAACAGATTCCGATGAACCTCTTCATCATGTACATGGCAGGCAATACTATCTCCATCTTCCCTACTATGATGGTGTGTATGATGGCTTGGCGGCCCATTCAGGCACTTATGGCCATTTCAGCCAGTAAGTATTCCTGAAATAATAACCCTTCCCAAAGTTTAAGAATTAAAGGCAAGGCCGGCCGAGTGGTTCAGTTGGCTAAGAGCTCGCTCAAGAGTGCGAGCTGAGCTCTGAGCAACAGCGGCTGGAGGCCAGCCTGAGCTGAGTTGCCGTTGAGCTGCCAATAGGTGGCAGGATGGCTCAGCTAAAAAAAAAAAAAAAAAAAAAAAAAAAGAATTAAAGGCAAATTCTTAGGCAAAGCCCGTATTGGAAATCTTTGCCATGGCTTTTGGCTAGTAGCAGGGGGAGATTGTGCAGGGTGATGGGTAGTGGTGGTGACATGGTGGGGATAAACAGTTGTTTATTATGGTTTTTGTTCACTTTTTTTTTTTTTTTTTAAGATTTTATTGCGGAATTGGGGGAGGGGAACAGTGTTGGGGAATTGGGGGAGGCGACCAGCCAAGTTGTTGTTCAGTCTTAGTTGTGGAGGGTGCCAGTTGCCATCTGGCTTCCCATTGGCAGCTCCTGGCCTCTAAGCTCAAGGTGCTGTGTTCAATCTTAGTTGCAGGTGGGCATAGCCAACCATCCCATGTGGGAGTCAAACCAGCAGCTTTGTTGTTAAGAGCGCATGCTCTATCCTCTAAGCCATCCGGGCAGCAGCTCAGCTCAAGGTGCTGAGTTCAGTCTTAGTTGCTGGTGGGCATAGCCACCATCCCATGCGGGAGTCAAACCCAGCAACCTTGATGTTAAGAGCGCATGCCCTATCCACTGAGCCATCCAGGAGGCAGCTCACCTCAAGGTGCCGAGTTCAATCTTGAGTTGCTGGTGGGCATAGCCTACCATTGAACAGGCAATCTTGTTACAGCAGCTGAGACAACCTGCCATCTGTTGGCAGTTCAGCAACAGCTCAACTAGGGCACAGTGTTCAGTGGCCCATGTGGAAATCGAACTGGTAGCCCTGTTGCTCAGAGCACGTGCTCTAAGCCAACTCAGCCAACTGAGCCACTCGGCTGGTCCCTTTTGTTCACTTTTGTTTGTTTTTTTGAGGGCAGTGTCACTGGCCCTCATATGTGGGATCCGAACCGGGGCCGCTGGCTTCCGAAGCCAGCGCTTAACCACCGCGCCACTCGGCCGGCCCCCTTTTGTTCACTTTTAATGGTCCTATTTGTGATCTTACTATGGGTCTGTCTCTGTTATTGATACCATTTTAATATATGGCCTGATTTCATGTTGAAAAAAAAAGTTTCGTTTTTAATGCTTTGCTACCCCAACAGCTTTCAAGATGCTAGAAAGTTCAAGCCAGAAGTTTCTTCAAGGTTTGGTGTATCTCATCGGGAATCTCATGGGTTTGGCATTGGCTGTGTATAAATGCCAGTCCATGGGACTATTGCCTACACATGCATCAGATTGGTTAGCCTTCATTGAGCCGCCTGAGGTAAGGCAAAAGACAAGTTAAATTTGGGGCCAGTTGTAATGCACAGTAAATAGCTGACCATTTGATGGTGGGGGATTAGAGCTGGTATTAGAGCTCATTTCTTAAAAAATAAGATTGGGAAGTTGTTGTTTTTTTGTTTTTTTTTAAGGATAAAACAAAATAGAACTTGTGATTAAAGTACTAAGTACTTGATTCAGGAAAATTATTTCACTACTCATTCCCACTCTGTTTACTCTGTTTCAGAGGATGGAGTTCAGTGGTGGAGGACTGCTTTTGTGAACCTGAGCAAGAAGCCCGTGGTGCCTATGTATTTGGATCTCATTTACAACCTTTGTTATTCCCAGTGGCTCCTCCTCAGCATATTTTCCCCTAATATTATCACTCATGCTGAAAAGAACCAAAGCGTTTTTTTCTCCATGGTGAGGAGACAGACACATCCTGGAAAGACAATGTGCATATCACTACAAACATAAAGAAATTATACCACAACCCTTGACTGAAAATAATGTAGAAAACTTTATTTATGTTTCCAGTATAGAGCAAAACAACAAATAAAACCATAACTCTATGTAAACAGAAGAATGGTTGCTGCTAAATCAAGAACCACAGCAGCATCTCCCTTCAATAAATTAAATGGTTGAGAACAATGCTTAAAAAAAGTTGTACAAGTTCTCTTAAATCTATTTTCCTTAATATTTCACTTCTATTTAACACAAGCAGGGACATAAAGATTATATTGGAGACACTTGTGGAAGATGTGAGAAACTAATGCTGGATTCTGATTATACATGATAAAAAGAAAAATAAACCAGACAAAAAGAGCACATAAATATGCTTACAGTGTAATATCTACAATACTACTTTAATATCCACAATAATGGACTTTTAACATGTTTAGGGGGAATAAGGATTAGAGGAATCATTGGGGCCACAGGATTCTGAGGCAATGGAAGATACAAAGCAATGATCTCCCCCTGCCAAGAGGAACCTAGTATACCTGTCAAGCAGATATCGCAGTTCAAACTTCAGCTTTGAAGATAGCTATAGAAGGCAGAGGGCCAGCAGTTGGAGTATATATGTTATAACCTGCCCTGGTAAAGTCATAGCTAAGACTTAAAAGCTGGATCTTACTCAAAGGCAGGAGGAGGTCTTTCCTTTCTCTTCCTTTTTGAAACAAAATCCCTTCCCCTAAGGTGCATTCTTACCAAGTTTTCGGTATTGCTTTATTTGCAGTGATTAAAAGAGACAAGACACTTTGCAGACAAACAACATAAGCAGCACATAGACATGAAATGCTCTAGACAGAGGAGTTTAAATCTGGCCTAATAACCGTTTTCCCATGTAACAGTGATTTTCTGTTTCAGGGGCTGTAGTAGTGGCTATATTAGTAGCCAGCTACCAATTCCCTTATCCCTTTAAAAGATTCTAATGGAGCTTCAATCACAAAAAGCTCTTTTAAAACTAAGTTAATTTCTGCCCATATTTTTTCTATATGGAAAAAAATATATATGACTTTGGCCAGAGTGTGTATGTATATAGGTAGAGGAATTCCTGGGCAGGCCAATCTTGAGAGCATGGATCTCTAATATCTTGGGTCCTGGGGGACCTGTCCCACTACTGCTGGATACAACTAAGCAATGGAGTATTGCAATGGAAGTTAAAAACAATGCTTCTACCGTCTGCAGGAAGGGGCAGAATAGGGCATTCTGTCTGTTTTGTAATCCTGACGGGGCCTGGAGGTGGAAAAAGCAAAGGGAACAAATTAAAGTGAACTCAGTTTCTTAAGCCATATTAAGGGTTTTCCCTGGAAGGGTCAAATGAATAATCTGCTGGCACTTAGGTCAGCTTGCTCCATATACTGTTGGGTGATCAAAAAAGTGGCACTATCATTAACACTTTGTAAGCGGGCATTTGAGCTATATGACGAGTTTACTCGTTTCCCACAAAAAATGTGTTAATATAGTGAAACTCAAAAGCGGGCGTGACTACAGGCAAGATAGTTTCTCTAAATAACCTATCCTGTGAAAAAAAGGAAGATTTCACACATCTGAAATTATCGTTCAGTCACACTGAGTAATTTTCCTATGCTTGGAAGCTAGGTGTTTTGTGATCAGTAAATTAGCAAATAAAAAACTAAGCTTGCACAAATATTTCCTTGACACATTTAAGAGCTAAAATAAAGCTGCAATAGCAGAAGACTTGGCTTGGATAATCTTGGTTTAAAGCCAAGTTTCTGCAGTCAGAATGAAGAATAAAATTGAAAGGAAAGTTCTCATACTCTGGGCATTTAGGTGAGTACCTCAGATCTTCACTATGGCTTTGGAAATGAGTCCACAGAGTTCTTAGTGAAGAAAGTTTCTTGAATCAGGCCAGTGCCAATTGTATGCCACTCAATGAAATAGGTAAGCAGAGTACCAGCAGCTCAATAACTTTGGCACGACGGAAGGAATATGGCTCTAGAACTTAGAATTTCATTGCTGATCCCCCCTTTGAAAGAGTAGAAACCTTTTAGGGAAGGATTTTAGCTAGTCTTCCTGCTGTTCCTATGATTTTTGACCTGTGCCTACCACCCCAGAGGGCATAAAAGCGAGAAGGAAAGGTGAACCTACTGGTCAATGTGCTGCATCATCATCTAATACTAGGTAACAGCTTGTATACTTGCCCATGTCACACAGGTAACTGGACTATCAGTAAATCTTAAGAGCTACCTTTTGGAGTTTCCTTAGTTTGGCTATTTGAAAAGATACCTGGAAGGAACAACTTGTACTCCACCTTTTAAAAAGTTTCTATGGTAACACTCCCTGTATTACAGTCTTAACCACAGAATGGGTTTTGAGAAACAATTGAAATATACACCAATGCAGTATATGTATTTAAACCTGGTATTTTGGGGGAACATCTTGTTTTGGGGGAAGAAGTGGAGACTGTAGTTTTGTTTCAGTTTTTGTATATTAGTATCCGAATATAAAATTAGAGTCCTGGAGAACAGTGGATACACTCAAGAAAATTAACTTAGAAAGGTTTTCATCTTGGCTTGCTATAAGTTATCTTCACCAGGATGTTATAAGGTCCCCATATACTTAGCCATGAATTCCTTAGTATGATGACGCTGTTTCTCTGACTTACTTCATGGTGTCATCAATGAACCATGACTTCCGAGACTCATCTTTAATGCTGTATATGCACTTGCTTTTTGTCTTCAGTTGAATTTCTAGCATCCCCTCTGTCTATTCATCTGACTGGTTTACCTTGTTAATTCTAACTTGCCTTCAGCTGGTGCAGACATGGCTTTAGGACTTGAGCATTGTTCTTCTGATGTTGAGGGAATATTTGCTGCTTCTGTAAGGATAGCAGATCACATGGGAGCAAAGTGCAGATCTATTTGTACTTTTTCGCACAAGTACTTGAGGCTCAGCTCATCAAGAGTTCAGTGTGATGTGTACAGAACACAGGCCTAGTTGGCGGGAGTGGTAGTAAAAAGCTGCCGCTTCCATGGAGGATGGAAGCCTTTTAGGAAAGACGAAGCCAAGCAGAGTCATTAAGGAGTAGGTTATGAATAAATGGTGATCACTTCACTGCCACCACCTCGGACAAGGAGGACGCGCTCTAGTCCCTCGGTGAGCACTTCTAGGAACTCCATGTCTTCAGAATGTGTCAAGGAGACAAATAGGCAGAAGAGCACACTTTACTACCTGGTATGTTAATCCGAGTTTATCTGATTACAAAGCTGCAAAATCAACAGGCTTGTTTTAATTATATACGCAGAATTAGGAGACTGAACTTTGGATTCAATTTAACCTTGTGAGGTAACCCAGGGATCTAGACCTTTTGCATATATAATACAAGACTCTCTCCCATTTGTTAGACTTTTTTTCTTTTTAAAAAATGGGGAAAACCCACAAGTAATATGCTATTATGTAGTAAAATAAGCCAAAAAGGAAGAAAAGGCCACAACAGGGCAGCTTGTAAGATTCCTAGAGAGAACCCAGGTAATTTCTCAGGCTGCTCAGGTCAGACTTTTCTGCAAGCTCCTTTTTCCTTGTAACCTTTTCCTTAATGGGACTGGTGGGAATGGGCCAGTCTGTGCCACTGCAGTGCTGAAGGGGTCCCATAAAAACAATCCTGGGATCAGAGAATGAGAAAGACCCTTTATCTCTTTTTTCCGCTCCGCTCAAAGGAGGTTCCACTTCAACTGCTTCTCTAACTCCATCCAAAGGAAAGGCTTTTGCAAGTGGGTAGAGCCTGAAAAGGAGAAAAGACGTGGGTATTCCATCTCCAGGATTGTCAGAAATGGTTCTAAAACACTGACTATCAGCAGTTATGTTGCAAACATACTACCTAACAGGTCTCTGTAGTGTTCAGAGAGAACATGTTATATCCCCAGCTCCCCAAAGGACATTAATCTCACCACTTTGTAAGAATTCTTGCCCAAGACTTTTAAAAGTCTTCCCTCCTCTAGAGGGAAATGTGGGCACAGACGATGACTTTTATAGTTACCTCATGGTCTCATCTAAGAAACAAGCTAAGATTTTCCCCTACTGGGGGAATTAGCTCCACTCTTAGAAAGGATACAGTTTTCATCACCCTCAGGGTTTCGGGGTGGCCCTGGCATATTCAACAAAACCAGTTTTGCTTCATGGGATTTGTTAACTATGACCTCATTGAGCTTCACTGCTGTATGCATCCGCCTCACATTGGACTGGTCCCTGGGAGGGAAGGGAAAGGGGAGAAAGAGAGGTGGTTAAGGCACAGAAAAAACTAGCCATATAGTGAACCTTAAAAAAATTGAGATACCGAGCTTTTTTCTTTGAGTATACATAATGTAATGAACAAAAATTATTTCCTTATAATAGTATTTTGAGTTTTCCCATCCTGGAACACAGTATGGAGAAGAAGGATGGTTAGCTTGTGTGCAATGTTATTTGGTAACTAATATGCATAGGCAAAGAATAGAAAGATGGCTGGACTTGGACTGAAATGAAGAACAGATTCCATCCTGTGTATCCAGGCAAAGTCACATCTGTGGCTCTGAATAGGGTACTATGTTATATAATAAGCTTATGAGTTGGAAAACTTACGGACGCATATTAAGCAGGTCCTGGAATCCTTCCATTGACTTGGCCTTTTGCCCTCGGGATGCCATGTACTTGTCTTTCGTCCAAGTCATGTGTACCTTCTCCTGATAGGTTTCTGTCTCTTCATCCTCATCAGAGCCAATGCTGGTCAATCTTAGCATTGAGTTCCGATCTTTCACCAACTGTGCCTAAGGAAAAGCCAACATAGCTGTGACTCTATCGAATTTTCCTCCTATGCTTCATCTTTCAATTATTTTGAAACAATAATGGGATTATAGTGGAATAACTGATAAAGTGAGAAGGAAAGAATCTGTCATCTTATGAGAACAATACAGTACCAGCCCTTTTCAGTGACAGACTTCATAGGGCAGGATTAGATCAATGCGGCAAGGTCTCACCTCTCTGTCCCGCTCTGTTTTGGATAGTCGCATGTGCCGGAGCATCTGAGACCTCTGCTCCATCATCAGAGTGCGTTCATAAGTATAAGCTGATATGTCACTGTCATGCTGCCACATGTATCACACCGAGTGAGCAATAAGCACAAAGGAGAAAGAAGGATGAACCATACATTTTCATTTCTACTCAACCTAAATTAAACCAGAGAAGGTATCACAATACCGACCTAAGTGTCACTCCTATTTTGTTCAGTAGCTGAGCTACATGAACACAATCCTGTGGACTGTGGATCAAATCCAGAAGCCCTGAGAGTCTTTTCCATAATCTAACCAATATATATGTGTTTCCTTAAAACCCAAAACACAACCTCCAGTCTTTTTTTTTAAAATATTGCTAGGTTATATAAAAAGAAAGCTATCTGATGTTAGCATGAATATAAGAATTAAAACTTAATAAAATTATATTAAGCAGATAAGAATTTAGCAGAAATACAGTGCTGTATAACAAACAAACAAGAAAGCAAAAATAAAAAAACCCACCACCAAATAATAGTACATACACATTCCACTTATCTAGATCAATATATTAGAGTTGTGGTGGAACTAATGGATTAATCCATATTTGTAGCTGAAGAATTTCCCAAACCAGAAAAGGTTCTAAGAAGACAGGATGGGGGAAGGGTGGTATCTTTGTTTTCAAACTCAGCTTTCTTACCATCTCCACCACTTCTACCTCTGCCTCAATGCGCAGGTGATATAGGAAGGTGGCCAGGTCCTTCTTCATCTGAATACTGTTGTCCTCTAGTTGAGCTACTGTGAAGATCCGTATGTTGCATTTTCGCCACACCTGACAAAGTGCCATACATACATGGAAAATTAGATGCAAGAAGGCAAAAGAGAGCTATTTCTAAAACATAAGGCAATTTTGCTTAGAGAAACCTTGCTATATAGTATTAGGGTATGTATGCCTACTTGCTACATTATTGTACAAGGGCAAAAGCTTGACTAGGAAACACATTATTGTTTTGTTTTTTTTTAAGATTTTATTGGGGAGTTGGGGGAGGGGAATAGCATTGGGTAATCCGGGAAGGGGAACAGATAAGTTTCTGTCCTTTTGTTCTTCAGTCTAGTTGTGGAGGACACGGATTCACTGGCCCATGGTGGTATTATGATCATTGCTCTCTTCCCGGCTGAGGCAGATCAGTTGCCAGCCATTGGACGGCCACTCACGGCAGTTCTTGCCAGCTGCTGGCCGCTCACACTGGCTGCTGGCCACTCACGGTAGCTCACGGCAGCCCCACTGCAGCCTATGCCATTGCTGGCCACTCATGGCAGCCCAGCTCCAGGTTGAGCTGTTGTTCACCATCTTAGCTGTAGAGGGTGCAGCGTCACCGTCACCAAACCAGCGGTTGTGCTGCTCAGAGCTCATGCTCCCAAGCCAACTCTTGACCAACTGAGCCACTAGGCAGACTCAACACATTACTGTTTTAAGGAGTTTTTAATTTTATAACCAGAAAGAAACTGGCAAAAAGAAAAGATGGCATGTGATACATCAAGAGGGTGCTTTAGGGTCGGCTGAGTGGCTCAGTTGGTTAAGAGCGACAGCTCTGAACAACAGGGTCGAAGGTTTGATTCCCATAGGGGCCAGTGAGCTGCGCCAGAGCTGAGCTGCAGTTGAGTTGCCAACAGGTGGCAGTATGGCTTAGCTGATGAGAGCACGTGCTCCTAACAACAAGGTTGCCGGGGGGATGGTGGGCTACGCCCACCCACAACTAAGATTGAACATGGCACCTTGAGCTGAGCGGCCGTGAGCTGCCGACGGGTGACCGGATGGTGACTGGACTTGGAGCTGAGCTAGCTGTGCCCTCCACAGCTAAAACTGAAGGACAACAACTTGGCTATTTTCCTTCTCCAATTCCCGAATACTTCCGCTTCCCCAATTCACCAATAAAAACAGTTAAAAAAAAAAAAAAAAAAAGAGGGTGCTTTGTTCAGATAGCATATTGATGATACCTTGCATACAGTTTATATGGCTATATGGGCTCACATGAAACTCTATTAGTTTGCAAAATCTCATTTCGAGATAGGAATTACAAAGAAAACTATTTCTCGTAAGGCTGAAACTAGGACCATGGGAGAGCCAAGAAAAGTCCCCAGCTCTTCTGATTCTAAGCCATAACACTATATGATCAAAGAGAAGAATTGATCTAATAAACAGGACAGATGATAAGGAAGAAGGACTTTTTAAAAGCTGTCTAACATGCCTTGTGCTGCTTGAGTAGGAACGGTAACAGCATGAGCATCCCCCCATCATGCACAATCCACCACACATCAATGTTGCCCTCAGAGAACTGCTCCACATTACTGGGAAAGAAGGAGATGTTTTTAGCCACCAGCAGGGCCAGGTGGGCAGCAGTTGTCACTCGAACTGTGCCTAGGGAGAGAAAAAACGAGAATCAGGAAAAGCAGAGAAGAATCCTTAGGACTATCTTGCTTCCCACCATGTCAGGAAAGCACAGATAACGCTCCTGTTCATTTCCTTGAACAAGGGGTCCTATTTACATAGTGAGTTATACCTTACCAAATAACAAAAATCACTGAGGCAAATCTGAAGCGCTAACAGAATTGGACTGAATGCCTGACGTGCATTATTAGATATATTCTGTTCGTTACATGACTAAGGGGGGAATATGTGAATTTGGGAGATTTTGAGGCTAAGGAACAATCCTTCCAATTTCTGTGAGAATGTTAATGTGGGAGATCACAAATGAAAATGTGGCCATTTTCAGAGATAATTCCTTATATAAGACTTTAACAGAGATAGAAACTTCATGAACATAATGTAAAGCTGAGGGGTTGAGCAGAATAAGGTTACTATTAGTAGTTATTTAGATGCCCTTTGGGGTTGGGTTTAGGGTACCAGAGATTTAACTAGATCCCCTACTTAGGCCCCCAGGATGGTATGAGAAGAGTTTTGTACCAATAAAAGTCTTCCAAGCTCGAGCATCTTCACTCTGGCGCCAGCCATTAGGCCATCCCATCACCACCGTGTTGTGCTTCATGCCCCCGAGGCCACATGACTGGATGAGGTGGGAAATGCCCTCTTTCAGCTTGGCGGCCACCACCAGCTGGCAGAATCCCTTCACCTTCTCTGCCTCCATTAGGTGCTTTATGGTCTGAAAGACAGAATTTCAACACTGAATTGTTTCTATATTATTCCTCCATATTTTATACACTTCCTCTTTCCAAACTCTGCATAAGACCACATCTCCTATAAAAAAGTACAAAAAGTTAGTTATCCCAAAGAAATTTCATTATCCTTTCTTTTTCACTTTCTAAGTGCTTATGTCGTATACAGGTGGTTGTCTGCATGTAGTTCCTCTGCCTTTTCTTTCTTTGTAACATATCAAAAAAATCAAGACTAGGAATCCTCACAAAGTGAATATTCAACATTCTTTCTTACTTAACCAGGGCGAGCGTGACCATGACCGCCTTCCTTCCTCAGTTCCCGTCATGACCTGAATCATATTACTAGAAATTCAATCTGATGACTCAGTTTCATTTTATAATTTTCTCAGGTATGTTTTCTTTTCTTTTTTTTTTTTTTTTTAAATTGGGGAATTGGTGGAGGCAAACAGTGTTGGGGAATCCAGGAAGGGGAACAGACAAGTTGCTGTCCTTTTGTTCTTCAGTCTAGTTGTGGAAGACGTCACTTCCCTGGCCCATGTTTATATTATCATTGTACTCTTCCCTAGTGAGTCAGTCGCTCACCGGCCATTGGACGGCCGCTCACGGCGGCTCACAGCAGCTCACGCCAGCTGCTGGCCACTCACGGTAGCTCGCTGCAGTAGGGGCTGCAGTGTACGCAGTGGCTGGTGACTCAGGGCAGCCCAGCTCCAGGTTGAGCTGTCGTTCACCGTCTTAGCTGTAGAGGGCAGAGCGTCACTGGCCCTCATGTGGGATCCGAACCGAGGCCCTGCTGCTCAGAGTTGGTGTCCCAAGCCAACTCTTAACCAATGCGCCACTCGACCGGCCCAAGTATATTTTCTTATTTGTTTCTCTTATTTCCATATCCTTTTGGCCATTTTAAAGGTGATTACTGATGACATTTGTATTTGATTTACTATTCTTTTATTTATTCAAGCCAATTTGCAGACGACATTTTATTTCACTTATTCTACTCTCTTGGTGGAAAGGTGAAGGGAATAATGATGTGGAAAATGGACATGATTTCCTTGAAGGCACAGATCAAATCTGTTATGTAGCTGGGTGATAAGCAGGGTCTCTTGATTTTCAATTCTGTGCTTTTTATTTATTTTTACTGTCATTTTGGACTCCCCCCCCGCCCCAGCATTTCTAGGTTTTCGGGTTTCAAAACATTCCAAAATGAGATATAGTAAAAATTTTGAAATGTAATTGAAAATTTCTCCAAACAAGCGATTAATTCTATCATTTATAATAAATATTAGAGCAAAAACTACTTTCTTCTTCAGGGAGAACTTTAATATTAAGTAAGGTAATGAGAAGTGGCAAAGAAATCTTGCTCATGATACCACATAAAATTAATAAAGAGGAAGAAAAGTTACTCATTACTCCTTTTCAAAAGATTGAGAAGAACCACTGCCGTATTTCAAAGGATAGATTTATTTGCCTGACTTCTCTCAGGGCTGAGTAAATGTTTGGAGTCTATTTGGAAATATTGCTTAGCCTTGAAATATTATAGTTTAGTAATGCTTTAAATAGGAAGAAAGAATACATTACTATTTTCTGGTTCATCTGATTATTTTTGAGAATATGACTACTCAAAAGTGGGCATTCAGAGAGAAATCTAGATCACTTGGGAAAGGGATTTAGATATCTGAGGTCTTACTACTTAATATAAACAAAACCCAAAGCTAAATTCCACTAAGTCAATAAGCCTTGACTCTTACCTGCTCAGCGGCTAAAGCTTCACCATAGTTCTCCAGGAAGTTCCCCACAATAACAGAGCCCACAATAGTGAGACCCTTTCCTGCTTTAAGCTGTGAAGCAAAGGTGAGGAGGCGAGGATGCTTGACGTGTAAGTCTTCATCTAGTTTCAGCAACACGAGCAACTGAGGCCTGTACAGAAATTGGTGGGGGCAGAGGTGGGGGTGAGGGATGGGGGTAGGAGGGACAAAACACTTTGGGTTAGGGGAACAGAATGACAATTCTATCCTTTAATTCAGGAGATCTGTATAAAATGTGTAATTTGACAGACGGAAAAGATTAGAGGAAATGATAGGGCGAGAGTGTAGAATTATTTTGAATCCTTCCAGTATTATCTCAAATTGATCAATCTTCAAGGAAGAATAATAATGGTAGAAGTCTAAATCAGAAATCACATGAAGAAGAAAACAGAATAAAGGAATCAAGGACCTGGGACAGTTTGAAACAGGCCCATTAGGCCAATGTCTTGAGCCACATGATTTCCTTGTCCTATAATCAATGAAGCACACAGTTCTGCGTGTGAACTGTGTGCTAAACACCACCAAAGATCCACTGATTTCCTTACCTCCAGTTTTTAGTGTGTGGAGGTCCTTCCTCCAACCGAAGTAATGCGAATCGGGCTGCACTCAGGGACAGCCCACGGATTCCATCACCCCATTCTTTCTCAGCTCTGGGAGAAAAAGGAGGAAAGGGCACGGGCAGATTTAAAACATAAAGAGCACAGTATCAAAATTTAAAGTTTATTTTTTTCTGAATCTAAAACTAACATGCCCAAGGCAGAAGATTAAAACTCATACTGATTTATATAATGTTCTTTACTAGCATAACCTCACTTGTAAGCAGATCAACACTATTGTTCATCAATAGACTGTACTGTACAACAGTTCAGAATAAAGGCTGAAAGGGTCACTCGTCCTTCTATGTAACTATTCAAAAGCAACCATATTAAATAGCAATTTGAATTAGGAAATTAATACAGACCCAAAGATTACTTTGAAAATAATGGGAGAAAGTAAAACTCAATGTAATCTTCTATCAGGGTATTAATGCTAATTTTTGGAAGTTGTTAGTCAAGTCTTAGTTGTAACTTAAGTGATTCAAGACAAATTTCTTTTTCATTTCAGAGACAACCCCTTGACTGAAGAAGTAAGCAAAAATATTTATATTTGTGTTATACTTTAACACTCATTATTATTATTTGGATATGTCCTTTAATTATTTTTTCATTGATCCATTCATACTTTCACAACAGGTTCCCCTCGTCATCAAAAGCTTATGTCTGTAAAATGGTTAGGAGAATCAGGGGTACAGAATTGAGTTACGAATGAATTAAGTTATCTGAATCCTTTATGCAATTTTCCTAGGGTTGGCTGTAACTAAACTAGCCAGTTTTGATACTTTTAGCAGTGATCAAGGTTAAATCCACAGACTTACCCTTGGTACTCGATATACTTGTAGATCATACCAGCTATTACCATAGCTACGATGGCATAATACCAGGAAGAAATGAACATCAGAGCCAGACAGATACTCATTCCCATAAAAGAAAGGGCCCTAGAAAATTAAAAACAAAAACACAAACAAAAAAGTGTTTTTCTAAGTAGCTAAAAAAGAAGCCTATGCTAGAGGTGCTTCTTAAACTGTGTTGAGGGATAATATTTTTCTTTAAAAAAAAAACAATCAGTTGAAGACAGAACTTTTGAAAAATGCAACAACAGTGAACTAGACAACTACATTTATTCAAGTTCTTCTGTGAAATGAACTTCTTAGTGCTATGATGCATTTCAAAAAATAAATAGGAGAGCTATTAATCTAGAGATTAGGATCTAATGAAAATATAGGATAAAGAGAAAAAGAGAAAAATAATAAAACCAAAATAGTAATACACAAAAAGTTCATAATGAACTTTTAACTAAAATTAAAGCTAGAAAGAGGATTGGAGGTTTTAAGACTAGTTGAAGATCTAAACTTTTGCCAGATAAAGTCACATCGATGCCCACTGCTGGTAACTGAAGCAGAAAGGGGTCAAGGAGAAAGTTAGGAAAGACGAATGTGGCAACAGGTACGTAAAGGACATATTAAAAAACTTTTAGGGGGCCGGCCGAGTGGCTCAGTTGGTTAAGAGCTCGCTCAAGAGCTCGCGCCGAGCTCTGGGCAACAGCGGTTCGATGCCAGCCTGAGCTGAGTTGCTGTTGAGCTGCCAACAGGTGGCAGGATGGCTCAGCTAAAATAAATAAATAAATAAATAAATAAATAAATAAATAAATAAATAAATAAATAAAAAACTTTTAGGACCGGCTGAGTGGTGCGGTGGTTAAGAGCTGGCTTGGGAAGCCAGCGGCCCCGGTTCGGATCCCACATATGAGGGTCAGTGACATTGCCCTCAAAAAACAAAAAAAAACTTTTATTTATGAGAGAAAAGAAATGGGAAAGAGATGGAGTGGTAGCTAAAAACACGATGGCTCCTTTAGACTGGGGAGACTTAAACATGACAGCAGCAGCTGTAGTTAACATTTCATTGAGAGCTTCACCATGTACCAGGCACTGTGCTAAGCACTTCAGATTATCTTCAAACAAGCCCGAGACAGGTAATAGTAGTAGTCCTATTTTACAAATGAGTAAGAAGAAATTGTTGTGGTTATGTGCTTTATTAAAGGTAGCAAAACTAGGAAATAGTAGTGCTGATCTTTGGACTTAGGTCATCCGACTCCAAAGTTCACACTCTTAACTACTAAATGAAAGTGTCATAAGGAAGAGGTTTGAGAATGAAACTGATGAGAATACTAGAGCAAAGACAGAAAGCAATGAACTTCAGTGCTTAGCTAAAAGGGAAATGGGGAAAGAGATACACAAAGGGTAGTTTGTTGAAACCTGAAGAATGTAGCAGGATGGAAATATTTATTTCACAATTTTGATCTTTATTTTCAAATAAGTGTTATCAGTTATTAGAAAGCAATATATGAAAAAACACGGTGGTAGGTTGGGAATTCAGATGAGCATTGAAAGTTGAAAGAGCTGGCCAAGAAAAAAGATTGTATCAAGAACCTAGAATGTCCTAGTTTTCTAAGTTCAATGATGGATTCTCTCTGAATGTGGGGAAAAAGAAGAAGAAAATTAGACTTACCAGTGGTAGTAGCGGAACCGGGGTCTCCAGTTGGGTGTTCGAAGTAATGTCTGCAAGGCACAAGCCAAGTTCACGAAAAGGTAACACATGAGAAAAAACCTGGCAGAATAAAAAAAGAGGGATGATTATGATTGTAAAATGATTCTTCAAGGGCTATTTTAAATAACTGGGGACCTCTACTGTATTGAAGCCTTTATTCTCTCTAGCTCACTGGCTTTTGATTAAGACTAGGAAGGAGAGAAACAAATCTCTCCCTACAAACCTACTCACTCTCCTATGTTCTCTTTTAGGGATGACACAACCACTCCTCACCCAGGTGTTCTTCGTTACTTATCCTTGTTCCAATTCATTTATCAAGTCCTGTGGATTCTACGTGTTTAAAATTCCCTACCACTATCACCTTAGTTCAGGCTTTCATTGCTTCTTTGCTAATTTATATGTTTCCAATTGGCACCCCCAGCTCAATTTTAGCTTCCTTCTAATCAATCTTTTATACCAAATTGATCGTTCTAGCACATAATCGTTTTGCTCTCAAAGGATTACGCCCTACTTCCAGGTCCTTTGGGATCTGGCTCTCCCTACTTCTCTGGTCTGCCGCTCCCCTGCACGTATCTTCACTCTGTCAAAGCCAAACTGCTTTCAGCCCTCTGGATATGCTGCATTATATAATCCCTCAATTCCTTCACACACTTCCCCTGCCTGGAGTATCTTCCACCTCTCGCTTGCTTAGCAAACAAGTAACCACTCCTCCTTCAAGATACAAGTGTCGCTTCGCCCAGAACACCTTTCTCAAGTCTCAGCAGCACTGTGTGTACCTTTACCATAGTATTCCTGGCCCATATGAGGATTGTGGCTTTCTTCATCTACCATCAATTCTTTAAGATTGTGCCTTATTCATGTTTATATTCCCAGCATAATGCCCACGGCCAGGTAGGTAGTACGCCATCAGTAAGTCACAGCTGAGTGAATGAACGCTAACAGTAGTAGTAAAAACTACAACCTCTTGATGATGATCAGAAATGAACATTTGCAGTTATATAGTTAGGAAGAAACCATGACAACTGGCCTTAAATGAAACTTCTCAGGAATATTTATATTATTTAGATGAAGTTACACCTGTATTTGGCTTACTCTGTTGTTATCGCTGTTATGCACCTGATGGAGATCAACATGTATTACACATCACATAAGCAAGAATAAGTAAAGACAATAACTGGCTCTTACATGGAGAGAATTGGGGCCACAAGATCCAGGGAGGCGATAAGGATTCCTAGTTCTGCAATGACCGCAGTTAGTAGTAAAGCCCAGGTAGGTTCCCCATTGGCTTTGCTGTGACCAAAAACCTGTACATAGAAGGGAAATATCAGACATAAGAGTGTGGGGAGTGTTTGAGTCAGCGCTCCCTGATTCCTCTATGCTACATCTGAAAGATAATAGTGTTGCAATGGTGCTATCTTTTAAACACCTTTACCCAACTCATGTATAAATTCATACTAGGAATTTAGAGAGTCTTACACTAAAACTCAGATGTCTTCATAATGTCTTATCTAGTACCTCTTAAGCCTACGAAGACCACACTGTCTCTCCTAAGACCTAAGGAAAAAGGAGGAGGACATAAGAAAGGGTCACTCACCCTCAGGAAGGGTATGATGTTATCCTTGGCAATGGCCTGTAGGAGCCGCGGTGCACCTGTGAGACTCTGAAGTCCAGCCCCACAGGTTGAGAAGAAGGAGCCAATGACAATCACCCAAGGGGACGGCCAAGACAAGGTACCCACCACCAGATTACCTTTCACAGCATCCCCAAACCTGGGAGAAAAATAAGAGTGGGGAAATTTAATCTGGAAATAACTTTAGACTGTTTGGTGCAAGAGACCTACCTTTCGGCTTTCTCGGCTTTCAACATGCATTCCTCACTAAGCTTAATCATTTCTAGCTTTTGATTAAAAGTGAGAGACATGTGACTGCCTTTCACTTGAACACTTAGAGGCCACTGCAAAGTTATCATTTGGCCTAATTTCAATATTGTTGTGTCTCAGGGAATGGGGGGACTCAGGAGAGGGAAAGACGGAGGAACTGTTGATCAGTGGAGCAGTCAGAACACACACAACATTTATCGATTAAGTTCACAGTCTTATATGGGTATGGTTTGAGGCACCTCAAAACAATCACAATAGCAACATTAGAGATCATTGATCACAGATTACCATAACAAATATAATAATGAAAAGGTTTGAAATATTGTGAGAATTACTAAAATGTGATACTGAGACATAAAGTGAGCAAATGCTGTTGGAAAAATGGCGCTGATAGAGTTGGTCTACGCAAGGTTGCCATAAATCTTCAATTTGTAAAACAAAACAAAAGTCAGTATCTGTGAAGAGCAATTAAGTGAAATGCCATAAAATGAGGCAAGCCTATATTAGGGTTCTTGTCCTCAAAACACTCAATCTAGTAGGGGAGTGTTAAGAAAACAAGTAGCTGCAATATGGTATAGTAAGTGCAATGATAAAGTATGTTCAACATAGTGGTTGAACAAAGGGAGGAGTGGTCATGTTTAGATAAGTCTGGGAAACCTTCACAGGATAAAAGACACTTAGTTTATTCTTAGAAGATGAACATAAGTCATTAAAACCCATTCTAAGCAAAGGAAACCACACAAACAAATGTGTGGATAGATGGAAATCTGAAACAACAAGGCACATTTGGCTGGAGCATAGGGAGTTTATAAGGAAATGGTGGGAGATGAAACTAGAAAGAGGTAGGACCAGATCAAAGTAATGGGTCTTAACGGGCTTTGGCAGGCTCTGATTCAGGCAAGTTTGTAGGGTCAAATTTTATGTTTCAGAAAAATCATTCTGGGGGCCAGCCGAGTGGCTCTTTGGTTGAGAGTTGGCTCAGGAGCGCAAGCTCTGAGCAGCAGGGCTGCTGGTTCAGATCCCACATGGCCCAGTGACTCTGAGCCTTCTATAGCTAAGATGGTGAACAACAGCTCGACCTGGAGCTGGGCTGCTGTGAGTCACCGGTGATGGCGTAGGCTGCAGTGGGGCTACAGTGGGCTGCCGTAAGCTACTGTGAGTGGCCAGGAGCCAGCGTGAGTGGCCGGCAGCAGGTGAGAGCTACAGTGAGCCACTGTGAGTGGCCGGCTGGCCAGCAACCAATCTGCCTCACCCGGGAAGAGCACAATGATCACAATACCAACATGGGCCAGTGAAGCAACGTCCTCCACAACTAGACTGAGAAACAAAAGGACAGCAACTTGTTTGTTCCCCTTCCCCAATTCCTCAACGCTGTTCCCTCCCCAAATTCCCCAATAAAATCTTTAAAAAGCAAAAATAAATAAAAATAAAAAAATTAAGAAGAAAAAAAGAAGGATTGGAAGCATGGAAGAAGGATTAGAAGGTGGTAAAACTGCAAGGGTGGTTACTACAATAATCAAAGCAAAAGATCCTGAAGCCCTGTACAAAGTGATAGGGATAAAGAATAACGGAAAGAATGAGATCTATGAAGGTGAAAGGTGGAATTTACAGGGCTGAGAAGCGAACCGGATGAGGAAATTGATACAAAAAGTCTAGGATGACATGTAGGTTTCTGTTTTGAAAAAGGAGTGAATGGTAAGGTTATTAAGTCCCCAAGATGGGAAAATGGAAGCGATATAGCAGGTTTTGAGGAAAGATTTTTCTATAAGTTTCTTGCAAAAATATATTTTATTCACATAGGTGAGAGGAAAGGAAAAACACTCAGCAGCCTTCATGAAGGAAATGAAGGAAGTTTCAAGATTTTATTTAGAATGCCCAACACACACATACTTATGTCTCACAGAGGAGATTCTAGAGGTACTTGAAAGTTAGTTATTTTTACTTGCCTTCCTTTACTTTTGGTCTTAGTTTACCAACAACTCTTAATGTACAGGGAAGTCCTTGTTATTCATGCAAATTCACTACTAAGTTGAAAAGCTATATTCATTGCATCTCACATACTTTACAACAACATACTGGCCCGTATTATTCACTAGCCTTTTTTTTTTTTAGCTGAGCCATCCTGCCACCTGTTGGCAGCTTAGCGGCAGCTCAACTCAGGCTAGGCATCGAACAGCTATTGCTCAGAGCTCAGCTCACACTCTTGAGCGAGCTCTTAACCAACTGAGCCACTCGGCCGGCTCCTTCACTAGCCTTTTGGGGAACTAGATATTGCACACATATTTTCTAATTGTTAGTCACAGTAGATACCTCAGATTGGGTTTTGAGTTTATTACTGTCCTGGGGCTATGTGGTATGATCAGACATACTGGATGACAGGCACATAACTGTCACAAAGAAATCAACTACTCACTTGTCTCTGAGAAGAACGCCTTCAATACAGGCGCCGAAAAGGACAACGTTGCTTAAATCTGCCATATCGAGAGTCAAGGAAACTGGCATTCACCCTCTAAGATGAGACAGAAATATCACTCAGATATTTCTTTTATCAGTAAAATGAGTTGTTAAGTTCACTAATTCTATAAATCCTTTCTTGAATTTTAAAGATGAGGTGGTTAGATTACCTGGTGAAAAGTATGGTGATAGAAAGCAGGTATCTTTATTATCAGGATAAAAATACTGATTACGCTAATTCTACTTGATGTTCCTATGACTAAGACCCAGGCTAAATTCATGAAAAGGATACAGACAAAGGAGGTGGTCAGGATGGCAAGGATTGTGCCAATGGGAATAGACTTTTGAGCATCTTTCAGATCTCCAGATCTGTTTGATCCAGCCATGATACCTTTAGAGAAGGAAAAAAAAAACAAGTTAACTTCTTGAGTTCCTGAATATGGATATTTTGAGATTCATACTGACACCAAGGACCAGAAGCAAATCTAGGAACCCTGAGACTATAATTCTGTCTCTTAGAGAAAATCACTCCTTGGGTCTGATAGCTTCTACAACAGACAACAGCCCAACTACTTACCTGTGACAGAGGGAAAGAAGATCCCCACCAGAAGAGTGAAGGAGGTGGTGATGTCAACAAGGACATACTCATGGTTTAAGCTGCCTAAAACATCGGAAGATTTGGCTGAAGGCTTTTCAATGATCTCTCCCTTTGGTAGATAATTACTCCAAAGATTCTCTGCAGTGGGAAAAAAAGAGGGATGTAAGCAGCAATATGGGAAGAAGATAATTAGTAATTTTCTACCTAAACAAACTTCTAAGTCAGACTATATATACATATAGTTTTGGATTTTTTTGAGGGCAGTTATACATATAGTTTTTTGGTTTTTTTTGAGCGCAGTGTCACTGGCCCTCATATGTGGGACTGAACTGGGGCCGCTGGCTTCCCAAGCCAGCACTTAACCACCGCGCCACTCGGCCGGCCCGTACATATAGTTTTTAAAGGTATCTTTGTTTCTACATATGCACACATATATGCACATACATATTGTACAATAAAGCACACATAAATAAAAACGAATGCCCTTTCAAATATAATTTGACAAAATGTTATGGTACATACAAATGCAGTTAGGTCTACTAATGCAAATTAGTAAAAACTTGAGTAGACTAAAGCTAAATGCCCTGCAAAGCCTTTTTTTTCTTCTTTTTTTTTTTTAGTTATCAATGCTGTTTGTAACACCTTAGTGTAAACTTGCTTACATGCAAAGAAATTTGTGGCCTTAACAGTTAAAATAGAAATCACTTAAGGGAAGAGATTCAGAAATTTAGCTGAGTTAGGAAAACACACGTGGATGTGGTGTCATTAAAATAGCTCCGTTCTAGCTGTCACTGCAGGAAGAACATTAGGAATTTCATAATAACACAAAAAATATTTTATTATCATAGGTTAAAAAGTGATTTGCTCAGCTCTGCTCTGAAACGGAGGTAATTTTTAGCAAACAACACTGCAGGGAGTCCTGAAAAAGGATAAATTCACTAATAGAAAAGCAGAAAAATGTTGGTTTAAGAGCTGTATGCTGAGCTTAAGAGGGGAAGTGGCACCTGCAGTGAGTCTTCATGAACTACAGAAGAGTCTAAGATGGCAGAGCCCATTTCCCTCAAAGAAAAAGGAAAAACTTGTCCAAAAACCTCTTAACTTACCTGTAATGACACCACTAGCCAATCCAGGAATGCCCTGGATTGAAGTGACATTATTGTGAACAAAGTATTCGTCACAGGTGGCATTGAAAAACTGACTTGAATTGCAGAAGCAGCCCCATAACTTGGACGGTACTGTCATGTTGTTAATTTCCTTGGTCTTAGAGCAAACGTCAATGTGTCTTGATGACAAGGTGCGATTACCCAGCATGCAGACCCTAAGTAAAAACAAACAGGGAGAAAGATGAAGCAAGGGAAAAAGATTAAAAAAAGAAAAAGAAGATATGTTAAAAACAGGTTAGTAAATAAATCTGTTAGTAAAGGAAAAAAAATATCTCATTTCTAAGGGTTTCTACTGTCTTGGATGGGAAAGAAACAAAAATTTATTGACTAGCTCTGTAAATGGTGACTTACATTTTCTGCCAATTTAATCCTTACAGCATTCTCACAAAATACTTATATAATATTTCTATTTTGTGGATGGAGGAACTGAAGTTTAGGGAGATAAAAGTAGTCTGCCTGAGGTCATACAGATGGTAAGTGGTAGTGATAGAATTTGTACTGACTCATCTTCCAAAATTTCTAGGTTACTAACCTATTGTTAGTTCTAAAAGAATTCTAGCGTTTTTTTGTTCTAACAAAAAAATTCCCCTAATTTTAATTTTGGCCTAAAAAAACCTTATGTTCGTAACAAACTCCTTGAAAATGCTATGCTAAAGGTCAAACCTTCTGGCTACTGTTTGGAGGAAGACAGCTTGGCTAGAATTAAAAAGCACATACCTCTGTGGCCTAAGAGAAAACTGTTTTTGAGTTTAAGCCTAGACACAGTGGGAGTGAGGGTATTTAAGGCTAATACAAATATTCACTGCTGATTTTATTTTTTTCTTTATCCCAGAGACATAAATAAGAACAAAGGAATGATACACCCACAGTTAAAATACCTCTCAAAAGAAACAAAGCAACTTTTTAAATCTGCAAAATGATAGCATATACACATAATGAACCATGGGCCCATTACTCAGCTTCAACAACTCTCAAGATCTCCCAGTCTTGTTTTGTGCATTCCTCTAGGTTTTTAATCTTGTTTTGCTGGAATATTTTAAAGAAAATATCACACATCATGACCTTTTATTCACCCCAAAAGAAGAGAAGAAGCATGAACAGAGAACTGGGGACAAAATGGAATTTCTCAAGTTAAGCTATAGCCAGAATGCAACCTTAGTATTTGTATGACTCTAAAATGGATCTTTGCGGTCCCTCGCTTGCAGTCCCTAGATGAGAGGACTAAAAATTTATGATGGGATATATTGCTGACATCATTTATCATAGTGGAAGAAATACTGGAGTAAGAAAAATCACAGGGTTCATATACCTGCTCTGCCATTAACTTTGGGGCAAGTCATCTTATGGACCTGATTTTTCACCTTGAAAAATTTACTTTTCTGTAATGAGGTTAAATCAACACAGGACTCATGAGTTTGATCCCAGATGATCCAGATGACATTTCAACGACAGTCCCTACACCAAGGTTACAAACAATACCCAGCACTGATCAGTCCCTAGGCCGCTAGTCAAATGTGGTCATATATCTGTACAAATCCATTACTACTTCAAAAAATGTATTTCGAGGTACCTACACTATTCATGGTATAAAATATAATCTATACACAGATAGAAATGCAAATGATGTGACATTTATTTCTCTTTAGTAGGAAATCCATATGGTACTAATAGAATTAAAAATTTAATGAATTACAAATATTTAGGTAGCGTTTAGGTTTCCTTTGACATTCTTGATCTTTCATTAATAAAAGAATCCAACGTTTAAATACTTTATAAAGGTTGCTGACAATAACTATACTGTTTGCAAAGCCCTTCATGAATAGGTCAAATATGCACAATCATTATCAGAGAGTTTTGAGAAACCATAATATCTATATCCAAATGATGGTTACAGCTGCCAGTTCTATGCTTGGAATGTAAGAAAGAGGATCAACATGACATAGTTTACTGGGAGGCTTCCTGCCTAGAAGCTAACCGGGCTTATCCAATAGGAAAATCTCAGACAGGCTGTGAAATTCTGACTTGAAATGATCACATCATCATATATTGTCAGTGATTACCGAATAATAATGGTTAATCAGAGAGACAGACACGTACGGGAAGTGTGGAGGGGCAAAAGACGACTTAATGGCTCCAGCATAGATGGCCAAGATGGACACAATGACACAGGCCAGAAAGAGTGAGGCAAACTTGTTCACATAGCGTACGCCGATGAATACCACCAATACCATGAGGACCAAGAAGGCTGTGCCATAGACACGCATGTTATTTAGCATGGCTGCTGATTCCTTGAGTGCATCATCACTGCGAAAGATCGCAGCCCGGGGGACAATATATACCTGTTAAGCAAAAGAAGTAGAAAATGAGGTAATTTCAAAGTAATCAAGTAAAAGGATGTTGTAGTTTGAATTTGCATTCACAAAGGAAAGCAAAGCTGAGATAGAAAATGGCTGGGGACTTAGCGTAATTCCATAGGACCTAGAATGCCTACAGAAATGGGATATCATTGATTTTTTTTTTTTAGTCTACATGATTCTCTGATTACCTATCTCTTTCCAAATGGAAAAAACAAGGCATGTATTAATAACTTATTCAAAGGGTTATATAAAATAGTAAAAAATATATCCCAGTGAATAAATAAAAAAATGAAAAACATTTTATTTCATTGGGATAAAGATACCAAAAAAGATAACTTTATTTCACTTTTTCCCCATTAGCACAAGTCTTCCTCGGAGACTTCAACTTCTTGGTTGAGGTGGTAGGGTGGTAGCGATTGGATGGAGGGAAAGGAGTAGGCAGGCAAAGAGTGCCCTCAACCTTTCTGTTTCATATTCACATTAGGAGGCCCATGTGTGTCTGCAAAACGTGATAATGAGACACAGTAAAGTGAAGTGCAATAAAACGGGGTATGCCTGTTACAGCCAATCACTTGATTGATTCCTATACCTGATCTCTCAGAAGATTTGATATCAAAGAACAAAATAAATCCAAATCCATATATTTTCTACACTGTAAAACACAATGAAGTTATTACTCACCAAAAAAATTTCAATGGCACCAAGGATATACATAGCTGCTGCAAATGTGGTGCCAAGATAAAAGCAGAGGCCAACAGCCCCACCAAACTCTGGGCCCAGTGCTCGGGAAATCATAAAGTATGAGCCTCCAGCTAAGAGACAAAATTAGAAGGAGGTCAGGATAAAGAAAGTACATTAGAAAAACATAAACAAATCATAAGAAGAATAAAAATATGCATGAAGGATAAATGTTTCAGGCTTTTGAAAATGCTGAATGTGATAAAAAGTAGATTTGCTAGTGGGAAGTAAAAGATGAAACCTTTATGGTAGGATATACTCCACAACTAATGCTCCATAGGAAGCAGCACAATCTGTCAGAGTATTAGAAAAATGTCAGGAGAATATTTACTATAGGCATGAGATCGCCCAATAAAATATATTCTAAGTATGGGGTGGCCGGATAGCTCAGTTGGTTACAGTGCAGTGCTCATAACACCAAGGTTGCCAGTTCAATCCCCACATGGGCCAGTGAGCTGTGACCTCCACAAATGGATTGAAGACAACTACTTGACTTGGAGCTGATGGGTCCTGGAAAAACACATTGCTCCCCAATAAAATTTTAAGGAAAAAAAAATATATATATATATATATATATATATTTTTTTTTCCTAAATAAAAGAATCTAAGAATGCAATGGAAATGAAAGAGATTTTTTTTTTTTTTAGCTGAGCCATCCTACCACCTGTTGGCATTTCAGCGGCAGCTCAGTTTGGGCCAGGAATCGAACTGGCGACCCTGTTGCTTAGAGCTCGTACTCTTGAGCAAGCTCTTAACCAAATGAGCCACTCAGCCAGCCCCATAAAGAGATTTTTAATGAAGGTATTCTAAAGTAAAATTGTATTAGTGTCTATAGCCAACAGACTACATAGTATTGTATTCCTGGGAAATGTGCACCTCTGGCTTTACAGCATAAACATACAGTAATCACTGACAACCTCTGAAGTCCAATCTTAGCCTACTGACCTGGCACCACTCCATTAGTTGCAATGGCACTCATGGAGATGGCAGTCAACATTGTCTGTAAAGAATGGGAAGGGAGAAGATTGTTACTGTATGAAAAGGACATTTCTGTACTTCCCCATTTATGAACCGCAGAGCACTTATCAAACATTTAACTCCATCTACTTTTATGGAGGGAGTTGCCTGTCACACCTAATGGTATGAAAATGAGGTGATGTGGTTCAACTCATTATATTAGTCACATTACTACTCCCTGGAGTATTCTGTTAACATTCCCCTACCTCGTAATCAGTAGGTTAGATGCTATTAAAAACCACTGATCTCTCCCTGGATCTCCCAGTTAAAACAACTTGGAAAACAGGTTAGAAAGCAAAGACTGCCTACAATAACAAGAACAATATTCGGTGCAGAAGGAAACCACTGCAGACTTCTGAGCTCATTAAGAATTGTGTTTTAAAAACATTATCTGGTAGCAGGGTACAGAATAGACTGCAGATAGGGAGTAGATAGAGGCAGAGTGATTTGGTGTAGGCTATTATAGTAGTTCAGGGAGAGGTTTAAGGCCTGCAGTGGTAGTAGTGGAAATATAAAGAAAGGGTTGAATGTAAGAGATTTCAGAGGGAGATATGATTGGCCTTGGTAACTGACTGGATGTGAGAGGCAATCAGGGAGCCAAACATGGTCCTGAAGTTTCAAAACTAAGAAAGTGAAAAAAAAAAAAAAATGGTACCATTAATTTTAAGTTGCTAGTGATATGGACTATGACTGCTTACCCTGCTCTGTACAGTAATCAGTTGAGCACAATGCACATGGAAGGTATCAAATATATGGTGATGGAAGAAAAACTGACTCTGGGTGGTGAACACACAATGCAATATACAGATGATGATGATGTTATAGAAATATACACTTAAAACCTATATAATTTTACTAACCAACATCACCCCAATAAATTTAATTTTAAAAAAATGCAAAAAAAATACAGGTTGATAGTTGAATAAAATAATAATTTTTAAAAAATAATCTATTAACTTATAATAAAATTGACATATGTAGTTTGGAAATATAGACAAAAAGAAGTTTAAGGCTGGCCAAGTGGCTCGTTGGTTAAGAGTTGGCTTGGGAGCGCAAGTTGTGAGCAGGAGGGCCGCCGTTTCGGATCCCACATGGGCCAGTGACGCTGTGCCCTTTACAGCTAAGATGGTGAACAACAGCTTGACCTGGAGCTGGGCTGCTGTGGGTCCGACGGCGTAGGCTGCAGTGGGCTGCCGTAAGCTACCGTGAGCAGCTGGCAGCCGGCGTGAGTGGCCATCCAATGGCCAGTGACCGATCTGCCTCAGCCAAGAAGAGTTCAATGATTACAATATCAACATGGGCCAGTGAAGTGACGTCCTCAACAATTAGACTGAAGAACAAAAGGACAGCAACTTGTCTATTCCTCTTCCTTGATTCCCCAATGCTGTTCCCTCCCCCAATTTCCCAATAAAATCTTAAAAAAAAAAAAAGTTTAAATTAAAGGAAGATCAAAATCTTCTCAGTATGGGTGAGAGAAGACCTGGAAAAAACATCTGAATTTCTGGGTAAAAGATACCAGATGAGACTTCAAAACAAAACAAATACTCTTCACCCCCAAACAAGAATCAGTTTTGTTACTGAACACTATACTGGTGCAGTACATCTCATTTTGTAATACATTATCTGTTCACAACTTGGGTGCTATCAAGCTCAAATGGTGTGTATTCTGAATCCCTTGTAGGCTACTACTTGTAGAAGTCTTACATTATAATTTCTAGTATATTACATTATACATATAAACAGTGAATAACTGACACTAAATAACTGAAAATTCTTTCAATTTTAATATCAAAATAATCTCTCCTGTTGAAATGAAGCCAAGTATTCTTTGTTTTATTTCCAAAGACATCCAGTGCATACATTCTTGAGTGCTCACAAAGTTCCAGGAGACACCTCAGGACTTACACAGCAGCAGCAAATAAGGACAATTGCAAAGGCCTGCAGAACTCCAGCTGTGCCCACCACCCATGTAAGGCGTAGAAACAGTATCACTCCAAAAATATTCTGTAGACACGGGAGGTAGACACCCATGAAGGTACCCATTTGGGGGGTCTGGAAACAAAGATGTTGACAAAAGAAAAAAATTACATAGTCATCTAAAAGAGATGTCGTCACCCCTTTACTTTCATATAAAATCTTGCTGCCAAACTACCTTATTAATCTCAAAGCAATATCTTAAAAGAGGTACACATATCTCCATCTTACAAATGTCTATCTCCATACCTTTTATTCCTAGAGCTATATACATTTTTACATTTCATAGGTCCCCACACATGTTTTTACATAGGCATTTGACTACAAATAAACTTTTAAGTACATCTCAACAACTTATAATTTTCTGTTGTTCAAAGCTTTTAGCTTTCTCTTTTCATTTAAAAATGGAATAATGGGGCTGGCCAAGTGGCGTGGTGGTTGAGAGCGGGCTTGGGAAGCCAGCGGGTCCCGGTTCGGGTCCCACATGTGAGGGCCAGTGACACTGCCCTCAAAAAAAAAAAAAAAAAGAAAATTGAATAATGGCTTGATCTTCAGTATAAATTCTTCATAGTAGTTGGTAAACGTAGGTGGTAAAATAAAGATCTGAGGGTCATTTTACCCCTTAACAACCAGGCAGCTAACTTGTAATATTGTTCCATATTTTCATTTTGAGGAAAAATCCCTGATATTTAGTCTTTGAAAAATCAAACAACTTCACAACAAAGAAACAGCATCAGCAGACGGGTGTGGACACCCTTCTTTTGAAGTGCGGTTCCCTCTCACTGGAATGCACTTCTCCCGGCTATCACATGGCTCTCTGCCTCACATTACTTAGGTCTCTGCTCAAGTATCACCCTATCAGGTCTTGCCCTGACAAACCTCTCTAACATAGCAATGCCCTTGGCCCTGGCTTGCTTGTGGCCAGTCTCAGTCTTATATTTTCCTTGGAGCATTTATCAACACTTAATATGGTATATATTTTAACATAGTTAAAACATCTTCAGGACTGTGTCCCCACACTAAAATTCAGACTGCACGAGAGTGGGACATTATATATTCTGTTTGTGCTATGACCCCAGTGCCCAGAACAGTGCCTGATATGTATCAAGCATTCAACAGTTATTGAGCATGGAGTAATGCTTGGGATATTTCCTCCTTTCTTACATATGGAGCTCTTTTTATTTATCCTTGTTTTCTAAGGCCTCACCTTGGTGGGCTTCTTTTTCCCTTCAGTGATGTTCTCTGCCTCTTCATGTTCCTTTGCTCCTTGAGTCAGATTAGTGTAATTGGCCATGCGGTTGAGGAGAGAAGACACCTTTGGTCTGGTGTCCATCTCTTCCTATAAAACCAAAAGTATGGAGGAAATAAGCAATGAAGAACATTAGAAATAAGCATCAAAATGACCACTCTACCAGAAAACTGCAAAGTAAATGAGAAAATATTTCACAGGTAAACATTTTAAGTAAATTTATCAATGAGACTTTATTCTCCCCCATTAAGATATCAAACTTAATCAGGGCTACACAAATCCTTCTAAATTCTTACATGAAAAGTTTCATGATTCTTTCCAATAACTTGACAGTAAACACAAAATCACACTGGCCCTGCAGACAGCTGTAACCTCATGAAGAACAGTGATGGTGGAATCTTTAACCATACTACCTACTCTTCTGTGATTGAACTCAATAGTAACTGCAGACCTTTACTTGAAGGAAGATGGGAGAAAACATCATTTAAAAAATAGGCACACTGAAAGATGTGGCACTCACATCACTGTCCAAAGCCAAACAACAACAGGGTGCAGCGCCCATATAGGTCCTCTACACCCAGCAGTCTGCTCTCCTACACTGATTTTTGGTTAGTAGGTAATTAATAGTCTTCCCAAACGCAGAATTGAAGAATATACTACTTTATACTTAGAAGATAACTCCGAAGTAAATATTGAAAAGCAAGGTTCTCTATATGCCTGCAATGTCAACTTCCTCTTCTTTACTTCATAGAAATTTGATTTAATGGCTATTCATTAATGAGCAATAATTAGATCATATAGATTACATCAATGACAAGTTGTAAGTATTATATTTTAACAATTAGCTATTAGATTATCCAGTCTGCACTGTTTTAAAACTAAATGGGATAGAAAACAGCTATCTTGAAAACTCTGTTCCTGAAATCTCTTCCCTAGTTTTCTCCCAAATATTACCTCAAAGAGTGCCAAGTTTTTATCAAAATATTCATCTCCTTCTTCATAATTGGAATTATTGAGATATGCATTTCGAGCTTTCTTATGCCCATCATCTGAAAAATAAAGTAAAACAAGTTAAGTTTTTCATTGGTATTGAAGAATCACCAGCACTAAACAACTGTATGTTGTCTCTGCATTAACAAAACCCATTTTCATAATCAAATTTTAATCTGAGAGTGGTAGCACTCAATCAGCAGTGGAGAATGTGGCCCCTCCTCCAATAAGAGCAAAAACAAATCTCTAAGTGAAAATGGAGTCATTCCTTTTATTAACGATATGAAGACCTCTGGAAACACTGTTCTCTTAGGATTCTAGCCTAGTAGGCTCTCTTCAAGTCACCCAAATATAGGAGGAAAAAAAAAACACAGAATACTTATTGAGTTAACTAACTGCACAACACTGTGCTAGACTCGGGCTACTTTCCACACTGTTGCTGTTGATAATGGCAGTAAAAGCGCTCTGCCTCGAGGGCTGTCTGGCCTTTTGTAAATGGTATTACGTCATTTAACCAACCATTGTTTTTGTACAAACACTTGCCACATATTGTTTTTTGAAGATTTTATTGGGGAATTGGGGGGAGGGGAACAGCGTTGGGGAATCGGGGAAGGCGAACAGACAAGTTGCTGCCTTTTTGTTCTTCAGTCTAGTTGTGGAGGACGTTGCTTCACTGGCCCATGTTGGTACTGTCATTGTGCTCTTCTCGGGTGAGGCAGATCGGTCGCCGGCCTCTGGATGGTCGCTTACCACAGCTATTGGCAGCTCACGCTGGCTGCTGGCCACTCACTGTAGCCTATGGCAGCCAACTGCAGCAGGAGCTGCAGCCTACACCGTCGCCGAGGCTCGCACAGCCCAGCTCCAGGTAGAGCTGTTGTTAGCTGTAGAGGGCAGTGTCACTGGCCCTCATATGTGGGATCCAAACTGGGGCCGTTGGCGTCCCAAGCCAGCTCTTAACCAATGCGCCAGTCGGCCGGCCCCATTTGCCACATATTTTTACGTTACAAGACATACCCCACTAGAATTTGGTGAATCAGATATGAAGGAAAAAAGGAGACTGGGCTCCTTAACACAGTAGTGCTGATGTTATCTGAGCACTTCCTTAACTTTCATTCTTTATTGTGTAAGTTATATAATTACAATTGTCTGGAAGAAGAAAAATAAAGAGAATTTAAAAAACATGTATATGTCGGGCAGGCCGAGTGGCGCATTAGTTAGGAGTTGGCTTGGGACTCCAGCTCTGGGCGCCGGTTTGGATCCCACATGAGAGGGCCAGTGACACTGTGCCCTGTACAGCTAAATATGGTGAACAACAGCTTGACCTGGAGCTGGGCTACCATGAGTTGCTGGCAATGACATAGGCTGCAGTGGGGCTGGCCAGCAGCTGGTGTGAGTTTTCATGAGATGCTGCCCAATGGCCGGCGAGTCACTGCCTCACACAGGAAGAGTGCAATGATAATACCAACATGGGGCAGTGAAGCGATGTCCTCCACAACTAGACTGAAGAACCGAAGGACAGCAACTTGTCTGTTCCCCTTCCCTGATTCCCCAATAAAATCTTAAAAAAAACCCAAAAACATGCATATGTCATCTAGAACTAAGATTTTTAAATATTGAGAAAATAGATACCAATATAAAAATTAAAGAAATTAATTTAAAGTTCTATAGCCTTAAATAGATATATATGAGTTGAGCCTGGGAAATAGGCAATAAGCTATCAAAATAACTGGGTCATGCCAAAGGACAGAAGAGGCAACCTAAAGGGGTTCCCACAGGGTAAAAATGGAATAACATGCCACTAAAAACAAATAATGCAATGGATTGAAATGCAAATATGTGAAATATCCAAAATGATATTTTAAAAAGCTGGTCACTTTTGCAGAGTTGCTAAAAACAACAACAACATATAACCCTGAAAAATAATAAATGTAAAGAATCAAGCAGTTATCCTTTCTTTCCTATACCAACTGTATATCAGGGTAACGAAATAAATAAAATTTCTTCATTATAAAATAAAATGACCAATTTTCAACCCCTAATGAAATAATGGATTTAGGCAATGACCATCAGTGGTTGCTAAAACCATCAAGTGAAAGGCTGAGGCAGAATTTTATAAAGGATGGATCAGGGTGATGTAGAACCCACAGGTTAATCTTAACATCACTAAAAGTGGGACAACACAATCTCCTAATGTAATACAATGAAAAGTACCCTTTGATGTGTCCAGACTAAAACAATGGAAGTTAAATCTAATCAAGCCTTTAAATGTAACTGCCAATTCACAGAAAACAGAGGAGGGACATGTTAAACACCACCACAAAAACACAATCATCAACCTCAGAATGTGGCAAATTCCACATGACAAATATCTGATTTCTTTAACAAAAAAAAAACACACAGACATTTCAAGAAGCAATAAGTTCAAGGAGATAGATTATGACCTAGGAGGGGAAGGATCTTCAGGTAAGATCACTGGTGGGCTGGTAAGCAGGCTCCCCAGCATTTAAAAATAAAAAAGATACTGATTCCTAGTATTTGCCAATTTCAGTGGTGTAAATACTCACACATGCCGATTTTAAACTACTAATGTGAAGTCATTGAACATGGTTTTGGGAAAAGATACAATTGGCTCTCATGAGCTGGTATGCGCCGACTGTAGCATATCCTTGGCCTAAGGTGGTCAGGAAAGGCCTGCATTTCAGGCCAAGGGAATACCCATATCTCACAGGGCTGGGACTATGGGCATGGCTTAGCTGGGCCCTCCACTTCAGTCTCCCATGAGGCACCAACCAAGCATCTGACAGGACTGTGGTCTCACTTGAAGACATTGGAAAGATCCATTTCCAAACTCATTCACATTGTTGTTGGCGGGATTCAGTTCTTTTCAGGCTATTGCCCAAAAACCTCTTTTAGTTCCTGGCCACGTGGGTCTCTGCCTAAGACAGATTACAGCATGGTAGCTGGATTCCTTCAAGGCAAGCCATCAAAGAGAGCCACAGAGGAAGTGCAAGGGAGATGTCACAATATTTTTGTAATCTCATTTTGAAAGTGACATAATTTTTGCCATATCCTATTAATTAGAAGGAGTCATAAGTCCAGCCCTTACTCAAAGGGAAAAGGATTACACAAGGGCATGACTACTAGGAAGAAAGGAGCATTGGGAGCCAATTGAAGAGGCTGCTTATAACATCCATCCATCCACCCATCCTCCCATCCACCCAATCTATCGATCCATCCATGACTCAAAATAATTGAAGCAAAAATGGATAAACTATAGTAAGAAATTCATAACCTACTATCACACATGGAGATTTTTAACATATTTCTCTTAATAATTGATAAAGCAGACAAAATAAGCAAGGGTAAAAAGATTTGAATAAGGCACCGAATAACCTTCTCCTAATGGACATAATGTTCTGCATCCAAAATTAGAGAATATACATTTTAATCAAACATACACGGAAAATTTATAAAAAGTTATGTAGATCTTAAAGACTGAACGAATTTCACAGGTACATGAATTTGATCTATAAAAACAATTAAGAATTTAATTATAAAAAGATGAATTTTAAAACCCTTGCAAATTTAGAGAAAAACACACTGCTAAACTCAAGGATCAAAGATTAAAATACTTAAAAATCTGAACGACAACGAAAACACCACCTATTGAATCCAGCAAAACTAGCACTTCAAAGGGAAGTTATCTTAAAATTTTACATTAGCATAGTAAAAATAAAAATTGTGTGAGTTATGTACCTATTTTAGGAAGCTAAAAAGACAGCAGAATAAATTCCAAGACAACAGAGAAAAAGATAGTAACTATACTAGCTGTCTTTCGGTTAAATGTCCTTTTGTTTTAGGCAGATCTCTTGTAAACAGATTTTTAAAAAATCTGACAATCTGTTTTTTTAATTATTTAGTCCATCAACCTTAGCAATTGATATATTTGGACTAGATTCTACCCTCTTTTTATTTCTTTGTCCTTTCTCTATGATTCATTCTCATTTTCTCTCTGGACTTTTTCTCTGTTTTTTTCCCCGTATTCCATTTTTTCTCTAACTCTCTTGGAGTTTCCACTCTATTTCTATTCTTTTAGCAATTATCCTTGAAATTTTACCATGTATTTTACTTTAAAAAAACTGGTGAGTTAAACAATATCTTGTCATCCACCCAAACAACATAAAGACTTTCAAACACTTTAGTTCCAACTCTCTCCTGGGGACTTACATAATATTATTGTCCAATATTTCCAGTAGTCAATATATTCTTTTTACTTCACAAATATGACACTGAAGTTATATCAAAGATACAACATTGACTTGGGTCAAGGGCCATGTTTACCTTTTCATTTGTTCAATATTGTTTGTTGCATTTCAAAGTACTAGTCTTCTGGAATCATTTTCCTTTTACTTGAGGTACATTCTTTTAGAATTCCTTTCAAGGTGGGTTTCTCAAACTCAGCACTATGAAATTTCAGATCTAATAATTATTTATTATGGGAGTACTGTCCAGTACCCTCTAGGATGTTTAAGGGCATCCTTGGTCTCTACTCACTAGGTGCCAGTATCATCTCCAGTAGAGAAAATAAAAAATGTCTACATATCCCCTACGGGGCAAAATTGTCCCTAGTTGAAAACCACTAGTGTAGAGCAAGTATTGTGGTGAAATACGTCCTCAGCTTTTATTTACGTACAATTACCTGCATTTTGTCCTTATTCCTGAGTGTCCTGATAAGCATAATTCTAGGACAATAAAAATTTTGCGAACACTTTAAAACATTTGTTATCTGTTTTGCTGTGGAGAATACTTGTCATTCTGTTGTTCCTTTCATCATCTGTCTTTTCTCTGTGACTGCTTTCAGCATCTTTTCTTAGGTGCAGGTTTCATTAAGATATGTCTAGACATAGTTTCGTTTTTGGTCACATTCTTCACCTATTTCTAATCTATTGTTTAATTTCTTCATTTTTTTGTATCAATAATTATGTCTTTCTCTTTTAGAAGTTCCATTTGTTTTCCTTCTCTCTACAATCTTTCATTCCTAAGTAGTATGCTCATCTTTCCCAACTGCACCCTTTATTAATTTGACATTTAATAGTTTTGTATCCTAGACCCCGGACCACTTCAGCTCTTTTGGGATTACAAAAGTAGGAGTCCCAGCTTCAGCATACTACTTCCCTGCAGTTCAACAGCCTTACAGTATTGTTACTATAAAAATCTGGCCTCAGAACATTCCGGCCCCATCCTACTGCCTGCTGGCCCACGCCACCTCCCAGCTCTGGCTCCTATTGCTGCAGTCCTGACATATCTGTTTGGGGCCACTTTAGTCTCAAGTGTCAAGTGCAACCACCTTAACTTTCAGAATTCTGGTCCTGGCTATTTCTTGTCCAACTCCCATTTGCTTGCTGGCTTCATTTTTTAGAGGTGGAAGAATGTCCTTGGAGACTTTGTCTACATTTGTAAGAACAATGATGCCTCAAGATTGTCCTACCCAAGGTCTACTTGCAGTGGTGCTGTGGAATGGGAGGGTCCCACAGAGCTCCTGGCCAATCAGGAAAGGGAAAAAGCGCTCACTAGGAGCAGTTAATTGAAAGGCATGGATCAATCAGACATAAATTCAGGCGTGGCTATACTGAAGGCATTGATCAGTTCTCAGTCTGAATATCTTGGTGGGGAATCATGCTTTATAGCATGCACAGCCTTTGAAGTCGAGTCACTACTGTGACCCCAGGAAACCCCAAATGGAATAGGAATTCTAGAGTTTCTGAATAGCCAATCTTACGCTGTAGGAACTAAGAACTGAATCCATATGATAGGGCTGTTTCAGGATATCAAGAAGATTCCTTTGGAGGATACCTACTGAGACTGGCCTCTACTAGTCATGCTTTGAATTAAACAGCCCATCAGATCACTATTATGTTTCTTTTTTTCTCATTTTATCCAAACAATGTTGATATTACTGTGAAACTCACTGGTGTTTCATTGTACAATTCAAATGAAAATTGATAGGAGTGCCATCAGTTCTACTGAAGATTTCAGGTTTCTATTTTTTATGGCACACATTACCAAATGTCTTGGTCTTTATAAAAACTTTATTGTTGTGGTGCTATTACTTCTATAATGTTTTTGTCAATTACCACTTACAGTGTGGTGTGTGCCTACAGTAAGTCTCAAATTCTTCCTTAGCCCCCTGGTCTTGTTTAATGGCCTTCTGTTGATCGGAGCTCAGCAGGAGAGATGTAAATGTACTTAATTTTCCTTGGCATAGGTCTGGGTTTGAATTATGTGACTATATAAAAAGGAAAAGTTGTCTCAAATGTTATGTCTCAAATGTTATGTTTTATTTTATTTTTTTTGAGGGCAGTGTCACTGGCCCTCATATGTGGGACCCGAACCGGGGCCGCTGGCTTCCCAAGCCAGCTCTTAACCACGGAGCCACTCGGCCGGCGCTGTTATGTTTTATTTTAGAGTTTATTTCAATCAGTAGCCAATTAAGAGGCACACATTAAGATTAGTTGCTGTATCTCTTAAGTTTTAGCTCTTTTTCTCTGCAATTTATTTGAAGAAACTATGTTCTTTGTTCAGTAGTTGCTGATGATCTGAATTTTTTGTTGTTTTTTTTTACCTGAGCCATCCTGCCACCTGTTGGCAGCTTAGCAGCAGCTCAGCTCGGGCTGGGCATCGAACTGCTGTTGCTCAGAGCTCAGCTAGCACTCTTGAATGAGCTCTTAAGCAACTGGGCCACTCGGCCGGCCCTTGCTGATGGTCTGAATTTTGATGATGGCATCCATGTGATGTTTAACTTTTTGTTGTTGTTGTTACTTCCTATAAATTGCTAGTTGGGTCTAGAGGCTTAACCACATTCAATATTGTTAGGTGGATGAGGGAGGAAAATTCCTTCATAGTGATATTTTGATCTTCTCTCAGGAAGTACATGTCATCTGGTTGTCTTTCTCTATGAGATACTTGCAACTATATTGATGATTAATGCCTAGATTCATTGATTTATGAGGGGTTATAAAATGAAATTCTGATTCTATTCTTCTTTCCTTTATTAGCTGAAATACTTTTATAAAGAGCCACTTCTTCTAATATCCTATTTGGTTACCCTCTGGTATAGTTAAAGGCAAGATAAAAACTTCATTTTTTCCCTCTCTTCACCAATTCTCAGAATAATGAATTGGCTCACTAAAATATTCCACAGGTGACCAGTTTTTTTAAGTATCATTATGAACTCATGAATTTAAATATTTGATATGTTTCAAATCAAATGTTTTTTTCTATATCTATTAAGATGATTATATGATGTTCCTCCTTTAATCAGTTATTATACTGAATTACATAAATTGCTTTTTAATGGTAAATCAACCATGTCTTTCTAGCGGACACCCAACTCGGTTACAGAGGCAATTTTTAAAATATATTGCTTGATTCAGATTGCAAATATTTTGTTCAGGATATTTGTATCTGTGCCCATAAATAAAACTAGCCTATACTTTACTCATATTGTCACTGTTAAGTTTTGGTATTAAGGTTATGCAAGCCTCCAACTGACTTGGGGAGTGTTTACTTATTTTTCTATTCTTTGAGAGAAATTGTAGAAGAGTGAATTTGTCCCTGAATGTTTGGTAAAACTTGTTAAAATGCCAAGGCCTACTGCTCATTTCCTTGGTTGCTTTCCAAAATTCTTTAAATTGAAAATTATGCATACACACAGAGAATGAGAGAGAGAGAGAGAGAGAGAGAGAGAGAGAGAGAGAGAGAGAGAGAGAAAGGAGAGATCATAAATCATACGTGTACAGCTTGATTCTTTATCACAATAGCCATTTCACCCTCTCATACATTTCCTCAGCCTGATCCTGAGTTTTGCAAGAGATCTGATGAGTCAGTGGGAACAGTAGGTACATCAAAATAGCTGTACCCTTTTGACAAGAAAAACATTTAGAAGGTTTGTAAAATGCTACTATAAATTCCATGTGGCAGGCAAGGCGATTGAACCAGTTTTTCAGCTACTAAGCCAGATTATCCTACATGAAGCTTCTTAAAAAATTTTATCAGAAAGCTGACGAGATATTAATTCAAGCTATCAATGCCCTTTCTGAGGAACTATAATTAGAAAATATAACAAAATATCATTTTTCACTCTTTTGCAAACTTTTAAAAAATAAATCAGTCTTTTAAGGATATTGAGGTTGTAGTTAAAACAAAGATACTTAGGTTGGAGGCCGGGCGAGTGGCACATTTGGTTAAGAGCTGGCTTGGGATGCCAGCGGCCCTGGTTCGGATCCCACATGAGGGCCAGTGGCACTGCTATCTACAGCTAAGATGGTGAATAACAGCTCCACCTGGAGCTGGGCTGCTGTGAGTCACCGGGGATGGCATAGCTGCAGCCCTGCTGCAGTGGGCTGCCCTAGACTACAGTGAGTGGCCGGCAGCCAGCGTGAGCAGCCGGCAGCAGGAGTGAGCTGCCAAGAGCCACTGTGAGCGGCTGTCCAGAGGCCAGCGACCGATCTGCCTCACCCAGGAAGAGCGCAATGATGATACCAACATGGGCCAGTGAAGCAACGTCCTCCACAACTAGACTGAAGAACAAAAGGACAGCAACTTGTCTGTTCCCCTTCCCCGGTTCCCCAATGCTGTTACCCTCCCCCAATTCCCAATAAAAAATCTTAAAAAAAAAAAAGATATTTAAGTTGGGAGACAGAAGATGGTAGCTATTAGAGCATGAGAAAAAACAAAAACCATAATCTGACCCAATGAACCTAAGAGAGAGAACCCAGAATAGAAGATGAACTTACCTGAGAATCTGGCCAGAAGACTCTGGATAAATTCCCAGGTTTGTTTAAAATTGAGTGCATTTGTAGGTTGCCAAATGAAATTAATGTCTGGAGTACTCTCTGTGCATATACTTTTTGGCTGACATGAAGAGAACTTTTCACTGACAATCACATACAATGTCTTTTTGCCTACAATTCATCTGCTATTTTTTACAACAAGTGCTTAATCAGAAACAAAATCCAGCTTAGTAACACTGGAACAGTACCACCACCCCCAACTGTACATTTCATTAGCTAAGTCCTTCCCAACCTCCATTACACACATGTTCCTGGTTAGATGAACTACTCTGAAGCTTCTCTACCTGTCAGGCATGTATCAGAGACACAAACAACTTAATAGTTTAGGAGGAAATGTACTTTTTTATGGTATGGCAAAATCTTCTCATGAAATCTTAACCATTCATGATCCATATATGAAGTTTTGATATTCAGAAGATTAATTTTGGAAAGTTTAAATAAACTATCCAATACAAAAATATAAAAAAGAGGCTAGTCCCAGCCCTATACCATGAGGCTAGAACCCTGGTCATCAGATTTCTAGCTATATATTTATGTCAAACCATTTCCTTAACAAATATTTATTTAACACTTTGGATGTCAGGTACTATTACAGGATGTCAACTCCCTCAAAGGAATGAGAAGACCAGAAACTTATGTCCTTAACCTTGAAAGAGCAGAAAAGGAGTTTCTTTAAATCCTAGTTTCTTTAATACTCTGAACCTTTAATAAAAGCAAACAAGTCAAGTACTTTACCACTTCAGATTTTTTGATAGCGTATATTTTTCCACAGATGCTTTGCACATTCAAATAGCTAAAAGTTCAGCAATGAACAAATCAAAATAAGACTCAAATCAAAAGATACACACACATGGGCCGGCCGAGTAGTGTGTTGGTTAAGAGTTGCCTTGGGACGCCAGCTCTGAGCAGCAGGACCCCGGTTCAGATCCCAAGAGAGTCAGTCACACGGCGCCCTCTACAGCTAAGATGGTGAACAACAGCTCGTCCTGGAGCTGGGCTGCTGTGAGTCGCCTGCAACGGCGTAGGCTGAAGTGGGACTGGACAGCAGCTGGCTTGTGCTTTCATGAACTGCTGTGAGCTGCCATGAGCAGCCGTCCAAAGTCCAGCGAGCGACTGCCTTACCCGGAAAGACAGCAATGATAATACCAACATGGGCCAGTGAAGCAACGTTCTCTACAACTAGACTGAAGAACAAAAGGACAGCAACTTGTCTGTTCCCTACCCCGATTCCCCAATGCTGTTCCCCTCCCCCAATTCCCCAATAAAAAAATCTTAAAAAAAAAAAATACACACACACAATGACTGTTAATATATTTAAAAGTACTTAACCTCACTTATAAATAAGTACAAACTAAATATGACACTTTTCACCAATTAGGTAAAAATAAATTATGATTGATAATACCTACTTTTAAAATATTTTTTAAAATTTACTGGGGGTGACATTGATCAATAAAATTTTATAGGTTTTGGCAGGCCGAGTGGCACGTTGGTTAGGAGCTGGCTTAGGACGCCAGCTCTGAGCAACAGGGCCCCAGTTCGGATCCCACATATGAGGGCCAGTGACACTGCCCTCTATAGCTAAGGTGGTGAACAACAGCTCCACCTCGTTGCCTCTATAGCAAAATGGCCCGCGATGGTGTGGGCTGCAGCCTCTGCTGCAGTGGGCTGCCATAGGATACGGTGAATGGCTGGCAGCCAGCGTGAGCAGCTGGCAGCCGTCCAGAGGCCAACAACTGATCTGCCTCACCCGGGTAGTGAGCAATGATAATACCAACACGGGCCAATGAGACGATATCCTCCACAACTAGACTGAAGAACAAGGACCACAACTTGTCTGTTCCCTTTCTCCGATTCCCCAGCGCTGTTCCCCAACCCCAATTCCCCAATAAATTCTTTAAAAAAAAATTACATAGGTTTCAAGTGTACAATTCTATATCATCTGTATACTGCATTGTGTGTTCACCAAAGTAAAATCTCCTTCTGTCACCATATATTTGACCCCCTTTACCCTTTTCTACCTTTCCCCCCACCCTTTTCCCTCTTGTAACCATTATACTATTGCCTGTGTCTTTCAGTTTGTTTGCTGCTTTCTGTTGTATATCCCACTAGTGAAGTCATACGGTTCTTGTCCTTTTCTGTCTGACTTATTTCACTTAACATGATAATCTCAAGATCCATCCATGTTGCAAATGGCAGTATTTCATCTTTTCTTATGACCGAGTAATATTCCATTGTGTATATGTACAATCACCTATGGAAGGGCACTTGCATTGTTTCCATTTCTTGACTGCTGTGAATAATGCTGCAATGAACACTGGAGTACGTATATCTCTATGAATAAATGTTTTTTAAAATTTCAGGTAGATATCCAGAAGACGGATTGCTGGGTCACATGGTAAATTCTATTCTTAATATTTTTGAGGAATCTCTATATTGTTTTCCATAATGGCTGCACTAATCTGCATTCCCACCAAGAGTGTATGAGGGTTCCCTTTTCTCCACAGCCTCTCCAGCACTGGCTATTGTTTGTCTTGTTGATGACAGCCATTCTAACAGGTGTGAGTGATATCTCGTTGTGGTTTTGATTTGTATTTACCTGATAGCTAGTGAAGTTGAGCATCTTTTCATGTATCTGTTGGCCTTTGTTTGTCTCTTTGGAGAAGTGTCTGTTCAGGTCCTCTGCCCATTTTTAACTGGATTGTTTGTTTTTCGGTGTTAAGTTTTATAGATGCTTTAATATATTTTGGATATTAGCCCCTTATTGGAGGCGTTGTTTGCAAATATCTTCTCCCAAGGAGTTGGTTGCCTCTTTGTTTTGTTGATGGTTTCTTTTGCTTTGAAGAGCTTTTTAGTTTGATACATACAGTCCCATTCATTTATTTTTGCTTTTACTTCCTTTGCCTTTGAGGTCAAATTTATGAAACTCTCTCTAAATCCAAGGTGCATAAGTTTAGTACCTATGTTTCCTTCTATATATTTTATTGTTTCAGGTATTATATTTAGATCTTTGATCGATTTTGAGTTAATTTTGGTGTATGGTGACAAATAGCCTAGTTTCATTCTTTTGCACATGGCTTTCCAATCTCTCCAGCACTATTTATTGAGGAGGATTTCTCTTCTCCATTGTATGTTTTGGGCACTTTAGTCGAAAATTATTTGCCCATTTATATGTTTTTTTTTCCTGGGCTTTCAATTCTGTGCCATTGGTGTCTGTGTGTCTGGTTTTCTACCAATACCATGCTGTTTTGATTATTGTTGCTTTGTAGCATACAAGTAACTTAAATTCAGGAAGTGTGATACTTCCAGCTTTGCTCTTTTTTCTCAGGATTGCTTTGGTTATTCAGGGTCTTTTCTGCTTCTATACAAATCTGATGATTTTTTTTTGTTCTATTTCTTTAAAATATGCTATTGGGATTTTGATGGGGATTTCATTAAATCTGTAATATGGCCATTTCAACTATGTTGATTCTTCCAGTCCATGAACATGGAATATCTTTCCATTTCTTTGTGTCTTCTTCAATTTTTTAAATAACATTAGGTAGGTTTCAATGAATAGGTTCTTCACTTCCTTTGTTAAATTTATTCCCAGGTATTTTATTCTATTTGTTGCAATTGCAAAAGGAATTATTTTTTAATTTCTTTTTCTAATATTTCCTTGTTAGTATTAATATACATAGGAATGCTAAGGATTTTTGTACATTGATTTTGTATCCTGCAACTTTACTGTATTTGTTGTTTCTAATATTTTTTTGGTGGAGTCTTTAGGGTTTTCTATATAAATAATAATGTCATCTGCAAAGTGACAGTTTGACTTCTTCCTTCCCATTTTGGATAATACCTACTTTTGTGACAAGGAGCTGAGTATTCCCCCATACTCCTTATTGATGGGAATTTAAATTTATGTATCTTTTTGAAAATGGACATAACCTTTGAGCAAGAAATTCCACAGTTAGGAATTTATTCTACCAATATACTGGCAATGAGAATGCAAGGATATATGTACAACATGCTCACTGCAACATAATTTGTAACAGTAAAACACCTATAAATAACTTAAATGCTCATGAATAGGGAAGTGGCTGAGTAAAATTACAGCATAGGAATACAATGGATTATTACTGTACCACAAATAAATGAGGCAGATCTTTATGTACTGATATAAGATGTCCAACATAATGTTAATAAAAAAAAGGAAGTCACAGAACAGTTGCATAATATATTTCAACTGACAGAAAAAGGAAAAAAAAAAGATAGTCATATATAATATGAAAATGTATAATTAAAAATTTCTAGAATTCCCAAGAAAGGGTCAACAGTATCTTAGTGGAGTAGAGGTGAGGTGATGGGGAGAAGACACTCTGGAGGGCTTTTACTTTCTTTAGAGTATATACTTGTTTTGTATTTAGAGTATATACTTTTATTGTCTGAATTCCTCACTTGAGTATGTTTTATTTTTATATTTAAAAATTTATCAGTTCTCAGAGGTCATGAAATTCTTGTCAAATTACAAGCTTACCACAGTTTAAACAAGTGATACCTAAAGAAAATCAAGGAACAGATAAGGAACCAGAATATCAATTTCTATGGCTCATTTAAGGCCATACTATTTATAAAGCACTGTCTGTAATTAAAATAAAGTGAATATAAGACCAAGAAAAATAACAGAAAGGGAAAAGTAGCTGCACAGCCCAAGATATTATAGATTATTATATCTTATTTTCAAAATTATGTAAAAAAGCAGCTCTAATCCTTACAGGTGTTTTTAAAACCACAGAGCAAGTAAAAGTATCTTTTTAATTTTTTGAGATTTAATTGACAAACAACATTATTAGTTTCAAATGTACAACATGATGATTTGGTATACTTATATTAAAATTATTTTTAATATAACTAAATTGAGTCTTAGCAATCAATTGCAGAAGTAGTTTCCTAAAACTTACCAAGTTGAGAATAGAACCAGCAGGAAAAAAAGCTGAGTGAAAAGTAGAAGAGGAGGGGGTAGAAAATAGAATTAGAGAAGGAGTGATGTCTGCTGGTATAAGTGGGGAAAAGAGTAACCTTAGAGAAAGTCAATCCCCACAGTAATACTATACCTAACAGCTGGCTGTGTTCCCCTGTGATGGAGTTCTGACTCGGGTCTGAAAAACAAACAATTGGAAAGAAAAGAAAAAAATGAATGACCAAAGCAAATAATTTCTTAAAAATTAGCAACAAAAGTCAACCAAGGAAACAAGCAAAAAAAAATTTTGTGTAGTGCTCAAGAAATATTAATGAAAGGATAAAAAAATATAATGAACTATTATAAAAAATAATCACATTGCTTCCTTGAAAAGTTAAACAATAAAATTATCACACAGCCCAGCAATTCCACTCCTGGGTATATATCCAAAAGAAATGAAAACAGGGACTAAAACAAATACTTGTATGACAATGTTTACAGCAGCATTATTCACAATAGCCAAAATGTGGAAACAATCCAAGTGTTCTTCAAAATATGAACAGATAAAACAAAATGTGGTATATACTTATAATGGCATATTTTCAGTCATAAAAAAGGAATGAAATTCTGATACATGCTACAACATGGATGAACCTTGAAATTATTAAGCTAAGTGAAATAAGCTGGATACAGAGCAAATGTTTTATGATTCTATTTATATGAAATATCTGGAAAAGGCAAATTTATAAAGACAGAAAGTAGATTAGAAGTTATCAGGGGCTGGGAAGGGGAATGGAAAATGGGGTGTTATTTTTTAATGAGTACAGAATTTCTGTTTGGGGTGATGAGAAATTTTGGAAAGAGTGGTAATGGTTGCACAACATTGTGAATGTAATTAATGCCATGAATTTTGCTTTTAAAAATGGTTAAAATGATAGATTTTATGTTATATATATTTTACTACAATAAAAAGTAAATTAGAAAAAGATAATCATACAATTTTGACTAAGCAACACTAGTTTCATAAAGTTTAGGGCTTACAACATGAGTTACATTTTCTCTTTAATGACAAAAGAACATGGCATATGACCACAGCAGCTCAAAGTCAAGCCATAATGAAAGCACTCATAACTATTAGCAGATATATTCTGATTGGACTTTAATATGACAAAACTGGATTTTATAAACATCTATTTCTTTAGTAATCTATCATAAAATTAGTGGCCATAAGCCAAGTTCCTAATGCAAGACATATTGATAATCACCATTTTAAAACCAACCATTTGCTTATTTTAAAGGGTTAAAATTAAGGGCTAAATAAGGAAAAAATTCAGCTCCACTTTCCTCAAAAATTAAGTCTCTTGAGATACAGAGGATTACATCTGGCTTCCTGGAATGTGTGCGTGTGGGGGAATTTTACACCGGGGCGGGGGGGGTCTGTGAACAATGGGGAAAAAAAAGTTACATCTTTATTTCTAATTACCTCTAATTGAAGTTCAGTATTTTCTCCAAATATAATGTGGAAACAAACTACATAAAAATATCTGTGATTTTGTCAAAAATAAATATCAGACATTTTCATATCACACTGTAGTTGCTGCACATATCTCAGTATCTTTTAGGCTCAATACTACTTTGAAATTATGGTAATTATTAAGATGGTTGCTAGGTCTTATTTAATGCATTAACAAAGAAGTACTTATATAATTAGATTACAAGTTTAATATTTTGATAACTGTACTTTAGTGAATAGGGTTCTTTTTAATTATATATGTATTTATTTATTTATTTATTTATTTTGAGGGCAGTGTCACTGGCCCTCACATGTGGGACCCAAACCGGGGCCACTAGCCTCCCAAGCCAGCGCTCAACCACCACGCCACTCGGCTGGCCCATATATATGTATTTATATGTATATGTATTATTGTAGCATTTAAAAACATTCCAAAAAGGAATTGTAGGCTTCAGACTGCCAAAGGGATCCAACATACAAAAAAGATTAAGAATTAGTATTTTAGAGAAAATTCACATAAAATTTTCCATGGTGTTTATAAATATAAATGCATATCTAAGTAAATATAACACTTTAAGCATCATAGAGACAAAGAACCAATGAGGATACTTAACATGATTCTGGTTTCTGATGTATAGTACATAGTAGAGTATATAGTATGCTCTAAATACTTTAATCAAGGAGAAAATAAAATAGAAACCTGATTCTGACAAATCAGTGTTAAATGCTGTGTGTGCATTTTAACACATTTTTTGCGGGAAACGAGTAAACTCGTCATATAGCTCAAATGCCCGCTTACAAAGTGTTAATATATATTTTTAGATTTTCATTCTTAATTTGGTTTTGAGAAAGAGAAATTCCACGTTTTTCTATTCTTACATACTTTCCACAACATACCAGCAAGTGAATTCCCAGTTTTAATTTAAACTCGTCTTATTTCCTATCTAAATCAATAATATGGTTCATTAGTGAATTTTACTCAACATTCAAAGAAAATTAACACCAATCCTTCTCAAACTCTTCCAAAAAACAGAAGTGGAGAGAATACTTCCAAATTCATTTTACAAGGCCAGGATTACCCTGATATCAGACAAGGACACTACAAGAAAAGAAGATCACAGGCTAATATCCCTGATGAACACAGATGCAATAATCCTTAACAAAATATCAGCAAACAAAATTCAAGAATACATTTAAAGGATCAAACACCATGATAAAATGCAATTTATCTCATCACAAGAAAAAAATTATGTAACTATGTATGGTGACAGATGTTAACTGGACTTATTGTGGTGATCACTTTACAGTATACATATAAAAATCAAATCAGTATTTTGTACAACTGAAACTATGTTTGTATGTCAATCATACCTCAACTAAAAAAAAGATTAAAAAAAAAAGAGTGAATTGTTCTTGCACACAGACAGAGTAGGAACAATAGTTCCGCAGTAAGTGAATATATTAGATGTTCTCCCTTTCTCCGTCTCCCTACACCATCCCCCTTGGGGAAGAAGAAAATTCGGGCCCCATCATTATAGACAGGCAGGTGTATAATAGTATGGAAGGAAGAGTAGAGAAAGAAATAGAATTTTAGAACCAGAAGAACTTTGGTCATCATCTAGATCTACTTTAGTGATTCAAAAAGAAAAGTTGGAACAACAGCTCCATCTGGAGCTGGGCTGTGCGAGCCCCGGCGACAGTGTAGGCTGCAGCCCCTGCTGCAGTGGGCTGCCACAGGCTACAGTGAGTGGCCCACAGCCAGCGTGAGCGGCTTGCAGCCATCTTGAGCTGCCAAAAGCTGCGGTGAGCGACCGTCCAGAGCCTGGTGACCAATCTGCCTCATCCTGGAAGAGCTCAATGATGATACCAACATGGGCCACTGAAGCAACGTCCTCCACAACTAGACTGAAGAACAAGAAGACAGCAACTTGTCTGTTCCCCTTCCCCGATTCCCCAATAAAATCTTTAAAAAAAAAAAAAGTTGGGGAAGGGTTATCGGCATTTTCTGTTTTTCTCCCTAAAACCATACTGATACCCCTTCTCAACATTTTGATTCCCAGCTACTGTCTGCCATGAATGGGAAGGCCTTTATTACTCAGGTCTGCTAGCACAGAACACAGTTGAAAGCATCGGATCTTAATACTTATAGTTGAGAAAACAAATACCCGGGGTTAATAAGTGGCAAAGACACACCGCATTACTGCCAAAGAGGAAGGCTAGAGATATGGTCTTGACATCTTGAGAGCCTATGCTCATGCTGCTCTGTAATTCTAACTCTCTTGTTCTAAAACAAAGTACAGCAGCCTAAAACAAGTTATCTGCAATTGTCAGGGAATGTAGCTATGAATAAAAATTGAAAAGCACCTCAGATTACTCAGGCAGAGTAGGTGTGATTATAGAGGTGGGAATATAAATGATTTTTTTTCTTAAAAAGAATCACGTCCTTCTGTACTGTATACTTCTTTGCCTTCTGAGCTGGGCATAAATGACACATACGCATTCTTGAGCCAAGCCACAACTCTTCCTTTGAACACCCTATTTTGAGATGAGTACAAATAAGTCTTTTGTGTAGTTCACAAGTTCAACTTAAACTTTTGTTTTTCATTTAATATAATTAAAGGGATGGGGAGCAATATTTGATAAGATGGATATTAACCTCCAAGAGCCTGTAGATGCTTCATTAATATTATATGTAAAAACTGAAATAAGGGCAAATCTAGGAGTAAAATGGCTCGTGAAGCTAGTAGAATGAAACTAGGCATGCCTGTAAAAATCATAATTGGTAAATGGGTTTAAGCTGAAGGCTGTTTCTGGGTATGCAATCCAAATTGCGTAGTACAGTCAACATTGTTCCGAGATATGTCTGGGCGTCTTTCTATTGTCCTATAACTGAACTCTCCCATTTAACATTTTTCCTGCCTTTGTCACAGGTAAGGGCACACCCAAGTTTGCCTGAGACTGTGTGTTGTCCCTAAATATTACACAAAATGACATTTATTTATTTATTTATTTATTTTGAGGGCAATATTACTGACCCTCATATGTGGGACCTGAACCGGGGCCGCTGGCTTCCCAAGCCAGCGCTTAATCCTACGCCACTCGGCCGGCCCATGACATTTATTTTAACCAAATTAATTCCTGTAATAGGAATAATCTGCCAATAATGTAATCACTTTTACTCTTTGTTGGTCATAATAAATAAAGCTAATCAAAGGTTATAATATAACCAGGCTATTCTCAAAAGCCTGTGATAATCTACAAGTCAAAATGGTAATGCACATAAAAAATAGATAAAAGTTAACTGAAAGTATTTCCTTGTTAACAATAATGATATAGTTTTACATATAGGTACTTGCTCAGTATATTTCATTTATCCTGTGTAAATGGTAAAAACTGGAGATTTTATTCAATTCCATGTGCCTTGAAAAACAGAGAGAAAAATGATTATGGGTGGTTCTCACTTGCAAAACTACCTCTGTAAACAGGTTTTCTAAAAAGCTTTATTCTTTTTCCCTAGTTTGTCCATAGTTATAGTCTTTTTCTAAATTTTCTTTGATAATCACTTCATCTACCATTGTGGTAGTGAATTTGAAGCAAATAAAGCTAAGCCTGTATCTTGTATCTAAAACTCCGTGTAGCAGGTTTGTCTTCATTAAAGATAGACAGTAATTTCATTAAGTAACACAATAAATAGTGAAAACTCTTACCTAATTGTTTAGAAAAAGAAGTTTGACCACATACATATACCTCAGGACAATTATCTTATTATACTACTGTCTAGATTATCTAGATGTACTACAAAAACTATTTCAGGATACCAAACACCTGAAATCACCAGTCTTAACACATTTCTAATTTTCTGGACTCTGAATTTAAAAAAAAATAAAGACGCATCATCATCATAAGGAAACCATTTGAGGGGCCAGCCAAGTGGCACAATGGTTAAGAGTTGGCTTTCCCACATATGAGGGCCAGTGACACTGCCCTCAAAAAAAACAAAAAAAAAGTTGGCTTGGAATGCCAGCTCTGAGCAGCAGGGCCCCAGTTTGGATCCCACATGAGGGCCAGTGATACTGCACCTTGTACAGCTAAGATGGTGAACAACAGCTCGACCTGGAGCTAGAATGGCGTGAGTCACCGGTGATGGCGTAGGCTGCAGCCCCTGCTGCAGTGGGCTGCCACAAGCTACCATGAGTGGATGGTAGCCAGCATGAGCAATGTTAATACCAACAGGAAGAGAGCAATGATAATACCAACATGGGCCAGTAAAGTGACGTCCTGCACAACTAGACTGAAGAACAAAAGGACAGCAAATTGTCTGTTCCCCTTCCCTGATTCCCCAACACTGTTCCCCTCCCCCACTTCCCCAATAAAATCTTAAAAATAAATAAATAAATAAAATTTGTAGTTTTTGGAAAAAAACTACATTTATTCATTTATTCAATAAATATTTTTTTTTTTTTTTGAGGGCAGTGTTACTGGCCCTCCAATGTGGGACCTGAACCGGGGCCGCTGGCTTCCCAAGCCAGCGCTTAACCAATGCGCCACTCGGCCGGCCCTCAACAAATATTTTTGAGCACCTACCTGTGAAATGCTATTCTAATTACTAGAAATGCAGCAATAAAACCCCTGTCATCAAAGAGCTTATGTTTGTGGGGAAGAGACAATAAACAAACAATGTACTATATTATATGTCAAAAGTGATAAGAATTATAAAACAAACAAAAAAAAACAGAGCAAGGGAATAGAGAGAATTGGTGGGGAGATGATTTCTGTGCTAGTTTAGATACTGAGTCTAAAAAAGTCTTTCAGATAATGTGACATTTGACTAGAAACTTGAAGTGAGCCCTCTAGCCAAACAAATATCTGCAGGAAGAACATTCTAGGCAGAGCGAACCATGCAAAGACCCTGAAGCGCGCACGTGTTGGCACGTTCAATGAATAACAAGGAGGCCAAGTTATCAGATAGAATAGCGGGGTAAAAGTGACAGGATGTGGGATAAGAGATGGATGTGTGTGGTGGGGGAGTGGGCACAGATCACGTGGTGCCTTGGTAGGACATAATAAGGACTTTTGATTTTACTTTGAGTGAGCTAGGAAGCCACTGAGAGGTTTGGGTTTAACATAATCACTCTAGCTGTTGTCTGGAGAGTAAATTGCAGGAGGCAAATGAGGAAGTAGAGGAAGTAGGAAACAGAAGGCTTTTGCTATGGTCCAAGAAAACATAATGGCAGTTTGGATAGAGTCAGAAGTACTGGAGGTGGTCAGATGCTGGATCTGTTTCAAAGGAAGGATTCACAAGATTAGCATACTGATGGACTGAATATGGGGTGGGAGAGAAAGAAAGGAGTCAAAGCTTTTTCCAGAGCAATTAGATGAACAAAGATGCCATTTACTTAGTTGTGCACAACTGGAAGACGGGCCATGATGGTGCTGATGGGTGAAAATAGTGAAGAGAAGGCCACTGTGATAGCTGTGCAGCTGTCCTGGAGCAAACACACCAAGCGTAGTGAAAAGAGAACACAGGATTTGGAAACAGATAAAGCTCAGGTGACATCCTAGCTCTACCATACACTATTCATGTAACTCTGGGAAAATGGTTTAATATTTCTTAGCCTTAATTTACTATGTATACAACAGGAACAATACTACACCACAGAAAATTACTGCGTGAAATACAGATGGTAGCTACTCATTAAAAAGTAACTATAGGGCCGGCTGAGTGGCGCATTGGTTAAGCGCTGGTTTTGGGATGCCAGCGGCCCTGGTTCGGATCCCACATATGAGGGCCAGTCACACTGCCCTCTACAGCTAACAACAGCTCCACCTGGAGCTGGGCTATGCGAGCCCCGGTGATGGTGTGGGCTGCAGCCCCTGCTGCAGTGGGCTGCCATAGGCTACAGTGAGTGGCCTGCAGCCAGCGTGAGCGGCTGGCAGCCAAGCGTGAGCTGCCAATAGCCGCAGTGAGCGACATCCAGAGGCCAGCGACCCATCTGCCTCATCCGGGAAGAGCGCAATGACGATACCAACAGTGAAGCAACATCCTCCGCAACTAAACTGAAGAACAAAAAGATAGCAACGTGTCTGTTCCCCTTCCCCGATTCCCCAACGCTGTTCCCCTCCACCAATTCCCCAATAAAATCTTAAAAAAAAAAAAAAAAAAAAAAGTAACTATAGGGCCGGCCAACTGGCGCGATGGTTAAGCGCTGGCTTGGAAAGCCAGCAGCCCTGGTTCGGGTCCCACATATGAGGGCCAGTGACATTGCCCTCAAAAAAAAAAAAAAGTAACTATTAAGAAAAAGATACAAAACTACGAGTAAAATGACAGTCAGAAGTAGGAAACTGCAACTCTTTCAGAATATGGTATTAGACATTTAATCTTAACATAAGCTTAAAGGGTGTAAAACATTTAAAGGAATGCTTTACATTTCTTCTTAGCTGCTAAAGCTCCTGCAATCTGGAAACTGAACACACAGCATAAAGGGGGATAATTAGTAACAACAAAAATAAAACAGGAGGGAGTCAAGGACTGAACTTGTATAGGTGACTGGAGATAAGATGCAATCAGAAGAAAAAGAACTACTGTATGTATGAAAGTTTTATTTGCATAAACCTAATGGTAACCACAAAACAAAAATCTATACCTGAGATATGTAACGTAACAAAACAGGAAACAGAGAAAAAAAACATCACTGAACACCACCGAACTGAAATAGCACAGAGAAACACAAGGGAAAAGAAAAAAAATGAAACTATAGAACAACCAGAAAACAAAAGATGAAATGGCTGTAGTAAATTCTCATATATCAATAATCACCCTAAATGTAAACGAAGTGAACTAACCAATTAAAAGGCCCAGAGTATCAGGATGGATTAAAAAACTTGTTTTTTAATACTACTATATGTTGCCTTTAGAAGACCCATCTCAGCTGCAAAGACAAACACAGATTCCAAATGAAGAGGTGGAAGATGATACTGCAAGCATCCATAGAAAAGCACGTGTAGTTATGCTTTTATTTGGCAAAATAGATTTCAAGATTAAAGAGGTAATATGAGATAAAAATGGGCATTTCATAACAATAAAGGGGAAAATCCATCCAGAAGACATAACACTTTTCAATACCTATGTACCAACTTGGGTATACCAAAATACACAAAGCAAATACTAACAGACCTAAAGGAAGAGACTGACAAAAATACAATTATAGTAGGGGAGCTACCTACACCACTGACAGCAATGGATAGATCCACCATACAGAAAGTTGATAAGGAAATGTTGGCCTTAAATGACACATTAGTCCAAGTGGACATAATTGATATTTACAGAGGTTTACATCCCAAAATGACAGAATGTACACTTTTCTCAAGGACAGACCATGTGTTGGGAAACAAAACTTGTTTCAATACATTGAAGAAGACTGGAATCATACCAGGCGTAGTTTCCAACCATAATGGTATGAAACTGTAAACAAGAAGATATCCGGGAAAACCACAAATATGTAGAGATTAAACAACATGCTACTGAACAACTATTGGGTTAAAGTTGAAATAAAAGAGTCAAGTCAAGTGAAAATGACAATACAACATATCAAAATTTTTGAGCGCAGCACAAGCAATACTAACACGTCTATATCATTACAGGCCTATCTCAAGAAACAAGAAAAATCTCAATCTAATATTTCACTTGTAAAAAACTAGCAAAAGAAGAAAAACAAAGCCAGAGTCAATAGAAGGAAAGGAAACAATGAAAATTAGCAGCACAGCAGAATTAAACAAAATAGAGAATAAGAAGACAACAGAAATAATGAAACAGGGCTGTCTGAGTAGCCCGTTGGTTAAAAGTTGGCTTGGGACACCAGCGGCCCCGGTGCAGATCCCACATATGAGGGCCAGTGACACTGCCCTCTATAGCTAAGATGGTGAACAACAGCTCGAACTGGAGCTGGGCTACTTTGAGTCACCGGCGATGGTGTTGGCTGCAGTGGGCTGCTGTAAGCTACCATGAGGGGTCAGCAGCCAGCGTGAGCTTTCAAGAGCTGCCGTGAGCGCCCGTCCAGTGGCTGACAACTGACCTGCCTCATCCAGGAAGAGCGCAATGACGATACCAACATGGGCCAGTGAAGCGATGTCCTCCACAACTAGACTGAAGGGACAGCAACTTGTCTGTTCCCCTTCCCTGATTCCCCAGTGCTGTTCCCTCCCCCAATTCCCCAATAAAATCTTTAAAAAAAAAAAGAAAAGAAAGAAGGAAACAAAGAGCTGGTTCTTTGAAAAGACAAATTAAACTGGCAAACCTCTGGTTAGATTCACTAAGGAAGAAGACTCAAATAAATATTAATAAAATCAGAAATGAAAAGAAGTTAACAACAAACACCACAGAAATACAAAGATACTATGAAACGCTATATGCCACCAAATTCAACAACCTAGAAGAAGTGGACAAATTGTTAGAAGTATATAACCTTCCTAGACTGACCCATGAAGAATTGGAAAACCTAAATAGACTAATCAACAGTCAGGAAATTGAGGGCCAGCTGAGTGGCGTGGTGGTTAAACGCTGGCTTGGGATGCCAGCGGCCCCGGTTCAGATCCCACATATGAGGGCCAGTAACACTGCCCTCTTAAAAAAACAAAAACAAAAACAAAAAACCCAAACAAACAAAAAAGAGTCAGGAAATTGAAACAACAATCAAAAAACTCCCAAAAAGCAAAGTCCAGGGTCAGATGGCTTCACTGGTGAATTCTACCAAACATTCAAAGAAGATTTAATACTGATCCTTCTTAAATTTTCTCAAAAGATTGAAGAGGGAATACTTCCTAACTCATTTTTTTTTTTTGAGGGCAGTGTCACTGGCCCTCCTATGTGGGACCGAACCGGGCCTGCTGGCTTCCCAAGCCAGCACTTAACCACCGTGCCACTCGGCCGGCCCACTTCCTAACTCATTTTATGAGGCCAACAATACCCAGATACCAAAAACAGGCCAGGACAACAGACATAAAAAAGATTACAGGCCAATATCTCTATGAACATAAATGCAAAAATTCTCCCTAAAAACACTAGCAAATCAAATACGACAATACATTAAAAGATAATACATCACTATCAAATGGAGTTCGTTCCATGACTGCAAGGATGGTTCAACATACGCAAATCAGTCAATGTGATACACCACATTAATATAATAAAAATTAAAAATCATATGATCACAACTATAGATACAAAAAAGGATTTGGCAAGATACAACATTCATTTGTGATTAAAACACTCAATAAAATGGGTATAGAAGGAAAGTACCTCAACATAAAAAAGGCCATATATGACAAATCCTCAGCTAATATCATACTCAACAGTGAAAAACTGAAAGCTTTTCCTCTAAGATCAGAAATAAGACAAAGATGTTCACTTTCACCACTGTTATTCAACATAGTCAGTACTGGAAGTCCTAGCCAGAACAATCAGGCAAGAGAAAAAAATAAAAGGCATCCGAACTGGGAATGAAGAAGTAAAACTGTCACTATTTGCAGATGACATGATGCTATATATGGAAAACCCTAAAGATTCCCCCAAAAGTCTATTACAGACAATAAACAAACACAGTAAGCTGCAGGCTACAAAATCAATGTACAAAAATCTGTTACGTGTCCTACACACTAACAATGAAATATCAGAAAGAGAAACGAAAACAATCCCATTTACAATTCTAACAAAAAGGATAAAATACCCAGAAATAAACTTAACAAAAGACTGTAGTAGGACTTCTACAGTGCAAACCTTAAGACATGAGATACCACCTCACATTTGTTAGAATGGCTACTATCAATAAGACAAGAAATAACAAGTGTTGGAGAGGATGTAGAGAAAAGGGAACCCTCACACACTGCTGGTGGGAATGTAAAATGGTGCAGCTTCTATGGAAAACAGTAAGAAGGGTTCCTCAAAAACCTAGAATAAAGCTACCATATGACCCAGCAATCCTTCCTCTAGGTATCTACCAAAAAAGTCTGAAAACATTTAACCGTCAAGATATATGTACCCCTATGCCCATTGGCAGCATTATTCACAATAGTCAAGACACAACAGCCAAGACATGGAAACAACCTAAGTGTCCTTTGATGGATGACTGGATAAAGAAGATGTGGTATGCGGCCGGCCGAGTGGCATGGTGGTTAAGAGCTGGCTTGGTATGCCAGCGGCTCCAGTTCAGATACCACATATGAGGGCCAGTGACACTGCCCTTTATAAAAAAAAAAAAAAGATGTGGTATACATACACAATGGAATACTACTCAGCCATAAAAGGACGAAATACTGACATTTGTAACAACATGGATGGATCTTGAGAGTATCATGCTAAGTAAAATAAGTCAGATGGAAAAGAACGAGAACCATATGATTTCACTCATATGCGGGATATACAACAGAAGGCAACAAACGAACAAACAAAACAAACTCAAAGACATAGACAACAGCATATGGTGGTTACCAGGGGAAGGGGGATGCAGACAGGACAAAGAAAGTAAAGAGCGTCAAATATTTGGTAACAGAAGGAGTTGAGACTGGGTAGTGAACACAATGCAAAATACAGATGATGCTTACGGCACTGTGCGCCTGAAACTGATATAATGTTATTAACCAATGTTACCCCAATAAATTTACATTAAAAAAGCTCATAATCTAATTGAGTTAAATCAACATAAGGAAAGAAAACAAATGGTGGTTACAACAGTATCTCACATTTAATAACATTGTAAAATTTAAAAAATGTTTTTACATAGTTCCTTTGATTCTCATGATAATCCTGTGATATTGGTGGGAAACATATAAAGAAGCTAAGTTAGGCTCAATGGTTTGGCCAAGGCATACTAAGTGTAAATTTCAAAGACTGGCTTGGACCTGGAATCTGATTTTTCTATTATATTATGCTGGTTGTTCTTAAAATTTAGGTACACGAATAAATATTAGTAATATAATTATTCTTTACTTCTCTAGGGATGAAAAAACTACAGTAAAGAAATTACAACTAGCATTTATAAAATAATTAAATTACAAATAAGCAAAACAGATATCTAGTGTGTAGAACTATACGGCAACCATAGATGACGACATTATGTTTACTGCAACACAGAGTTCAGAAACACTGCTTAACCCAGTAAGACACCCTCCCCAGACCCCACAGGGCATGAGAAGAAGTTAAAGGGAAACCCATGTATTTATGAACTCCAATAAAGAGTCAGGGCTAAAAGGGTAGAGAAATTCGGGAGAGATAAAGATCATCAACTTAGAAGAATAAATATGGTTCTGTTTTTAATATCTGAAGTTTAGTAACCAAACTATTTTATTTGTTATTTTTATGCTTTTGATTACTTCTAAAAGAATATACGTATTCCTAAATATTGTTAATTTTACCTTAACAAGTTTATTAAATTCAATTTGTTCTAAACATCTTGGTAAATGTTTAACTGTGATTTTAAATGATCAGGATGTGATTCCGCCTTCTCCCGACAACCCTGCCATTAACCCTGTTAATTGAGAGTCAAAAGCGCCTTATCAAATATCTTTTTTTTATGTCTGTGCTGGAGTAGCTTTAACATCTCTTCAAAACTTGATGCTCTATTTTTTAACAGGCTCAGAGCCTCTGCTTGGCAACAGTATCTAGCAAGATTAATATCATGTGCATTACATTTATTTTTACTTTATACTCTATTTATAGCAAGCATGCTGGCATTTCATTTAGTGACAGCTTCATTTGTAAAGGAAACCAGAAAAGCAGACACTCAACTTAAAAAAAAACAAATTAGGAGGGGCGGCCTGTTAGCTCAGTTAGAGTGCATTGCTCATAACACCCAGGTTGCTGGTTCGATCCCCAAATGGGCCACTGAGATGCTCCCTCAACTAGATTGAAACAACTACTTGACTTGAAGCTGATAGGTCCTGGAAAAACACACTGTTACCCAAGAAAAATATTTAAAACATTAATAAATAAATTAGGGAGCATTTTCTCAATTCGTTGAGATTTTGCTTCCGGGCAATTGTTGTCAGTTTGGCTCAAATAAACTCTTACAAGCTTTCTCTCTTTTTTTTTTTTTTTTTAAGGTTTTATTTATTTATTTATTTTTTAGAGGGTAGTGTCACTGGCCCTCATATGTGGGACCCGAACCGGGGCCGCTGGCGTCCCAAGCCAGTGCTTAACCACTGTGCCACTCGGCCGGCCCTCTTACAAGCTTTCTCTTAGGCTGGATGTTTTTCATCAACAACATCCTGTACCTTGGGACGACCCTGCTGCCTGCCTTGAGCAGCACCCTGGCCCCCGAATCCCTACCTCTGCCTCTAGCACCACCACACACATTGGTCTGGCCTTGGCATCCTGCAGGTTTCCACTTAATTACCACCTGATTTGTGTGGCCTTCCTGACTTCCACCCACCTTCCCCTCTGCTCTTCTCCTTTGCAGCACTAATACAATTATAATTATATCCTCTTCCGGAAATGATTTAATATCTTTTTCCTTTCCTTAGACCATAAACCCCAAGAGGGCTGGAACTATGTCTGTCTTGCTCATGGTTGTAGCAAAAATTTCTGGTAGTAAATGCCCACTAAATATATGTTGAATGGAAAGATGAGGCCATTCCCACAGTGAATGGAAAGAGGGAATGAAGGGATGAGTGGGTGTACGTGAATGAATGAATAAAGGTGAGAAAAAAGCAAACAAACAAAAAAAATTAAAAAAAAATTAAACCAATGTAAAGATGATATATAAAACTGGAAAAATTATACACGTAGTCACTACATGACTAAATTTGGGGAAATTTTCCTATTATCATCATACCAAATCTGCACAGCAACCATGTGAGGAACAGTTACTCCCATGTTCCAGAAGAAACTAGCGCTAAGGAAGCTGAACTGATTCGCCCAAGGTGGTATCGACAATAACCTGTGATATAAGGCTGTTAGTGCTGCAAGGGTCCAAAGGAGAAGAGTGACATGCATCAAGGCAGTGTAAGCTTCAAGTAGAACTTTCAGGAAGAACTGGAAACCCCAGGGGAGAAATAAACACGGCACATGCCTAGGATGGAAAACCACTGAAATTCTCCAAGTAGAAGTCTAAAAATGAAAGCAGTACTTTAGGTAAGATAGCATGAGTGCAATACTCAGAGTGACTTGCATGCCGGACTTATTAGAGGCAGGCAGGTCTCATTATTAGACCATTGTGATTTACCCATGTGCTAACAAACATCTCTAGCGTGGTCTCTAGAATGGTAGCAATACGTAGTTGTTCTCATTAATTCAACCAGTACTCTGAATGCCTACCATATGTCAGGTACTGTGCGAGGCACTACAGATACCAAAAGAGTGACCCTTCATTCTCAAGAAGTTTGCAGAGGAAAGAAACACAAACAATTATGAAACAATAAAAATTGTTATAGTATAGGTACAAATACTGTGAGAATGAAAAAGGAAAGAGAACAACATAAAGCAATGGTTAAAGAATGCTGTCAAGTGGATAACGGAGCTAACTCTTGAGAACAGGAGACATTCCAGTCAGAGACACTGACAATACGATATAAATAACGGAGAAGTTCTGGAGATAAAATAGGAAATACATACCTACAAATATACCTGCATATTTTGGTATACAGTACCCAATGGTATATGACTATATACAATGGTATATTAGTCTGTATCATATATACTATATACAGAGGGTCAAAATAATGTATACACATTTTAAGGAAGGAAAAAACTGTATTAAAATTGTAATATTCAACATTTACTGATAACAAAAGATGAAACAAGTCATGTGTATACATTTTTTTTGGCACCCCCGGTATATAAGTAAATACAGTATACCTTATAATATAAAACCAATTGGCAGGAAAGGAGAGGAGAGTATTATCATTGACCAGAAAAGTGGGTACGGGGAGCAGAGCCAGTTAGCATATGTGCTTCCAACTTTTGATGTTTCCCCTTCTCTCATTCACCAAACCCAGCTAATTTTAGCTTCCATACCCACCTCTTCTTTTCCACTGTACTGCCATCATTTAGATTCTCATCCTTTCTAGCCTGGACCATTAAAATAGTTCAATTATTCTCCCTGCAACTAATTCTTCCATCTTCAAACAGTTTTGCGTTTTCCTCCATATTAAATAGTCCTAAAGTCTGCTTTTATCAGGTTGCTTTATTGCTTAAAAAACAAAACAAACACTTTCAAAGGTCTCTAAGTGACATTGCTGGAGTCCCCAACCATTCTATAAAGACATCATTCTCACTTCTTGTTTATTTATATCCTGTCATCACGTGTAAGGTGCTAATTCAAATCCCTCCAAGGAAAGGGCAGGGCTGCCTAGCAGACTCTGCCTCCATTCCTACTGTGAATTCTCTGGCTGGGCGTGGTGGTGGTATCAGAGGCTAATGGCTTAAACATCTATAAATAGATGCTTGCTTACTTGTTTGGATTTCTTGGCTTATAGGATGAACTCCAAAAATCTCATCCTGACTTTCAAGTCCCTTTATAAGGTAACACTAGCTTACTCCTCTCTAACCTTACTGTTTGCTGTTCTCAGTCATGAACGCTCTCTGAAACACTCTGAAATATTTTGTGAGCCTTCATTCTAGACCCATACATCTTTGCTTATATCAATTTTTCAATGAAAATTTCCTTCTCTTTCTTCTCCAGTTGCCTGATTACATCCTTCAAAGGCCCAACTCAAGTGCTTCTTTCCTTGGGTCTACTCTGAGGTTTAATTTTCTAAGGTTTAACCTTCCTTTGACCTGTTGGGTATGTGCTGCCTTGCACTTTCTTTTAATTAATCTTTTAATTCAAGAAATATTTACTAAGAACCTGTAAGTGTCCAACTATATGCCAGGGCACTGGGGGATACACAAAGATGAATAGCACACAGCAGCTACCCCTAAGGGGCTTGTATTTTGTAGTACATATGGGTAAGACAAGTAATTATGTCAGGGTGATTACAGTACTATATTAGAGATATAAACAGAAAGATATGGGAGTGTGTACATTTTATTATATCCTCTGGAGAAGGTAATGCAGAAGCCATTCAGGAAGAAGTGATGTTGAGCTCAGTCCTAAAGGAAGAGTGTTTGGTAACTGAAGAACACACCAGGAAGATGGAACAAATATGTAGAACCAAGAGACATTCAAGACATGTGTTGTATCTGGTGTGCAGTATGTATGAAAGAGTGATTGACAAACAGGCTGGTAAGTTGGGGTGTTCTAGATCATGCAGGTACATGTACAATCTGCTAAGCAGTATAGATTTTATTCTGTGGGCAATGGGGAAACATTACAGGGTTTTAAATGGAGCAGTAAAAGGATGAGATTTTTATTTGAAACAAATTCCTCTGGTAGTTATTGTAATAGATGGCTTTAGGAGCTTAGTCAAAAGGTGACAAAGGACTAACCTGAACTAATGTAGTAGCAATGAGGATGGGGAGAAAGGGACAGATTTGAGAAATATTCGGGATATAAAATGGGCAGCACTTGGTGAAAAACAGAGGAAAAGAGAGGGAGAGGCCTGGGGAAAGAGACGGAGTATTTCAAAACATTGAGAGGAAGGAGTCATTAAGTAGTAGAAAACACAGGAGAGAGGGGGCAAGAAAGGCTCTAGAGAACAGGTGTACCGATGAGTATTGAACAAGATGGGAGAAGGTAAAGGATAGGTGTCAACACAGATGTTGGTAAGACTATGGGAAGAGGCGTTTTGGAAATACAGTTTACCCTGTGCATTAGAAGTTCAGTCATATGCTGACCATAAGGGAGTGAAACACAGGGGGCTTAAAGCGTTTTAAGCTTTGTGAGAAACTCAGATAAAGGAAGTTAACTAGGATCACACAGGAAAAAATCTGAACAGTGTTAACAGCGTATTTAAGGTTGGAAATGGTGAATTTGTGGTAATACCAATTTTCACAGCGGAGAGATATCTCAAGTCCCTCCCCACCCCCAGCAACACAGCTGCCAAGATGAAGAATGAGAAGAGAAAAATTAAATAAATAAGTTTAAAAAAACAAAACGAAAGGATGCCCAGTTGATCAAACTGGGGTTGAGGGGTGGGTGTGGGGGTCCTATCTGCCCATTATAAGTTCTTTGAGGGCAATAACTTTGTTTAAATGTTGCTGTGACAATAATTTTTTGTAACAAAGCTTTGTGCATGCTATAAAAAGTTCAATACATGTTTGTTAATTGACTAAATGAAGTGATTTCAAAGAATAAGATCCAGAGATGGAAATTCAGGACTAGTTTCAATAAAAGGTTAATGATGGAAATAAATAATTTTACAGTCTTCATCAAAACACAGAGTCGAAAAGGATAAACTTTCCTAAAAGTCAATATAAAGAGAGAGGAGCTGAGATCAAATTCCGGAAATACTAAGAGAACAACCACAGAAGAAAGAAAAAAATGATTGAAAGAACTACGACTGCAATGCAGTCATGCCAATTTTCCCCAAACGAATCTAGACACCAAAAGGATGAGAAAGCTAATTAAGATAGGGAGTAGTGAAAATGCAGTGCCAAACATGCCTATGGGAGCAGAGAACACTATACACAAATCCTGAAGAAATTTATTAGAATTTATTCAGCAATATTCCCTCTGACCCACCTGAGCTGCTTTTACAAAAACGTGGTAAGACAACAGCAGGCATGCAGCTGAAGCCTGAACGGATCAAGAACCAGGACTAGCCATATGAGTCTTACACAAGCCACTCAAGCCCATCTCGGATTGCAGCAGGGGCCCACTGTAGTACAGGGACAGGGGCAGTCTCATGTTGGAAGAGGTGGAACTGATGGCACTGAGGGACAATATTGGGCTCTAGGAAAAGGCAAAGGAGACATGAGGAGGTACAGATCTGCCACCAATACTGGGTACTAATCAACAATATCGTTCAAATTCTGATGCATGTGCTAATTAAGTATAAGCATTAGATTCATAGAGGCCTTGAAGAAACTAGTGCTGTTTAGTAGAGTGTCCCAAGCAAGATAAATGTTTTGAGAATGCCACTTTTTTGGGCTTCAGATTTGCATAAAGAAAATGAAGATGATGTAAATTACATTCTGAATGCATGTGAATAATTAAGTTTTGTTAAAACTCTTCTTAGATATATGGGAGTATCCCCTAGAAGTCGAAGAACTCATCTGTGATGAAGACAGTTGTGATTTGAATGTACAGTCAGTTCTGTAACACTTGGAAGATAGCAAGCATAACAGCAGAAAGCAGATTTAATAAAGCCCACAATACAATATAAAGTTTCTTGGGCCAAATCCACAAACTGATCAGCCAAGAAACGTATAAATGAAGACGGGGCAGTAGTTACACAGTTAAAAGAAAAAATAGAAAAATCTCATAAAAAACTAACAGAATAAAGGATTTAGGGGCTGTTGCAAACATTTAATAAGACTGTCAATAGCTTACAGTCTTTGGTTTTGTGGATGACTCAAATTATTCTTCATGCACTGTAGAAAAATGTATTTCACGTTTCCGTTTTAAAAGATGGTTTGGAAGAATAAGGCCTAACCATATAGACTACATCCTTAACAATGAGGGGCAGGAATTGACCCAAACACCCAAATTTTAAGAAGCTAAAGAGCTAAGGAATTAAAGAGCTAAAGCTTGGCATTATGGGGACTAAGAGGATATCATATAAGTTTCTGGTATTGTAAGAGCCTGCATGGGATTTCATGTCACAGTCAAAAGTTAATAACTGCTTAATGCAAGCTGAATTTATCTGTTTTCTAAATTTTCAAACATGCAGAGAAGTTAAAACAGAAACTATTGTATATGTATGATGAAATCGGCCTCCTGACGGTCACTCACGGTGGCTCTTGGAAGCTCACACCAGCTGCCAGCCGCTCACGTGGGCTGCCAGCCACTCATTGTAGCCTATGGCAGCCCACTGCAGCAGGGACTGCAGCTACGCCTTCGACGGCAACTCACAGCAGCCCAGCTCCAGGTGGAGCTGTTGTTCATCTTAGCTGTAGAGGGCAGTGTCACTGGCCCTCATATGTGGGATCCGAACCTGGGCCCTGCTGCTCAGAGCTGGCGTCCCAAGCCAGCTCTTAACCAATGCGCCACTCGGACGGCCCCACAATATGTTTTGATTATTAGTAAATGTGTCATGATCTACCATAATTTAAAAAATAAACTGAATATTAACAGTACATAAGCTTTTGAGACTGGCTTCTTTCATTCAGCATAAGGCCTTGAAGATTTATACAAGTTGTTGCATGTATCAGTACTTAGTCCCTTTATTTAAAAAGTTTTATTAAGGGTTGGCCAAATGGCGCGGTTTAGGAGATGGCTTGGGACAGCCAGCTCTGAGCAGCAGGGCCCCGTTAAGGATCCCACATGAGGGTCAGTGACACTCCGCCCTCTACAGCTAAGACGGTGAACCTGGAGCTCAACCTGGAGCTGGGCTCCCATGAGTTGCCGGCCATGGTGTAGGCTGCAGGCCCTGCTGCAGTGGGCTGCTGTGAGCTACCAAGAGGGGCTGGCAGCCAGCATGAGTGGCCAGCAGCCGGCATGTGCTACCGTGAGCCACTGTAAGCGGCTGGCTGGCATCTGATCTGCCTCACTTGGAAAGAGGACAATGATCACAATACCAACATGGGTCAGTGAAGCGATCTCCTCCACAACTAGACTGAAGAACAAAAAGGACACGAACTTGTTGATTCCCCAATGCTGTTGCCCTCCCCCAACTCCCCAATAAAATCTTTAAAAAAAATAAAAGTTTTATTGAAATATAATTTACATACCAGATAATTCACCCACTTAGTATTTAATTCAATGTTTCTTCACATATTCACATTGTTGTGCAACTGTCACCACAATCTAATTTTACAATTTGGTCCCCTGTAACAGAATCCCTGCACCCACTAGCAGTCAATCTTCACCTTACTCTGCCATCTTGCTCAGTCCAAAGCAACCACTAACATACTTTCTTTAGATTATATTTTCAAGGTTCAATCATATTGTAGCATGTATCAGTACTTCATTTGTTTTTATTGCCAAATAATATTCCATTATATGAATATAGCACACTTAGTCTATTCATCAGTGGACATCTGGGTTGTTTCTATCTTTTTTGGCTATTATGAATAATGCTGCTGTGAACATTCCTGTACAAGTTTTTGTGTGGACATATATTATTTCATGTAGGCATATACCTAGGAGTAGAATTGCTGGGTCATATGGGTAGCTCTACGTTGAACTTTTTGAGCAACTGCCAAACTATATTCCAAAGTAGTTGTACCATTTTATGTTCTCACCAGAAGTGTGGGGTGTCTCAGTTTTTCAACATCCTTGCCAACATATTATCTTTTTTTTCTTTTTTTTAACTAAAGCCTTCCTAGTGGATATGAGATGGTCTTTCATTGTGGTTTTGATGTGCATTTCCCTGATGACTAATGATTTTGAGTAGCTTTCCATGTGCTTACTGGCACTTTTCCCTCTCCTCACATCCATTTGGAAAGCTTTCACTTCTTTATCATCCCACAATTTTGAGGTTTTGCTTTGACTTAATTAGGACTTTTACATCATAAATATTATTGAATTGTTCCCTGAAGTATGTCCCTTTGGGTTAGAGTCCTTACTTAGCATCTACATAACACATACCCAGGGAGTCTGTCATTTGCCACTGTTTCTGTCGCTTTCATCTTGTGATCTTTGCTCTGTCTCATTTATTTCATTAAAAACGTTTCTTGGGGCGGGCGAGTGGCGCGGTGGTTAAGCACTGGCTTCAGAAGCCAGCAGCCCTGATTCGGGTCCCACATATGAGGGCCAGTGACACTGCCCTCAAAAAAACAACAACAACAAAAAACCCCTTTCTTAAATATTCTTTTTTTAAAAAGATTTTTTATTGGGGAATTGGGCAAGGGGTACAGACAAGTCGCTGTCCTTTGTTCTTCAGTCTAATTGCGGAGGACATTGCTTTACTGGCCCATGTTGGTATCATCATTGCACTCTTCCCGGATGAGGCAGATGGGTTGCGAGCCTCTGGATGGTCACTCACCGCGGCTATTGGCAGCTCACACTGGCTGCTCACACTGGCTGCCGGCCACTCACTGTAGCCTATGGCAGCCCACTGCAGCAGGGGCTGCAGCCTACACCGTCTCCGGGGCTCACACAGCCAAGCTCCAGGTGGAGCTGTTGTTAGCTGTAGAGGGCAGTGTCACTGGCCCTCATATGTGGGATCCGAACAGGGGCCGCTGGCATCCCAAAACCAGCTCTTAACTAATGCGCCACTCGGCCGGCCCTTAAATATTCTTAAAGGGGTTAAGTGGGTAATATACTGTCTAAATTTTGGTATATTTGTATTGTATTTCTTCCTCAGATGGGATGATATCCGGTGTTGTAGATTGGAATTCTGATGCCAATCTGATACTTTATAGAGGTAATAAGTTCTATCTGATAGCCACCAAGATGAATCTTTGGAATCCAAAAATTTTATCAGGATAATTACAGCTGTGTTTTTTTCACCACTGATTTTCCCTGGAACTTCATTCTGTACCATGAAGTCTTAAGCTCAGGAAGTTTTTTTCTATTTAATTAATTACTGCTTCTCCCCCATTTCTTCCCTTTTTTTGGAACTTATATTAGCCATGTTAGGTATCCTGAATCTATCCTCCAAGTCTCTCTCTCTTTTTTTTCAATCTCTTTGTACTTTTGGTTCTGTGCTTTGAAACACTTCTTCCACTTGATCTTCCAGGCCAATAAATGATCATACTCATTCACTGCTTTATTGGATAATTATATACTGGGTGCTTACTAGGTGCAAAGCAGTGTTGCTGGCATTGGATGTTGATAACGTAACAGCAGTGTCTACAAGACAGAAAGTTCCTGCTCTCAGGGCGCTTATATTTCAGTGGAGATACTAAAAAAAAAAAAAACAAAAGAAGTGTGTGTGCATAGATAGCGAGTCATGTGGTAATAAGTATTTAGCTGGGAAATAGTTTTTGCTCCATAAAGTCTTTTATATGCTTCACTGAACCTCCTTAAATGCTATTATTTATTATTTTCATATCAAGCCATTGTCTCCTCTGGCATTTCTATTTAGCTGGTCCACTATCCTGTTTATTCTAAGTTATTTTTCTCTTTTTGGTTGCCTGGCTTTCCCAGATGGGTTGTTTTCTTTGTTACCTCAGAGGAGCTTAGGTTTCCTTGTTGAAGGGCCAGGTGGGAGCAGTCTCAAGAGAATAGAAAGGCAAAGCAGTCCCTACCCCCGCAGGCAGGCAGTGCAGCAGGCAAGCTGCCAGCACTGCGGAGGGCGCTGCTGGGCTCTCAGGTCTCCTAACATCTCCCAGGCTCAGGGACAGAGAGATATCAGTCTCCTGGCTCCCTCCCTTTCTTCTTCCTCGCAGGAGTCCATGGATCTCTGCCAAGCCATCTCTTTCCTGGATCTGCCATTCTTATCCTCACCCCCAGGCTCTTGTCCAACCCCTGAGAAACAAGTCCCTCCGCCAGCTCTCCCTGAAAGAGCTCCCACAAAACCCAGCCTTTACTTGCACCTAACTGTTCATTGGCTCCACAGGTATTTGACTCAAGAGAGACAGATAGAGGCTGGAATTAGGAACAGAGAAAAAGTGAGCTTTCACCTTACCAGAACCCTCTCTGAAAAATAAGTCCTGTTTACAGACTAATCCTAAAAACATTCAAATCTTGGCAAGTCAGTCAAAATTTTAAAAAGCCTCTGTGAGGTGCAAACATCTGTGGCTGTACCATTATCAACTACTGCCCTAAATGTTAAATTCTGAGAAATAATGAAGATCTTAATGTTACTCAGATCTAAAGGATATTGACTAGATGGATAAATCTCAAAATAATTATGTTGTATAAAAGCAGTCAGACAAGGGCCGGCCAAGTGGCACGTTGGTTAGATGCTGGCTTGGGACGCCAGCTCTGAGCAGCGAGGCCCCGGTTTGGATCCCACATATGAGGGCCAGTGACACTGCCCTCTACAGCTAAGATGGTTAACAACAGCTCCACCTGGAGCTGGGCTGTTGTGAGTCGCCAGCGGCAACGGCGTAACTGCAGCCCCTGCTGCAGTGGGCTGCCATCGGCTACAGTGAGTGGCCGGCAGCCAGAGTGAGCTGCCAAGAGCCGCCATAAGCGGCCGTCCAGAGGCCAGAGGCCATTGCCTCACCCAAGAAGAGTGCAATGATAATACCAACATGGGCCAGTGATGCGACGTCCTCCACAACTAGACTGAAGAACAAAAGGACAGCAACTTGTCTGTTCCCCTTCCCCAATTCCCCAACGCTGTTCCCCTCCCCCAATTCCCCAATAAAATTAAAAAAAAAACAACAGTCATACAAAAGACAGTACATACTGTATGATTCCATTCATATACAATTCTAGAGAATGCAAACTAATGTATAGTGACAAAAAGCAGATCACTGGTTGCCTGGGGACCAGAGAATTAGGTGAATATGTTATAAAAGGTACAAGGAGGCTTTTGGAGGTGACGGAAATGATTGACTTGATTATGATAATGGTTTCAGGGGTATAAACATAATTCAAAACTCATCAACTGCACACTTTAAATATATGAAGCTTAGGGCCGGCTGACTGGCATGGTGGTTCAACTCTGGCTTGGTAAGCCAGCGGCCCCGGTTCAGGTCCTACATATGAGGGCCAGTAACACTGCCCTCAAAAAAAGAAAAAACAAAAAAACAAAATAAAATGATTTATATGGGCTGGCCGAGTGGCGCGGTGGTTAAGCACTGGCTTGGGATGCCAGTGGCCCCAGTTCGGGTGCCACATATGAGGGCAAGTGACACTGCCCTAAAAAAAATAAAATAAAATAAAAAATAAAATAAATATATGTAGCTTAATGTCAATTATATCTCAATAAAACCTTAAAAGAAATATTGACTGGGAAGAATATTTGCAACTTATATCACAAAGGCTGATATCCCTAAATATAAAGAACATATAAAAATAAAGAAAAACACCAACAGGTAAGAGGTATGTACAGAAAGTCATTGAACTTCTGTGAGTTTGAAATTTTCCATAATAAAAAATTATCTATATCATAATCTACATAAATATATATCTTTCAAAAAACTATTAAAACACTATCCTTCACCCTCATATAAGTTACAATACATCTGAAGAGATACAAGTATAATTTCCAAGCCATTTCAAGTTCAGGGCATAGTGCAAAGTATATTTGAGTGCTGATGGATATTGATTCATCAAAGTTAAGGTTAGACAACTAGGCAAGTCATCTTGGAGCAAATGATTCTTAACCTGGTCTTGAGGTGATGATATGGGTTTGTGGAGTTTTTTTATGGTAGACAGGAAGTAGGAAAGTAAAAGAGAAGGGAGTTCAAATGAAGAAAAAGATATGAACAAAGGCAACGTAGTGGGGGAAATATGAAAGCAGCTTTTGACAAATACTCTTACTATAGGTTCACCATTTCTAATACAACCATTGAAGGCTCTTGTCACAGAAAGGTTATATGCTGCAGTAGAAGGAACACACAGGAAAGGAAATGAGATCTAACTCACTATATAAGGGTTTGGAATGGATCAAAATCATTAATATTATTCATGCACAGTATTTAATCTTTAACATGTCTATGTACTATACCTATATTTGTATTTTTCTCTAAACAGACTTGTATTTTTATTTTTACCTAGCTTCATTCTAAGTAATAAGATTCTTGAAATGAAATATTATAATTTTTTTCTAATACACTAAAAATATATCTTTCATACCTTCAATAGTATATTTATTCTTAAATTGTATTAAAATTCAATTCTTTCACTTACTCCATCTACCCATCTTTTTTCACCACTTAAAACCCTTAGCCTTTAAGCCTCCTCTTCCTATCTCACTGATAAGTGTGTCTTCCTAGAAATTTGAGTAGTGGAGAGCTACTTAAGGATTGTCAGACTAAGCCAGGTTCCTTGTCTATTCAGATTTCTCAATTGTCAGCGTTATTTGAAAAAAATATTCTACATTTAGAAATATACTACACCAAATAAAAAAGCAACCCAACATATGAAAAGGTGGAAATAACAAGTAACTTTCACTTAATTTTGAGAAATCTCTAAAGACAAAAGAAATAGAACCTAAGAATTATTAACTACTGAGACTGTAGAGCAGTCTAGTTCAGAAAACATAACTAATTATGTGAGTATTTAAAGTAAAGACAGTTGGAGGCGGTGAAAAGAAAAAAGGCTTAGAGTCACAGAGACCTTCAATTCCATACCTACCACTTAAATAACATACCTAATATCTTGGCAACTCATTTTCCTCATCTCTAAAATGGTGATAATGGTTACCTGTCCTGGTTGTTGTGAGGATAAAATAAGCCAATATTTGTAATATACCCGGCACATAGTAGGTGCTCAACGATTATTACTATAATGTTGATAACATTAAGTGAAATTGGTTCATCTTTCAACCTGGCAAAACCAACAAACGCTATATTCTTTCAGGTTTACTGGCTTATATAATACTTATAGGGGCGTTAGACTTTCTGACAATGATGGAATATTAGGGGTAGGAAGGGAGGCAGAAAAACACTCTCCTCAAAACTTTAAAGATAAACTTCTGATCCTGATATTTTAAAACATGCAAATCTGAATTTCTGTCCGTTGGTAAAACTAACATCTGTTCAGATGGTAAAAAACCCCATCTGAATAGTTAAACAGACCAAAAAAACAAGTAAATCTTTTAAATCTTTACTAAAGATTTTTTTTTAACCAACACAAAGAAGCTCCATTTAAACTTAATTTTACGTTAGTCAATAGAAGAAGGTAGTCATATCACCTTCTTTAGAACATACGCTTTCAAGGGTAACAAGCAGAACTTATGTTTAGTTAACAGTCTAACATCTTGTGAGTTCTTAATAAAATTTAAAGTCCGTTTAACATGAAATCGCTCTCATACCACTCATATTACTTGAGAGTTAATGTTTGGAGATGCTGTTCAATATCCATAAAGGTTCCTTTCTTTTCTATTACAGGTCCATTTCTGAAAATTTCCTTAGTACCCTATTTCAAAGGAAGGAAAATCTTCCAATCTGCTATCTGTATCAAGTGACAGTAAGTCTGGCAGTCAAAATCTGCCTACTCCACACATACTATAAGATCTGAGGAGTGAGGGAGAAGAGTTAGAACAATTATTTCACAGAAATACTTAATAAATATTTAAATAAATAAATATTAATAAATGTAACATTTATACCTGATTAAGTCAATGCAATCAACAGTAAAGCTCTTGCATTGCTCCCATTTAAAAAAAAATCACAGATTTCATAATGCTCACATCAAAGTCCTGTGGCCCATGCACATTAAGATATAAAATAACTTTCTTTCTCTTATTCTTAAAAACCTAGGACTCAGCATCATGATGTGATGGAAGCACACAAAATTTAGAAGTTTGAATGCAGGCTCTGCCAACTACTTGCCATATAGCTGGAGGCGGGTTACTGTCAATAGCCTGTTTATCTCTTTTGTGTGTGTGTGTGTGTGTGTGTGTGTGTGTGTGTGTGTGTGTGTTTTGTTTTGTTTTTTTGAGGGCAGTGTCACTGGCCCTCATATGTGGGACCGAACCGAGGCCGCTGGCTTCCCAAGCCAGCGCTTAACCACTGTGCCACTCAGCCGGCCCGAGCCTGTTTATCTCTAAAAAGGCAAGAACACCTACTATCCTCAGAGTAGGGAAGAGGATGAAACTGATGAAGAGAAGTAGCCTCATCTCTTAGCTCTTTCCGGCATGCCCAATGTGCTAACTACCTTTAACTTTTGTTTCCCACAAGCTCTACACCTTCCTCTCATTCCTTCTTAATTGTCCGTATTTCTGTAATCTCCTTCTCTAGACCTCCCTTCAAGAATCAGTTGTGTCCTATCCTCTAGAGATACCTGCCCAGGGTCCTTTCTAGGCAATATTATTACTCTCTCCATCATCTGTTATCCAAGGTGGTTTCTTTTTGCTCTTATTAAACCACTAATCACAATGTAATAAGTAAAATGTTGCTCTTATTTGGGAGTGCTGTATCACATGTATTAAGTGCTTTATGTTCATTTTCCCATGTAATTCATAATCACCCTGTAAAGTAGGTTCAGTTATTACCTTTGTTTTATCAATGAGTAAAGTAAGGCTTAGAGATGTTAAATAACTTGCCCAAAGTCACTCAAGTAATAACACAAATTATCACTACTCCTAATTTGTAATAATTAGTAGGACTGAGATTCAAAGCCAGGTCCCTGGCTCCAAAGTCATTTTGCTGCCTTTGATGGGGGACTTGCAGCTCCTATGCCTTTGTAGCCTTAGGAGAAAAGTACAACACCTAGCATGATATATACACTGAACATGTGTTTGGTGAATAAAAAAAAAAGAAAGGCAGACAACAAATCTATTCACTGAATTGTGCATTATGTGCAATTCACCTGGACCTGGAGATACAAAAATAATCCTACAAGGTCTCTACCCTCCAAAAGCCTATTGTCATTCTATTGTGGGAGAGAAAAGTAAACAGGTAATTGCAATACAGAATGTAATGCGTGCTATTTCTGTAGACAAGTTGCTGAGAAAACATAGGATACGGCACCAAAACTGGACTGGGGAGGAGGAAAACAGTCAAGAAAGTCTGAGTTTCTGCTTTTTCCTTTGAAACCAAAATTAAGCAGGGTTCTGCTAGATTGGCATTCTAGCCTCTAACATGGCAGGGATTAATGTATTTTTCAAAATTAGTTTATATCTATATTTATATTTCTACTTTATCTCAAATTACCTGTCTAGTTCAAACAAATCTCATCTTTTTAAAAAACACATTTTAAAATTTAAAGGATGATCTACTTTCTAAATATGTTCAATTTATATGACAGTAAATATTTTTCTCACTATATATGTATTTTAAATTTTTTATTATTAGTTTCAGGTGTACAAAACAATGCAATAGTTATGCTTTTCACCTTTTCACCCCTCACAAAGTGACAACCCCTCTCCCCCAATCTACTGCCCCCCATCCCAAATATCATATGTCGATTGGGTTGTCGGAAAGTCATGACGTATTTTTTCTATGTTTTTCATTGCAAAAATGCGTCATGACTTTTCCGACAACCCAATATTACAATTCCATTGACTCCACTCCCCACACTGTACTCCACATCCCGTGACTATATATATATTAAATTATAGTTGCGGTATATTATTATTCAACGGCAGCTTCAGATGTACAGTGCAGTGGTCAGGCTTCTACACCATCCATGAAATCTCACTATATTTTTTATCGAAGGAAAAACACTCATTGAAAAAAAATGACTGGTTACATAACAGGCTAGGATTATAAATGCTTGCAACAAAACCACAATCTAGCATTTTAACTCAGAAGAACAAGTTGCATTCCAAGCAACTACTTCAAATACTCCAAAAATATCATCTATCCTCAAGAACACTCTACTCCTAGGGAAAAAAATAAAAAACCTCTTAGGTTTCTCCCATATACATACATTTCTTCCCTTTTTCCCCTCTAATTTAACCCTACCATAAAGATAAATACAATTTAGGCAATTCCCATCAGTTGTTCACTTACCAAACAACAGTTCATTCAAGTGGACACTTTCTGGGCTGTCGTGGAAAATGCCCAAATATAACGCCTGTTAAATTCAAGTTAGATTATATCTGTCACTTCTTCCTTGTCCAAAACAATTACTATGGAAGAAAATAAATTAAACCTAACAGTATCACCTATTACGAAGTTGGTTGCTATGAAAAAAATTTTATGGCTTTTCTAGATGGTTGCTAGTAGATTGAATGATTTCAATCTGAATAAAGCAGATTTCCTCAAACATTATGGAACCAGTAAAAATGAAATCATAAAATAGAGGTGGTGAAGAAAGGAAATAAACACGAGAGGAGGCACAGTTGACTAGTTCGCATTTTGTGAAATTCATGAAGATGATAGCAAAGACAAAAGCCTAAAGAGATTAAAATCTAAGGGCAACAAACATAAGCAATGAAGAAAGTGCAGCTTCGAATACACAATCTTGAAAGAGAACCTAACTTCTTTGCGCAAAGTTGTGGAAAATCAGGTTCAAGTTCAAAGTAGGTTAAGTTTACTTTCAACTTCTTATCACCCTGACTATTCAGCAAAATGAAAGTAACCTGGCAGACAGAGTTTCCATAAAACATTCTTTCTTATCTTCCCTTAGTAAATTCTCACACTAGAAGAAAAAGATAAACAAAAGGAAATTTGTTTTTCATAGTCCTTATCTTTAGGGATTCTTTAAAATCCATGAAGGCTTGGTAAAAGGAAAGACCCAACAGCTGTTTAAAGCAAGGAACTGTGATGTTACTTGTTATAAGGGAAAAGTCAGAATCATGTAATTAAAAGGAATTTGAGGGATTATTTATTTCCTCAGCCTTTATTAACATACTAGAAAAGTTTTTGACAATTTAGACTTAAAAAATAAATGACTTCAAACTATGACTATATTTAATACCATAATATTAACTAAGATTTTAGTAGCATGTTTAAAAATTGAAAACCACAATTCCCCCAGGAAGTGTAACTGTTACCACTAAAAGAAAATAATAGGGATAATCACATTCATCAAATTTATTAAACCTGATGTTATGCTAGTCACTATAATGATCTATTGTACTTTTGTTCTTTCATTAAAGAACTCTTAGACCATTCACTATTAAATTACTGTTTAACTGGTAAACTGAGGCAAAATACTGAGTAACTTGAGAAGTCACAAGTGCCAACTCCACTGTACTAAATTACTGAACCATGCTCCCTCTTCATGTACTTTTCCAGATATAATTTAAACTGTCTTGAGCAAAAGGTGAATTCTAAATTCCGCATAAATTGACTTTTACTGTGCCTTTCTTTTTGCTTGAAAACTCTTTTTCATACATTGCCACCGATTCAATTTCACCTGTAGGTAATGAACACAGAACTCATTGTGGGATAAAACAAACCAGAATGTGAAAAGAGAAGTTATCAGATATACAAGGGAGTGAAACATTTGATTGAAAAACACTTCAACCACAATACTTTTTTCTCCATCCTGAAGGAGGTCTTTTAAATATCTAAGTTAACCATTTCTTTCACGAAAACCCTATAGGTTCCAAAAGCTCCCCAAGTTGAGTACTTACCTGGTTCATCTGAATGCTGAATCCCGGCTTTTATTTCTGTTAAACTGGTCTCCTCTTGGGAGACAGAAGCGGCTGCCCCCTCTTCTGTGTCCTCTACCTTAGTCACAGTAAAGTGTGGCATTGTTATAGAAATCTTGGGCTTTTCCTGAATTTCAACTTCCTTCCAGGTTACTCTGCCTGCCTAGTCCTTGCTGTACCCCCTTTTAGACTCTGCCCACTGCCTACAGGAGACTGACGCTGAGAATCGGGAAATACTTTCAGCTCACGTGATCTACAACCCAAGGGAGTGGAGCTCTGGAAGACACGCCTTCCGCAGTGTTTATCATTCAGTTAAAAGGATTTGCACTCCACCCCTTGCTTATGGTTATTAAGATCAAGAATCCCAAGAACTGTTCAGGCTGCTTTCTCAGAGCTGCCAAAAGCTGGAAAGTGGGCAGGATTCGTGTACTGCAGCCCACTGTGCGCTCGCTCGCTTGTTTCCTTCACTTGAGTTATTTCCACCCCTATGCAGTCTTGATCTCAACCTTTGCCCTCATATTTTACACACCAGAAAGATTAGGGAACAGTTCATTTTACAAACTTCCTTTTTAAACAAAGACTGGCACTACATCAATTTAGAAAATGAAACACAATTTGTAAGCTTCTGTTGTTGTTTGATTTCAAAGAAAATAGTCATAAATCACTATGTTTTTTTATCTTTCAGATGAGAACATTCATTCATAAAGTATTTAAGGAACACCTAATATTTTATACAAGGTATAGCTCTAGACACTGTAGTATATACAAGGACAACCAAGAAGAGGCATTAATTTTCCCCAAAGTGCAAGTTTGTTTAAAAGAGCAAAATATTTTTAAAGGGAAGAGTTCAGAATTGTTTTTATTGGTCAGAGTTTAAACATTGTGTTTTAAAGAAAAAAATATCCAAGAAACACTCCCCCCTGATTAAGAGGTGCAGTTTCTTCAGCACACACTTTAAAGAACATACTTAACTCTTGGTATACTTTACCAGATAACTGTATCAAGTTCTCGGTTGATGACTTTATATAGTCTGAGGCCCTATCTCTGCTCTGAGAGGAGGGAGTTTAGTAACTGAGCCCTGTGTTAATTTCCATATTGATGATGTAACACAAGAGCTTTGTTGTTAGTTAACACCTGACAAGTACGACTGCCCTAAATTTAACAGAGTGGGAATGACAGTTTATAATCCTCGTTTATTCAAATAGTATGTACCACTTCTAAAAGTGAGGGAAGCCAATAGTTGTTAAAAACCTACTTTGTACTCTTCACTAGAAACTTTCCATTATGATCTCATTTAATCATCAGGCTAAAGAACTTGCCCAAAGTCACAGAACTTGTAAATGGGGAAGCCCAATTTAAAAACTCCTTGTTGGTAGGCAGCACAGGGGAAAAAAAAAGGTCATACACACGCACCAAAATTTTATTTTATGACTTCCTGTATAGCATTGGCTGCACACTGAAATCACCCAGGGAGATTTCAACACTACTAATGCCTGGGTCTCATCCTAGATATTCCTATTTAATTGCTCTGGAGTACAGCTGAGGCAACAAGACTTTTACCACCCCCACCAACACACACACACACCCTCCATGGTTCTAACGGCCAGCCAAGGTTGAGAATTATTACTACCTGGGAAAGAGAGAAGTTTGTTACCTGTTAAATCTTTTTAACTATTTTTTATTCTTGAAAGGAACTATATCAGGTGTGATAGTGCACTGAGTGACTTCCATATTTACAAATTAGGTAGCCAGTCTACTAATTTATTCAAAGAAACTTAAAACACTACCAAATTGTCAAAGGAACCCAAATATTATATTCTGGGTTCCAAATTCTTTAATACTTTAGTTGCCACTGGATATTTCCAATAGGATCTTGCCTTTCATATTTATCTTGTAAAGAGTTGAATTACGGCTAATCTATAATTGATGAACAGGGGCCGGCCGAGTGGCTCAGTTGGTTAAGAGCTCGTTCAAGAGTGCGAGCTGAGCTCTGAGCAACAGTGGTTCGATGCCAGCCCAAGCTGAGTTGCCACTGAGCTGCCAACAGGTGGCAAGATGGCTCAGCTTTAAAAAAAAAAAAAAAAAGTCTATAATTGATGAACAGAAACAATGACTTGTGTTTATAAATCTGTGTACAGCTTCTGCATATAAGCCAATGTACAAATGTTATTCTGTCACCTCTCTCCTCTAAAAAAGTTCCCAAACTAAATAAGTAGGAAGGTAACAAATTCCTGTTAATCTATGATAGAAGTAATTTATTTACCATGTTGATGCTTTGGTACCACAGTGGTCAGCAATTTCAAAAGTTCTCTCCTCCAGTGAACAGTACATAAAAGTGCAGGGGCATTAAAAAGTTGGAGGAAAAGTTAAAATAGTACAGAAAAAGTTGGGGGGGGGGAGGATGACAAAGCTGAGGTATGTGAGTGCTGTGTATAGGGAGTAATTAGATAGAGAGGATGGAATTAGAAAATAGCTAAAGTACAATAAATGACCACAATGAAATACCACTACACATCCACCATGATGTCTAAAATTGGTAAGACTGACATCACCAAATCTGGTAAGAATGTGGAACAAAAGGAACTTTCATACACTGTTACTGGGGTATAAACTGGTTCACTCACTTTGGAAGAGAGTCTGGTATTTTCCCCTATAACCTATCAATTGCACTCGTAGGTATTAACACCCTATATGAAAACATACTCCACAAAGGACTTGTACAGAATGTTCATAGCAGTTTATTACTAATAGTCAAAAACTGGAAACAACCCAGGAGTACATCTATAGGAGAATGGATAAACGAACTATGATATATCCATACAAAGAATTACCACTCAGCTATAAAAAAGGAATGAACCAGTGGTACATGCAACAATATGGATGAATCTCAAAAAAATTATGCTATGTGCAGAAGCCTTAAACAAAACAGTACAGACTATACGAATCCACTGATGTGAGGTTTTAGAATAGGCAAAACTAATCTATGGTACCAAAGAAACCCAGGATAATTTGGCCTCTGGGGGATGATGGTGGAGATTAACTGGGATGTAAGAGAGAACTTGCCAGAATGATAATATTCTATATCTTCATAGAGTTTAGAGTTTCACAGGTGTATGAATTTGTCAAAACTCAGCCCATGTTCACTTAAAATGTGTGTATTTCATTGTATGAAGAGTTTGCCTCAAAAGAAAAACACCCTGCAAATACTGATTTCTAATTAATAATACGCATTTTGAAGTATTTGGGGGAAGTGAACTAATGCCTTTAATTTACCTTGAAATGCATAAATAAGATGAATAGATATGTGAAAGGACAAGTAAAATAAAATGTTAATGACAGATGGTGGGTGTATTGATATTTAATAAAAGTCTTTAAACTTTCTGTATTTGAAATTTTTCATAATAAAACAATGAATACAATACAAGGAACTGACACCATTATGAAAATGAATAGGCAAGTCACAGACTGGGAGAAAATATTCACAAAACAAATATTTGACAAAGTACTTATATCTAAAATATATAGAAATCCCTTACAACTCAACAATAAAAAGACAAAGCTCAATACAAAATGGGCAAAAGATTTAAACACACATTCACAAAGTTACACAAATGGCTAATAAACACTTGAAAAAGTGCTCAACATTACTGGCCATCAGGGAAATCTACATTAAAATCACAATTAAAACTGTTGGCAAGGATGTCGAGCAAATGTTGGTGGGAACATAAAATGGTAACCACCACTTTGGGAAAAGGTCTGGCTGTTTTTTTTGGGTTTTTTGAGGGTAATGTCACTGGCCCTCACATGTGGGACCGAACCGGGGCCGCTGGCTTCCCAAGCCAGCGCTTAACCACCGCGCCACTCGGCCAGCCCTAGGTCTGGCTGTTTTTAATAAATTTAAACACACATCTACCCAATGACCTAGCAATTCCTCTTCTAGGTATTTACCCAAGAGAAATAAAAGCATAAGTTCATAAAAAAATGTGAACAAGTATGTTTACGGCAGCTTTATTCATAACCCAACAGGAAACAGCCCAAGTGTTTGTCAGAAGGATAAGGAAACTATAGTATATTCATGCAACAGACTATTACTCAACAATAAACAGGAATGAACTACTAATAGATTCAACAGCATGGATGAATCTCAAAACATTACATATTATAAATTATATATTACACATTAATTATATATATACTGACGTGTTTAGGGGTGAAGCACAATGATGTCTGTAACTGACTTTGAAATGCTTCAAAAATAGATGAATCAATGGAAGAGATAAGTATGTAATAAAACAAGTGTAGCAAAATGTTAATTGTAGCATCTGGAAAATAATATGGGTGTACACCATACAATTCTTTCAACTTTTCTGTATGTTTGAAAATTTTTGTAATAAAATGTTGGAATATATTGACCTTAATTAAGTTCACTGAAATCTAAAGCTCTAAGATCTAAGTATAAAGCACATCACTTATGAGTCAAAGTCTGTTTTATATAAAATTTAGGCAGTTGCATAAATGCTTTTCAGTATTTTGATTTTAGAATGTTGAATGTTGTTTGAAACGAGAGCTACCAAACAGGTTTGAAATATTTACATTTTTACAAAAAACTACAGTATTTTTAAGTAGTAAGATATAAGGCCAGACTAGGGCAAAAGGGCTTTATAATGACATTACTCCATTATACATTAGGCCTATATACTCATATTATACACTAGGCCACATATTATACACATTATTTTACTAATTAGTTTGAGTAAAACACTTCATTTGTGACTATACTGTTGTTGTTTTTTAAAAAAAAGCATGCCCAGGGCTGGCCGAATGGCTCAGTAGGTTAGGAGTTAGCTTAAGAGCGCAAGCTCTGAGCAACAGGGAAGCCGGTTCAATTCTCATATGGGCCAGTAAAGCTGTGACCAAGCTGAGCTGCCGCTGAGCTGCCAACAGGTGGCAGGATGGCTCAGCTGGTGAGAACTCGTGCTCCTAACAACAAGGCTGCCTGTTCAATGGTGGGCTACACCCACCCGCAACTAAGACTGAAATCAGCACCTTGAGCTGAGCTGCCGCCCTGATGACTCATTGAATAGAGCATGGGCTCTTAACAAGGCTGCTGGGTTCAACTCCTGCATGGGATGGTGGCTACGCCCACCTACAGCTAAGATTGAACTCAGCACCTTGAGCTTAGAGGCCACGAGCTGCCGATGGGCAGCCAGATGGCCAATGGCACCCTCCACAACTAAGGTTGAAGAACAACAACTTGGCTGGTCCCCCTCTCCAATTCCTCAACACTGTTGCCCTTCCCCAATTCCTCAATTAAAAAAAACACAAACAAAAAAACCCAGCATGCCCATTCTTTAGAAGAATGTGTCTACTTTGGGTCATATTTTCAAAGTAAAATTTACCATGAAACACTACCCAATTACTTATTTTTAATCATAGCTAACAACTCATGATAACTAGGGTTTTGTTTCATTCAGCTCATTTATTATATTAAATAAAGACAAGTTAGATTTGGTGAAAAAACTGAAACAATTAAGGGGAAGTCAATGGGAAATTATTTTCAACATTTTCAACATAAGGATTCTCTAATAGATCATAATACATTATTATACTATATCATGAAAAATCACTTGATTTTAGAGCAAATCATTTATGTACTTCCTCGTAGAATAGAATTTCATTGAACAAAAGCTATACAAATAATCTAAAACCACACAATCTCATTGCTGAAATGATTCTGAAAAAGAATGTAGTCATTCATGCTAAAAATGGATCTGTGATGCAAGAAAACTTCTATAATAAGTAAGCAGTAAGCAAAATCCCTGAAATTAAAAAGCCACATACATTTTGAATACATGAGTTTTACCAAATGTCATTCTGTTTATTCTTGGGAGAATCCTATAGATATGATATTGAGGTTTTAGTAACATTTTCGCTAACATTTGTTTTTTAAATTAAAAAGTGCAATTAAAGCTTGATCAAAAGTATCAGCATGCTATTAAAAAGCTGAAAACGTATAAAATAGAACAGACTAGATTTTATGAGCCCACACAATATATACTTAATTTATCTTATATGTCTACACCTTTTCACAGAATTCTCACTGAATCTCTCTCTCACACACACACATCATAAGACAAGGTTTTACGCAAGTCCCTTAAGTGAGCATGTGCACACACACTCATGTGCACACACACATGTTCAGTGGGCATGCTGAGCAAAGAGCAACGGTTCCAATTTGGAAACAGATTCAAACCTTATGAAACTCTCCGGAACTCCTATAGGTAGAACATACCATTCAGAGTGCTTTGTCCATTACTGAGATCTAGTCACGCTTAACCTTAAAGTATAACCAATTAATAATTCTGTGCTTACAGTATTTAGTTTATTAGAAATAGTGTTTTTATAAGAAATAGTAAAGAAAGTAGAATCTACTTCCAAACAGTTGCTTTTACTATAGTATATTATTGTTTCAGGGTAGACATTCTTCTTCCTTTTTTTTTTTTTTTTTTTTTTTTTTTAAGCTGAGCCATCCTGCCACCTGTTGGCAGCTCAGCTCAGGCTGGACATCGAACTGCTGTTGCTCAGAGCTCAGCTCGCACTCTTGAGCGAGCTCTTAACCAACTGAGCCACTCGGCCGGCCCTAAGGGTGGACATTCTTATTGAATTGTTGCAACCACTAGCCCGCAACTAGATATGAGTGGAAACTAACTACATTATACTTTAATTTTCTTGATCAAGGTAAATTTATAAGAAACTTTGAGTTACAAAGGTTAATTATGTTTTATCCTGTTGGAAACCCTTCACACTCTTTGTTCTATAAATCTTTAAAATAATTCATTCTACTGAGAGAAATGTATTTGAGAAGGAAAAAATCTGAATTTCTTTAAAATACCTGAATTAGAACTTCAGATATGGAGTTATATGGAGAAATAAAAGAGACCGTATGTGCTAGAGCAGCGATTCTTAATGAAAATTTCAGACTTGCATGAAAGACTAACCTACTTCCCCACCCCCATTCAGATACTCCTGCTTCAAAGGGCCACTGGTAGGAAAACTAACTCACAGGTCTCTGAATGTGTTATCATTCAGCAGGTTAGGCAAATGTGTGTAAGGCTGTGAACGTGTTTTTAGAACAGTACTTTGCAAATTATCTCTGGTAAAGGAATATTTTTCTTTAAATTCCAAATCCACTGTGGGCTAAAAATTTTGTAAAAAAAACATAGTAAAGGCGAATTACTAGCAAAATGAAATGAAAATGTACAAAACACGAGTTCCAATTTTTATTATTAGATTCAACAGACATAAAATTGCTCTATCAAATTGCTATGCAAGTTTGAAAAAAACTCCATTTCTGAACTTACCTCCTTATAGACAGGTAATAAAAAGCTCAGGGACCAGCACTGTCTGCATACTATATGCTGACTACCTGTTAGAGAATGTCGTAAACATTTTACTAAAAGAGAACTAGCACTTCACTACGTAAACTTAAGAGCTATAGCTGGAGCCTGAAAAGTATACTGACTCTCATTCCTTAGCAGATATATATACATTTCCTTATTTACCATATTCAGTAAATCCTCTTTCCCCTCAGATGCTGCAACAGTAAATATTAATTTCAAGTATCAAAATGACAAATTCTAAATCTTACCTTATTATTTAGACAATTATAGAAATAATTAAATGAATTACTCAATTATTTTGGTGAGGACAAACTGCCACAGATGGTAAGGACTTAAGCCTTCTAAATCTCAAAATTCCACAAGACTGTCTATGAAAATGAATTTTTATAAAATGGCATCAGTGATGAATATATAATGTATTTGAGGGCTAACAATTGAAAGATAATACATAAAAAACATTATTTTCTGACGGATTCATAACATTGTAGAGTAAGGAAGACAAAGAGTTATCCAAATCAAATATCAGGATAACCTCCTGCTTTACTGAAGCTGAAGGAGTCAAGCATTTTTCCAATATACTAGGGGTGCCAAAAAAATTTAATGTGTACATTAAAATGTATATTTTTAGCACCATTTTTTTTGGCACCCTCTGCATATTTGAAAGCCCATAATGTGTCAGGAAATAGGAATGCAATGGAGAACAAGATAATGTTCTGCCCTCAAAGAACTGAGTCTTGTTATCCAATTAAAGATAAAAGGCAATATGTAAAACTAGGACTATACAGTATAAGCATAGAAAGAACTCTATCACCTTGCCCAGTTACTTCTTCGGGGACTTAAAGTTGTGAGTCTTCACTAGAGGAAAGACTGTGGTAGGACAGCTAATGGCTTGCTATTTTAATTTGACAGCTATGTCAGCCATTTTGGCTGCTGACCCAAGTACAAAAGAAGGCAGTATCAAAAGCTTCTGAGTACTCAGAGCCCTCAGTTTCCACTGTTACTTTTTCCACAATATTGCTACTCTCTATATGAGGCTGCCCATCTCTTTCATTAGCCTAATGTCATTATCGCCCAGGTATAATGGAAACCAAGAATCACCAACCAAAGAGGTACACTCAGCTATGTCATTTCTGATGTATGACATACCATTCTTTTTTTTTTTTAAAGGTTTTATTGGGGAATTGGGGGAGGGGAACAGCGTTGGGGAATTGGGGAAGGGGAACAGACAAGTTGCTGTCTTTTTGTTCTTCAGTCTAGTTGTGGAGGACATTGCTTCTCTGGCCCATGTTGGTATCATCATTGAGCTCCTCCTGGGTGAGGCAGATCTGTCGCTGGCCTCTGGATGGTTGCTCACTGCGGCTATTGGCAGCTCACGCTGGCTGCCAGCCGCTCACGCTAGCTGCCGGCCACTCACTGTAGCTTATGGCAGCCCACTGCAGCAGGGGCTGCAGCCTACACCATCGCCAGGGCACGCACAGCCCAGCTCCAGGTGGAGCTGTTGTTAGCTGGAGAGGGCAGTGTCTACTGGCCCTCATATGTGGATCCAAACCGGGGCCACTGGCATCCCAAGCCAGCTCTTAACCAATGCACCACTCAGCTGGCCCTGACATACCATTCTTTTATTATGAAATACTTGCTAGATGGGCTTCTATTCAATACTACCAACAGTGTACAGAAAATAAAATTGATAATAAGCAACATATTGTCAGAACTTAGTACATATTTCTAAAAAAGGAAAGGGCCGGCCGAGTGGCTCAGTTGGTTAAGAGCTTGCTCAAGAGTGTGAGCTGAGCTCTGAGCAACAGCTGTTCGAGGCCAGCCCGAGCTGAGTTGCCGTTGAGCCACCAACAGGTGGCAGGATGGCTCAGCCAGAAAAAAAAAAAAAAAAAAAGATTTCATCTAAAAAAGGAAAATGAAAACACAAATCAAAACAAAATTCCCTGGTTAATTTTCACGTCATAGAAAAAGTCTGTTTGTAAGTTATTACTTCCTTCCCCCCCTGCAACAAAACTTCATTTTAAAATAGAGGGCCACCGAGTGGCACATTGGTTAAGAGCTGGCTTGGGAAGGCAACTCTGAGCATTAAGGCCCTGGTTCGGATCCCACATGAGGGCCAGTGACACTGCCCTCTATAGCTAAGATGGTGAACAACAGATGCACCTGGAGCTGGGCTGCCATGAGTCACTGGCAATGGCATAGGCTACAGCCCCTCCTGCAGTGGGCTGCTATAAGTTACCGTGAGCAGCCGGCAGCCAGCGTGAGCTGCCAAGAGCCACAGTGAGTGGCCGTCCAGTGGCCGGTGAGTGACTGCCTCACCCAGGAAGAGCGCAATAATATCAACATGGGCCGGTGAAGCGACGTCCTCCACAACTAGACTGAAGAACCAAAGGACAATAACTTGTCTGTTCCCTTTCCCTGATTCCCCATGCTATTCCCCTCCCCCAATTCCCCAATAAAATCTTAAAAAAAAAAAATCAGATCTACTGAGAATCGGGTCAAAATATGAATATTCATTAACTTTAGGACAGATGGACTAATAGAACTAAATCAATAACTGTTCGTGTAGTTCAGCACTGTGCTTTGCCCTAGGTATTTGTAGATAGATCATTTGTGTAAAGGAGTGAAACAATGCTGTTAGGCCAGATTTCCTTTTAGGAACATAGAACCTTGAGTTAGTTACTCAGGAAACATGTCATTTTATTACTTACCCCCCATTTCCTTTCATGCCAATACCAGGCAAAATAGTTGCAAAAATATAACAGAACATGAAAACTGCATTTCTTTTATGTTTCCTATACTCTACTATACAATTGCAGCTTAATAAATATTTCAACAGAGCCAACCACTGATAGTAGAGAATGTATTATAACAACACTGGTATTAGAATCACACATACCTGGGTTCAATTCACTTTTCATCAATTTATTACTTGTATGCCCTTGGGCAGCTTACTTAACCACACCAGCTTTAGTTTTCTTCTGGATAAGAAATCCCATCTTAGCTCAGAAGAAAATAACTTTTTTTAAATGAAAAAATACCAAAACTGATGATTTTTCAGGAAAGGAAAGAATTAACTTCATCTAATAGGGAAGAATGTTTTCTATTTCCAATTATTTATTACAATTTTATTTGGAAATGAGCACACTCCTAAGCTAGAAAAAAATAAATCAACAAAACATCATTTTTTACATGCACTTTAGGATGTAAATTAGCAAGCTATGAAAATAAGTATTAGTTCTGGATATTAAAAAAAAGCTTAAATGTTAAATGCTAATGCTCTCAAAATAAAGATGAATTTCAGTTGTATTCAATTTGTCATAGGTCCTCAAACTGAAAATGCACATGTAGATACAAGAATTTTTAACTTACAAGTGTTTTCTTTTTTTAAACTAGCAATATGGAAAATAAATAGCTTTACGCCAAAGCAAAAGCAGACTTGTCTGGTAAAATGGAGGAAATTCTGGTGCCACTTTGTAAAAAATTAAAGCTATCTACCAAATGGTTCTGACTGTAAACAGATGGATCCTATCAATTGAATATCTTGCATGACTTCCTCAAGGCCATTAGAAATGTAGTAAGATTTAGCAATGCAGTAATAAAAATGCAAAGTCATAAATCTATGTAAAAAAATCCACAATAATTCCATAATATTGTTTAATACCAAGTGCATGATCACATTTCCCTAATTATCTAACAGTGTTCTTTTACAGTTGCTTTGTTCACATCAGGATCCAAAGTTCACACATTGCATTTGGTTGATATGCTTATCAATAACAGCTTTCCCTTCCTTTCCATCACTCCTCCACTCCATGCCATTTATTTGTTGAAGGGTCTAGTTATTCAATAAAATTTCCCACATTCTGGATTTGGCTGTTTGCTTCTTGTGGTGTAAAATAGCATATTGTACAGTTTAAACATTGGCTGTGGAGTATGGAGAAGAGGGGAAAACAGTTGTGGTTTATAACCAAAATGTTTCAGACAAGTGATACTGAAAACCCTTTAAAAAAAATCTATCAGAGGATGCTATCAGGTGAGTTAAGAGGGTACCTAATCCATTTATTTTTATAAAACTATCCATCTTTCTACCTTATACAATGTTTTGGCTCACTATCAGAGTGCCAAAGTGAAATGGATGGTATTCAGTAACCACATAATATGAAAGGTATATTTAAAAGGGTAATAGTTACCTGTGATCAATGGAATTCACTGGGGCAAAAAACTAGAAGTTTTTTTGAAAAGTATTAAAAAAGTGTTTGGTACTCTGAAACACGTTCCTATGGGGGGAAAAAGATAGCTTTTGAAGTTTCTTGGTCAAACATTATTCTGATTTAAGCCTGTGAGAGACTGATGAGAAGACCTACTGATAACACACAGAATTATTGGATCAGCCAGGTAAGCGAAATGTCCACGTGTAATGTAATAGTTCCAAGCACAGATTAACATTCTGTAAGGCCTACTGACATCTACAGAAAATCTTGCTGAGGCTTATCCCCTTGGTAAACTTTTGCTCATCCTTCAAAGCCCAGCCCAGGTGAGAAAGCTCTTTCCATGAATGTGGGATTAACCATTTTCCAACTCTGGCTTTGTATGAGAATAAGCTGAAGAGCTTTTAAAAATGATTGATGCAATTAAATCCGAATCCCTGGGAATGGGCAAAAGTATTTTTTAAAAAGATCTCTAGGTCATTGCAACATGCAGCCAGATGATACATCACTGCTCTAGTAGGTACATTTCATTTGTCTTTATCACAGTATATTTTTAATTTTTGTTGTATTTGTCTCTCTCTTTTTTCTTTACTCTAGAAGATTTTCAGTTCAACATGCATTTACTGAGTACAAGTAAATGTAATATGTGTGACATCATTATTCCAGGTGCTGAAGATACAAAGACAACTTCGTTTCTCTGTCCTCGAGAACTTTACAGCCTAATTGGGAAAGATAATTTGTAAACAAAACAAAATTAAATGAAACAGGTGCTGCTATAGTAATAGTCTTTATACGGGATATAGGGACATAGAAAAACCAATCGAGGGCTGGCCGAGTGGTGACTTGGTTAAGAGCTGGTTTGGGACACCACCAGCCCCGGTTTGGATCTCCCATATGAGGGCCAGTAACACTGCCCTCTACAGCTAAGATGGTGAACAACAGCTACACCAGGAGCTGGGCTGCTGTGAGTTCCCGGGACTGCATAGCTGCAGCCCCTGCTTGCAGTGGGCTGCCATAGGCTACAGTAAGTGGCCAGTAGCCAGCATGAGTGGCAGGCAGCCAGCATGAGCTGCTGTGAGCGGCTGTCCAGAGGACGGTGGCCGATCTGCCTCACCCAAGAAGAGCGCAATGATGATACCAACATGGGCCAGTGAAGCAACGTCCTCCACAACTAGACTGAAGAACAAAAGGACAGCAACTTGTCTGTTCCCGTTCTCCGATTCCCCAGCGCTGTTCCCCTTCCCCAATTCCCCAATAAAATCTTTTTTAAAAAAAGAACTGATCTATTCTATTTGGGTATGACGTTGAATCAGAAAAGGTTTCAGAGAAGGGGACTCCTTGAAGGAAAGACTTACCTAATTTATTTTTGCATTTTTTTACTACCTAGCACCCTTCTATAAAAACTTGGTAATAGCCAGCCTCAAAGTTGGTATAGTCAGAGGCCCTTGACTCAATTGACTTTTACTTCTTCTACTCCACTTCAGAAACCCACTCCCAAGGCTGTACACTATTATCTTGTTAACACAGAAACTCCCCCCACCCCCCAAACCATTAACTCCAATCCAACATTCAACCATCTCATGTCTTTAATCCTACACCTTTCACTACTTTACCTCAACTCCTCTAGCCTCTTAGCATCTCCATTTTACATCAGTTCATCATTTTCCTTTGCTGTATTTTTCCCTTTTTTTATTTTGCTGTATATTTTTATTGTTGCATTTATCATACAGTATTATAATTTATGTGAAAATTTGTTTTCTTTCTCTATTATATCATAACTTTCCTTAGAACAGTTATTGGGCTTTTTTCATCAGTCCTACATCCTTAACATCAAGAACAGGGCCTGACTCATGAATGCTCAGTAAATGTTTGGTGAAGGAATGGATAGTGTTCTTATTATTTTCACCACTATGCCATGAGCTCTCCAAAGGCAGAAACTAGATCTTACCTGCATATTTCCTATAATTCCTACAAAAGGGCCTCACACATATAAGAGTCTCAGGGAGCATTTATTTAATTATAAAGGGTTGAAATGATTCAGAGCCTATATAAGACATATAGAAATATGTTCCCTGCTCTTTTTTGGTATTATTATTTTAACAATCCTTTAAGATAAGTAAATGGTTGTGAGGCAAATGTAAAAACTGTTCATCATAGCGGAGGCAAAATGATATAATTGGAAAGCACAGGGTAGAAGTCAGGAAGCCTATGCTTCAGACTTGGTTTTGTCACTCTGTGATGTACAAATAATCATCTCTGTAAGCCTTAGTTTCCTCATTTATTAAAATGGGGTTCGACCAGAATTCGATTATTGATCATCTGAGGTTCCTAAACATGCTATGCCTCTTAAAATATTTTTTATTATAAAAGTGGTAAACTCTCAATATAAAAAAAATTGTATATGCCCTTCTGAATTGTTTAAAGGAAAATTCCTACTCTCCCCTATTTTCAAAACTCTCCAGCGATATCCACTCTCAACAGTTCATTCTGTATCATTAAGACATTCTGCATGCATAAGCAAGTACAGTGCTAAGATTCTTGATTTTATTTACCAACTGAACAGACTCATTCTAATGGAACTCGGACACAATGAAAGGAGAACTACAAATATTTTGATAGCAGAAAGGTAATTATCTACTCAAAATGCCAACAGGAGAAAAGAATGAAACACAGAAATAAGTATTTAAAACTTCATCACCACCACCTTGGTTGTACAACGTAATGCAAGTAAAAGGTATATAACAAGAAAAGAAACTTAAGGTGGGTAAGCTTCTTTACAGGAAGAAATGTGGGAGGCATGGGATTTGTGGGGAAAGGATTGAGAATCATACCAATATCACAATCAAAGAAGGATGTAGAAAGGATGTAAAAAATAAAAAACCCCCACAGAATTCTAAATATTAAAATAGCAAACACAATTCTGAAATACACTATGAGCTTAAGAATAGAGTCAACTGTAGACAAGAAAGTAGCTGTTTTCCTCTACTAACTCCAGTCTAGAGACAAATGTAGATTAACATGTCCTTGATTTTCTTGACAATAGCATCCTTGGAAGATCTGTGTGTAACAAGGGCATCCGCATATTATGAGGCCAAAGGTGAAATAATTATATTTCTAACCAGTTCCCTCTAATGGTGGGGAAAATATGTCACAGGATAAGGCTCACCATAAGAATTTTTTTTGTAAAGATATAAAGAAAAACTAATCATTGGGAAAGTAGCAAACTAGTTTCCTGAGAGTATGGAGGGTAAAATGTGATATAATGGCTGGACAGTTAAATTTCCCTTTCATCTAATGCCAGAGAGTAAACATTAAGGAATGTGTAATATAGAGAACAAAGCTTTAACTTCTGTACCCACCTAAACAACATATATTTCACCTAGATATGTTCCCAGTTTTAGTTTACCCCTATAGTATTAAACAACAGCACTCTGGACTGTAAAGAATGCTTCTAGGTAAGATAGCGGCCTCGACAAGGATCCCATTCTCCAAGGCTAACACATTATGGAAATAAGCCCACTTTTTAAAATGGAATACAAATACAATTCTGTAATATATAAGTAACAAGCCTACCAATATTTAACTATGGATTACCTAACGACAATTACAGCAATATAAAAAATTAACACAGTCTTTACCTGGTATTTTTACAACCTAAATACAGTATAATAAATAAAAACTAAAACTACAATTTACAATTTGGCGGAAAAAAGTGACAAATTATTTTTATTCCATAATGTAATTTTAACACTGTGATTTGTCAAATTGAAAAGCTACGCCCAGAAACCAATCTGTAATACCTCCATTAAAAAAATGTTTAGTTGAGGATAAGTGAATTCTATAGGACTATAAACTTTACCAAATCTACTTTGTCTCCAGCCATTAAAAAACATAAACAGAAACAAGGAACTAAAATCATTCTGGTTTCCTGCACCTTTTAGGTTAGGAGGAACAATATTTCCTGACACCGGAAAATCACTTTCATAAGTCAGTGGCTGAAGCTATGGTTTTCAAATTTGGGTAGAATATCTTTTGAAAAGTCTTTAAGATTCTTATGAGAATTTTCATTAACAGACGACATCTACATTAGTTAGAATACAGAACCAAATATAAACACTATAAAACTAAACATATAAAGCAGTACAGCATTTCTCAAACTTTTCTACTTCAGAGTCCAAAAAATGTTATGATCGCTCCCATTTATTCATCTCTCTTCCTACTAAATCCAATGAAAACTTCCAAGCCAGCTGATACAAACTGGATCTGGAAGCTAAAAGTCTGCTGTGGTCAATCTAAGTCAGAAGTGGCTTGTGTGCTACTTTCTGACTACAAAGACTCAATACATACCACTTAAAGTTCAAAGTGAAAATATCATGTAGGAATCAGGACCCAAAAGCCTCTTTAGAATTTCTCCATTTGACAGGATAGCACACTAGATCTACCCAGCCTTACCCAGAAGTGAACTTAGCTACTGAACCACCGTCTTTGTAAAATATAAATTAAAAAAAATAATAATTTTATGATACAATATCTGAAGTCTTCGTAGAAGATATGAACAATAACTACTCCTTGTAAGTGACCTTTAAAAGCTGACTGTAATAGTTAGCACCCCAAAGCTAGTTCTCTATTAAATTTTACAATTTAGGATTCTGTGCTGAAAACCTATTAAATTCATTCATCCTTATCCAAAATACTCATTTCAGTTCTAAGGAGACAAAAATGAGGAAGTCAAAATATACATCTACTTTCCTTCTTGCCATATACCTTCCCACATGCCAAATGACTATTGCAGAGAGCCACTATGCTAACCATTATTCCAAAGGGTTCCTAAGGATCTCAAAAAGAGGTATTCCTGATGATTACTGTATAACGGGAAAAAGATCTCCCAGGAAAGTCATCCTCCATAAATAAGGCAGCAACAAAGTGTCCTGTCATCTGTGTTTCTACTTACCCTCAGTAACATCCTGGGGGTTAGAAGTCCTGTCACTGGCTGGATCCAGTGCAACAGTGGCCAGTGAAGTGGTCGCTTCAGACATCTCGCTCATAGGCTCACTACGGCTTGTTTCAGGCACACTTTCCCGGGAGCTAAATCTTACCCGGGAACTGGATCGAGAGCTGAGGTCCGGGCTGGTATCGGACAAACCTGGAATATCATCTATCTTTGTTGGCGTCACCATGAACCGAACTGAAGCCATCTTGGTGGTGGTTTCTGGAGGATGCATTTTTCTTTTTCTTTTCCTTTATAAGGGCAAAGAAAAAACGAAAAAACCCCGCAAAATCTTTCCTCCTACACTAGCTGCTTTTGAGCGCAAAAATAAAAAAGATAACTGAAAAAAAAAACACAAAACCCTCAATTATCTTGATTTTTCACCACACAAAAAGCCCCAAATAAGAATCCTTATATTCAGAATTCAAACAATGTCCTAGAGAGTGCACGACCAGTAGCTGAAAAATATTTAAGGAAAAAAAAAAAAAAGGCAAAACGATGCCTATCTCCTGTAACTTCGTTCCTTCGGAATGAAGAGCTTTCTAGCTCTCTCTTGGGGTCCGGGGCTGCGGGCTCAGCGCCATGGTCTTAAGAGAAGGAGACGAAGCCTTTCTCCTCTCGACCCCCAGGTTTCGGTCGAAGTAGTTAGTCCTTTATCTAGTAAATGTCCCACGGTTCTAGTTGAGCAAACTGCGCGCAGGCCCACCCTTATCATGCAAATATAGCAGAGATCAGATTGCGAAACGGTGTACACCCGGCCACCTGTTGTCTATCAGGTGAATACCCCACAGGTCTGGCTAGGAGGAGGTGTGTGTACGGCCACCCGAGGTTTTTGAGGCAGATAATCCCCTTGGATCTGGCGGGAGAAGTGCGCATGCATAACGGGGGAAAGATCACACAGTGCTGTACGGAGGAGAAGGCGCAGAGGAGGATGCAGGGGCCGAGCGGATTCCTGCCTCGGAGAGGGCTGCGGGGGTGGCCCGCCTGCCTGCTCTTCTGGCAGAAAGGTCCCTGGGATCTGGGAGGAGGCGGCTAGCGGATCGAGACCACCTCGGACTGCAGCGCAGGGTCGCGGCAGGTCGTTGCTACTCCATGGAACCCACGATCCGCTCGCTGGGTTTCTCCTGCGTGGGACAGGGTCGGCCAACCCTTGGACCCGAGACACTCTCCCCTACCAGGTCGCTGGTGCCGGTCAGCCCCTCGAGGTTCTTCCTTCGAGTCCTAGCAGACGAGGAGACTCGGCCTCGCAGGATGGCCCTGGCTGATTAGGAGAGGGCGGCGCGGCTGAGGGAAGGAGTTCGCAGGTGCGGGATCCCGGCGCCAGCTGATGCGCGGTGCGCGCGCAGCTGTTGTTTACGACCCGGTAACTGTTTCGGAGCCGCAGCAAGCGCGGGAGGGCTCTAGTTGCCGGGGAGGGCGCCCCCTCCCCGGCCAGACGCCAGGGCAGCCGTTACGTGACCTGGCCGCTCCCGGCCCTGGGCCCGGCGGGCTGTGCCCGCGCCGCCGCAGCCCCTCCCTTCCCTCCCGGCTTGTTCCTCATTCGAGGTTAACGGTCCGAAGAAAAGCGGAGTAGCGATCGAAGGGCGGCACCGTCCCGCGAGCGCCGGGAGCCCCGCCCAGCCTCTACCGCCCGCTAGCGTACGAAGAGGGCTGCGCGCATGCGCTCACCCGAGCCGCAGAGGGACGGGAGGGTGAGGGGCGGGGCCTAATGTGGGAGGAGCGGAGCACGACGGGAATTGTAGTTGGGTAGGGGCACTGAGCTCCGTACGCTAGAGAAAACAAATCCTTAATCCTTTTCCTTCTTTGTTCAGCCGTCTCGCACCAACCCTGGAGGCATCTCAGGGAGCACGCGATGCAACTTGCCCTGAGAACCTCAAAAACCCTCTCTTCTTTTTTTTTTTTTTTTTGAGGGCAGTGTCACTGGCCCTCCCATGTGGGACCAAACTGGGGCCGCTGGCTTCCCAAGCCACCCTCTCTTCTTTAATAAGAGCGTCTCTGAAAATACCACTCATAATTTCTTTAAAAATCACTAACCTCCCAATATCATATATCCAGGTATGACCCTTATTAGAACTTTTATGTAGAACTCTCTCCTAAAGCGTTGTATCCTCAAGTTTACGCACTTGGTGCTACATTTTGCCCCATTTTCCTGTCCTTGGAAAAAAAAAAATTGTCTTTTGCAATGTATACATTAAATCACATTGTACACCTTAAATATGTACCATTTTGTACTACATCTGGGGGATAAGTACTAAAGCAGGGGGGTGGGTGGGAATCCTATGCTCACTTTTGTCATTCTGAAATCCATTAACGAAAATGTCTTTAATTTTAGACCTAGAGAACATACTTTCTCTTGACTCCATTACCAGTGTTTTCCCTGCTACTGCCACCAGGGTATTTTTCTTAGCATGTTCATTTAATGCACAAATAGATATATTCAATAAATTTTGGCTCATCGGTGTTTTGTTTGAAAGTTATTTCCTATAGCTTTGATCAAGACATTTAAATTGAACAATCTGGGCCCTGGCTTTGCCTGTGTCCTTTCTCTACACAAGTGGAAACGTTTTAAGCATCATTAGTAACAGCATCAGAACTGTGTTTAAGACCTGAGCCAGGAAATCGCTTTTACCAAATGACACACAAAGTCCAAACAAAGTCCAGTTAAAAAGATCCAGGTAACAAAATGAGAAATCATCCCCTTAAAATGTAAACCTCCTCAAGGCTGGACGCTTTATAAGGCCTGTGCCTACAACTCATTCAGGTTCAGTTTGTTTTTATTACAGTGTAAGTTTACAGTAATTGCATGGAGATACTAATTGCAGGAGGAAATAAGTTTCCAGCTTATAAAATCCAGACCCTCACCCAATAAGCCTCAGGGTTTTAACTTGAGGAAGCAAGAAATCCCCCTCCCTGAGGGATATTTTTTTTCTCAGGAAGGCCTGTTGTTCATTCAAATCTCAAAGACTTTCCCCTTACAAAGAAATGCTGGCTTTCTACAACCAATTTTGCTTCATACCAGAGTATTTTAATTAACTTATATATACTACCTAATACCAATACCTCTAAAGACTCTTCTCCCATTTCTGAGCACATCTCAAATGTTAATATCCAGGGGATCTCTTGAGGAAAAAGTCCTTGGTATATTCAAACCACTTCGCCTTTCCCCTGTAATTCAATTAGGAATATTTCCATGTTAAAGTCTCCTAATTTCAGTTTACACAGGATGTAGCATGGAACAAAGCTAATCTATTTTTTGGGGGATAGTGAGTAAATTATAAGGATAGAATTACTGTCAATATTAAAAAACATTGGTAGCAGATTTCATTAACTGACTTTAGTGCTTAAGAAACTTCCATAGCAGATCCTTTTTTTTTCCCTCTGAATTTTTATAAGTTTATTTGAGTCAAAACTGACAACAATGACAGGAAACAAGATATCATCTGCTCAGATCCTTTTTCTAGCCATTTGCAGAATTTTTAGTATTTCTTCAGTCATTATCCCCTTAATAGGACAGCGTGTCTTTAAAAATCCCTCAGATCCAATGCTAAAAACCTGTGAGTATGCTAAGAAATAAAAAATTGCTTGACAGGAAACAAATATTTCGTTTCACCATTCCCCTATGTTTAACTAAACAATTGACTTGAAAATCATGTATTCTATTAACTGTGACCCAAGTTTAGATTTTTTTCCTTCCCTCAGAAGTCAACATCTATCCTGAACTTCTCTGCTGGGATGGTCAGACATCAGATTCCAAGAGAAACATAGCTATCCGTTTTAAGAGCCAGTCTTGATAAATCAAATTTGCGCTGATTTAAGTAACATCTGTTTCTGGAGTCTAGAATCTTGATGCAGTAGAAAAAGATCGTAAGATTAGAACACAATCTCCACAAAGCAATTCTTAAATATGTGGCATTAAGCAAACATTCAAATTCAATGTCAAAAGCTTATGAATGAAAAGATTGGGAAATGAATGGATTAACTTGACAAGGGAGGTAAAAGCAAGCTAGAATTTCTTGAATGCCAATATACAATACTTTGCCTCATCATCCCTCTACTACAAAGGAATTGAATTAAAAATTTATGGTTGCCCTTGGACAGCTCAAATCCTAAGAAACCTCCCAGGTTTCTTTTGTTATTAACCCCCAACAGTAGCTTGAAATACAAAATCTCTGCTTCAATCTCATCTCTCATATTTTTTTTTTTTTTTTGAGGGCAGTGTCACTGGCCCTCATATGTGGGACCGAACCGGGGCCACTGGCTTGCCAAACCAGCGCTTAACCACCGCGCCACTCAGCCGGCCCTCATATCTCATCTTTTACATTAAGATCCATGTAGAGTTCCACATAGCAGCTAGCTGCCAGAGAGCAAGTTAGGTGTATGTAAGACAATTCCTTGATGGAGAGAATTAAAAGCCTGGGAATATTTCCAGAGGAGCAGTAAATATGCATAGAGGCATTCCTATTCACAATGGTGGGACAACACTGCAGATCCAACATTAAGATCCACCACTGAACCCAATCAGTTATAGAGTTAGAACTTAGAAATGATGGAATAAACTGGGACTAAATAGGTTTAGTGACTTTCTTCAAGTTAACCAGAGAGGAGCGAATCCTGGTCTCCTGATTTCCAATTCACTGCTTTCTCTCTACAATATGGTTGCTATTATGTCCAAGCAACTCTTGAAGTAGAAATGTCACTTCAAGGGGCAAGAAATTACTTCTGTAACAACAGGGTATTTTTCTGTAAATGCTGACAATTATGTAAGCCTTTCTCAGCCTTTCTTTCCTTTCCCCAACACCCTCCTATCACTAATACAGAACTATTCCTGCTACAGCAGCGACTTAAGATTTTCTTCCAAGTATGGTTGGTCCCCTGGGGTACTCTTCCCTCTCATCTCCCTTCGTTGTTTTTTTTTTAAAACACTTCCTTCTTCCCACAACATACAAAATAAGAGCTCTTTCAAATCATTTTAATAACCAGTGTGTCAACATACGAAGATTTAAACTTGTTCCCTTTAAAGGGTATGCTACCATGATTGCCTCGCACAAGCATGATCAAGGGTGATGATGACACCAGATTCCACAGAGCAACAAAACTTCAACGCTGCCAGAATGAAGAGGTTGGGTTCAGAAAGTTTCGGAGGGGGTAGCAGGCGGCATGGAATACAGGGATCTTCACAGGACCGGGCGCGGTTGCTGGGTCATCAGCACCTTGAAACGTTTCTTGATTGTGATTCGGTGTCGAGAGTATTTGTCGTCTGGGGAGAACCGAGCAGGATGGGCCGAGCAGGTCTGTTGTCCCGTGGGGTCAAACTTCTGCTCCAGGAAGAGAGAACATAATCTCAGTACAGGAGTGGTGGGAAAACTCAAGCACTGACATCATAAGGGAGATGAAGGCGGGGAGAGGGACGCGCGAAAAAGCATAGGAAGGAAGACAGGAGACGTGACGGTCAGAACAAACAGCCATACCCTTCTGCTACTACCACGCCTTGGCCTGTCGCCTTTCTCAGCTAGGCAACTCCGAGGTCGCTCTCAACCGCTCCTCCCACCTACATTTTTCGCCATATGCCCATTTACATGTTTCCTTTTCTCACCTTCAGGGTATAGACCCGCTCTCCCTGTTCGTTGAGGTAATACTGGAGAAACATGACTACGCTGAAGCCAGCAGTTACAATTCCGTCTCAGTCTCACAGCCTCACGTATTTCTAACGTCCTTCCTGGAGAGCCGGAAGTGTCTCTCTCAGGGTATGCCGGGAAATGTAGTTTATTTTAGGCCTTTCTCCAGCTGGGCAGAAGGGGGCGCGCTAGTGCAGGACTTGGCCCAGTTGCAACTTGCAACCTTGTAGACTTTGGTGCCCAGTTGCAACTTTGCAGGCTTTCTAAGACAAATGGAGTCTGCCCACTGTGTACCAGACACTTCTCGGCTTTAGAGGGGGATAGGAATGGATATGAGTTGAACGTTAGTGAATAGAATCCTGTCTTTATGGCAAGTTGAACACCCATATCTGGTGCAGTGGATTTCTAGTGCGTGGAGAAACAAAGAACTCCAATATTCAGAGCCCCTTTACCTTAGGGAAAGAAAGAAGGCTTTTCTTCCCTCCCCTCATTTTCTATCCGGTTCTCCCGCCATATTTCAAAATGTTGGCGATAAAGAGTGCATGATGGGTATTTAATATTCTGCACAGCGAAGGGAGTGTGACGTTATTTTATGAAACTGGTGATGTTTTAGTGATCGAACCAAGATTCAAACTCAGGTCTCTGTACGAATACAGCGCTGATAGCGGTGAGTAGCTAATAATAGCATAATAAGGTGTACCTTCTGGGCATTATTTCGAATGTTTTAAAGAACGTAGACATTCTCTTTATAGGACTCTATCTAGTTTAAAGAAATGAAACAAGTAACATTGCAAAGGTGATCTTTGCAGTATTATCCATAAGGTCAAAAACATTGGAATGCACATTAATTTTATAACCTGAAAACTTTAAAAATATATATAAACGTAATGATAAAACACATTTACTTGTAGTGTATAAAATGTCTCTGCAAGAATTTACAAGAAACAGGGCCAGCCGAGTGGCGCGGTGGTTAAGCGCTGGCTTGGGAAGCCAGAGGCCCTGGTTCGGTCCCACATATGAGGGCCAGTGACACTGCTCTCATAAAAGCAAAAAACAGAACAAAACAAAAAGAATTCACAAGAAGCATAATATTGGTTTCTTTGGAACTTGATTCCAGAGGAAAAGAGTGGGAGGGAGACTCCTTGTATACTATTTTGTAGACTTTTACTTTAGAACCATGCTAACGTAGTTCCCATTTTAAAAATTAAAATTATTTAACAAAATTTTTAAACAAAAATAATTTAACAAACAAAAGGACTTTTGGGTCTTGAAATTTTAGGCTAAATGCCAGTCTTTGATAGAGGGGGGCTTTTCAGCCAAGGTTTAAGGCTGAGCCTTCTGTGGACTGCAGAGCCAATGGTGGACTATTTGGGAACTGCAGGACAGTTTTCCAAGGAAATGATCTGCATACAGCAACCAGACACCCTGGATCTTCCCAGACAATCCTAATTTCAAACATTCCGTTCCCCAGATACTTAAGTACACAGACTGTGTGTTCTGAATTTGGTTCAGAAAATATAGCGAACATTGCATTAAATCAAGAGACTACCACACCTGCTATTAATAGGAAGGCAGTTACAGAACCGGGTGGGATTTAAGGACAGAAAACTAAATACACTGGTGAAGATTTGTATTTTCAAATACAAATGGAGATGGAGATGTAAAACTATAATGTTGGGAATCTGAGAATTTACAAATTGCCCTAAAGAGGTAGACAACAATTGTGTTGCCAGACTCTGATTTGGAGGAAACTCCTGGTTACCCTCCAATTTACCTGAGGCTGCTGTCAAATATCTCCTTACCTCAACCCCACATTCCCCTATCCCCTCCCCCACTGCAGAATTCCTTGAGTTCTAGATTCCAGTTCTGTTTTGATCTGATCTTTATCCTCTCCTCCTTGGATCCCTGTGTATCTACTGGAGCCAGGTTACTCTCTGGGTCCTCAACAGACTCTCCCATTCTGGAGGCTTCCAGATAGCCACAGCTAGTGCCCAGACCTGAGAGGATGACTTCAGATGGAGGTAAGTCTGCAGGTGGCATCCTGATGCATCCTTGAGGATTCAAATTTGACACTTTACCTTGGGACAGCAGGGCTCTTTGGACTGATCCAGAGGGATGTGAGAGTACCAGATCCCACCAAAAAGAGCACACTTGGAGAGGCCAGGAAATAAGTCTGTGTCATTAAGACTGGGGATTGGGGAAATAAGAGGGCCCTCTGGGACACAGATCTAACTAAGTACTTCAGAGGAAAGTGCTGAGTTTAGAGAAGGGATGGCAGTTAGCAACTTGCTTCTCTGGAAGAGGGACCCCTTCAACATATGTTTGTGTGACAAGGGCAGTGTTATGTGTGGCACAGAGAGGGTTCAAGGGGAAGGCCCAGGTTCCTGTGTCTTCTTTAGGTAATTGGAGCTTGCTCTAGAATTTTGCCCTGAGAGAATTGAGCTGGGGCCACTCTCAGTGTATTGGAGGGGTGGAGGCGGTAGAGGGTAGTGGAGGCCTTAGCTGGAGAAGCTATTCAGTGGGGGTTATCCGTTGCCAAGTCTGTAGAGAAATATCCTCCTGAAAGCTAGTATGGAAGGTACTATAAGTGCCTCTGCTCAGAGCTTCAAGGCTCCTTCCAGCCCCAGAGGTGGCTTCTCTTTCAGTTCAGAGAGCAGTTTTCCTTGATTCCCCCATGGCGAGGGGAGGTGGGTCACTCCAGCCAGAATGAGAGCTGGGGCTTCCCTGAAAAGCTTGCAATTTTTCTACTTTTTGTGAAATTCGGGCCTTCAGACCTATTTCATTGTATCTGAACTTCATGGGATAGTCCTGGTCCTCTGCTCTATGGTCGAGATGACATGTTTGCTTATATTCCGTGTCTTTCATCATGGTCAGGAAGTGGAAGCTGAGTGTTGTTAGTTTGCCAGTGGAATATTCTTTATAAGAGGGGGAGGAGAGTAGTATGAAATTAGGCAGATGATCTATTATTATAAAAAATCCTAGGAGACATATTCCCTGATTAATTAAGTAACGTTTTATATATTTATCCTTGGTCTCTTTGACTAGAGCCCACCTAGTTCCTTCTTAGCAGGGACTGCGTTTCAGACTTCATCATCAGTGCCTTGTTCTTGGTGGATCCTAAATTTCTGATAGGAGCTCCATGCAGAAGGACCACAGATAGTCTGCCTCACCAAATTTTAACATGTCCACAAACTACTTAAAGCTCTGGAAGCCTCCCTTCCCACACGGCCCTCCCTTTGCCCAATTCCTGACCCTTATCTCTAGTTATTATTGGCTATTACGTTACAAAATTTCTGAGAACCAAACATCTAATCCACACACCCTCTCCCGGGAACAGCACTTCTGTGAGTGGTGGCACGGACCACAGAGTAGCTGGGAGCAGGGTTCAGGTGGTTTGAATGGGTTTGGAATTTGTAGGAATATATTGGGTTGTCGGAAAAGTCATGACGTAGTTTTTCTATGTTTTTCGTCACAAAAATATGTCATGACTTTTCCGACAACGCAATATATTCTAGATGTACCTGTATGCTCTGTGGGATGTGTTATGGAGTATGAGCTCATGGGTCCAAGAGTCACTGCAACTTCTCTAGTGCAGTCATTTTCAGCCGGGAGTAAGGAACATCAAAATCACTTGCAAACTATGCAAGATCCCCCTCCATATATACCCTTCCTCACCTGTTGAGAATCAGAGCTCTGATTCTTTCATGACTAAAGTGGAACACTAATAATGTAGATCTGGTCTGCTTTTCTCCTACTGCACTCCCTCTTTTCTTTGTCTCAACAGCATCTCCATTGCCTGGACCAGATATGACCATGAAACCGGGCACCGCCCTACGTCCTTTCACTGCACTTCCCTTTCTGCCACCTGCTCCTGGCCCACCAGACCAACCACCCTGGGAGCTGCCTGCACAGTCCCCCGTGCCTTCAGCTTTCTCTCCAAGCAACTCTTTGATGCTCTCTGCTTTCCCTAGCCCAGTGTTGGTGACAGAAGACGGGGGCCCTGGCTACAGTGGGGCTGGAGCTGGCAAAGTCATTGTCAATGTCAAGAGAGTAGGGGGGCTAGCTGAGTCCTCTCAAATTCAGAACTTTATCCTTACTCAGACCACCCTCAATTGGATTGCCTCAGGTGTTCCCTGTGGGGGCCCTGAAGGTCCCCCTCAGTTTGTGACAACCTCTAACATGAAGACCCTTCTGCCCACTAAGACTGTTGGGATGAGCCAGGACGGTCTTCCTGCTTTGACTCCACCACCAGCTTCCCAAGTGGTCCTCACTATGCCCCCGGAAAAGGCTTGGCCAGAGCCACATGGGGCAACCAGAAGAGGTCTGCCAGCTGCCGAATCCAAGCCCTCTCTGGGTAACCTCTCCTATACTTCCAAGGGTGTTTATGAGAACTTCCGTCGCTGGCAGTGCTACAAAGCCTTGGCCCGGAGGCACTTATCCCAGAGTCCGGATGCAGAAGCTCTTTCCTGCTTTCTTATGTAAGTGGGGAGACCTGAGATTAATTATCCTAGGGCTTTTACATAAGGAGGGCTTTGGAATGGACAAAAGAGGTTAGGCTATGTAGGAATATTCCAGGGCAGGTCATGAGGACGATGGAGATGCTATGATGACGATGATGATGATGATGATGATGATGATAAGCCTCTTTACCCACTTCTCATTTTTTTTTAAAGATTTTATTGGGAAATTGGGGAAGGCGAACAGCCAAGTTGTTGTCCTTCAGTCTTAGCTGTGGGAGGCACAGCATGCTCAGCTCCAAATCCAGTCACCATCCAGCTGCCCATTGGCAGCTCGCAGCTGCTTAGCTCAAGGTGCCGTGTTCAATCTTGGTTGCGGGGGGCGCAGCCCACCATCTTACGTGGGAGTCGAACCAATAACCTTGTTGTTAGGAGCATGCGCTCTCATTGGCTGAGCCATCTTGCCACCTGTTGGAAGCTCAGCTTGGGTGCAGCTCACTGGCCCATATGGGAATCAAACTGGCGACGCTGTTGCTCAGAGCTTGCGCTCTTAACCAACTGAGCCACTCAGCTACCCCCCCCCCCCCAACTTCTCAGTTTTTAGCAAGCATTCAGGTGTCTTCAGGTTGTGATACTCACAACCCTGTGAGTTCAGGCAAGCATTTTTATGGTAATCTTCATTTATAGATATAGAAGACTGAAGCTCAGAGAGGTTTCCCATCATAAAATGAGGAGCAATGATTGGAACTTAGGTCTTTGACACCAAGTGCCAGGGTCCCCTCATTCTATTTTAATACCTTTGGACATTGAGTTGAACCATCCAAACTGGCAAGGATGAGGAGTGCTGGGCCCTGACCCATTCCTGTGGGACAGTGTGGGGCCAGGCAAAGGACCTTCTGTGTGTCACCCCCTCCACTGTCCCCTATTTTATTCAGGAGACTTCAAGTTGAAATAGGGAAGTGGGAGAACTTGCTTTTTAGGTTAAGGGCTTAAGCTCCACCATGCTCTAGAGTTGGGATCTTGGGCTCGACATTCCATATCTTTACCCTCAGTTTTCTCACCTAGAAGGGGGATAATTATACCTATCTCAGGGGGTTGCTTAGAAGAGGAAATAGGTTAATGTATGTGAAGTACTTAGCAGAGTGCCTGGCACAGACAATGCTTCACTAAATGGCACCTGCTGCTGTTGTTATTATTATTAATAATATCATTATAAAAAGGAGATCTAAAAGAGGAAAAGAACTCAAAAGGCCAAAATCTCTTGCTGAAGAGTGAGTGAGTGGATGCTTAGCCAAGGATCCCAGGGTCATGGACTCTCTTGTGTTTATAAAACAGTCATTGGCCATCTGGGGAATTTTCTCTTCCCACGCAGACCTGTTGCCTCTCTTACTGCACTGTACCCTCAACATTTTGTGTAAACCACTACATAACACATACCACATTTTACTGGATTAAAAAAAACAAACATGTTTTTCTTCCAATGGCTAAACTCTTTTTCTTCTTTAAAACTTGATTTTTTTTTAATTGGTAGAATCATTGGTTTTCCATATTAATTTTAGGAATATAAAATCAAGTCCCATGAAACTCTCTCAAGTTTTTATTTGGAATTGCATTGAAACTATAAATCACTTTTTGTTGCTATTGCAACTTGAATCTCATTTTTTATTATATTTTATAACAGAAAATTATTGATGTGTTTTTTTCTTTTTTTGTAAGTGGCTGAACTCTTAAAGGAATCATCCTTTCCACTTTGACTCTGGAGTGAATAAATCAAGGCTCCCCCCAAAGTATTAAGTATAGATCATCTTACCTACTCCCCGCTTTCCCCAGACAGTTGAGTTCTGTCTTGGAGGCTGCCAGGCTGAATTTCTAACTCTTCAGACAGCACTGCTTTTGGTCATGGCCTATTCCTGCTCTCTACACTTAGGGGCTCTGGGCAGGTTTTCCCCCAAAGTGCAGTCCAGACCCTCTGCAACAATCACCGTGGAAGCTGGTATCAGTTCCTGGGATCCTGGGGCACTGGAACCCATATTTATAACAAGTTAGCCAGGTGATCCTTAGCACAATAAAGCTTGAGGACTTGGGAAGTAAGGGAGGCAAAAATGAATCACAAATTGCTTACCGAGTATTGATATTTGACTGTGATTGAGGGATATCCCAGAGGCAAAAAACACTTAAAAAACAACAAATGAAAACACACAACCTTTAATTAGAGATTCATTTGGGTTAGTGAGTGCCACTTCTAAAATGCAAAAAGCCTTTTTGGGCAGGGAGTGTTAAGCCAGCTTTACAATGAAACCCATTAATGTAATAACAACACAAGTACTTTCTTCCTAATGTTTAGTTAAGGACACCACAGTGAGAATTAAGGGTGGTTGATTTCAAAAGATGGGGAGAAGAATCATCTGTATGATTTTATGTGAGATTTGTAAATTTCGTTGGGAAGAAAGGCCCGGATGGTCAATGGATGGTAAATTGGGAGTCTGATAGCCTAATCAGAAGTGGGACAGAGTGAGGGGCACTAAATCTAAGGGGCAGTGTGTATGTATTAGCACCATATCAGGACAGGTGGATGGGAGGACACTTGTAGAATGTGATTGACCCAATCAATTGGGTTTTAGCCCAGTGCTTCGTTCCCTGGCCCGGCTGACGCCCACTATGACCTTGGAAGAGGGACTGCTAAGGGCCGTGCAGGAGTGGGAGCGTACCAGCAACTTTGACCGGATGATCTTTTATGAGATGGCAGAAAAGTGAGTCTGATAAATTCGCATTCTCCCAATATGGGCTGTGTGGCTGAGAGGGTTGGGGGCAGGTAAGAGAGGCTTGAGACTGGCTATGTGGATGATTATTTAAAGTGATTCTAGGGAGAAGGGTATAGACTAGGATAGGGTTTCCTGGAAGGGGCTGGTTCTTGAAGAGGTTGGTCAGGGGAAGCCAGGATCCTAGATGCCCAGCGTGATCTCCTGGCTCATATCCCCCACTTCTCTGATGATCTCCTTTGTTAACAAAATAATTGAGGAAAATGAGCCCTTTCCTCCAAGCTTAGCTTCCACTTTCTCTCCACCAGATCTTCTGGACCCTTATCTCCTATATTTACCTCTCCGGGGCCCAGTCCTAGTCTCGGGACTCCTGGATCTCAGCAGTGCCTCCTGGTGGGAACTGCTTTGAATTGCAACCCCAGGCCCTGCTTTAATATTTCAGCCTTTTTTATGTGGTTGAAGGCAGGGGTAGAGATGGGTCCTTGAGGAGAAGCCTGCTTGTGGGATCCCAAGAGGCTGTGGCATAGGCCTGATTGAATTCAACAAGTCTGTATTCATTGTTGCTGTATACCCTCCGTGATGCTGGGTGAGATATGGTAGGAAAAAGAAGTAGAAGCCATGGCTCTTTCCTGGAGAAGCTTATAAACTCTAGATTATTAATTTTCTTAACAAGCTTTCCTAAGTGACAACTGCAGGTGAAGGGACTATGTGGTGAGTTGGTGAGGTTTTCCCAGAACTGCTATTTGGCTGTGAGCAGCTCCTTCCTGGTGTCTGCGTTTCTGATGGGTCTCGCCTCAGCACTGCCCAGGCCTTCCTCCCCTTCTGCAGGTTCATGGAGTTTGAGGCTGAGGAGAAGATGCAGATTCAGAACACACAGCTGATGAATGGCTCCCAGGCCCTGCCTCCTGCAGCCCCTCTGAAACTTGATCCTCCGGGGCTCCTGGCCCCTGTGGTTTGTCAGCTGCCAGGTAAGGCTACCAGCTCTAACAGGAGCCTTAGGCCAAAGGCTCAAAAGGAAGACATACGGAAACCAGTCACGGGTTAGGGGAGGCATTGCCCTTGCTTCTGTCACTTTCCCTCCAGTAAGTGGCATTTGATGTACAAACAGGACAAACATAGGAGGCTGGGTTCTCAGGTTCCCTTGGTCCCAAACTAGGTATTGATTTTAGCCAAGTAACCAAGGACTCTCTCACTGAGATTATAAATGTACCCCATAGAACCTCATTGGTCTAAAAAATGGGGGCTGGATCAGGGGACTTCTTGGAATTTCACGGGTTCCAAGATTCTTCATAATGACTCTTAGACCCTCCAGCAACTCAATCTTTTCCTATGGCTGGTACTTTTCAGGGTGGCCTGGTCCAGCCTAGAGCCATTTCAGTGTAGTCCCAGGCAGAAGCTATTGTCTCTGTGGTACTTCCCATTTCTCTTTCCCATCTCTTCCCTTAGTGTATATTCCCAAGAAGGCAGCTTCCAAGACACGGGCCTCCCACCAGCGGCAGCGCAAAACCCAGAGGACTCCACTTCCTGAGACACCCAAAGAGATCCCACCAGAAGCTGTGAAAGAGTATGCTGACATCATGGAAGGGCTGATGGGGAGTCACTTGGCCACTGGGGACTCAGATGGAAGACAGGAAGAGGAGGAAGGGATGCATTCAGATCCAGGTCTCCTGAGCTACATTGATGAGCTGTGTTCTCAGGAGGTCTTTGTCTCCAAGGTGGGCTGGGTCTGGATGTCTGGTTTCTAGCAGATCCTGGGGTGGGAACTCCAGGAACCTAAAGTCTAGTGTTCTGCCTGAGGCAGTTAGGAGCTAGGCTCTATTCCATACTGAGAAATGTGTGTGTGTGTGTATGCATACATGTGAATGTGTGTAGCTGGGCATGGTTTATAATAACCTGGGAGAGGGAGGTCGGGGGCTCATGGCTTCTCTAGAGCTTCTTGGCTCACAGGTTATCTATCTCCTGTCAGACTCACATCACTTTTCCTTCTGTTCCCCAGGTGGAAGCTGTCATTCACCCTCAATTCCTGGCAGATCTGCTGTCCCCAGAACAACATAGGGATCCCTTGGCTTTGACTGAGGAGCTGGAGCAAGAAGAAAGACTCAGTCTTGCCCAGGTAAATTTTGTAGGTAGGGAATTATCAGAACAAGAAGCTTGCATGAAATTGGCTAACTCTGCCCTGTGTTGGACGGTATGATTTCTGGAGATGAATGGCTTTAGGATTGGGCTTTACCCACAGAACCAGTAGGTAAAGGACTGAGGACATGCAGGAAAGGCAGAGTGTAAGGGCTCAAAGCATGGGCATAAGGCCCAAGAAAGGGGAAAAGAAGAGCTACGTTATCTGTCACTTAAGCCACTTGCTTGCATTTTCTGCCCTGCCCAAGTATCATCGCCTCACCACCCACTCAGTCACCCCTCCAACAATCATGTGTAGCATGGTATTTGTCCGTTCTCCTTCCAGCTGGTCCAGAAGCGACACCTGGCCTTGGAGGAGGAAGAGGATGCTGAGGCACTTCCAAGTTGCAGTGGAGTTCAATCGGACTCAAGTCCTTCCTTTTCTGACGAGGATGAAGATGGGGGTGGGAGACTTCGGCCCTTACCTGGGCTTCGGGTAGCTGGGGGCCCTGTTCGCCTTGGAAAGCCTGCTCCTCCAGGAAAGATGGTAAAAGAAGTGCATGGTGGGCAGGAACGGGCCCTAGATGGCCTGAAGGGAATGCGCAGGGACAGGAACACTCTACCATCCCCCAGCAGCTGGGACCTGCAGCTAGAGTTTGTAGCTCCACAGGGAACTGGAGGGTCTTTAGGTACGAAGACAAGAGGGCCTGGGAAGGCTACAAACCAGATATCCCCACATCAGAATGACTACCTGGGAGGTCCTGGGTCCCCTGGGCATGCCCTGGTGGCTGATAGGACTTCCAAGGCTCTGCCCTTGGGCTGGCAGGCAGAACCCCAGTTTGAGATGGTTCCCAGTTTGCATGTTGGACTTGCAGAGCCGGCTCGTCTGCAAGAACAGAGGTTAGAAAAGCAGGTCCTGGGGTTGCAGACAGGACAACAGATAGCGGGGCTTGGAGTGCTGCCTCAGGGGGAGGGGCTGTTCGCTTTGCCTCAAGAAGGCTCTTCAGGAGCCATGTGGGGAGACGACAGAGGTCCTCCCATGGTTCAGAATTATGAGCAGAATTATGGGCAGAGCCCTTCTAGAGCAGCTAGGGACGGCGCCTCTCTCAGTCCAGGACTTTGGCTCAGCAGTGAGATGGGTGCCGTAGGCTTGGAGTTACCCTTAGAAATCGAGGAGGTCCTAGAGAACTTCCATGGTGGGGAATGTGTACTTGAGCACCAGGGAGGCTGCCAGGCACTGGACTCCAGAAACATTTCTCTGGGTCCTGGAGAAACCACAACATTTGGGGATGTGGGGAGCGGTGCAAATCCCTGTGGAAGCACGGATGCCACAGCTGTCCTAGAAGAGAGAAACCATAGCTTGGCCTTGAGGCCTAAAGAAAATAGAGAACAGATTATACAAGAGCCCAGTGATCTGTGGGCTGATAGTTACCTTCTGTCGCTGGAAAGCAGTACTGCTGGCTCCACAGTGGTTTCCAAAGAAACCCTCCTGCCTGCATGTCAAGGCAATATCTTTATCCTGGGGACCCAGGATGCCTCCTTCTCTGAGGCCAGCAAGAAGGCAGGGAGCCGAGGCAATTCCATATCTTCTCTGTTGGAAACCATAGACTACAGCTGCATACTAGATGTTACAGATGCCTGTGACCTCCAGCTAGGGGTCAGTGAGGAGACCTGCTTGCCAAATTTTAATTTCTATGACCCCCAAGGAGAGGGCAGGGAGGAAGGCTCTCATTTATCCAAACCTCCAGACCTTTTTCCCTTACCAGGGAATCAAGCGTTTTATGCATACAGGACCCCCAAATCCATGTCTTCCTGGAATCTGGGGAGTACTTCCTCTCAATGGGAAACTAGGGATGCCTTAGTTCTGAACGAAGACTCTAGTGAAACATGCGTTTCAGCAGGTGGGGCCAAAGGAAAGGAGGAGGGGGAGGAAGATGAGGAATTCTCCAAATTTACCTACCACTTGGCCTCTAAACTGAGCCTGTCACTGAGGGATTCCCCTCTCAGTCCTCACCCAGTCTCAGGCCCATCCTCCACAGAAGGGTGGAGGGTCCAGAGAGCATCTCACTCCCTCTCTGCTGAGGCAAGAGGCCTCGGCCAACCTCCACATCCTGTTGCCAAGTCTAGGAAACAAGCTCTAGTTGGAGGTCCGGTCCCTGCTGAAAAGAGGCCCAACCTGGGAGCTGAACTTGAGGTCTCTAAGGAGAAACCTCTGGTTCTGGAAGTGGTTCGACCCTCAAAGCCCCATAAAAGAAGGCATGACAGTTTCACCACGGGCAGAAAGAAGAGACGACGTCGTAGCAAGTAGGGAACAGCCGGACAGGCCTATCCCTCACGCCAATCCCTAAAGCATCACCATTCCCCCCTCCTCAACCCCTCAAGAGATTTCACCACAGCCGCATACCAACCAGGGATTTGTTCTTAACACTGTTTTGTGTTTCTGTAAAAGTGAGCATGGGGAAGGTGGTCATACAGGCTAGGTTGGTGTTGGTGCCTTGGGTGGGCTGTGAGGGGGAAGTACCTTTGGAAACAGTTGTATGGGTCAAAAAAATGAATAAAGGTTTTTTTGTTGTTGGAAAATACTCTCAATGTGCTCATTTAGGTGGGGTAAGATGCTGTAAAGAAAAGGAGGGGCCAGCAGAGTGGCTCAGTTGGTGAAGAGCTCGCTCCAGAGTGGGAGCTCTGAGCAACAGGGTTGCTGGTTCAATTCCCACATGGGCCCGAGCTGAGCTGCCGCTAAGCTGCCAACAGGTGGCACGTGGCCCTGCTAAAAAAAAGAAAACAACAAAAAAAACCTCAACAAAAATTAATTTGGGCACCCTAGTCGGGACCCCCTCTTGTTTTCAGCTGTTACTTTCTGCCCTAATAAAAGTATCCTCTGCTGTAAACTTTAAAAAACGAGGTGGAGTGGCCCCGGATTCTACAGATTGACATCTTTCCAGCCTTCAGCCTCACTAGGCTCCCTGAGAAGCCCCAGCACCGAGCAGTACCTAGTGAGCACTTCATTCCTCCCTTCATCAAAGGCCTGGACTTGGCTGTTGGGAGGCCTTCTCTGGACAGCCTGTCATTATCTGTCTCCCTTTAAAAGTCTATACACGTTAAGAGAGGCTTTCCTTTTTTTACCTGTCAGATCTCTGGGATAGGTATCTAATTTTCTAAGTCTAATTTTCCCTAATTGTGTCTAGACATAGTATTCTTTAGGACGGTCTTGTTTTCTTCCTCCTTGAAGGGAGGCTGGACAGAAGGGCTTTCAATGTCCTCAACTCACCGCAAGGCAGAAAAGCCCTCCCATGTGGTTGGTCTGACTTGCAGAGAGGCGGCATCAATCTCAGTAGGATATTAAATATGGAATGGTAATGAGCTATTTTTTAGTCTCTAATGAGGACATGGGAAGAGGGAATAGGCTGAAAAGAGGTTCCTGAGGAAGTCTGTTAAAAGTGTGTATATGGGGCATGATGCCATGAGGGAAGGATATGAGAGTTGTACGATTTCTGTGCAGGAAAGCACCCTGTCCAGCTGCAAGTGCGGGGGATTCATCCAGCTGTGGCTGAGTACTGACCTTGGGGACCTTTGGGATTGTCCATTGGGCAGCCGGCAACAATTAATCCCTTTCCTTCCCAGCTAAGCATACCACCAATGTGACTGAACTTCATTCTTTTTTAAATAGATATAGATATATATTTATATTTATATATAAAATAGTTTTTTACAAAAGAACCAAACAAACAAAAAATGAAAATCAACTTAAAAAAACAACAATAACAAAAAATCAAGCAGGAGCAGAGAGGACTTGAGGCCCAGGGGCGGCCCCTGGCGCTGCCCTGAGTCTGAGGGCCGGATGCGAGCTGGGGAGGTCCAGGCGCTCAGTCGCCTTTCTGCTTGGGTGCGTGCACAGTCCCATTGGCCAGAGCAGCGGGGCTGCCTGAGGATGAGGCATTTGGTGTCTGGCAGGGACGCAGGTACGTGCAGAAAAGCTTCCCATGGAGCGGGTCACGGAGGGAAAAGTCCTGGAACTGACCTGGACAGGTGAGAATGAGATGGGGAAAAGTAAAAAGGAGAGGCAGAGGATGCCCTGCTCTTTTCATAGAAATGGTGTCCTGTGACACTCATCTCTGCTTCTCCTCAGATCTAAGTTTATGCCCTTTCTGCCTTCCCAGCCAGTTCCTCCCATCCTCACCTCTCAGACGTTCTGATTGCTGGCACTGACCGCCAGGTTATATCCCCTCCCAGCCCAGTGCTGACGGTGCCCAGAGTGCCTACGTGGGCCGAGAAGGCAGTGACTCACAGAGGGAGAGGCCTTGGCAGGGTCCAGCCTGGCACAGCTCGGCATGCAAAGTAGCAGCAGCAGGGCGGGGTGACCCCAGCAGCAGGTGCAGGATGGTGCTGAAGCCATCTTTGTACAGCAGGCGGCTGGTCCCCTCTCCTTGCTCCTCGGCAAAGAGCTGAGAGAGAAAGGGACACCAGTTAAGCCCTCTCTTCATGCTATCGCCCCATACTGCCCCACAGGTCTCCCTGACAGGCTCCTCCTCTTCCAAGAGTGCAGAGCACAGGTCTGGGCCCTTTCTGCAGGAGGACTCTAACTTCAGAGCTGCTGCCCTCTTCCTGTTCCCAGCTATGCCTCCACACAGAGACACTGGGCTTCGCAGTTTGTGGCATTGGAGTGTATGGCAAGATCTACCATCGAGAAGCTACTGGTAACAGCACACCACACAGGCTTCTGGGTGGGGTGAGCATAGCCACTATTCCTCCCGCCCTCATACCTCAAAGGCCAGGACAGTTAGCTCCTCCAGGTCCCTGCCTCCATCCAGGGCTGCCAATGCAAGGGCCACATCTCGGAAGTCCACCAAACCACTGGCATCCTGGAAGGTGAAAGAGAAACCAAGACAATGCGGGGACCAACCCTGCATCCTCCCTCTTTTTCTGGATTTTGGATCCTCTTCTCAGTAGAGGGTGCGCAGGTGTGTGTGTGCGCGCGCACGTGTGTGTCCTGTGTATGCTTCCCTCAGAACCGTGTGCCCTAAGCTCTCCAGGATCCCTGATAATACTCTCAGGTCATGGTTTTGCCCAAGCTATTCCCCCAAGTGACCTGGTGACAAAGCTCTCCTATAAAGGGATCTCCTAGGAATGTCAGGGAATCCCTCAGGAATGCAGAAGTTACCAGTACGTTTCTGACATACCATCCAGGGCATTCTTGGCCCCCAGGCTGGAAAAACTGGTTCTCTCCTGACTCATCCTATGTGGGAGAACTGGTCCAGCAGACTAAAAGGGGGCCACTGGAATAACTTCTTGCAAAAAGCCCAAGGAGGTCTACCCTGACAACTCTAAGGGGACCATGGCGTTCAGGTTTTGCTAAATGGGGAAGCTCCTTTCAGGGACAGTCTGTGCCAATCTAAGGAATCAACACAGCTGGTCACTCTCTGTCCCTTCAGAGGATGTTGAGAGCCATGGTCTGCATTTTAGATCAAAAAGAGCTCCATGGTACCACTGGTGGTTGTTCATAAACATTAAGAAACTTCTGGGACAATCTTATTATAATTTGATAGGAAACCCTGGTTAAGTCCCAGGAATATATAGTTTGCCAAGATTCTTGAGAAAGTTCAGGAATTCCCCAGAGAAGCTGTGGGATATTTTTAAATATTTGCCTAAGAATTGCAAATGCTTCTGGGTCTCACACTCTTATCTGTGTAAGCTGTCCAGTGTTGTCCCCGCCATGTCACCTTCCCACCTAACCTTCATGGCTCTTCTCTGAAACACTCACGCAGTGTCCCACAAGGTCATATGATCTTTGCCAACCCCTAAAGTGGTTTCAGAAATTTATGGACCTCACTGACTATTTCTCCATCATTCCTCCCCACAACGCTTAAAACACTGCTCCGCAATACACTGGATACTCTATTAAAAAAAAAGAATCCCCAGTAGATCTTAGAAGATGACTATCTGACAACAGCTGTTAGAATATCCAGTGCAGATTCCAAATTGGCCATTCAACGAGACTGACATGGCCACTCAGGTACCATCCTTAAATCCTGAGCCCTGCACTCTGCATCACAGCTCCTTTACCTTCTGGAAGTAGCTGAAAGCACCAGCCACGGTCTGTGGGTCAGAGAGCTGTAGCTGCCTGGCAAACTCTTCCTGGCTGATCATTCGGCTCCGGCCTGGCTCTGCCCCAGTGTCCACATAGCCAGGAGACAGCCTACAATGAAATTGTTGAAGGCAGAGAGCTGACTCAGTTTCTTTCTGGGCATACCACCCAGCAGGACCTTGGTCCCAGCCCTAAAAGTTATCCAACACAGGTATATCTCATACTTTCTAAGGTATATTCTGACTCATAGTCCCTTGAGATCCAGTCCTACTTTAATCACAGAGGTTATTACATAGCTTTCTTTTTTCCTCCTTCCTTTTATTCCGTTATCTTTTTTTTTTTTTTTTTTTTTTTGAGGGCAGTGTCACTGGCCCTCACATGTGGGACCCGAACCGGGGCTGCTGGCTTCCCAAGCCAGCGCTTAACCACCGCGCCACTCGGCCGGCCCTACTCCATTATCTTTTAAAAAATTCCCCTGGCCCTACTCCATTATCTTTTAAAAAATTCCCCTATCTTCCCACTTTTGTCTTCTTTTAAAAAGACTTTCCTTTGTCCTTTCCATTTCTCCCTTTTTTTCTTCTTTTTTTTCTGTCTACACATGACACTGCTCATACCCTCATTTTCAAGGTCACTTACCCAGCCTTGCGAAGCACCTTTCCCAGTTCCCAGAGCTGTGGCTCCAACGCTACCTTCAGCCGACCCACCACAATCACAGGCAAGCTCCCTACAAACTCACATTCGGTGGCTGGAATGCCCAGGGCCCTACAGGATGAAAAGGGATGGAATGGAGGGGGAGCGAGGCAGAACAATCTTTTGAGGGTTCATTAATGACTAACCTGCTGACTAGGAGGTGGACATTAGGTCCCTTCAACTACCATCTCCTTCCCGTCTCAGTGGTCTAATAATCATTCCCACTGCCCACTCCCCCATGTTTGCCTCAAAACCTCAGCCCTCCACCCCCACCTGTAGTCCCTTTGCCCTGTATATCTGCTCCAGGAAATATGTGTGGGACACTCACTGTGCCATAACCCTCTGGACATTGTTGGCATAGAGGGTGGGGTCCCTGCTCTCCTCCGGGCTGGGGTGGTACACAGGGAGAAACTGAAACACACACACACACATTTCTCATCAGGACCTCAAAGCTAGGGGTGACCACTTCCACCCTCTTTTCCCAAAGCTTCAGTGGTTAGCGGATGTCCACTCTCCAACCCCACCCATGGAACCATACCTCCACATCCACGATGCTGCAGGGCTGAGCAGCTGTGAGCCAAAGGACTTTGAGTCTAAGAGAAGAGAGACCTCAGATGTTCACCAATCTCTCACTATGGGCTCCTCTTGCCTCAAATAGGGGAGTGGGGAATTTCTACCCACTGATATAAAAATGGACTCCTAGCCATATAGTCAGCTGGGTAAATGTGTGCAGTTAGGAGACAAAGGAAAGGGCCAGAAAGGTGGTAGGCAAAGTGAGACGTGTTGCAGGGATATATCAGAGAAAGAACTGCAGGTGAGAGGAGGTTTGAATAACTGGGGAAAGGGCAAGAAGCAAGTCTGGCAGGGGAGGTTCTCAAGAAGGGACAACTGAGGGAGAAAATCACTTAGAAACAGAAAAATAAGTGAAAAGGAGCTATGATCCCAGCAGGAATGATCAGGTGGGATCACTGAGAGCACTCCAGATCACACTGGGAGGTCAGAACAAAACAGTGGGAAACAGGCATCTCCTTCTCTAGAGGCCTCTTGTCCAAGAATGAAGGGCCATTTGCTTGGGCTGGAGATTGAAAGATGGGCCAGGAATTCTCTGATGGACCCTACTCCCCACCCTCACACCAGGAACACCAGAACTCACACTCCAGGGCCCCTCCATGCCCAGCTGGTGGTGTCCTATGGGAAAAACAAAGGTGAAGGGAGAAAGGCACTCCTTTTCTTCCCTGCAACTGGCTAATCCTCTTTAAGCAGAGGCTGGCCCAGCCCTGGCCCCACCCTGACATGCACCTCCATCATAGCACTAAGTTTTCACCTATTAGGTGAAATTCATGCTCCCCCTCCCCGCTTCTTGGACTAAGACTCACCAGACTGTTGGGGTAGCGGATGAGGATGGGCTGCACAGGGACCCCTGCGATGAAGGCTCCTAAATCCCATTTCCACCCCCACCCCCCAGGCAGAGGTTAGTACATGGAGGTAGCTAGAGGGCATGAAGTGTAGGGGTCTGGGACAGTTCTCAAATGAGATCCAGCCTTACTCTGTTTCCTTTATAATTTTCTCTCTGACTTCTTGAGACTTCTCCGCCTCAGTTAAGCAGTTGATTCCCTGTCTCCCATTCCTCCCCCACCCCTCCACTTCTTGGGTTATTCCAGAGTCCCTCTACAAATTTGAGGCTCCTTTTTCCTACAGCCCTACCACCCCCTATCGTTTTATTCACCTGGTTTGAATTTAAGCAAAGCCTTCTTGTTGGAACAGGTGCCCTCAGGAAAGAATAGTACCTGGGGAAAAAAGCCAAGAGACCAGAATGAGGTAGGGTAGGCAGAAGGGGAACAGAGAGGAAACTGAAGCCTCTTCAGGAGCACATAAAAGGTGAGAAGACAGTCCCAAGACTCTTACCCACCTGAGGCCACTTGCCTCCTGAGGTAGCCCGCCTTCGGACCTCCTCCACTACTTTGCGCCGAGAAGCCGGGTCATGCCGGGATACAAGGATGGCTTGGTTGAAGCGAAGAAGGGCTGGGGGGTCCAGAGAGGATACAAGGTTTCTACCCGGTGGCATTCATACCTGCAGCCTCCCCTTCCTCAATAGTAGGAGATGCTTCTCAGTTATCTCTTTGCCCTGGGGACCCTCCTTTTATTGTATGTTGTCCTTTTAGGGAACTGACCAGAGCTCCCTCGAACACCCTCTTTAAGCCCCAGCCCTCAGAGTCTAAGAGGTAGGATCACAAATGGTGTTAATTTGCATTTCATGTGCCTGCATCAGTCAATAGCTCTTCTAATTTTTCCTCCTCCCCAACCTTGAGGCCAGTTCTCTCCAGAGCGTGTCCATCTGATTCCTGTTTTTCCCCAGAGTTGTCATCTCTTCCCTTGACCCCTCTTTCACTCTCTCACCTCCAATGACAGGCACAGAAAGGTTCTCAGCTCGGGACACCACCTTGGGCAGGTCACAGGGCAGCAGGACAATGGGGTCAAAGAAAGTAGAGTGGGGGGCAGCAACAAGGACAGGGGCTTGAAGGCGAGAGGCCCGTTCGCCCCGAACACGAATCCGCAGAAAGCCCAGCAGGAAAAAGAGCAGGCGGCTGAGGCCCAGTACCCCGTTGTGGCACACAGTCCTGCAGGGCAAGATGGGGCATCAGTGGAGGCAGCAAGTCTGACCCTCACTCACCCCCAGGCTTTGGCACCCAGGCAAGCAGGTACCCTTCTTTTGCCCTCTATTATTCTGGCCAAGGGGTGGAAGTCTCTGGCCCCTTTGGGACATAGCAGGGCACATCACTTTGTGCTGAGGTCCTGGGTACCAGGTCTGAGCCTGGCTGATTCATGGCCTTGCCAGGCTGGGTATGAATTTCAGAACCCTCCCTATTCTTCTTCTCCTCCAAGTGGGAGCAGAATGAACAGCAGGAAAGAGAAGTGAGAAGCAGGGTTTCTGGTGGCTGATCCCCCACTTACTTTCTCCATCCTGTAAGTGGCTCTTGAAGCTCCTCCTCAGTAAGGCCAGCTACTTGCAGCCAGGCAAAGGGCCAGAGGAGAAAGAGGACGATAAAGGCCAGAAGCACTCGGATGGGGGCCAGCAGTGCCCCTAGGAGGCAGCACTGCAGAGGTGGGAGAAAATGCCACTTCAGGGCTGGGAGAAACTCCCTTCAAAGCTTCCCCTGTCCCACAAGGATAGACACAGGGGCACAGAGCCACCACCCACTGTAGAGCAGGTGCCAGATGGTGTGGGAACAGGAGGGGGGTTGGAATCCAAGGTGGGATGAAGAAACCAACGAGGGCACAAGGATAAAAGATTAATAGGATCAGAGCCTCATTTTCCCATCTTTCAGTTGGTCTCCATCCCACCTATAAAATCTAGTGTCATAAAGTGCATCTAGCATTTGGAAAGGCTGTTAAGAGAATTTAATGATAACCCATGTGAAAGCCCCAGCCCAGTCCTTGATGTGAAGTAGGCTAGAGATATTTCTTTCTCCTCCACGTCCATTTTTCATAAATAGCTCCTAGGTCCAACAGAAACTAGGTGCATGGTTCTTTCCACTTTGGGCCTGGGAGGCGGAAGGTTGGAACCCACGGAGGTCCACTTTGCAGGCCACAGGCCAGTCTCTAGTTCCGCCCAAGCACTCCCCTGGTACTGGGGGATGGGGAAGAGAAGAACTCAGCCCCGACTACTTCGCAGGGTAGGGGTTGCCAGGAGCCAGGATGACTTCACGGGCTGCCCTGGGGGAGAGCGCAGGTAAACAAACCGAACCTCAGGAGGTCGCCGCCTCAGGGGGAGGTGATGGCTGCAAAACCTTGGACACTCCCCACACTACTCATCAGCTCCGCTAGGTTGGTGCGACCCTGCACTTCCTGTAGCCGCCCCCTCCGCCCCCCCGGGAGGTGCTGCAGTGCGGGGTGGGGGGGCAGGGGGAAGAGGGGGGCGTTGGAAGGGCACAGGGGCGCAGGCTCCGGGCCCAGAAAGCCGTTTCCTCTCATTCAGAGCCTCCCAGAAGCATTCAACACGCCCCTGCCCCCACCCCCGGCTTTCCGTAGCCTCCAACTCCGTCCTAGCCCTTCGGCCTCCGCAGGATGTAATCCGCATTCCCCAGAATCCTCCATCTCTCCTACCCCCGAGTCCCCTGCAGTCCTTCATCCTCACCTAGTCAATCCTTCCCCACCTTGGGGCTTGTCGATCGCCCAAGGCCGCGTCCCCTCCAGGACTCCTGGTTCACCCCACCCCCGCCACCCCCATGTGCGCACCCCCCGACTGCCGCTCCGCAAGCCTCTCGCCCACCTCCTTTCCGGAGCCCCGGCCCCACCTCTGCCAGGGCTCTACGTGGCCTCTGTTTCCTACCCCCGCGAGTCCTGCCGACACCCCCCTCCCACACCTTACCTTAACCTTCTGGAGGCGGGAGAGATGTAACTCATGCACGAAGGGGTTGGGGGGCGCTGAGGGTCCGGAGGTGGGCTCCAGGGGGGGCCGGTCCCCCGGGCTCCCCTGGCTCATAGCTGCGGGAGAAGGTGGGAAGCAGGGCGCCCCGGCCTCCGCCCGGCCCCCAGCCTCGCTCAGCAGAGCAGCAGCTGCGGCTGCAGCAGAGCGGCGGCAGCGCTCTGGCCCCGGCCCCGCCTGGTGCCGGGCGCGGGGGGCGGGGTGCAGGCGGTGCGGCCCGGCCCGCGTTGTCAGGGAGCCGGCCGAGGGGCGGGGCTTCCAGGGCCCGGGCGCCCGAGCTGCTCGGCGCCGGCCGCGGTGCCCGCAGCCCCGCTAGCCATTGTTTCGCGGCGGCCCGTCGCTGTGTGTCCTGCCGGGTGCTATCGGGTCTGGCCCTCGCGGCATTCCTCTCCGAAGAGCCGGCCGCCGCCTCCCTCGGGCCGCTGGGAGCGGGTTTGGGTGCGGGTCGCAGAGCGCCCTCCGACCGAGCTCGCGCTTGGAGGTCACCCTGCGAGCGCAGAGCGGGGTGGGGCTCCCGGGCGAGTGGGAATGGAAGGGCGGGTGCACTGTGCGCGAAGGCCGGCGGGTCGGAGGCGAGGCGGGGTCCCTCTCTCCCGGCTGGCAGACCTCCTCGCGGGACGGCCGCCCATCCTTCCTGTTCCCCGCGATGGCATCGCGCGAGGACTCGCGGCGCTCGCGCCCCCTGGCGGCCGCGCTGTGCCTCGCCTCTCCGCCTGCGCCAGCGCTGGGCAGGGCCGCGGGTTCTAGGATGAAGACGCGAATCCGCCAGGCGCCAGCAACTCTCCAGACGCTGGCCCCTATAAACCTGATCAGGCAGGGACGGGGAAGGGGGATCCCCGAGATAGCCCTCGTTTTCCTTCTACTGTCTCTTTTCTGTGCCTGTCTCCCTCTCTCCACTGAGAGGACCAATAAATACCCTTGACCCCCAAACTCCAAACCACCCTAGAAAACTCATCAACAGGTGAGCCTCTGTTTGTGTCAGGTGATGGGGAGATCAGAAAATTGGGTGGACTCTGATAACCCACAGCCAGTAACACAATCAGATAATAACCCTTGACAAAAAAGTGGTTAAGAATCGCATTGCGTGTGGAAAGGAAGCTGCCTTCGGTGTATCTTGTTTTATTTCTCCCGTCTGTAACCGCGTCAATCATTTCATAAGAGTAATGAGGACAATGGCAGATCAATGGGCTGCTGGGTCATCGGGTACCATTAATCTATTATTAGAAAGGGGATCAGGCAAAAGCCAGAAGTCACTCTACTTGTATATAGATCTTCCTTGCCCCATAATTTACCCACTTTCACTCCCGCCTGTATTAAGAAGAGAGCACTCAGCATTCTCAGAGAAATAAACGGATATCCTAGTCAGGAGTTTATTTCTATCAGGGTCTTAGAGAAGATTCCTTTTACCTATTTTTTAATTAAAACTAATTTCCAGCATTATCATATATAAGTTTAGGTGTACAATGTGATGATTAGATACATGTGTATCTTTTACCTATTAAATAGAGAGCAGATTTCTGGATAGGGTTTTCCATGGTAGTTTCAATAATTATAAAATTTCAATTAAGGCAATTCATTAAATGTGTAATGACACATAAGTTGCTTTTTTATGTCTTTGACATTTTATATAAATCACCTAGAACCATACCAGGAGCAGTTATTAAACTTTGGACTCAAACCCATGGAGTAATAATAATTATATGCAAATTACTGTGTACTTATAGATAACCACATACTATAGCTGAGAGCAAGTTTTGATACTCATTTCTAATTCTATGGAAGTGATGAGAACTTTTAGGCAGTGTGTTTTGTGTGGATTTCTACTAATTGTTTTGTTCATCTTTCATGACTCTTGTAATGTTCTTGCTCCTTGCTACTCTGCCAGGTTGTTACTTCATTGTCTCAGATTTCTTATCACTGATTGCTGAGCAGTCTCAGTCTTTGGGGCAAGTTTTAATATGTTAAATAAGCCTTCTTTAGCTTTTTGCTAAAATGTTCTGCAAATGTGCTTGCTATTAGCAAAGCAACCATTTAACAAAGGAACCGTTGCTTTGTTTTTGTCCCTCAATTTGCCCTTTTATAATTTAGAGGCTCTAGCATAATTTATTCTGCCAGTGTTGACGGGCCAGAGGTTTCAAACATTTTTGCCGCCTTTGTAGAGTAACTGTTAGATTGGGATTTGTAATGGACACGTTGGTACTTTCTCTGCTTTCCTGATTTAGTTCCTGATTTAGTTCCAGTATCTAGCTGCCTCCATGCCCATTTGCCTCAGGGGCAGCCAGGTTGGGTTGGAACTCACCTGAGGTAATCTTTTTTTCCTGGTCAGTGACTGATTTAAAATGGATGTGTGACTCTGGACAATGGGATGTGAAGGCAAATCAGTAGAGGAGCTCCTGGGAAAAGTTTCCTCGTTCTTCATGAGCATGCCTTATGAGTTAACACACTCTCTTATCCTCTAGATGTTTCTGAATGTGACAGCTGTGAATGCTGGAGCCACGTTGCAACTACCCCAAGGATCAACCGTCACTAGGATAGCAGAGTGATGAGATGCAAAGAGTCTGGATCTTTGATGACAGAATTGAGCCTCTGCACAAACCAATTTGAAGTCTCAAGTACTTCTGGACTTCCTGTTATATGAGAAAATAAATTTCCTTGCTCATTAAGCCAGTTTGAGTCAGTGATTCCTTTATGTGCAAAAAAACACCATATTAGTTTTCTATTTTCTAAATTGCCATACAGTTAGCAGCTTAAAACACTACCATTTATTATCACATTTTCTCTAGGTCAGAAGTCCAGACACAGCTTAGCTAGGTCCTCTGCTCCCGGTCTCACATGGCTGAAATCAAGGTGTTGGCAGGGCCTTATGTTGTTTTCTCCTACTTGACTAGAGAAGGACCTGGTTCCAAGCTCCTTCAGTTGTTTATGGAATTCTTTTCCTTGAGGCTGTAGAATTCATGGTAGCTTGATTCTTACAGCCAGCACCAGAGAGAATTGCTGCCTGCTTTGAGTCTGTGACCTCCAGACCCTCTTTTAAAGGACTCACCTGAAGGGGCCGGCTGAGTGGCTCAGTTGGTTAAGAGCTCACTCGAGAGTGCGAGCTGAGCTCTGATAAACAGCTGTTCAATGCCAGCCCAAGCTGAGTTGCCGTTGAGCTGCCAACAGGTGGCAGGATGGCTCAGCTAAAAAATAAATAAATAAATAAAAATTATTCCTGTTTAAGTATAGATTCAGGATGTCATACACTTGGGCCGGCCGAGTGGCACGGTGGTTAAGAGCTGGCTTGGGAAGCCAGTGGCCCCGGTTCGGGTCCCACATATGAGGGTCAGTGACACTGCCCTCAAAAAAATAAAATAAAATAAAAGACTCACCTGATTAGGCCAGGCCCACTCAGGATAATACTGCTTTTGATCAACTCAAAGTCAATTAATTAAGGATGAGGGACCTTAACTGCACCTGCAAAATCCAGTCATGTTTACCATTTAATGCAGCATAATCATGTGACTGATATCACCATTGCCATATTCTGTTAGGAAGTCACGGATTTGCCCCGAACTCAAGGGGAGGGAATTGTACAAAGGCATGCATACCAAGGAGACAGGAATCATAAAGCCACCCTGGAGTGTTTCCACTATAGATACTAACGGATTCAGGGTCCAAGATGAAGACTGTTTCCCAATTATGGAGAAATACACTCATTTTTCCCTGAGTGTAAAATTCTCTTGTTCAGAGTTTATTGTTTAACCGTTTCACACAATTACATAAGTGATACTGAAATGCAGATAGAAACAAATGCTCTTAAGCATAACTAAGGGAACAACTAAGTAGATCATGTTATCTCAAGAGAGATTTTCCTAAAGAGGGTCATTTGGATTAGATCTTGATGAAAAAGTGATTGTGAAGAAGTTGGAGAAGAACAAATCAGACAGAAATAGGAGCAATGAGTCGCAGACAGGAGAAAGTTAGTGAAGGTATAAATGCACCCATGTGATTAGGTTTCTGAGATGAGAATGGCAGGAAATTAGGTGGGGGGAGGAGAATGAGTGATATTGTGCAAAACCTTTAAAGTACTCTAAATAATTTGTACTTGTCCCTACCTCTAGAAAAGAGCTGAGGTCAGATAAAGATATGGCGGTGTTCTTTAGAATTTCCATATCCATTTGTATAAGCACACATATTGTGTGGTTACATATATAATGTGCATTCCATTATTTATTCAGCTTTCAGATAATATTTGGTGTTTATACAGATTTCTAGACCCCTCGGAATTATTCCATGCAGTAGTATACAGCCTATTAGACCCCTGGGTGGGGCCCTCATGATGGGATTAGGGCCCTTATAAAAAGAGAGGCCAAAGAGCCCATTCTCTCTTTCTGGCATGTGAGGACATAGTGAGAGTGAGAGGCTGTCATCTGTAAGCCAGGAAGAAAGCCCTCACTATAAATGGACCGTGACCTCAGATTTCCAGCCTCCAGAACTGGGAGAAAATACAGTTCAGTTTCTCAGGCCTCCCGTGGTATTTTGTTATGGCAGCTGGAGCTAAGACACTGTCAGTATGCCGTCATTGTTTATCTCAAATGTACTATTTAAATAGGCCTGTAGGGGCTGGAGACATGAAGTACGCCTGAAGTAATCTGGACTGATTCCAGATCTATGCAAACTTACTCTGTAAATGAATGGGAATAGCTACTGAGCCTGCTTGTGTCTAAGGGCAGTTGTGCAACTGGGAGTCCTTTGAGTTAAACTCCATGAAAAATACAGTATTTGGTAAAGGATAAGTAATAAAAATGTCCAACTTGAAGCTTAAGTAAATGTTCTTAGAACTCTAACCAGAGCAATTGTTTGAAAGTTGGACCATAGATTATTTTTTGGAGAAGTGTTTTATTGCTGACATTGTTCAGAATTGCTGGTGTGTAGTGATAATTAAATACTGACTGATTGTAAGAACAGTTTTATTATTTTTATTTTATTTTTCCAAAATGTCCTATTTATTATTTTACATTAACATTATGGGAGTTACAGAGAATAATAAAATTGTCTCATGGACTGAAAGGTGACTTAATAATTACCTTTCATTTCCAAACCTCATCAGGCAGTCACTACATTTGTGAGGTAAGTCAGCCAAATGCCCAAATGCTTGAAGTCTAGATGAATTTTAAGATCTTCAGTTTATCCTGTTGAGTATCGACATAAATAAATCCCTTCAAATAAATGTGAATTTAAATGTTTGCAATATTCTAGCATACTTGAAAAGCCTTTCCCACAGTCATCACAAACATGAGGAAACAGTATTTTCAAGAGCAACATGCCTGTTAACATTTGTATGAAGTCTACTCTGAAAACCACATACTTGACATACAAAGAAGATTTTACATTTGTCAATGGTAATTTTGCTCGAGTCTGTACTGTCCTGTGTTCTCCATTGTTATACTTGTCACTTAACTTGATTAATTTACATGCATGTTCATTTACCACATGGCTATGCAAATCTTCCAGATCATTTGTTTCAAGTTCACAGAACTGACACAGGTACTATTCATCACAGCTGTGCTCCTGGAAATGTAGGTAGAGTTCACTGCTTGAGAACTGTACATCATACTGCTCACGCCAAAAAAGGTGATCAATAAAAATGGGTGCCTGTGATGCGCTGGCTGAGGTCCTCAAAAATGACTTTCTTATAATCACAGTATTTACAAACATAGGGATCCTCTTCATGCAGTTTGGCATGTTCGATCAGAAACAAGTTGGCAGGAAAACTTTCCTTGCATATTCGACAAACATTTGAATATTTCCTTGCATATTCGACACACATTTATGATTCAGGATCATATATGCTGCTTGAAATCAGAAAGATATTTGCTGTTGAACTTGCAAAGTTCATATTTATAGAGGCCACTGCTATTAGTAAAGGCCATTTCCGCTGGGCAGTCACATTCAAAGCTTGGCTTTTGTCAAGAATTTTTTTTTTTTTTTTGAGAGCAGTGTCATTGACCGTCATATGTGGGACCGAACCGGGGCCACTGGCTTCCTAAGCCAGCGCTTAACCACCGCGCCACTCAGCCAGCCCTCTTTTTTTTTTTTTTCAAGATTTGTTAATTGGGGAACTGGGGTAGGGAAACAGCGTTGGGGAATCGGGGAAGTTGTTTATCAGTCTAGTTGTGGAGGACATTGCTTCACTGGCCCATGTTGGTATTATTGTGCTCTTCTTGGGTGAGGCAGATCGGTTGCTGGCCATTGGACGGCCGCTCACAGCAGCTGACGCCAGCTGGCCGCTCATGGTAGCTTATGGCAGCCCACTGCAGCCTATGCCGTTGCCATCACCTCACTGCAGCCCAGCTCCAGGTCGAGCTGTTGTTCACCATCTTAGCTGTAGAGGGCGCAGCTTCACTGGCCCATGTAGGATCCTAACTGGGGCCCTGCTGCTCAGAGCTCCGGCTCCCAAGCCAACTCTTAACCAAACAGCCACTCGGCTGGCCCTTGTCAAGAACCTTGCAAGTTTAGCCGGTGGCTCTTTCTCAATTTAGTCTTAGAGACTCTGAGAGGAATTGTTTTCTGTCTCTACCCTAATCTTCAGAAACTGCATGCACTTCTGCAGTGATTGGAACATCTTCATCAGTATGAACTTCTGTAGGACTCTCCTCTTGAGCTTGTTGGTGGACTGGTTCAGGTGAGTCACTCTCTTCATCACAAATTTCAATATCATCGAATTTTTTGCAGAAAAGGCAGTGTGGTCTAGAATTCTAAGAACGGAACTGGGAACCAGGTACTTCTGATTTCTGTTTCTGGCCTTGATACCATCCAAATGTAGGCAAGTCATTTGATGTCTCTGTATGAGAATCATCATGTTTATTGTCAAAATATTTTAAATCTGGTTGTCTCATGGAACAGACACTGTAACAATCAGAAAAAAATCCATTGAATCCATCTGCAATTCTGTTTATTTGAAAGGAATCTGAATAACCAGCAGGGTGTAAAGGCTTCCCTTTTCTTTGTTTAGGATACTCATTCATATGTTTTCAATTTGGTATAATTTTTAATATGGGAGTGAGGAAAAATGAATTACAGGGAAGTTTTCACAGGTGGTAAAAAATGCCAGGCCCCAGGCTCCAGCCCAGGCAGGGGCGGGAGTGTGGGTGGTGCGGGGGCTGCACTGCCCCCCACCCCCAGGCTTACTGTGGGGCAGTGGTGCTCTGGCTCTGGAGCTCCTTGGATTTCTGCCAGGATGCTTATTATTTTATTTTATTTTTAAAAAAGATTTTATTGGGGAATTGGGGGAGGGGAACAGCGTTGGGGAATCTGGGAAGGGGAACAGACAAGTTGCTGGCCTTTTGTTCTTCAGTTTAGTTGTGGAGGACGTTGCTTCACTGGCCCATGTTGGTATTGTCATTGCGCTCTTCCTGGGTGAGGCAGATCGGTCGCCGGACACTGGACAGCCATTCACAGCGGCTCTTGGCAGCTCAGGCTGGCTGCCAGCCACTCACGTTGGCTGCCGGCCACTCACGCTGGCTGCCAACCACTCACACTGGCTGCCTGCCACTCATGGTAGCTTATGGCAGCCCACTGCAGCAGGGGCTGCAGCCTACACCATCGCAGGCGATTCATGGCAGCCCAGCTCCAGGTTGAGCTGTTGTTCACCATCTTAGTTGTAGAGGGCGCAGCATCACTGGCCCTCATGTGGGATCTGAACCGGGGCCCTGCTGCTCAGAGATGGTGGCCCAAGCCAGCTCTTAACCAACGCTCCACTCGTCCAGCCCCCAGGATGCTTATTATTGTTTTTAAATTCTCTACAGATAATGCATGCTCTTACACATGCACTTGGGGTTGACCCCCTCCGTCAACCTACCTTTTATAACCTACTGACTTCATGATCTGTTAGGTGCTTGTTCCATAGGTTAAGAACTATTAATCTAGCTTGGGAGACTAGGAGGATTTGGGGGTTGACTTGATTTAAACATATTCATTGTGAGGCACCAGCCAGATCCAGGTGGCATCATCTAGTAGGCTTTTAAAAATGTGGATCTGGGGCATGGGATGGAGCTAAAGATTTTGAAACCTATGCATATGGTAGAGAAATCGAAACCAGCAGTGTGTTTCCCAAATACTTTTGGGATCAGATGTATTTCTGTTGTTTCAGAGGTGCCTTAAGTCAGGCGGGAATTCTTCTGACAAGCCATTTTATCTGTTTTCAATTTAATTAAAAATTATTGAGCAACATGTATGTACCTGACACCATGTTAAATACTGGGAAATATATATATGAATTGGGCATAGTATATTGTGGTTGTAGAACTTGAATTCCAGCTTCCTCATGCCATCTTATTCTTGAGTCAGGATTTATATTGGACCATTTTTTGAAACCTCAATAAGTAAGAAGCTCATTTAATACCAAGCCAGGTTCCTTTGGAGGGGCACTAATAGGCTGAACTGCTGTTTGGTAGGAACACTACATGTTCTGTGCCTTCATCCTAGGTTCACTAAGAATGTTCTTGGTGAGACTACATTGAGGAAAAAGAACCACAAACTTCAGCATATTCAAGAGTGTTCAAAATAGGATTGAAACAAGAAAAAAAGTTTTAAAAGGCAACTTACTTGTTCTGCATTAGGGCACAAGTGAGCACAGGAAGAGGGGTGGGTCCATCTCTGTGGTTCTGAGTGTACCATAGTGCTGAATGTGCCTATGTTTAATAAATGTTTTCTGGTGTTTGAGAGTCTCAGAATGAAAAAAAAAAAAAAAAGCAGGGCCGGCCGAGTGGCTCAGTTGGTAAAGAGCTCGCTCAAGAGTGTGAGCTGAGCTTTGAGCAACAGAAGTTTGATGCTCAGCCTGAGCTGAGCTGCCACTGAGATGCCAACAGGTGGCAGGATGGCTCAGCTAAAAAAAAAAAAAAAAAAGCAATAACTGATGTAGATTCTTGGAAATTGCCTGTTCACCGGTGAGTCACCCATATCCAGGGGCCTGGGATAATAGCCATTGATCACTCTACCTGAGTGACTACTCTGAGATCTGTATTCACAGTCAACTTTACAGAATACCATGCCACTAACTAAAAGAATATCTTTTATATTCCTGAAGATACCATTATTGTCTGAACTTTTTTTTTCTTTTTTCCCCAGCCTTGGTGTTAGATTTGCATTATTAATCCTTCCTGGGAATAATGGTATGAATTTGAGTTGTCAAAGTGAGTTTGGGTCAGAATAAAGTAAACAGCCTTGAATCTGGCACCACAGAATTGTTCATGGGATTTTTTTTACTTTTTATTTTATTTTTTATTTTTGAAGGTAGTGTCACTGGCCCTCATATGTGGGACCCGAACCGGGGCCGCTGGCTTCCCAAGCCAGCGCTTAACCAGCACATCACTCGGCAGGCCCTGTTCATGGGATTTCTTTGCTTGGGGCACACCCGCGCCCACCCTTCTCCACACACTCTGTCTCATGTTGGCTGCCTCTGCAGCCATTCCCTTCTACCTCTTCTTCGTCCTGAGCTTTCATGTTTTCTGGTGGAAACCAAAGAGTTGTTTCCTGCCTTCTTCTTTTCCTCTAAGAAATACAATTTAAGTTTTGATGAAAAAAATCCAAGAACAAGCAATGAAGTATGGGAGAGAACTAGGTTGGGGACTGTGTATGGAGAAGGAGAAAGCATAGGGTGGGGATGGTGGGATGTGGCAAGAGGCAAAGCAAAGCATGAGTTCAGGTGTTAGTCATATCCGTAGGGGCTAGTACAGTGCCTGGCAGAAAGTAAGTGTTTCATAATTGTTGGTTAAATGCAAAGTAATATTTATTGTTTTATTCATGCCGTATTTCATAAAGTTCTTTTGTTGGTTCACAATAAGAACATATAAAATAGAATATAAACAAGATCAAAGATTTAGAACCAGGGAAAACACAAGTAAGAGTAAACAAGATATTACATTCAGTAAGAGATTAATTTATTTGATTTCCTCTGTTTTAAAATCAACTTTACTGAGGTATATTTTGTGCTGTAATGTTTTTATCTTTTTATTTTGAAATAATTATCAATTTACAAGAAGTTTCAAAAATAGTGCAGAGAGGCCCATGTATCCTTCTCCCAGTTTACTCCAATGGTTACACCTTGTATGACTATAGTGCAATATCAAAACTAGAAAATTTGCATTGATAGAATGTGTGTATATAATTCTATGCCATTATATCTCATATGCAGATTAGGGTAACTACCATCACAATCAAGACCTCAAACCACTCTATTGTCATATAGATTTCCCTTTTGTTACCTCTTTGTAGTCACACAAACCTTTCTTCTCCCTACAACCCCTCATTCCTGGCAACCACTAACTACTCTGTTTTCCATCACTGCAGTTTTGTCACACTGAGAATGTTACTGGTGGAGTCATACAGCATGTGACTTTTTTTTACCTTTTCAGCATGACATTTTTCTTTTTTTTTTTTAAAATTCGTTTCAGGTGTACAAAACAATGTAACAACTAGGCATATCACCCCTCACAAAGTGATAGCTTCCTTCCCCCAATCTATTGCCCCTCTTACATTGTATATATCTAATACAAGAATGACATTTCTTCACTTAGCATAATGCTCTTGAGATTCATCCAAGTTATTATGTGTTTCAATATTTCGATCCTATTTATTGCTGATTAGTATTCTATGCAGTGGATATACCACAGTTTATTGAACCATTCGTCCATTGAAGGACAGTTTGGTTGTTTCCAGGTTTTGACTGTTACAAATAAAGCTGCTGTGCACATTCATGTGCAAGTTTTTGTGTAGACATAAATTTTCACTTCCCTGGGATAAATGCTTAGGAGAATGATTACTGGGTTGTATGGTAGTGCATGATTAACTTTATAAGAAACTGTCAAGCTATAGCTGTCCATTTTACATTTGCACAAGCAATGTCTGAGAGATTCAGTTGCTCCATATCCTCACTAGCATTTGGCATTGTTGCTATTTTTTATTTTAGCTGTTCTAATAGGTATGTGGTTATATCTCATTTTAATCTTAATTTGCATTTCTCCAATGTTTTGGTATAGAATTAATCCCTGGTCATTCACAGAATGTAAAAGAATTTACAAGACTCTATAAGAGTAAGAAAAGATTTATTGAAAGTTAAAAAGAGAGAGAGTTCTGTTTGGAATGGGAAGTTTTGCCAGGGCAGTCTGAGAAGGAGAGCTGCAGAGACAGAGGGGGTTAAGAGAGATACTGGCAGAAGTTTGCCAGGGCAGAGTCTGATGGAGACAGCAGTGCCAATGACAAGGAGTGCTGGGGTTTTATATTTTTCATGCAGGATGTAGGGTGCTTGTCAGTTTGCAGGGGGTGCTGCTGTTACAATTGTCTTCTCCTGGGAACTGTCCTGTTCTCATCTATGATGGGTGTTTGTTAGTATGCAGGGGGTTGCTGTTCTGTTCCCACCTATGATGGATGTAAGGTGCTTGTCAGCCTGCAGGTGCAGTGCTAGCTAGAGAAGTTAAGCCAAGCAGTAAATGTTTAAGCTCCTTCCTGTTAGCCCACAAGCTCACTCCTGTTAACTCTTTGCCTGTCCCATCCTGCCAGCTCACAAGCCTGCTCCTGTTAACTCTTTACTTGTCTCATCATCTAATGGCTAGGGATGCTGCACATCTTTTCTGTCACTGACTTTTTTTAAAAAAGATTTTATTGGGGAATTGGGGGAGGGGAACAGTGTTGGGGAATCGGGGAAGGGGAACAGACAAGTTGCTGTCCTTTTGTTCTTCAGTCTAGTTGTGGAGGACATCGCTTCACTGGCCCATGTTGGTATATCATGCGCTCTTCCCAAGTGAGGCAGATCAGTCGCTGGCCACTGGATGGCTGCTCACGGCTGCTCTTGGCAGCTTATGCTGGCTGCCGGCCACTCAGTGTAGCCTATGACAGCCCACTGCAGCTCCACTGCAGCCTACCCCATCACCAGGAACTCACAGCAGCCCAGCTCCAGGTCGAGCTGTTCACCATATTAGCTGTAGAGAGCACAGCATCACTGACCCTCATGTGGGATCCAAACCGGAGCCCTGTTGCTCAGAGCTGGCATCCGAAGCAACTCTTAACCAACTCGCCTCTGCTGGCCCTCTGTCACTGATTTTTAATCTTTCTTCAAATACTTTTTCCTCTTGAACCATGATAACCCAGTGAGACCACATGTTAGTGTTCATGCTTGGTCCTAATTAATATCTTTCCTCCTTTTACTCTCCCTGGGAGGGTGGTTATTTTTTGTAAAAGTCTCTGTTTCCCAGCAGTCTAGCATCTCCTGGGGTGAACACTAATATGGCTGTTTATGATGAAGTATTTTCTGAGTAGAAGGCCTATAGCATTTTTGCCACCTGGAGGCAGTGTTTGGAGACAAAAATGTTATAGTGAAAGCATTTGTTCTTGCATGTTCTGAATACATTTTTTCTAGATCTTTTTGAGTTTGTAACTGGATTTTATAGTTTATTTTTTATCTTAGGGCACAGATTAGCCATCAGAAACTCTGCTATAATACTTCGGAGTTAGGCTGTAGAACCAATATGGATTTTAACTTCTGGTTTCACCACTTCTGAACCCTGTGACCTTGGACAAGTTATTTAAACTCTCTAAGCATTTGTTTCCTTATGATGAGGATAATAATGGCAATTACCTTGTAGAGTTTCTGAGATTACCTGTGTGTTTCAGTTATCTTTTGTTGTGTAACATCTCATCCCAAAGCTTAGAGGCTTCGAACAAGAATTATTTAGTACTCCTCATGATTCTGTGGGTTGACTGGTGCTGTAGACTGAATATTTGTATCCCTCCCAACACTCATGTGTTGAAACCTAGCCTACAATATGATGGTATTAGGAGATGGGGCCTTTGGGATTAGGTTATGAGGGTAGAGCCTTTATGAATAGGATTAGTATCCTTATAAAATAAATCCTGGAGAGCTCCATTGCCCCTTTCACCATGTGAGGATAGTGAGAAGTTGGCTGTGTATGATTCAGGAAGCAGGCTCTCACCAGACGCTGAATCTACCAGTGACTTGATCTTGGACTTCTTGGCTTCTGAAACTGTAATGTCTCTTTAGCTTTTATTTTTTATGATACATTTTAACTTTCTAAAATGTTTAAGCCAAGCATCTTGTGAAATTACCAGGTTCTTAATTTGTTTATTTCTTCATGCTCCCTTGTTTTTCTCTTCCCTGTATTTCCTGTGTACATGATTGGAAGTGTAGAGCCTTCATTAGATTCAGTTTAAAGGTTCTGGCAAGACTATATCATAGTTCATGTTGTGTATTTGCTCTTGCATTACCTAAGGAAACAATAATGTCAAGTTCAACTATTAGTGAGGGTTAAGGTAGTAAATACCAGATCACTCCATTGAGGGGCACATATTTTCACCTTTGCAATTAATAACTAATCTGTGTGGTTTTAGATCAGTTAGCTATTGCTGCATAACAAACCGTCTCCATATTGAGTGGCTTAAAACAATGACATATTTAGCTCATGATTCTGAGGGTTGGCAATTTAAGTTGGGTTCAGAGGGCAGTTCTCCTGCTTTCAGCTGGACTTCATCATGCATCTATGGTCAGCTGTGAATTGGTTAGGTGGCTCTGTTGCCAGTGGCATCTTGAATCTCCTCAGCAGGCTAGTCTATGTTTATTCTCTTGACAATGGTAGGTTTCCAAAAGGGGATATGGAAGTGAGTGAGGTGTAGACTAGGAACTGACACACTGTCACTTCTTCCACACTCCATAGGTTAAAATGAATCACAAGGCCAGATGAGATTCATGCAAAAATAGACTCCATTTCTTGTTGGGGGAAGCTACAAAGTCTCTTTGCAAGAAGCATGGATGTAGGGGGAGAAGAACGGGGACTGTTACTGGCCAACTGAGCAGCACCAATCCCCACCACTGAAAAACTTTAATGTTTCCTTTTCTATAGAAATGTTAAGTATAAAAATGTTAAGTCTCCTCCCTAGTTCTTTAGTTTCTTAGCTCTTGGGCTTTGATTGCTCTTCTAACCAGTTTGTGAATCTTGGATTGAAGATCCTCCTTGCTTCTTAATTGCTTTGTAAATCAGTTCCTGAATCCTAAACAATAGAAGTCTCCTACCGCTGCTTCAGATAACTAGTTGAAAGCCTGTGACTTCCTAATATCCCCCAGGCCAGGAAGCTAAATGTCAAACCCACTTTATGTCCAGACAACTGACGCCACCTGAGTGATGGACTGAATAGCCACAAGTTTCATAAGAACTAACAGATTTATATTTTTGTCCTCATTCAGGAGTCTTGAGGATGCAGGGGATACCCCAACAAACAAAGAAGCCAACGGTCTTCCAGGTGGAGCTTGAGACCCCTTTCTCTCATCTGAGACAAGCTAGGGCAAGAGTTCCGTGAATCCTAATAGGCAGGGACAGCTCTACGTCCCTGCCCAGCAGGAAGCAGATACAGAAGAAGAGGCCTCCTGTCCCTCCGCTTCCCATAGAGATTTTATGGGGATCACGTCTCTCAAGGAAAAACTAGGCAGGCAGTTAGAGGTAGGCATTGGGTCTCTGCATTCCTGCACGTCCCACAGCGTGTGACCGCCTGGGGGACATCCCCTCTCCACCCAAAACTCCCCTTTGTATTGTAATTACCTACCTCTGCGGGAAGAGCAAATGGGTAAAATATCCAACTAGATCACCCAGTCACTCGCACCTGCGCAGTACCTCTTGTTAATCACAGGTGCCAATCAAGTGGTCCTATGCCCAGGAAGAACAGCCCATCCTGGAGAAAAAGGATAAAAACCCCAAGTCCTGGGAGGGAAGCATGGCTGCTACTGCTACTTCTGCTGCTGCTTCTTCCCTTTAAGCCTCACCTTTGCATGTGCCCCCTCCACACTCTTTGGAAATGGGCCCTTGGGCTATCCTCTAGTACTCAGGTCTACTTTTGCTTCTGGGTGTACTGTCTTTTCTAATAAACTAATTATTTTACTGCTTTACTCTGGTATCTCGTTCAATTCTTTGCTCGAGTTGCCAAGGACCTGGACTTTGCGCCGAGAAAGGCCCACTCTCCGACAACAGGACCATTCTTTACAATCAATCTACTATAGGCATTATGTTTCTTATCAATCTCCCTAATGATTTTGGCATCCATTGATAATTCCCACCTGAATCATTTATCACATTGTAGTGACAGAAGGATGATTTCTTAATTCAATCATTTCTTCTATATTTTCTAGATAGCATTCATCTGTAAAAAATTCCTTCCTTTATTTCCTTTTTGTTTTATTTTTGAGTATTATAGGGAACATTTTTTTTTTTTTTTTTAGCTAAGCCATCCTGCCACCTGTTGGCAGCTCAGCTGCTGTTCAGCTCGGGCTGGGAATCCAACCGGAAATCCTGATGCTCAGAGCTCACACTCTTGAGTGAGCTCTTAACCAACTGAGCCACTCGGCTGGCCCTATAGGCAACATTTTAATAATTATATAGAAAATATAGGCTCATAAAAATTTAAACAATACAGAAATATGCAAAGTAGGAAGCGAAAACCTGCAATCCTACTTTCTAGAGGGACCAATTGTTATAATTTTGTACCTGTTCTCTCATAGATATATAAATATATATTATATATATATGAAACAAAATTTTTTTTACATAACACTCAGATTTCAGTTTTGAAATATCAAAATAAGCATCTTACACTAATAAAAATACTAGTATTTAAAAACAGAACAAAGTGGCAAAATACTTTCCCCCAAAACTTATTCTTCCTCTTCCATTCTTAGCTTTTTTTAGAAATGTGTGTTGTAAATCCAGCATCACCAAGCACCACTTTCACATCCAGTCAACAAGCAAGTCCTATTTAAATCCTGTCATCACCTTGGATAGCAGTATGTTGTCCTCAGCTTGGCCCACTAGCTACTCCTCAATCAGCTCACTCCCATCATCCCCAACTTCACCTCTTGCTACTCACTCTTTCTGCCTCAGTCATGTCAGATTTCCATTTGTTCCTTGGGCTTACTGCACTCTTATGACCATTGAACACATGGTTCCATCTCCAGACACACTGCTTACTTACCTTCCCCACAACCAGCCTACATCTGACTATATCTTATCCACCCTTCAGCCTCAGTTTAGATACTACTTCCTCAGGGAGGCTTTCTCTGACTCCCAGACTGGTAATGGTTCCTCTATTTTGTGTCCTCTAGTACTTGAAAGTAATTGAATGTTTGTATTCATGGTCAGATGATAAGTGCCAAGAGGACACAGTCATAGTGTCCCCAATGTCCATCAGTGTATCCTCAGGACTGGCACAGCATTTGGCACATCATAAGTGTTCAATAAATGTTTATTAAATGAAAAAAAATTAGAATGGTGTTCTGGAATACTGGAAACCAGGATCACAATCTTATTTCCAACCATTTCCCCTTTCTTAGCATTTTGTGCTCTGCCTAGATCCTCTTGGACCCCTTGGTAAAACATTTCTGCATGCTTTATAGAGCAAGCATCTGCACTGCTCTTAGAAGGATGGTCATTGGACTATTAGAACTGCTCCACCACCCCCGACTCAGCCTTATTAAGGTATCATTGACAAATAAAATTCCTATATATTTAGGGCGTACCACATAATGATTTGATAGATGTATACATTGGGAAATGATTACCACAATCAAGTAACATGTCCATCACCTCACAAAATTAGCTTTTTTTTTTTTGAGAACACTTAAGATCTAGTTTCTTAGCAAATTTCAAGTATACAATACAGTACTGTTAACTATAGTCACCAGACTATACATTACATTCCCTGAACTTATAAGTGAACATTTGTACTCTTTTACCAACATCTCTTCATCTCCCCCAGCCCCTAACCCTTGGCAACCACTTCTCTATTCTCTGTTTTTGTGAGTTCAACATGTAAGTGAGATCCACATATAAGTGAGATCAAACAGTATTTACCTTTCTGTGTCTGGCTTACTTCATTTAGTTTAACTTCTTGGTTTATAGCTAAAGGAAATTAAATCAGTATTGAAGTTGCTTTGCTCAGGCAAAAACAAAAGGCAGTGACCGGGAGTTTACATTCCTCCTGCACCAACCTCTGCAGAAGTCTGAAAGCCCAGCTCCTCTGACTCCAGTTGGGATAAACTCTAAACTCTGAGCAATAATCTGCATTCCAGAGGTCCCCTACAGGATCTGGCTGAGGCCTGGACTTCGTATGAGATTGCACACTTTCTTCGCTTTCTCCCCTTCCTGTCCTGTCCTGCTTCCCAAACTCCCTTAATAGTTTCTCTTGGGAGCATTTCTTTTCTTTCTTTCTTTCTTTCTTTCTTTCTTTCTTTCTTTCTTTCTTTCTTTCTTTCTTTCTTTCTTTCTTTCTTTCCTTTCCCTTTATTTCCTTTCCTTTCCCTTTCTTTCCTTTCCTTTCTTTCTTTCCTTTCCTTTTCTTTCTTTCTTTCCTTTCCTTTTCTTTCTTTCTTTCCTTTCCTTTTCTTTCTTTCTTTCTTTCCTTTCCTTTTCTTTCTTTCTTTCCTTTCCTTTTCTTTCTTTTCTTTCCTTTTCTTTCTTTCTTTTCTCTCTCTCTCTCTCTCTCTCTCTCTCTCTCTCTCTCTCTCTCTCTCTCTCTCTCTCTCTCTCTCTCTCTTTCCCTCCCTCCCTCCCTCCCTCCCATCCTTCCTTCCTTCCTTTCTTCCTTCCTTCCTTCCTTCCTTCCTTCAGTTGTCAGAGAATGGGCCTTTCTCAGCACAAAGTCCAGGTCCTTGGCAACTCAAGCAAAGAATTGAACAAGATACCAGAGTAAAGCAGTAAAATAAGTAGTTTATTAGAAGAGATAGTACATTTAGAAGTAAAAGTAGACCTGAGTTCTAGAGGATGGCTCAAGGGCCCATTACTAGAAGTTACATTCCAAAGAGTGTGGAGTGGGCCACATGCAAAGGCGAGGCTCAAAGGGAAGAAGCAGTCAAAAGGAGCAGGGAAGAAGCAGCAGCAGAAGCAGCGCCAGCTTCCCAGGACTTGGGGGGTTTTAATCCCTTTTTCTCTAGAATGGGCTGTTCTTCTCTGGGCGTAGGACCACTTGATTGGCACCTGTGATTGACAAGAGGTACTGCGCAGGTGCAAGTGACTGGTCTGATCTAGTTGGATATTTTGTGCCCATTTGCTCTTCCCGCAGGGGTAGGTAATTACAATACAAAGGGGAGTTTTGGGTGGAGAGGGGATGTCCCCAGGTGGTCATATTCTGTGAGATGTGTAGGAATGCAGAGACCCAATGCCTGCCTCTAACTGCCTGCCTAGTTTTTCCTTGAGAGACGTGATCCCCATAAAAGCTCTATGGGAAGCGGAGGGACAGGAGGTCTCTTCTGTATCTGCTTCTTGCTGGGCAGGGACATAGAGCTGTCCCTGCCTATTGGGGGTTCACGGAACTCTCATCCTAGCTGGTCTCAGATGAGAGGAAGGGGTTTCAAGCTCCGCCTGGAAGACCACGTTGGCTTCTTTGGTTGTGACTGGAAATCTTGCTGGGGTATCCCCTGTATCCTCAAGGCTCCTGAATGAGGACAAAAATATAAATCTGTTATTTCTTATGAAACTTGTGGCTATTCAGTCCATCACTCAGGTGGCGTTAGTTGTCTGGACACCGAATGAGTTTGACATTTAGCTTCCTGGCCTGGGGGATATTAGGAAGTCACAGGCTTTCAACTAGTTATCTGAAGCAGGGGTAGGAGACTTCTATTGTTTAGGATTCAGGAACTGATTTGCAAAGCAATTAAGTCCCAACGCTGTTCCCCTCCACCAATTCCCCAATAAAATCTTTAAAAAAAAAAAAAAAGAAGCAAGGGGGATCTTCAGTCCAAGATTCACAAACTGGTTAGAAGAGCAATCAAAGCCCAAGAGCTAAGAAACTAAAGAACGAGGGAGGAGACTTAACATTTCTATACTTAACATTTTTATAGGAAAGAAAACATTAAAGTTTTTCAGTGGTGGGGGTTGGTGCTGCTCAGTTGGCTGGTAACATTTCCTTCCTTCCTTCCTTCCTTCCTTCCTTCCTTCCTTCCTTCCTTCCTTCCTTCCTTCGTAAGAACACAGGAAATACTGTTCCCATGAGCCATTTTAAAAAAATTAATGTTTGAGATATAATTGACATATAATATTGTATTAGTTTTAGATGTACAACATAATGATTTTTTAAGTTGAGGTATAATTGACATCTAACGTATTAGTTTAAGGAGTATGATATAATAATTTGATATTTGTATACATTGCAAAATGATCACCATAAGTTTCGTTAACATCCATCACCATACATAGTTACAAATGTTTTTCTTGTGATGAGGACTTTTAAAATCTACTCTCTTAGCAACTTCCAAATATACATTGTGATATTCTTAACCATATTGTACATTATATCCTCATGGCTTACTTATCTAATAACTGGAAGTTTATACCTTTTGACCACCCTCACATTTCCCACCCCCCCCACCCAATAGATTGGCAACCACCAATCTGTTCTCTGTATCTGTGAGTTCAGTTTGTTTTTTAGATTCCATCACAAATTAGATAATATAGTACTTGTCTTTCTCTGACTGATTTCACTTAGCATAACGCCTTCAAGGTCTATCTGTGTTGCAAATAGCAAGATGTCTTTCTTTTTATGGCTGCATAATATTTTATTGTATACATACATACCACATTTTCTTTATCTATTCATATGTTAATGGACACTTAGGTTGTTTCCATGTCTTGGATATTGTAAATAATGCTGCTATGAACATGGGGTACAGATATATTTTTGAGATACTGATTTCATTTCCTTCAGATAAATACTCAGTAATGGAATTGCTGGATGATATGGTAGTTCTATTTTTATTTTTTCAGGAACCTCCATACTGTTTTCTATAGTGGTTGCATCAGTTTACATTCCCACCAACAGCGCACAGTGTTTCCATTTCTCCATATCCTTGCCAATACTTGGGGACAATTTTCTTTATAAATCACTTGAATACTAATCTTCATCTTAATCTGCTGTGGGAGCACCTGACTTAAGACCCACAACAAGGTTGCTTCTTACTCAGGGTACTTGATCTTGCTTTCGCTTCCTTTCTTCAGCCAGGTCTCTGTTCAGATTCCTCAAAAAGCTCTTTCTGAACCCCCAATATAAAATAGCACCCCTCCTGCTCCTGTTGCCTTCCATCTCATTAACTTGTTTTATTTGCCTTTCATAGTACTATTGACTCTCTGAATTATATACTTATCTTTTTGTTTATTGACTATTTCTTTGGTGTCTCCCATGAGGTCGGGGACTGCGTCTCTAGACACAAAGTGCCTAGCACTTAATAAAAATCACTTACATGAATTATTACTCTTAATACAGGAGGGGAATATAGCAGTGGAAAATTTGGGTCAAAAGAATAAAACAAAATCCCATTACTGAAACTTATATTTTCCTGGAAATTGTATATAATCTTTAGATTTTTTTTTTTGGTTACTTCTTTTTTAATTTTGCAACTATTTGTCTGAAACAAATATTTTAAATAGTGTTGCATGGTGTCTCTGTAAGGAGCTCAAAGACTAGTGTCATTTTCCAAGTTCTCCCTAAGAACTTAACACCATTTTATTTTATTTTATTTTATTTTATTTTTTGAGGGCAGTGTCACTGGCCCTCACATGTGGGATCCGAACCGGGACCGCTGGCGTCCCAAGCCAGCTCTTAACCACCACGCCACTTGCCCGGCCCTTAACACCATTTTAGATGATACAAACGATAATAATTTGCAACAGCAAGAACATGGAATTGTAGTTACAGTCCTTGTTTTTGCAAACTAGCTCTGTAGCCTTGGCCATCATACCCTTTCTGTAAAATGACTGGGTTGGGCTGGATCAGTAGTTCTCAGATTTTTATGTGGTTCCGGGTAGATGAAAGTTTCCTGGCCCAACCTGACAGATTTTAATCCAGCACTGCTTGTATCTGGGTGGGTCTAATTTTGGGGTCAGCATTGGAAGCTTATGTAGCTCTGATATCTCTGTATAACATGCTCTGACATCAGTTTTATCAATAACAAAAGTGATGTTTGGCCTCCAATCACCTTATTTATTGTCTCTATTCTTATTGGTCATAAAGTAGAAGAGGGGTATAGTTTTTGGGTCATCTCAAACCATAGCAATTTTCTTTGCAGCACTTCCCTTAGTTCTTAGATACTGTTAATGGGGTTTTAGACAAAGATTTTCTTAGATAAAAGCACCTTGTTGGCTGGTAATTCACAAAAGTTACAGTAGGTGGCAGACATACTCTATCAAAATCAACCTCCACAACAATTCTAAGCAAGAAGCCATTATTTGCAATGTCCCATTTAGAAACCAGATTGTTTTTGTTTAGGTTGCTATAATAAAGTACCATAGACTGAGTGCTTTTAAACAACAGAAATTTATTTCTCACAGTTCTGGGGCTGGAAGTCCAAGATCAGGATGTCAGCATGGTTGAATGCTGGTGAGGGCCCTCTTCTGGGTTGTAGACTGCTGACTTCTCATTGTATCGTCATATGGTGGAAAGAGAGTGAGAAAGCTCTCTGGCATCTTATTATAAGGGCACTAATCCCATTCATGAGGGCTCCATCCATATGACCCGAAGTCTCCACCTCCAAATACCACCACATTGGGGTTAGGGCTTCAACATCTGAGTTTTGGGGGGACAGTCTGTCTATAACACAAATCCACCAGGCATACTGAGAGCAAGAAACACTTATTAAGCACTTAGTAGCTGCCAGGCGGGTGATAGTACGTTACATGTGTTATCTAAATTTATACAACAGTCTTATGCTATAGAAGTTATTATTTTCTTTGCTTTGCAGGTGAAGCATTTGAACCTAGTGGGTTTAGGAAAGGTGTTCAAATTTGCCAGCTACTAAGTGGAGGTTTCCTAAACTCATGCACTGAACTGATGCCCTCAACTGTCTCAGTGGGCACTAACTTTGTTGAACTAAAGGAACCAGAGGATAAAAGAAGACTCAAGGGAGATGTGAAAACTGTGAAAACTGCCAATAAGGGTTTCAGGCTGCCATGTGAGAGCAGGCTTACTCTGTGCAGCTTTAGAGAGTAGACCCCACGGCAATGGTCAGGCAATTCCCCACAGAGTAGATCACACATCACACGGAAGAGTTTTCTTTTTTTTTTTTTTTTGAGGGCAGTGTCACTGGCCCTCACATGTGGGATCCAAACCAGGGCCTCTGGCTTCCCAAGCGGAAGAGTTTTCTAACATTTAGCGCAGACATGGAATGGAGCAGCTGGTGAAATAGTAAGCACCCATGCCTGGAGAAAGATTCGATTTCTCTTGGTAGTTTTGTTAAATTCTCAGTTTAACATTAAAAAGAAGTCATGCTGATTGCCTGGCTCAGATGTTCAGTTTGGGTTCATATCCTGGCTCTGCCCCTTGCCAGGCTGTATACTGGAGCAGCAGCACTAGGTGGGGTTGATGGGAATGACTTGACACCTAGACACTCACCAGATATGTGACACTGGGCAAATTGCTTACCTTATTTGTGACTTAGCTGCCTCATGTGTAATAGGGGAAGGTACAGGGTTTATCTCATAAAGTTGTGAGAATTTCAGAAGTTGATTGAAGTGGCGTCTAGTAAGCACATGGTAAGCATGAGCTATTATATCTCATTTTTTTTAGTTCAATTTTTATTTTTTTTTTATTTATTTATTTATTTTTTTTAATTTTATTTTATTTTTAATTAGTTTCAGGTGTACAACACAGTGCAATAGTTATACATTTTACCCCTCAAAGTGACAACCCCCCACCCCCAATAGTTTCAGGTGTACAACACAGTGCAATAGTTATACATTTTACCCCCCAAAGTGACAAACCCCCCACCCCCAATACACCCCCCCACACCCCCCCATATCATACATATCTATTACTCTTCCTCTGACTCTCTTCCACAGTATAATCCACATCCCGTGACTATCTATATATATTCAATTACAGTAGGTATACCACCTCCACTTTAGTAATACAGTGCAGTGATCAAACCTCTACTCCATCCATGAAATGGTCTCCTAACAAGACCTATGATCATCTGACATTCCACAGAATATTTACAACATTATTAATTATATTCCCCAAACTGTTTTTCCTATCCCAGTAGCAATATTGTAGTTGCCTATTTTTGCTGTCTAATCCCTTCCCCTTCTCCCTCATTCCCATTCCTCTCCAAATTAGCAACCCTGATTTTTCCTCTATATCTATGAGACAGTTTCTGTTTACTTTGCTCATTCATACAGTTTTTCATATTCCACATATAAGTGAGATCATATGGTATTTGTCCTTCTCTGACTGACTTACTTCACTCAACATTATAGTCTCTAGGTCCATCCATATCATTGCAAATGGCACAATTTCATTCTTCTTTATAGCGGAGTAATACTCCATTGTATAAATATACCACAGTTTCTTAATCCAGTCATCTACTGACGGGCATTTTGGTTGTTTCCAAGTCTTAGCTATTGTAAATTGTGCTGCTATGAACATCGGGGTGCATAACTTTTTTTGAATAAGTGTCTTGGTTTTTTCAGGATAAATACCTAGGAGTGGAATTGCTGGGTCAAAAGGTAGCTCTATTTCCAGTTCTTTGAGATACCTCCATACTGACTTCCATAGTGGCTGCACCAATCTGCAGTCCCACCAACAGTGCAGCAGGGTCCCCTTTTCCCCACAGCCCCGCCAGCACTTGTTTGTTGATTTGTTGATGATAGCCATTCTGACTGGAGTGAGGTGGTATCTCATGGTGGTTTTTATTTGCATTTCCCTAATGACCAGTGAGGTTGAACTTTTTTCATATGCCTGTTGGCCATCTGTATGTCCTCTTTAGAGAAATGTCTCTTCATATCTTCTGCCCATTTTTTAATTGGGTTGTTTGTTTTTTTGGTGTTGAGTTTCATGAGTGTTTTATAAATTTTGGATATTAACCCCTTATCAGATATATCGTTGGCAAATATATTCTCCCATTCAGTAGGCTTCCTTTTTGTTTTATTAATGGTTTCCTTTGTTGTGAAAAAACTTTTAAGTCTGATATAATCCCATATGTTCATTTTTTTCTTTTACTTCCCTTGCCCGTAGGGATGTATCAGTAAAAATATTGCTCGGTAATGTCTGCAAATGTACTCCTATATTTTCATTTAGGATTTTTATGGTTTCAGGTCTTACATTTAAGTCTTTAATCCATTTTGAATTTGTTCTTGTATAAGGCGTAAGGAGATGATCCAGTTTCATTTTTTTGCATGTGTCAGTCCAATTTTCCCAGCACCATTTATTGAATAGACTATCTTTACTCCAGTGTAAATTCTTGCTTCCCTTGTCATAGATTAACTGTCTGTAAATGCTTGATTTATTTCTGGGCTCTCTGTTCTGTTCCACTGATCGATGTGCCTGTTTTTATGCCAATACCAAACTGTCTTGATTACTGTGGCCTTGTAGTAGGTTTTGATGTCTGGTAGCGTGATCCCCCAACTTTGTTTTTATTCCTCAGAATTGCCGAGGCTATTCTGGGTCTTTTATGATTCCATATAAACTTTAGGATTATATTTTCTATTTCTGTGAAAAATGCCCTTGGTAGTTTGATAGGAATTGCATTGAATCTATATATTGCTTTAGGCAGTATGGACATTTTAACTATATTAATTCTTCCTATCCATGAGCATGGTAGGTGTTTCCATTTATTTGTATCTTCTATGATTTCTTTCTTCAGTGTCTTATAATTTTCTGAGTACAGATCTTTCACTTCTTTGGTTAAATTTATTCCTAGGTATTTTATAGTTCTTGACGCAATTGTAAATGGGACAGTTTTCTTAATTTCTCTTTCCATTAGTTTATTATTGGTATATGCAAATGCCACCGATTTCTGAACATTGATTTTATATCCTGCTACTTTACTGAATTCGTCTATCAGTTCCAATAGTTTTTTGATGGAGTCTTTGGGGTTCTCTATATACAGTATCATGTCATCTGCATATAGTGACAATTTTACTTCTTCCTTGCCAATTTGGATGCCTTTTATTTCTTTTTGTTGTCTGATTGCTGTGGCTAGAACTTCCAGCACTATGTTGAATAAAAGAGGAGAAAGTGGACAGCCTTGTCTTGTTCCTGATCTTAAGGGGAATGGTTTTAGCTTTTCCCCATTGAGTATGATGTTAGCTGTAGGTTTATCATATATGGCTTTTATTATGTTGAGATATGATCCCTGTATTCCCACTTTGCTAAGGGTTTTTAACATAAATGGCTGTTGGATTTTGTCAAATGCTTTTTCTGCATCTATTGAGATGACCATGTGATCTTTATCCTTCATTTTGTTGATGTGGTGAATCACATTGATTTACAGATGTTTAACCAGCCTTGCGCACTAGGGATGAAACTCACTTAATCATGATGTATGATTTTCTTTATATATTGCAGAATTCTGTTTGCTAATATTTCATTGAGAATTTTTGCATCTATATTCATCAGGGAGATTGGCCTGTAGTTTTCCTTTTTTGTGATGTCTTTATCTGGTTTTGGAATCAGGGTGATAGAGGCTTCATAAAAAGAGTTTGGGAGCCTTCCCTCCTTCTGGATTTTTTGGAATAGTTTGAGAAGAATAGGTGATAGTTCTTTTTTTGAATGTTTGATAAAATTCACTTGTGAAGCCGTCTGGTCCAGGGCTTTTGTTTTTTGGGAGCTTGTCAATTACTGATTCAATTTCCTTGGTAGTAATCAGGGTATTTAGATTTTCTGTTTCTTCTGGCGTTAGCTTTGGAAGGTTGTATGCTTCTAGAAAATTATCCATTTCATCCAGATTGTCAAATTTGTTGGCATATAGTTGCTCATAGTAATTTCTTAGAATTTTTTGTATTTCTGTGATGTCTGTAGTCATTTCCCCTCTTTCATTCCTGATTTTGCTAATTTGAGTCCTCTCTCTTTTTTTTGATGAGCCTGGCTAGAGGTTTGTCAATTTTGTTTATCTTCTCAAGAAACCAGCTCTTGGTTTCATTGATCTTTGAATTGTTTTTCTGTTCTCTATATTGTTTATTTCTGCTCTGGTCTTTATTATCTTCTTTCTTGTACTCCCCTTTGGGCCTCTTTTTGCTGTTCTTTTTCCAGTTCCCTTAGGTGTAAGGATAACCTGTTGATTTGAGATTTTTCTTCCTTCTTTAGGTAGGCCTGCACTGCTATAAACTTCCCTCTTAGGACTGCTTTCGCAGCATCCCAGAGATTTTGGGTCGTGGTGTTTTCATTTTCATTTGTCTCGAGGTATCTTTTGATTTCCTCCTTGATCTCATTTGTGACCCACTCACTATTTAATAGCATATTGTTTAGCCTCCATTTATTTGTCAGCTTTCCCGGATTTCTTCTTATAATTGATTTCTAGTTTCATAGCATTGTGGTCAGAGAATACAGTTGAAATGATTTCAATCTTCTTAAATTTATTGAGACTTGTTTTGTGGCCTAACATGTGGTCTATCTTAGAAAATGTTCCATGTGCACTTGAAAAGAACGTATATTCTGTAGCTTTGGGATGAAATGCTCTGAAAATGTCTGTTAAATCCAGCTGGTCTAATGTGTCATTTAAGGTCGCTGTTTCCACATTGATTTTCTGTCTGGAGGATCTGTCCATTAGTGACAGCGGGGTGTTGAAGTCCCCTACTATGATAGTGTTACTGTTGATCTCTGTCTTTATGTCTGACAATATCTGTTTTATATATTTAGGGCTCCTATGTTAGGTGCATAGATGTTTACTAGAGTTATGTCCTCTTGTTGGATCGATCCCTTCATTACTATGAAGTGTCCTTTCTTTGTCCTTTGTTATATTCTTCAATTTAAAGTCCATTTTATCTGATATAAGTATCGCTTACTCCAGCTTTTTTCTCAGTACCATTTGCATGAAATATTTTACTCCATCCCTTTACTTTCAGCCTGTATGAGTCTTTGGATCTGAGGTGAGTCTCTTGTATACAGCATATACTGGGGTCTTGCTTTCTTATCCATTCAGCCACCCTATGTCTTTTTATTGGAGCATTTAATCCATTTACATTTAATGTGATTATTGATAGGTGTGTATTTATTGCCATTTTCTTATTTGTGTTCGTAGTCTTTCATAGGTTGTTTTTCTCTTCTACTTAAAGAAGCCCTTTTAGCATTTCCTGCAAAACTGGCTTGGTGGTAATGAATTCCCTTAACTTATTTTTTTTCTGCAAAGCTCCTTATCTCGCCTTTCGATTTTAAATGATAACCTTGCTGGATACAGCAATCTTAGTTGTAGGCCTTTATTTTTCATCACTTTGAAAACCTCCTGCCACTCTCTTCTGGCCTGCAAAGTTTCTGTAGAAAAGTCAGCTGATAATCTTATGGGGGTACCCTTGTAAGTAACTTGCTGCCTTTCCCTTGCTGCTTTAAGGATTCTGTCTTTGTCCTTAACCCTTGCCATTTTCACTATAATGTGTCTTGGAGTGGGCCTGTTTGGAATCATCCTGTTTGGAACTCTCTGCACTTCCTGGGCTTGTATTTCAATGTCCTTTGCCAGGTTAGGGGAAGTTTTCAGACATTATTACTTCAAATATATTCTCAATCCCTTGCTCCCTCTCTTCTCCTTCTGGTACTCCAATGACCCTTAGGTTATTGCGTCTGATGTTGTCCCCCAGCTCTCTTAAACTATTTTCCATGTTTTTCATTCTTTTTTCTTTTGTTGTACCGCATGGGTGATCTCTGCTATTTTGTCTTCTAAGTCACTGATTCGATTTTCTGCTTCATCCAGTCTGCTAGTGATTCCATCAAGTTTGTTATTTAATTCAGTAATTGTGTTCTTAAGTTCTAGCTGGTTGCTTTTCATGATTTCTCTATCCTTCTTTATATTTTCATTAATTTCCTTGAACATTCTAATAATCAGTGTTCTGAACTCTGTCTCCGATAGGTTGGTTACCTCTATTTCCTCTATTTCCACTGATTCAGGAAGTTTCTTCTGTTCTTTTATTTGTGTTATGTTTCTTTGTCTCCCCATTCTGGCTTACTCTTTGTGTTTGCTTCAATATAACAGATAGATCCCCCAGATTTCTCAGTCTTTTCTGGGTAAACTTATATGGTGTGTGTCCTTTATATTTGAATTACTCAGTCTCCCTATTCTCTTGTGCTTGTATCTGAGGTGTTCCTTGTGTCGTGCCCTCACTTGTTGAAGTTTTAGTTTTGATTACTTTTGGTTATTTGTCAGTAGGTGGGATTGACTCAGATTGATTAGCTGTGAGGATCAGCAGCTTCTGCAGTTTATGAGCTGCTGTGAGAGGATTGACCCCTCTGATGAAACTTGGACCCTATGGGTCTTAGTACCTGTAGTAACTTCTTTTTGGGTGTGACTCTTGTATGTCAAACCCAGAAATGCTCTGGTTTTATCTAAAGTTGGCCTCCGGGTATGATGATTCTTGTGTCTGTTTGTTTGGACCCACTGCTGCAGAGTGATTTTAGCGCATAACAGATCAACAAGAACAACCTCCGCAGCCACCAAAGGAAACCAAATGCTCGCACAATTAGAAACAACCAACCATCAAACTACTGTCAACTTGTACAGAAATATCAATCATACTAATGAAGAAACCAAACAGAAACAAAACAAAAACCACATACTCAATAATAACAGAAGAGGAAACAAAATAAAATACAATATCCTAAAATAAAAAATAGAATAAACATGAGAAACCTATTAGCTATACCTAAAAAATAAAAAATAAAAATAAACTAAAATAATAATAAAAAAAGTAAGAAAATTTAAAAAAAATAAAATTTGCAGAAAAAAGGAAAAGAGGAAAAGTATAGCAGTGAGAAGAATGAATAAAATAAGAGAGAAAGTGAGGGTGGGGAAAAAGAAAAAGAAAAGAAAGAAAAAGAAAAAGAAAAAAGGAAAAAAAAAATATATATATATATTTGTCTACACACCCATATATATGGACATATATTCACCTATATACACCTATATATATATGCCTATATTAAAAACTACAATATGATTATAATGAAATAGAAATAAAAACCAAAAAACAACCAAGATAAGCAGCCAATAAAGGAAAACAAAACAGAATAAACCAAACAAACCAAAAATACCCGTGCTGGTCTAGGCTAAAGTCCACCAAGCTCTCTTCAGATTGTCTGCTGTACAAAAATTCCTGTGCGTCTTGTGGGAACAGTAGGCCACCTGATGCCTAGCGTGATCCTGGCACTGCAGGTTTGCTGTACTTGAGTGTGGTTGTGACGTGTGATTGGTGGTTTTTACAAAGTCACTGCCTTTTTGCTTTTGCCTGTCCCAAGGCAGGCTGCACCCCAAAGGCTCAATGAGTGTCTCTGGGCACCCTTTGGGTTGACAGCCGTGGAGAATTAAAGAATTCCTCACTACCAAAAGCCTGCTGCTAAGAATCTGTTAATTAGTGCCTCAGCAGATGAACCTGCCCTGCCTCCCAAGCCTTGCCTAAAGGTGGGGGCGGGGTGGGTAGTCTCACTCTGCTGCCTTTACTGGGTGGAAATTCTCAACCCCCTGCAGATAAGGATATCTTCCTAGTCTGCCCCTATTGCTCCCTTCAGGAGTCAGTTTAAGACTGTCTTGGCGGGGGACAAAGTTTGTGGGAGTGGGTGAGTTATTGGGTTGTTTTTTTTTTTTTGCTTTCTGTTCAAGAGTAGAAAAAGGGAAAAAAAATAAAAAACATAAAAATAAACAAAGCCACAGTTCCAACACTGTTTCAAGCTAAGGCCTTTGCCTCTTATGCTCCAGCGGAGTTCCTGCTGCTCTCCCAAAGGGTCTGCCGGGATTTAGGGAATTGCGCGCACCCTACCGTGTGGCCAAGATCCCGCTCCGCGTCTCTCGGGGACCTGCGTCTCCACCCCGCACACTGCTTGTCCGAGCGAGTCCTCTTTTTCCCCTGCTCCCGGGTTCCAGGCTTCTGCCTCGGAGCCGGCGCGCCCACGCGGAAATCCTGCTGCTCTCCCAAACGGTCTGCCGGGATTTAGGGGACTGCGCGCACCGTGCCGCGTGGCTCCGATCCCCGCTCTGTCTCTCCGGGATCTGTGACTCTGGCCGGCGCGCTGCGTCTCCGCGGGCGAGTCCTGTGTTTCCCCTGCTCTCGGGTTTAAGGCCTCTGCCTTGAGCCGGCGCGCGCCCTCGCGCCGTTCTCCTGCTGCGCTCCTGGAGGGACTGCCGCCGGTTCAGGGGACTGCGCGCACCTTTCCACGCGGCTCCGATCCCCGCTCCGTCTCTCCGGGACCTGCGTCTCCGCCCAGCGCGCGCTGCTCCCGCGGGCGAGTCCTCTGTTTTCCCCTGCTCCCGGGTTTCAGGCTTCTGCGCTTCGCGGGACCCGGTGGGCACAGAGACTGATCCCTGAACCGGGAGGGTGCAGGACTGATCTTGCCCTGTCGCTGGGGGCTCTGCACCCTGCTTCCTGGGGAACGCGGGTGCAGCTCGCACCTCTGCACAGTCGTCTCTCTCTCTCCTCCCGCACTTCTGCCCGGCCTGAGCTTCTGCCTCAGACCGCAAACCAACGCGCTCTTGCTGAACTCTAGGTGGGCCGCGGGCTGCAGGGAGCGAGCCGGGGCAACACTCACCGTGACTCAGCAGCCGCGGGTGCGGGTTGCACCTCACGCGTCTCGCCGCCTTCTTCCCCTACTCGCCCGGCCTGCCCACCTTCCAGCAATCCTTGTGTGGAACTCTTAGTCGCTCTGTGTGATGAGTAGATGTCTCTTTGAAGCGTATTAGAAGTTCAAATTGTGGATATTTCCAGGGGAGATTTCATGGAGCCCTCCTCACAGCCGCCATCTTGCCCCTCTATCCTCTTTAGTTCAATTTTTAAAAATTAGTTTCAGGTGTACAAAGCACCATAATAGTTAGACATTTAAACCCCTCATAAAGTGATAACCCACCCCGCAAGCTACTATCCTCTGACAACTTATATAGCTGTTACAATTCCATTGACTATCTTCCCTATGTTGTACTCCACATCCCGTGACTACCTATATATTTAGTTATAGTTGACATTCAATACTACCAATTTGTATTTCTTTTTCTTTTCTTTTTTTTTATACATTTTTTTTTTGGCACCCACCTTTGGTATTTTTTGTTTGTTTTTTTTTGAGGGCAGTGTCACTGGCCCTCATATGTGGGATCCGAACCTCTAACATCTCCATATAATGATATGTACTTCTCACAGATATAGATGAGACTAATAGATTATGAGGCAATTAGCTTGGCCAAGGTCATATTTGTATAATAATAATAACAATAATAGTGCTGAAGATGATTATGATGATGATAAACTAATTGAAAGTTATAGAAACCAGTAAGAAGACTACATCATAAAGTCAAAGAGACAGTATTTTTGGATTTGTTATCATTTAACTACTCAATGAATATGTTTATAGAGCTTGCTGTATGTGCTGTGTGCTTTTCTAAGCACTTTACCAATATTACCTCACTTCAGATTCATAACAATCTTATTAGGTAGACACTAGTATATTACCAACTTTAAAGATGAGAAAATGGAGGCATAGAGAGATAAAGTAACTTGTTTAAGGTTATGCAACTAGTGATGGAGTCAAGATTTAACCCAGGCTGGCTAACCCTGGAATCTATGCTCTAAACCAATATGGACTGTCTCTCTCTAACAGGGTCTAATGAGCCGCTGAGGTCCTTTTTTTTTAGGAGAGAAATAGGAAGGCATGGGTAATCTGTGACAATAGAAAGAAACAGCTCATTCATTCATTCATTCATACATTCTTTTTTTTCCCATTTGTTTCCTAGGCTCAATTTGTTTGTTCTCAGGCTCAATTGCTATTCCAGATAGTTTATGAAATCAACTCAACTTTGTTATGTAACTGTTCCAATTTAGTGCTTAGATGATGAATCTGTCCATCAACTCTGCAGCCAATTCATGGCTTCATTGGTATTATTGAAATGATTTTCCTTCATTATATAAAGGGCAAGAGCAATATTTCTGTTTATAAATTTACCATTCAATGAACAAGACAAAAAGACCATGTTTACACCTGTATTCATTTTTATCCACCAGAGAATGTCCTGAAAGATCACCTACTTAACATCTCAATTGTTCTGTTATCTAATCAAGGCTAGGACAATCACACGAGTCATATGCTATTTTGCCACAAAATTGTGTCAATGAAAATTGCTTCCATTGACACAAATATCCAACTTGCTATAGACTATAGAACCTCCTAGGTTTCCTCTGGTTTGATGTTTATTTCTGGTTGATTATTTATCTGTAGATAAATGTAGAGCACAATGAAGTTCCTAATGGTATAACGTTTTGAATAAGTCTCAAGTTCCTAATCAAGATACTTGTTCTTTTTGAAGACATCTTGAAATAAAGGGGAAGCTGTAGGAACAAACTATGGAGATCCACGGTTTCCTGAGACCCTCAAACCAGGAAAGCAGGAGAGGACACCTCTAGCCACAGGCTGCACAAAGGTGATCCAGAAGTTAAGTTTACTGTTGTCAGATAGATGGTCTTGGAGAGAGTCTCTCCTAGACTGTTCATTTTCTGTGAATATATATGAGTTTGACATGAACTGTTTGTGATTGCAAGGTCAGTCTCTATCCAGTCTCTATCATTCTAAGCAGATATGCTGCACATTGTCATTTTTCTGGTAGCAAGGGCCCTATTTCATCTCAGATACAGGAGGAAATTGTTCTCTGTGTACTTCATTACAAAGTAAATAAAAACCTAAGGTGACAACGTGACAATTTTCTGGACAAAAGAATTGGCTATTTTGTGGTTCAGTAGAATGTATGTTATTTATATCCAGAACTGTTTATTAACAACTTTACCTACCAGAATAAAAGCTTATTTGGTAATTAGTATTCAGGATTTTGATGTTTGGCTAAATTCTGAGGTTTCTAACCCTGAGTTAGATACTATGAAAACCTTGGCATCCCTTGTATCTTTTTATTTTATTTTCTCTTCTTTTCAACTTTCTTTGTGTTCTTTTCGCTATCATTTCTCTCTTACTTTTCTCTACATTTTTTAAATTAAAACATGCTTCCTTATGTTCTGAAAATCTCCTTGAGTCAGATCTCAGCTTATATGAGTTTCCCAGGGAAACCTTTCCTAACACCCAGATTAGATTAGGTAGCCTATTAAAAGTATTCACAGCTTGGGCCAGCCAAGTGGCACGTTGGTTAGGAGCTGGTTTGGGACGCCAGCTCTGAGCAGCGGGGCCCTGGTTGGTTTCCCACATATGAGGGCCAGTGACACTGCCCTCTATAGCTAAGGTGGTGAACAACAGCTCACCTGGAGCTGGGCTGCTGTGAGTTGCTGCAGTGGGCTGCCATAAGCTACAGTGAGTGGCCGGCAGCCAGCCTGAGCAGCTGGCAGCCAGTGTGAGCAGCCAAGAGCTGCCGTGAGCAGCTGTCCAGAGGCCAGCAACCGATCTGCCTCACCTGGGAAGAGTGCAATGATAATACCAACATGGGCCAGTGAAGCAATATCCTCCACAACTAGACTGAAGAACAAAAGGACAGCAACTTGTCTGTTCCCCTTCCCTGATTTCCCAACGCTGTTCCCCTCCCCCAATTCCCCAATAAAATCTTAAAAAAAAAAGTATTCACAGCTCATACAATCAACCAATTCATTCAGTAGTTAATGGTATGAATGTAATCATGTTTATATTTTATTATTTTTATTTTCTAAAGATTTTATTGGGGAATTAGGGGAGGGGACCAGCCAAGTTGTTGTTCTTCAGTCTTCATTGTGGAGGGCGCCAGTCACCATCTGGCTTCCCTTTGGCAGCTCGTGGCCTCTAAGCTCAAGGTGCTGTGTTACAATCTTAGTTGTGGGTGGGCGTAGCCAACATCACATGCGGGAGTCGAACTAGCAGCCTTGTTAAGAGCGCAGGCTGTATCCTCTGAGCCATCCGGGCAGCAGCTCAGCTCAAGGTGCCAAGTTCAGTCTCATAGTTGCAGGTGGGTGTAGCTCACCATCGAACAGGCAATCTTGTTGTTACACCAGCTGAGCCATCCTGCCACCTGTTGGCAGCTCAGCGACAGCTCAGCTCAGGCACAGCATCATTGGCCCATGTGGCAATCGAATCAGCAGACCTGTTGCTCAGAGCTCACGCTCTAAGCCAACTCTTAACCAACTGAGCCACTCGGCCTGCCCTCATGTTCATATTTTTAATGTTCGTCCTCCTTTCTACCATTAGACTTGATGAGGGCAGGGACTTTTTTTTTTTTGCTAAATTACAGGTTGGTACATAGTGGTAGGTATCAACAGTTAGCTTCCACCTTTTGGAAGGTGGTTTTTTGTGTTTATTTTTTTTAAATATTAAACCTGGAAGGGACTGTCGATGGTTATCTAGTACAATTCTCTACCCTTTCCTTTTAATTTAAATATAAGATAATTAAGGTCCAGATAGGTGAAATGACTTATCCATATTACATAGAACACAGGTGACAGAGCTAGGACCCTGAACCTAAATTTCCTTACCCTGTATTACATTGGTTTTTCCTCCTTACTTCCTTTTTTTGTCAATCCAAGTATCTAAAAGGTAAGGAAGAAATCTGTCCAACATGAAGGGAATATTTCTCTTGTACTTAGTTTTGTCCAAGTTATCTTAAGTTTTCATAGCCTTATTTGGGGATAATTTAAAATATGTTTTTGAAGTATAGGAAACAGTTAAGAGACAACAATATTCATAATTCAACATTAGTGAGCCAGGTACACATAAAGACATCAACCTTGAAGGTACAACTTTCCTTAGGGGCACACCGTTTTGATGGAAAGGAGAGAAAAGGAGGACAAGAACAGTGCCTTGGGATGCTAGAATAATCTGATATGAAATTCATAATCCCACAGTCTCTGAGTTTGATCTGGCCATCAGGAAAGTAGTCTTTTCTGCCCTTACCAACATATAAGCCTTCGTAAGAAAATGTATCTTTCTCAGACAGAGAGAAGTGCTTCACCCAGAAGAAGAATTAGGAATTTAAAAAACCCATCCTGAGCAGGAAGAATTATGAGAGACAGTAAGATCATAGGTATTCCACAGAGGCTATTAGCCTCTGCTATTAAAATAGTTCTCCTTACTTTTATATGGAAATGAGACGTTAGCATAAGAGTGTTTGTATGAGATCGTGATGTCTTAATAGTACATTACTTGCAAGAACCAGGGGGAATCATTTTATTCAGCCCTAGTTTTTGCTTTAATAGACTGCTGTATTTTTTAAAAGTGGTTTAGAAATGATATAAAGAGTAAGTAGAGAGCCGGCCGAGTGGCACATTGGTTAAGAGCTGGTTTTGGGATGCCAGCGGCCCCAGTTCAGATCCCACATATGAGCGCCCTCTACAGCTAACGACAGCTCCACCTGAAGCTGGGCTGTGTGAGCCCTGGCGATGGTGTAGGCTGCAGCCCCTGCTGCAGTGGGCTGCCATAGGCTACAGTGAGTGGCTGGCAGCGTGAGCTGCCAATAGCCACAGTGAGCGACCATCCAGAGGCCTGCGACCGATCTGCCTCATCCGGGAAGAGCACGATGACGATACCAACATGGGCCAGTGAAGCAACGTCCTCCGCAACTAGACTGAAGAACAAAAGGACAGCAACTTGTCTGTTCCCCTTCCCTGATTCCCCAACGCTGTTCCCCTCCCCAATTCTCCAATAAAATCTTTAAAAAAAAAGAGTAAGTAGAGAAGAGCAATATAATAATGGAAGAGTTATAAATAGGTTTAAAATATTTTGATTACTTATATGAAAGAGTTAAAGGCTAAAGAGTGAATTAAGAAACATTTAAATAGAACTTTGATCAGCTGTTCTCTCTCCATGTAACACAAATTAGACAATTAGTTTGTTACATAAATGGAGAGCTAGTTATATGGTATATAAAGATATCTTCTTGATATGATTTTAAAGACATTGTGAATAGCTACTTGAATTCAATGTTTTAGAGACTGCCGTTTTTTGAAAGGGTCAGGCTGGATATATGACCAATAGGCAACCCTTGAAACTTGGGGGATTTTTATTTCTTGTTTTATTAGTAACCATGGCTAAAATATATATTTTTTGGGGGGGAACTATGTAGAACACAATTCTTGAAAACAAGAAAAACATTGGTTTATTATTTAGCTTATAGAGAGCTACTGAGAGTTTAAGGAAATAGAACCAATCATTTACTTAATGAAAGTAGTAAGCAAAAAAGAAGCTCTTCTCCTCCAAGCAATCTAAAAACACCCCAAAAGTCATTTTAGTTTTGTAGATTTCTTTCAAAATAACAATGTTGGGTTGGACTGAATCAGCCAAGGAAAATTTGATTTATTTTCCTTCTTCCTTGGTTATGCTTTGCAATATTCTTTAGAAGATATCTAATCAAATATTAGAAAGATTTTTTAGAAGCCGTTAGTTGCCACCTTTTATACTGACCTATATTCTAAGACAAAATCCAACACTATTTAAAGGAATAACAACATAATGCAGTAATCAACAATGTAAAAAATCACAATGACTAGCATCCAAGTAAAAATAATTAGGCACATAAAAAGGGAGAAAAATATGACCCACAGAAGAGAAATGAATCAATAGAAACAGATTCAGAAATGACAGAAATGGTAGAACTATCAGAAAATAATAAAAATCTCACCAAGGCATTAACAATTAAATTGCTGAAAACTAGTGATGAGGAGAAAAATGTTAAGGCAGTCACATAAAAAGGATTTATTGCATATAGAATGAGAGCAAATGACTTCTCATCAGAAACTAGGCAACCTAGAAGACAATGTAGAAATATAAAAATTTCAAACAAACCAACAAGCAAGCAAACAAACAAGTTTCTCAACACACAACTCACTGTCACGTAGAACTCTCTACTTAGTGAAAATATATTTCACAATTTAAGGTGAAATGAAAACTTTTTTTTAGACAAACAAAAACTTAGAAATTTAATCTAATGCAGACCTACACTACAAGAAAGTTAAAGTACTTCAGGCAAAAGGGAAATGATACGAGATAGAAATTTGGATGTACATAAAGGAATAAAGAGCCATAGAAATGGTAAACATGTATGTAAATATATGCCTTACCCCTCAAATTTTAACTCTCTTTACAAGACTGTTGAAAGAGAAAATAATAAGTGTGTTATGAGGATAATAAAAAATGTAGAGATATATTATATGACAATAGCAGAAAGGACAGGATAAAGGAAATGAAAGTTTCTTTTACTATATGAAGGGAGTAAAAAATTAGTATACTGTAATCAGTTAAAAATGTATATTACAAAACCTTGTGGTAACCACTAAAAGAAAATAAAAATAAACCACTAAGACAAATCATACAAGCCAATTCTTTGTAATAAATCTATTGATCTTTCTCTCTCTCTCTCTCTCTCTCTCTCTCTCTCTCTCTCTCTCTCTCTCTCTCTCTCCCTCACCTTTCTATCACTGATTCTGTTTCCCTGACTGAACCCTGACTAATATATGAGTAAATACCTATGATGCCAAAATAACAGAAAAGTGGATTTCTAATGTGCTTTTAAGGCATAGTGGAATGTGAATTGTTTTGTTATTGAATTATACAGCAAAGCATTATATTTATTAGGCAATGACACTAGCTGTGCTGAGAAGATACAATATATTTCATCATTATTATCAGTCTAAACACTCATAAAAAATCAGTGGTCAGAAACATCAGACCCTTTAAAATGGAATATCTTTTCACAGCAGAATTTTTCTTTCCAACAACAAAAAATGGCAATGAAGCTACAATCAAAGCAAATATTCAATGGGCCGGCTGAGTGTCTATTTAGGTCCTCTGTCCATTTTTTTTATTGGATACTTTGTTTTTTTTGTTGTTGAGGTGTATGAGTTCCTGGCATATGGAGCTATTTGAAATTCCCCCCGAGTAGAAAAAGAGATAGCTAATTAGCAATGCAGAGGATAGTGAAAAGTGGTACCAAAATAGAACAGGGACCACCAGTATGACTTCAGTCTGTGCTGGGATTGGTCTCATAGAATAAGACTGACTTTCCCAGAGCAACATAGAAGGAGGCAGTTAATGGGTCACTTAGGAAAGAGATCTCTCGTGAATAAATAAGCTTTCTGAGGTTATTTTTCTACCTCAGGGCTTAAGGCAAAATGAAGCCCTAAGGTTCATGCAACATTTTTTAATTACTTTTTTTAAAATTGGGGATTTGGGGGAGGGGAACAGTGTTGGGGAATTGGGGAGGAGGACCAGCCAAGTTGTTGTTCTTCAGTCTTAGTTGTGGAGGGTGCCAGTCACCATCTGGCTTCCTGTCAGCAGTTCGTGGCCTCTAAGCTCAAGGTGCTGTGTTACAATCTTAGTTGTGGGTGGGTATAGCCACCATCCCATGTGGGAGTTGAACCAGTAGCCTTGTTGTTAAGAGTGCTTGCTCTATCCACTGAGCAATCCGGGCGGCAGCTCAGCTAAAGGTGTTGAGTTCAATCTTAGTTGCGGGTGGGCATAGCCCACCATTTAACAGGCAATCTTGTTGTTACACCAGCTGAGCCATCCTGCCACCTGTTGGCAGCTCAGCAACAGCTCAGCTCAGTGAATATATAAATGGCAAATAAACATATGAAAAGATGCTCTGCATCACTAATTATCAGAGAAATGCAAATAAAAACCACAATGGGATACTACCTCACATCAGTTCGAAATGGCCTCTTTAAAATTTATTTTCAGTTGTTGACATTGGGTTTGTTTTGTTTTTTTAAGATTTTATTGGGGAATTGGCAGAGGGGAAGAGCGTTGGGGAATCAGGGAAGGGGAACAGACAAGTTGCTGTCTTCTTGCTCTTCAGTCCAGTTGCGGAGGATGTTGCTTCACTGTTGGTATCGTCATTACACTCTTCCCGGATGAGGCAGATTGGTCGCCGGCCTCTGGATGTCGCTCACCGTGGCCATTGGGCCATTGGCAGCTCATGCTTGGCTGCCAGCCGCTCACGCTGGCTGCGGGCCACCTACTGCAGCCTACGGCAGCCCACTGCAGCCCACTGCAGCAGGGGCTGCAGCCTACACCATCACCGGGGCTCGCACGGCCCAGCTCCAGGTGGAGCTGTTGCTAGCTGTAGAGGGCAGTGTCACTGGCCCTCATGGGAGATCCGAACCGGGGCTGCTGGCATCCCAAAACCAGCGCTTAACCAATGCGCCACTCGGCCGGCCCTGGGTTTTTGTTTTTGAGCCATGCATCCTGCTAGGCCTTGAAGATCTAACCTCAGAATCACTTGATTTGGCTTAAGGCCTTAAGAGCAAAAATCAGTTTCAGTTCTCTGCTTATTTCATTGAGCTACTACTTTAATGAGTTTTTAGCTTGAACGTTTTTTATTTTCTTGTCATTTCTTTCTTTTCTTTTTTTTTTCGAGGGCAGTGTCATTGGCCCTCATATGTGGGACTGAACCGGGGCCTCTGGCTTCCCAAGCCAGTGCTTAACCACCGCGCCACTCGGCCTGCCTGCCATTTCTTCATATGTTTAATAAGATGGTAACTTTTGTCCAACATTTTTAGTTTACAGTGAAAGATTGGTTTAGATAGTAGTGCTATATTGTCAGAAATGAAAGTCTCCCTCTTCTTCTCTTGAATAAACATTTGTTTTAAGGCTCAAATCTTATTGCCTGAAATTATGTTAAGGCCTAAAAATTTCTTTTAGAATCACAAACGTAGGGGATCAATGTGTAATTTTTGTGTTTAAGAATTGCTTCAATTTACTAGATTTTTGAATGTATTTGTTAGGAACAAGCAGTGGTAAATATGCACATGCTTTATTCATGTGTATGCTGACATCTATATTTCTAATTTCTAGCATATGTCAAACTTGTATTCCTTATGTCTGTGACCATTAGTTCTGTGATTGTACTCCAAAGCCAATGTAAAGTTACCACTGAAACTGCAAAGGTCCATAATTACAATGAGGAATGGGTCTATAACATTCCACTTTTGTTTTATTGCATTTAAAAACTAACTCATCCAGAGGAAGGTGACCAGGATTATAAGTGAATTGGATGCAATATTATTTGATTCATTTAAAAAGAAACAGAAATATTTTGCTCACAAAATGCTGACATTGGATTGACATGAAAGGTGTCTTTAAATATTTGAAAATTTTGCATCTATTGGATTGTCAGAAAAGTCATGACGTATTTTTTTCTATGTTTTTCATTGCAAAAATGCACCATGACTTTTCCGACATCTGAATAGAAGATGGATTCGAGAAATTCTGTATAACTTCAAAAGGAAGAGCTGGGACCAATGGTCCCAAAGCAGATTTTTTCTCCATAGATAAAAGAACATTATAATTATTGATGTCCAACAATAGAATAAATTGCTTCAGGAGCTGGATTATTTTCTATCAGTGAAATTGTGCATGGAGAATGTGGATGACCACTGGCAGAGAATTTTACAGAAGGAGTTTCTACTCTCTAAGAATCAATAATTCAGTGCAATTCTCCATGATACTTGTTACTACGAATTTCTGAACTACAAATTTGTCTCTTAATATGTTCCATTGTATTACTGTTTATTTTGACTTTTTCTCTCAGATTTTAAGTAATTTGTGATTAGGAACCTTACTTTATGTTTTTCTGTTTCTTCACCAAACACAGTACTCTACCAATAGCAGATACTATTTTGAATATAGTTGTTGATGTTTGTTTTGAAATCTATTGCAATTATGTTATAGCTGAAATTATGTAAACACTTTTCAGAAGGTATGTTAAACATGCTGGAGTGAATGATAACCACACAGAAAACATAAATTTTCAGAGAATGAGAGTAGGTCCCTTTAGAAAGAGAAACAATTGGAGAGTCAATTTGATGAGAGAAAATGATCTTGGGTTAACACTGAAATCCCAACTTGTCAAATGAAATGCCACATTTATCCGTCCGTCCATCCATCCATCCATCCATCCATCCATCCATCATCCATCCATCCATCCATCATTCCATCCATCTATCCATCATTCCATCCATCCATCATTCCAACCATCCAACAACTCAAATATCCCACTATTGACCAAATAATGTTTATGGAGTTTCTTCTACCACTCGGCATGTTGATGAACAGATATATATCCTGTTATTAAGGTATTTTTGTGGGGTCCCTGGAAACTTCTGTATGTCCAATGGCTAAAAAACAAGCTACATTTTTCTTTTTAAAAAATTTCAGTAGCTGTATAAATTTCTGAGTACTCCAGCCTACTAACTTAAAACTTAGATCAGCTTTCACAAATTTTAGGATTAATTTTGGATGAAGAATTAGAAATCTGATTAGGTTTGTGATTTGCTTCATATGTGACAGTCTATTTGGATTATTTATAAGGTGGCCTAATATGAATCTCCTTTGATAAACTTCTAAACCATCATGGAGATGCCCACATTGTCCATAGACTAGTTCTCGATCCCAGAAAGATCTCAGAATACCTGGTACAGGGAGAAAGGTCAGCCTCCAAACTCTCTAGCATTTTGAAGTCTCTGTGGGCTAGTAGAAGTAACAATTTATTGCCATATAATACTTAGAACTCTGTTTTCCTTTCATCCCCAAACTCTGTTGAAATTCTTCTTACATGTCTCACTTGAAGTGGCCCCTTGATGTCAGAGGAGAACCCATGGTGAAATTTTAAACAGTCAGTAATAACAAGGGTAGTTGGTGAGAGATGAAGTGAGATTAAGACTGGTGGATTTAGAGCCTTTGTGAAATCTAGTTAAGTGCCAGTGTGCTTATGTTTGACCCAATGAAAAGAGGTGATAGTCAATTTTCAATATTTGTACATTCTTTTAAATAGCTAATGTGATGGCTTTGTATTGGCTAGATTGAGCTACATCCGCCAGAATTCCTTTCTCTATATGCTTCAACTAGGATGGGTTACAAGAGGGATTCTTTTGCAATATTTCAATGGAAGAAGCGAAGCAGCAGCCCCATTTGTAGCTCACACATGTTGCCATTTCTCTGCTGGCTTATCTCATTGATGTGAGGCAGTGGCCAGGACTGCAACTGCCACACCTCCTTTAGTTTCTCTGACTTGAGGGCCAGGTGTGTGTTTAACTCTGTGGTGAAGGGCCCTGGCTTCTGCAGTACATTCACACCTCAAGGTCAGAGGCAATGAGCACTGACACCGGTTTTAATGTCATTACAGCTTTAGTTCTTGCTGTGGGTTCCAGTTTATTTTTATTGCCCCTCCCCCCCGCCCCCCATTTTACATCCATCTTTTCTTCCTGACTTCCTGTCCTGTGGACTTAAAACTACAGGATCAGATGCAAAGGCAACAAACAGACTTACTGAGACTGCTGAATCAGCTTCCATGATTATGTGAGGTCAAGTCACTGTCATTATCTCCTAGTAGTTCTGCTTCTCTAATGAAACGCTGCCTGATACAGCCAGTAATTCCAATTTCTTATTTTCCCTCTTCTTTCAGGCAAAGTTGGAACCCAAATGACTGAAACCATGGGGGTAGGAAATCATTCGATGGTGTCTGAGATTGTATTTATGGGACTCACCAGTTCTTTGGAGGTGCAATTAGTCCTGTTTCTAGTTTTCTCAGTGTTCTATGTAACGGGTATTTTAGGAAACCTCATTGTGCTCACAGTGATCTCTGACTCCCATCTCCATTCCCCTATGTACTTCCTGCTGGCCAACCTCTCCTTTATTGACATATAGACTCCCCCCATTGCAGCTCCCAAAATGATTTGTGAACTTTTAAAGGAGAGGAAAGTCATCTCTTTCCAAGGCTGCATTGCTCAGATGTTCTTCATTCACGTTATTGGAGGAACTGAGATGGTTCTGCTCATCATCTTGGCCTTTGACTGTTATGCTGCTATATGTAGGCCTCTTCACTACCTGACCACTGTGAATTTCAGAACTTGTACTTTACTCTTGGTGGCTGCCTGGACCATTGGAATCATCTACTCATTGATCCAACTTGTATTTGTTATAGACTTACCCTTTTGTGGCCCTATGGAAGTGGACCGCTTTTACTGTGACCTTCCTCGATTTATTGGGCTTGCCTGCACAGACACTTACGGTTTGGAGCTCATGGTCACTGGAAATAGCGGTTTTATCTCCCTGGTGACTTTTTACATTTTGGTTGTCTCTTATATATTCATTTTGGTCACTGTTCGGCAACGTTCTTCGGGTGGCTTATCCAAAGCCCTTTCTACACTGTCAGCTCACATCACAGTGGTGATCTTATTTATTATTTATTTATTTATTTATTTATTTATTTATTTTTTAAGATTTTATTGGGGAATTGGGGGAGGGGAACAGCATTGGGGACTCGGGGAAGGGAACAGACAAGTTGCTGTCTTTTTGTTCAGTCTAGTTGCAGAGGGCTTTGCTTCACTGGCCCATGTTGGTATCGTCATTGCGCTCTTCCCGGATGAGGCAGATCGGTCGCCGGCCTCTGAATGGTCGCCCACTGCGGCTATTGGCAGCTCACGCTGGCTGCCGGCCACTCACTGTAGCCTATGGCAGCCCACTGCAGCAGGGGCTGCAGCCTGCACCATTGCCGGGGCTCACACAGCCCAGCTCCAGGTGGAGCTGTTGTTAGCTGTAGAGGGCAGTGTCACTGGCTCTTATATGTGGGATCCGAACCGGGGCTGCTGTCATCCCCAAACCAGTTCCTAACCAATGCGCCACTCGGCCGGCCCTGATGTTATTTTTTTGGTCCATGCATTTTTATGTACTCATGGCCATTTCCCACAGTGCCAGTGGATAAATTCCTTGCCATTTTTGATGTAATTATCACCCCATTTCCGAACCTGGTCATCTACACTTTTAGGCACAAAGAGATGAGGGTGGCAATGAGGAGAATATTCAGTCAGATGTTGAGCTTCAGGAAGCTGTTTTAAGTGATTTTGATATCAAGAAGGACAAGCATCTCTTAACATTTCCTGCCCATGTTACAGACACGAATCCAAGGAAACTGCACCAGGGATGCTTCAGCTACTAATTTAATTAGTAATGTCCAGAATTTTCTTAATGTGTTTTCTGCCATAACCAAGGAGGATATATTATTGTTTCTTATGCAATGTGATAGAATAAAAAAGTATTAATATTGGATTGTTTCCACATATTCTTGCCCCTCCTGGATAAAGAGAACTCTGGACTGGCCTTTTTTTTTTTTTTTTTTTAAAGATTTTATTGGGGAATCGGGGAAGGGGAACAGACAAGTTGCTGTCCCCCGTTCCTCAGTCTAGCTGTGGAGGACGCTACTTCACTGTTGGTATCGTCATTGCGCGCTCCCCCCGGATGAGGCAGACCGGCCGCCGGCCCCTGGACGGTCGCCCACCGCGTCTATTGGCAGCTCGCGCTGGCCGCCAGCCATTCACGCTGGCTGCCGGCCACTCACTGCATCCCACGGCAGCCCACTGCAGCAGGGGCTGCAGCCTACTCCATCATGGGGCTCGCACAGCCTAGCTCCAGGTGGAGCTGTTGTTAGCTGTAGAGGGCAGTGTCACTGGCCCCCACACGTGGGATCCGAACCGGGGCCGCTGGCATCCCCAAACCAGCTCTCAACCAATGCACCACTCCGCCGGCCCTGGACTGGCCTTTTATATCTCTTTTCCTACTCTGTTCAGAGAAGGATCCTCCCTTGTCAGATTGATTTTTGGGATTTGTGATGCAGCATGTGAAGAAAAGTGCTGTGTAAACATGACAACATTTGCAGTTATTAGGGATAGGTTTTTTTTTTTGTTTTTGAGGTCTGTAGTGAGATGTGTGGGAATAGCTGTAGTGTGTGAAGAAAAGATAAGAGATAAAAAGGGGATTTTAAAGAGATGTTGTCCTTCTCTTACCCTCCAATATATTGCCCTTCAATAAATGAAAGCAAAGAATTAAAGTTATTTTAAGTTACTTTTGATTATTTTAAAATCACAACAATAGCCTGAAATTGGATCACTAGGTTATGGATTCTTAAGCATTTCAGCTAGTGCATGTGGTAACAATGAATTAAGCTTTATAATTATTCCAGTTATTTCTAAAGCTGTGTTGCTGTACTGTCAGGGGATTTGAACAATGGGGCCCAGGTAACGGACAAAGACAATGACCTATTTAATATTTCTGTTCTAGCTAGTGCTAATTCTTGCCTGAATTATTGAAACCAGTATGATTCCTCAATTAGGTAAACTCTTTTTTTTTCAGTGACATGATTATAAGTGTAGGCTCTTGAGCCAGACTGCCTAAGTTGAAATCTCTCTCAGCTATGTTTGTGTTCTTAAAACACAAATTGCTCAAGGTCTTTATACTTTAATTGTGTCATCTGTAAGATGGAAATGAGTTGAACCATTGAAATTTGTGATATTTGACTGTTTTTGACTTATAATACGCTCAGGTCCTTATGGCTAAAGGTACTTCCTTATATGGTGTAAGGATTGAATGAATGAATATTTGTAAAGTGCTTAAACCCAGTCTTGGTCTATAGTGTTATATAAGTACCTGTTCAATAAAATGAAATAAAACATTAAAACCACTCCTCACTGTCTACAGATTATTTCCTTCCTTCCTAATTTCATTGATCAGACCTTGATTGATAACTTGCTCTTTTCCTAACAAACTAGAATATTTTAAGTGATGAAATTCCTCAAATATAGACTTCAAAATGCCACAGTTTACTTTCTACATGCTCTGTCTCTTATTTTCAAATTGTCTTTTTATATGCTATGCAGTAGTCTATCAAGGTTGTTTTGGTTATCTTTGGTGCTTTCTAATGTGCTGAAAGATGTTACCAAGCTGACTGGGTTATAAAAATTTATATAAATAAAAACTTCATTAATCAGAAAAGGTATTGAATGCTCATTATGCTCTCAAACCTATGCCAGAAAATCGTGTTGGAAAAACTGTAGAAAATTGTTAGAACTATACAACTCAATAATTGTAAGAAGGGACAATGGATCTCTGAGGTGAAACATCACTGCAGGTAAGTAAGGAGTGTGGTAAGGTGGGTAGACTCAACAAAAGCGTTTGAGCAGAGGAGATTTGTGAATTTGGGAATGCTATGGATTGGGGTTAAATCCCATGCTGATCAGTCTTCTGAGGTAAGTCCAGGCCCTGGAAAGGAGAGAAGCTCATGGAAATCCCTGGAGGCTAAGGGCAGGCTGAGGGCAGGCTGATACCACATGACAGGGGTTGGGGACCTACTCTACTTTATCGCCCCACAGTGTCCCTAAAACCTGAAAAGATTTATCCCTGTCAGCTCCGTTGATCTCTTCTCGTTCTTCTTAGACATTTTGGACTTTCTTTTATTTGAATATACCAAGTCCTTGGTCTGAGACCTGTGCACTAGCCTTTCCCTCCACATGCAGAATGTTTTGTCTGGATATATTTAGGGCTGGCTCCACCTTATCATTCAGGTTTCATTTTTAGGTTGTTTTAACTTCAGGAAAGACTTCCTAACTAAAGAAGTTCTCTCTTGTTTTTTTGCTCCAGTCTTTCTCTATCATATGCTTTGTTTAATTCCTTCATAATTTTATCTCTATTTAAAAGATTGTTTTTTTTTCTCCACAGGAAAAAAATATCCATAAGGCAAAAACCATGATTTTTTTGCTTTTTACTTAGAGGAATGGCTGACCTACAGTAGGGAGTCACTAATTATTTGTTTTTGTGCAAAGAGTAATAGTAAATAAAAACTGAGAGGGGAAAATAAACAACTCTTGCCTTCCAAATCACAAGGAATGGGAACATCTAGTATATTTAGCACAAATGTTAACCTTATTCAGGATAACAAACTGGTGGAATCTAAAGTATATTTGTAGGTTAAATATAGGTAAGCCCAATGAAAAAAAGTCACTGAAAATAATTTCACTGAAATGTAACTAACTGTCATAATTTTGTTATATTTCTTTTACAATTTTCCTTTACACATTTAAAAATTGTACAAAATATGATCACATTGTTCTACAATCTATTCAACAATATGATATGTAAATCATGTAACAATATGAAATTGATGATTTAACAATATGATATGTAAGTTTTTCCATGTGACAAATCTACCACTAGCGTGTAGTTCTTGGTGGTTATGTGGTAATCTATTATATGGATATAATCATATAACTTTAGTCATATCTTCATTGCTGACATTTAAGTTATTTTTAATTTTCAATTAAGTTAGTTATAAACAGCTCTGCTATGAAAGGTCTTGACATACTTCCTTATATGTACATGGCTTTGATTACTTTTTAATGGCACTTAATATAAACGTAATTGCTGTGCCAAAATGTATTTGTAAGACTTGATTACTTTTGCAAAAGTGCCCTCTAAAATGGTTGAGTCAATTTAAAATTCCATCACCAACAGTGAATTAGATAGAGCACTAGTTGTCCACTTTTGCAAAAAATGGGTATATAATTAATTTGAAAAAGAGAAAAGAGAAGGGCTGGCTGAATGGCTCAGTTGGTTAAGAACACGAGCTCTGACCAACAGGGTTGCCGGTTTGACTCCTGCCTGGGATGGTGGGCTGCCCGCCCCACAACTAAGATTGAACACAGCACGTTGAGCTGAGCGGCCATGAGCTACCAACAAGCGGCCAGAAGGTGAATGGACTTGGAGCCGAGCTAGCTGCACCTCCAAAACTAAGAGTGAAGGACATCTTTAAACAGTTTTGTTGAGGTATAATTTATATACAAAGAACTGCACATATTTAATGTGCATAATTTTATGAGATTGTATATATGCAAACATCCATGATACCATCAAAAAGTCATACATATATGCAACACCTCCCAAAGTTTCCTTGCATCCCTTAGTTTAACTTTTCCTTCCTTCCTTCCTTCCTTCCTTCCTTCCTTCCTTCCTTCCTCTTTCTTTCTTTCTTTCTTTCTTTCTTTCTTTCTTTCTTTCTTTCTTTCTTTCTTTCTTTCTTTCTCTTCCTTCCTTTCCTTCCTTCCTTCCTTCTTTCCTTCCTTCCTTCTTTCCTTCCTTCCCTCCCTCCTTCCCTCCCTCCCTCCCTCTTTCTTTCTTTCTTTCTTTCTTTCTTTCTTTCTTTCTTTCTTTCTTTCTTTCTTTCTTTCTTTCTTTCTTTCTCTCTCCCTTCCTTTCTTTCCTTCCTTCTTTCCTTCCTTCCTTCCTTCCTTCCTTCCTTCCTTCCTTCCTTCCTTCCTTCCTCCCTCCCTCCCTCCCTCCCTCCCTCCCTCCCTCCCTCTTTCTTTCCTTTCTTTCTTTCTTTCTTTCTTTCTTTCTTTCTTTCTTTCTTTCTTTCTTTCTTTCTTTCTTTCTTTCGTTCTTTCTTTCTTTCTTTCTTTCTTTCTTTCTTTCTTTCTTTCTTTCTTTCAACACTTAACATGAGATCTACCCTTTTAACAAAATTTGAAGTGCACAATACTGTATTGTTGGCTATGTTGCATTGCAGATCTCTAGAACTTATCCATCTAGCATAACTGAAATTTTATATGGAAAACAACTCCCTATTTCCTGGTCCCTGGCAACCACTAGTGTATTCTCTGATTTTATAAGTTTAACTATTTTAGAAACCTCATATAAGTAAAACCATGTAGTACTGGTCATTCTATGAATGGCTGTTTCACTTAGCATAATGTCTTCCAGGTTCATTCATGTTGTCACAAATGGCAGGATTTCATTCTATTTTAAGGCTGAATAATATTCCAATGAAAGTAAATACCATATTTTCTTTATTCATCATCTGTCTGTGTACACTTGGGTTGTTTCCATATCTTGGGTATTATGAAATAATGCTGTAATGAACATGGGAGTACAGGTCTCTTTTCGAGATACTAATATGGGAGTTCTATTCTTAATTTTTTGAGGCACCACCATACTGTTTTCCATAATGGCTATATCAATTTATATTTCTGTGAATAGTGTATAAGTGCTCCAATTTCTCCATATGCTCACCAACATATTATTATTATTTTTGAATAATAGCTATCCTAACAGTTATGAGGTTGTATCTCATTGTAGTTTTTATTTTTTTAATATATTTTTTAAGTTTTTATTGGGGAATTGGGGGAGGGGAACAATGTTGGGGAATTGGGGTGGAGGACCAGCCACGTTGTTGTTCTTTATCTTTGTTGTGGAGGGCTCCAGTTGCCATCTGTCTTCCTGATGGCAGCTCTTGGCCTCTAAGCTCAAGATGCTGTGTTCAGTCTTTGTTATGGGTGGGCATAGCCACCATTCCATGTGGGAGTCGAACCAGCAGCCTTGTTGTTAAGAGCATACGCTCTATCCACTGAACCATCCGGGCGGCAGCTCAGCTCAAGTTGCTGAGTTCAGTCTTACTTGTGGGTGGGAATAGCCACCATCCCATGTGGGAGTCGAACCAGCAGCCTTGTTGTTAAGAGCGCACACCCTATCCATTGAGCCATCCGGGGGGCAGCTTAGCTCAAGGTGCCAAGTTCAGTCTTAGTTGCAGATGGGTGTAGCCCACCATCAAAACAGGCAATCTTGTTGTTACACCAGCTGAGCCATCCTGCCACCTGTTGGCAGTTCAGCGACAGCTCAGCTTGGGTGCAGCGTTCACTGGCCCACGTGGGAATTGAACTGGCAATGCTGTTGCTCAGAGCTCATGCTCTAAGCCAACTCTTAACCAACTGAGCCACTTGGCCAACCCCTCATTATAGTTTTGATTTGCATTTTCTTGATAATTAATGAAGCTGAACATTTTTTCATATACCCATTGTTCATTTATATGATCTTAAGAAAGAAGAACAAAGCTGGAAACATCACACTTTCAGATTTCAAATTATATTACAAAACTACAGTAATTAAAACAGTATGGTACTGGCACAAAGACAGACATATAGACCAATGGAACAGAATAGAGAGCCCATAAATAAACCCATGCATGTATGGTCAAGCAGTCTTTGATATAAGTGCCAAAAATACACAATGGAGAAAGGATAATCTCTTTAACAAATGGTGTTGGGAAAACTGAATATCAACATGCCATAAAAATTGAAGTTGGATCCCTAATTAACACCATGCACAGACATCAGCTCGAAATGGATGAAGATGTAAATGTAAATCTGAAACTATTAAACTCCTAGGAGAAAACATAGGGGGAAAGCTTCTTGATAATGGTTTCTTGGATATAGCACCGAAAGCACAGGTAACAAAAGCCAAAACAAACAAACAAAACAAGTGGGACTACATCAAACTAAAAAGCTTCTGCACAGCAAAGGAAACAATCAAGAGTGAAAAGGCAACCTACAAAATGGGAAAAATATTTACAAAACACACATCTGGTAAGAGGTTCATTTTCAAAATATATAAGAAACTCAAGCAACTCAATAACAAAAAAACCAAATAACCCAATATGAAAAATGGACAAAGGGCATGAATAGACTTTTCTCCGAAAAAGATGTACAATTGTATAATTTTGTTTTGCTTGATCAAGTTAACAAGAGGATTGTCTTATTAGTTTTTTCAAAGGACAAACTTCTGGTTTGTTGTACTTATTTGTTTTATATTTATTTTCAGGATCTTTGATTTTTGCTCTTGTCTATTCTACTTTCTCTGAACGTATTGTATTTATTTCAATGTGTTTTGTTGGAATATTAGATATTAAAATTTTTACTTTCTTCTTTTCTCCTATATGCATTTCCACTGAAGCACATGTAGTTTTCATATCCCACAAGTTCAGTTCTAAGTATTTTAAAATTTCCACAGTCATTGAAACACATATTATTTAGAAAATGTATGAGAATTAGAAAAAAACCTTTTTTTTTTTTTTTAAAGATTTTATTGGGGAATTGGGGGAGGAGAACAGCTTGGGGAATCGGAAAAGGGAAACAGACAAGTTGCTGTCTTTTTGTTCTTCAGTCTAGTTGCGGAGGATGTTGCTTCACTGGCCCATGTTGGTATCGTCATTGCGCTCTTCCCAGATGAGGCAGATCAGTCACCGGCCTCTGGATGTCGCTCACTGTGGCTATTGGCAGCTCACGCTGGCTGCCAGCCACTCACGCTGGCTGCAGGCCACTCACTGTAGTCTATGGCAGCCCACTGCAGCAGGGGCTGCAGCCTACACCGTCACCGGGGCTCACACAGCCCAGCTCCAGGTGGAGTTGTTGTTAGCTGTAGAGGGCAGTGTCACTGGCCCTCATATGTGGGATCCGAACCGGGGCCACTGGCGTCCCAAAACCAGCTCTTAACCAATGCGCCACTCGGCCGGCCCAGAAAAAAAACCTTTTTAATAAACTTACAACTTGATAGTACTGTGGTCAGAGATTCAGGTCTACCTGATACTGATTCTTTGAATTATACTAAGACTTATATTCTCTTACTTGGTCAGTTTTTGTAATTGCTCCACATGTGTTTGAAAAAAAAACCCAAATGTATTCTTTAATTGTTGGGTATGGAGTTCCATATATTTCAATTAATCATAATTGTTTATTCAATTGTTAGTATTGTTCAAATCCATTGTTTATTTTATTGTCTTCTTAGCCTATACATGGTATTCGAAATGTACTACAGTTTTCAAGTATGTTGGGAAAATGCTGTATTTAATAAATTTTTGTTATATATATTTAAAAATTATTATATTATTTCATACCAGTTTAAAATGTTACTGGTGAATTGAACCCTTTTCTTTTTTTGAGGGCAGTGTCACTGGCCCTCATATATGGGACCTGAACCGGGGCCACTGGCATCCCAAGACAGCGCTTAACCAATGTGCCACTCGGCTGGCCCAAATTGAACCCTTTTTTAATGCAGTACCATTTTCTGCTCCTAATAATGCCTTTTGATTTAACATGTATTATCTGACATAAATGTAGCCATGCGAGTATGGTTTTTTTAAATATAATTTTCTTATTATTTTACTTTTACCTTTTCTGTATCTTTATGTTTTTAAGCATGTGTCTTATAAATGCCACATAGATGGATTTTAAAGTCCATTTTGATATTCACTACAAATATGTAGAGTCCAGACAATAGCTTTACTTCACTGAATTCTTATAACAGCTGTTCATTGGTAGAGGCTGTGTCTATGAGGGATGAACCATTTGGATACACTGATTGATTGTAAAAATTGTTCTAAACTATATTAGAAAAAGTCATTTGAACATATTTTAAAACAAATATTTATTAAATATTGACTATGTGTTCTGCATTGTGTACCATTGTTTGCTTGCCTTTATAGATTAGGTTACAGCAGGGTGTGGTGGTGTTTTGGAGCCTATCAATCATAATTCTATGTAAATAATATGAGGCAATAATACCTGAAGAAGATGGTAATAATAAAGGCAGAGAAAAATATCATAGGATTATGAAAGAAAAATATAAGAAACTTTTTCTATTAAATGTGGTCAAGGAAGGCTTTTCTGGAAAACGTATATTTGTTTTAAAACTTTCTGACATAACAGTTCCTCTCATACTCTAGTAATTAACACTTTATAACTTGACAGCACTCTGATGAAAAATTTCTGTAATCAAGATTCTAGATTTTGGGTCTTGTGGGACTGAAAATCATCTAGAAAGCCAAAATTGCTAAACTAAGAGATAGCTTTATGTTTTGTGGTTTCTCATTTGCTGTTACCTCCTTGTTCTCTTTGAAGAGAGTGTTTTAGCCTGAAGGCTCTAGTTAGTACTAGAGTAGAGTAACACTCTTTCCCCTTCCAGCTGCATCTCAAACATTCTAAAATGTTGCATTTTCTCAGTCACTTACTTTAATGACTCATTTTAAAGCCAAAATACTTCTGTACATCCATCTAAGGTACCACTAAATCTGGTAGCCTGAAAATACTTTTCTTTCTTTTGTTATTTTGTCCTTTCTATTCCCTGGGTGAAAATCAGTGTGGACTATGAGGTATAATTCCCAAGAAAATCCAATCAAGAAAAGGCTGGCTATTCCCAAGACTCCGCCCCATCGTTTGGTCACCAATATTCTAGTTGCTAATTAGAATCTTTTTTACCTTTGAAAAACAATATTAAGCTCTTTGTTTTGGAAAAATTTACAATCTCAGTCAGAATGTGAAGCTGTTTTTCCCTGAACCTAGAAAAATGCTCTTACTTCAACTACTATCATGTAAAACATTTATAAATGTTTTACCATTTAGCGGACTGGACATTAATCTACCCTATCCATCAGTCTCTCTCCAACAATTGCTCAGTAATTATTTCCATTCTTACTTAATCTACAGTTTAATAGTTATTTGACATATTTGTTACATATGTATTCTGAACAAGGCACGAAGAGGGGTATCAAGATAAGTAAGCTCTGGCTCTGTTAAGAGTATTGGGGAAGATGGTTTTGGAGACCACACTAAACTGGATTGTGAATCAAGTCTGGGATTTGGCCCAGAACAGGGTGTTCCAAGAGGAGGAAACAACATGATATTTTCATCTTTTCTGTTTCTTATTGCTGTGTATTCCCCTGTTCTGTATTTCCTTTTGTTTGGTTTTTCCTGGTAGATAAATTTCTAAGTAATGTTTTTAGTTTCTGTGTTTTACAAACTCCCAATTTCTGTTATTTGGTTCTCAGCATCCATTAAACTAATTTTAATTTTAATTTTTATAAATTATATCTCTTGCATAATGGTAGCTTTCTATCTTCTTACAAAATTTGGAGGGAATAGACCCACCATCTGTGGTGAATAGATCCTTTTTGGTCTAACTCAGGTAAGAGAGGATTCCGGTTCTCACTGCTTTTCTTTGCAAATTGGATTAATGATATTTTCATTCTTGAATGTGAGTCTTTTCTAGAGTTCAGAGAAGATTCAGCTGTGTTGTTTTTGATTTGACACAGATGAGGCAGACAGTGGAATACAGTAAGCTACAGTTCCCATGTGAAAACTTCACCATAAGAAAAGAAGCTAAGGTAAGGGATAGACAATGTTTCAGAAGTTGAGTGCCAATTTGTTGATGTCTTTTTCTGGGGTGCAAGGAGGGCAGATTGAGAGTGGAATAGTTATAGCAGCCTGGAATAGTCTAGAAGCATGGCATAGTTAGAGACATATATAACTAATATTAAAATAATATGAGAGTTTAATTCATATAAACACAGGTAACTGCATCAATTTCTTCCTAACATCTCATGTAGAAGTGGCTTATTATGTAAATGGTGTAATTAAAAAGGGTCTGGAAATGGGCAGGCCGAGTGGCGCTGTGGTTAAGCACTGGCTTGAGAAGCCAGCGGCCCCAGTTCGGGTCCCACATAGGAGGGCCAGTGACACTGCCCTCAAAAAAAAAAAAAAGGTCTGGAAAGGATAATTCTGGCAGCTAAGAACTTAGAAGAGACTATATCTGGCAAGAATCACACAGTGGAGGTCTTTGGATAGACAGAGGACAGTATGAAGGGAGTAGGTAATTGAGCAGGAGTAGAAGGCAGTATGACAAGAAATAGTAGAAGAGCTGGAGATGAGGTGGTAGACACCAAAGAACTACTTTGCCTTCTGTGAAATTCTATTAAGTGCCTTGGTAGTAAAATCTACTTCCTCATGCCCTCGAAGTTATTTTTGACTTTCAGTAAGTTGTCAGTGACTTCCAGAGTGGTATAGTAAAGAAAGCCTGCACTCTGAAGTCAACTTGTTTTTTAATCTAATGTTTTAAATTAATATTTTTTCTTTAAAGAGAAATACATGTGCAAAATAAAAAGTTTATAAAAGTATAAAGAAGAGAGAAAAATCACCCATAGCCACCTCATAGAAAGATAGCAGCTGTTAAAATTTCAACATTTTCTTCAGGTACTTTTTAAATTCACTTGCATCTTTAATACTGTTGTAAGAATTGGGTTTGAAACTGACACTTAGGTATGCAAAATTAGACAATTCATGTAATCTCTTTGCTACCTTATTTTCTTTCTTTTTTTTAAAAATTAAAGTTTGTTGAGTGACAATGGTTAGTAAAGTTATGTAAGTTTCAAGTGTACAATTCTGTAATATATCACCTATATATCATGTTGTGTGTTCACCACCCAGAGCCAGTTTCCATCACCATATATTTGATCCTTTTTACCATTATCTACCACTTCCCTCCCCTGGTACCTCTGGTGACCACTAAACTATTGTCTGTGTGTATGAGTTTTTGTTTCTTCATTTGTCTTGTTCCTTTGTTGTTTTTAGTTTTACATACCACATATGAGTGAAGTCATATGGTTCTCGACTTTATCTGTTAGACATATTTCACTTAGCATAATAATCTCAACATCCATCCATGTTGTCGCAAATGGCACGATTTCATTTTTTCTTATGGCAGAGTAGTATTCCATTGTATATATATGCCACACCTTCTTTATCCAATCATCTATCAAAGGACACTTTGATTGTTTCCATGTCTTGGCTATCATAAATAATGCTGCAATGAAAATTAGAATATATATATTTTTTAAGATTTTATTGGGGAATTGGGGGAGGGGAACAGCATTGGGGAACTGGGGAAGGGGAACAGACAAGTTGTTGTGCTTTGGTTCTTCAGCCTAGTTGTGGAGGACATTGCTTTACTGGCCCATGTTGGTATCATCATTGCGCTCTTCTTGGGTGAGGCAAATCAGTTGCCGGCCTCTGAACCGCCGCTCACAGCGGCTCTTGGCAGCTCACAGTGGCTGCTGGCTGCTCACACTGGCTGCCGGCCACTCACTGTAGCCTATGGCAGCCCACTGCAGCAGGGGCTGAAGCCTACACTGATGCTGGCATCTTAGCTATAGAGGCAAGCAGGTGGAGCTGTTGTTCACCATCTTAGCTGTAGAGGGCAGTGTCACTGGCCCTCATATGTAGGATCTGAACTGGGGCCGCTGGCGTCCCAAGCCATCTCTTAACCAACACGTCTCTTGGCCGGCCCAGAATACATATATCTTTATCGGTAAATGTTTTCAGATTTTTTTGGGTAGATATCCAGGAGAGGGATTTCTGGGTCATATGGTAATTGTATTCTTAATTTTTTGAGGAATGTCTGCAGTGCCTTCCATGGTGGCTACATCAGTCTGCATTCCCACTAACAGTGTATGAGGGTTCCTTTTACTCCACAGTCTCTCTAACACTTGTTATTATTTGTCTTGTTGATGATGGCTTTTTATTTTTCAATTAGAGTTGATATACAATATCATGTGAGTTTCAGGAGTACAACATAGTGATTAGACATTTATATAACTTATGAAGTGATTCCCTGGATAAGTCTAGTATCAATCTGACACCATACATAGCTATTACAATATTATTGACTATATTCCCTATGCTGTACTTTACACCCTTGTGACTTTTTTTCATAACTGGCAATTTATGTATCTTAATTGGGTTTTTATTTTAAATTCTAGTTCTTTGTTATCTTGTAGAGAAAATTTCACGTGTCTTCAAAAATCAGCTCACTGTGACAGAAAGTATTTGGGATGAGATTAATTCTAAGTCTGGAACCTTAAAAAAAATCAAACTCTTAAGTCAGCTTTTCTTTTATCACTTCCTCACAAAGCAACAAATAAAAATATTGTTACTGAGAGTTACAGTTTAACTTCAAACCCCAATGCCATGATATTTATTGGATAGATTTTCAGGCACTTTTCTATTGTCAAGTTATTATTCCAAAAACACTTAACAAGGAGCCTGACATTGTGGATTAGGTGGAGAGATTAGAGAGTAAAAAATAACAGACTAGATTGTATACATTGAATGAATCTCTTTCTTTTTTTTTTTTTTTTTTTGAGGACAGTGTTACTGGCCCTCATAGGTGGGACCGAACTGGGGCCGCTGGCTTCCCAAGCCAGCACTTAACCACCGGGCCACTCGGCCAGCCTTGAATGAATCTTTCAATCAGATGGTTGACACAGGTGATTTCTGAAGTTTCCTTATAGATATTACAATTTATATGCTTAAAGCACATATTAAGAATACACGACATTGGGCAGATGCTGGATACAAGGCTGCTGGAAGACGCAGATGCTCATTTTTTAAAAATAAGTTTAGAAACTTAATATTTTATTATTGTAAATTAAATTTACTGGGTGGCAATGGTTAGTCCAGTGGTACAGTTGGTTAGCAGGGTACTTATACAGCAGATGCTAATTCCAATAAACAATAATAATAGCATGTAAAAGGATTCATGAGCAATATAAACAAGCAATATAAGCAATATAAACAGTTCCTTTTGGAACTGATTAATACAGCTGAGTTTAAACAGAGGATGATTATTCTTTAAATTCAAATTTGAGGCTGGACGGTTAGGCACAATGGATATATAGGAAAATGATAATGAGATGGAAATCATGAAGGGAAACAAAATAGGGAAGATAAATTCATGAGGCATAATATGACAAATAGAAGTTCCAGAAAGATAAAAAGGTTTAATTTAAATGGAGAGAGGAGGTGAAAAAAAGAGGGAGAAAAGTATTTTGAAGCTCTCATTTTATTGGGTGTAGGGGAAAGCAGGAAGGAGGTAAAACATATTGGTAGGGAAAATGGTTGGCATCCTATTTTAAAAGAGAGTGGAGAACCATCAAAAATACAAAAAAGTAGGGCTGGCTGAGTGGCTCAGTTGGTTATGAGCTCACTCAAGAGTGCAAGCTGAGATCTGAGCAATAGCAGTTCGATGCCCAGCCCAAGCTGAGTGGCTGCTGAGCTGCCAACAGGTGGCAAGATGGCTCAGCTAAAAAAAAAAATACAGAAAAGTTATAGCAAGACTTCCAGGTTAATGGGGGCGGGGGGGAGGCAGTGATGAAATAAATACTATCTAAATCAAACCATCAAAAATTAAACATGAGGGCCGACCGAGTGGCGTGGTGGTTAAGCGCTGGCTTGGGAAGCCAGTGACCCCAGTTTGGTCCCACATATGAGGGTCAGTGACACTGCCCTCAAAAAAAATTAAAAAAAATGTATTATGTAAAAAATTAAACATGAAAAAAGTTAGAATTTTTGCTAATGACATTATTGTAAACCTGGAAAACCCCAGACATTTCAGTACAAAACTATTACACCCAAAGACAGAATGTAATAAGGTGACTAAATATAACAGACAAAAAAAAAAGAAATAAGTTTTTCTCATTCTAGCAAGAAGAATCTAGAAATGGAGATGAGAAAAGGTATTCTTTTGATAATGCTAAAAAATACTATAAAATGTATAGACAAGAGGCACAGAACATATATGAAAAAAACGGCAAAATCTTATTGAAGTCCATGAAGCAAGGTTTGAACAATGGATGGATATATTGGGTATTCAGAAAAATCATGACGCATGTTTGCAACAGATGGTACTAGTTCATTTTTGAAAGTACTAGAGTCATTTGTATCTATGTTATTGCTATGTCATTTGACAGCTGACAGTTTTAGCTTCATTCTACAAAAAAAAATTGAGCATTTGGTTGAGTTTTGGAGATTTTACAAGTTGAAAATGGAAGACCAAACTGTGCATTTTTGCCATATTTTATTGTTTTACTGCCATAAAGGGTAGAACACGAGTCAATCTTGTGAAAAGTTGCATAAAGTTTATGGTGACAATGCTCTACAAGAACGTCAGTGCCAACAATGGTTCACAAAATTCTGTGCTGGTGATTTTGATCTCAACTACGCTCCTCTGTGAGCGAGGCCCACCGAGGTTGACGACGAAAAATAAAGGCATTGATTGAGTCAAACCCATGTTACATGACACGAGAGATTACAGAAACATTGAACATCCATCATTCAAGCATTCCTGACCACCTGAAGAAGCCGGGATACGTAAGCAAGCTTGATGTTTGGGTTCCGCATGAACTCAAGTTCATTTGATGTCACGTATAAATATCTGCAATATGCTCATTAAACGTAAGGAAAATTATCCTTTTTTGAAGCGACTGATAACTGGTGATGAGAAGTGGATTTTTTACAACAATGTGGTGCGCAAATGGTCTTGTCCCTATGTGATGCTTCACCTCAAACGACATCGAAAGCAGACTTTCATCAGAGGAAGGTTATGCTCTCAGTGTGGTAGGATTTTAAAGGTGTCGTGTTTTTTGAGCTCTTACCAGGGAACCAAACAATCATTTCAATTGTGTACTGTAGGCAATTGGACAATTTGAATGAATCCATCATCCAGAAACGTCCAGAGCTTTTTATTTGTAAAGCAGTTGTGTTCCATTGTGACAACACAAGACCACACATGTTTGATCACCAGTCAAAAATTATTGGAGCTTGGATGGGATGTGTTGCCACACCCACCAAACTTGCCTGAACTTGTGCTGTCAGACTTCCCCTTATTTAGCTCTCTTCCAAACCCCTTGCATGGAATAACGTTCAATTCAGATGAGGCTTAAATCAGCACCTTGTTCAGTTTTTTGCAAATAAAGATAGGTCCTTCTAGGAATGAGGAATTATGAAGCTCACTGAAAGATGGCAAAAGGTTATTGAACAAAACGGGCAATATATCATCGATTGACCTTTGTTCTTTATATAAATAAATGACCTTTGAGAAACATAGACAAAATACGTCATTACTTTTCTGAAGACCCAATACTATGTTTTTGAATGGGGAGACACATAGTAACAATGCTACTTCATTCAAAGTTAGTATATAAATTTAACACAATTCAAATTATAAGTCCAGTGGAATTTTTTGGTGGGATTAGGTAGAATTATCTTAAAGTTTATATGGAATAATATATGCTCCAGGTGAGCCAAGAAAGTAAGAAACATAAGAACAGTGAAGGAAGGACTTGCTTTATCAGATATAGTGACATAGTATAAAGCCACTTTTGTCAAATACCCTGATATTTGTACAGAAATAGACAAATGTATCAGTGGAAACAATAAAAAATTCCGAAATAGATCCCGTAATATCTCAGAATTTAGCATAATGCAAAAATAATAGTTAAATTTAGCAGGGCACGAGTGGGCCATTTAACACACAGTGCCATTACAATTCTATTCACCTGGAAGAAATTAAAAGTGAACTTATATTTTTAAAATATGCAAAAATAATAGATCACAGTTCCAAATAAAATGAAAAAATTAATAAAATACTGGAAAAAATAGAAGGGTGTATATGTGTGATCCAGGGGCAAGGGTGATCTTAATTAAGACTAAACTCAGAAGCTATAAAATAAGTAATAGCTGTATTTACTCATATAACACTTAAAAACTTGGGAATAGCAAAAAAAAACACCCACAAATAAAACTAATACATAATTGATTTAGAGAAAATATATAACAAATGACAGAAGCTTTATATCTATAACAAACAAAGAACTTTTACAAATTGACAAGGAAAAACCTAGTAGGAGATAAGAAAAGACATGAACAGGCAATATAACAGAAGAGCAGATCCAAACTGCAAAAAAAATGCATGTTCAAATTTATTGGTTGTCAGGAAGAAGAAAATTAGAGTAACAATGAGCTATCTATCACTTCACACCCAAAATACTGGCCACAATTTAAAAAAGTGTTAACATTTATTGTTGTGGAAACAAGTGTTCTTACAGCCTTTTGGGAAGTCAGTTAGGCAGAACCACTAAAATTAAAAATATATGTACTTTGACACAGTGATTCCACTCCTGGGAATCCATGACACAGAAAGAAAAGCATTAATACATAAGGATGTATGTGTAAGGATATTTATTTGCAGCATTGTCTGTAGGGTCCCAAAAACTAGAAACAAGGTAAATGCTTAATAATAGGGAAATTAGTAAGTAAATTGTAGTCTACTGACACTGCATATGAGGCAGTCATTAAAAAGAATAAAATAGAGCACCATCCCCAGACAGTTCTCTGTGCCTTTTTGCACATATTGTCCTTCTGTGGCATATTTATTCAAGTATTGAAATTATAGTCGAGTATTTCCTGATGTATTCCTCCTTAAATTTTTGGGTGCCTTTGCCTACATTTATTTGTTCTTCATTGTACACTAAAGCCCAAACTAAATTTGAGGCACATGATTAAATGATACCAAAGATCTAGACATGGAAAAATGTCTGGTGCTGGCTCGTTATTATTCTTGTGCTACGTAAACTTGAAGTAACTGTATACAATGACAAGGTGATCTTCAATTTTTGATATTTGTGTAACTCCATAGCCAGGACTTCCCTTTCAGCTTAAAAATTGTTTCCTCTCTTATGCTTTTCAGGTAACTTCGGGGTCACCCAAGCACACGAAGTTGATGGATGGAGGAAATCACTCTGTGGTGTCTGAATTTTTGTTGCTGGGACTCACCAATTCCTGGGAGATTCAGATTCTTCTTTTTCTGTGTTTCACAATGTTTTATATAGCAAGTGTGCTAGGAAACCTTCTCATTGTGCTCACGATCATCTTTGACCATCACTTCCATTCTCCCATGTACTTTTTGCTGGCAAATCTCTCCCTCATTGACACAGGTGTTTCCAACATTGCAACCCCAAGGATGGTTTATGACCTTTTCAGAAAACATAAAGTCATCTCCTTGAAAGGGTGCATAGCTCAGATGTTCTTTATTCACAGTGTTGGGGGTACAGAGATGGTGCTGCTTATTGTCATGGCCTATGACCGATACGTTGCTATCTGTAAGCCCCTCCACTACCTGACCATCATGAGCCTAAGAGTGTGCACTTCTCTTTTGGCAGTTGCTTGGACCATTGGACTCATTCACTCTGTGGCCCAACTGGCTTTTGTTGTAAACTTACCCTTTTGTGGTCCCAACAAAATGGATAGTTTTTACTGTGATTTTCCTCAGTTCATCAAACTTGCATGTACAGACACATATAGGTTGGAGTTTCTGATTATTGCCAACAGTGGCTTCATCTCCTTGGGCACCTTTTTTATCTTGATTGTATCTTACATCTTCATCCTGGTCACAGTTCGAAAACACACTTCAGGTGGTTCATCCAAAGCCCTCTCCACTCTCTCAGCTCACATCACTGTGGTGGTCCTTTTCTTTGGTCCTTGCATTATTGTCTATGTGTGGCCATTCCCTACCTTACCCATAGATAAATTTTTAGCCATTTTTGATGCACTTATCACTCCTTTTTTGAATCCTATTATCTATACATTTAGAAATAAGGAGATGAAGGAGGCAATGAAGAGACTATTTTGTAAGGTTGTAAGTTTCAGGAAGCATTCCTTCATGCACAGTCCAAGAAATTCAGATTCATCTTGATTATTCTTGGAAATTGATCTTGTTAGTGGAACTTTTCACACATCTCTGTTTATTGACTGATTTCAATACCAACTGTGAAATTTCTCCTCAAGGACCATGTTTTAATCTGGTCAGTTTTTCATGGGGACCCTTGCTCTAAGGAATCTGAAAATATTGAGGAGGAGTAAATTCAGCCTTGGAATATAGTGCCCTTCTTGTTCGTTGGGGAAAACTTTGGTGACAGCAGAAATCTCACATACTGGGCACATTTTCCATTAAAGCAAAATGTTGTATAATCTTCTGTTTGGTGGTGCTTCTCTTCCAATCTACATATGCACTGATATTTATGCCCTCTGAGTTTCTCAGTGTCTATATACCTGGAGGAATAAACACAATGAAGAAAATGCCGAGGTAGTTTTAAGAATTTGAGACTTCTACCGACTAGATGTTCCTATCAACACTCATTTAGTTAGTACTAAGGTTTTTAGATTTAGTTAGGATTAGAAGGTGAAATTTGGGATAAACCACTGATTATCAGTGCAGGAACCTTTAATATTACTAGTTAATCAAATGATCTGAGACCAGAAGATGTAAATTCCTATACCACTCAATGTGGATGGTAATTATATTTTACTCCAATTATTTCCTAAGCAATAGTCATTTTTATATGGCAAAGAAATGTGACTGCTAAAATATTATGAATACATGTAATGTTTTGAAGCTAAAGAGAGTGGCACTGGTTTAAGAATAAATTGACAAAACTGCAGAAGATTTCTATATTATGGAAGTAGGTTTACCAATAAATTTTAAAAAGCAAATAAGAAATGTAGACATTACAGAAGAAATTTATTACAAAATTGTGTATAAATGAAGAGATATAAAGCTACAATGAAGAAGTGTATTAAACTTTCTATGTGATAAAATATGTTATATATAATTATTTTTAAAAATAAATATACTCTTCAAAAATAGTATAAATAACTATTCAGAGTGTCTCATTGTTCTGATTCCTGTTGATACCGCCCTTATTGTATAACACGTGTGGGGAAAATTGGGTGGTGCTTTGCTGTGGTCTGAAGCCAACCTTCAAGTATGTTGGTTCTGGGGCCTCTTGGGAGGGGCTCCAGTGCAGGTCCAGGTCACACACTGCCTGTGACCAATCTGGAACTACCTGGTAAGAACTACAAAGCAATCTGCAGTTGTTCACTGCCTGTGCTAAACCTGGAGTCCATGCTGTGAACTGAGGATGTCTGTCACCAGTAATGGTCCTTGGGTAGCTCTTCAAAATACCAGGACATGCTGAGGCCTGATGCCACCTGCCAGCTTCCTTAAGGTTCAGCCTCTGATAAAGCCTCATGTCATATGCAAGTTGTGTGAAATAGGATCTCAGGGAGTCACCAGAGTGTGAAGCATTGTGGTTCCAGATTAATGTAAATTCTGATTTTGTGCTAGTGCTGGGCCTGGAGCTACTCAGCAAAAGTCTCAGAGCACACTGAAGCCAGTTGCTGCCCACCTGGTGCCTGTCGGATTCTGATAGTTTTCCAAGAAAGTGTGCAATGCAGGTGGGGCTGACTGCTCTTGGAGAAAGTACCCCCAGTGTTCGATTGGGTTGGATCCCAGTGAGTCAGCAGGGCAGAGCTCCAGAGCTCACCACACCAATCAGATTCAGATTTGGCCAAAAGCATTGGGAAAGGTTGCAACAAAACAAAGGTGTTGCCAGCCCCCAGCTACGTAGGTGAATGACCCCTCACAGGGAAAATGCTGACTATTCTCCAGCCCTCATCCTGAAGGCACAGAACTCAGTCTGTCTCTGACACCCCCTGAGTTACTGTCCATCGGCTGGAGCCCAAGGTGAGTGACTATGAGTGAGAGAGTCTGTGCTCGGGTCCTTTAGGAGGATGCCTGTGTTTTCTGCCACCTTCCATCCCACCCAGATTGTTGGAATCCCCACTGTTTTTCACAGCCAGATATTGTGGGGGCTCCTCTTCCCAAAACCAGTACTCTGGGCTGGGGAGGCCAGTGTGGGGCTGGAGTCCCTTGCTTGTCTGGGGGAACCTCAACGACTGACATATCTATCCTTTCTGTTCTCAAACACCACATGGAGGTTTGGGATTAGCCAGTTCCACGTCTCTGTCTTTCCTGTCAGTCATGACATGGTGTCTTCTTTATATCCTTAGTTATAAAACTTCTATTCATCCAGACTTCAAATGCTTCTCTAGGTTGACTGTCCTATATTTCATTTGTAATTTTAATGTGTTCATGGAAGGAAGCAGGCACAGTGTTTATCTACTCCGCCATCCTGGATCTCCTTTCATTTGATTCTTATCCTTGTCTTTATCACTCACTTACTGAGTTTTAGCAGTGTCTGCTTTCCCCTGGTCTCTTTCCAATTTCACCTTAATACCAGTGATGAATAATTTTCTCTCCTATGTCTTTCTTGAGATAGTTCTGTTCATATTTAATCATTTTTCCTGGCATATCTTTTTGAGCTTTTAAATTTCTGTGCCTTTTATAAAGTTGATCAAACCTGTGAGTTTTAAAACTTCATAGTGAAATATTTGGTCCTGATTCTCATTTGCTCTCTGGTAATATTTTTCTGGATTTTTTCCCCTGCCATTTGTTTCCATATTTATTTTCTCTTTTTTAGTTGTGTAGATCTTGTTGTGGCTATTTTTATTGTTAATTTAAAACATCTAAATTACAAATTTTTTCTTTTAAAAATTACAGCGCATTTGTTTAGAATTTTACAGTTTAGAAGACACAGTTGTTTATGATACTTATAATCTCCTTTCTATTTCTTAGGCCCTTTTTAGGTGAAAATTTAGCATGGAAGTTCCAAATCAGTAGTTATTAAATATGTCTACCTTGGGGGTTACACTTCTCTTTGTCATGTAATTATGGTTGAAGGCTATTTAATCAAAAGAGTTTTCAACGGGAGTCAGGAGTTTTTGATCCTAGTGTAAATTCTTCCACCAATTACCTTTGTGATAACAAGTGGGTCACTTCCTATACCTCTTCCTATATAATTATTTCACTGATAAAATGTGGATGTTGTACTAAATCAGAAATAAATTGAACAAATTACTTATCTCTGACAGTTCTTTATCCCTAAATAACTGTAATTTTGTCTTTACATCCTCATATGGGCATCTGTCCTTTAGGTTTTTTTCTGGATTTCATATCTGTAAGTCAATCATGACTATTATTTTGTTCCTACATTTAACAAGTGTGAAGCACTCATTAAATAACGGTGTATTAGTCACTGTTGGTGATTGTGTTACACATATGAACCAGACATATTTCTTGTACCCAAGCTACAGTTTAATTGGAGAGACAGAAATTTATATAATCGTTAGAGGCATAGTGAAATAAATGCTAATGGTAACAGAGGGAGTATAGAAACCTTGGCAGATTTGGACAATTTCACAAATGAAGGTGCATTTGAGCTGGACGTTAAGACTTGGATTCTGTGAATTGGAGAATAGAACGAGACAATTTTTGTTTTTAAAGACTTTATTGGGGAATTCGGGGTGGGGAACATCTCTGGGGAAGACAAGTTGCTGTCCCCTTGCTCCTCAGTTTAGCTGTGGAGGACATTGCCCCACTGGCCCATGTTGGTATTATCATTGCACTCTTCCGGGCTGACGCATTCGCTCACTGGCCATTGGATGGCCGCCCACCTCGGCTTACGGCAGCACACGAAAGCTGATGCCCGCTGCTGGCCAGCCCAACTGCATCCCACGCTGTCGCCAGTGACTCAGTCATAGTGGATGCAGCATCACTGACCCTAATGTGGGATCCGAACTGGGCCCCATTGCCCAGAGCCAGTGTCCCAAGCCAACTCCCAACCAACACGCCACTCAGCTGGCCTAAGAGAACTTTTGAAAGTTGAAAGGAAGAAAACATTTGAAGTCTAAGAACAATGTGAATAACAGAACAGAGACTTTGGAAGCTGTATGCTGTGCATGAAAAATTGTTAGATGGTCATAGGAATGACTGAAGTCATATTTATTCATAAGATGTCACAGTCAAAAGTATTTGAAGATGAACTTATTTGTCATTGAAGTAAAACATACTGGGCAGAAGGATATAGGAAATAAACATGTAATACTAGAAGAAAACAGATGAGAAGTAGGCCCAGAGATGGAATTAAATTAGTAGCAGCAATTTTGAAAACTCTAATGTAAGTAGAAGTCCAGCGTGCATGTGGTGAAGATTATTTGGCTGTGTGAGATGTTAATATTATGATTGTTTTCATGGACTGAAGGCTTTATTTCTTGAACACTAATATTTGTGTAGGCAATTCTTTTCCATTTTCTTTCTTCCTTTTTGAAAACTGATCCTGATGTCTGAAGCAATGGATGGAATGAATCACTCCACAGTATCAGAGTTTGTGTTCTTGGGATTCACCTATTCATGGGAGATTCAATTTCTCCTTTTTGTCTTTTCCTTTTGTTCAAGCATGATGGGAAATCTTGTCATTGTGTTTACTGTAACCTTGGATGCTCATGTACACTCCCCCATGTATTTTCTCTGAGCCAACTTCTCAGTCATTGATATGTTTTTGCTCAGTCATAGCTCTTAAAATGATTTGTGATATTTTGAAGATGTGCAAAGCCATCTCCTTTTGTAGATATATTACTTAAGTTTCTCCAGTCATGCTGTTGGAGACACTGAGATGGTGCTGCTCATCGCCATGGCCTTTCACAGAATGTGGCCATATGTCAGCCTCTCCACTACCTGAGCATTCTGAGTCTATACTTTTTAGTCACTTCCTAGGTTGTTAGCTTTATCTATTCATTGGTTCAATTAATTTTTGTGGCAGATTTGCCTTTGACCCTAATGTATTGGACAGTTTTTATTGTGACCTTCCCTGGCTCTGTAGACTTGCTGAATAAACACCGGAGAACTGGAGTTCATGGTTACTGACAAGAGTGGACTCATTTCTGTGCGATCCTTTGTCTTGCTGGTCATTACCTACATCTTCATTCTGTTCACTGCTGGGAAACACTCTTCACATGGTTCATTCAAGGCCTTCCCCACTTTGTCAACTCATATCACTGTGGTGATTTTGTTTCATGGGCTGCTGATGTTTTTCTACACATAGCCTTCGCCCACATCACAACTGGTTAAATACCTTGCAATGTTTGATGCATTTATTACTTAGTTTCTGAATATATTCATCTATATATTCAGAAATAAAGAGATGAAAGTGGCAGTGAAGAGACTGCAGTCATCTTCTGCATTATAGGAAGATTTCATAAATGAATTGGCTTTGAAAATATAGAGCTATGGATTCTCTGTCATGCTGGTTGCAGAGAAAACATGCCATTTCAGAAAAATGCTCAAGACTTAGGACATGTTATATGCCTAGAAATCTAGTATTGATTAAATTACATTATCTATTTCATCATTAAATTAGAAATGATGTTATTCTTTGGCACTGTATGTCAAAGTGTGACAACCCAAATCATATGTTCTTTGATTTGTCCTTTTACATGGTCTAAGAGAGTGCCATGTAATTGAGAAAATAATATTTTATCTTTTTCCTATACTGGACAGATTATTCTATTGATAGATGGAATATGCATTCATATTATATTTCATCTATTTACTACCAATCTTGATTTTAATTCTTTTTGTTCCTACTCTGTTTGCTTCTTGTTTCCCTAGTTTTAACATGTCTTGCCTTCTTATTAGGCTCTTCTGTCTGTCAGTATGGGAAATTGTTAATCCTTTCTTAGAATTTTGAATTTAAAGGTAGAATGGATAACCACCACCATTTGTACTAATTGCCTCAGTTGCACATGCTAAAACCCAGGCATTGAGGGGTGACTGCAATTTGCCCAAAGGCACACAGCCAGAAATCACCACAGAGAGCCAGGCACCAGAAACCATGCCTCTAGTTGTAATTCAGTGCCCTTTCACTTTAGAATCAATATTTTATTTCAGTTTCTACTCACGTTTCATCTTTCAACTTTTTCCTGTAGGTCTGATTAAACAGAGAGTGTTATACCTCTTATTTGTATTCCTTCTCCCTATTTGTCATTAGCATTTAGCACTTCTTTTTCATTTCTAAATCCTTTCCCAATTTCTACCATTACCATACATTTCCTTGCTCAGGTCATATCAAAGCAGAATTTAAAATCATTTCATTATTAATAGTAGTTTTTTTTTTCCAAGATGCATCCATGTGTCGCAAATGGCACTATTTCATCTTTTCTTATGGCAGAATAGTATTCCATTATGTATGTATATCACATCTACTTTAGACAATCATCTATTGAAGAACACTTTGGTTGTTTCCATGATGTATTACAACATTGTACACCTGAAACTTGTGTAACCTTACTAACAATTGTCACCCCAACAAACTTTAATTTAAAAAAAAGAAAAAAATAGTATTTTATTTGTCTACAGCGCTGTTCAGAATAAATACTATTTTGTAAGCCCCATGTTTCCTCCAAACACTTACAGTTAATGTTATTCCTTTCTTTTGTGGGAAATAATGTGAATGAGGAATTGTGTATTCTGCTTAAGGAGATCTCACTGAGAACATTGTGCTGTCCCATAAAAATAAGTTTAAATTATTTCAGCAAATAGAAAGTGAAATATTTATAAAATATGTGTACAGGTGTTCTTTTTCCAGAGGTTGTGCACCCTAAGTCTAGGTATTGTTCTAAGTGCTTTACCTTGAATTTTATGAAGCAGATAGATGCCCTCATTATCCCCATGTTATAGTGAGGGATCTGAGGCACAAAGATGTTAAATGTCCTCAGGGTCTGTTAAGTAATAAGCCTGGACTCAAAGTCTTGCTTGGAACCATGATCTGTTATCTTAACTCCTGCACTATAATGGTTCTCTGGTAATAAATAATATTAGAATAACTCATGTACTTGAAAACAGTCCTTATTTATTGGCCTTCCCCACAAATAGTGGACCCCATGACTCCCAAATGGAGGAGAAAACACAACCTGGTTTATGAATAGTTATGCATAATATGCTTGTATGAGCTGTAAGTAAATGGTAATTACATTAAACTCTACTTAGAGTCTATCTTGAAATTTACATTAAACTCTACTTAGAGTCTATCTTGAAGGATCATGGTAAAGGAAAACTCTTCTAATGGATAGAACATAAGGGATACTTTTAGTTGTGCATTTCCTTTGAAAGGAAATATGGCTTTTGGACAAATCCTGCTAATTTGTGTGTAGGCCTTCTGGATTGTTTAGTAGTTCAGCTAAGAATGAATAAGCTCATAAAATCATTTGGGCTCTGGGGAGACATACGTAGTTGGACTTCTCAGAAGTGCACAGAAAATGACAGCTTTCATGTTCATGTAAAAGCCCATTAGAATTTATTTACTGTACAGGAACAAAATGACCTGCCCCTGTGAATATCAGTCAGCCTGTTTCCCCAGCTCTTCTAGAACTGCTTGATTGGCACTAAAAGGGGCCATAACAGCAAAGTTGACATTTCTGCACGAAATCAACACTAATTTTTCCTCACTAAGGTTGATCAGCCTGCCATCACTTCCGAGTGTCCAAGCTTACATGCAAAAGTAAATGGACAACGCCTTGTATATGTAGTACCATATCTCACACTACTCTGAGAGAACTAGCTGTCTATCTTGTTACAGGCAATAGAGATCAATCCTTGTGTTATGGAATGGGGAGATGCTAATCTTCAGAGTGGTATTTATCTCTATCTTTATATTCATCTCTACTATCACTGCATAGAGATAAATATTATATATAAATACATCTTATAAATATATTTGATATACAAATACTTTTAAATGATCTGTATAAATATATAATATATCAATTATATATAAATATGTAAAATATATATTACTATAAATATATAAACTAAATATATGTTTATAATGTATATATAATATATTGATATAATGTAAGATATTTATTTATTTGTTTATTTATGGAACGGCCTTGTCCTTTCTACCTACAGTGCTGTTGCCAGCACAACCATATTGCTTCATGCAATATCTTTCCTGTCTTATCTGTTTCTATGATGTTACATACAATATTGCATCTCGACATAGTTTTATAGAAGTGAAGTGTGACCAGGAGCTTACACACATGGCATCTACTGGAACTTACTTGTGCTACAACACCCAGAAACAACTGGATTGATAGTGTAGTGAAATGGCCTAGAGATTGCTCAGCTTTTGTACCAAGTGGGAGGTGAACACCTTACAAGTTTAGAATGCTGTCTATTTGATGCAGTCCATCATGTAAACTAATGGCTGACTATCTATCTGTGTTAAAGCTGCAATATATAAACCCAATGTGGAAAAAGTCACTCTAATTATAAGACCAAATAATTTACTGGAGAAATGTATGCTTCCTATTATTTTTGTGAATTTCGACTTAGTATATTCAGAGGGCTAGTGTCCCAGTGAAGAATGTTTCCATAGGGAACACAGCTGAGTGTGGTCTTTGAGCACTTTGGGCTCCTCAATGAACCAGCTGTGAGAAAAGGACCAGATTCTGACGTTTGTGGGAACTGAGGCAAGGGTCCATAAGCTTTACACACACACACACACACACACACACACACTTGAAAGTTAGAATCAAGGTAACAAAATCTTGAATAAAGTATGTGCTATCTTTTTATGTTGGTAAATTTATTTGATAATTATGTATACATATCTTTACCAAATATTGGAAAGCCAGGTTTGTGGACTTGGGAAGCTCTCAAAGTAATATGAAAAAAAAGATGGACATAAGCTCCAGGTAGCCAGTCTCCGTGGTTCCTTGAAATTGTCACTTTATGGTGAAAGGCATATGACTGTAAAGTGATCAATTTAGGGTCTTCGATAGGATGGGGACTAGGGAAGGGAATTCCCTTGTTTGGGTCTAAGGACAGCACAGCTTGTCAGATTGACAGATCCCATTTACCAAAGGTAAATTTGGTTCCCATTCCACAATGGGGACAAGAAGTATTAAACCCAGAATTTGGGCTTTATTGGAGTGCCTTTTAGTACTCCATTTCCCAATAGTTTTCATCAGTGGAAAATAGTGGCATTGCATTAAACAAAGGAGCTTCTCAAGACTGGTAACCTATAGGGATAGTTCTGTGCATCCCACCAGGTAGAGTGCCCTGTCCAGCCTGATACCGATAGAAGCTAAGATGAAATGAGGGAAATTCTGTTATCAAAATAGGCCTTATGTTCAGCTATACAAACAGAGATTATGAAAGCTATGTTTTATATTAATTATCTTCACCATTTTTTCTTTATGTAATTCATATAAAGTACACTGGTGGAAACTAATATTTTGGGTTTAGATCACTCTGCAATGATATAATAGCTAATTATCCTTCCATAACGCTTGATTACTTGAATCCTAATATTCTTTCCTGACTTGATTGTCTCCTGGGTAAAAGACAAAAGTGGATGCACAGAGAAAAGAATAGCTTCCATTTGGCCCTCCAATTCCACTCAACTATTTTCCAGATAACTTTATGCCTTTACTAAGCTCTTGTCCAGTTATCTAATTTGAGTGTGCCATATTTTGTCTTGGTAAGATCCTGGCTGACAAAGTATACAAAAGTAAAAGCCAAAAATCCTTGTTTTCTCACCTAACAATTCACTGCCTGAAGTAGTTATTGAAAAAAGTTTATTTCTATTTGTTCATATACATACATACTCATATATATATATATATATATATATACAAGTATAGCATACGCTATATACATATACAAGTAAGTATATACATATACAAGTATAGAAACATACTACTATGCATGCTATTTTGCTACCCAGAATTTCATTCAGCAGTATGTTATGATTGTCTCTAACTAACAGAGTTTGAATTTACTTCTCAATGGTTTCAGAGAATTTTACTGTATCATAATTTCTTCAGTTTATCATCAATTAATATTTGTTTCCATTGTTCAATCCATGTTTAAGCTCTATTCCCTGAAATGAACTTTTGTATAGCTAAATCCTTGTGCACATCCACAATTACTTAAAATATGATTGTATAAAAATGAAGTCTTGTGTACATTCTTGGAGTATTTAAACTATATTAAAAATTAAGCACATTGATATTTTGGGAGATGATCAAGATGATTACAGTTAATTTTTTGTATTAATGCTTACGAAGTTTCAGAGATTAATTCTAATGGGTAGCTACCAATATTTATGAAATTTCTCACAAAAGAGCATGAAGTTTTAAACAAAAATATTCCACTCTTGTTTCCCTCTTCCTCTCTGGTGTCTTATTATTAGTTTTTAGATCCTTTGGTTGCTCTGGTCAAACCAAATAGTTCTCTAGAGGCAAAGTCCCTTGATCCATAAGCTGTTTGTAAACTATCATGCTTTTGTAGTATCACTTGGTCACTGTCCTCTTGACTGCAGTTAGCTTCATTTCTTCTTATGGCAAGATTTTATATGACACTTTGTGTTGAAGAACACAGGAAAATCTTAGACTCCTGGAAGATACTGTTCTCTTTATACAGGTAAAATGGAAATAAATTTAACAATGCAAAGAGTGGCTTTAGTTCAGACATAATTTTGTCTTTGGAATTGCTGTGAATATGAGCCATATCCTCAAGTGCTTGAGTGCTATCCTAAAGCAAAGTAGATATTGTCTAGGATAAGGAATTGAATATATAGAAGAATAATTGTGGGCTGGCTGAGTGGCGCGGTGGTTAAGCACTGGCTTCGGAAGCCAGCGGTCCCAGTTCGGTCCCACATATGAGGGCCAGTGACACTGCGCTAAAAAAAAAGAAAATAGAAGAATAATTGTGTAAAAGTTTATTGACATAATGGGAAAGGTTAACTGACATTGCTTTTAGTTAGACTCACATTATACCTAGGGTAATGTCAAAGACATTAGAAAAAATCAAATAGTTTTGTGGTATTTTGGATTCAGCATAGGGTGCAATTAATCACTCTGTTACTCATGTTGATTGAATGATTTGCACCCTCTGCCACTTGATAAGCAGGCAAGAAAAATTTCTGACACATGAAAATATATACATAAAAAAGGGTATTTGTATTTTTCTTGCCATTCATTTTTCAAAAGAAAATGGTATAAACTGATAATCTTCTGTGAAAAGGGAACAAATTTTATTAGAAACTTATCAAATTTACAGGAGGGAAAAGGACTTCATAGACATCTCAACAGAAATAAAAGACATGGAGACCAAATAACCCAAGGCTGAATAAATAATTTCCAATGTAGTGTCACTCTAAAATATGATGTGGAAAATTAAAAAACAACAATTCACAAACTACCAGGAGATTGAATTAATTTTCTTGGTCTCTTATGTGGTTTAGAATGAGAGTGTTTTGTATTAATTTTATCTCTAAGCATTAAGTAGAATGAAGAAAGATTGACAAATGAGATTTTTTTTTGGATGGAAGGGGGTCAGTGAGAAAGAGATCCTAACAGGTAATGTAAAAGGTATTGAGTTTGTTGAATTTTACGAACAGAAGACAAAGGGGTGACTTAATTTGTTGCATTCATGTATGCAAAAGGTTTTTTGAGGAGAACACAGAATTATTTATTTTTCCCACAGTTAGAAAAAATAGAGGTGTTAAATTAGAGAAGGCAGGGTTTTACTTGGCTATAAGGAAGGTTTTGTGACAATTTTTTTAAAAAACTAAAGTTTATTGAAGTGACAATTGTTAGGAATGTTACATAGGTTTCAGGTGTACAATTCTGTAATATGTCATCTATGTATCACATTGTGTGTTCACCACCCAGAGTCAGTTCTCTTTCAATCATTTTTGTGACAATTTGAAAGATAAAATGCAGAGAGTTTGAGTTGAGAGAGATGCTAAACCCACAATATTTTTAAAATAAGGAAGACATTTACATGGACAATAATTTAGATTAGTACCTTGCTCAAACCCAACAACTGTCTGTAGGTACCTTTCAACTTGATGTCTATTATTTGACTGAAGTTACCAATATTTCTGTCATCTATAAAGGATGAAATGTATGGGAATCTGTTTGGAGAAATAATCAATTATATATGGATCAGGAAAAAAAATTAATCAAAGAGAAGGCAAAGAATTAGACCTTGCTTTTGCATCATGGATATTTAATTAGTTAAAAAGTTATGAATATAGTTAAGTATTTAAAGAAAGTTATTTCAAAGCATAGCCAATTTATAAGAGAAGATGATTTCAGAATACCATTATTCAGGAGTTTTTCATATAGGTAGATGATTTTTAGGTGAATAAACATCATATCCTTTTGTCTCCACCTAGAAATCCTCTATGACTTTTACTCTGGACTGAGATTTGGATCCTGACTCTGTCTCAAAAACTCTGTCTCTTTAAAACAGTGGTGACCCAAACTTTTCAAGTTTCTGTATTCCCTGATATTTGAATGGATATATTCTCATGCTTTTAGTATATCTAGGTTCCATATTTCTATCTCATTCTGATTTTAATTTACTTTTCCTAAAATTCCTGGGTTTTACCTAGTTGGTAGGATTGGGGAGCCAAACGGCAAATAAATTCACAGCTATATGTGCATGCTTGATAAAGGTTTATTGGGAAACTCTCCCAAGAGTGTTGGCACTTAAAAGACACCTGAAGATATAAAACTAGAATTTGTTTAGAAGTATAGAATTTCTGAAGTGTATAATGCAAACCATGCCTCATAAACTACCTTTTATTTAATTTAAGGTAAACTGTATTCTTCCTTCCTTTGTCGTTATACACATACTTTCCTAATTTCTTCATTGTTTTTAGAGTTTTCTTTTAATCTCACTTATTTCTTCTTTTTCCTTAATTCTATTTCACTTTTATAATTCCTATTTTCTTTTTTTCTCTGTTGCTTAGAAACTGTGCAATCTCTTTACCCATCTTCCTTAATTATAGAATTGGGCATATTTCCATGATTTTTAATTATCCAAATACATCCTCTTCTATCTTTTAGCATATATTTATTTCCTGAAATATTTACATATCCTTATTATGTACCTGGTGTGATTCTAAGTTTTGGGATACACTGAATAACAAGCCAAGAAATATTCCTTAACTTTATGGGCATTGCAGTCACGTGGGGAGAGAGGACAAACAAAAACATCAATGAATTACTTTTGTAATAAGTTCTACAAAGAAATAGTGTTTTTTGAGAGCACATGTATATAATCTACACAGGATGGTTTTTATTTTGATCATGTAAAGATGATGTATGTTATAATCTATTATGTAGAAGGAGATAATCATAATATATTATTGAAATGTCTTTTAGATATGGAATTTTGATGTTCTCTGCTTACCAATACCATTTTATTTTCTTTTTATGTATTTATCTCATGTGTTGTGCACTATTATGGACAAGTGAAAGAAAGGAAAATAAAATGATTATTTAAGTATTAATACACATAAACTAAATACACGATTACAAAAACTTTAATTTTTAAAATTCCTACCATCTGCTCTGCAAAGTTAGTATTATTAATTGCAATTACATAGATAAGCTGAGGTTCAAGAAGTCAAGTAATTTGCCCAATGTCATCTGGTTAGTGGCTGAATCATAGTATAGATCTTGGTTTTCTGAATTCAAAGACCATATTCTTTCCACTGTGCTATGTTGCTTCTCTAAATATAACTAAAATTATAAGTTAATGTGATAAGTCCTTTCACAGAGGTTTGAACAAAATGCTTTTCACTACACCATGGTTCCCTGCATAGTTTTGAGATTCTCAGATCATGTGTTATGGTACTTATTTGCAAATTATCCTTAGTGAAAACCAGTTTTTTTCCCCCAATCCTTCATGGATTGATACTTTAGTAAATAAAAAATCATAACTTGGGTTTTGCTGTGATGTAAATTGCTGGAGAAATTGTAAATAATCTCAATTTCTGCACCTAACATGATTCAAACTGGTAACAGAAAATCCATGGACATGTACCACTGTGTGGGCCACATTTTCATTGCTTCAGGGAATCCAGATATGAATAAGCCTGCCTTCAAAAAACTTGCAGTCTGGTTGGTGAGTTAAAACTGTACTAATAGACACAGACAACAGTTTAGTGGTTACCAGAGGGTAAAGAGTGTGGTAGAAGAAGGTAAAGGGGGTCAAATATATGGTGATGGAAGGAGAGCTGATTTGGGTGGTGAACGCACAATGTGATATATAGATAATGTACTATAGAAATGTATACTTTAAATATGTATAATTTTAGTAGTCCATGTCACCTCAATATATTTAATAAAGATAAAAAATTAAAAAAAAACTGCACTCAGTTTACTAAAATGCAAGAGATAGTAAAATAAGTGCTAGAAATATAAAGCAAAACGTCACCAGATAAGATTAAATGTGAGTGAAACCTGAAGATAAATATGTTCCAGAGGTAGGAGTCAGGAGGAGAGGTCCGTTTGCTAGAATAAGGCTTGTGGTCTTGGAAGTGGATGGAACAGTTGAGAAGTGGTTAAGAGTTTTATGTGACTGGAGCCAGACTATATTAGTCTTAAACCAAAAATCAAAAGAATTTGGAGTTGAATTCCTATTACCCATGTTGACTAATCCTGTATCTCATGATCATGAGATCTACCTTGGGAGGAAGTAAAGGGGTATTATTAAATGCAGAGAAAACCTGGTGGTTATACCAGTATCATAAATATAATAATAATAAAGCAAGATTTCATAGATGTGGTAAACATCCATGTAATATTTAAGATGAATATGTTGTCAGAAGTGGGAACTGGGGAGAAGGAGAAGAAAGGTCTTTCTGTCAGATGAAGGTTTATAGGCTTACAAGGATTGCAGTAGTGATTAGTTCTATGGGACTGAGGCCAGATACTAGTTTTGAAGCAAAAATAAAAAGGTTTGAAGTTGAGTTCCTTTTACTCATGTTGGCATCTTGTATCTCATGACTAATATCAGGAATCAGCTCTAGGAAGAAAAAGAAGATACTAAATGCAGAGACAACTTCATGGTAGAGAACATCTCCATATGAAAGCTACCAATTTCTCTATGACAACATTTCAGAGACCCTGAGCATATCAGGTCAGTTTAGAGAAAGACTTTCATAACTTTGATCTCTCTCCTAACTTAGTACTTAATTATCACAATTTACATTTTCAGGTTGCAATGTTGACAAAGCCAATGGATGGAATGAATCACTCTGCAGTGTCAGAGTTTTTGTTCCTGGGACTCACTGACTCCTGGGAGATCCAACTTCTCCTCTTTGTGTTCTCCTCTACATTTTATGTGGCAAGCGTGATGGGAAACTCCCTCATTATGCTCACGGTGATTTCTGACCCTCACTTACACTCCCCCATGTACTTTCTGTTGGCCAACCTCTCCTTCATTGACCTGGGAATTTCTTCTGTCACTTCCCCTAAGATGATTTATGACCTTTTCAGAAAGCGGAAAGTCATCTCCTTTAATGGCTGCATCACTCAAATCTTCTTCGCCCATGTCATTGGTGGTGTGGAGATGGTGCTGCTCATCGCCATGGCCTTTGACAGATACATTGCCATATGTAAGCCCCTCCATTACCTGACCATCATGAGCCCAAGCATGTGCATCTTCTTTTTAGTGGCTGCCTGGATGACTGGCCTCATTCACTCTACGGTTCAACTGGCTTTTGTGGTAAACTTACCCTTTTGTGGTCCTAATGTGTTGGACAGCTTTTACTGTGACCTTCCTCGTTTAATCAAACTTGCTTGCACCGACACCCACCGCCTAGAGTTCATGGTCACAGCTAACAGTGGATTCGTCTCTGTTGTCTCCTTCTTCATACTGATTATTTCCTATATCATCATTATTTTCACTGTTCAGAAACACTCTTCAGATGGTTCCTCCAAGGCTCTGTCCACATTGTCAGCTCACATCACTGTGGTAGTCCTGTTCTTTGGTCCTTTGATATTTTTCTATACATGGCCATCTTCCTCTACACACTTGGATAAGTTTTTGGCCATCTTTGATGCAGTTCTCACTCCTTTCCTGAATCCTATCATTTACGCATACAGGAATCAAGAAATGAAGGCGGCAATGAGGAGAATATATGGACAGCTAGTGAATTACAGGAAGATCTCTTAAGTGATGTCTGTATTGTGAAGAGCCCTCATTGATTAATGATGCTCATTATTGATGGCCAATGTCAGAGAGAAGCTCTTATTTGTACTATCTTGACTTGATTATACATACTGATACTGAATACATTTTGTCTCTCACTCAGGAGGGAGGCACATTCAATTTTGAAATGAGAGAGTTACATATAAGGCATCTATCTGTAAAGCAAAGATTATGATAATCTTGATCCTAAATTCCTAAGGAATAATATTTATGTGAAGTAATTTTTAGGAATGCGTAAGAGGGCAGGCTTCTTTGAGGCCATCAGAACACTGATCAGTGTCTTGTAATCCATCCTAGTTCAGTATGACTTAATCTTAAATTGGCTATATCTGCAAACACCCTATTTCCAAATATGGTCACATTCATAGGTATTGGGCATTGGAATTTGAACACATTTATTTGATGGGCACAAATCAACCCATAACCATAGTGTAAAGAACAAAGTTGATTGTAGCATAGTTACCTGATAATCAGAATGAAAATATATTTAAAATAAACAATAGAAGGAACTTTACATCTTTCATAGGCAATTAACTATATTTTTAGAAGAATGGAGAATTTGAAGTTAGCATAAGACACAAAAAATTATTTTTATAAGCTAAGAAATCACTGCTAACTCAGAAGATTACACAGAAAATAAAGAATAACATTTACTGCCTTTAGTCAAGAAGAGAGTAAATACAAAGATAGATTTGTCATGTCATTCTAAAACAGAGAAACCCAATCTAGTCTTTTTTTTAAATTAAAATTTATTGGGATGACCATGATGAACAAAGCTACATAGGTTTCAAGCGTACAATTCTACAATACATCATCTATATATTGCATTATGTGTTCACCACCCAGAGTCAGTTGTCTTTCATCACCATATATTTGACTCCCTTTACCCTCATCTACCATCTCTTCTCCCCCTTTACCTTCTGGTAACCACTAAGCTGTTGTTTGTGTCTATGATTTTTTATTTCTTTGTCTTGTTCTTTTGTTGCCTTCAGTTTTATATTGCACATATGAATGAAGTCATATGGTTCTCAACTTTTTCTATCAGACTTACTTCGTTTAGCATAATTGTCTCAAGATCCATTTATGTTGTTGCAAATGGTACTATGTTACCTTTTCTTATGGCAGAATAGTATTCCCTTGTGTATATATACCACACCTTCTTTATCCAATCCTCTATCTAAGGACATTTTGGTTGTTTCCACGTCTTGGCCACTGTAAATAAAGCTGCAATGTATATGGCAGCACATATATCTTTTTTTTTTTTTTAAGATTTTATTGGGGAATTGGTGGAGGGGAACAGCGTTGGGGAATTGGGGAAGGGGAACAGACAAGTTGCTGTCTCTTTGTTCTTCAGTTTAGTTGCGGAGGATGTTGCTTCACTGTTGGTATCGTCATTGCGCTCTTCCCGGATGAGGCAGATCGGTCGCTGGCCTCTGGATGTCGCTCACCGCAGCTATTGGCAGCTCACGCTTGGCTGCCAGCCGCTCACGCTGGCTGCAGGCCACTCACTGTAGCCCATGGTAGCCCACTGCAGCAGGGGCTGTAGCCCACTGCAGCAGGGGCTGCAGCCCACACCATCACCGGGGCTCACACAGCCCAGCTCCAGGTGGAGCTGCTGTTAGCTGTAGAGGGCAGTGTCACTGGCCCTCATGTGGGATCCGAACCGGGGCCGCTGGCATCACCAAACCAGCGCTTAACCAATGCGCCACTCGGCCGGCCCATCACATATATCTTTATGGATAAATATTTTCATATTTTTTGGGTAGGTACTCAGGAGAGGGATTGCTGGGTCTTATGGTGATTCTATTCTTAATTTTTTGAGGAACCTCCACAATACCTTCCATAGCAGCTGCACTAATCTGTATTCCCACCAACAGTGTATGAGGGTTCCTTTTTCTTCACAGTCTCCCCAACACTTGTTATTATTTGTCTTGTTGATGATAGCTATTCTAACAGGTGTGAGTGATATCTCATTGTGGTTTTGAGTTGCATATCCCTACTAGCTAATAAAGTTGAATATTTTTTCATATATCTGTTGGCCATTTGTATGTCTTGTTGGGAGAAGTTTCTGTTTATGTCCTTTGCCCATTTTTTTTAGATCGGATTGTTTATCTTTTTGTTGTTGAGTTGTGTGAGTTCCTTATATATTTAGGATATTAGCCACTTATTGGAGACTTTGTTTGCAAATACCTTTTACCATTCGGTTGGTTGCCTCTTTGTTTTGTTGATGGTTTCTTGGAGAGACATTCCATATTCATGGATTGGAAGAATCAACATAGTTAAAATGGCCATATTACCCAAAGCAATATACAGATAGAATGCAATCCCCATTAAAATCCCAATAGCATTTTTTAAAAGAATACAACAGAAATCACCAGATTTATATGGAACCACAAAAGACCTCAAATAGCCAAAATAATCCTAAAAAAAAGAATAATGCTGGAAGTATCACACTCCCTGATTTCAGCTTGTACTACAGAGCGGCAATAATCAAAACAGCATGGAACTGGCAGAAAAACAGACACACAGACCAATGGAATAGAATTGAAAACCCAGAAATAAAACCACATAAATATGGACAGATAATTTTCGACAAGGGAGCCTAAAACATACAATGGAGAAAAGAAAGCCTTTTCAATAAATGATACTGGGAAAATTGGAAAGCCACATGCGAAAGAATGAAACTAGGATCTGTCACCATGTACCAAAATTAACTCAAAATGTATCCAAAATCTAAACATAAGACCTGAAACAATAAACTGCATAGAAGAAAACATAGGACTAAATTTATGGACCTTGGGTTTAAGGAGGGTTTTGTGAATTTGACCTCAAAAGCAAGGGAAGTAAAAGCTAAAATAAATGAGTGGGACTATATCAAATTTTAGTCTTGCTTCAATGTAGTGTTTGGTGGTAAAGCATTTCTAAGTTTTTAACAAGAACCTCAGCAAAACTGAGCTGTGCAAATTTTGTCAAAATATTAACATATCATTTCTTTTCAGACTCAATATAATCTGAATATATATATAATCTCCAAGGCAAATATAATTTACTTCCTGAAACTTCCACAGCTTTATTTTTATTATTATTATTATTATTATTTTTTATTATTATTAATAGTTACAGATGTACGAAACTATGCAATAGTTATCTTTTTCACCCTTTCCACAGCTTTTTATATCCACTGAGTTTTATCTTTTACGACCCTCTTTCAGTTGCTGGAATAACCACACATTTTCTCTTAGGATAATTCTATTTTTCCTCTTGATAAACAAAACCAGATCCTATTACCTTCTGTAGGCAATCATAATTTTTTTTGACTATGATTACTTCCAGTACAGTTTCAGTCACCAATTTTATGACTTTAACCAAAGTAACCAACTTTAACTTTATCGACAGCATTCTCCCCCAACCCACACACAAAGGAAAAACAGAGCCTGACAATCATTTAAGTGGTAAAAACTGATTTTCATTAGGAACTATTGCAACGTGGTAGGCTCAGTATAGAACTCAATTCCCAGAACAATTAGATCAAGTATTGATTTACAATCAAAGTGATGAATGGGTTGAAAACCCATATGCTGTGTAGAATATCCTATGTAGTTTGCAAAACCTAAGGCTGGAAAATCTTTTGGCTTTATGACATAAAGATTCTAATCCTGGAATCTGGAAACAAGATTCAAGTGATGTGGCAGTTAGAGTGTAGGTTTATTGGCTAAAATGTTGATGAGGTATTCCTGGGTTCATGGGGGTTACAAGTCCTAGAATGATGACACTCACTGCTCCTCTGACCAGGTATTTCTATTCTTTACTGATCATTAGTCCACCACCCCAGGAGAAAGGAAGGCTTCAATAAGCTGTGTCCATTTGGTAATGTAATTTATCTTTTTCCCTAATTGGTAAGTATCTCATGTGAGTAAATATTTGAATGTACTCTTTCTGTTGACCAATTAAACAACAGTGATCATGGGACTTCCATGGGACTTTCATATAGTCTATTTAACAGTATATGAAATGAAATTGTACATGTCATAGCTCCTCAAAATAGGATTCTTGGAATGGTTGGCTCACATATTTGAGAAGTGTATATCTTCCTCGCCTGGAAATATGCTATGATTACTCAAATTATCACTTGTGTTTGTATAGAATGAAGTTCAAGTTAAAGGCAAGGCATTATAATCCACACATGTCACGGTCACTTGATCTCCTAACACCTTACCTTTTTTTGCTGGTGGAACAGCATCTTCATTCAAGTTTGAATGAATTAGCCTTTCCTTGAATAAAAATGAATTTTTGGCTTTACTAGGAGTAGTTGTCTCGAGGACCATAACAAGAATTAGGTCCCAAGATGATCTCGGACAGATAAGCACAAGAACTGCTCTGATAATACACTAAAAGAATCATAGTTTCTTGCCAATGTTGGCTGAAGTCTAGGGAACATGTATTTGAGTGAATTTTAAGATTATTAGGCTGAAAAAGAAAAAAAAGAGACTGAATCAGGCAGAATTTATTGACATGAATGTAATTACCTGAAATTCAGGTATTAATGTATTGATGTGAGTACCTGGAGTGGTCTTAATAGTCTCCTAGATTGGTTAATTAAATCTTGTATTCACTGAAGATATTTTCATGTAAATGCCCATGAGAGGCTATCCGTTTTAGAGAAGGTTCTTGATTGCCAGGTGGATTAGATACCCATTCAGTGGATTTCAGGCAGCCTCTAACTCTACTCCAGTACTTGCTCAGTGAGCCCATCTGCAGAGTGCCCCTGGTAACAGGGATGGAAGCTATGCATGGGCTCAATAACATGAACTCCTCCTCAACAAAGTTGATCTGTCTACACCATTGCTTAGTCCCAACCTGCAGATGGCTGAAACCAATTTGGCATCATTCCTTGGGGGGATTAGCTAGCTACTTGGTGGCACATTGATTACATTGTACCTCTTTCATCATGGAAGAGACTGTGATTTATCTTAGTAGGAATAGATATAAATTTCACAATGGATTTGCCTTACTGTTCTGCTGTCATGGCTTCATACTGTGTCAACTTAGCTAAACCAGAAATATGTTTCCAGAATTCCCTTCCATGCATGTTTCCATGTTAGAGTTCACCACAAGAAAAGTTTGTGTGAGATTTGGAAGAGGGAGGTGAAGCAGTAGTCATTTTTGGTCTGAAGGCCAGTATAGGACAAGTACCATTACAGTTCATGCGTGTTACTCCTCACCTTGCTAGTGTGGGACAACAGCTTGGGCCTGGAGCTCTTCCAGCTTGTCCGGAATCTCCACATGAGTTCCTCTAAGTCCTGGGCCAGGAGCAAATGCAACTTTTCTTTTTTTTTTTTTTTTTTTAGCTGAGCCATCCTGCCACCTGTTGGCAGCTCAGCTTGGGCTGGGCGTCGAACTGCTGTTGCTCAGAGCTCAGCACGCACTCTTGAGTGAGCTCTTAACCAACTAAGCCACTCGGCCGGCCCAGCAAATGCATCTTTATGATAAAGAGCACCAGCTTATTCAGCAGGCAATCTGCATCATCAAAATTGGAAGCAGTGAGAGAAAGACACAGTTTTAGTTTGCCCTTTGTCTCCTCCACTTCCTGTCCATTTTCCTTTCCAGACTGCTGGTTCTTTAGGCTTCAGACTCAGCATGAGATTCAGAGGCAATACGAGTTACTAGACTGCTTCATATTTTCCACCACTGCATAAAATCAAATTCCTATAAGAAATTTCTTATTCTAAGTTATCCATTGTGGTTCTACTTCTCTGATCAAACTCTGAGTGATACACCTCAACATATCTGCCAGCCCAGTCATTTGCGGATTTATAGAATGTCTTATCGATTATCACACTATCTGCACAACATTGCATCTGACAAGAGGACACATTTTACAACAAATGAAGTACAGTAATTCCCCAACTTACATACGAGGTTCCATTCAGGGAGAACGTTTGTAAGTCAGATTCATTTGTAAGTCCGACAAAGTGAGTCTTATACACCTTTGACATACATATACAACGAAAAGCCGATGGTTGAACGATTCATGTTATAAGAACGAGCAACATCTACCATCGTTTTGCCTTGATCCAGTCTCTCAATTATTTTCACTTTTGTTTCTATAGTTATTGCTTTGTGCTTCCTAGCAGTCCCCTCCACATTACCACTGATTTTCCTCTTGCTTCCGGACATCCTGAGTTCTGACTAAGCACTGTAATACTGCATACTATCGCTCTGTACAGTAAGCACACAGCAGCACAACTGTGACAATGTTTGGCAGACACGTGAGCTGCTTCCACGATTTGTTCACATCTACAAATGTTAGCAATGCGAGGTCGGTTCGTATCTGTGAAAGTTTGCAACTGGAGTGTTTGTAAGTTGGGGACTTACTGTATAATAATGAGCTTATGCACATATGAAACTCACCTGTTTACTTATGTGACCCATCTCTTACAAGTGACTGATTTGATAGAGTAGTGGAATGGTCTGTGGAGATTCAGTTACAGTGCTAGTTGGGGCACCACATCTTGGGATGATGACATGCTACACTATAGGATACATTCATTATAAGCCTGTCATGAGCTACAGAAGCAAGTTGTGTTATTTTTCTGCTCCTATTGGGTCACCCTCTACTGAACCTGCAGTTTTTATTTGTGGCCCTAGAAATCATTCTTACCCCATCTCTTTGTCACCCCAGGGATGATAACAGCTCACTGCTCTTGCCAGCCCTGGGTTTCTCTCCAGTCCTTTGGTGGTTCTTGTAACCAACTGCTCAAACTCTTGTACATAATTCCTCCAATCAACTTTCTTCAATCACCCATTTTAATTTGACATCTCTTCCTGTCTGGACTTTGATTAATACTTAGAAATATCTGTAAAACAATGGAAAGAAATAAGCTAGAGACACATGCATTTACATGGGTAAATATATATAAATATAGAGTTTTTAAAAGGCCTAGAAGAATACATGCTATATGACATTGACCCCTAGAAAAGAAGGCAGTGGCCCTGGGTTAAAGTCATGAGCAAAGGGTCTTTGGCTCATTTCGTGATGTTCAAATTTTTAAAATGAGAATAGATTCATGTGCTTTCTGTACAATTAAAAATTATTTTAAAACTCAAAATATCAGTTGATTTTTCTGCTAAATCATTCCATGAGATTTTGAATTTTCAAATTATCATTTGTCCATAATAAAAATTAAGATTTTATTAACTTTAATATATTATACACTTTTTTCCCAGCTAAAATGAAACATGATTACATTGTTTGAAATCACTCTGTTTGAGACTATGCTGGGGTAGGGATAATGTACTTCTGAGTTGACTAATTATAGGTCTGTTTCTTAAAACAAAGTTCTCTGTCTTCATAGGTACTTGAAAGGAAGTTTGTGGGTCATGGGCATGAATTGCCTTTGAGTAGACACAGAGAGGTTAATATTTTAGATTTGGTCTAATTTTATCCTTAATATCTCAGTTTTGCTCAGCTTAACAAATATTTATTGTATATCTATTATGTTACAGAAAATGTACAAGGCCCTGGAGATATATATACTAGAGGTGCCAAAAAAATGTATACAAGTGGACACTTTGGTCAACGTTGCTCAAACAGTAGTTTGCTGTAATCAGAAGTGTCTGGACTTTGAGCACCTCTTGTAACTCTAGAAATCAAATGTGACTTGTATCTATCTTTTGTTATTGGTATATATTGAGTATTACAATTTTTTTTAAGATTGTTTTTATTGGGGAATTGGGGGAGGAGAACAGCGTTGGGGAATCGGGGAGGGGAACAGACAAGTTGCTGTCTTTTTTGTACTTCAGTCTAGTTGGGGAGGACATTGCTTCACTGGCCCATGTTGGTATCGTCATTGCATTCTTCCCGGATGAGGCAGATCAGCCCCTGGCCTCTGGATGGTTGCTCACCAACTATTGGCAGCTCACGCTGGCTGCCAGCTGCTCATGCTGGCCACCAGACAATCACTGTAGCCAATGGCTGCAGCCTACACCGTCACCAGGGCTCACAGCCCAGCTCCAGGTGGAGCTGTTGTTAGCTGTAGAGGGCAGTGTCACTGGCCCTCATATGTGGGATCTGAACTGGGACCACTGACATCCCAAGCCAGCTCTTAACCAGTGTGCCACTTGGCCAGCCTGAGCATTACAATTTTAATACAGGTTTCCTTTATTAAACTGCGTATACAGTTTTTTGGCACCATATACATACATATATATGAGTACCCCTGCCAGTGAGGAGCTTCTATAGGACATGGAAAAAGAACCAGTTTCAGTGTCATGAGGTAAGTGTAGTATAACAGTATGCACAAGGTGCTATGGGAATACAGAGGAGCATAGGATAGAGCAGAGGTTTTCAATAGGCTACTCTGTACTGGACATTGTTTTGTATGTACTGGGGGAGTCCCACTTGAAAAGGGAATATTCAAAGGAATCATTCTTTTATAAATGCAAAAGTAAATCTTCCATTAATTTTATTTTTATGCACATCTTCTTGCTAGGTTTGCTTGGATGGGGCTCCTGAAAGAGCCAAAAAGATATGGAACAATTGATATGCACTGGGGGTCAGTCAATCTTGGGAGGCTTCTGAAAAGGAGAACATGTTTTGAAGGGTAAAAAAGGCACAACTCTGTCCTGCCGCCAGGCCTTGTCTGCTGTTCCTTCTGCTAAAAGTATTCTCAATGCCCTTCTGTCTCCCATAGTGACTCCTTCCCACCCTTCAGATCTGTTACCTGGACCACCCAACATGAGCAACAATCAACCCTGTTACTCCCTTTCTTGGCATTTTATTTTAATGTGAAAGCGGTTCAATAATTTCTCTTGCCTCTTCAACATTCTGTGTGCTTAGGCTGATTGAAATTTATGGTAAAATCCACCTGGTTTTGATGAAATGTCTTTACACTCCCCAGGCATTCCATTTCATTTTAAACTACCAATGAGTGAGTCAGGATTGATGGGTACATTTGCCAAAGGTGATGCTCTTAAAACATCTAGTCTCGGTCTCATTTCCTCTCCAGTGACTCATTACAAGATTGTTCTGTCAGCTGTTCTTACCAAACCAGCTGGGTTCCACAGACAATTCCCCTGACCACATGAACTAAGTTAGCAAATCCAGGTTCTGCAGCAGCACCCGGTCACTGTTCTCCAGTGCTGTTAATTAATTACCTTTTCAAATTCTTTCAGCTTTTGATATAATAGCAGTGGTACAAGCAGAAGCTCAGTTACCAACAACTGGGAACAGGTAGGTGGAAAGATGGAAAATCAAAATAACAACAGGAAAAAAAAATGTACTTGATATATTTAGTTCAGTTTCAGAAAAATAAATAGTCTTAGTGGCAGAATCTCCATTTGCAGACATCACATAAAATCTTGGTTGTAGTTAGATTGATTATAATGTAGAGAAAAAGGAACAAGTCACATTAGGGGTTGTATAAGAAGCTATAGATTGTGGAGAAATGCAAACAATTGATTTTGACTTTTATTTAGTGGTAGAAAATGTATCTTAGGTTTACAGGGTAAAACAAAAACTATGGAGAAAAGTCAGTATCAGCACAATGTAGTGTATTTAGCATAGGAAAGGGATTTGGGGATTCAAAGGATTTATTTACTTTTTATTTCATTAGCCTTTTTGATTTGAGTGAGGGGAAATTAATAACCCACAGAAATTAGAAGTCAAGACCACTTACTGTTTCATTTCTGTGTTTACAGAAAATTTTTTTAAAAAGGAAGAAATCCATGGTATTTTTTGGGACTAAAATCAAATGAAGCACACAGAATTTGGAGAAGGATTGACTGGTAAACTGTCTTCCTGAGAATGCACCTGACCCCATCTGCATGTCTAATTACATGTCTACCATCATTTTTAACCGTGATGTAAAACAATGCTATTATGGTATTAAAGGGGTATTAATCCTTGTGCTATAATATATAGTTGTTGGGCATTTAGTTGTTTGTTTTCTCCACCTCTAATTTTGGCCATCACAATGTCAAATAGATGTAGATAAGGTTCAGAGAAAATAACAAATTTAGGAATCCAGACATGTGGAAATTGATGGTAAAAGGAAAGGTGAAATGAAGGGACAACTTAATTTGGTTACTTAATTCAAGTACAATAAGGATTTATTTAAAAGGTTTCTTGATAACATCTTTATTTTACTTTCAGAGAGCAACAGACAAGGGGATATAGGCTTAAAATAAAGAACTAGAAAGCAGGGGAAAAGTTTTGAACTGTCAAATTGATAAAGCATAGGAATGGCCAAACAAGAGGGATACAGAATTCTCCAATAGTTTGTCTTAGTTGTGATTTAGTTATGCCACTAATGTATTTTTTAAGTTAATTTTATTATTATTATTAGTTACAGATGTACAAAACAATGCAATAGTTATTTTTTTTCACCCCTTACAAAGTGACTCCTCCTCCCCCCTCCCCTGCCCTCCCACACCCGATATCATACATATCTATTACAATTCCATTGACTCCATCACCACACTATATTCCACATCCCATGACTATATATGTATTAAATTATAGTTGACATATAATATTGTTCAGCAGCAGCTTCAGATGTACAGTGCAGTAGTAAGGCCACTACACCGTCCATGAAGTGGTCTCCCTAAAAGGACATACATCTGTCTCTTCCCCTGCCACTAATGTATTATATATGGACCAGAAATTCACTTACATACTTACTGGTCTATTTCTGTGGATTTATTAGTAGGACACTAATTGTCCCTGTTTTCTTCATCTATAAATTTTAAAATGGATGAGAATCTCTTCTGGGAGACTGACCAAATCCATTTTGTAAATCTAGAAAAGAAATGATGGTGTTTAGAGCAAATGTTAAAGTGTCACTGTAACTTTAATGATCTTTAATTAAGAAAAATATGGTAGTAGATGAAAGTCCTGGAGAACAAAACATGCAGTGTTCTTTCTTTTAGAATGTAATCAGTTTTCTCAGAACAAAAATTGGCTCCTAACACTCTTTTCGGGACAGTTGGATGCCTTCATTTAGTTTTGTGTAGTCAACCAGGAGCAACGTTTGTTTTTGAAACTCTGAAGACACAAGCATATACATGTTAATATCTTCTGGTATTCAGTTCTTTCCTTTGGTTTTTTCCCTTTGTAGATTATCTAACCCATTTCCAGACTCCCCATTGTTCCTGTTTCTTTGTCCAATACTTTCTTCCGATGTGTCTCATGTAGGCTTATTATACTTGGACAGTACCATATGTTCCAAATTTATTTGGCTTTTTATACTATCAAAACTCCCAGTTGCTTAACCACCTACATTTGGGTTAGCTGCTGCTCCCAAAAAGTGATCAGAAAAAATAATTTACACAAAGATGTGAAAGACTTGTCATCTCTTATTGCCTAACCCTTGAGGGACATAAGTATATTATTTCCCAGATGTATTGCTGGGTGCCTAGAAAAATTCTACAAAATTAGTGAATATATTAGGTATACAGCCATTCTTTTTTGGTGTAGAAATAATGAATTATTTCACGAAGTTTACATTTTTATGGAGTCTGGTCACTGTTGGCTCTCAGTGTTTCTAAAAATGACTAGTTAGCAATTGTTTAGAAATCTTTCTTCCTTTTCTCCTTTCTTGTTTATGTTTTGTCTGTCCACTTATTCATCATCCTTCCCTCCCTTAATCTATCCATCCATCCATCCATCCATCCATCCATCCATCCATCCATCCAAGAGGATTCACTTACTCATTCACTCCTCCAACATATACTAACTGGAGGCATACCATGTAATGGGAGTGGTGTCGGGGAACCTGGGGCAATAGAATAGGTAAAACACTGATTTTCCTTGGAGAAACTTATAGCTTATTGCAGGGCTTCTCAGCCTTAGCACTATTGACATTTAGAGTTGGGTAATTCTTTGTTGTTGGGTGCTATATTGTTATCCTGGGCATTGTACAATGTTTAGCAGCATCCCTGACCTCCACCCACTAGATGCCAGCAACAACCCTGCGCCTTCCTCCACCCTCTGTCCCAGTTGTGACAATCAAAAATGTTTCCAGACAATGTCGAATATCCCCTGTAAGTAAGTAAAATATCTTGATAAGAACACTGTTTTAATAAGAGAGATGTAAAGGGCATATTTCCCAGGATTTGGTAAGTCTTATAACAAAGGTGCACATATCGGGGCTGTATTTGTATATATTCTGTCTTTGCTCCCACCTCTGATCATTGCTAATATACTTCTGCAAAGTAATTCTTAGTTCAACCCCAAAAGGAGATCATATGTTTCAGGAAATTATTCATCATATCTCATGATTGACTTCTTTTGCAGTACAGTGACTTTTGGTATTCCTTGGGATAGATCTTCATTCAAATAAATAATTCAGCCAAATAGCTAATTAGGCTTTATTGCTTTTTCTACCATACAGTTTACATTGAAATGACTTGCAGAGATATTTAATATAAATGCTCTTTTTAAAAAAGTATTTATTAAGTATTGCACTATTACAAATGAGCCAATGTATAGATCAAGATGGGAAGAGCTGGAATTTGTAATCAACTCAGCAAAAAAAATTTTTTTAGGGGGAGGGTTTTAAATGAACATTTTTGATCACTTTTAACTGAGATTATTATTACTTCTATATTAGTAGTTTTTCAAGCACAGACCTTTAGTAGTTTATATAACAAACAGAGGTTGCCAATAGTTAAACAATATTTCATTAAATCTTACTGGGTATGAGATGTTTGTACTGATTTGCTCATACAGCAGATAATATAGGCCTCTTATTGTTATACTTTCTTTGCTTATATCATTTCATTTACTGATGCTCCAGTGCTGTTTTCTATTTATTTATTTATTTATTTATTTATTTATTTATTTATTTTTAATTAGTTTCAGGTGTACAACACAGTGCAATAGTTATACATTTTATCCCTCAAAGTGACAACCCCCCCTCCCCGTTTGGCCACCCCACTCCTCCCCCCAATATCATATATATCTATTACACTTCCTCTGACTCCCTTCCACATTATAATCCACATCCCGTGACTATCTATATATGTTTTCTCTTAAATTCTAGATTGAAACATATCGTACTTTAGGTTTTGGAGAGTGGTGATGGTATATCAGGGTTCTTTATGTATTTTTAATTATAGAATTCAAGGAATCATTAGAATATTGCTTCAAAATGCTTTCCTCCTCCTCATTCCATCTTATAAAACTTTAATTCTAGGAATTCTTTACCTACTGGCCATGGGTGGAAGTGGGAGGAATTTACAATTTTCTTTTCGCTGAGGTTTCTGATAATCGGTAGATTTCAATGACAGCAGTGTTTCACTACAGTGGTGACATTTATTAGCTCTTTATTTTCAGAGATAAATATTTCTCACTTTTAATTTATCCTGCCTATGTACTATAAAAGAGAGGCTGAGAAAGATTAACTTTTTTTCTGCCTAACTGTTTTAGAGATGCAGAATAAACTTCTTAAATAGAGGTACAACTGACACTTAGCTGTAATATTCCAATATTTATCTTTGAGTACACACATATTTCTATTACAGTTCTAGATGTCCCCGTACCATCTGTCATCCATTGTAGTATAAGTGGCGAATATATTCAGCTATATCTGAATCTTTGTTCAAATGCAATCTGGTCTGCCCTGGGTCAATTGGCCCATGTAACCAACCATAGCAGAGAGGCATTTTGTCTTTTGGATACATGCAGAACTGAAAGTACCTGAGTTGAGAATATTTTGGCTAGAAGTAGAAGCTGATTTTTCTGTAGCTCTAGCATTTTGCTCTTTATTTGCATTTTCAGATGTGTTTTGGGTTGAAAATTTTGTCAAGTTGTATAGAGAGGTTAACAACTTAGCTTTGAAAAAAATTAAATAGAGAATAGTTTGTTCTCTTCCCTCAAAAATTCCTACTGGGTCATAGCAATATTTCAGCCTATACTATTATTTGTGCTATTGAGTTCCATATCTTTATACTTGCTTCTTTTTCTTTCCCACAGACTCCCTTCTTAAAGCTTCAAATGCCTCCTTATTCTAGAGGCCTTATTAAATTTGGTGACTGAATGTATATTTACTCTATTATTACCTTTAATAATTTTTATTTTCATATGAAAACTCTGAAGTGAGATGTGCTATTTCACAATCTCTAAGTAGCCAGAGTTATTTATAGCCCTGGAAATTTCACCATGCATCATCTCAGTGTATCCAGGATATATCCACCTCTCATTACCTCTACCTTTATCAATCTTATCTAAGGCACCATCATCTCTTGCTTGGATTATTGCAATAACTTCTAATAATTTCTCTCGTTCTATCCTTGAGACTCTAAAGTGTATTCACAAATGCAGCAGCCAGAGTGATCCTTTAACAATGTAAGCTAGATTTTGTTGTTCCCCTGTTTAAACTCCAGTTGGTTATCTCATTTGAATAATAACCAAAGTCCTACGGCTTATAAGGCCCTACTATACATACTACTCCCTCTGCTCTACCCCCCAAATACTCATGTTTAGCCTCTCTGGCCTCTTTATAGTTCTTTGAACATACCAAGTCAGCTCACACCTCAGAGCTTTTACTCTTGCTGTCATCTCTGCCTGGAATATTCTTTCCCCAAATACCTTTATGCTTTGCTCTTCACCTTCTTTAGCTTTCTGATCAGTCAACTTATCAGCAAGAAGTTTCCTATCAATTCTATTTTATAAAAATGCTCCCCTTACTCCTCTATTCACCTTCCTTGCTTAATTTTTCTCCATAGTGAAATCACCAACAGACACCATATATGTCTTTTTGTATATTTATTAATTATTATTATTTTTAATTCTTTTATTGTGAAATAAACATTTAAAAAATTAGTTTCAGGTGTACAACACAGTGCAATACTTATACTTTTTACCCCTCAAAGTGACAACACCCCTCCCCCAATTTGCCACTCCACTACCCCCCGTATCATACATATTTATTACAATTCCTTTGACTCCCTTCCACAGTATACTCCATATCCCGTGACTAACTATATATTTAATTACAGTTGGCATACAATATTATAGAACATCAGCTTTAGGTGTACAGTGCAGTGATCAAGCCTCTACTCCATCCATGAAATGGTCTCCCTAACAAGACATGTGACCATCTGACACCCCACAAAATATTTACAATATTATTATACTCCCTGAACTGTCTTTCATATCCTTGTGGCAATATTGTAGTTACCTATTTATGATGTCTAATCCCTTCCCCTTCTCCCTCATCTCCACCCCCTCCCAGCTAGCAACCATCAGTTTTTCCTTTATAGCTATGAGTCTGTTTCTATTTACTTTGCTCTGTATATTTATTTATTTATTTATTTTTATTTATTTATTTTTAAGATTTTTATTGGGGAATTGGGGGAGGGGAACAGCATTGGGGAATCGGGGAAGGGGCACAGACAAGTTGCTGTCTTTTTGTTCTTCACTCTAGTTGCGGAGGACGTTGCTTCACTGTTGGTATCGTTATTGTGCTCTTCCCTGATGAGGCAGATCAGTCGCCGGCCTCTGGATGGTCGCTCACTGTGGCTATTAGCAGCTCACGCTGGCTGCCGGCCACTCACTGTAGCCTATAGCAGCCCACTGCAGCAGGGGCTGCAGCCTACTCCGTTACCAGGGCTCGCACAGCCCAGCTCCAGGTGGAGCTGTTGTTAGCTGTAGAGGACAGTGTCACTGGTCCTCATATGTGTAATCTGACCTGGGGCCGCTGGCATCCCAAAACCAGCTCTAAACCAATGCGCCACTCGGCTGACCCTGTATATTTATTTTTTGTCTTTTTTTTTTTTTGCCAATATGTAAATCCCTGAGAATAGGGACTTTTGTCTATTTTGTTCTTGGCTACATTCCTAGTGCTTAGACTACTTTCTAGTACATAATAGGTGCTTGATAAATGTTTGTTGAAGGATATGAGTTGATAGATAGGACCTAATTCAGTCCAATCATTCATTCACTCAAAACCTTTTTTTTACTACCTGATATTTGCAAGATACTATAAGGGGACAAAATTTAAAGGCATGATGATTTATAGCCTTGAGCAGTTTATAATCATATGGAGGAAACTGACATGTGACCAACTTTAAATAGTAAATGTGGATGTATAGGTAGGTCATGAGGAAGGTTAGGGAAATGAGGTACCATTTGATTTGGATATTAATGAATTAATAATATTTTGGGAAGTATAAAATAAGAAGGATAATTTCTGTCTTCAGGAAAAAAATAAGAGTCACAGGATCTTATAAGTCTTTATCAAAGAGTAGTCTTCTTTGGCCTATCTAGTATATGAGATTGGTTATTACACCTCCAGGGAGAAGACAGCTAACATTGATCATACTGAAAAAGCAATTTAACATTGAATGCCCTTTGTTTATGGTTTCATCAGGTGCACCTATGGCTACCAGTCCACTAGATCACTCACCATTCCTTGTGCTAGCAAGACCACCTGACAACTTAATTACTTTCATATGTAATGACAGCAATAGTGGCCAGCAGGATGTTATTTGATTTTTGAGAAATGCTCAGGTAATATTTGACTTCCAAAATTTATGTACTTTTTCATAGAGAGTATTAATATAATAGTATTAATTTGAGTAGTGTCATTTTCTTCCATTAGGTAACAGGAGAGAGCACCTACCAAATGAGCCGATGAATGGAACTAACTACTCTGTGGTATCCGAGTTTGTGTTCCTGGGACTCTCCAATTCCTGGGAGATCCAGCTGCTTTTTTTTTTTTTTTCTTGTCTTTTCTATATATTTAGTATTATGGGAAACCTCCTCATAGTGGTCACTGTGACTTCTGATCCTTATTTACACTCCCCCATGTATTTTCTGTTAGCCAATCTCTCCATAATTGACCTGATATTTTGCTCCATTGCAGCACCCAAGATGATTTGTGATCTCTTCAGAAAGCGCAAGGTCATCTCCTTTGGTGGTTGTATAGCTCAGATCTTCTTTAGTCATGCTGTTGGGGGCACTGAGATGGTGCTGCTCATCGCCATGGCCTTTGACAGATATGTGGCCATATGTAGGCCTCTCCACTACCTGACTGTCATGAGCCCACGAATGTGCATTTTGATTTTAGTGGTTGCCTGGGCCATTGGTCTCATTCATTCTTTGGCCCAATTGGCATTTGTGGTAAACTTGCCTTTCTGTGGCCCTAATGTAATAGACAGCTTTTATTGTGACATACCTCAGCTCATCAAACTTGCTTGCACAGATACCTATAAACTGGAGTTCATGGTCACTGCTAATAGTGGGTTCATTTCTGTGGGTGCTTTCTTCTTGCTCATCCTCTCTTACATCTTCATCATGGCCACGCTACAGAAACACTCCTCAGGTGGTTCATCCAAGGCTGTTTCCACATTGTCAGCTCATATTACTGTAGTGGTTTTATTTTTTGGTCCACTGATTTTTTTCTATATGTGGCCCTCTTCTTCAACACACCTGGATAAATTTCTAGCTGTGTTTGATGCAGTTTTAACTCCATTTCTAAATCCAGTCATTTACACATTCAGGAACAGAGAGATGAAAATGGCGATGAGGAGAGTGTTCAGTAAGCTTACAGGTTTTAGAAAAAATCTCTAAATGGCTTTATTGAAACACAAAATTTCCAAGTGACTATTCACAAATTTTCTGTCCCTAAATAGCCAACCCACAAGAAGAATGCACCATTTCTCTGAAGTCTTTTCTTGTTCTTTTGTTTGAAACACTTTCCTTTGTTTCTTCATTTTGCTGACTCTCTGTGTTGGCTTCCATGCATTAGGTAAAAGAGCCACCTCTCCCAGTCTTAAAGGAGTCGCTTCGTATTGGAGATAAACCTTACTGTCCAACCCTACCCTAGCTCTTGGTTGTCTTTCAAACCTTTGTCATTTCCAAGCAGCCTATTTTATTTTTAATGGCTCCCAGTAGTTGAGGGTGTGCCAGGAGCTGTCAGTGTCCCAAAGGGAAAGATTTCAGTCTGTACCTAGAATCACTGTGATTGGAATTTAGACCCGCGGTAGCAGCTTTAACAGTAGGCAAATATATACAGTCCTGTAGGACCACAAGCATAAGCCCTGCTGACCACCAGTGCCAGACCATCCCCTGGGCGGCAGTTGCAAAAATTGGGGCTCCAGACGAGTATATATGCACCTATCTGGGAGGTAACAGTGAGCTGTGTGAGGCTCTGTGAGAGCCCAAAGATGGCGGGCACCTGCCTGCGCCCTGAGAGCACGTCCGACCGTGGGCCCCAACATGTGGGCCACACCTGAAGCCTGCCCTTCAGGCTCATACTCCATGACAAGCAAAAACACAAAGGAGCCTCTCTCACACAAAGTCAGGAAAGCTTTTGATCACTGCTCCCACGCGCACCCCAAGGGCAGGTGAGTTTGAGTGCACATGCCCTTGAAAAGCCGTTTCTCAGATCATTATAGCTTTGAGGGTCTCCTGGACATGAATCCCGTGGGATTTCAAGCTAGATGTTTTGGGGGCTTGCCTCTTAGGTGTGGGTCTTAAAAGTTGAGGTGCCTGATATGGAGTTTGAACACTTTGCTCCTCAGAGAGAAGCTCCTGGTTTTGACTGTGGACCAAAGACAGTGGGTCTCTGTGCCAGCTCTGGGGTGTTTGGTTAGATTGTGAGCTAGCCTCTCCTACCTGCTTAGATGTGGGCCTTCTCCTCTTGGCTCCATGTGTGAGTTGCTCAGCCAGGTTAGGTTTTTCTCAGAGGACATTGTTCCATATGTACTGTAGATTGGGTATGTTTGTGGGAGAGGGTGAGTTTAGGACTCTTCTACATTGTCATCTGGGACTGGAACTGGGACTGTTTTTCCGCTGTACATCACTGAGTGTTCATGGACGGTTTTTGTTCTCACTAAAGAATGAACGACATTCTTCCCTGATAAGAAGGAGGGACTTTTTTATATTATAGGTATAAAACATCAAGATTATATTAACCCTTACTTTTCAGTTCCCAAATAATCATGCCAATAATATCTTTTGCACATATTAAATAAGGATGTAAATAAGTTTGTTTCTCAGGAGAACCGTATTTATCGTCTTCAAGTTATTCTGCCCTATAATTGGTACGTTTGTTAAAACCATGCTTCATTATCTGTTTGTATTTCACATATCCCTTTTCTCCTGTTCTACTTTGTTATTTCACCTTTTGGTTATGAGTAAAAAGTAGCAATCATTTTTAGGATCTTTGGTTACATACACATTCTAATTCACAAAGCTTGCTTTCATGCTTTGTTCCATATATTGAAGAATGTTCTCGACTTTATTTTCAGTCAAGTAGATGAGGTGTTGATAAACTTTTTGTAAAGGGGCAGATAGTAAATAGTTTTGCATTTGTGGGCTATATAATCTCTGCTGCAAATACTCAGTTCCGTTCTAGAAGTATTGAAATAGCCAAAGACAACACGTAAATGAATACACGTTGCTGAGTTCCAATAAAAAGTGATTTACAGAAACAGGAGGCAGGCCAGATTTGGGGTGCCTAAAATATAGATTTGCCTATTCCCCCAAATAACACAGTCTTTGTCTTAAAACAAGAGTTTAAAATAAAGGGCAATATAGCATCACACAAAATTTGCAGTTAAAATTCAGAAATTCTGCTTCTAACAGCACCAATTCACTTGCTGTGTTATCGTATTCTTTTTTTTTAAATTGGGGAATTGGGGGAGGGGAACAGTGTTGGGGAATTGGGGAAGGGGACCAGCCAAGTTGTTGTTCTTCAATCTTAGTTGTGGAGGGCGTCAGTCATCATCTGGCTGCCCATTGGCAGCTCTTGGCCTCTATTGCGGTGTTATCTTACCTAAGTCACTTGACTTCTCTGAATTTCAGTTTCTTCAAAGGCTGCAATAGAACTCATAGATTTATAGTTATGACTAAGTGAGATGATATTTTGAAAGCCTTTATCAATTTAAAAATTAACCTGGGCTCCTTTCCTGGCCTGTAGCCATTCGCTTGGAGTCTATCAGCTTAAAAATAAAATTTGTTTTATCTTCTAATGCACTTTAAACTTACCTTCTACTTTGTACTCTCCCACCCCCTCACAAATATCTTGTAATGTATCTCCATTATCTTTTCTTTTCATAGTATTGTGGTATGTACCTTCATTGCCTTCTGTCACCTGCCAAACTGAAGATTTAAAAGTTTACTTCCTTCTTTATTTCATTGGTAAAAATAATGATGGTAAATATGTACAAAGTACATACTATGTGTCAGGCACTACTCTTAGCATTTTACCTGTATTAACTCATTTAATCCTCATAGCAATCCTTGAGACAGATATTATTATCACCCCATTTTACAGATTGGGAGATGGAGGTACAGAGATATTAAATAACTTGTCTAATATTCGTAAATGGTAGATCTGAGTTTAAGTCCAGGCAGTTTGGTTTCAGAGGCTGTATTTTTCATCATTATGTTATTTTTATTCCTATAAAATTGGTTTAATATTGATCCCTGGAGAGGCCTAGCTTACCTTTCTTCATTTAGAGCCACTGTGTCTATATTCTTTATCCCCCCTATATTTATGTTAGTTCCTTGTTGATGATAAAACAATCTTAATTAAATAAATTATGTTATGAACACAGTAGAATTATATTATGTGCATAGATCTCAGTCACTATATAATAAATATTAAATAACATGAAAAGTTGCTCAAGATAGATTAGTAAGTGAAAAAAGAGGTGAAAAAACAAGGTTTAAAATTTGATCTGTTTTTATTTATTTAAAGATTTTATTGGGGAATTTGGGGAGGGGAACAGACAAGTTGCTGTCCTTCAGTCTAGTTATGGAGGATGCAGCTTCACTGGCCCATGTTGGTATTAATGATCATTGCGCTCTTCCCAGCTGAGGCAGTTGGTCAATGGCCATTGGATGGCGGCTCATGGGGGCTCACAGTGGCTCACCGCAGCTCACGCCTGCTGCCAGCCACTCACTGTACCTCCTGGCAGCCTACTGCAGCAGGGGCTGCAGCCTACATTGTCACTGGTGGCTCATGGGAGCCCAGTTCCAGGTCAAGCTGTTGTTCACCATTTTAGCTGTAGAGGGTGCAGTGTCACTGGCCCTCATGTGGGAACCGAACCAGCGGCTCTGCTACTCAGAGCTCACGCTCCCAAGCCAACTCTTAACCAACTGAGCCACTTGGCTAGCCCATAGCTGTTAGAATTCTTTTTTTTTTTTTTAATTTTTTTTTTTTTGAGGGCAGTGTCACTGGCCCTCACATGTGGGACCCGAACCGGCGCCGCTGGCTTCCCAGGCCAGCGCTTAACCACCGTGCCACTCAGCTGGCCCAGCTGTTAGAATTCTTTAGAGTCCAAGTGTGAAGGCAAATAATCGCTACCAGTGATTATAGGCTAGCAAAATGCCTTTGTCAAAGTTCAATATCAAAAATCTATGAAATATGCCAGAGTTTACAATACATTTACTTTTTAAAATGCATTTGACTACTTTAGAAGCTTCTTTCATTATTACATTATAACATTTATTATTAAAAATATAAAAATTACAGATAAATGCAAGAAGATAATAAAAAACCACTTATATCCTCCCCACCCCCCACCCCCAATCAGGGAGAAGTTAGTGGAAGGGAGACAAAAAATGAAATGATAAAAAGGTTTCCTTCATTTGGATTTAGCAACAGTTTGGAATAAAGGGCACATTGACCTTATGCTCTTTGAACACATTTACATGGTGCTGATAGATTAGAATAATAGTCAAATATAGAGATATAGTCAGAGTTCAAAGTCAGAGATATTGCCAAGGGGAAAAGCACATTAATGAGGAGAATTCACAGAAGACTGTTGTGAAAATCCCTAGAACTGGATGTAGCTTAAGCACCTATATTTTTAACTCTTAAAGCACATTAATGAGGAGAATTCACAGAAGACTGTTGTGAAAATCCCTAGAACTGGATGTAGCTTAAGCACCTATATTTTTTACTCTTAGTAGTCATTTAATTAAAATTGCTATTTGTAACCTGAAAGTATGAGTCTCTGATGTATACTTTTTATTGTTATTATGCTTTAAGCTGGTATGAGCTAACATTTTAGAGCCAGCTTCATCCATTCTAATCAAGGATTTGCAAATTCCCTTATTAATTGTCTTCACACAAGGTAAAATTTTTTTTTTTTTTTTTTTTTTTTTAAAGATTTTATTGGGGAATTGGTGGAGGGGAACAGCGTTGGGGAATCGGGGAAGGGGAACAGACAAGCTGCTGTCTTCTTGTTCCTCAGTCTAGCTGCGGAGGATGTTGCTTCACTGTTGGTATCGTCATTGCGCTCCTCCCGGATGAGGCAGATCGGTCGCCGGCCCCTGGATGTCGCTCATCGCAGCCATTGGCAGCCCACGCTTGGCCGCCAGCCGCTCACGCTGGCTGCGGGCCACTCACTGCAGCCCATGGCAGCCCACTACAGCAGGGCTCGCACAGCCCAGCTCCAGGTGGAGCTGTTGCTAGCTGCAGAGGGGGGTGTCACTGGCCCTCATGTGGGATCCGAACCGGGGCCGCTGGCATCCCAAAACCAGCGCCCAACCAGTGCGCCACTCGGCCGGCCCCACACAAGGTAAAATTTAAAGGAGCATGTTAAATTAAAAAACATTGCCTTTATGAATGGTGTAGAGGTCTGACCACTGCACTGTATATCTGACACTGCTGTTGAATAATATTATATGTCAACTATAATTTAATATGCATATATAGTCACGGGATGTGGAATAGAGTGTGGGGAGTGGAGTCAACAGAATTGTAATAGATATGTATGATATTGGGGATGGGGGCGGTGGATTGGGGAAGGGAGGTTGTCACTTTGTGAAGCTGAAAAGCATTGTTTTGCACACCTGAAACTAATAAAAAAAACAAAAAACCAAAAAAACATTGCAATTAGTTACCTTCTAAGGAGAGAAACTATGAGCTAAGAAAGTTAAAATATTTCTGAAAGTTCGATTAATTTTAATTTGAAAATTACATTTCTCCTTTCCACTGAGCCAGAAGATTGGAGATGGTATGGACAATGGAGTTTTTGTATAAATGAGAATGCCCCATTGCAGGGAGTAATAGTACAATGCCCTTACCAAGGTGCTTGCTCCTGGTACTGCCCTCAAATGGAACTTGGGAGGAGTACAACAGAGTCATTATAGAATGCCAAAATTAGTTTCCAATATCAAAGAAAGAATATTGGAAATGGTATAGATGTAAATTGCACAAAAATAATCTCTGGCATTTCCAGGATACCTGTCTTGCAGCCCCAGATGATTTAAGTAGCACCTTGTTATGATTTTACATGAACTCATCCGCTATAGTAAGAACAAATTGGCCCTCATTCTAAATCAATACTAAAAGGGAAATTTTAGGAAAATCACATAGACTGCCTTTAATATATGACCCATCTTCCAACAATGTAATCCTGGTAAACCTCTAAAAATTGGGCATGTATATGAGCTAAAATCTCATTGCTCATTTGAATACTTCCAAATTGACTTCCTATTATTAGTTACTGCAGTGGGATAGGAATATATTTTTGTTTTTGTATGCTTGTTTTCAGAATGATTGAAGTCTTACTTTGTTACAGATCTATGGCTCGGACACTGGAAAAAATTTACTCAGTTTTATGCTTTCCACGTGGGGTATCTTGAAACTCTCATTAAAGAGCTTGCAAAGTATTATTACTTACACAAAAACTTCACTATTATACCATCTCCAATCTTCTGGCCTAGTAGAAAATACAAGTGGAATTCTCAAATTGAAATTTCCCAAACTTTCAGAAATATTTGAACTTCCCTTGCTCACAGTTTCTCTCCTTATGAGTTGGCAACAGGCCAATCTGTGCATCTAAGAATATCATCTGATCTTAGACTCCACTCTGTTGCAAACAGACGTAGCCAAATACTACAAGGAACTCATGTAATATACTCAGTCATACCATCAACAGGTATGACCATCTTTTCCTCATTCTCCCAAGAAAACCTTGCATGACCTAAAACCTGGAGAATTTCCCAAAGGAATCACTGCTTCACTTTTTATGGCATCATCCAAGTGGAGATTCCTATAGTGGGATTATAAATTGGAAAATGTGATCAGAAATGTGAATTAACCTTAGCCAAAATTATACATGACTCTGACATCTCTTGAGACTCATTAAATAAGTCTAGACATTTTAGCTTATGTGATAATGGAGAAGCAATAGCTTTAGATTTTCTGTTAGCTAGCCAAGTAAGTTATGCCTGTGTTATTGCCCCACTTTTTGTTGCACTTGGCTAAATATACGAGCCAGATGGAACAATTAATTTCTGAGCTAAAGAATTTGGTTTACCTGGCTCACCAAAGTAGGTATATAGGTTCAAGGACACATTATTTTAGCCTGAGTTTGGTAATTTTAAATTATGTCCCTGAAACATTCTGCAATGTTTAATCATTATTATGTTCCTGAATTTCTGTGCATGGAAACTGCAAGTAATTTTCTAAGTTTTAAATCTGTTATACAACCATGGTCATATCACATGACTCACTAACTCATCATTTGACAAAAGGAGCATGGAGATCAGTCCCTAACTATTGGACTGCAAACTATTGTTTCTGTGACAACAATGCCATCTAGAGATCCTGACAATGATGTAGATCAGGGATGCGGCTACTTTTTTTTTTGATCCTTTGGTTTGACCCGAGTACAGTCATCAGTTATGCAAGACTGAGAACTGGAACCATTTCCATTAATTGTGTGATTACAGCCAGGGAATATTCATGTAACACTTCCTTCTACACCCAAAACCTCGCCTTGCCTGCATCCCCTCCCTTCCCCTAATTAAGTGCTACTTTGGAATTGTTGTGTTCTTTCTGCAGTAAGTCAACAGTACGATTTGCTTATCATCACAGATTTCTTTATTTGAGGAGGATATTTCTACATAAAAATCCTTATATTTACTAATAAATGCTTTAGAACATTTTATTTAGGATATTCCTAAACTGAGAAAGTAAAAAAAAAAAAGTATACTTTTTTTTTCTGGTCATAAACAAAAATACTATAAAAAGCCCTCAAATGTGAAGATTTTGTTTCGTTTTTTTGTTTTTTTTTTTTGTTTTTTTGAGGGCAGTGTCACTGGTCCTCATATTTGGGACCCGAACCAGGGCTGCTGGCTTCTCAAGCCAGCGCTTAACCACTGCACCACTCGGCCAGCCCCAAATGTGAAGATTTTTAACACTTGTAATGTGAATTTAAAAATCCATCTTTACTTCAGAACAATAGGATGGTGGGTGTCTATTTATTTCATTCTGTCAGATCAGAAACCATAGTGGTAGTAACCTCAAATCGATTCAAAGGAGGCTAGACACTTTCCCTTAGTGTATGTTTGCACATTAGTCTTTGTCACTTATTTTTATTTGATTTCTTAACACTAAAAAAATCTTGAGTCCATTTTTGAGATAAAAGAGTCCTTCTATCTTTTATTGAAATTAGTTACCACTCAATAAGTTTTTATTTCTTTTAATACAACAAACTGGAAACAAGTTAATTATTTTAATGAATAATTCAATTTGTGATAATATAATTCAATTCGTTTTAAGACTTTTAATATCTAGTATACTCAAAATCAATTATCCTAGAATGACAAAAGTCATCCAGTCTTTGTAAAAAAACAAACAAACCTTATATATTCATGTAAACATTCACTGTTACATTCATACAATTATCTTTCAAAGATAATATTTTCCCTGAAGGTTATGTCCTCATCTAAAAAGGAAAAAATATAATCAAAAGAGAGTTTTCAACTCCTTTCTTATCACTTCCCATCAATAGCCTTGGAATTTATCCAATTTCCTTTGCCAGAAGAAGATTTTTGTTGATTTTAAAGCTAAAATGAGAAAGCTAGTTTATGTTGTAAATCAATCTTGTCTGGTTAGAAGCCAAATGATGACTTATTTGGTAATTTAGTTTTATCCTTTTTATCCTCTCTCATGTGAATTATTTCTGTATTTTCAAAATATTTAAATACAGGTTTTATCTATGTTATCTGGCTTTTTAGCTTATTTCTGTTTCATCTGTATGAGCCATGCATACCTGGCTGTACCCCTACTGGGTTTTAATTTTCTATAGGTCACTAGTTACAAACAGGAGGAAATAACCTTCAAGTAAGATATTTGTTATCTGTGATTTGCCAGGCTAGTGGGAAAGGAAGAGAGGAGAAAATTGTGATTATAAACAATTATTCCTATAGTAACACCAGGCTTCAAAGACAGAGAATTCAGTTATTTCTTCTGGGAAGAGAAAGTGTGAGAGACGAAAGAAATACAGGAACTTTTGTTATCCCACATTACATTTTTATAACTTGTTCTGTAGTTTTTCTAATAGGATTCTTGTACTGTCTGTATGTACAGTTTTTAAAAGACTTTAATTTGATGATTTTTTCCTGATAATCTGGCAATTTTATGTGATTGTTTTATGAACAATTAGATCCATGTCTGGAGCAAAACAGGCCCACCTTTCACGAATTTGTGACTTGAAAAATGCTTTATAGCATTTGTCTTCCAAGACCACCTCTTCCCTCCACATCAAAATCAACTTCTGCTTGTATAGGAAGTATTTGAAGGGAAAGTACTGTAAAACATATGGACAATGCTTTTGTTTATCTCTTATATCAGAGTCAAATAGAGAAACTTGTTTCACACTGTGTCAGCCTCAGGACTCAACTGAGTACTTATAACTTTATTTCATGCAGAAGAACACATTCAAACTCACTCACTTTAGGACAGTACTTTCCATAGTTTTGCAGAACAATTTCTTTGCAGCAAGGCAGCTAGGTTTGGCCAATGTAAGCACCAGAGGAGAATTTTTCCTGTACTTTCAACATTGCTTGACTGCGCTAGAGAAAAGATTTGCTTTTCCACTCAGTCTAAGCGTGTCTTACTAAGGCCAAGAGGGAAATATTTTGTTAGGAAAGATTGAGAATGACTTGGAAATTAGCAAAGAGGTTATTGGGTGCCCATTCAATGAAATGCTGAGCATCATTTATAGGATCCTCTGGGATTATGTTGTTCTATAGAAATGTGGGCCCTTGTCTTTGATTAGTCTATTTTAAACCCTATAGATAGAATTAACTTGCAAAAAACTGATAATAATACACATATTTTTGAGCAATGAAAACGATTTCTGTTTGTAGCAATGCAAATACATTTCGTCCAGTAGAGAATATACATCTCTGTAAGTCAAATCCCAATTTGAACTGGTTTTAACATCTTACTATTTCCCTCATGAATTAATGATTTTGTATGAGCATCATGAGTTTAGCTTTTTGAAAATTACTTTTTAACTTCTCTAACCTGGCAAACCAGCCTTGCAGACACTTGTTTAATACCTGAATGAGTGACACAACCTAGACTCTGGCACCTCATCTGCAGTACACCCCTACCAGCTAGCACAGGTTTAGGGCTTACCTTACTCATCTATCTGGATACTGCCAACCAATCAAACATTCAGAGACTTCATTTTCCCCAAATGGGACAGAGTTAGATCATGGACTTTTGGCATTAACAGACCTACTCCTTTTCTCCACTTTTTCTCCCAACTACCAATCTTTGATTTTTCAGTCTGTTGCTAGATTGTATTTAATAAAATGTTTCCATTCCACACCTTTCAGTCTCTTAATTTTTATTTTACCACATCAATAGAATGTAAATTGAGACTAGTTAGAAGCAAAAGCAAGTGCTTTATTTAAGACTTACAGTAGCGACTCCCTGAACAAATTTCAGTTGAGATTTTTATTAAAGCATGGTTTATAGAATGTTTGTTACATTAGAGTGGGGTGATGATACAGCTTTTCCTTTTCACCATTCCTGTGATTTTTTCATGACTGGCCAACATGGTTCAATGTGATCATTGCTTGTGATTTTGTTTCGCTCCTAAGAATTTATTACACCTCAGAAGTTATTGTTCTTATTTCCTTTTCTCAGTTCCTAAAATTGCTTTTAGATACTGAGTGTTGGATAAAAGTTCATGGGTGGAAAAATACAGCTTTACACAGCATTATATGACCTTGGGTTCTTACTCAGTAATTACATGAATTTCCTTTTCCTTATCTCATTAATGTTTCCAGCAAATTTACAGGAAAAGAAAGAAACAAAACAAATTGGCTCTCTCCTGAATTAGAAATTGGCTGCAGAGACAGGCAGCTCTTGCTGAAAATCCCAAAGAATGGATTTTACCCCTAAGTTTTTGGAGTACTTGTGATTCAGTGGTAAAGTGGTCTGTCCTACTATCCTCTGTTGAAAGTTGCTACCTGAGTTGCAGACACCATATTCTGAAATAAAAAGACTTTTTGGTGTTTGAATTGAATTTACTTGTAGTTTGTTGGGCTGCAAAGAGAAGAGTGGACTCACAGGCCAAAGTTTTATGACTAGCAAGAAAATCTACAAAACTTAGTGGGTATGGGCTTACTTATCACAGAAGTAGTGAGTAGTTTTATAGCTTTAGTGAACAAATTGTACTTCTAAGAACAAACATTTTGTTAATTGAACAACTGCAATTCTCTGTTGCAAATATAGTTGCCAAGTTTAGCTGGTTAAATGATTACATTTATAAGTCTTTTCAACAATCAACAGTAAAAACAGAACCTTAAAATTAATAAAACAGATTATATATGTATTTTGTAGCATTGAGGTAGTATTGATATACAGATCTGACAATTAAGTTTATGAACTGGTTGCAACAATGTTGCTAGCTTTTTTTTTTTTTTTAAAGATTTTATTGGGGAATTGGGGGAGGGGAACAACATTGTGGAATCGGGGAATGGGAATGGACAAGTTGCTGTCCTTTTGTTCTTCAGTCTAGTTGCGGAGGACGTTGCTTCACTGGCCCATGTTGGTATCGTCATTGTGTTCTTCCCAGATGAGGCGGATCGGTTGCCAGCCTCTGGATGGTCGCTCACCGCGGTTATTGGCAGCTCATGCTGGCTGCCGGCTGCTCACGCTGGCTGCTGGCCACTCACTGTAGCCTATGGCAGCCCACTGCAGCAGGGGCTGCAGCCTACACCGTCTCCGGGGCTCACGCAGCCCAGCTCCAGGTGGAGCTGTTGTTAGCTGTAGAGGGCAGTGTCACTGGCCCTCATATGTGGGATCCGAACCGGGGCCGCTGGCATCCCAAAACCAGCTCTTAACCAATGCGCCACTCGGCCGGCCCATTGCTAACCTTTTTTGATATCAGAGGGATTATTCATTATGAATTTGTACCAACTGGACAAACATTTAACCAAGATTACTATTTGGAAGTGCTGAAAAGGCTGCATGAAAAAGTTAAACAACTGAATGTTTTGCCAACAATTCATGGCTATTGCATCACGACAATGCACCAGCTCACATGGCACTGTCTATGAGGGAGTTTTTAGCCAGTAAACAAATAACTGTATTGAATACCCTTTCTACTCACCTGATCTGGCCCCCAATGACTTCTTTTTTTACCTGAAGATAAAGGAAATATTGAAAGGAAGACATTTTGATGACATTCAGGACATCAAGGGTAATACGATGACAGCTCTGATGGCCATTCCAGAAAAAGAGTTCCAAAATTGCTTTGAAGGGTAGTCTAGGTGCATAGCTTCCCAAGGGAAGTGCTTTGAAGGTGACTGTAGTAATATATTTAGCAATGAGGTATGTAACACTTTTTCTAGGATAAGTTTGTGAGCATAATTGACCTCGTAAGTTTAAGGTACAATGTGATGATTTGATATTCATAGGTAAATCAAATATGATATACCACATTAATAAAATAACAGATGAAAATCATATGATTATCTCAATAGATGCAGAAAAAGCATTTGACAAAGTTTAACATCCTTTCATGATACTCTCACCAAATTGGATATATAAGGTATGTACCCAAACATAATAAAATCTACATATGACAAACTCACAATGAATATCATACTTTTTTTAAAAAAAGATTTTATTGGGGAATTGGGGGAAGGAACAGCGTTGGGGAACCAGGGAAGGGGAACATACAAGTTGCTGTCCTTTTGTTCTTCAGTCTAGTTGTGGAGGACATTGCTTCACTGGCCTATGTTGGTATCATCATTGCACTCTTCCCTGGGTGAGGCAGTCGGTCGCCAGCCATTGGACAACCACTCACGGCGGCTGCTGGCCAGCCCCACTGCAGCCCACACCATCTCCAGCGACTCATAGAAGCCCAGCTCCAGGTTGAGCTGCCATTCACCATCCCAGCTGTAGAGGGCACAGCATCACTGGCCCACACATGGGATCTGAACCAGGGCCCTGCTGCCCAGAGCTCATGCTCCTCAGCCAACTCTTAACCAATGAGCCACTCGACCGGCCCCTCTCTTAATTTCTTTAAAACATGAGTTATCATTTTCATGGAAAATTTCCAGATATCATTTTGTTATTGATTCTAATTTATTTTCATTGTAGTCAATAACCTACTTTATATTACTTGAATACTTTTAAATTTATGGAGACTTGTGTTATGGCCTATAAGATGGCAGGCTCCAATCTCACCTCACATTGAGCACTGAACAACCTGCAGACCCTGGTCCCTTGGGGCAGATGGGAACATGGAAAAGGAGAGGGCTTCCATTTACAGCTGGTACTTCTCTGTGAGATTGGGAATAAGCACATAACTGAGGGTTTATTTTTTTCCAGGAAGGAGGGAAGGAGGCAAAGGGGGCCTAATCCCCATAAATTCTGAGTGCATTTTGTGAATCCACATTTTATGTCTCTCATACTAAGTGCTGAAAAACTGGAAAAGCCCAATCTTCTGGGTCAGCTAACAACAAAGAAAAGGAGTGGGTTTACTCTTATAGTTGGTACAGTTCTGAGACACTGGAAAAAATCACAAAACTGAGACTTTCCTTCCAGGAAGGAGGGAAAGAAATGAAGAGGGCCTTGTCCCAGCCTTCAAAGCACACATTCTGAGGGATTGGTCTCTGTTGTTTCATATTGAACTCTGCTGACTGGTGAAGGTCCCTCCCAGTTCATAAAGACTGGGGGAAGAAGCTGCTTCTCCAAATGCACAGACAACAAAGTAAACCTACAAGGAACATAAAGAATCACGAAACATGATACAATCCAAGGAGAAAAACAAATCTCCAGTAATTAATTTAAAAGAAATGTATAGCTATAAATTGTCTGACAAAGTAATTCAAAACAATCACCTTTAAAATGCTCTTTGACTTACAGGAGAACATTATAGGCAACTAAATGAAATCAGGAAAGCAATATATGAACAAAATGAGAATATCAACAAGAAGATAGGTATGACAGAAAAAAGAACCAAACAAAAATACTGGAGCTGAAGAACCCAATAACTGAACTAAAAAATTCATTAGAGAGGTTCAAAAGCAGACTTGATCAGGACAAAGAAAGACTCCATGAACCTGAAGACAGGTCATTTGAATTTATATGGTCGGAGGAGCAAAAAGATGAAAGAATGAAATAGGGTGATTAAAGCCTAAGGAAGTATGGGACTCCATCAAGCAAACCAATATATGCATCATGGTAGACCCAGAAAGAGAAGATAGTAAGAGAAAAGAAAAGAAAGCCTACTTAAAGAAATAATGGCTAAAAACGTCCCATATCTAGGGAAGAATATCAACAAGCAGAATCATGAGGCCAACAAGACTCCAAATAAGTTGAAATTAAAGAGATTTACACAGACACATTATAATCACACTGTTAAAAGTAAGAGATAGCGTGTTTTGAAAATAGCAAGATAGAAGTGACTCATTTTATATACAAGGTTGCCCCCATAAGACTGTCAATGGGTTTTTCAACAGTAACCTTGCAGTTCCAGAAGAGAGTGGGAAGATATATTCAAAGTGATGAAATAAAAAAACTGCCAAAGTTGTCCTTCAGAAATGGAGAGATGAAGATTTTTCCAGACAAACAGAAGTTGAGGGAGTTCATCACCCTTTATAAAAAATGTGAAGTGGGGCCAGCCGAGTGGCTCAGTTGGTTGAGTTGGCTTAGAGTGCGAGCTCTGAGCAACAGGGCCACTGGTTCGATGACCACATGGGCCAATGATGCTGCACTGAGCTGAGCTGTTGCTGAGCAGTCAACAGGGGGCAGGATGGCTCAGCTGGTGTAACAACAAGATTGCCTGTTCAATGGTTGGCTACACTCACCTGCAACTAAGAATGAACTCAGCACCTTGAGCTGAGTTGCCGCCCGGATGGCTCAGTGGATAGAGCATGCGTTCTTAACAACAAGGCTGCTGGTTCGACTCCCACATGGGATGGTGGCTATGCCCACCCACAACTAAGATTGAACACAGCACCTTCAGCTTAGAAGCCACGGGTTGCTGACAGGCAGCCAGACGGCGACTGGCACCCTCCACAACGAAGATTGGAGAATAACAACTTGGCCGGTCCTGTCCCCCAATTCCACAACACTGTTCCCTTCCCCCAATTCCCCAATAAAATCTTTAAAAAAAATGTGAAAAGGAGTACTGCAAATGGAAACAAAAGTATCATAATTAATGGGACAAAAAAATTAAAGTATGAAACTCATTAGTAAAGGTAAATATATAGTCCAATACAGAATATGCTACTACTCTAATGATGGTGCATAAATAACTTTTAAAACTTTAATAAAAGTTAAAACACAAAAGTAATAAAAGTAATCACATTAATTTAATGGATACACAAAATCAAAGATGTAAATTGTGAAATCAATAATATAAAGTGATGTGTGGAGGGGGACACACAGTAAAAGTGTAGAATTTTTGTAAGTTATCAGCTTAAAATAAACAGTTATAATGATAAGAAGTATTATGTAACCTCATAGTAAACACAAATAAAAAGCCTGTAGTAGATATACAAAATATAAAAAGAGAGGAATTAAAACATACCACTACAGGGGCCGGCCAAGTGGCTCAGTTGGTTAAGAGCTTGATCAAGAGTGTGAGCTGAGGTCTGAGCAACAGCAGTTCGATGCGCAGCCCGAGCTGAGCAGCCACTGAGCTGCCAACAGGTAGCAGGATGGTTCAGCTAAAAAAAACAAACAAACAGAAAAAACTAATTACAAAACATACCACTACAAAAAGAAATTACAAAAGAAGACAGTGGGGTAGAACAAAAGGAATAAAGGAAATACAAAGCAGTCAGAAAACAATGAGCAAAATAATAATAATAAGTCCTTACTTCTCTATAATTACTTTAAATGTAAATAGATTAAATTTTCCAATTAAAAGATATAGAATTACTTACTGAATGTATAAAAAATATGACCAATTATATGCTGCCTATAAGAGACTCACTTTAGCTTTAAGAACACATGTAGACTGAAAGTAAAGGGATGGAAAATGATATTCCATGCAAATGGTAACCCAAAGAGCATAGGAACTTAGACAAAAGAGACTTAAAATGAATTGTCACAAGAGACAAAAAGGTCATTGTATTATGATAACGGGGTCAATTAATTAAGAGGATATTACAATTGTAAATATTTATGCACCCAACATCAGATCACCTAAATGTATAAAGCATGTACTGACAACAGAAGGAAGAAGTAGACAGCAATACAATAATAGTAGGGGACTCCAATACCTTACTTTAAATAATGGATAAATAATTAGATGTAAATCAATAAAGTGGATTTGAATAACAGTATAGATCAAATAGACCAAAAAGACATATATAGAAATTTTCATCCAGCTGTAGTACAATACACATTCTTCTCAAGAGCACACAGTACAGATCACATGTTATGCCCCAAAACAAGGCTTAACAAATTTGATAAGATTGAAATCACTTCAAAAATATTTTCTGACCACAATAGTATGAAACTAGAAATCAATAACTGAAAGAAAACTGGAAAATTCACAAATATGTGAAAATTAAACAACACCATATGGAAAAACCAATGGCTCAAAAAGAATCTAAAGGGCAGGGCCAGCCAAGTGGTGCGGTGGTTAAGCGTTGGCCTGGGAAGCCAGCAGCCCTGGTTCAGTCCCACATATGAGGGCCAGTGACACTGCCCTCAGTGAAAAAAAAAAAAAAGAATCTAAAGGGAAATAAAATAATAAATCATACAAATGCAAAGTGAAAAAAGAAACACAATATTCCAATACTTATAGAATGCAACATAAACAATTCTATAAGGGAAGTTTATAGTAATAAACACCTGCATTAAGATAAAAAAAAAAGATCTTAAATTAACAACCTAAGTTTATACCTCAAGCAACTAGAAAAAGAAGTACAAACTAAGACCAAAGTTAACAGAAGAAAGGAAATAATAAAAATTAGAGTAAAAATAAATTAAATATAGAGTAAAAACAACAGAAACGATTAATAAAATTTAAGAGCTAGTATGCTGAAAAGATAATCAAAATGGACAAAAACTTTTGCTACACTAATAAACAGAGAAGATTGGAATACATAAAACTATAAATGAAAAACATCACAAATGATGAAAACAGAAACTAAAGTATCATAATAATTGCTATGAAAAATTATATGCTAACAAATTGTATAACCTAGGAGAAATGGACAAAATCTTAGAAACATATGACTTACCAAGATTAAATTGTAGGGTCTGGCCGAGTGGCTCAGTTGGTTAAGAGTTGGCTTAAGGGCGCAAGCTCTGAGCAACAGGGCTGACGGTTTGATTCCCACATGGGCCAGTGAACACTGTGCCCTAGCTGAGCTGTCACTGAGCTGCCAATAGGCAGCAGGATGGCTCAGCTAGTATAACAACAAGATTGCCTGTTCAATGGTGGGCTAGGCCCACCCACATCTAAGACTGAACTGGATATCTTAAGCTCAGCTGCCTCTTGGATGGTTCAGTGGATAGAGTGTGCACTCTTTTTCTTTTTTAAGGTTTTATTGGGGGAGGAGAACAGTGTTGGTGAATTGGGGGAGGGGACCAGCCAAGTTGTTGTTCTTCAGTCTTTGTTGTGGAGGGTGCCAGTCACCATCTGGCTTCCCTTCGGCAGCTCATGGCCTCTGAGATCAAGATGTTGTGGTCAATCTTAGTTTCAGGTGGGCGTAGCCACCATCCCATGTGGGAGTTGAACCAGCAGCCTTGCACGCTCTATCCTCTGAGCCATCCAGGTGGCAGCTCAGCTCAAGGTGCTGAGTTCAGTCTTAGTTGCGGGTGGGCATAACCCGCCATTGAACAGGCAATCTTGTTGTTACTCCATCTGAGCCATCCTGTCACCTGTTGGCAGCTCAGCGACAGCTCAGCTAGGGCGCAGTGTTCACTGGCTCATGTGGGAATCAACCCGGCAGCCCTGTTGCTCAGAGCACATGCTCTAAACCAATTCTTTACCAGCTGAGCCACTTGGCCAGCCCAGAGCGTGCGCTCTTAACAGCAAGACTGCTGGGTTCAACTCTCACATGGGGTGGTGGCTATGCCCTCAACAAAGACTTGAACTCAGCACCTTGAGCTGAGCTGCCTCTTGGATGGCTCAGTGGATGGAGCGTATGCGCTCTTAACAACAAGGTTGCTGGTTTGACTCCCACATGGGATGTTGGCTACTCCCACCCACAACTAAGATTGAACACAGCACCTTCAGCTTAGAGGCCACGAGCTGCTGACAGGCAGCCAGATGGCAACTGGCGCTGTCCACAAGGAAGATTGAAGAACAACAACTTGGCTGGTCCCCTTCCCCAACTCCCCAACACTGTTCCCCTCCCCCAATTCCCCAATAAAATGTTTAAAAAAACAAAAAGATTAAATTGTAAAGAAATGTAAAATCTGAACATGAACAGAGCAGTAATGAGTAATAAAAATAAGTAAGTAAGTAAATAAATAAATAAATAGGGCTGGCCAAGTGGCTCATTTGGTTAAGAGTTAACTTAGACCACGTGCTCTGAGCAACAGGGCTGCCGGTTTGATTCCTACATGGGCCAGTGAACACTGTGCCCAAGATAAACTGTCGCTGAGCTGCCAACAGGTGGCAGAATGGCTCAGCTGGTATAACAACAAAATTGCCTGTTCAATGGTGGGCTACGCCCACCCCTAACTAAGACTGAACTTGGCACCTTGAGCTGAGCTGCCGCCCGGATGGTTCAGTGGATAGAGTGTGCACTTTTTTTTTTTTTTTTTTTTTTTTTTTTGAGGGCAGTGTCACTGGCCCTCATATGTGGGACCCGAACCAGGGCCGCTGGCTTCTGAAGCCAGCGCTTAACCACCGCGCCACTCGGCCGGCCCTAGAGTGTGCACTCTTAACAACGAGGCTGCTGGTTTGACTCCTGCATGGGATGGTGGCTACGCCCACCTGCAACTAAGATTAAACACAGCACCTTGAGCTTAGAGGCCACAAGCTGCTGATGGGAAGCCAGATGGTGACTGGTGCCCTCCACAACTAAGATTGAAGAACAACTTGGCTGGTCCCCTCCCCCAATTCCCCAACACTGTTCCCCTCCTCCAATTCCCTTATAAAATCTTCAAAAATAAATAAATAAATAAATAAATATTTAAAAATTAAAAAAATAAAAACTTGCCAACAAAGAAAAGCCCAGCATTAGATAGCTTAACTGGAATTTCTACAAAATATTTAAAGAAGAATTAATGTCAGTCCTTGTCAAACTCTTCCAAAAATATTGAAATGAAGTGAATACTCCCAAACTCATTTTACAAGGACAGTATTACCCTGATATCAAAGCTAGGCCATGACAGTACAAATTCCCATGTCAAGGTCAAGTAAGGGACAAGAAAGTCTCTCTGACTGTCCCAAAATAAACTTTTATCTTTTGTAACTGCCGGATTATGTCTTCTAGGCGTAAACATTCTAATATGTGGATTACTGAATTACAAGGCAATTTAAACTCACAACTTCATACTGTCTTTTAAAGTTATGGGATTGATTGGGAAGAGATAAAACCTTGAAAATCAAAATGGGGAATATTGACAGATTCCAATAAAACTAGGAAACTTGAATCTCTAAGTTTCCATGATTCCTTTTATATTGGTGAAATCATCTTTACTTACTCTGTCTGAAGAGATTTGTTTCTGATTATCTGAAGAAACTATAATGACCTCTTCTGAGCTGGTTTCCACTCAGGGGACTGCCGATACTCCTTAATTTCTGCTCCCATTTCTTCACATTACTCCTAGTCCTATAACTAGGCTCATGTTCCAGAAAGCTCCAGTGGGTCAGGTACTAAAAGATTCATGAGAAGACGCAATACATACGAAAAGAATTGCAAGATTTTACATATTTATACCAACAAAAATATGGAACATATGTATGGGAATGGTTCCTAAGGGTGTTGGACTGCATGGAAGGAATATCATCTTGGATCGTGTCACATTTTATGGTGTTGTGACATTCAGCAATGATTCTGTGTTTAACATGTTGGCTCAGATGGCTGGGAGTGGCTGTAACAGTTTGCTTTATTTGGGTGACTACAAACTTAGACCCAAAGCTAGCATACATATGATGAGGTTGATCTGCCACACCTCTTAGTTTGCTGTAGACGAAGGTATTCAAAGTCTGAGGGAGATTGTAATACTTCAATTACTGATGCAATTTTCCCTCTCTGTTATTCAATTATTATCTACTTTCTTTGTTATTCAAGGACTGTCTTTTGGTTTCATGGTCAAAAGAATATCTTAGCAGGGGAAGGAAATGGTAGTTTACAAAAAGAAGTGCCACCCCCAAGTGACCCATTAACCTCTTTTCCCCTTAATTACCCTGGGAAAACCAAAATGATTCCAGGAGACAATTAACGATAACAGACCGAATTTTGGCTAGCAACACCAAGTCTCTGAAGTTCCACTTGGTCACTACCCAAGCACAATTAGTGCTGTTAATTAACTGCCTTTATGATGGCAGCATCTTGTGTAACTCTGCACAGGGGAGAATTATGCAATAGACAGAAGCTTTCTCAGTTGTTCTGATTCCCTAAAGATGCAGTTGCCTTAAGCACTGAGGCAGAGGAGCAACATTTCCACTGTTTATAGCCTTTCAGTATCAAAAATATACATGCACTGACTGGATTTGTCTCCATGTAGGCCTCCAGACAAGAGTGACAAGAGTGGTTATAGATTGCAGGTTTTGTGCTGCCATTTGTTTACCATACTTTGACTTTAATTTTATTTATTCACTATTTTTAATTGCAAAATAAAACATGATACAGAAAATGACACAAAACAAGGTCACACCCCAATTGATTTTTAAATTAAATTTATTGGGGTGACATTTGTTAATAACATTATATAAGTTTCAAGTGTACAATTCTACAATACATCATTTATATACTGCATTGTGGTTTACCACCCAGAGCCGGTTTCTCCTTCCATCACCATATATTTGATGCCCTTTACCCTCTTCTACTATCCCTCCTCTCCCCTACCCTGTAACCACTAAACTGTTGTCTGTGTATATGAGTTTTTGTTTGTCTTGTTCATTGGTTGCTTTCAGTTTTATATCCCACATATCGTTTTGACTTTTTATGTCTGGCTTATTTCTCTTAGCATGCTAATTTCAAGGTCCATCCATGTTGTCGCAAATGACAGTATTTCTGATGGCTGAGTAATATTCCATTGTATATGTGTACCACATTTTCTTTATCTAGTTATCTATGGAAGGACACTTTGGTTGTTTCCATGTCTTAGCCACTGTGAATAATGCTGCAATGAACATTGGGGTACATGTATCTTTGTGGATAAATGTTTCCAGATTTTTTTTGGGTAGATACCCAGAAGCAGGATTGCTGGCTCATATGATAATTTTATTTTTAATTTTTAATTTTTTTTTTGAGGGCAGTGTCACTGGCCCTCATATGTGGGACCCGAACTGGGCCACTGGCATCCCAAGCCAGCTCTTAACCACCGCACCACTCGGCCGGCCCTATTCTTAATTTTTTGAGGAACCTCGATACTGTTTCCCATAGTGGCTGTATCAGTTTACATTCCCACCTGCAGTGTATGAAGGTTCCTTTTCTCCACAACCTCTGCAACACTTGTTATAACTTGTCTTGTTGACAAATAGCCATTCTAAAAGGAGCCAAAAACAACAATGGAGAAAAGAAAGCCTCTTCAATAAATGGTGCTGGGAGAATTGGAAAGCCACGTGCAAAAGAATGAAACTAGACTACTGTCTGTCACTGTGTACCAAAACTAACTCAAAATGCATCAAAGACCTAAACATAAGACCTGAAACAATAAATTGCATAGAAGAGAGCATAAGTACTAAACTTATGAACATTGGGTTCAGAAAAGTTTTTATGAATTTGACCTCAAAGGCAAGGGATGTAAAAACAAAAATAAATTAGTGGGATTATATCAAACTAAAAAGATTCTGCACAGCAAAAGAAACCATCAACAAAAGAGACAACCAACTGAATGGAAGAAGATATTGGAAAACACCACCTCCAATAAAGAAAGGGCTAATATCCAAAATATATAAAGAACTCATACAACTCAACAACAAAAAAAACAATTCAACTGAAAAATGGGCAGAAGACCTGAACAGACACTTCTCCCAAGAAGACATACAAATGACCAACAAATGTATGAAAAAATGCTCAACTTCACTATTAGGGAAATGCAAATCAAAAACACAATGAAGTCATATATTTTTTAAACTGCTGGATTTTATCGACTTTCATCGAAGCAATTTGCAGCAGAAAAGCCTTCTTGTTTTCAGAGTTCATTTGGAACAAACAGGAGACAGCTTTATATAACAATAGAGGATGGTAATGATGAACCTGGGAGAAGTTATGTAACATATAACAGACCTCAGAAGTTAAAACTAGACTGTGTAGGGAAACTAGCTCTCATTGAGACCTGAGAAGACTACAAAGTGCGCTGAAAGCCAATTGAAACGATGTGTACCTAAAATTCATGACAAAATCCCCTTCATCTTGCCACTAAACCAAGCTTTTCTTTCTTTTCTTTTTCTTTCCTTTTCTTCTTTACTTTCTTAGAACTCTGCTATAAGTATACATTCTAAATGTATTGTTCCAAGACTAAAGCCAATTTACACATGCCATTACCCATACTCTTAGGATGTTTTGTTATGGAATTTGGTAACTGTTATTTAAAAGTAAATTGTTCTACTCCCCTCTCGTTTTCGCAGAGTGAGTACCGGCAGCCAGCTGGACGAATCCCGGAGCGCACCTCCAGCAATTGGAGAAAAAAAGCTTATATTTCTCTTGAGATTCCTTGGCCTAGCGAGCAGCTTACATTGTTCTGACGTCTTTTCAAAAATTGGGTACAATTGAAGAGTGAAATAATCTTAAATTATTGGGAAGGGTCCTTGGACTTAGGGTTGTTTTTTTTTTAATCCCCTGGTTTCTAACTCCTAAGCCAACCCAGCCCAATCATGGTGATGTTCAAGAAAATCAAGTCTTTTGAGGTGGTCTTTAACGACCCTGAAAAGGTGTACGGCAATGGGGAGAAGGTGGCTGGCCGGGTGATAGTGGAGGTGTGTGAAGTCACTCGAGTCAAAGCTGTCAGGGTCCTGGCCTGCGGAGTGGCCAAAGTCCTCTGGATGCAGGGCTCCCAGCAGTGCAAACAGACCTTGGAGTACCTGCGCTACGAAGACACGCTTCTCCTGGAAGACCAGCCAACAGGTGAGAATGAGATGGTGATCATGAGACCTGGAAACAAATATGAGTACAAGTTCGGCTTTGAGCTTCCTCAGGGGCCTCTGGGAACATCCTTCAAAGGAAAATATGGGTGTGTAGACTACTGGGTCAAGGCTTTTCTTGATCGCCCCAGCCAGCCAACGCAAGAGACAAAGCAAAACTTTGAAGTGATGGATCCAGTGGATATCAATACCCCAGATTTAATGGCACCTGTGTCTGCTAAAAGAGAGAAGAAAGTTTCCTGCATGTTCATTCCTGATGGGCGGGTGTCTGTCTCGGCCCGAATTGACAGAAAAGGATTCTGTGAAGGTGATGAGATTTCCATCCATGCTGACTTTGAGAATACATGTTCCCGCATTGTGGTGCCCAAAGCTGCCATCTTAGCCCGCCACACTTACCTTGCCAATGGCCAAACCAAGGTGCTGATGCAGAAGTTGTCATCAGTTAGAGGCAATCATATTATCTCGGGAACCTGTGCATCATGGCGTGGCAAGAGCGTTCGGGTGCAGAAGATCAGGACTTCTATCCTGGGCTGCGACATCCTTCGAGTTGAATATTTCTTGCGGATCTACATTAGCATCCCTGAGTCCAAGAAAGTCATCCTTGACCTGCCCCTAGTAATTGGCAGCAAGTCGGGTCTGAGCAGCCGGACGTCCAGCATGGCCAGCCGAACTAGCTCTGAGATGAGCTGGGTGGACCTAAACATCCCTGATACCCCAGAAGCTCCTCCTTGCTATATGGATATCATTCCTGAAGATCACCGATTGGAGAGCCCCACCACTCCTCTGTTACAGGATACAAATGGTTCTCAAGACAGCCCTATTTTTATGTATGCTCCTGAGTTCAAGTTCATGCCACCACCTACTTACACAGAGGTGGATCCCTGCATCCTCAACAACAATGTGCAGTGAGCATGTGGAACACAAGAAGCAGCTGTACCTGTTTCTTTCCACCTCTCTTGCTGGACTCAAATTTTTTTCAGAGGCTGAACAGTCTCCACAGTGGGAGATGATGGGTCCACCCTAGTCTCTGACTCTTCAGTGTAGGAGGAGATCAGCCGGCCATCTCCTGGGCTTTCAAGGGTGCACATTCGTCCTCAGCCAGCGAGATGTGATATCGGGGTGTTTGCTTGATGGGTTTAAAAACACTAGAAAAACTCAGGCCTATTCCATATTCTCAGATCTCCTTGAAAATTGAAGTATCTTCAGTAGTTTCATATAAGGGGTAGGAATGGCCTCCTGGTATGGTATTCCCACGTTTTTTTGGAAGGGAGTATCGATTGTTAACAATGTCAGATCTTGAACCTTGTACCATGTGGAGCAGGGCCAATTTAGCAAACTGGGAAAATGAAAAAATCATGGCCAAAACTTTGGGGAAAAAGAGGTTCTTAAAATCATTGTTGCTCTTTCTTTGTACACTTCCAGAAAAAGAGAAAAACTCCAGAGCTGATTTGGCCTGGACTTTGGAGACAGCTTCTTATGTTAATCAAAGGGAAGAAGCTCTAAGGTTGTCTTTGCTTAGAATGTACTTTAATCTGGCTTAAAGCAGTTGTAATTATGCCCCACCAAAGGTCTTAAAAGCCATGTTTAGAGCCTGTTGCACTGTGTTCCCTGTTGCAAACATCTTCATGTGGGAGAATGTGTTTTTCCATGTGACTCCTTGGAATTAATTCTGAGGTGATGTTTTTAGCACTTTAGTTCCTGTCAAATATTTTGGTTATTTTTTTTTATCTCATGTAAGCTAAAACTGGTCTACTATGTGTCTTAAGGGTAAGCACAAGGACAAAAAAAAACAAACAAACGTATTACTCATTACTTTTGAGACTGTCCCAGTGTACAGAATTCTGTAATTCTGACACTAATTATATGAGAAGGGTTGCTGCTATCAGCTGTGCCTACTGTGACATCTCAACCTTCGGAGGAACTCGAGATCAAGGTGCCCCAACACTGATCAGAGCCTGTAACATTGCCATAAGAAACTAGAGGGCAGGTGTTCACAGAAGCCCAGGGCCCCCCTTCCTGCTCAGTGTTAGGGGGCCTCTCAACTATAGCCGCTAGCACTTGGAGTCCCCCTCAGCCCTAGCACTTTGTTCACTGATCTGTGTCAGAGCACTGAGCTCCATCCACCCTTTTTCTGAGAAACTATGTGGACTGAAGGTTGTTTAATTTTTTTTGTTTTTTAATTGTGTATCTTTTTGTATGATAAAAAACTATATTTTGTACTTTACCAGATATATTTTCACCCCAGCTGGGGATATTCTTTGTAAAAAAATAAAGGTGGTTTTTTTTTAATGGCAAAAAAAAAAAAAAAAAAAAGTAAATTGTTCTGACTTTACCCATTTCAGAAACTTCTAGATTTGTTTCTTCACTCACCTACCTGATATTAAAATGGGTCTCCAGCACAACTTTCACTTAAGTTGGTATAACAGACAGCAGTGACCTGGAATTCAGAAAATGTGGACTCAAACCTTGTCCTAGATGTGTGAGGTGGGATAATTTGCTACATTAGCTGGTGCGTCTGATTCTTCATATGTAATATGAGTGAAGGTGATCTAGATGATTTTAGGATCTTTTCCAGGTACATATGAATATACTGATACCCAGCTAGAGCCCTGAAAGCGGTGACAACTGCTCCAGAGTGACCTCAGGGCAATCATCTGCCTAATTTCTGGGTAAAAGAGACTCACAGTCCTTGGGAACTTTGTATTTATTATGTCCTGTATTGATATGAATTGATTCAGTGAATTACATGGAATGAAAAAGACCAGCTGCTGCTTGGGGAACAAAAATAAATCTTCCAGTCCCCATGGGAGTTACTAACACCTTTAAATTGGTTTGGCCACAGTTAATGATGGATCAAAAATGTTATGTCTTAAGTGCTTTATGTACATGGCATAGATATTGTGGTATGGGAAGATGTAAGGAATGAACTGTATCTTGGACCATAGCAAAAGTAAGACAAATAGGGTCTATTATTTGATGTGGGGGCTGCAAATGTTATTTCTCAGTTTCTCCCATAATAAATGAGGGAGGATAGGCCTGTGTTTCCCTGTTTGAAGAAAAGTTTATACAGCAAGAAATAGAATCAATGACAATTTGAGACTTTAGATTTTATAATACTCATTTGAATCATTATAGACTATGTGAAGAAAAGAGAAATAATAAAAATGAAGAAATATTTGGTTTATAAATTCTAAGTACATAAAGGATGTCAACTGATCATAAAGTCTTTCCCATCACTGCAAAAATCAGAATAACAACCCACAAAATTCAAAGTCATATTCAAATATTTCTCTATTAATAAGAAATTTTGAAATATTTACATTATGCTCAGCTTGTGTTCATAGCGTAAACAGAAACAATTTGATGACACCATGTTATATGCAGCTGGTGGTGTATAATGAACATTGAATGTCAAATTTGGAGACCTGGATTCACATCACAGTACAAGACTTTACTGTATTACACTGGGTACATTATGACATTGCCATTCTGTGTTTCAATTTCTTCATTTGTAATGAGAGATATAAAACATACTCATCACCTTATAATGAATAATAACTGAGATAATATATCTGTAAATATCTAATATAGTGTCTGACAATTAGAAGTTACTTAATAATTGTTAGTTATTATGTTTACTTTTCTGTGGCGGAAATATAGCTTTTACACTTTGTCTCTACTATGTGGTATTCTGAAGGGCTCAGATTAATTAATATCTTCTTCTTCTTCTTGGGTGTTTAATTATTATTTATCCTTTAGCTATCTTTTGTTCTCCACATTATTTTGTTCATGGCTTCCTTACCTTATTCCCTTAAACATTTTACTATCCCTGAATATCATTTGGCTTGCCTCTATTTTCTGATTTTAGGTGCCAACCAGAAAACATAAAGGCAAGATCTGTTATATGTCCATAAATCAAGATTAGGCCTGTTTTCGCTTTTGAAAGGTTTTGTACATCTTATAGTTGTCTTCTTAAGACTATGAAATTCACCAAAAGAAATTCTCTGAGATATGGAGATATGCTATTATTTAGACACCTTTTTTGCTGTTGTACTTTTCATAAAGAAATGTCATATCTTTTTGGAGAGTACTTCCTCATCTTACTTTTTACATTACGTGGGCAGTATTACCTAAGAGCATGGTGAAAGAAACATAAAACTTGTAAAGGAAAAAAGTAGAACCATATATTTTAGCTGACTTTATTATATATTAGGACAACCCACACGACGTAATATATAGCTGATGTATTACAGAATTGTACACTTGAAACCTATGTAACTTTACTAACCATTGTCACCCCTATAAATTTTAATTAAAAAAAAGATGTAATGGAAAAGCTAGCATAAAATATAACATTTAGTAAAGTCACCATTTATAAAATTAACATATAAAAGTCAATAATCTTCATACATATACACGACCAGAAAAAAGGACCAAACCACTGCCCCCGCAAAAAAAACCCCCAACAAACCCATACATTTCTATTTATTTATTTATTTATTTATTTATTTATTTATAATTAGCTTCAGGTGTACAACACAGTGCAATAGTTATACTTTTTACCCCTCAAAGTGACAACCACCCTCCCCCAATTCGCCACCCCACTCCTCCCTCCCCATATAATATATGTCTATTACACGTCCTCTGACTCCCTTCCACAGTATAATCCACATCCCATGACTATCTATATATTCAATTATGGTTGGTATACAATATTATACAACATCAGCTTCAGGTTACAGTGCACTGATCAAGCCTCTACTTCATCCATGAAATAGTTTCCCTAACAAGACATGTGACCATCTGACACCCCACAAAATATTTACAACATTATTAATTATATTCCCTGAACTGTCTTTCATATCCCTGTGGCAATATTGTAGTTCCCTATTTATGCTGTCTAATCCCTTCCCCTTCTCCTTCCCCACCCCACTCCCAACTAACAACCGTCAGTTTTTCCTCTATATCTATGAGACTGTTTCTGTTTACTTTGCTCATTCATTCAGTTTTTCAGATTCCACATATAAGTGAGATCATATGGTATTTGTCTTTCTCCAACTGACTTATTTCACTTTACATAATAGTCTCTAGGTCCATCCATATAATTTCATTCTTCTTTATAGCGGAGTAATACTCCATTGTATAAATGTACCACAGTTTCTTAATCCAGTCATTTACTTTGTTTTTTGTTTGTTTGTTTGTTTGTTTGTTTGTTTTTGAGGGCAGTGTCACTGGCTCTCATATGTGGGACCGAACCCGGGCTGCTGTCTTCCCAAGCCAGCGCTTAACCACCACGCCACTCGGCCGGCCAAATCCAGTCGTCTACTGATGGGCATTTCGGTTGTTTCCAAGTCTTGGCTATTGTAAATAGCACTGCAATGAACATAGGGGTGCATATATTTTTTCAAATTAGTGTCTTGGGTTTTTCAGGATAAATACCTAGGAGTGGAATTGCTGGGTCAAAAGGTAGTTCCATTTCCAGTTTTTTGAGATACCTCCATACTGACTTCCATAGTGGCTGCACCAATCTGCAATCCTACCAACAGTGCAGCAGGGTTCCCTTTTCCCCACAGCCCTGCCAGCACTTGTTGTTTGTTGATTTGTTGATGATAGCCATTCTGACCAGAGTGAGGTGGTATCTCATTGTGGTTTTTATTTGCATTTCCCTAATGACCAGTGAGGTTGAACATTTTTTCATATGCCTGTTGGCCTTCTGCATGTCTTCTTTAGAGAAATGTGTCTTCATATCCTCTGTCCATTTTTTAATTGGTTTTTGTTGTTGTTGTTTTTAGCTGAGCCATCCTGCCACCTGTTGGCAGCTTAGCTCGGGCTGGCATTGAACTGCTGTTGCTTAGAGCTCAGCTCACACCCTTGAGCGAGCTCTTAACCAACTGAGCCACTCGGCCGACCCGGGTTGTTTGTTTGTTTTGGTGTTGAGTTGCATGAGTGTTTTATACATTTTGGATATTAACCCCTTATCAGATATATCGTTGGCAAATATATTCTCCCATTCAGTAGGCTTCCTTTTTGTTTTATTGATGGTTTCCTTTGTTGTGAAAAAGCTTTTAAGTCTGATATAATCCCATATGTTCATTTTTTCTTTTACTTTCCTTGCCCACAGGGATGTATCAGTAAAAATATTGCTCAAGGTAATGTCTACAAATGTAATCCCTATATTTTCTTTTACAAACCCATACATTTAAAGGAAGTGTCCAGGAGATATATAAAGTATAGAGCCCTCCTGTAAGACAAAAATGTAGACTTGAAAAAATGATAAGATATATCATGTTCTTGAATTAGAAGACACAATATCATAAATATGTCAGTTCTCCTTAAGTTAATTTATAAACTGAAGGCAATCCTGATTCAAATAATGCCAGTCCTCTTTTCCTCTTTGATCGAGATAAACTGATTACAAAATTCTTTTGGAAAGATGTCATGCAAACCTGCAAAAAGAGCCAGGAAAACATTTAAAATGTAAAGCTTGAAGGCATGAGAGCATACTATAAAGACACCATAAATAAAACAATTTGGTATTAATAAATAAATATACAAATGAATAGACAATTTCACGTGAATAAAGTATATGTTAAACAAAGTTCCTTAAATAAATGGGGTTAAAGTGCTTTTTAATAAGTGGTTTTCAGATAACTGGATAGCCACATGGAAAAAGATAAAATTGCATTCATTCCTTTTACCATACCTATAACTATTGAAAATAGGACAGATATTAAAAGTAAAAAGTTGTATTTCTTTACAAATCTAGGAGAGGAAATCATTCTTAACTATAATTTTAAATCCAGAGGTAATGAGGGAAAATTGGAAATTTTGATTATATTAATAAGTTTGCATGGCAGAGACACAACAGTATAGCTGACACAGAAATAAAACCTGGGGCAAAATCACAATTTTTAAAGACAAAGCATTGGTATATTAATACATACACGTATACCCTGTAGTCTTTCAGAGTAGAATTTGGAGATATTCCCCATTCATTTTTATAGTTGCTTAATGATCTATTATGTATAATTTATGCACATTATTTATGCAGTTCTTATGATTGCTATTTGGGTATTTTACATTCTTTTGGTATTAAAAACAATGGAGCAACAAATAACCTTGTGCGTTGGTTATTTTGTATTTTTGCAAATGTATTCTTAGGATAGAATTAGGACTGTTGAGTCAAAAGTTGTAGCATGGTACTTTTTGTAGGTATTGCCAAAAGATCATACTATTTTATATTCTCATCAACAACGCATTGTGACTGCTCCTTTCTGTATAGCTTTACCAACAGGTTGTATTATTAAAGTCAGATATTTGATATCTTATAGGTCAAAAATGATATATAATCTTAGTTTTACTCTGCATATATCTTTACATGAGAGAGCTTGAACATTTTTTCATGTATTTAAGGATCATTGATATTTCCTTTGATATCAACTGTAAATTCATATATTTGCCTGTTTTTCTGTTTGTTGGTTTTTTAAACAAGTTCTTTATATGTTACAACAATTATTCTTTGTGATGTGAATAGCAAATACTTTCCCCTAGTATCTCACTTATCCTTTTGACTTTTCTCATAGTTTTATCATGCATTTAAAACATTAACTTTATGTAGTCAATTTTATCAATCTTTATTCATGGATTATAAAATCATCTGACTGGTGTGAGGTGGTATCTCATTGTGGTTTTTATTTGCATTTCCCTAATGACCAGTGAGCTTGAACATTTTTTCATATGCCTGTTGGCCTTCTGTATGTCCTCTTTGGAGAAATGTTTCTTCATATCCTCTGCCCATTTTTTAATTGGGTTGTTTGTTTTTTTTGGTGTTGAGTTGCATGAGTGTTTTATAAATTTTGGATATTAACCCCTTATCAGATATATCGTTGGCAAATATATTCTCCCATTCAGTAGGCTTCCTTTTTGTTTTAATTTTTTTTTTTTTAAAGATTTTATTGGGGAATTGGTGGAGGGGAACAGCGTTGGGGAATCGGGGAAGGGGAACAGACAAGTTGCCGTCTTCTTGTTCTTCAGTTTAGTTGCGGAGGATGTTGCTTCACTGTTGGTATCGTCATTGCGCTCTTCCCGGATGAGGCAGATCTGTCGCTGGCCTCTGGATGTCGCTCATCGCGGCTATTGGCAGCTCACGCTTGGCTGCCAGCCACTCACGCTGGCTGCGGGCCACTCACTGTAGCCTTTGGCAGCCCACTGCAGCAGGGGCTGCAGCCCACACCATCACCGGGGCTCGCACAGCCAAGCTCCAGGTGGAGCTGTTGTAAGCTGTAGAGGGCAGTGTCACTGGCCCTCATGTGGGATCCGAACCGGGGCCGCTGGCATCCCAAAACCAGCGCTTAACCAATGCGCCACTCGGCCGGCCCCCTTTTTGTTTTATTGATGGTTTCCTTTGTTGTGAAAAACTTTTAAGTCTGATATAATCCCATATGTTCATTTTTTTCTTTTACTTCTCTTGCCCGCAGGGATGTATCAGTAAAAATATTGCTCCAGGTAATGTCTGCAAATGTACTCCCTATATTTTCTTTTAGGAGTTTTATGGTTTCAGGTCTTAGGAGGGGAGGTGGGGATGAGGGAGAAGGGAAAGGGATTAGACAGCATAAATAGGGAACTACATATATTGCTATAGGGATATGAAAGACAGTTCAGGGAATATAGTTAATAATGTTGTAAATATTTTGTGGGGTGTCAGATGGTCACATGTCTTGTTAGGGAGATCATTTCATGGATGGAGTAGAGGCTTGATCACTGTAGTGTATACCTGAAGCTGATGTATAATATTGTATTCCAACTGTAATTGAATATATAGATAGTCAAGGGATATGGAATATACTGTGGAAGGGACTCAGAGGAAGTGTAATAGATATATATGATATGGGGGGAGGAGTGGGGGGGCAAATTGGGGAAGGGTGGTTGTCACTTTGAGGGATAAAAAGTATAACTATTGCACTGTGTTGTACACCTGAAACTAATTAAAAATAAATTAATAATTTAAAAAAAATTAAAAAAAATAAAATCATCAACTCATGTACTCTTTAATATTTGTATAATTTAAAAAATATATTTATGCTTAATTTAATTATAGAAATTGTTGTAGAATATGACATGAAGTATAATTCCAATATATCTTTTCTTGTATTGCTATCCAGTTATTCCACCATCATATTAATAGTTCCTTCTCTTTTCACTGATTTGAGATACAGTAATGTTCTGTACTAATTTTCTTATGTTTTCTTAACCTACTTATGGAGTTTCTATTCTTTTTATTTGGAGGGGCAGTAAACATAATTTTAACTCTCTTATCATATGACTCTCCTTATTTGTTAATTCAAGCCACACTCTGAAAAACAACATTTCTTGTTTTACTTAGAATATTTAATCTGCAATTTTAACCTGGTTCAGTGATCCTTGCTGGAGAAAGGAACTATTTATCAGAACCACTTGTCAAGCTTCTCTTCAACCTACATTTCCCTCTACTTCTATCTTGATTTTTTTGCATGTCTTAGGATAGGCGCATGTACATTGAATGCATTCTTGCACATAAATATACACACTTCCACTTACAACTATAATTTTCCCCAAGGAGCATCTGTTAAAATTGCAATCCGTCAGGTATGTTGAGGTAAAATAAATTTTGAGAACTTTTTGCTTGTTGATATATAGAATTTTTATAACAATGATAATAGTACCTAGTATTTATTGAATCCTGAGAATATGCCACAAAATGTGCTACTTATCTGATTTATATCTATTGTCTCATTAACCTTCATAATAACCATATGTGTAAGTGTTATTACTTTCCTTTTGCACATGTTGAAACTGAAACTTAGGAAAATTAACAATGTGCTCATAGTCATGATTAATAAGGGGTAAGTAGAGTTGAAGCCATCTCTTTTTGCCTTCAAAGACTGTGTGTTCAAACCATGGAAAATGAATTAAATGGATCCAAATGGTACACTTTTTGCCAACATGTTGAGAAACTTGAATCTCTTTATATACTTTTTACTACTTATGAGCTGTTGTTATATACCACAGGATGTCAAGTGCCTACAAGGCAAATGTTATGTTGGCAGAATCATTCTTCCTGTCACTCCTGATAATGCACTCATGGATTATGGGTTGTTATAGTGATAGGAAGTGAACTGTAATGAGAGAAGTTTCTTTTTTTAAACCTTTTAAAAGATGAGTAGTATTTTTTTTCACTGCTTCCTTAATCACAGTGATTTCATAGCCCTTGGATATTATATTTTTCTCTTCATTATCCTGAGTCCCGTTCCTGAGTGCTGTATACTAAAGCTCTGCTTTACTGTTTTCAAAGTCTTATAAAAATGTAGCAAGTTGAATTGTTCTAAGTATAAAGAGAAGCATCACAGTAAAATAAGTAATGAACACTCATTTTAGTTCTCTTTTGGTTAGCATAGTAATACATATAGTCATACTAATCATTGACAATAAAGAGATTGTCCGTTGGGATTTCTATTGTGAGATTATTTTTGACATGCATAATTGGTAGATTCTTTAGAATCAACATACGCAATTTAGAGTTGACCTTAGATGTTTACTGATATGAAGTCATTTCATTTCACTGAGATAGAAGAGCAGGCTTGACAGTTATATCTCCATAGGAAATATACTAGGGATGATGGTTGACCAAAGGGTTCTCATTTGCAGCAAAAAGATTTTCTACCATGGTAACAAGTAAGAATTCAGACATGCTATTCTGCTTACTTAGTTAAGGCATCTCATTTTCTGAGTATATGCTGCTGAGGAGAAAGTGAATAATATGGGATCCTCAGTTATAGGGGTCCTTTCACCACCATAATTTTTGTAAAGCTCATCTGTGACTCTTCAAAAATGATTCAAGAAGTGTTAGAAGAGTTGTATTAATTCTAAGTTAAATGTTAAGTTTAGGTTTATTGAAGAAGTTCTCCATAATCTTTCACATTGTTTGTAACAACCATGAAGAGACAGCTACAACTGAACAAGAAAATTCTTCCCTATGCACTAGATTAAGCTTAAAATCCAACCTTTAGACTGTTATGTGCCTTAAGCGTATTTTAACCTTCTTTAAGAAAAAAAACCTTAATTCTTTATAAGTTTTTTTTTGTTTGTTTGTTTGTTTGTTTTTAAGGGCAGTGTCACTGGCCCTCATATGTAGGACCCGAACCGGGGCGGCTGGCTTCCCAAGCCAGCGCTTAACCACCGCGCCACTCGGCCGCCCCCTTTATAAGTTTTAAAAGGTGAAGTTCAGGAGACTTTGGTTCTAGCACAAATTAATTGTGTAATCTTGGACATGCCATTAAAAATCTCTAGGATGTAGTTTTCCTGTTTTTAAAATAAGTTCACTGGATCAAACTCTCTCCAAAAAATTCCCAACTGTCAGTATGACTTGTACCTTTATGTGAAAGAAATGTCCCAAACCAGGTTTCACTGGGGTTGTAGGAAGCAAGGAAAGAGGTGGATGAGAAGACTCACTCTGGAGAATATGGGGAACAGGACCTTCAAATAGGAAAGAATAGAAGATTCTTAGCTTGGAAGATTCAGGAACAAGAGCTGGCCGAGTGGCGCGTTGGTTAAGAGCTGGCTTGGGATGCCAGCTCTGAGCAGTATGGCCTCAGTTTGGGTCCCATATGAGGGGCACTGGCCTCTACAGCTAAGATGTTGAACAACAGCTCAACCTGGAGTTGGGCTGCTGTGAGTGGCCAGCGACAGTGTAGGCTGCAGCCCCTGCTGCAGTGGGCTGCCATAAGCTACAGTGAGTGGTGGGCAGCCAGGGTGAGCTGTCAAGAGTCGCCATGAGTGGCTGTTCAGAGGCCAGCGACCAATCTGCCTCACCCAGGAAGAGCGCAATGATCATACCAACATGGGCCAGTGAAGCGAAATCCTCCACAACTAGACTGAAGAACAAAAGGACAGCAACTTGTCTGTTACACTTCTCCATTCCCTAATGCTGTTCCCCCTTCTAATCCCCCCACCCCCACAAAAAATAAATAAAAAATTCAGGAAAAAAACTTGACAGTTATAACACTTACTAAGTTGTATAACACTTACAACATGGGTTATCCTTGCTAATATTATTCATGTAACTTTTCTAAGTATTTATGCTGACCTCACACAGGATCCCTCCAGTTTTCTTGAAGATACAACCAACTGGATACTGCCGAATGGATTTTTACTAATAGGAGCATCTCATTGTCAATAAAATGGCTACAAACTGGTTAGTTTTGCCAATATATATTACTTTTATTATTCTATCTATCTCCTTTATAACTGGAAAATACTATAGCAATTTTCAGAACAAATAAGAGTGCAGATTTTTCTTTTATTTGCACATTTTTTTGAAACATAAAAATATTAATAGAATAAAATTTATATGAATTGTCTTCCTTAGTAAACCACTTGGTTAATTAAGAGCCATTTATGAAAGTGGCCAGAGGTAGGTGAAGAGTCTGGAAATAGCTAGCCTGAATTTTTAACACTGAGAAACACTCTTATAGTGTCAAAAAAAGATTCTCAAAACAATCTTCTTGAGTTAAGGGGTATTGTCACAATTTCTTAGCTCGCTGAGGTATTTTTGGTACTTCACTGAGTATAAAGATGAAAAATTTCAGAATCGTAATAAAGCAAATAAGATAAAGATGTAAGATTAAAAATACAGATGGGTAGGGGCCTGCCGAGTGGATAAAAGCTGGCTTGGGACGCCAGCGGCCCCGTGTCGGATCCCACATATGAGGGCCAGTGACACTGCCCTCTACAGCTAAGATGGTGAACAACAGCTCCACCTGGAGCTGGGCTGTGTGAGTCCTGGCAATGGTGTAGGCTGTAGCCCTTGCTGCAGTGGGCTGCCATAAGCTACAGTGACTGGCCGGCAGCCAGTGTGAGCGGCCAGCAGCCGGAGTGAGCTGCCAAGAGCCACCGTGAGTGGCCATCCAGAGGCCGGCGACCAATCTGCCTCATCCAGGAAGAGCGCAATGATAATACCAACATGGGTCAGTGAAGCAAAGTCCTCCACAACTATACTGAGGAACTAAAGGACAGCAACTTGTTTGTTCCCCTCCCCCAATTCCCCAATTTTTAAAAAAACAACAGATGGATCAACAAGAAAATTAATAATAATATCTTAGATTTTATAAATAAAAGCATACCTTTTAACACTGATACCCAATTTTGGAGTATTTTGGAAATATAGGAAAAATACCTTGACCACTAATAAGAAAGCCTCACTTCTTATCATTTATCATTTTATTGGGCATGTTTAATTATCATGCAGAAGTTAAAACTGCACTGAGTCACCACAATTAATGTTCCTTCAATAATTCATTGAAATACATCCAAGTGATCTCTTAATTGTACTCCTTGACCACCAGACTTTTCAGGATTTACCTGAAAGATGTCAACCATCTTTTTTGTCCTAAGTACTGAACTTAAGAACAACCACATTAGGGCCAGCTGAATGGCTCAGTTGGTTAAGAGCTTGCTCAAGAGTGTGAGCTGAGCTTTGAGCAACGGTGGTTTGATGCCAGCCCAAACTGAGTTGCCATTGAGTGGCCAACAGGTGGCAGGATGGTTCAGCTAAAAAAAACAAAACACCAAAAAAACACCCCAGAAAAACAAAACAAAAAAAACAACCACAGTAAGTAAGCTGAGATCTGAGTGGAGTACCTTTTTTTACGTAATAAGTCCCTTCAAATACGTTTAGAATTGTAGGTACTTTCTTTGGAGTAAATCAAGAGATACTTCAAGGAAGACTGCAAAGGCAACAGAAATTTGCTGTTGAGAAAAATGGAACACAGGCAAATATTGCATAATGCAAAGTACTAGCATCTATTTGTAAAATAACATTTTCCAAAATCCATTAATAATCAAAGACTGAAAATAGTTTCAACATAATTTATCTAATTTAAAGTACAATTAGGATGAGAATTGTTTGTTCCTTGATTTTAATGTCTGCTGGTTTATATAAACTCATATTTTATCCATTGGATTCACATATGCATAATTTCCATAAGAAATATTAATTGATTTCCAGTGATACTTTTTATCAGTGAGGAAATGGTGATAAAGGGAAAACATACATATATATGTACATATCTATATATAAATATAGATATAAAATAACCACATGAAAATTGAATGTAGTCATTGATGGTAACTACAATTTAGGTTTGTATGTTAGTCAGAAAACACTATTTTTTATAACTAACAAAAGTTGTTGCAACTCTATCTGAAAATGAAATTCTTTGATTTGATTCCTCTTTTCTTGTGGACTTCTAAGTATCTCAAAGGCGATAATGAAATTGTACACATTCCACAGTGTTCATGGTGATCATGAGGGTCCTTTCTGTCCATGACCTTAACCTCGTGCTCTTCTCAATGAAATCTGTTATGTCATCTCCCTAGAACTTACAACTTGTCTAATCACTCTTCTCATTGCCACTTTCATATCTCTGTTCCTTAAAGTATAGATGGCAGGGTTTAAGACAGGAGTGACAACAAAGTCCACGATGGAAAAAAAATTATCCAATGACTTGGTGGGGAAAGGCCACACATAGAGAAACATGCATGGAGCAAAAAACAAAACCACTACGGTGATGTGAGCTGACAAAGTGAAGAAGGCTTTGGACAAATTCTCTGAAGAATGTTTTCTGACAGTGACCAGAATAAAGATGTATGATGCAATTAAGAAAAAGAAGGTGCCCATAGATATGAAGCCACTGTTGGCAGTGACCACAAATTCTAGTTTATAAGTGTCCATGCATGCTAGTTTAATAACCCTAGGAAAATCACAATAAAAGCTCCCCACATTATTAGGGCCACAGAAAGGTAAATTTATGACAAACACAAATTGAGACACAGCGTGAATCACCCCAATGATCCAAGCAACTACTATCAAAAGCATGCACACTTTGGGATTCATAATAGTTAGATAGTGGAGAGGCTTGCAGATTGCAGTGTACCTGTCATATGCCATGGCTATGAGCAGCACCATTTCAGTCCCTCCCATGACATGAATAAAGATCATTTGTATCATGCAGTTGTGGAAAGAAATGATTTTACAGTCACTGAAAAGATCAGATATCATCCTAGGAACTGTGGTAGATGAAAGGCCCAGGTCAATGATTGATAGGTTGGCCAGCAGAATATACATGGGGAAGTGTAAGTGAGAATCAAAAATTATTGTGAACACAATGAAGAGGTTTCCCAGGAGAATTCCCACATAGACTAAAGAGAAGAAAAGAAAAAGGAAACACTGCATTCCCAAGGATTGTGCAAGTCCCTGTAACACAAATTCAGTTATCACAGAGCCATTTCCTTGGTCCATTGAATCATAAAAGAAAGACTCTGAAGTGACCTGAAAGAAAAGAAAGAAGGAATCAACTTTAAGGTACTGAAAATAATGTATTGAATGTTGATAATTTAGAATTGGTTATTAACAAATATTGTATTTAATCGATAGTAAACTATTTACAAAATAATAGGAACCCAGGGTATAAAAACTTACTGTAGTATGACCAAAGCTGCACTCAGAGGCAATCCATTGTTGTAAATGCTCTCATTTATTCAAATACATGAACAAATCAGGCTACTTAAGAAGTTAGAAAAAGAATGCAAAAAATAAACTCAGAATTCAGGTGAAAGAAAATAATAAGTATTAAAACCAAAAACAAATATTGAATCCCAGAAAACTGGGAGACTATATATGAGCATATAAAAATGGATTTTAAAAATAAACAATAAACAATCTTTTCAAAATATAATCAAGAATATAAGGTTAGATAGCAATTAGAAGTAAGTGTAAAATGCATAATAACAGTTAAAACACCTTAGAAGTCTGGTTACTATGTGCTTTTAAAAACAATCTAACCCAAACCAACACATAAATCATACTTGAATTTGAAATGCTTTGAGAGACTAAAGGTTGATATCTTCATAATGTTAAAAAAATATGTAAGTTCAAACCATTCACTAAAACCTCCAAGACCTAATAGATACCTGTAAAAATTATCTGTATGTGTGTGTGTGTGTGTGTGTGTGTGTGTGTACATATTTCTTCCATAGAAATCTTAGAAATAAGATATACTATAATTTTCCTGTTAAATTAGAAAATAGTTTTACAAGTATTATTATTAAGCTGGCAAAGTCTCAGTGAACTAGCACTATCATACATTGCTGGAGGAAATGTAGACAGATTGAAAAAAACAAATATATATATATATATATATATATATATATATATTTTTTTTTTTTTTTTTTTTTTTTTTGAGGACAGTGTCATTGGCCCCCACATGTGAGATCCGAACCAGGGCCACTGGCGTCCCAAGCCCTTGCTTAACCACCGCGCCACTGGGCCGGCCCTGAAATATTTTTAAAAAATTTTGAAATCATTTATCAGGAATCTTGAATCTATACCATTTAGTTCAATAATACTCCTTATAAAATTTTATTTGTACAGAAAAAGTTTTTATCACAAAATATTCATCATACTTTGTAGTGGTAAAACTTTGAACAATTTAAATGCCAAACATTAGGCTTAGCTCTATTATAATATATGTACATGAGGGAATGTAATACAGTTATTAAAATAAATGTTAATAGAAGAACATATAATACCATTAGAAAGATTTTTGTTTATAATATTAAGTGCAATAAGTTAATCAATTTCATTGTCCAAAATTTTAAATAATGGCAGTTAACTTTGATATTTTAGAGCATTAAAAAAAAATCTCCTTTTAGATTTTGAAATATCTTTTGGTACACATATCATATTTGTATTGGATTTTTTTGATATAAAAGAGTACAGAGAGTTGAAGGAATGGTTTATTAATAATGTTTGAAAACAAAGCTGATTCATAATTATTATCAGACAAACTAACTACTTTTCTGCGTACTTTTCTGATCCAATTAGCTACTTTCCTAAACTGTCAGAAAGTGATGTATAGATGAAATTATTAAGGGGGGAATATAGCAAAATAATTAAAGAGTCCTGATTAAACTTCTTGGACTTTGTATAAAATTATGATGAAGTTGAAATTCTTGGGACATTTCATCCAGGTAACTGAAAAAACATTTCCCCTGCCTCACTTTTTATTATTATTATTATTATTATTATTATTATTATTATTATTATTTACAGATGTACAAAACAGTGCAATAGTTATCTTTTTCACCCCTTACAAAGTGACTACTCCCTCTCCCCTCGCCTGTCCCCCCACCCCCGATATCATACATATCTATTACAATTCCATTGACTACATCCCCACACTATATTCCTCATCCCATGACTATATATGTGTTAAATTATAGTCAACATCTAATATTATTCAGCGGCAGTTTCAGATGTACAGTGCAGTGGTCAGGCCACTACACCATCCATGAAGTGGTCTACCTGACAAGACAAGAGTCCTTCTGATCCCCTAAAAATTATATTTACATTATTGATTATATTCCCTAAACTGCTTCACTTTGATCAGCATTGACCATTTGGAATGAATTCTGGTAACCACGAAATAATTATAAGGAAATATTGAGAGACACAATAAATGGTCAAATAAGTAAAGGCAATAAATTGCAATGGAAGAGATAATACTTTGGGAAGAATATAACAGCTGGAGAGAAGTAGGTTTTATTCCTTTCCTATTTCACAAAATGTTGTTATTTTTGTTGCTTCCAGATTTTTATATTATCTTCTACCTTCTGTCACCTAGATGTTCTCTTTCTCACATTTTCTCTGAAAACTATGTTTTACCATTCTCAGTTCATTCATACTACTATCACTGGACTTCTCATCCATATTTAAATCATCCAGGTCACAGGGCCATAAGGACAAAGGATTTGGGAGTGGAAATGAATCTGGTGAGCATTACAGAGTTAATAAGCTCATCATCCATGGAAGATTTCATGGCAATACTGTCTCACTTGCTAAGCAGAGTGTTTGTTGAAAGTGTTAGGAATAAGCTCACCATCCAATTCAGTATCTTTGGAGAAACAAAGTTGAAGCTGAATAATCATGTTGACTACTTAAGATCAATTGTTTTATCTTATTCAACTAAGATAAAACATATAAACCCAATGCTTCTGGACTCTGATCATGAAAGTAATTTTATAAAAGCAATTAAGGTCTCTGAATTAATTTGTCAGATTTGAAAATTCCCATTGCTATCAATTTAGTACTGCTGAAATGGTGCGTGTATTGGAGTTTGAGTGATAATTGAGTTTTTTTAAAGAGGAAATTCCCATAGTACCTGAACCTCTTAGCCTAAAGACTCAAACATTTTATTTATAACATGTAATTTAATCTATTTATAATCTTTGATCATTCTAAAATGGGACAGTCACAATGCAAAATGTGGAATTATGGGTGTAATCAGTATGATGGAGTCAGTCAATAGCATGTCCAAGGAACAGGCAGGAACGAAGTCCTAAAGACAGAAGAGGAATAAAGATGAATTGGAAAGGCAGTGGGAGAATAAAAGGAGGGACAGGAGAAAGAATAAGAATCCTAAATACAAAATAAGGAGGATAAAATGATGATGAAAAGAGGCATTAGTGGAACATTGGACATCTTTGCTTAAGTTGCCTGTTATGGTTTAAACCAACAAGCATTGATACATTATGAAAATCTAAGAGCATGAACTTTACTTGCATTTTCATTCACTGCTATAGGTATATTTTGACTGGAAGAGTGGAAAGCAACAGTAATGCTGTAAAGAAAATAGTCACAAATATGAAGAAAAGTTGAGACTTTAAGCATATGAGTAGTGGATGTGACAGTGATGTTTGGTAGAATGGAGTGGGTAGCTGGACATGGTGGTTCATCTAACTGACAAGTGAGTCATCTCTAAAATATCAGGAAGTAGCTGATTAAAAAATCCCTTTAGTCTCTAGACATTATTTTACTTATCTTAGTTCTAATATTTATAGCTTTTCATTAATATAAAATTAAAATTCATGATTTAGAGACACTTTCTGCTTTGTCCAACACCATATCACCTGTCTAAAACAATGGCTGGCACATAGAAAAAAGCTCAAGAAATATTTGTTGAATGCATTTTCTAGAAATAAGCACTTATTTACATAAGAAACAAAATAGTAGCCCTCCCAAATATATAGAATATCCTCTCCACAAGCTGTACTTCCTGATAACCCAGTGCGCACGCGCACGCGCGCACACACACACACACACACACACACACACACTTAGGTAAGTGAAGAATGCCCCACCCACCCTTTCTGTCATAATATCTGGAACTGGGAGCTTGTTTGGCGAAAAAGACTACGCACTTGTTTTCTCTGCCTTCTTAGGAAACACTGGTGACTTAGTGAAGTCCCCAGGAGTTCTTCAAAAGTCAGATGCCCATAGAGTTTGCCATCTCTGCTATTAGAGATTTAAACAGTCATTCGGGGCCTGCGGAGACACATCTTTAAACAGAAAACATAGGTACATATTAAACAAAAAGGAAAATCAGAATGTAGGTTTGTATAGAAGCGGGAAAGAATTTTGAGATTATCTCAAAGTTAATTCTATCTACAGGTATAGAGATGATCCAGTGAGGTGAAATGTCTAGCCATTGTGTTCACAGCAATATATTCACAGAACCAAAACTAGAAGTCAGCCCAACTTCCAGTCCAATGATCTCCCTCAATAGTGCTTTACAACTGCTTAATAGAGAAAGTCATGAAACAAGCTAGAATTATTTACATTTGAGATGTTCACTCTAACCTAATTGGAAGGGCCCTATTCATCCTTGAGCTCTTTATTCAGTTAACATAAAATTGGTCTTCCATTCCACCATTTTCTTTTTCACTGAACATTGCTTTCCCCAATCCCCTTTCCTATTTCTTCAAACCTGGCAAGTCATTGAATAGTTCCACTTCAGAACTTATAGCTACCAGTTTTGTGATTTAAAAGTATCTTTCCTACCTGCTTGTTCTGTCATAGGATGTGCATTTTTAGAAGAGAAATTCAGAGAGCTTAGCCTTCATTTCTGTAAATAATCACCTCCCCCAAAGACTGAGCTATATATAAGATTTTTCAAAATGGGAAAGAAGCTAATTAGTTACTCAGAAGAGTGACCCACTGCTGCCACAGAGACAACCAATACCCACACTATTATTAATTTCCCTTGAGGATCAAATCTGTGAATCACATTGACTTCCTCAAGAGAGAAATATTGAAAGAATTGCCTGGTAATAAAACAGAAGGAGAGGGGGAAATTATTTTGGTGTTTTTTTTTTTAATTGGGGGAATTTGGGGGAGGGGAACAGTGTTGAGAAATTGGGGACGGGGACCAGCCAAGTTGTTGTTCTTCATTCTTAGTTGTGGAGTACGCTAGTCACCATCTGGCTGCTGTGCCCTCTAAGCTCAAGGTGTTATGCTACAATATTAGTTGTGGGTGGGCATAGCCACCATCCCCTGCTAGCAGCCTTGTTGTTAAGAGCACACGCTCTATCTATGAACCATCCGGGCAGCAGCTCAGCTCAAGGTGCCAAGTTCAGTCTTAGTTGTGGGCGGGCGTAGCCCACCATCCAACAGGCAGTCTTGTTGTTAGGAGAACGTGCTCTTACCAGTTGAACCATCCTGCCATCTGTTAGCAGTTCAGCGGCAGCTCAGCTCAGGTGCACTGTCACTGGCCCATGTGGGATTTGAACCGGCCACACTGTTGCTCAGAGTTTGAGCTCTTAAGCTAACTCTTAAGCAACTGAGAGGCTCAGTAGGCCCGGGCCAGCCCCGGGTGGGAGAAGGTTTTGAGGTAATATGAAGGTTAGTATAGAGGGGCAAGATGGCGGCTGTGAGGAGGGCTCCATGAAATCGCCCCTGGAAATATCCACAATTTGAACTTCTAATACGCTTCAAAGAGACATCTACTCATCACAGAGAGCGACTAAGAGTTCCACACAAGGATTGCTGGAAGGTGGGCAGGCCGGGCGAGTAGGGGAAGAAGGCGGCGAGACGCGTGAGGTGCAGCCCGCACCCGCGGCTGCTGAGTCACGGTGAGTGTTGCCCCGGCTCGCTCGCTCCCTGCGGCCCGCGGCCCACCTAGAGTTCAACAAGAGCGCGTTGGTTTGCGGTCTGGGCAGAAACTCAGGCCGGGCAGAGTGCGGGAGGAGAGAGAGGAGACGACTGTGCAGAGGTGCGAGCTGCACCCGCGTTCCCCAGGAAGCAGGGTGCAGAGCCCGCAGCGACAGGGCAAGATCAGTCCTGCACCCTCCGGTTCAGGGATCAGTCTCTGTGCCCACCGGGTCCCGCGGAGCGCAGAAGCCTGAAACCCGGGAGCAGGGAAAAGCAGAGGACTCGCCCACGGAGAAGCAGCGCGCTGGGCGGAGCGCAGGTCCCGGAGAGACGGAGCGGGGATCGGAGCCGCGTGGAAAGGTGCGCGCGGTCCCCTGAACCCCGGCGGCAGTCCTCCAGGAGCGCAGCAGCAGGAGGAACAGCGCGGGCGCGCGCCCGGCTCCAAGAGCAGAGGCCTTAAACCCGAGCAGGGGAAACACAGGACTGCGCCCGCGGAGACGCAGCGCGCCGGCTGGAGTCACAGATCCCGGAGGAGACAGAGCGGGGATCGGAGCCACGCAGCACGGTGCGCGCAGTCCCTAAATCCCGGCAGAACCGTTTGGGAGAGCAGCAGGACTTCCGCGGGGCGCGCCGGCTCCGGCAGAAGCCTGGAACCCGGGAGCAGGGGAAAAAGAGGACTCGCTCGGACAAGCAGTGCGCCGGGTGGAGACGCAGGTCCCCGAGACGCGGAGGCGGGATCTTGGCCACACGGTGAGGGTGCGCGCAATGCCCTAAATCCCGGCAGACCCTTTGGGAGAGCAGCAGGAACTCCGCTGGAGCATAAGAGGCAAAGGCCTTAGCTTGAAACAGTGTTGGAACTGTGGCTTTGTTTATTTTATGTTTTTATTTTTTCCCTTTTTCTACTCTTGAACAGAAAGCAAAAAAAAACAGCAATAACTCACCCACTCCCACAAACTTTGTCCACCGCCAAGACAGTCTTAAACTGACTCCTGAAGGGGAGCAATAGGGGCAGACTAGGAAGATATCCTTACCTGCAGGGGTTAAAATTTCCACCCAGTAAAGGCAGCAGAGTGAGACTACCCACCCCGCCCCACCTTTAGGCAAGGCTTGGGAGGCAGGGCAGGTTCATCTGCTGAGGCACTAATTAACAGATTCTTAGCAGCAGGCTTTTGGTAGTGAGGAATTCTTTAATTCTCCACGGCTGTCACTTAAAGGGTGCCCAGAGACACTCATTGAGCCTTTGGGGGTGCAGCCTGCCTTGGGACAGGCAAAAGCAAAGGCAGTGACTTTGTAAAACCACCAATCACACGTCACAACCACACTCCAAGTACAGCAAACCTGCAGTGCCAGGATCACGCTAGGCATCAGGTGGCCTACTGTTCCCACAAGGCAGCACAGGAATTTTTGTACAGCAGACAATCTGAAGAGAGCTTGGTGGACTTTAGCCTAGACCAGCACGGGTATTTTGGTTTGTTTGGTTTTATTCTGTTTTGTTTTCCCTTTATTGGCTGCTTATCTTGGTTGTTTTTGGTTTTTATTTCTATTTCATTATAATCATATTGTAGTTTTTAATATAGGCATATATATATAGGTGTATATAGGTGAATATATGTCCATATATATGGGTGTGTAGACAAATATATATATATATATTTTTTTCCTTTTTTCTTTTTCTTTCTTTTCTTTTTCTTTTTTCCCCACCCTCACTTTCTCTCTTATTTTATTCATTCTTCTCACTGCTATACTTTTCCTCTTTTCCTTTTTTCTGCAAATTTTATTTTTTAAATTTTTCTTACTTTTTATTATTATTTTAGTTTATTTTTATTTTTTATTTTTAGGTATAGCTAATCGGTTTCTCATGTTTATTCTATTTTTATTTTAGGATATTGTATTTTTATTTTGTTTCCTCTTCTGTTATTATTGAGTATGTGGTTTTTGTTTTGTTTCTGTTTGGTTTCTTCATTAGTATGATTGATATTTCTGTACAAGTTGACTGTAGTTTGATGGTTGGTTGTTTTTAATTGTATGCGAGCATTTGGTTTCCTTTGGTGGCTGCGGAGGTTGTTCTTGTTGATCTGTTATGCTCTAAAATCACTCTGCAGCAGTGGGTCCAAACAAACAGACACAAGAATCATCATACCCGGAGGCCAACTTTAGATAAAACCAGAGCATTTCTGGGTTTGACATACAAAGTCACACCCAAAAGAAGTTACTACAGGTACTAAGACCCATAGGGTCCAAGTTTCATCAGAGGGTCAATCCTCTCACAGCAGCTCATAAACTGCAGAAGCTGCTGATCCTCACAACTAATCAATCTGGGAGGTCAATCCCACCTACTGACAAACCAAAAGTAATCAAAACTAAAACTTCAACAAGTGAGGGCCTTTGTGACACAAGGAACACCTCAGATACAAGCACAAGAGAATAGGGAGACTGAGTAATTCAAATATAAAGGACACACACCATATAAGTTTACCCAGAAAAGACTGAGAAATCTGGGGGATCTATCTGTTATATTGAAGCAAACACAAAGGAAGTAAGCCAGAATGGGAGACAAAGAAACATAACACAAATAAAGAACAGAAGAAACTTCCTGAATCAGTGGAAATAGAGGAAATAGAGGGTAACCAACCTATCGGAGACAGAGTTCAGAACACTGATTATTAGAATGTTCAAGGAAATTAATGAAAATATAAAGAAGGATAGAGAAATCATGAAAAGCAACCAGCTAGAACTTAAGAACACAATTACTGAATTAAATAACAAACTTGATGGAATCACTAGCAGACTGGATGAAGCAGAAAAATCGAATCAGTGACTTAGAAGACAAAATAGCAGAGATCACCCATGCGGTACAACAAAAGAAAAAAAAGAATGAAAAACATGGAAAATAGTTTAAGAGAGCTGGGGGACAACATCAGAGCCTTAATAACCTAAGGGTCATTGGAGTACCAGAAGGAGAAGAGAGGGAGCAAGGGATTGAGAATATATTTGAGTAATAATGTCTGAAGAAACTTCCTAACCTGGCAAAGGACATTGAAATACAAGCCCAGGAAGTGCAGAGAGTTCCAACCAGGATGATTCCAAACAGGCCCACTCCAAGACACATTATAGTGAAAATGGCAAGGGTTAAGGACAAAGACAGAATCCTTAAAGCAGCAAGGGAAAGGCAGCAAGTTACTTACAAGGGTACCCCATAAGATTATCAGCTGACTTTTCTACAGAAACTTTGCAGGCCAGAAGAGAGTGGCAGGAGGTTTTCAAAGTGATGAAAAATAAAGGCCTACAACCAAGATTGCTGTATCCAGCAAGGTTATCATTTAAAATCGAAAGGCGAGATAAGGAGCTTTGCAGAAAAAAATAAGTTAAGGGAATTCATTACCACCAAGCCAGCTTTGCAGGAAATGCTAAAAGGGCTTCTTTAAGTAGAAGAAAAAACAACCTATGAAAGACTACGAACACAAATAACAAAATGGCAATAAATACACACCTATCAATAATCACATTAAATGTAAATGGATTAAATGCTCCAATAAAAAGACATAGGGTGGCTGAATGGATAAGAAAGCAAGACCCCAGTATATGCTGTATACAAGAGACTCACCTCAGATCCAAAGACTCATACAGGCTGAAAGTAAAGGGATGGAGTAAAATATTTCATGCAAATGGTACTGAGAAAAAAGCTGGAGTAGCGATACTTATATCAGATAAAATGGACTTTAAATTGAAGAATATAACAAAGGACAAAGAAGGACACTTCATAGTAATGAAGGGATCGATCCAACAAGAGGACATAACTCTAGTAAACATCTATGCACCTAACATAGGAGCCCCTAAATATATAAAACAGATATTGTCAGACATAAAGACAGAGATCAACAGTAACACTATCATAGTAGGGGACTTCAACACCCCGCTGTCACTAATGGACAGATCCTCCAGACAGAAAATCAATGTGGAAACAGCGACCTTAAATGACACATTAGACCAGCTGGATTTAACAGACATTTTCAGAGCATTTCATCCCAAAGCTACAGAATATACGTTCTTTTCAAGTGCACATGGAACATTTTCTAAGATAGACCACATGTTAGGCCACAAAACAAGTCTCAATAAATTTAAGAAGATTGAAATCATTTCAACTGTATTCTCTGACCACAATGCTATGAAACTAGAAATCAATTATAAGAAGAAATCCAAGGAAGCTGACAAATAAATGGAGGCTAAACAATATGCTATTAAATAGTGAGTGGGTCACAAATGAGATCAAGGAGGAAATCAAAAGATACCTCGAGACAAACGAAAATGAAAACACCACGACCCAAAATCTCTGGGATGCTGCGAAAGCAGTCCTAAGAGTGAAGTATATAGCAGTTCAGGCCTACCTAAAGAAGGAAGAAAAATCTCAAGTCAACAGGTTATCCTTACACCTAAGGGAACTGGAAAAAGAACAACAAAAAAGAGGCCCAAGAGGTACAAGAAAGGAGATAATAAAGACCAGAGCAGAAATAAACAATATAGAGAACAGAAAAACAATTCAAAAGATCAATGAAACCAAGAGCTGGTTTCTTGAGAAGATAAACAAAATTGACAAACCTCTAGCCAGGCTCATCAAAAAAAAAAGAGAGAGGACTCAAATTAGCAAAATCAGGAATGAAAGAGGAAATGACTACAGACATCACAGAAATACAAAAAATTCTAAGAAATTACTATGAGCAACTATATGCCAACAAATTTGACAATCTGGATGAAATGGATAATTTTCTAGAAGCATACAACCTTCCAAAGCTAGCCATGAAGAAACAGAAAATCTAAATACCTGATTACTACCAAGGAAATTGAATCAGTAATTGACAAGCTCCCAAAAACAAAAGCCCTGGACCAGACGGCACAGAGTGAATTTTATCAAACATTCAAAAAAGAACTATCACCTATTCTTCTCAAACTATTCCAAAAAATCCAGAAGGAGGAAGGCTCCCAAACTCTTTTTATGAAGCCTCTATCACCCTGATTCCAAAACCAGATAAAGACATCACAAAAAGGAAAACTACAGGCCAATCTCCCTGATGAATATAGATGCAAAAATTCTCAATAAAATATTAGCAAACAGAATTCAGCAATATATTAAGAAGATCATACATCATGATCAAGTGGGATTCATCCCTAGTGCGCAAGGCTGGTTCAACATCCGTAAATCAATTAATGTGATACACCACATCAACAAAATGAAGGATAAAGATCACATGGTCATTTCAATAGATGCAGAAAAAGCATTTGACAAAATCCAACAGCCATTTATGTTAAAAACCCTTAGCAAAGTGGGAATACAGGGATCATATCTCAACATAATAAAAGCCATATATGATAAACCTACAGCTAACATCATACTCAATGGGGAAAAGCTAAAACCATTCCCCTTAAGATCAGGGAACAAGACAAGGCTGTCCACTTTCTCCTCTTTTATTCAACATAGTGCTGGAAGTTCTAGCCACAGCAATCAGACAACAAAAAAGAAATAAAGGCATCCAAATTGGCAAGGAAAAGTAAAATTGTCACTATATGCAGATGACATGATACTGTATATAGAGAACCCCAAAGACTCCATCAAAAAACTATTGGAACTGATAGACGAATTCAGTAAAGTAGCAGGATATAAAATCAATGTTCAGAAATCAGTGGCATTTGCATATACCAATAATAAACTAATGGAAAGCGAAATTAAGAAAACTGTCACATTTACAATTGCGTCAAGAACTATAAAATACCTAGGAATAAATTTAACCACAGAAGTGACAGATCTGTACTCAGAAAATTATAAGACATTGAAGCAAGTAATCATAGAAGATACAAATACATGGAAACACCTACCATGCTCATGGATAGGAAGAATTAAGATAGTTAAAATGTCCATACTGCCTAAAGCAATATATAGATTCAATGCAATTCTATCAAACTACCAGGGCATTTTCACAGAAATAGAAAATATAATCCTAAAGTTTATATGGAATCATAAAAGACCCAGAATAGCCTCGGCAATTCTGAGGAATAAAAACAAAGTCGGGGGGATCACGCTACCAGACATCAAAACCTACTACAAGGCCACAGTAATCAAGACAGTTTGGTATTGGCATAAAAACAGGCACATCGATCAGTGGAACAGAACAGAGAGCAGAAATAAATCCAAGCATTTACGGACAGTTAATCTATGACAAGGGAAGCAAGAATTTACACTGGAGTAAAGATAGTCTATTCAATAAATGGTGCTGGGAAAATTGGACTGACACATGCAAAAAAATGAAACTGGATCATCTCCTTACACCTTATACAAGAACAAATTCAAAATGGATTAAAGACTTAAATGTAAGACCTGAAACCATAAAAATCCTAAATGAAAATATAGGGAGTACATTTGCAGACATTACCCGGAGCAATATTTTTACTGATACATCCCCTGGGCAAAGGGAAGTAAAAGAAAAAATGAACATATGGGATTATATCAGACTTAAAGTTTTTTTCACAACAAAAGTAAACCATTAATAAAACAAAAAGGAAGCCTACTGAATGGGAGAATATATTTGCAAACGATATATCTGATAAGGGGTTAATATCCAAAATTTATAAAACACTCATGAAACTCAATACCAAAAAAACAAACAACCCAATTAAAAAATGGGCAGAAGATATGAAGAGACATTTCTCTAAAGAGGTCATACAGATGGCAAACAGGCATCTGAAATAAAGTTCAACCTCACTGGTCATTAGGGAAATGCAAATAAAAACCACCATGAGATACCACCTCACTCCAGTCAGAATGGCTATCATCAACAAATCAACAAACAACAAGTGCTGGCGGGGCTGTGGGGAAAAGGGGACCCTGCTGCACTGTTGGTGGGACTGCAGATTGGTGCAGCCACTATGGAAGTCAGTATGGAGGTATCTCAAAGAACATGAAATATAGCTACCTTTTGACCAAGCAATTCCACTCCTAGGTATTTATCCTGAAAAACCAAGACACTTATTCAAAAAAAGTTATGCACCCGATGTTCATAGCAGCACAATTTACAATAGCTAAGACTTGGAAACAACCAAAATGCCCATCAGTAGATGACTGGATTAAGAAACTGTGGTATATTTATACAATGGAGTATTACTCCGCTATAAAGAAGAATGAAATCGTGCCATTTGCAATGATATGGATGGACCTAGAGACTATAATGTTGAGTGAAGTAAGTCAGTCAGAGAAGGACAAATACCATATGATCTCACTTATATGTGGAATATGAAAAACTGTATGAATGAGCAAAGTAAACAGAAACTGTCTCATAGATATAGAGGAAAAATCAGGGTTGCTAATTTGGAGAGGAATGGGACTGAGGGGAGAAGGGGAAGGGATTAGACAGCAAAAATAAACCTTCTAATATTGCTACTGGGATAGGAAAAACAGTTTGGGGAATATAATTAATAATGTTGTAAATATTCTGTGGAATGTCAGATGATCATAGGTCTTGTTAGGGAGACCATTTCATGGATGGAGTAGAGGTTTGATCACTGCACTGTATTACTAAAGTGGAGGTGGTATACCTATTGTAATTGAATATATATAGATAGTCACGGGATGTGGATTATACTGTGGAAGAGAGTCAGAGGAAGAGTAATAGATATGTATGATATGGGGGTGGGGGGGGGTGTATTGGGGGCGGGGGGTTTGTCACTTTGGGGGGTAAAATGTATAACTATTGCACTGTGTTGTACACCTGAAACTATTGGGGGTGGGGGGGTTGTCACTTTGAGGGGTAAAATGTATAACTATTGCACTGTGTTGTACACCTGAAACTAATTAAAAATAAAATAAAATTTAAAAAAAAAAAAAAAAAAAAAAATAAAATAAAATAATCATAAATAGTAAATACATAAAAAAAAAAATAAAATAATCATAAATAGTAAATACATAAAAAAAAAAAAAAAAAAAAAAAAAAAAAAGTATCCCTATTTGGTGTGAGTGATCTTGACATAGGAATTGCGTGGAATGACTGAAACAAAGGAATGAAAATACATCCTGATGGACAGACATAACTTCACCTACAGTATTATGAATAAAAATCAAATGAATAAATCTAAACTCTCTGATATGAAAATTCTTATCATTGATAACAGGAGAATAAATTGTTTCCTGTTATCAATTATAACAAATGTTTTCCTGTGAATGTCCCCCTGTGCTCTCAAACTTTGGAATGTTGGGGATGAATGTGTTTGATGTTTATCCTTCTCGAATTGCCTGGATACAAGATGAATTTATATTTTATTGGATCGATTTCTTAAGAAATCATGGGAAAACAGGTACAAATACCAAAGAAAAAAATGTAGGAAGTTATTTGGAGTTGTCTGTAACAGGAACTTATTTACCTGAGAGGGAGATAATTATTTAAAGGATCTATGACAAATCAATGAGACAAGCCTAGTAGATCTCTCTGGAGAAGATTGGCTTTTTCTTTGATGTGTTGATACAAACAATCTGATCTCCAGGTTATCATGGAGGTCTTAAAATTTCAAGGCTCTGTTTATGTTTAGAGTTGTATTTGTTCAGAGCTGTATTTCATTATCTCTTGTTCAGAAACAAGGGAAAATCATATTGTCTAGAATAGCAGCAGAATGGTATTTGGCCTCCAATCAATTTTTTTTTTTAAGCTGAGCCATCCTGCCACCTGTTGGCAGCTCAATGGCAACTCAGCTCGGGCTGGCCTCGAACCACTGTCACTCAGAGCTCAGCTTGCACTCTTGAGCGAGCTCTTAACCAACTGAGCCATTCGGCCGGCCCCTTCCAATCAATTTTTGAAAAATAGTGACATTCCAAAAATGTATAAGCAAGGATAAATACTGGAGAATAATGCAGGCTGAAATATTTTAAAAACAAATAGGGATGAAATATCCCTATTTCAGTTACATGAAATATGGTGTACATATGATGAAGTAAAGCAATTTAATTGCTTATTGCTTATAAGAATCACAATCACTCTGAGATTAGAGGAAAATTTCTCCTTTAACCCCACCCCCCAACCAGAGGGCTCTTTTGTAACATGGCGAACAGTACGGAGCCCATAAGTCATTCTACCATGCCAGTATGCTCCTGTCCTGATGTGCCTTTGTTCTAAGTAGGAGACTAAGGTACCAGGCAGAACAGCGTATGAAGAAGGAGAATCTAGGCAGAAATAAAATCTCAGGGAGATGGCAAGTGTAGGCACAGAGCATGCTGTGATTTGAAACCTGTCTCCTGGGGCATGGATCATGGGTTTGCTCATCAGTGGAGGAGGCTTCTGGGCCAACAGAGGAGCAGGAGTTCTAATGTAGGATTCATGAGACATGGGAATATCAGAGGGCTGAGACCAGTGATTTTCAGGCTGTCTCAACTGAGATTGGCTCAAGATTTGAATTGGCTTAAGCCTGCAAAAGGAACTCATCAGTAGATTTCATTGCAGACAATTAAGATGGAGGCAGAGAAAATTATTTGAGAAGAAAAAAAAAAGGGAGGGGGAGAAAGTGCTTTAATCTTATGACCTTTAATTGTAAAAAGAATGCTCAGATGCTATTTCAATAAATTATACTCATTACTAATTTCTTACTTTTTGTTGGGTTTGTTTATTTATTTATTATTAAAAATTATTGACAATGGCCAACAAAACTACATAGGTTTCAAGTGTACAATTTTATAATATATCATCTATATATTGCATTATGTAGTCACCTCCCAGGGTCAGTTCTCCTTCAGTCACCATACATTTGACCCCCCTTTATTCTTTTCAACGATCTCCCCTTCCCCTTTACCCTCTAGACAATGACTAAACTGTTGTCTGTGTCTATGAGTTTTTGTTTCGTTGTCTTGTTCCTTTGTTGCTTTCAGTTTTATATCCCACATATCAGTGAAGTCATATGATTCTCAAGTTTTTCTGACTTATTTCACTTAGCATAAGAATCTCAAGATTCATCATTAATTTAATGATAAATATTTATTAAGCATTTTCTACACTGTTGTTACTGATGCCATAAGCTGTAAACATGAAGGACACAGCCCCTCCTCACATGAAACTTAGAATGTAATGAGGAAGATATACACTGAATAAGACATTATGAGTGTAATTAATGTTACAAAGTAGTAATAGGGAGTGTTACAATAATATATAATGGAAGGAACTTTCCTGGACCCAGGCTCTGGTGGGTCTTTGCAGGTAAAATGATGTTAAAACAGATTTGAAGAATGAATATATGATAATAGGCAAAGCATGAAGGTCAATGTTTCATGCAGAATGATTACCCAGTGCAAAACCGCAGAGATGAGGGAATTTGAAGTTTTCAGTCAAGTAAAAGAAAATAAAGTTGGCTCTGGAATTGCAAGGAGAGAGCATGTTGTCTGTGAGGCTGGAGAGGGGGATGGGAACTAGGTCTTGGATGGCATAATAAATCTTGAAAAGGAGTTAGTATTTTAATTTAAGGGCAGTGGCAAGTATGCGAAGCGTCTAAAGCAAAATAATCACATGCTTAGATTTATATATTTTAAAAATTTCAGTTATTGAAGTGTGGATAACAGGAATGAAGGCAAACAAGATTTGAAGTTGGAAAAATATGTGACCTAATATTCTATTTGAAAATGATGTGTGAAGCCTTAGACAAGAATGGTGATATTGTAGAAGAAAATAAGGGGGCATATTTAAGAGGTGTTTAGAATGTGAAATTAATAAGACTTGTTGATTAATTGAATATCAGGGCAAAGGATGATCCTCCATCCTCAAAGGATTATTACTCCCAGGGTTTGGGTTGAGCAACTGAATAAATATTGATGCCATTTATTGTGACTAGGGACTTGTAAATGTAGGTTTGAGGAGGAGAAGGTTAATTGAGTTTTATGCTCATTGAGAGGAAGGTGCCTGTGAAGCATCCAAGTATGTGAGCAGTTCGATTTGTGGGTTAGGAACTCAAGAAATAGTGCCTTAGCTTTGAGAGCACCTAGCTCTTAGATGGTAATTAAAGCCATGGGAATGGATGCCACCTAGGGACAAAATATAGAGTGAGACCAGGGTATAAATTGGTATTCTGAGGAACACAGTCTGGTAGTTGAGCAGATGAAGGAAATTCAGGAAACTGATACTGGGAAGGAATTCCTCTAGAGGTAGGAGGAAAACCAGGATACTATGGTGTTGCAGAAGCCCATAGAATATTTGATGGAGGGTAGGGTTATCAATGATTAAGTGAGAAAGAAATTCCCTTCCAGGTGAATAGCAAAGCATTAGGAAGAAGTATTATTGATTTATTTATTCAGAGGCCAGAGATGTTATTGGAAAAGTTCCTCGAGGACCACAAGCCAAAATATCATAGGCATTAGTTTCTTTTAGTTGAGCAGATTTTATTTACAGAGTAGTAGAAACAAATACATGAAAAAGTTATGTGTAAGTTCAATAAAGCTTTTAATTTCAAATATAAAAATCCTCAATTAAATTGAATGTGCCTCATCATTTTTGGCTTTATATTTATCTAAAATTATCAAAAAAGATATATAAACTGTTAGGGAGAGAGAACTTTTGCTTGACCAAGAAACTGTATGCAAGGAAAACAGGACTTGGGTGATTATTTTCCTATGAAATAGCTGTTTCTATGACTTTTTTTTTCTTTGAGAATATACCATGATGATTGACTATTGAAAGGTCTTCCTTTTTAGAATAATGGAGAGGCAGAGAAAAGTTCAAAAATCTCTGGTATGTATTTATTTAAAGTATTGATAGTGTTATTAAAGAAATTCTCTTTTTTCCTACAATTACTCAAATCTAAACACAAAACTAAAATAGCATCCTAAACTGAGAAAGCTCAACATGAAGTCAAGTCTAAGTTCAGGGCTTAACATATGAAAGCATGACAATTAAGTTCGTGAGCTCATTCTAGAAAAAGTGCTACACACCTCATTACTGAATATCACTATGGTGACCTTTAAAGCACTATGCACCAGTACCAGTGCCTAGTCTACCTTTCAAAGCAATTTTGGAAATTTTTTTCTGGAATGGCCATCAAACGTGTCATCGTATTACCCTTGATGTCCTGAATGTCATCAAAATGTCTTCCTTTCAATATTTCCTTTATCTTCAGATATAGAAAGAAGTCCTTGGGGGCCAGATCAGTTGAGTAGGGAGGGTGTTCCAATACAATTATTTGTTTACTGGCTAAAAACTCCCTTACAGACAGTGCCATGTGAGCTGGTGCATTGTCATGATACAAGAGCCATGAATTGTTGGTGAAAAGTTCAGGTTGTCTCAGTTTTCCACGCAGCCTTTTCAGCACTTTGAAATAGTAAACTTGGTTAACTGTTTGTCCAGTTGGTACAAATTCATAATGAATAATCCCTCCAGTATCAAAAAGATTAGCAACATCGTTGCACAAAATTGGCAAACTTAATTGTCTGAGCTTGTGTGTGTGTGTGTATCTCACATCTTCTTTATACATACAATGAAATTATATATATAATTATCATGCAGCAATAAAAAAGAGTGAATTCTTGCCATGTGTGGCAATGTGGGTGGACCTAGAGGGTATTATGCTAAGAGAAGTAAGTCAGACTGAGAAAGACAAATGTCATACAATCTCACTTACATGTGGAATCTAAAGAAAACAATAAATGACGAAACAAAATAGAAATAGACTCATAGATACAGAGAAACAACTGAAGGCTGCCTGAGGGGAGGAAGGTTGGGAGCTGGGTGAAAAAGGTGAAGGGATTAAAAAATGCAAGTTGGTAGTTACAAAATCATCATGGGGATGTCAAGTATAGCTTAAAGAATATAGTTAATAATGTTGAAACAACTATGTATAGTCCCCATTGAGTACTAGACTAATTGGGGGATCACTGCATAATTATATAAATGTCTAATCACTATACTGTACACCTAAAACAATATGAAAAAAACTAAAAATAGGATATTCTTGCTTTACTGTAGCTATTTTTAAACAGGAATTTTCACATTTTATGTAATTAAAAAATTTATTGGTATAAAGTTGTACAGAATATCGTCTTATAATATTTTTAGACTGTAGCATCTGTAGAGATGTCTTCTTTTTTCCCTGGCACTAGTTATTTGTTCCTTTTAACTTCTTAACCAGTCTTGCCAATATATTATCAATTTTGTTGGTTTTGTGAAATAATGAACTTTAATTTTGTTGATACTTTGGATTTTAACATTTTAAAAATTTTACTAGTTTTTGTTCTTATTATTTCCTTCCTCTATTTTTTTTAGGTTAATTTTCTTGAAATGGATAGTTGGATCATTGATATGCATCTTTCTTTTTAAAAAAATATGTGCATATATGATAAAATCCCTACAAATATGGCTGTAACTGCATTCCATTAGTTCTTAGGTATGTATTGTATTTTTATTATTATTCAGTTCAAAATGCTTTAAAATTTTTTCCATTGTGATTCTTTTTAAAACACGGATCACTTAGAAGTGAATTGTTTTGAATTGAGATGACTTAAATGAAATTCGTGTGTTTAGAAACCAAATGGTCAGTAGGATCTCATTTTGTAGTCTACCAGAGCAAATTAAAGTCTAGCAAGAGCTCATTCAGGATGCCGTGTTGTTATTCTCCTTCCATAGAGAGGTATGAATGAAGTTACATGCAGATTTCAAATCACTTATAAATAAATAGTGGCTCCTAAAACTAAAGATTTTTATCAATGAACATAGCTGAGATAATTTTTTCTTAAAATATTCAAAGAAGCCGTCATACATCCCCATGCATGTCTGAGTGATGCTGCCATGATCATCTGATATGGGGAAACATCTCTTGATAGTTTGCCCTTCTTATTTTATTATACTTTAGGAAATTTAAAACTATAACTACAGTTATTTATATATCTTTGTTAGATCAATTATGTTGTCATCAGCAGCACTTCAATTTATTGACATAGAGACAAAGACTGATATGTCATCATTAAGTTTTAGGTATTGGTGTATAGTCAGATCCAAGAAATCATGACTTTCTTCTTCTGTTCACAGGAATAAATTAGAAATTAAGATATTGAAAAGATGTCAATATAATTTTATTCAGCTTTATGTAGTAGGTGTCCTGTGAGGCACAGTGGCAGAGTCTCCCTGGTCACCTGAGCTGGGTGTTCCTTGTGTGTGCTCTTTTGTTATAGTTGAATCTTGATTGCTATTGGCCCATCAGTAGGTGGGATTGACCCTCAGGCTGACTGGCTGTGGGGTTAGGCCATGTCCACAGCTTATAGGCTGCTGTATGGGAGGCTTATCCCACTGGGTGAGATTTGCCCCCATGGGCTCTGGTGCCTGTTGAGACAACCCTTTTTGTGTGCCACTTGTGGGGCTAATTGTGCTGTGTTCTGCTGTGGTCTGAAGCCAACCTCCAATATGTTGGTTCTGGGGCCTCTTGAAAGGGGCGGCAGTGCAGGCCCGGGTCAGCCATTGCCTGTGAGTGGCCAGGGGATACATGATAGGAGCTACAAAGTGATTTGAGGTTGTTAACTGCCTGTGCTAAACCTGGAAGTGAGTGTGGGAGGCCACACTGCTAACCAAGGACTGCTGCCTTCAGTACCAGGTGGGATAGCTCTGCAAGAAGCCAGGACACCTGGAGGCCTGCTGCCACCTGCCGGCTCCCTTAAGGTTCAGCCACTGATAAAGCCTTGTGTGGGGAAAAAAAAAAAGCCTCCTGTGGTACACAAGTTGGGTGAGGCAGGATCTCAGGGAATCACTAGAATGGGAAGAGTTGTGATCACCAGGTTAATGTGGAGACTGGCTTGGTGCCAGTGCTGAGCCTGGAGCAACTCAACAAAAGTTTCAGAACACACTGAGGCCAGTTGCCATCCACCTGGGGCCCATGGACTCTAATAGTTTTCCAAGAAAGAGTGCAATGTGGGAGGGGCTGGCTGCTTGTGGAGAAAGTCCCTCTAGTGGTGTGTGAGTTGGGTGGGGTGGGGTCCCACCTGAGTCAGCAGGGTGGAGCATCAGAGCTCACCAGGCCAATCAGATTCATTGTGGGGGCAGGCTCAACATACATGGGAAAGATGGTGCCTGCCTGCTGGCTGCATGGGAGAAGGACGCTTCACGGGGAAAACCAGTCTGTCCCCTGTATGTCTCTGAGTCCCCCTCGAGTCACTGTCTCTCCACTGGAGCCCAAGGTGAGTGCGTGTGAGCGAGTGAATCTGTGCACTGGCTGTTTAAGAGGACGTCTGGGTTTCCTGAAGCCTTCTGTCCCACCCAAACAGTTGGAATCCCCACTGTTCTCACAGCCAGATATTGTAGGGCTCACTTCCTGACACCAGTATTCGGGGCTGTGGAGCTTGGTGTGCTGGGCTGGAGTCCCTTGCTCCTCTAGGGAGAACTCTCATGGCTGAGATATCTCTCCTGATTCCCAAATGCCACAGGGAGATTTGGGGCCTGTTCTGTGTCTCTGGTCTTCCTACAAGTTTCGATGTGGCTTCTTCTTTATATTTTAGTTATAGGACTTCTGTTTGGCTAGGCTTCAGATGGTTCTCAAGGTTGATTTTTCTATAATTTAGTTGTAATTTTAATGTATTCATAAAAGGAGCAGGCACAATGTTTATATACTCCTCCATCTTGGGTCCCTCAGCCTTTATATTTAATTATTGTTTATACCTGTGCCCAGTTCCCACTCTGATTTGAAGGCCTGTTCACATATTCAGTGTTTCACATCGTGTTTTATAGGAATTCTAGAGATTAATGTCTCACTTCCCTGGTTTTTCAACTTGACTAGAATTAGATTTTAGAAAAATTGCTAAAAATAAATTCTACAGTTTATATGGTGTGATTCTTTTTGTATTTAAATAGAGATACATATGCATAGAAAACTTCAAAAGACACAAAAGAAAATAACAGTGATTACCTCTGGGAAGTTGGGAAAGGGGAGGGGAATTTAACACTCATACTCCTTGAAATTCTTTTACTATATGTGTGTTAATCTTGAATAAACTAGATAGATATATAAAAAATATGTTAAAGTAATATATTTGTATTTTAACTTGGTATTCTTCACATCATAATGTAAAGAAGCTACTTTTGCAACAGAAATTTCAGGCATCTTTTCAGTTTAATGGGCAAATGAATTTTTAACAAGCAACATTGTCAAGACCTCAAATCATGAAGACACAAGTTTGCTCTCTGGAAATAGTATTCTTCTACAGTCAGGTATGAAATTTTAACATTCAAAAACATTTTGTTCTTGTTAACAAGCAGAAGGTAGTCAATAAACATTAATGATTAGAAGACTGAACTCATATTACCCACTCCCACATTGATGTTTGGTAATAATCATCCCTTTAACATTTCTCACTCTAAAAGGCATAGAGGCATGCATTATGTATTATGTTGAGGGATTCCTTCACCATGCAATATCAGCTAATTCATTCAGTCAAAAAAACTGTTTAATATCATGGAAATCAAACAATTGGTTTATTGACTAAGTTTTCCATTTCTTGTTTTCTTGTAATATTGAATACTTGGATTATAAGGCTCTGCCATTCAATTAATTTGACAAATAATATTTAAATCAGTGATTGTTGAAATGTATTTTGTAGCTCAGCAATAATAGATTATTTTACTTTTGAACTACTCTTTACTATTTAATGTGTATTCCAAATTAGACTTCAAAAGGGGAAGTTATATTAATGACTCACAAACTCTTCTAAATGAAAAGACTTCAGAAATTATCTAATTGTATCCTATGACAATTCTGTCATATTGATTATTTATTTTTGGTTTAATTCTTCCATGACAGAAAGCTCATTCCCTAACCACAATAATAATTTCTTGAAAGCTGATATATGTACAATCTCTTCTTTCATCACAAATTAATTAATTACATTTTTACACAGATTTCAATCATTTTTTGAGGGACTAATTTCTATTATTAATTACTCATTTGGTCATTTGCTTTGTATAAGCATGATTTTTTAAAAAATCACATTTAATTTGTATCCTCTTTGTACCTGAGATTTTTTTTAAAAAAAGATTTTATTGGGGAATTGGGGGAGGGGAACAGCATTGAGGAATTGGGGAAGGGGAACAGACAAGTTGCTGTTCTTTTGTTCTTCAGTCTAGTTATAGAGGATGTAGCTTCACTGGCCCATGTTGGTATCATCATTGCGTTCTTGCCAGGTGAGGCAGTGGCTCACTGGCCATTGGACGGCTGCTAACGGCAGTTCATGGCGGCTCATGAAAGCTCATGCCTGCAGATGACCAGCCCCACTGCAGCCTACACTGTCACCAGCGACCGACTGCAGCTCATCTCCAGGTGGAGCTGTTGTTCACCATCTTAATTGTAGAGGGCGCAGCATCACTAGCCCTCATTTGGGATCCTAACCGGGGCCCTGCTGCCCAGAGCTGGCATCCCAAGCCAACTCCTAACCAATGAGCCACTTGGCCGGCCCAAGTACCTGTGAGCGTTTCAAACAATTAACTCCCAGCATTTCTCAGCTGTTTTTTTTTTTAAAGATTTTATTGGGGAATTGGGGGAGGGGAACAGCGTTGGAGAATTGGGAAAGGGGAACAGACAAGTGGCTGTCTTTTTGTTCTTCAGTCTAGTTGCGGAGGACGTTGCTTCACGAGCCCATGTTGATATGGTCATTGCACTCTTCCCGCATGAGGCAGATCCGTCGCTGGCCTCTGGATGGTCGCTCACTGTGGCTATTGGCAGCTCACGCTGGCTGCCGGCCACTTACTGCAGCCTATGACAGCCCACTGCAGCAGGGGCTGCAGCCCACACCATCGTCCAGACTTGCATAGCCCAGCTCCAGGTGGAGCTGTTGTTAGCTGTAGAGGGCAGCGTCACGGGCTCTCATATGTGGGATCCCAACCGGGGCTGCTGGCATCCCAAAACCAGCTCTTAACCAATGCGCCACTCGGCCGGCCCTATTTCTCAGCTATTTTTAAGCTCCCCAGATTATGAAGAACTTGGCATAATATTTAATAAACAGGAAATGATTAATAGCAACTTCAATAACAACACTTAAGTTTGCATATTAATTTTAGTTGAAACTATGTGTTTAAAAGGAATTATTATTACAGCTTTGATTAAGACCTGTGAGATTGAATTTTTTATTTGTTTAGATTTCTTTTCTGAGTAGCATTCCAAGCATTTCGTATGCCTAGCATTGGGGCAGAATTCCAGGGTTATATGAGTTCTTGTCTCTGTCCTGCTACCAATGTTAGGTGAATCACATGCTGTAAATTATCATTGTTAATCTATTAATAAAAATATATATATTCCGGCCGGCCGAGTGGCGCGGTGGTTAAGCGCTGGCCTGGGAAGCCAGCGGCCCCGGTTCGGTCCCACACATGAGGGCCAGTGACACTGCCCTCAAAAAAAAAAATATATATATATAATATATATATATATATATATATATATATATATATATATATATATATATATATATATATATTTTCATGTTTTTACCTCATTGCCTTGTTAAAACTGTGATGTGAAATATTTGTCATATTGATTATGAAATTTAAAAACTACATAAACCTGTGAAACCTTGTGAATGTGCTGTAACAATGACATGAAAAGGAGATAGGTCAGTATAGGCATTAATTATTTGGTCTTTGAAGTCAGATAAGTTTGGATTTGAGTCTTGACTCCACAAACAACAGGGCAGCATTGGTCAAGTTACTTATTTTACCCAAGACTTAACTTCATTAAAATGGGAATGCAAGTGTGGAGTTTCTCACTGAAACCTTTTTATTGTGAATATGCTCCAAAATAGAATTTTAAACCATGCTTATTTAATTTGTTAATAGCTATTCCGTATTCACTGATATTAGGTTTAAACATAACTTACAGGAATTCTATTGCCCGGAAATATTGATTCCCCTTTAACGGATTCCTCAGATACGCTTGGTTGCACAAATATTTCCTTGTTTTCCTTTAAGTTTACTCTGTACCAAACTTCTGATATTCAACCTTCCTTCAGGCTATGGGGATTTCAAGGTAGAAGTCCCAAGATGAATGGATTGAGGACTGTTAGGTCACCAAAGTACCTGGTGGTTACTAAGAGCTAATGTTTATGTTAGAGTAGCTCTTACTCCAGATATGTCTCAATAATACTAATGGGATCAAAATGGAAAGACTTTTAAAAAGATATATTCTCATCAGAAGATATTGCTTACTGATATCCTTTCTTCTTCTATTTTTGTGGGGAGGGGGTCAGGTAAGTGAAAAAGATAAAATTAAAACTGGCAGTCTGCTGAACTTCCAGAGTTATATGGATTTTCTCTTTAGCAATTCAATAAAACTTTATTGAATACCTCCTAGGTGCTAACTTTTAGCACCTAGGGGAGAACTAAAACTTTTGTTTTAGGCTGCATGGGATGTTCTATACGTCCAGGTTATGCTCTGATTTATGGGAAGATTTTTTTGTGTGTGTCTGGATTGTAACATATTCTAGGAGGAACTAGAATGATGTGTTCAGTTGATTATGTACACTGCTTTGGACTGTGCCTAGCTGGTCTTTGAAAGCTCATTAAGACTAGAGTAGTATTTTTCCTTCTATATCTCATACATTTGGGTCAGATGAATTCTGTTGGTTATCAATACTCAATGGTATTTCACAGAGTATTGAATTTTCTACTCCAGACTTGATACCTTACATTATTCTTGAAAGAAAATCTAAGTGTGATGATAGAGATATTCCAGTATTCTCATTCCAGTTGGATGAGCAAATAGAGGAGTGGGTAAGGAATGAAGAGCGGTAATATTCTACCAGCCATTTCAGGTTTAGTGAACATTCCTCTGGAAATAAAAATGTATTATAGACATGAGTCTCACTTGATAAAATATACTTTTTAGATGAGTTAATTATACTTCAGTGCCTTAGAAGCTCTTTTTTCAGGCATAGATAAAGTCCTTTGAACTCAACAATCAGTGGCTTCAAAATTATTAGAGAAATATCTATACTTTCACAGAGGGATTGGTTTATAAAAAGCATAAAACTTGTCTGGTGTGTCAAAGAATCTTGTTGGACACAATCAGGGCCATTGAGAATGGAGTCAGTAGGGGAATGCAAAGGAAAAAAAATGAGAGTGGCTTTCTGTCATTGCCAGGATCATACTGTGTTCCTTTGTGATAGTGTGCTTTATTCCTTCTCATTCTCATAGAATTAGTCAGAGGAATGAAGAGAAACTTTGGTTCCTCTGGTCAAATATAAATTCAACATGCACATTTACTAAAGAATTTTCAGAGCTTGATTTTTTTTTTTTGCATTGGACTGACAGAGATGTTGATAGATATTTATTTCGTACTTGTAACATTTCTTTAAAGGCATGAACAATACATTTGTATATTATTGGGCAGATCAGAGTTTTTAGTGATAGGGGATTTATTCAAAAGGAACCTCTTTACAAACACTTAAAAATATTCAAATAATCAGATAAAAATCCTTAAGAATATATTTGTCAATGACTTCAAAGCTTTTTTGCTAGGAGGGACAGTTTAAAAAAATAATTGTTTTTCAAAATTTTTCCAAGAGACTTTTTCAATTGGTCAGATGCCATGAATACCAATTAATATAAGCATGCCATAGTTATTTTTAGAAATCTGGGGTAGAGTGCAGAGCTGAAAAGTATATTCGTTTCAATTATTTCTAACGTGTATTAAAAAGATAAGAAGTGGGGTGGCAGGTTAGCTCAGGTGGTTCGAGCATGGTGCTCGTAACACCAAGGTTGTCAGTTCGATTCCCACATAGGCCAGTGAGCTTCACCCTCCACAACTAGATTGAAAACAATGACTTGACTTGGAGCTCAGCTGCACCCTCTACAACTAGACTGCAAACAATGACTTGACTTGGAGCTGATGGGTCCTGGAAAAACCCAATAAAATTTCTTAAAAAAAAATGAGTAGCAACAAAGGGAAGACTCATCTAAGGAATTAGAGAAAATCAAAAAGTTGTGCATACGTTCATAAACATTTTGATCACTTTGAACTCATCAAGACTACTAGGAAAAAATTGATGAATAAAATAGCTGGGCAGTGACAATTTTCTATTTACTTTTTGACTATTTTATTTTTTATTGGAAAAAGGCAATTTTTCACAGGTGGACATGGCTGACAATAAAAATAATTTACAAGAGAGGTGTACACTGAGATAATTGTAGGTATCAATAGAAGGACATGGAAGATAAATCCACAGTTTAGGTTAGAGATAGTTGAAAAGATAAAGGAAAGTACTTAGTGTGTTGATGACTGAGGAATATCACCATTACATGGTTTGTACATTGCCAAGAACACTCAAAGCTTTTGCTGCTGCTGCTGTTTCTAGCTCCTGTTTTTAATGCGACACAGAAGATTCATTAGGAGCAAGTAATGTAGCTCTGAGCTGTAGTGAGGAGAGCTTTAGGATATGAGGTCTGGGAAGTCCCCTGAACTAATATTGTTCAGAGATGAATGGACAATTAAGAATTAAAGTTGTGTGGAGGAATCTGAAACATAATGTAGTGTGCTTCCTAAAATAAAATTAGGACATAAATATTTAGTTAGACAAATATTTAGCCAATAAATAAGCAATAAACTCACCTGGACAGTGGGGTTCCTGAAGGGAATGTCAACATAAATGTTCAGGAACCAGCCTGAACCCAACCTCTCAAAAACACGGATTTAGACCTTGGACCCTGAGGGCAGCTTCTTTAGCACTGTGGGTTTGAACAGGACTGCACACTTGTTAGGTCGCTCTATCTTTTCTAACCTGCTTCTGCATGTTATTCTGTGGGAAATGGTGCTAGCTGAAGTCTCTTCCATCAATTCTTTTTTTAAAATTTGAACCTCCTTTAAACTTGGTTGGATTCACTTTATTGGCTTATGATAAAGTGAAAGGGAGGTTGTGAGGCATTAATTCATCCTGCCAGATGCTTAAAACAAATATTTTTTAAAAAAATTTTTGTTGGGGATTGGGGAAGGGGAACAGACAAGTTGCTGTCCTTTTGTTCTTCAGTCTAGTTGTGGAGGACATTGCTTCACTGGCCCATGTTGGTATCATCATTGCGCTCTTCCCCGGTGGGGCAGATTGGTCGCTGGCCTCTGGACGGCCGCTCACAGCGGCTCTTGACTTCTCACGCTGGCTGTCGGCCACTCACTGTAGCCTATGGCAGCCCACTGCAGCAAGAGCTGCAGCTATGCCATCCCGGGGACTTACAGCAGCCCAGCTCCAGGTGGAGCTATTGTTCACCACCTTAGCTATAGAGGGCAGTGTAACTGGCCCTCATATGTGGGATCTGAACCGGGGCTGCTGGCTTCCCAAGCCAGCTCTTAAGCAACGCACTACTCAGCCGGCCCTTAAAACAGTTTTTTGATTGATAATGCAATTGGTCATTCTATGGACAGGATCAAAAATATAGGATAAAATATTACACATGAAGAAACTATTACCCTTAGATTATCCATCCATTCATCCCACTATCCGTGCACTCAGAAACATTTATTTAACATTTTCTTTGGGCCAGAATTTCTTAATAAGATACTACCTGTCCTTAGGGAACTCATAGATATGGTAGGAATAACATACAGAATGGTCAAATATAAATTATAAAGTAGTATAGACATTGTGCTTATACAACACGGTGTGAGACAATAAAAGAATAATGTCAACTGCAGCTGGAAGAAAGAGGAAACTGTACTTGAGAAAGTGATGCATAAATTGTACTTACAGGTGAGGAGCAGTCAACAGAACTAAAAGTGCACATATCAGTACAGCCATCACAAGTAAGCAAGCAAACAAACATTAATAAACACAAAAAACAGAGTTTTATATAAGTAGTTCAAGAAAATTGTAGAATACTTTGTGCACATAGGGGAGAATCAAGATGTGAGGGTGGGGATAGGCAGAGGATAGATAGATCACCTATTTGAAGGAGTCTAAACTTTGTGAAGGAATTTAAGCAGGACTGTAACTCTCACAGAGGCTGCCTTCTTTTTTTTTCTCCTCTCCAAATTGCTTATTTCTCTTTTCTCCATTTTAAAAATTCTATCTCTGTCACTTCTCTTCTTTCTCTTTTTAAAAATCTCCATCCCTATACACACACAGACCCCTCTCCAGAAAAAGATGGTGGTAAAAATAATATAAAAATATAAAGGTTTTACTTAAGATGAACCTCTTGATAAGAATTTTTGCTATACTAATAGTTTTGATTTTGATAAGAAGAGTTGATTACTTACCAGTAAAGTTTTATTTCATTGTTCTCAGTATTTGTGTTGCGTTTCTTCACTTAACATGCTGTACATCTTGCATTTTCACATTTGTAAATATAAAAATTTCTATTTTTTGTTAACAAATTCTGAGTCTTTGTAAAAGATATTTAAAATGCAAAACCAAGGTATTTAGGAAGTAAAAGCATGTATAATTGATCAAATTTGATTGTATTAATAATTCTTAAAAGTTAGGCATTTGTTTTTTAAAATGTTTTTATGTGTATACATGCAGAATCATACTATTGATTCTATTCTGCAATATTTTTCACTTTAGGTCTCTGTTATATAGATCTATACCATTGTTTTTAATAGCTACATAGTAGTTAATGTATCTGCATTATAATTTGATTTAAAATTCTGTATTAATTTATATTTTGGTTATTTACAATTATTTGCTATTGCTTTTGAATAATAGTGTACTGGGCATATGAATATGTATATCAACACTGTGCAATTAAACTGTAGCATTTCCTTTTGGTTATGATACATCATCCATGAATTTACCCTCTGTTCAGGGTTAGAGGTCTCAGGGACCTCTGTTATTGCTTAGATTTGAATGTTTTAAATTCCAATAAATATTACTAATTCCCACTCTCACCAATCAAGCATAAGAATTCCTACCATAAGCATTCTTTTGAGCACTATGGATAATTAATCTCTGTCTCTTTTCTTTTCTTTAAACAATAAAACAAAACAAAGCTGTTTTTTAAAATTTCATTTTCTTTATGATTGCATGCATTTATTTTTTAGTTTTTTATATATATATTTTTAATTAGCTTCAGGTGTACAACAAAGTGCAATAGTTATACTTTTTACCCCTCAAAGTGACAACCCCTCCCCAATTCTCCCCTCCCACTCCTCCCCCCCATATCATACTATCTATTACAATTCCTTCGACTCCCTTCCACCATATAATCCACATCCCGTGACTGTCTATATATTCAATTAGAGTTGTCTTTAGATGAGTTTTTCATTTGCGTTTTTTCATTTGTCAGTGACTTGTTTATGTATTTTTCTTTTTAGTCAAACTCCCCATTTTGGAGTTAGTACACTAACATATTTTGGCATAAATCATCTATATTCTTACTTGATGACCATATTACTTCTTTTTCTCCCACTGAACTTTATCAACTGAAGTCAATTGATATTAAACTATGAAATCCTGGATTTTGGAAAATAAAGGAGAAGAAGCAACAAAAGCACCCATTTATTTTCATTACTTAGAAAAAATGATTGTTAATTTCCTTTTATTATCTCTGAGTCTTTAAAACAATTCTTAATTTTTTATAATTGTGATTTTTCTGAATGTATGTTTTACATTTCAGAATATGCATCTTTTAATAGCCACACATTATATGGTCAAGATATAAAAACACCTGGCAACTTCTAGCAAGTCACATCCATTGTCATTCCTCTCAGTGATTTTCCCATCCTCTCTGATTAAATTCTGCTCTATTTTTCCCATTTATTGGCTGTAACATTCTCTATCCAGTGCCCTTGTGGTAGGGCCTCCTAGCATCACCCCTGTAGTGTTTCCAGAAACAGGATGCCTGTTTCTGCATGGCCCAGATTACCCCCAAGTCTATTCTTGGCTATATGTAGTGTCTGTGGTGCTTCCACTTGAATATGCTATTCTGCCAAGGTGGTGCAGGTTGCACCCAAGCTGGAGCCTGGGCATGATGTGTAGTAGTGTAGGGGGAAGCGATGACATGAGAAAGAATGGTTGTTAGTGGTGTGGGACCTGGAAGAAAGCTTGGTGGTGGCAGTGCAAGTGGGGAACAGTGGGGAATCCGTGTATTCAATTCAGATGTGGAATAAGCATCAACAATGTTTGGTTGTGAAAAAGGATAGTAGTTTCAAAAAAATTAATTAATATATTAGTTGGAACTCATGAAATTGATATTTGATTATTTTTTATTTATACTGAAATAGCAATTTTGTATTGTGCAAACTAATAAATATATACACTCAGATCAATCTGTTGCTTATCCTTTATTTCTATTTTCTAGGATTAATTTTTAAAATGTGTTTTGTATATATTTTCTTTTATAAGCTGTTCCTTTTAAAGGTTTATTATAAATGTATTCATGATATTTTTCTACATATAAGGTTAAGTGCCTGTCCCAGTTAGATGTACTATTTTACTATAACTTAATTCCTCATTATTTTGATTTAGGTTATTTTCAATTTTTTTCCTTTTTATAAATAGTTGTGTAACACTTTTCCCAATAGCTAAATATTTCAACTCATTTGTTATACCTTAAAAAAATTATTGTAATGGGAGCCTTTAGTTATAAGGCAATTTTTAAATATTTGATATATATTTTGAAATTGTGTTCTGAAGAAGTTCTACGAATTTGTACTCTGAGTTACAGAGTATGAGAGAGTGTTTTCTCACAGCCTCACTTGTTTATTTATTTACTTTTAATTCTGATAGTTTTCTACAAATACAGCAATTCCATATTGTTTTATTTAAATTTCTTTGATCAATAGTGAGTTGGACTATTCTTTATATGTTGACTATTTAGATTTCTTATTTTGTCTAAGTCTTTATGTGTTTGTTCATTTTATATTTGGTTTATCATTATATTTAACAACTATTTTCCCACATCTATTTTTTTCTTTTACAAATTTTGTATAGAAGATTTAAATGTTGAATCTGAAAGTATCAGTATTTTTCTGCATGATTTGTAATGTTTAGAAAGATTCTACTTATACAAAAGATGATCTAAAATAAGCCCATACTTCCTTCTGTTTTGTTTCTTTTATTTTTACTTAAATATTTATTAAAATTCAGTTACTGATGTAAGGTAAGGAATTCAATATATTTTTGCCAAGTTCGGTCAGTTGTGTCAGCACTATTTATTGATAAATCCATCCTTTCTGTGCTGATTTGATGTGACCCCTTGATAGACTCCTAATTGGTCTCTCTCCTTTTCCTCTGAATCCTTCTATTACATTCTTCACTTTGCAGCTACTGTAAACCTTTTAAGCACCAATATAGTTATTTTACTGTTCTGTCTCAATGGCTTTCTATCACTTCTAGGATATAGACCAAATTCTACCTTGACCAGACCTTTACTGGTCTTTTATTTATTCCAAATTGTTCTGTTTCTTTACGTTTCAGAATATTTCCCATGCATTTCCCCTTGGTAGATCACTCTTCTTACCCTTCCTTACTTATTAACTCCTATTCATCATTTAGATCTTAGCATAAATGTCTACTTCCAGACCAGGGGAGATGACTCTGCTATGAGCTCTTATAGTTTGCATTGCTCTTTATTCTTTTCTTCAAATAACTTACTACCATTAGAGTCATTTAGTTAGGTGATTATTTATTTAATGTCTAGCTTCACAACTAGATTACAAACTACATAAAGACAGGTTGTATGCTTTATCCCAGAATGTGGCACAGTGCCAGTATATAAGAGGCTTCATGGTAGCTGCTCAATGAATATTTGTTAAATGGATAAATTATTGTATGAATTTTTAAAGAACTTTTGTGACTGAGAGTAAAGAATATTCTTTAGTATCAGAATTTGAAACCCACTAACATTGGCTTCTTTCAATAGCTCTGGTGATTCCTTTATAATTATTTTTATTTGTTCCTTTCAGGTAACACTAAGTCCATGAATAAAGCAAATTACTCTGAAGTGTCTCAGTTTGTGTTCCTGGGACTTTCTGCCTATGGACAAGTGCAGCATTTTCTCCTTGCCTTCTCTACAATATTTTATGTAGCAATTGTTCTAGGAAACCTCCTTGTTGTGTTTACAGTGACCTTTGACCCTCATTTACATTCTCCCATGTACTTCCTTTTAGCTAACCTCTCATTTATTGATTTGTCTCTTTCTACCTTAACGGTTCCTAAGATGATTTCTGACTTGTACTCTGGGCACAAAACCATATCCTTCAAGGGTTGTGTCATCCAGATATTCATCCTTCACATCCTGGGTGGATCTGAGATGACGCTGCTCATCGCCATGGCCTTAGACCGATATGTGGCCATATGTAAGCCCCTCCATTACCTCACTGTAATGAGCCCACAAATGTGCATTTTGCTTCTTTCTGGTGCTTGGATTGTAGGCCTCATTCACTCAGCGGTTCAGTTAGCTTTTGTTGTCCATTTGCCTTTTTGTGGTCCTAATGAGATAGATAGCTTTTACTGTGACCTCCCTTGGTTCATCAAACTTGCTTGCACAGACACCTACAGAATGGAATTCCTGGTTACTGCCAACAGTGGGTTCATTTCCATTGTCACCTTATTTTTGTTGATTATCTCCTATATCTACATCCTGGCCACTGTATGGAAACGCTCTTCTGGTGGTTTGTCAAAGGCCCTTTCTACTCTGTCAGCTCACATCACTGTGGTGGTTTTATTTTTTGGACCATGCATCTTCGTTTACATGTGGCCATTTCCCACAGTGCCCGTGGATAAGTTTCTAGCCATTTTGGACTTTATGATTACACCCATTCTGAATCCTATTATCTACACATTGAGGAACAAGGATATGAAGATGGCAATGAGGAGACTGAGTAGTCAACTCCTGAATTTGAGGAAGATCTCCTAAATAACTCATGAGAGCACAAATTACTTTGTGCATCTTCAAACAACTTTAAGTAATGCAAATACTTAAATAATTACAAAAATTTAGAGCTGTTTTTTCTAAAGTCACAATTTTATAATACTCAGAATAGATCATTGATTATGAAATTACACTGTATAATTATATTCACTCTCATTTTAATAAGTTGTTTGGCAACTGAATTAAAGTCCCAGGAAATGTTTATGAAAAGTTGCTGAAAAAGCCTAGGTTATAGACTATAGACTTAGAATCTGCTGAAAATGTGACTTCAGACATAAGACTACCTGGATTCAAATAAATTAACTTAAAGCTAATATACTCAAACTTTTGAGGGAACCATGAAATACACAACTCTTCTCTGATTTAAATCTAGGATATGAGCAATCAAATTTATACATTTTTTGAAAGACAAAAAAATGTGTGACAGAAGATTTAAAACTCAAAGGAAAAGGAATAGAGTTGGAGAAGTGGAGTAGGAAGAAGATGGATAAGGTAGCGTAATAAGGGGAGCTTGATGTAAGGTGGAAGGGAAAACAAGAGGGAGAGCCTCAGAGATAGCATATTTTATGTATTTGGCCTGTGGCTACTACACTTCCCCTTGTCTGTCTGAATGCCAATGACTCAAGCTATCTCCAGTTTGCCCAGGGCAGGGAAATTTATATTAATGTTGTTTATTTCACAATTTTTGAAATTGTCAATGTCTATGACTCAATAATTCTTTAAACATCAAATAGATGTTGATCTGATAATTTCTTAGCTGGTATTACTATTATTATCTAACAATTACTCTGTCCAAATTGTTTACTGACAATTTTTCTGTAGTAACTTGTATGACTTTTCTTGCTCAAGATATAGGTGTGTGTGTGTGTGTGTGTGTGTGTGTGTGTGTGTATGAATATGTAGAAATTGTGAAACTAATTTAACTTATATTTTGCTGTGATAATTACAGTACTGAGCCAAATCACTGCTCAACTATGAAAGGACTCTATATTCTCAGTATTTGTGATTGAAAATACTTTCTGGATTATATAATCAGTAATATTTTATATTTTTCCTGCTCATGATTATTTTGTTGCCTAATATTTGTATTTGTAATGGATTCTTGTTAGGTACATTAAATTAAAAGGACAAATATAAAGCCAGATTTATGTTTGAGGAATTTGCCATACTTCTGAAGCTAGTAGAAAAGAGAAGAGGACTCAAGTTCTAAACTCAAAAATTTTGAAGGGCAAAATTCAATGACCTGAAATCTTTCAGACTGAGGAGAAAGAGATCCATTAGAATCATAATCAAAGTCTGGATGAAATATGTCCAAGGAGCAGGCACAAATGAGAAGTGTACTGAATCCCATAAAAGCTACAATTCAAATTCAAATAGGCTCAGTACTTGACTGCACTGGGGTGATTTCACCTTAACCTTTTTATGCCTTAGAGAAGAAGGAGTAAATAGTTTCTGGAGGAATATATCAAGTCAGAGCTATATGATCCTTTGTGCACAACATCTAAAATACATACAATAATTATGAAACATGCAAAGAAGCAGGGATATGTGACTCATAATTAAGAGGAAAATAGTTCATTGAAGCTGACCACAGATGGCTAAATTGTTGAAATTAGCAGAGTGTAGAATAACTCATATATTTAAAAAAGTCATTAAAATGTTGGAACATCGAAAAAACAATGAATATTTTCAACAGAGAAACGGAATAGTGAAGAAAGGACCAAGTGATGTTTTAGAACTGAAAAGAAAACATATGAAGTTATGAATTTCAGTAGGCTTGAAAACAGGCTGTACACAACAGAAGAAAGGATCAATGTATTCAAAGACAAATCAATAAATATTATCCATACTGATATATAGAAATTAGAAGAATTAAAAGAATCAGAACAGGTAAATAAATAAATCAGTGCATGCGCGTGAGCACACACACACACACACACACAGAAATAATAATTATTTTATTTAACGGTTTACACCTCAGATTCTACTGGGAATGTTGCAAAGTTAATAGGACCACATTATCTCTAAAATACAAGATGAAATTTGAAGTATATGTGGCTTCATGGATTTCAGATAGGGGGATGTGAACTTGTATGTCTTTTTGAGGCATAGAGAAGGAAGAATTCTTAAAAGTTTTATTATATGTAGTAACGAATAATTCACAAATTTTTTTTACATAATCTAGTTGCTTGCAGGCCATCTGAAGACTCCAGTGAGTTAAATGGATAGTTTATTCTAAAATTAGACTTTTTGGCCTCACTTTCATAACACTTTTCCCCTGCTTTTATTGGTATAGATAATAACCCCCTACCCCATTTACAATTAGAAAAAGAAGCAGCAAAATCTCCAAAGGTTGTTAATACATCCATCTTTGTATTTAATGTACATATTCTAAAGACAATTACACTGTTTCAGAAATCGCTAAAACAGGAAGTTGAGGGAATGACACTTTACAGATTATGATTATGATTCAATTTTTTTTTCTGAGTGAGATGGGAAATGTTTAATGTTTATTTTTTATGCTGTCTCTTCAGTTAAATAGGTAGCTACAATGTTAACTAATTAAGAGACTAATTTATCCATTTGTAAAAATAAAGATAGCAATAGTCAATGTACTGACATATTGACAAAAATTTAGAGATCTATGTGAAATATCTTGCTCAGGGAAATGCTTAGCATAATAGAAAATTTCAAGATATGGTGGTGTATATTGAAATAGCAGCACCAGTAGTAATAAGTAGCATTAACATTGTTACTAATTTCAAGTCATCTTTGGGTACAACCAAAATCACAGTTATAAACACTGGCCAACTATTCCAAATCATTTTGCATTCAGTGACCAACATATGATCGTGGAATATAATAGAATTGACACAGAACTTACATCTAGAAATACACATGATTTCCATATGTGAATTGGGGAATGCTTCCCAGTCCGAAGTAACAGGACAAGTAAGCTAATTTAGGAGCTTACAGCAGACATTCTGATAATATAAGATATTCTGATAATATAAGACTCCAAAATACCTATAGAAATCCATATGCTAACATTGTAGTCTCTTAATGGCAGTTTTAATCTCTTTGTTTTTTAGAGTATAAATGGCTGGATTTAGGAGAGGTATGATGACCACATAAAACATGGCAAGAAACCACCCAGGTGATGCTAAGTGGCCACAGATAGATGAAGATGCAAGGTCCAAAGAATAGTACCACCACTGTGATGTGGGCAGTACAAGTTGAGAGAGCCTTGGATGCCCCATCCTTAGAGTGAAGGCTGACAATAAACAGGATATAAGAATAAGAGATCAGCAACAGAATGAGGCATATGGTTGCCAATACCCCACTGTTAACATTTCTAAAATATAGGTGTCCATGCAGGCTAGCTTTTCACCAATGGAGTATCACAGAAAAAGCTATCCAATTCCCTGGGTCCACAGAAGGGCAGCTTTATAATCATAGCTAATTGGCTTATTGAATGCACAAAACCAATGATCCATGATGTCATCACTAACCCAATGTACATTTGTCTGTTCATAATGCTGGAGTAATGGAAAAGCTTGCCAATGGCCACATACTGGTCATAGGCCATTAACACAAGCAGCACCGTCTCACCCCTTCCAAAGAAATGGTCAATAAAATCTGACACATGCAGCCTCCAAAGGAGGCTCTTGTTTTTCTTGAGAAAGTCTGTGATCATTTTAGGGGTAATGACTGAGGAAAGGCAGAAATCAATGAATGAAAGATTGGCTGACAGGAAGTACAGAGGGGAGTGGAGATGAAGGCCAGTGATAATTAAGAGTACAGTGAAAATATTGCCTGAAATCATGATTAAATAAAGTGAAGAAAATATCACTAGTATTAGGAAGGCCTGGAGCTCCCATGAATTACAAAGCACAAGAGTTATAAATTCAGACACAACAGACTGGTTAACTTCTTCCATTTAGTCCAGTTTGTTCTAAATTCAACTGAATAAAAAAACATCGAATTAGATTATCTGAAAATAGTGTGACAGGTGTATATCCAGTGTTCTCTGACTCCAGTGCTTCTGTAGTATCATCATTTTTTAAAAAAATTATACTGACTTTATTTTCCCAAGAATTTTGAAATCCTGCTGGCAGGAAACCCAATATTGTGGCATCATTTTTTATCTTCTGCTCTTCAGTTCCAAGAGCATAAGTCCATTTCCATGGTAACTATTGACTGTTATAGCTTTTCAGAGATTCCCCTCCATGTTTTCTATTAGTTTTCTTTCTGAGCTAAATTATTAACAATCAATTTTTTTCCATGTTTGGAAATTTCTGCTAATTATAGTTATATATCTGTGCCTGGAATGGTCCCTTAATCCAGGAAAACTGTAGACCTTGATAATTGTGGCTCTGTGAGAACATGAATACTTCCTCACCTGGGGCATTTATGGAGCTGTAGGGCTGTGTAGAAGGCATATCTCTTGATGCTGTAGGAAGTCCAGAAGTCCTAAGATGTAGGTGAGAAAAGAAAGGCTTGATATTTCTGAAATCTGTGGAGCAATTCCAAACCATCCCAATTAGCATGTATGAAAATATGGGGGGTGAGGGTGCAGGGGAGGGGTAATCATTTTGTAAGGGGTGAAAAAGATAGCTATTGCATTATTTTGTACATCTGTAACTAATAATAATTTTTAAAAAGTTAAAAAAAAGAAAATATGGTATTAAAACATTGTGAAATTGTCCTAAATGATAGAGGAAGGGAATTAAAGGAGAAATTAAGAAATTTATAGAGTATAGACTGTATCTTCTTACTGGAGAGACACCATATTTGACCATATTTTTTTCCAGGAATAAAGCATTGTCCATATTCTAGTTAGAATCTGAAATGAAATTTATATTGCAGCAAGCCAATATTTTCTGTTGTGACAAGTGTTCATGGGAGAGTGCAAGGCATATATTCACTCTAGAGAATAGCCTCTGGGGTAGGAAGATTTCAAGCTAGCCTATGGATATTTCTATGTTCCTTCGGGACCTCTTAATTTCTGAGTTTCTTTGACTTGAGAGTATCACCTGAAAGTGGGCCTTGTGTCTAAGACAGACCTGGTGAGTACAATTATGTAAGTTCTAATGGTAGAAATTAAGCACAGTTTTAAAACATTTCTTCAGTTAACTTTTTCAGTTAACTTTTAAAAAAGAAAATCTATTTCAGAACTAAGAGTGGCTAGTTTCAGAGATTTTTTTCACCTAGAAAGCTGAGCATTTATGTAGCACAGGCCACCTGATAGATGGAAGTGATTTCAAAGAATTGGGCAACATGAAATCATGATATAGAATGAGAGCAGTATTGCTTGGTCATACGCACTTTACAGGAATTGTAGTCACTCATCAACCACCACCAGAGATAGGAGCAAAAGATTCATTCTCACTGGAACTAAAGAATCATTCTGGTCCTCCTGGATGTGAGCCTGTCACTCCTCAGACAATGTTGTAATTAAACATCATCATCCTGAGACATGTGTCAGCATTCACAGCTAACTGGGGAGGAACTGGAATGCTTCCTGGCCAGTGGAACAGCTGTCATACATGAGGATAATGATGAAAATTTTGATAACTGTCAAGCAAAGTAACCACAACAGCATAAGCTGAGATATGAGAGTTAAAAGACATGCGCACAATCCAATGAGATCAAAACTTGAACAATTCCTACTGTGATTTACATTATTCATTAATGTTCAAGGTGGGGAAGGAGGCAAAATTTAAGTAATTATGTATGAAAATGAGTTGTTGCCAACTTAAAAAGTATATACATACCATAGGGGTTGTTAGTAATTGGTTGAGAAAGAGAGGTAAATATCCATGGCTCAAACCAGGATAGTGGATTATGGTAGAAAGGGCTACTCTAAGACCACTGGCTAAATAAGAATTGCAATTTGGAGTTAATTAATTATTGCACAAAGCGAAATTTTCTTATGTAGTAATAGGTTGGCCTGGATCTACTTCCAGACTTATGGTGTTAATAGGTAATAAGCTAATGGCCCTGAAGTTCTCTGGTTAGTAGACTGCTTATAATTCTCAGTTTGTATTGATCACCTAACTATAGATGGCTTCCATAAGGTAACAGGGAGGCAATCAAAAGCTTTATTCTTTATTTTACTTCATTTTCTTTTTATACCAACTGCTTGTTTGAAAGAAAACTAGACATTAAGGCAACTTAAACTGGGTTTAAGTTGTTTTCCTTACCAATGTTTAAAAAAAGGCCATCTTTTTTGTTTGTTTTTGGTTGTTGGTCATGACAAGTTCACATAGTCAAGGAGATTAAAAATCTCAATGGCTTTAAATTTGTACTCATATACTCCTGCAACTTCTAGGTAATGAGGCCCCTTATCAATTACAATGAGAACAAAAGATAGGAAACCTAAGACTGATTAATATAATTTTAAGCAAAGTCAAGAGCTAAAAATCTATAAGCTAAAAATTGTGCAAGGGTAATGAGGGAAAAATTAAGTGATGGAATATTGGATGTACTCCTCATCCCACATTTTCATCTGTACTATTTTGATGATCCTAGACTCTTTTTTTTTTTTTTTTTTTTTTAGCTGAGCCATCCTGCCACCTGTTGGCAGCTCAACGGCAACTCAGCTCGGGCTGGCCTTGAACAGCTGTTGCTCAGAGCTCAGCTCGCACTCTTGAGCAAGCTCTTAACCAACTGAGCCACTCGGCCGGCCCAATCCTAGACTCTTAATAGATGACAATTTCTGTGTCACTAGAGACCCTTTTATCCCTACCTTCAACTTCTGTCCAAGAAGTTATGGAACCTTGAGATGTATAAAGTTGTGATTTCCTCTTTCTGCCATTTTCAAAGCAAAGTTTTCTTTGATGGGCCATTACTTGCTCGGTGCTCCTCATTTTTCTTCTGGTAGTCTGCTCAAAGTAGAAACTGACATAGCACTGTGTCTTAGAAGAACTGCTAGATATAAACACATAAAACACAGATCCCTTACCTTAAAGAATGTACTATTAGGTTGGGAAGTCACGATTAATAAAACATTTAATAGCAAAATTTAGTATACAATTGAAGGCTACAAACTTCAGAGGATTAAAGGATCAGTGTGGACAGGACAGATTGGTGAAAGTGCCATGGAATATACCAAATTTGATTGAATGATAGGTAGAGTCTGCAAAGATGTTGGGGTAAAGGGATGTAATTTCAAAGAGCAAGAACCCTGTTAGCACAGTGCATGAAAGAGGATAGTGAGTGGTGTGAACTGAAGAGCCCAGGCAGATAGAGTCTGAAACCTGACCCTATCAGTTATGAAGTGTGGGAACCCAGTCAAGTTACAAACTCTGAGCCTCATATATTTTAGTATCTAAAATGGAAACTAAATTTATAGTATTTATAGTATTATATTAATGTTGATTTGTTTATTTAATGCTTTTTTGTGTATGTATTTCTGGAAAGTGGCCAAGCAAAGTAGCCCAGATAAACAAAGGAATGTATAATCTAAACTGGTGATAATGGTGTACCAGGTTTAGTTTATACATCACACCAGATATATACTCCTAGCTTCTTTCTAACTGTAGTGTCCACAACAATGACAGCCTTTGCCTCTACTACATGGCCAAGGGCCCAATGTGGTTGCTTGTATGGGTCCCTCATTCTCTTGCACGTGATAAAACATTGTTTTTTCTCCCACCAGCACTTCACCTTGATTTTTTCACCTCTGGGTGAAAAAAGTTACCTTCTCCCAAAGAGGAGCTTGAGTTAAGAATCCTTGTGTAGGTAGTTTATGTGAGAAGGAGATCTCTGGAAGTAGAAGAGAGAGGAGATGAGAGAGGGAAGGAAGAAAAATCAGTATAAATGTACATTTTTTTAGGTCACTGACGAGAGCAAATGTTTGTCATTTACCCCAAATGAGCAAGACAGTGGTCTACTAATGAAATACTAGGTTGACTAAACCATGGACTGGAACTTAGTTTGAGGGAGAGCCAGGTATCAAACAAATACTTATGTAAATAAACAAATAATTGAAAGCTACAAATAACTTCTGTGGAAGAAAATGTATAGAGTGCTGTGAGACAATTAAAGAGGGAACAATTGGGATTTGCAACTTAGAGAAGCCTCATAACAAATGAGATCTAAGGTCTTCTTCAAATGCATACAAATGGAAAACAAGTAGAATTTTAGAATAGTAGCAAATATATATAATCTTGTTGTATTCACATGTGATATATCATATAAGCTAAATTTATTTTTACTTTTAGTTGAGTGCAAATAACTTGATTAAGATCACAAAGCATTAAGTGATAGAAGTATGATAGAAGTAGGATTCAAACTCGGATAGCCTGATTCAGAGAATCTGTGCACCTAGACACTATACTGTGAAAGATGGAGAAAAAAATAAGGTAGAAGACACCAGTGGACCAAAGAATATTATGTGGGATTGTGCTAAGAGATCCATTGACAGTATCCTTATTGGTCTTTGTTCTACTCATTCAATGAATACCAAGAAAACAATGTGTGTGTGTGTGTGTGTGTGTATCTCACACACAAGTGCCAAGTAGAGTGAAAATTATTAAAATGCAGCTTGAGGATACCTATAACAGATCCATTTAAAGTCCTCATATATGTCTATAAGGCTCTACATGACCGGGTCCTCCTTTATTCCTTTGATCAATTTACTACTGTTCTATACTTTACTTACTTTATTCTATTTACCTTGAATTCCATGAACATATGAGTCATGCATTTGCCTTATGACTTTTGCAGTAGTTGTCCTTCTAACTGGGACGTAATTTTTCTAGTTGTTCTTATGTGTAATTCCCTCATTTCCTTCAAGGCTTTGTTTAATATGACATTCTCAAAGATGCCTTCCCTATTACCAACCATTCAATTAAAACTGCAACTAGCCTGACCTTCTGTACTCACTGTCACTCTTGGTTTGCTCTACTTTTTCTTTTCTTCTTCCCCCACACTGATGAGCTTCTAAGAATGAATGTGCTTTATTATGTTTATTGATTACTACATATGGAGTATTTTCTGTCTTTTACTACTAGATCCTCAAAAGCATGAGTATTTATTTTGCTTTCTAATTTATCTCTAGTAATTTGAACAGTGAAGGGTTATGTGTAATATGTAATCAATATCTGTGGAATTAATAAATAGAATGATTATGCAATATGTTTTGGGCAAATACATGTCATCAAATATATGTGGTACCCTTCCGTGTGTCATATCAATATTTCTTAGTTTGGCATGTCGATTTCTAAGTGTGAAGTAGGCTTTAGGAACATTCTCAAGATCATTTGATACAATATGTGGCAAGTGAGGCAAGGCTAAATATCTGTAGACACGCCATTTTGATAATAAACTATTTGTGTGTTAGGTTAGAAAAGAAATAGTTGATATCAATCAATTCTAAAAGTGCCGATCTTAGCCAACCAGAGAGATGTAAATGTTAAATCACCACTTGAAGAACATGTAACATATTATGTTTTTTCCAGCCAGCTGGATTTCTTGATAGTATGAAAATGAGATGTTCTTCTAGAATGAAGGCTGGTGAGAAGGCATTAAAATATAATGGCTACAAGTTCTGTGAAAATAGCTTATTATTGTAAGTTGTTTTAGGGAAAAAAAATCTGAGTACAATTAACAAAGTTGGATACAATTTTAAAAGTATAGCAAGAGAACTACAGTAAGTCCTCACTTATGTTGTGGATAGGTTCTTGGAAAATGTGAAACAACATATAATAAAAGCGGTTTTGCCATGAAGTAATTGATATATGAGTAATTGAGAGTTAAATTCATGTGGCATATTTCTGGTTACAAAAACATCAGCAAACTTCTAAATAAAGACCCCAAAGACTTCTAATATTAAACATTGAAATAAATGTGAGCTATACATATGTTTAAGAAAGATTACTATTGTCTTGGTAGGGAGACCACTTCATGGATGGAGTAGAGACTTGATCACTGCACTGTATACCTGAAACTGATGTATAATATTGTATGCCAACTGTAATTGAATATATAGATAGTCATGGGATGTGGATTATACGGTGGAAGGGAGTCAAAGGAATTGTAATAGATATATATGATATGGGGGGAAGGAGTGGGGTGGAGAATTAGGGGAAGGAGGTTGTCACTTTGAGTGGTAAAATGTATAACTATTGCACTGTGTTGTATACCTGAAGCTAATTTTAAAAAATGTTTATTTCACAACATAAGAATTAAAAAAAAAAAGATTACTAAGATAATGATGTTTCCAACCTGTGTATCCCAGTTCAGGGTCGCAGGTGGCTGGAGCCTATCTTGGCAGCCTATCTTGGCACAAGGCGGGACCCAACCCTGGACAGGATACCCTTCCATCACAGGGCACACTCACACCCATACTCATTCAGACTGGGACAATTTAGACATGCCAATTAATCTAACATGCACCTCTCTGGGATGTGGGAGGAAACCAAAGTACCCAGGGAAAACCTATGTGGACATGATAAGAATGTGCAAGCTCCCCGCAGACAGTGGCCCTGCCCAATAATCTATTTTCTTTTCCTCACCAACATTATAATGAAATGACCTTGAATAAAATGACCTTATTCAAGGACCCACTGTATACAAAACAAAACATGAAGTGAATAAAAAAGAATTTTTACTTTATAAATCTCTTTAAAAGATAAATGCTTATGCAAAGCAAAAGTACCAACAATATATTGTTGAATGTATTATCTCTGTAGATAATAGTAAACAATACATATGAAACAGCACAAACACAAGAGCTGAGAGGAGGTAAATGGAAGCTTACTGTTGTAACTTTCTTATATGATACCTGGAAAGATATATAATATAGATGTTAGACTATGATAAGTTAAAATATAAAGTATGTATTTAAAACTCTAAAAATATCACTAAAAACAAAAAAATATATAGCTAACAAGCTAATATTGTTAAATGAATAAGTTTACATAAATAATAAATATAAATAATATAAAATAACACTAAAGTATCCAAAAAAGGCAAAAAAAAGACAAAATTGATAAAAACGGATAAACCATATATATAAATAGAAAGACTGTCAATTTGAACAAAACCATATCCATAATATGATGTATGTAAATGGCCTAATATCCTAAGTAAATGCAGAGATTGTTGTATTAAATAAAATATATGTTGCAGACAACAAACCACCATTAAAAATAAAAACTCATATAGATTAAAAGCAGAAGGATAGAAAAAGAAAAACTATGCTAATAGTGTTACTATTTAACTATATATATATATATATGTATATATATGACAAACACCACAAGATATACAATTTTTTGTAGTCAATATTCAGTGTGTAATTATTTATATATATAGCAACATATTTAAAAATCCATTTGTTCTTATTTTTCATTCTTTCTTTCAAATTAGTGTTTCTCCCCAGGGTTATTTTCTCTTACCTGGAGAACAGCTATTAATATTTATTTAGTGAAACTCCTTAGGTAACAGATTCACTCATTTTTGCTTTTTCTGAAAATGCCTTTATTTTACCTTCATTTAAAGTATATGTTTTAATCTCATATAGATTTTTAGGTTGGTATTATTTTCTTTCAACACATTAAATGTCATGTCATTGCTGGCTCCCACACTTCTGTTATAATAAAAGCTGTCAGTCCTGCTGTTGTTCCTTTCAAGTCAACTTGTGTTTCCCCACCCCAGATGCTTCTAAGATTTTCTCTTTATCTTTCATTTTTATCTTTCTAACATTGATGTGTTTGGGTCTTCTGTTGGTCTCTATTCTCTTTGTGGTACAGAATTTTCGTATATGTGGATTGATATCTTTTATCAGTTTGTAAATGTTCTTGGTGATTATCTCTTCAAATATTGCATCTTTCCCATCCTCATTTTTCCCAATCCTACTTGGACTTCAGTTGCAAATCTGTGAGACATTTTCATTGTATCTCACATATCTCTAATGTCCTTTTCCATTCTTGCCTATTTGCATTTCAATTTGAGTATTTTATGTTGACTTAAATTCCAGTTCACTCTTTAGTCTTCTATATTGACTTGGATTTTAAACTCATCTAATGAATTTTGATTTTAGATTTTTTTCAATTTTAGAATTTTCACTTTAATTCTTTTTATAGATTCCAATTCTCTGTTCAAATTCTCTATTTTTTTTACCTGTTTACTATCTGTTTTACTACTTTTCTCCTATTATTTTCAACATACTAATCATTGTAATTGTGTTTGTTTGTTTGTTTATGTTTTTTTTTTTTTGAGGACAGTGTCACTGGCCCTCACATGTGGGGCCCAAACCAGGGCCTCTGGCATCCCAAGCCAGCACTTAACTACCGTGCCACTTAGCCGGCCCACTAATCATTGTAATTTAATGTTATTTGTATTTACTTTCATAGTCTGGATAATCTCTGCTTAAATTTTAGTTATCTATCTTTTTGCTCTTATTTTTTGATAACATATTCCTATCTTTAGAAAATCACTATTTCTAGTGATTTTCTATTAAAATATGGATATTTTATTAAAAATTTTAAGTTATGTAGCTTTCCCCAAAAGAAGATTCAGATATCTCACTACTAGATCGATATAGTATAGGTTAATTCCCTTAATCCAGTGTGTCTCAGCTGGGGAAAATTTGCCCTCTAGAGGATATTAGGCAAAATGTAGGGATACATTTTGGTTGTTACCCCTGAGGAGATTCTACTGGCACCTAGTAAGTAAAAGTTGGGAATGCTGCTAAACAATCTATAGCACACAGGAAAACCCCCCACAACAAAAAATTGTATTACCCCAAATATTAATAATGCCAACGTTAAGAAACCCTGCTTTAATCCAAACAGGTATTTTGTAGTGTTTAAACTGATTTGCAGCCTTCGTAAGACTTAGTCTATCTCTGGTTCACCCTAGACCTCCAGATTTAAAACTGAACCCTGATGTATTCTCACGACTTCTGATTTACTTATGTAAGATTTAAATTTAGAGATGATGGAAGTGAGCATAGAGACAACAGAATATAAGGTTTCCATTTTGTGTGGATATATTTAGTAGTACTAGAGCCGCTCTGGAATTTTCCTGAAGATAGGTGCCATGTTTCAAGTGCTATGATCCTAGAACTAGCAGTCAAAAAATGACTTGTATATTCCCTAGCTCCATAATTGCTACAAGGACAGTAACTCCCTATAGATACACCAATTTGTTGGTAATTTTCTGGGATTTATTACTTTGATGTCCCACATCAAAGGCTACTCTCACACCCCTTTCCATGACTTTGTAAACACTTAATGCCTTATCTTATCCCCAATAAAATAAATAAATAACCGAGTGGTTTAGTTATCTATAACCTAATAATGACTGACACATCAAATATCTATCATTATTACATTTAGAGTGAAAAGATTTTTAAGTGAACTTAAATTCTTTTCTAAGATTAAAAAAATAACATTATGAATAACCACAAAACTCTCAAAAAGTTTAAAATATGAAGTTAAGTAGTTTCATGACAGTTTCACCTGGAATATAACAGCTTTCTTTTCCTCCCTCCACTAAATTACGAAAAAAATAACTAGGTCTCTAAGTGTCCATAAACAATACTTAAGAGCATGCTACTTTCTACTGAATAATGTTTTCACATAGCCCTTTGTTCAGAATCTTGAATATCGTGCCTTAAGTCAAAGGAAACATTAGATGGTTATTCTGGAAAATTGAATAAATTGAACTTCTTACTATCACCTAAAATACAAGATTGTGACCCTACCAACCTGTCCAACTTCAATTCCTGCCACTTTCACACTCATTAACTATGTTAGAGATACTTTATTATTCTTTATAGTCTTCAAGTGTACCACGCCCATAAAATCTTGTGTCACTGTATTGGTCATCCTCTCTGCCTAAAATTTTCTGTCCCCAGGTAATTGCATGGTTGTTTCTTTCAAGTTATCTGGATATCAGCTAAACACCACTCAACAAAATCTTGCCTAACAATCAAAAATAAAGTAACTATTATCTCCTGGTCAAACTCGACCATAATATTATTTTTGATTTGCCTCAGAGCAATATCTTTTTCAGATATTATGGTATTTTCTTTTCAATTTAATAGTTTAACCTGTCATGTAACCCCAGGAGGCCTGGAATCTTACCTGTCTCATTTATACATCTAAAAGAATGATGACTTAAAATTGGAAGGGCTTAGTAAATATAATATTTGCTAAATGACTGAGTCAGTGCATTAATGAATTAATTAATTCCAACTGGCCTTTTTCCTTTCTTGTTCTTCTCATTCTCCTATTCCATTCGGCAGACCATATGCTGACTCAATAACCTCCTCAAAGAAGATTTCACTTCCTGATTGCGAAGTGTATAAATCACAGGGTTCATCAATGGAAAGATGACTGTGTGAAAAAGAGAAACAAGTTTGTCAGCTGCGAAGGCTCTGAAGGGGCGAGTGTAGATGAAGATGGCAGGTCCAAACATGAGAAACACAATGATAATGTGTGTGGAGCATGTGGAGAGGGCCTTGCTCTTCCCCTCAGAGGAGGACCCACGCACACGGCAGAGGATGACGGCATAGGAGGCCAGAAGCCCCAGGAAGCACAGGAGGGTGAGCAGGCCACTGTTGAAGACCATCAGGAGCTCCACCATAAAGGTGTCTGTGCAGGCCAGTTTGATGACCTGCGGCACATCACAGAAGAAATTATCCAGCTGGTTTGGGCCACAGAAGGGCAAGTGGAGAATAAGGGCCACTTGTACAATGGAATGAGCAAAGCCTCCAACCCACAGAGCCATCAGCAGGGCATAGCAGGCTCTAGGGTTCATGACAGTCGAATAGTGTAAAGGACGACATATGGCTATGTAGCGGTCAAAAGCCATCACAACAAGAAGGAACATCTCCCCTGCTCCAAGGAAGTGCAAGAAAAAGAGCTGAGCAATGCAGCCCTTGTAGGAGATCACCTTCTTCTCAGAGAGGAAGTCCACCAGCATCCTGGGAGCCACAATGAAGGAGTAGGATGCATCCAGGAAGGCCAGGTTGCCCAGAAAGAAGTAGAGAGGGGCTGTGAGGCCAGGGTCTGATCTGATGGTAAAAATGATGAGGAAATTTCCAGGGAGGATGATGAGGTAGAAAATTAAGACTAGCACAAAGACCAGGAGTTGAACATCTTGAGACTGGGTCAGACCAAGGAGGATGAATTCTGTCACAACTGTGCTGTTTTCTCTCTCCATCACTCCTCAGTCTGCAGAATCACAATGAGCAAAATATTATCTGTATAACCACCTTTTTAATCTATTCCATAGCTCTTCTCCAGGTAAAAACAATATTTGCCACATCCAACATTCCCTAGCTGAAAACAACTTACACTTCGTAACTCTCCTATATTTTCAGTTAATCTTTCTACACTTCGTATTACCAATTCTCCTAAGACACTGTTCTTACAGCCATACTATTGTTCCCATTTAAGTGCTTCTATATCATTGTGCTCTTGTAAGACTCTGGGCTACTTTGCTAGAGGTATATTAGAAATTTCCTGATCTAAACAAAGCCGTTATCAAAATTGTCAGTTTATGTTTCAATTGATTTTTGTTATTGTTGTTAGTGGTACGGCACTATCTCTAATGTTTAGATTAGTTGCTGGATTTTAGTCCCTTCATTCCCACAGAGCAACGTGCTTTTGCAGGTGCTTCTTTCCTTCAGTTCCTGTAGAATACCTAGTTCCTAGATTGTAGATATATGCCTTGTTTTTTTCAATTTGTGCCTTACTAGTTCCCATCACATTGTTCTGGTATGGCACCCTTGTGCACCCTTCCTCAAAACTAATCACCAGGATATCAAGCAAGAGACCTACATTTCTCCTAACTTAGAGTTATTACCCTGGTTATACCCCTACTTGGGTCCCAGTCCTGCATCTGAAATCTTAATTACTACTAATCCATTCTTATTTGCTCACCATATATTCATAACCTACTTCTTCCTCACATCTCATAATGATAGCCAATTATATTCTTTCCCACAAATGTTTTTATATGATATAAAATTTATGAGAATATATAAAACATTTTGACTATCTCAACAAATAAAATCAAAGCATACTGGAGCTCGAATTGGCCATATAAAACAGTCAAATATACTCATCTGACAGATGAGAAAAAGAAAGTAATTGCAGTAAAGGTTCTTAAATTTGCAATAGGTTTTCTTCTTTGTTCTCATTAGCAAGTGGCAGGGGAAAAAAATGTGTGTATTCTTCAGTTTAAACTGTTTAAGGATTTGTTAATTAGTGTTGCATCAATTGGTGTTATTTTATTTAGTCACTTTAATAATTAATCATGATATTGCTAATGTAAATATTTCCCCTTTTGGGGTAATAATCTGGTCAAAATATGAATTCTATTCATGTTGGAGACATCCAGAATTAAGACTTAGTCTATATAATGGTCTCCAGAAGGGGTGTGTTAACCCCATGGGATGCACAAGATAATTCATTTGGGTGCATAAAAATAGTGGACCTTCTCTATATATTATTATAAATTATGCCTTACAATCTTTTTACGTTTGTGATTTTTTTTCTAATTTTTATATTACTATAATGTGGAAACATTTTATAAATCAATACACATATATGATATTGTCATATCTGTGCACGTTTGACTGTTGGAATAAATGATTTTTTTTTTTTTGAGGGCAGTGTCACTGGCCCTCATATGTGGGAACCGAACCGGGGCCACTGGCTTCCCAAGCCAGCACTTAACCACCGCTCCACTTGGCTGGCCCCATAAATGATTTTTAAAAAATGAAAGATTGCTAATTATAATAAAATACCATAACGTAACATATAAAAATATTTTCCTTGATTTTTAATTACATGCGATGCTTAGTTTTCAAAAGTGCTAGTGATACAATGTAATACAATTTAGCAATAAAAAAATGAAGTTCTGATACATGCCACAACATGGATGAACCTCAAAAATATGCTATGTGAATGAAGCCAGCCACAAAGGACCACATATTGTATAATTCAATTTGTGCAAAATGTCCAGACAAGACAAACCATAGAGATAGAAAATAGAAGAGTGGTTGCCTAGGGCTAAGGGTAGGATTGGGAGTGACTGCTAATGAGTATGAGATTTCTCATTTGCAACCACTGAATTATACACTTTAAATGGTAAATTTTATAATATGTTGATTATATCTCACTAAAATTTTTTTAATTGCTATTGAATGTAGCAGGGAAGACTGGAGAGGAAAAAATTCCAACTGAAATTAGACAGAAATTATTGGTAGCATCCCTAGAAGGAGGAGTTAAGAAGAGAGAAAAGAAGGAAAGAATAAAGAATAATCAAACTTAAAAAGTCCATACTGAACTCATAGGAAATTTAGGCAATATGCTGGTGTTTTAGGGCACACTATTAGGCAACATCAAAACATTTATTCTATTTGGTTAGAAACATTTGTAACTAGCAGCCAAATATTATGGAACAGGAATTTATAACACATGGGCACATATTTGTGCATACAAATATATATTCACATATATAAACACACACACAGTGAGTTGAAACAAATTGAAATAGGAAGAAATATCTTTGGTGATCTTCAAATTAGCTTAGGAGCTTCCTTCTGCCTTTTACCCACTTAGATACCTGTTGGCCTCCACATTCCTTCCTCGCTGTGCCTATAGAAACCTGCTCTTAGGACAGTAAGTCAATAGCTCCCATTACCTATTCTTATGTTTGATGCATCCCAGGTGCTCAGTTATTTCATGCTTCTTTGGGTTGACAATTCCAGACACAGGCAGCACTCTGAGAGTTTCAGTTTCTTCCATTTTTCCCTATGCTTTTATTTTCTATCATCATTGTCTACCCCCTGTCTTGTTGCTGACAGATGGAATCCCATACCACGAACATCTTTAATCCACTTTCTTTCTCTTATTCACATTTACATACCTTCTTTTCTGGTGATTCTCAAATTGTGCTCATCAGAGAAAAAAAAAGCCTAAAACAATGGCTCTCAAAGGGACAAGCTTTTTGTTCTTGTAAGATAAGGCTAAGAAGTATAGTCAGAGTAGGGTAAAATAGAGACCTGGATGCTTTCATTTCTAACCTTACTTATTACTTAAATTGATATAAAGACACATCCAGTACTAGAATTACACAGGAGGGAGAGTGTCCATATCCCTCCCCTTTCTCAGAATGCAGACACACAGCATCTATTTGGTTAGTAATATTTGTTCTATTTGGCAACATTGAGTATTCCTAGATTCCAACCACTATCAGCCCAGCTCCTAAAGCCAGGTGTTTGGGGACCTGATCACCATCCCAGCATCTCATTCTTTCATCTCTCCCCATTCATTTCCTCTTGCTTTTTAATTTTTCATATTTTCCTATTCTCTTCTTGCTAATTCTATTTTCAGACACTTATTTTCTCAATTATTCTTAATTTTTCTTTTTTCCACAAGCCAGTGAATTTCAAATATGTGCAACTGATGTAAGGTAAGTATCTAAGTATCTGGCTTTCTTTCTCTTTCTTTCTTTCTTTCTTTCTTTCTTTCTTTCTTTCTTTCTTTCTTTCTTTCTTTCTTTCTTTCCTTCCTTCCTTCCTTCCTTCCTTCCTTCCTTCCTTCCTTCCTTCCTTCCTTCTTTCTTTCTTTCTTTCTTTCTTTCTTTCTTTCTTTCTTTCTTTCTTAAATTAAATTTGTTGAGGATGACAATGGTTAGTAAAATTATATCAATTTCAAGTGTACATTTCTGTAATACATCATCTATATATCACCTTGTAAGTTCTTTTGACTTAGCTTCTATTATTTTGATTCCAATTTCTCTCCCTAATTATATCCCTTGCTTTTCCTTCCTTATCGTTCTCTTCCATTCTGTTTCTTCTTTCCCTCATTTGCCAATATTCTTTCAGTCCTAAGTATTTTTCAACTTTGTTCTCTACATATATTCTACTTCGTTATGTTCAATGCCTGTCTTTCCATTAATTCTGAGACAATAGACTGTTTTTCTCATTCCATGGTAGAATGAACTCTGTAGATGCTTCCTAAGTGTTTTTCCTTTCCAGTGAAGTTTTCTACAGATAGAAAATGCTTAATTTGCTCTTCAGTGCTAAGCCTTCCTCCTGAATATTATCCTTTTTGAAATTTGCTCAGTTGCAACCACACAGTAGTTATTTCACATTCTCTGACATATTTTGTCTCTTTATAACTCATTCTGGTAAAATGAAGTGACTTACCTTTCTGCCTTAAAATAAATCTCCTTAATACCACCCTGCCAATATGAATATAGCTTATGAAAGTCTGAAAATGACAGTGCGGTTTCTGGTATTGTATTGATTCTATATTTTAAGTTATTAAGTATACTGTAACATAGTTCTATAAATTTTGAAAAGTGTGTATGAGGCTGAAGAACATCAAAAATATTTAATTGATACTAAATTTGAGGATTATATAAAACTTCATTCGTCCAGCTGAGTGGCATGGTACTTAAGCGCTGCCCTGGGAAGCCAGCAGCCCCGGTTTGGTCCCACATATGAGGGCCAGTGACACTGCCCTCAAAAAAACAAAAGAAAAAAAAAACAAAAAAAAAACTTCATTCAAGCGCAAATCTTTATCCAATTACTTATCAAATAAATGGGATAGTTAAATTACATGATGGAAACCTCTATTATCCTTTAGTATTCTAAGGTTTTAGACAATATCATGAATGTTTTAGAAAGAGCCCTAGTTTGGGAATTATTCTATTTTATTTAAGTTACTATTTCAGCAATTTAGGAACTGTATAACCTTAAGCAAGTCATTTAATATCTTAAAATATGATTTTTTTATTCTATGAACGAGAAATAATATATCCACTCTTTCTACTCTACAGATTGATATAAAGTTCAAATGAGATGATTAGTTCATTTATATCTACTTAAACTGAACTAAGAATACATTCAATGATTGGATAAATTCTAATAAAAATGATAGATAGACACTGTGTCTGTAGATCTTTTGTCATTGCCCTAGAAGTAATCCCAGAAGAGATTACTTAAATCTGAGTCATTTCAGGGTGAAAACGTGTTGGGGTACAAGGAAGGGCCTATGTAAATTTTTCTGATTTAATGGTTTGTGAAGTAAGGCTTTCTTGTTTTAAGATCCCTAACTCTGAGCCTTATATTGGTGTATGCTAGGACCATATGCAAGAGAAGAAACTCATGCCAGCTGAGTATGGGAACCAAGAGATTTGCAATATTGTGAGGTCAGTGAAGTTTGTCTCTGACACTCACCCTACCCTTCCCAAGTTGAGATTTCTGATTTCTTCCTCCTTTTTATCTCTAATTTATCATGGGGAAAAATCAGTTATTTGTATGATATCCAAGTTTAAATCCAGATGGTGAATCTTCCAATGCCATTGGCATTTTCATTTTTTATATTAGTGAAAGTTAAGGTTTTAGCCCCTTTTAAAAATACTAAGCATAGGGCCGGCCGAGTGGCACGGTGGTTAAGCACTGGCTTGGGAAGCCAGCGACCTCGGTTCGAGTCTCACATATGGGGGCCAGTGACACTGTCCTCAACAACAACAAAATACTAAGCATGTGGTAGGAGGTATATTTGAGGGACTGGGTAGAAAATGCTATATATCTGAATTTAGATCTTACCCTTTCTCTGTTTCTGTAGCATTATTCTATTCTCATGCATTTAAAGGCATCAGATGTCCCAGACAAATAGTATGATTCTTTTAAAATTTCTTCTTCCTCTCAATTTCTTTAAATACAAAAAATGACCCAACATTTCACCTTACCAAGGGTCCAGTGCTACTCTCAAACAAATGGCTATCTTCTTTCTTCTGATGAAAAGGAGATTATGGATTATTCCAGATTTTTTCCTTAAATATATATTCCCATGGTGGAACATTGATAATTCTGAAGTTTACTATACTAATTTGTGATGCAATAGGGAATATGCCTTGGGGTTTTACAGCAACTTTAAGACTGCAGAGAATTCTTCCAGTGCTAAGTATTAGACTGTCAGCCAGAATTTAAAAAGGAAAAAGACAAAAACATTTTAAGGTTTCAATATTCAAAACATGTGAACCCACTAGGTCTTGTTAGAATTTTTAAATTTGACATTTTATCAGTAACAGTGATAATGAATGGCACATATATTTGGTAAGCATAATAAAAGTAGTTAACCTTGGGAAGATTATTTTAGATCTTATTAAACAATTCATGTAAGTGATGAGAAGGTATTGATGTTAAAAAGTAGTTAAGTAGTAAGATTAAGTCAATGGCAAGTATGTTAGGATCTGCATATTTCTGGGCAGAAGGCCTAGGTAGAGAGAGAATATATTATGCTCTAAAAGGATTTTTTAGCAATAATTCTCCTTATCAAGAGAACTTCTTGGTGTCTTATAGACTAATTCCTCTAGGGCTGTACCTTCTCAAATAAAAGAATTACTCTGTTTTGATCTTTACAGCAACTCACTTTTTTTGAATATGTAGTTCCTATGTTCTGCTATAGCAAAATGAAGACCTTTCCATTTTTTTAAATTAAAAAATATTGCAGAGAAGAAAAATATTTAATCATACAAAAAAACCCATTTAACTTAGTTTTTTGTTATGCATTAAAAAGAAAGAAGGGATAAATCTGAGTCACATTAAAATTAAAATAACATTTACAAAAGAAACACAACATACAATCAAGAATACTTTTATTCAAGTGTATGTCCACTTCAGACAGAGATGCATGGGAGATGTTGAAAAGTAGAAAAAGAGATCAGGGATGTAGATAATGTAATTTGTAGTGTTTATCCTATTACAATCTGTGTTGCTCATAAATAACTTTGAACATATGTCCTTTTGCTTGTGTCAAAGTGTATCTGTAGGATAAACTCCCAGAAAGACAGAAAGCTAGAAATATAAATAATTGGAAAAGAGAGAAAGGGGGCGCGGAGTAATGGAAAGACACACAAGGAAAAATATAAGAGAAAAGATGAAGAGACCACAGCCACAGAGATACACATACCTCAAAGTACATATACAGATACAGAAAAAGGAGGAAAGGGGAATGGGAAGAGAGAGGGGAGATATGAGAGATCTTTGGAAATGCAAAGTTTTTTGTATTTTGTGTTTGTTTTTGTTGTGTAATCACAGGCTTCCCCGAGATATCTCTTCTCAGAATTTACAATGCTTTAGAACTAATTAAAAGTAATACTGAGATCTTAACTAGTACTAGTCCACAGTAGACCTCTCCTCTCTACTGAGAAATCTTTTTCATCCCCGACAACATAATAGCCTTAAAAAGGAGTGTGTGTGTGTGTGTGTGTGTGTGTGAGAGAGAGAGAGAGAGAGAGAGAGAGAGAGAGAGAGAGAGAGAGAGAGAGAGAGAGAGAATGGGTATATCTCAGAATGACCTGTGCTTGTTTATTAAACAAGGCATCCCGTAATGGTGAAAATACAAGAATGGAACTCAAAAGACAAGATTGTAGCTCTGCCTCCACCCATGATGGTTGTTTCTTGGGATTATGTTACAAATTTCCTCAGTTCCCAATCTGAAAAGTTGCAAATGAATTTTTATTTTTTATTTCACAACATGTTTTGAGTGTCTGTCATTTGGAAGTCTTAATGTATAGGTGGGTGAGCAATTCGGCACTGATTATGATACCCAAAGATTTTTGGTCTCAGGGATTTGACATTCTTAGTGGAGGGAGCCAGTCAAAGAGCAAAGAAAATAAGAAAAAAAATGTCAGAGGATGAAAGACTATAACAGTGATATGTTGGAAAATGAATGGAGACAATAAGGTGTTCTTTTAGATTGAGTATTAGAAAATGCTTTCTGGGGAGGTGACATTTAAGCTGAGCTCTGAATAACTAAACAAATGTTGCCATGGGAAGATCTGTGGGAAAGGCATTCCTGGCAATAAGAAGAGCAAGAACAAAGACCATGGAGGAGGAATGAGCTGGTGTGTTGAGGAACAGAATGGAGACCATGGTGGTGAGAGAGCAGTGGGCAAATGGAGGTAAAATACAAGCAATGTCAGAGAGGTAGGCAGAGGTTGCACAGGATATGACATTTGATCATTATTCTAAGTGTGTAAGTATAATAGGGACTTTTGTAATCTGAAGGTCACTCTGGCTACTATGTGGAGAATGGATTTGAGGGAGGCAAGTGTAAACAAGAACAGTTTGGAGATTGTGTAGTAACAGGCACAAGAGGTGTTGGGAACAGCCTGGGGGAGAGTGGGAGAAAGAAGTGCTAGTAGAAGGAATAAAGAGAACTTGACATATATTTTGATGGTAGAGACATCTGGATTTGCTCATAGACATGATGTCTAAAAAGAGGAATCAGGAGTAACTCAAGATTTTTGATGGAGTGGCTCTGAATAGTATTGCAATTTAATAACACAGAAATGACTCAGATAAGATGAGATCAGTTGTAGGAAAAAAATCATACTCTTTTAAACACACAGCTAATTTTTGCATAGGAAATATGTTTCATAGTTAAACATTCTTTTTAAAATTAAAACATTATATTCAGTAAGAAATCTTCCCATCATAGTCCCCCATTCATAACCCATGCTACAAAAAAGGAAACTATTAATTTCTTGTGTAAATTTAAAAACTGTGACTGTATAAGTAAATTTTTATGTATATTCTTTTTTTCCCTTTTGAACATACATTTAAAGCATACTGACAAGAAAAAAATTCTGAGATGTTTTAAATTAAATTATAGCAGCTGGAGAATAAGACAAAGTTAGTCTGTTAATAGCTGGGGACCTGATGATAAAAGATTGCTTAAAAAAAAAAAGACTACTCACATTTCTGAATGTGTGTTGGAGCTTTCAATCAACATTCAGGCATCTAGTAGTCCACCACAGGATGCCACTGCATTCTGCATATGCATGAACTTTCAGAATTGTTGCCTGTAGCCAATCAAAAGTAATAAATATTTGGGCCGGCCGAGTGGTGCGGTGGTTAAGCACTGGCTTGGAAAGGCAGCGGCCCCAGTTCAGGTCCCACATATGAGGGCCAGTGACACTGCCCTCAAAAAAAAAAAAATTATTCCTTACAGACAGTGCTCCTATCATAAAACTGCTACCCCCTCCACCCCACTCCAATCTAGTAAATGTAAATTCTTTCAAAATAAGCTACTTCTTTCTTCCCCCAAAACATAATGTATAAAAACACTCTTCCACTCCAGGATGGTGGAAATGTTGCTTTCTCCACCTAGCACTGCTGCTGGTAGCTTAGACTGCATGCCCTAGGACCTGGTCCTTTATGACCAATAAACCCTTTCTTTTGAAAAGGCTTTCACCTTCATGCACTGCTGATGGGAATGTAAACTGGTACAGTCATGATGGAAAACAGTATGGAGTTTCCTCAAAAAAAAATTAAGAATAGAATTACCGTACAATGCAACAACCCTTCTTCTGGTTATGTACCCCAAAAATCTGAAAACAGTTATCCATAAAAATATATGTACCTCTATGTTTATTGCAGCATTATTCACAGTGGCCAAGATATGGAAACAACAAAAGTGTCCTTTGATAGATGATTAGAGAAAGAAGATGTGGTACATAAATACAATAGAATATTACTCAGCCATAACAAAAAATGAAATGCTGCCATTTGTGGCAACATGGAGGGATCTTGAGACTATCAAGCTAAGCAAAGTAAGTCAGACACAAAACCGAGAACCATATGACTTCACTCACATGTGGGATATAAACTGAAAGCAACAAACCAACAAGACGAACAAACAAGCAAAAACTCATAGACACAGACAACTGTTTAGAGGTTACCAGAGGGTGGAGTGGTAGAAGAGGGTAAAGGAGGTCAAATATATGGTGACGGAAGGAAATTTGATTTTGGGTAGTGAACATACAATGCAATATACAGATGATGTATTATAGAATTGTAAACTTGAAACCAATATAAACCAATATACTAACCAATATACTAACCAATGTCACCCCAATAAATTTAATAAAATATAATAAAAATCAAAAGTCTTTCAACCATGGAAGTTAAATTTTCTATTTAACAATATCATATACAATATCTTGCACCTCATTTTTCACTTTCAATATATCTTGGGGAATTTTCCATATTAATGCTTAAAGAGTTTCCTAACTATATGGCTGCTTATTATTCAATTGAAAATAAATTATTATCAATGCTTTTACTTCAATGATGTCATCCATGATTCATGCTGACTTACTGCTTTCTAGCATTCTAGAAGTTTGCTTCCCTTTCTTCTATTTTAGTTCTTAAATCCATATGTTACATTGAAATTATTAATACTTCATTACTCTGCAATTATGTTTGTTTTTATTTAGTCCAAACTGAGAAATTTTAAGAAAATATTCCTCTGGGGCCGGCCGAATGGCGCATTGGTTAGGAGCTGGCTTGGGACACCAGCTCTGAGCAGCAGGGCACCGGTTCAGATCCCACATATTAGGGCCAGTGCCACTGCCTTTTACAGCTAAGATGGTGAACAACAGTTCCACCTGGAGCTGGGCTGCTGTGAGTCTCCAGTGATGGTGTGGGCTGCAGCCCCTGCTGCAGTGGGCTGCCATAAGCTACAGTGAGTGGCTGGCAGCCAGCGTGAGTGGCTGGCAGCTGGTGTGAGCTGCCAAGAGCCTCCATGAATGGCTGTCCAGAGGCTGGAGACTGATCTGCCTCACCTGAGAAGAGTGTAATGATGATACCAACATGGGCCAGTGAAACAATGTCCTCCACAACCTGACTGAAGAATAAAAAAGGACTGCAACATATCTATTCCCCTTCCTGATTCCCCAACACTGTTCACCTCCCGAATTCCCCAATAAAATCTGGAAAAAAAAAAAAACAAACAAAAGAAGATATTCCTCTGTAGTCACAGTATGCCGGTGTTTGCTGATCATGTCAGGCAATGGTCTCTTTCCTAATGACTTTCATGCTAGTTAAATGCAATATAGGGTGACAAAGTAAGTAGAAGTCTACCTTATCTATGTAGATATTATATAAAGGGAAGCAAGAAAAAAGTAGAATCAATTTTATTATATATATTTATGCTTCTTTCCTTTTTTATTCTTTTTTTGCTCTTTTTTTTGGATTAGATGGATGTTTGATACCATGAAGAAGTCGATTGTTTTACCATTTCTACTTAAAGAGAAGCCAATTCATATTAAGAAATCATAACTCAAAGCTAGCCTTCAAACTCCTAAAACAAAAGTCACTTTAGTGATGAGGAAGGAAGACATCATCATAAGAGAAAATTGAATATAAAAGAAAGAACCTTGAACACCCCCATTCCACTTTGGACCATGAGATGCAGACTAAATTCTCAATTAAATTAGAAGATTTTAAAATAAGTAGAACCTCTGGGATTCTTTTTATTACTCATTCATCATCATTTATGATGAAATTGTGACAGGAATCTATTTCCGTCAAAAGCTTGACACATTACCTTGTCAAATACGAGACTAAAGCTCTATCCAGTCATATGAAATGACCTATGTCTTTGATGACTATGTTTTTCAGCTTGAAAAAAGAATATATATAATAGACTAAGAGTCAAATGTTTTAAACTACACTTTAATTTATAAAACATGGTTATTTATTGAGGTCTTAATGTCAAAGGAAAAGGAAGAATTAGGTAATAAATAATTTACTAGTGAATCAGATTTATTTTGCTGAAAAGAAAATAGCTAATTGGAAAATACTATTAATTATAGTGCACTGCTAGTTTAATTTTAACACATGAGTCAAGATTAGAGACAAATATAGCACACAAAAATGCAAAAGATAATATAAAAAAACAAACAAACAAGATATCAATTAAGTCTGGCCAGCCTAGAATTCCTTTCCTCCAGGCCTACTTTCACCTTGGAGAATGTAATTAAACATTGGCTACAGGAACATGTAGCTGATTAGAAACTCCCCAAGGGAGGGAAAAAATAAGTTTCTGGTAAAGAAGCAAAACAAGATATTGTTGTATAATCATTAATATCACTTTTACAATGTGCCAAAAAGTTTTCTTTTATTGCCAGTACTGTTGAAAGAATGCAATCCAAAATACTAATTTAAATCACCTTGTTATTTTTGTTATTCTTTTTTACCAATCTGTTTTAAATTCTGTATATTATATGAGAAATAATTTACAGATTTTAAGATGAACAAATTTTAAATTTATAGATTGAAATGATTTTTCCCTATGTGTGCATTGGTTAAATCACCACATTTATCAAATTACAAAATATTTCTTTCATACCAAAAATTTCTCTTGGGTCCCTTTGCACTAAGTATTCAGCATTAAAACTAATGACCATTTTAATTTCTATTACTAAATATCAGTTTTGTCTATTCTTGAATTTCATTTAAATAAAATTTCACTCTTTGGTTTTGAATGTATTCTGCCCAACATAACAATGTTTTAGAGATGTACCTATGTTGTTTCATGTACTAGTTAAAAATTTGTTTTAATACGTTACTGAGTAGCATCCTACTGTGTGAATGTATTCTAGTCCCATTCTGGTGTCTACTTCTCAGAGGACCTGAGAAAACAGATGATAAATGGGGATTTGTGGCTGGTTGATTCACCACCTAGTGGGTGAATAGGACTCCATTGCAAGTGGTAGATGGGACACAGATAGACACTGGCGTAATATAGATGCCTGAGTGCTAAAGATTTCATTGGTGGTGATCTGGGAAAAGGAATGCTACTGCAGGTGAATGAGTCAGTCATTTGACAGATAAGGAGTGAGGGAGAAAACTTCCTGCAAATAATAGAGTTTGCTTATTGCTAAGTTGTATTTGTGCACGTGTGCCAAGGACAGGGTTTCTGGTCTGAGGTTTTCCTGAGTGTCTCTACCTGCTTCTGTGAGTCTGGTTTTGTATTCTCCTAGGGTGCAGGAGACTTTTCATTAGTTTCTGATTTCTCACAAAGGTAATTTGTCCATGAACTGTTGCTGAACTGATGTACTTTTGAGGGGAAGGGGGATGCCAACTCTGTCTCGTTGCTGACACCACTCCTAGCACCAAATATTGATGTATGCTGCAGTGTGGTTCATCTTGAAAACATTCGACTAAAGGAAAGAAGCCAGTCATAAAAGATTACGTCCTTGTTTCCCAGCCCTCAGACCTAGATAACCATTAATCAACTTTCTGCCTCTACAGTTTTTCCTGTTATGGATATTTCACACAAAAGGACTCATGCAATATGTGGTCTTCTGTGACTCATTTCTTTCACATAGCCTAATGTTTTCAAGATTCATGTATGTTGTAACATGTGTCAGTCACTTGATTCCTTTTTGTTACCAAATAATATTCCATCATATGGATGTGCCACATTTTGTTTATCCATTCATCAATTAATGAACATTTGGGTAGCTTTAATTATTTGACTATTACAATTAAAGCGGCTATAGCCGTTCTTGTATGGACATGTGTTTTCATTTCTTTTGTGTATAAATTTGGAGAGAAATTGGTAGGTCACCTGGTAACTCTACAGTTAACATTTTGAGGAACTACCAAGATTCTCTCCAAAATAGTTGCACTAATTTACATTTCACCAGTAATATATGAAGGTTCCAATTGCTCCTTGTTACTGTCTGTCTTTATTATACTCATCCTAGTGTGTGTGAAATGATTTCTTACTGCGACTTTGATTTGTATTTCCCTAGTGACTAATGATGTTGAGCATCTTTTCATATGCTTATTAGCCATTGGTATATCTTTTTTGGAGACATCTATTTAGACCCTTTGCCCATTTTTAATTGCGCTATTTGCCTTTTTATTCCAGAATTGTAAGAGTTATTTATGAGTTAAGTCCCTTATCAGATATATGATTTCTAAATATTCTCTTCCATTCTGTGCATTGTCTTTTCACCTTCTCCTGACTCTCATTTATTCTGGGGTGATTGTTTGTTTTCTTGTGATTTTTTTTCATTGGAACTTTATTTTTAAAATGTTTCTGTGAGAGTTCAGTGTAGCCTGTTATCAAGGAGCATTTTTTTCAGTGAATATTTGTGTTTACTTTTGCCAAATGCCTGAACCTACACCCTTAAGTAGCAAGTTAAAAGTATAATAAATTCTCACTTTGATGTAATGGAACATACAGAGAATCTGATGACAAGCCAAAACCTGTTAGGAAAGCATTTATTTTCATCTCCACCAAGAATCAAGTTTGAGACAGACATTTCCTCTTTTTTCTATTTGCTTCTGTAGGCAGGCTTTATTTAGATTTTCTCTTTTTTTCATAAGTGGATCCCGTAGCATGGCTGCCCATGAATGTCCATCTCTGTTCAGGCTCAAAGCTCAGTCCACAGTGCTCTCCCAAATTTGTAGGATCTCTAGGCAGTGGTATTCTGTAGAGATTCTCAGAGTAGGCAATGGTTCAGTGCTGGTTTACCTTCCTGGAATGAAGTTCAAACTTCATACTGGGCTTCAGGCATGAGATTTTACTTTCTTTTAAGATCTTTAATAGATTTTAAAAGTTATTTTAAATGATTCTAGCAATTTAAGATGTTTTGTAAACAGGGGGATTCAGGCTCTTGAGAATGCTGTAACACGAGACACAAAAATCTTACATAATATTTTATCAACTGGAGTATGATTTCATCCACCACTGGATATATATTTCACCATATAAATGGTTATGATTCCTTTAATATAGGATATGCTGTAATGTAAGACTGAGACATTTTTGTTTACTACATAGCAATAGAGTTGAATATAACTTCTTTCAGCAAATATTCTGAACTTTTTTCTTTTCTTCCATTTGCCTTAAATTTTTCATGTATTTATTCTCTTGATTTAATTAAAAGGCTTTCATTTATGTAATTCAATTACCAAAATATATGAGCACCTTATGCCCTTGTGTGCTCTTATCTTTTTAACAGGGACTATCTCACAGTAGAGGAACATACATTTGTTAGTTGTAGGTCCAACTGAGTAATATTCTACTAGCATATATTTATTTCATCCTTTTAAACTCATTCAATAATTATGTAGAAACTACTGTGTACCAATATGTGTGCTAGATACTAAAGATATATGGAATTTATAGCCTAAAGTCAAAGCTGATATTAACCTATAATTACACAAGTAATTACTACCATAATTTATGCAAAAGATGGATATTGCAGCATGCTATAAATGAGTAAAATAAAGAAATCTAAACTGGTCAAGCACATATAAGAAAAGCGTTCTAAAATATAGTATTTTATCTGGGTCCTATACTCTAAAAGAGAGTTAGTTGGGTGAAGAAGTGATAGAAGATCACTCCTGATGAGGGGAACAGCTTGAAAATAGTCCTAAGTTAAAAAGATGCTGATGTTTTGGAGAACTTGAAAGAAAGTCAATGTGACTCTAACATTATGAGAAAGAGTAGATCGGAGCAACATTCCAAGGGCAGGACATCTTACGTAGGCTTTGGAAGACCAGTTAAGGATATGAACCTAAGTCTTAATGCCACAAAAAAGTTTTATTCAAGAAAGAAACATTGAGAATTGTATTTTTTTCGGATTTGTATATACTTTATTTAGTATAGCTAGAAAATGTCTTTCATTGGACTGTGAGTCTAAATCACCTTGCACTGGTGTACCTATTACTCAATAAGAATTGGGCAATGTTCCAAATAACTGTGATCTCCAAAGAATATACTCCAAGGAACGATACCAAAAGTTTATACAGACATTTCTACATATCAGTGCCAGATGTTATGGTTTTGACATTTGGACAAAGCGCCTGAATTCCAGCTCACACCATAACAACTGAATCCAAAAATTCATCTGTACACTCATACCATACTAAATCTTATCTCTCTGTCAATAGAATTCAAAGCAGCATAATAATTTCTGTTACAAAGCTGGCAATCTGGTCAAGACATAGTAGGTGCTCAAGAAATGGTAACAATAATATTTTTTTCTGAACAAGAGCTAGAATTAAGAGGTTAAGCTTATTCATGGTTTTCTATGATACGCAGTTAATTCTGTGTTACTAAATTGTATTTTAATGACATCACTTGGATGTTTGTAGAGAATGCATCAAATGGAGGAATGAATTTATGTGATGGTTTAGGATCAGTTACAAAGCTATTGCCTAGAACATACAAGAAATATTTTATCTTGAATTGGGAAACAATATTTAAGATTAACCAACAATGAATATGGGATTCCCAATTTAGCATGCACTGCTCCCTTCCTCAACTCACAAGCAAATCAGATTTAGTGTATAATTGCTAAATTATATATATGTAAGGATTATAAGCCTAAAAGAGACAAATTTAACTGTAGTTTTATATAAAGCACTTGGAAAGAGTTACATGGTATATTGCATAAAATCAAAAAGTGTGCTCCTACTTTTACTTATGGAGATTTGAAAGTCAACTGTGCATACTTACAATATTTCTGAGAGCATTTGGATTTTGAGGCTGCTCTTTATAGTTCTACTGAAATTGTCCTTCCATTGTTTTTTTTTCCCTTTGGTATCATATATTCACTCTGGCATCTTACATTCATTATACTGTCAAATTTAATTATTTATTCTTATTTTTTGTCTCATTGGTTCAAGAGATTACAATCATATTTTTCCTATTGTTGTTAACATTACTTCCAATCATGATTTGTAATGATACATCATTTAATGATAACATAGTTTATAAATTTCATTAACAGTCCACATCTGTTTTTTTTAATTTACTTATTTATATTTTTAATTAGTTTCAGGTGTACAACACAGTGCAATAGTTATACATTTTACCCCTCAAAGTGACAACCCCCCACCCACAATACACCACCCCACTCCCCCCCATATCATATATATCTATTACTCTTCCTCTGACTCTCTTCCACAGTATAATCCACATCCTATGACTATCTATATATATTCAATTACAGTAGGTATACCCCCCTCCGCTTTAGTAATACAATGCAGTGATCAAACCTCTACTCCATCCATGAAATGGTCTCCCTAACAAGACCTATGATCATCTGATATTCCTCAGAATATTTACAACATTATTAATTATATTCCCCAAACTGTTTTTCCTATCCCAGTAGCAATATTGTAGTTGCCTATTTTTGCTGTCTAATCCCTTCCCCTTCTCCCTCATCCCCATTCCTCTCCAAATTAGCAACCCTGATTTTTCCTCTATATCTACGAGACAATTTCTGTTTACTTTGCTCATTCATACAGTTTTTCAGATTCCACAAATGAGTGAGATCATATGGTATTTGTCCTTCTCTGACTGACTTATTTCACTCAACATTATAGTCTCTAGGTCCATCCATATCATTGCAAATGGCACGATTTCATTCTTCTTTATAGCGGAGTAATACTCCATTGTATAAATATACCACAGTTTCTTAATCCAGTCATCTACTGATGGGCATTTTGGTTGTTTCCAAGTCTTAGCTATTGTAAATTGTGCTGCTATGAACATAGGGGTGCATAACTTTTTTTGAATAAGTGTCTTGGTTTTTTCAGGATAAATACCTAGGAGTGGAATTGCTGGGTCAAACGGTAGCTCTATTTCCAGTTCTTTGAGATACCTCCATACTGACTTCCATAGTGGCTGCACCAATCTGCAGTCCCACCAACAGTGCAGCAGGGTCCCCTTTTCCCCACAGCCCCGCCAGCACTTGTTGTTTGTTGATTTGTTGATGATAGCCATTCTGAACAGTCCACATCTATTAAAATCATCTCTAATAATATTTACCACATATTTTTTCATATTTATTTATTCACTAGTAAATATATATTGAATGTCTATGTAAAAGTATGCAGTGATTTAATATGTCTATTTTGCTATAGGCCACTAATTTTCATTATGTGCTATAACAGCATTGTGTGAGTTAAAAATATTTTATTTTTCTTTCCTGCACTGGTTACGATTTTTAACATAAAAAGAGTGAAACCATGTATTATATGTAACCTATTCAAATTCTGTTAGCTTAGTATTTGAAAGTTGTATTAATTATATAGTGCTAAAATCTAGAAGTGCTATGTGGAGCTAACACTTACAAACCATAATTTTCTCATGGCCCCTTGCATTTTCTGATTTCTCAGGGTGTAAATAATAGGATTCAGTAAAGGCGTGATCACAGTGTAAAATACAGAAAGGATTTTATTGCCTGAAAAACTATCGAATGGCCAGGCATAGATAAAGATACAAGGTGCAAAGAACAGAGTGACTACAGTGATATGTGTGGACAATGTGGACAGAGCCTTGGACAGCCCTTCAGATGATCTTTGCTGTACAGTGACCAGGATGACTGTGTAAGAGACAAGCACAAGAATGAAACCGATAAATGAGAGAAGCCCACTGTCAGAAATGACAAATAATTCCAGGGTATATGTTTCGATACAAGCAAGCTTAATCACAAGGGGAAGGTCACAAAATATATGGTCTATGACATTGGGGCCACAGAAGGGCAAGTTCACTGTTAATACCATTTGGCTCATGGTGTGTATAAAACCAGTTATCCATGAAAGTATCACAAGCCCCTTCAGCAACCTGCGGCTCATGATTGTCCCGTAGTGCAGGGGCTTACATATGGCTACATATCTGTCCAAGGCCATGGCAATCAAAAGAGTCATCTCAGCACCCCCAAAGAAGTGCATAAAGAACATCTGGGTCATGCAGCCCCCTATGGAGATGGTTTTGTGTTCAGTGAGCAAGTCTGTGATCATCTTGGGTGTGGTGACAGTGGAGAGACACATGTCCAAAAAAGAGAGGTTTCCAAGGAGGAAGTACATGGGAGAATGAAGCGTGGAGTTAAATGTTACTGTGACCAGAATGAGAATGTTTCCCAACACAGTAGCACCGTAGACCAAGGAGAATGTTACAAAGAAGAAAATCTGAAGTTCCCATTGCCCAGAAAATCCTAGTAAAATAAACTCAGTCACTACAGATCCGTTTTTAAGATCCATTGACTTGGGCCGGCCATTGGCCCCGGTTCAGATCCCACATATGAGGGCCAGTGACACTGCCCTCAAAAAAAAAAAAAAAAAGATCCATTTACTCGACTCAGAAAAATCCCAAAACTTGTTTTATACAAAGAGAATAAAAAAAACATAAAGGCGGTTGAGAGCTGGCTTGGGATGCCAGTGGCCCCGGTTCGGATCCCACATATGAGGCCAGTGATGCCGCCCTCTAAAAAGAAAAAAAAGAAAAAGAAAAAGATAAAGGCACAGTTAACACCAATGTATTTCTATTTAATGAATAATCGTTGGTGATATGAGAGCATATAATCTTAACTATATCAGCACATCATTGTTTATAATTTGAGATTATTTTATGGGTCATGTCACTTTGAAACAATATTCTCATAATTATACTCATACAGTAATTAAAGAGCATTTGAGGAAGTGGAAGTTTCATGTTTTATTGTTTTATTCTATCAAATGATATTCTTGTCAATTGATCTTAATTTTGTCACTAATTCTCTCATGTAGAAAAATAAGATAAGTAGGTAAATTAGTATTTGTTTTGCTTTTCATTATTTTATTGTATTCTGTACCTGTCACCCCTGGAGATTATGTTATCACAATATATAAGAAATATAGGATTTGGCAGATGGGTGAATTATACTATCCTATGTCTCTCAGGTAATTTACAAAGGTCGTTCTATGGTTCTAAAACAAATGTACAAACAAATATACACAGACACACACAAAATTAAGGGCTAATCTACACATTGAAGAGAATCTTTGAATGCATTAAAAATAATTTTGCTTTTCAAACAAAACAGAAACAGACTCACAGATGCAGGGAACAAGCTGGTGGTTGTCAGTTGGGAGAGGTTTGGGGGTTGGGGTGAAAAAGGTGAAGGGATTTAGAAGTAGAAATTGATAGTTACAAAATCGCCATGGGGATATAAAGTAAAGCATAGGGAATATAGTCAATAATATGGTAACAACTATGTATAGTGCCAGGTGGGTACTAGACTAGTCAGAAGGATCATTTCATAAATTATATAAATCTCTAACCACTATGTTGTACCCCTGAAATTAATATAAAATAATATTTAATGTCAACTGTAATTTTAAAAAATCTAAAAAGGAGAGGAACAGTGAAGAGGAATAAGGTTCAAATTTCCACGTATAAAATAAATAAGTCATGGTGATGTAAGGCACATACAACATAGGGAATATGGTCAATAATATTGTGATAGCATAGTATGGTGTCAGGTGGTTGCTGGACTTATCAGGGTGATTACTTCTGTAGGTGTATAAATGTTGAATAACTATGGTATACACATGAAACTGATACAATGTTGTATGTTAGCTATTTTTTAATAAAATATTTTTAAAATAATTTGCTTTTTAGTTTCTGTTGTGTAGTATACTGAGAATTTCAGGAAATATGGGCTCAGCCTCAGATCTTTTTGAGCTTGTTTTCTCAAATCCTTGTATTACCATTGTTTACAGTGAGGTGTATGTGTGTTGTGTGTAAATGTATATATGCTGTGGTTTAGAAATAACTAGTGAAATGATTCAATCCTAACATACAGATTTTGCTTTGGTTGTAATATATCATACAAAATCATTTTTACTTGGCTTTTTAGACATTGTTCATAGGATCTGGAGTAATCAAAAATGATCAGTAACAATTACTATGTGCTAAGCTCTGTTCTAAGTTTTTCACATACATGAACACATTTAATGCTCATAACAATCTTAAGTATTGTTATTATCCTCATTTTGCATATAAGAAACTATAGCATAGCAGTACTTAATGACTTACTCATTATTACACAGCTAAGAAGGATCAAAGCTGGTATCAAGCCCAGTCAACTAACATCAACATCTGGGCTCATACCAATGTACCATATTGCCTCCAAAATTAAATTTATTAAGTATTGATTAAATCATACGGTCAATATGAATTCCTTACGAGATCTGACTCAACAAGTATGTTGGAATCCCTCTATGTTGTAATTAACTGCATTGTTTTTCTGCAGAATTAATCAATGCCCTGTGTGTAGGAAGCTTACAATCTAGAGAGACATAATTATCAAACAAAAATAATTATCAAACATAATTATCAAACAAACCACATAAGACAATATTAAATTTAGCACAGGATGTGTGCAACATGTAAGAATTTTAGAAGAACATAGACCAATTCCAAGTAACACTTTCATATATGGCTTTAGGCTTGCTTGTTATTATCTTCAAAACACTCGATAAGTAAAAACAATCCTCACAATCCATAAGCAAAAAGGACAGGCTGAGGAAATGTGTGAGGATTTATAGGAAGAAAAGAATTCAGAGCAGTGAATAGGAAGAGTGGTGTATTTAGAAAAGGGACTGAATTAAAATACGAAGATGCATAGAGAGTGTCTGTTCTCTTTTGTCCAATGACCTGTAATTCTCTCCTTGTTTTCATTTCTACTCAGGCTCTTGTCAAATATCCTATCACCACTATCCAACCTTAATTCTCTCAATTGCTTTCCTATTTAAGATATTTTTAAGAACTAGATAATGCCTATAAATTAGGGACATAAAGATGAAGATGATGTAGTTCCTGTAGGGTCAGCCTCCAGGGGTACACAGAATGGACACGGAATGACGGGCTGTGGAACTGCAGCAGCACACACCGGTCCGCCATCACAACACACCTTCCTTGAAGGGTGGTATTATATTATACGATTATCATGTGAGCGAGCAGAAATTTTGTGGTTGAGACTTCTATAACAGATTGCAATTAGATGCACTTTGGAGAAATAGCAAAGTTTGATAATTATTAGATGGAATGAATATACCAGCTATAATCTGGAAATGAATACCTTTGCTACATGGAATTTTATGCCCTGTAATGCAACAACAGAAAAACTTGGATGTGAAATTATTACAATTAAACATAAATTAAGAAAGCTTTTACTTTGCGCTTTTATTTTATTTCAGAGGGAAACCTGGCATTCATTTTTGTGATGATCTTCTCAGTTTGTTTCTCTTATTCTTCTTTTTCTTTTCCCAAGCAAACTTCCTAAAAATAATTCTTTAGTTCTACACTTAATATTCCTGTTCTACCATAAGTGTACAAAGGCAATATAAGTGAAAGCAATTATCATACAGTTTAGGCAAAAATTCTAGTAGTAAAGAAAATTTTCTTCCTCTTGAATAATTAATTGCACATTGTATTATAGTTAGTTTATTATGCATTTTGGATAATAATAATAATAGAGCTAGGAAGGAACTCTGTAATAATTTATCCTCCACATTTTATTTAGTAAATTAAAACTCAAGACCCACATAATTAAGTAAATCTTCCCAAGTTTTAGAGGCAGGATCACCCCCAAAGAGATGTGGTGATTATTAGGCGAGATGGGACATGTATAAGCCAGCCAGGCACAGGATGAGCACTGAAAGGGCATGTGTGGAACTGGAGTCCTTCCTGTAAGATTACAATCCTGAGAATTTTCCATATAAATCCCTATTAGGATAGGAATAAGCTAAGACTTGTTTTATTAAGTAGTGGGATACGAACATTTCTGTTCTTGCTCACATGTATATAATACATATTACTTAATGTAGAAATAATTGATTCAAATAAATATTTCCTTCCCCTTTCACTATAGGCATTTCAAGAAAATAAACAATTTCAATTGACTAATTTTGTTTTTCAAAAATTATAAATACTTACACTAAAGTACAGATGGACCTGAAAAGCATTATGCTAAGTGAAAGAAGACTGACACAAAGACCACATGTTGATAATATCATTTATATGAAATGTCTAGGAAACACAAATTCATAGAGATAGAAAATACATCCGTGGTCACTGTGAGCTGGGGATTGAGTACCAGTGGATATGAGTTTTCTTTTTGTGACAATGAAAATTATTTAAAAAGCAATAAACAAACAAACAAACAAACAAAAACTCATAAACACAGATAACAGTTTATGGTTACCAGAGGGTAAGGGGGGAGGAGGAATAGTAGAAGGGGTAAAGGAGGTCAAATATATGATGATGAAAGAAATGACTCTGGGTGGTGGACACACAATGTGATATATAAATTGAAACCTATATAATTTTATTAACCAATGTCACCCCAATAAATTTAATAAAAAGAAGACTGTGTTGATAGTTGCATAGCTATGCAAATATAATAATAATCATTAAACCGTATACTTAAAAATGAGTGAATTATATTCAGTAAAACTGAAACAGTTATATATTTAGCTATTATTCTTAAGTTGAAATTATCTTTATTAATTTGTGTTTTTTCAATACAGTTTTCTAGTATTATCCAACTGCTTGTACTCAAACATGTTTCACTACAAGAATTAATGACATACTGCAAATCCAATCTAAACTAGTTTTAAAATTTCTTAATGTCTCTTATATGAATTTATATTATTGACTGCCTTGTGTATTTGGAAACTCGCTATTCTCTGTTTTTGTTAAACAATTTTCTTGGTACTTTTCCTACTATTTAGAATACTCATAATAAGCCTAGATTATTCACATTTTCTTTCATTCTGTTGAATATGAATATCTTGCAAGAACTTCCCTCTTTATTCCTTTAAGATCTCATTTATATTTATCGTCTAATGGTAAGTTTTATGCAGACATTTTCCATATATCTAAGCTCTGGTCACTAATTCTCCCTCTCTAACTCCTTCTCCAATTGTCATTATGATATGCTTATTTACATGTTCTGTCAATATCTGAAACTTGATGAAAAGGAAACTATCCCTATTCTACAAAAAAATTGTGAGTTTCTAGCTTTTCCGTTATTTTTGATGATAATATGACTTATCTGGGTACTCAGGATTGACTTTTCTTAATTTTATTCATCATTCTTAATCATTTACCATCTACTGCCAAATTTTACTTTGCTATATCATTTGAGAGTATATATCCTTTAAATTTTCATGGAAATTGTTGATTATAGCTCATGATGAAAATAGTTATGTGATCTCCCAATGGAAGAGCATCTAACGTCTGAAAAGCCACATCCTTTTACTTCCAGCCAACACAAAATTAATTAAAACATCATCTTCAGTATATATAAAACTTTTAAAGAAGTAGCTTGCTGTAATATTTTCACTTACCTGTTCTAAAGGCACAGTATGAGGAACATGTTCACGGGATTGTTTAATATTAAATATCTACCTTTCACTCTCTGTGATTTTGCAGGCTATTTTCTGTCTTTTATAAAAATGTGAACCACTTTAGTGGCAGATTGTTGGAGCTCTGGGAATACAAATTTCAGTGGGAATTGTTAAAACACTAAGGTTCCTGCCCTAGCATGACCAGGAGAGATGTTGACACTTAATTTCTGGCCCTGTGATATGCTATTGTTGTCCCTGAGCACTGGCATAATTAAAATAAGCCTCAGAATGTTGGTTGATTGGTCATGATATAGTACATGTAGGAGGTCTGACAATTAAGTTCATGAACTTGCCACCATATGCTTACATTGGCAGCACTATACAAATAGCTCAGTAAGGCTTCATAACCTTGGTATATCAGAGTCTCACAGCTGTTTGTGTCCATGTGTGGTGGTGTGTTGCTGAGTGGTGTTCATTATTTTATTTATTTATATTTTTAGTTAAAGTTTATTGGGGTGACAGTTGTTAGTAAAGTTACATAGGTTTCAGGTGTACAATTCTTGTTGTGTGTCTTTGTGTGCCATCGCGAGAATGTCTGAGCATGAATTAGAGCAATGAACAAGCATTATATTTCTTGTTAAACTTGGCAAGAGTGGAAGTGAAATCAGGGACATGTTAGTCCAAGTTTATGGAGATAATGCTATGAAGAAAATGGCAGTGTACAAATGGATTAAACGTTTTTCCAAGGGGAGAGAACACATCACTGATGGAGAGAGGTCAGGGCGGCCAGTAACAAGCAGAACTGATAAAAAAACATTGCAAAAATCCATCGAATTGCACATCAAAATTGTCAGCTGACTGTGAGAAGCATAGCAGACTAAGTAAACATCAATAGAGAAACAGTTAAGAAAATCTTGGCATGAGAAAGACGTGTGCAAAAATGGTTCCAAAGGAGCTCACCAATGAATAAAAGCAAAAGAGAGTCAAGTTTTTCAAGACCTTTTGGAGAGGCAAGACAATGTTTTGGGCCGTGTTATCACTGGTGATAAAATATGACCCTGAAACAAACTGTCAAAGTGCACAGTGGAAGTCAGCCAATTCTCCACGACCAAAAAAGTTCCATCAGTCCAAATCAAGAGTCAAAATGATGTTGCTAAACTTTTTTGATATCAGAGGGATTATTCATTATGAATTTGCACCAGCTGGACAACAGTTAACCAGGTTTACTATTTGGAAGTGCTGAAAAGGCTGCGTGAATAAAGTTAGACAATCTGAACTTTTCGCCAACAATTCATGGCTCTTAAATAAGGAAAATGCACCAGCACACATGACATTGTCTGTGAGGGAGTTTTTAACCAGTAACTGTATTGTAACACCCTCCCTACTCACCTGATCTGGCCCCCAATGACTTCTTTCTTTACCCGAAGATAAAGGAGATATTGAAAGGAAGACATTTTGATGACATTCAGGACATCATGGGTAATATGACGACAGCTCTGATGGCCATTCCAGAAAACGAGTTCCAAAATTTCTTTGAAGGATGGCCTAGGTGCTGACATTGGTGCATAGCTTCCCAAGGAGAGTACTTCGAAGATGACCATTGTGATATTCAGCAATGAGGTGTGTAGCACTTTTTCTAGGATGAGTTTGCGAACCTAATTGTCAGTCCTCATATATATTGAGTATACAACTGGAAGATAATTTGTAGAATTAGTTAGTGAGTGATAGAGTCTGTGTAATATTCAGCTATAGTAGATATGGCCAACAGTTGTCCCAAATGGTTGTATATGAGAGTTCCTGTTGCTCACATTCTTACTAATACCCACGACAGTAATACTTTGTATCACATTGTAATTTCAATGTTCATATCCCTCATTATTAATGGAATTAAGCAAACTTTCATAGGCTATTGAGCACTTGAATATCTTCTTTTGTAAAGTACATCATTGAGTTTTTGCCTATTTTTCTTATTAGTCTGCTTTTGAAAAATTAATTTATAGAAAGTTTTAAAAGTAGTCTAGATTCAAGTTAGATATATGTATAGTAAATATCTTTTTTCAAATTATGACTTGTATTTTCACTCTCTTAATGTCTTTTAATGACCATTGATGATGCACTTTAATAAAGTCTAGTTTGTCATGTTTCTTTTAAGTGTAATGTAATTTGTGTCCTATTTAAGAAAGCCTTGCATAAGATTCATGTTATCTATAGGAAAACATAAAAAAAATCCTTCTATTTCATGTTATAAAAGCTTTATTTTTTCCCAATTTATACAAAATATATAAAAAGTCTGGAGTTAATGTTTGTTAACTGTGTAAGGTTAGAACCAAGTTGGTTTTTTTTTATGTAGATATTTAATTTACCAAGCACCACCATTTTGTCCCTACTCTGCATTATCATCTCTTTTTATAAATCAGGTGACTTATATATGCTTCATGTTCCTGAGCTATCTAATGCGTTCCATTACCATGTTTCTCTTTCCTTGTACCAATACCACTAAATCTTAATAAACAGTCTTAATATTTGTTTTAATAAGTCTTAACGTTAGTAGTCTTAATCTATGGTAGTGTATGTCTTCCTTTGAGATTTCCTTGGCTGTTCTTGTCCTTTTGCATATCTATGTAAGTTGGAGAATCAGCATATCAATTTCCTCATATACTTGTTTTAGTAGGATTGCAATGACTCATGGATCAATTTGGGAAGAATGAAACTTTATCAAGCAATATTGCTAAATACACAAAACTTTTCCAAGTATGATGAAAATTATATACCCAGAAATTGAAGGAGCTCAACTAGACCCGTCAAAAGGAACTTAGAGAAACACCAAAGCACATCATGATCTAATTGCTGAATACCAGTAAAATAAGAACATGTTAAAAAGCATCCAGAGAGAAGGAAACACAAATTATACACAGGGTCTAATTTTTCCTTGATCCATTCTTGCGTATTTTGTATTCAGGCATTGTCATTTTCATATGTAGAAATTTGATTTGGGTTGTTTTTTATCTTTTCATTTCTTTCCATATCATATTCACCTTTTCCTCTTCCATTTGGAGCAGAAGAAGTTATTTTTATTAGCTATTTCAAGAGTCTGCCTTGATAATTTTATCATATACATCATTTCTCAATATCTTTTTTATTATTATTAGTTTCAGGTGTATAAGGCAATGTAAGATTGGGTTGTCAGCAAAGTCATGACACAGTTTTGCAATGAAAAACATAGAAAAAATACATCATGACTTTTCTGACAACCCAATAGTTAGAAATTTACATGACTGGAAAGCGATAACCCTCCCCCCCATGTACTACCCCTCTGACATGGTACATAGCTGTTACAATACCATTGACTACCTTCCTATGCTGTACTCCACATCCCATTTACATTCAATATTATTCTACTTCAGTTTCAGATGTACAGCACATTGGTCAGGCATCTACACAGTCTACGAAGTGATACCCTTGATAAGTCCAGCGCCCATCTGGCACCCCACATAATCTTTACAACATTTTTGATTATATCCCACATTCTGTATTTCATATCCCTGTGACTATATTGTGACTACTAATTTGCACTTTCTAGTCCCTTCACCTTCTCCCCCATCCTCACTCTCCCTCCCCCCAATCTAGCAACATCAGTTTTTTTTTAGTTTTTTTTATTTTTAATTTTATTTTATTTTTAATTAGTTTCAGGTGTACAACACAGTGCAATAGTTATACATTTTACCCCTCAAAGTGACAAACCCCCCACCCCCAATACACCACCCCACACACCCCCATATCATATATATCCATCACTCTTCCTCTGACTCTCTTCCACAGTATAATCCACATCCTGTGACTATCTATATATATTCAATTACAGTAGGTATACCACCTCCACTTTAGTAATACAGTGCAGTGATCAAACCTCTACTCCATCCATGAAATGGTCTCCCTAACAAGACCTATGATCATCTGACATTCCACATAATATTTACAACATTATTAATTATATTCCCCAAACTGTTTTTCCTATCCCAGTAGCAATATTGTAGTTGCCTATTTTTGCTGTCTAATCCCTTCCCCTTCTCCCTCATCCCCATTCCTCTCCATATTAACCCTGATTTTTCCTCTATATCTATGAGACAGTTTCTGTTTACTTTGCTCATTCATACAGTTTTTCATATTCCACATATAAGTGAGATCATATGGTATTTGTCCTTCTCTGACTGACTTATTTCACTCAACATTATAGTCTCTAGGTCCATCCATATCATTGCAAATGGCACGATTTCATTCTTCTTTATAGCGGAGTAATACTCCATTGTATAAATATACCACAGTTTCTTAATCCAGTCATCTACTGACGGGCATTTTGGTTGTTTCCAAGTCTTAGCTATTGTAAATTGTGCTGCTATGAACATCGGGGTGCATAACTTTTTTGAATAAGTGTCTTGGTTTTTTCAGGATAAATACCTAGGAGTGGAATTGCTGGGTCAAACGGTAGCTCTATTTCCAGTTCTTTGAGATACCTCCATACTGACTTCCATAGTGGCTGCACCAATCTGCAGTCCCACCAACAGTGCAGCAGGGTCCCCTTTTCCCCACAGCCCCGCCAGCACTTGTTGTTTGTTGATTTGTTGATGATAGCCATTCTGACTGGAGTGAGGTGGTATCTCATGGTGGTTTTTATTTGCATTTCCCTAATGACCAGTGAGGTTGAACTTTTTTCATATGCCTGTTGGCCATCTGTATGTCCTCTTTAGAGAAATGTCTCTTCATATCTTCTGCCCATTTTTTAATTGGGTTGTTTGTTTTTTGGTGTTGAGTTTCATGAGTGTTTTATAAATTTTGGATATTAACCCCTTATCAGATATATCGTTGGCAAATATATTCTCCCATTCAGTAGGCTTCCTTTTTGTTTTATTAATGGTTTCCTTTGTTGTGAAAAAACTTTTAAGTCTGATATAATCCCATATGTTCATTTTTTCTTTTACTTCCCTTGCCCGTAGGGATGTATCAGTAAAAATATTGCTCCGGGTAATGTCTGCAAATGTACTCCCTATATTTTCATTTAGGATTTTTATGGTTTCAGGTCTTATATTTAAGTCTTTAATCCATTTTGAATTTGTTCTTGTATAAGGCGTAAGGAGATGATCCAGTTTCATTTTTTTGCATGTGTCAGTCCAATTTTCCCAGCACCATTTATTGAATAGACTATCTTTACTCCAGTGTAAATTCTTGCTTCCCTTGTCATAGATTAACTGTCCGTAAATGCTTGGATTTATTTCTGGGCTCTCTGTTCTGTTCCACTGATCGATGTGCCTGTTTTTATGCCAATACCAAACTGTCTTGATTACTGTGGCCTTGTAGTAGGTTTTGATGTCTGGTAGCGTGATCCCCCCGACTTTGTTTTTATTCCTCAGAATTGCCAAGGCTATTCTGGTCTTTTATGATTCCATATAAACTTTAGGATTATATTTTCTATTTCTGTGAAAAATGCCCTTGGTAGTTTGATAGGAATTGCATTGAATCTATATATTGCTTTAGGCAGTATGGACATTTTAACTATATTAATTCTTCCTATCCATGAGCATAGTAGGTGTTTCCATTTATTTGTATCTTCTATGATTTCTTTCTTCAGTGTCTTATAATTTTCTGAGTACAGATCTTTCACTTCTTTGGTTAAATTTATTCCTAGGTATTTTATAGTTCTTGACGCAATTGTAAATGGGACAGTTTTCTTAATTTCTCTTTCCATTAGTTTATTATTGGTATATGCAAATGCCACCGATTTCTGAACATTGATTTTATATCCTGCTACTTTACTGAATTCGTCTATCAGTTCCAATAGTTTTTTGATGGAGTCTTTGGGGTTCTCTATATACAGTATCATGTCATCTGCATATAATGACAATTTTACTTCTTCCTTGCCAATTTGGATGCCTTTTATTTCTTTTTGTTGTCTGATTGCTGTGGCTAGAACTTCCAGCACTATGTTGAATAAAAGAGGAGAAAGTGGACAGCCTTGTCTTGTTCCTGATCTTAAGGGGAATGGTTTTAGCTTTTCCCCATTGAGTATGATGTTAGCTGTAGGTTTATCATATATGGCTTTTATTATGTTGAGATATGATCCCTGTATTCCCACTTTGCTAAGGGTTTTTAACATAAATGGCTGTTGGATTGTGTCAAATGCTTTTTCTGCATCTATTGAAATGACCATGTGATCTTTATCCTTCATTTTGTTGATGTGGTGTATCACATTTATTGATTTACGGATGTTGAACCAGCCTTGCGCACTAGGGATGAATCCCACTTGATCATGATGTATGATCTTCTTAATATATTGCTGAATTCTGTTTGCTAATATTTTATTGAGAATTTTTGCATCTATATTCATCAGGGAGATTGGCCTGTAGTTTTCATTTTTTTTTATGTCTTTATCTGGTTTTGGAATCAGGGTGATAGAGGCTTCATAAAAAGAGTTTGGTAGCCTTCCCTCCTTCTGGATTTTTTGGAATAGTTTGAGAAGAATAGGTGATAGTTCTTTTTTGAATGTTTGATAAAATTCACTTGTGAAGCCGTCTGGTCCAGGGCTTTTGTTTTTTGGGAGCTTGTCAATTACTGATTCAATTTCCTTGGTAGTAATCAGGGTATTTAGATTTTCTGTTTCTTCTTGCGTTAGCTTTGGAAGGTTGTATGCTTCTAGAAAGTTATCCATTTCATCCAGATTGTCAAATTTGTTGGCATATAGTTGCTCATAGTAATTTCTTAGAATTTTTTGTATTTCTGTGATGTCTGTAGTCCTTTCGCCTCTTTCATTCCTGATTTTGCTAATTTGAGTCCTCTCTCTTTTTTTTTTTTGATGAGCCTGGCTAGAGGTTTGTCAATTTTGTTTATCTTCTCAAGAAACCAGCTCTTGGTTTCATTGATCTTTTGAATTGTTTTTCTGTTCTCTATATTGTTTATTTCTGCTCTGGTCTTTATTATCTCCTTTCTTGTACTCCCCTTGGGCCTCTTTTGCTGTTCTTTTTCCAGTTCCCTTAGGTGTAAGGATAACCTGTTGATTTGAGATTTTTCTTCCTTCTTTAGGTAGGCCTGCACTGCTATAAACTTCCCTCTTAGGACTGCTTTCGCAGCATCCCAGAGATTTTGGGTCGTGGTGTTTTCATTTTCATTTGTCTCGAGGTATCTTTTGATTTCCTCCTTGATCTCATTTGTGACCCACTCACTATTTAATAGCATATTGTTTAGCCTCCATTTATTTGTCAGCTTCCCGGATTTCTTCTTATAATTGATTTCTAGTTTCATAGCGTTGTGGTCAGAGAATAAAGTTGAAATGATTTCAATCTTCTTAAATTTATTGAGACTTGTTTTGTGGCCTAACATGTGGTCTATCTTAGAAAATGTTCCATGTGCACTTGAAAAGAACGTATATTCTGTAGCTTTGGGATGAAATGCTCTGAAAATATCTGTTAAATCCAGCTGGTCTAATGTGTCATTTAAGGTCGCTGTTTCCACATTGATTTTCTGTCTGGAGGATCTGTCCATTAGTGACAGCGGGGTGTTGAAGTCCCCTACTATGATAGTGTTACTGTTGATCTCTGTCTTTATGTCTGACAATATCTGTTTTATATATTTAGGGGCTCCTATGTTAGGTGCATAGATGTTTACTAGAGTTATGTCCTCTTGTTGGATCGATCCCTTCATTACTATGAAGTGTCCTTCTTTGTCCTTTGTTATATTCTTCAATTTAAAGTCCATTTTATCTGATATAAGTATCGCTACTCCAGCTTTTTTCTCAGTACCATTTGCATGAAATATTTTACTCCATCCCTTTACTTTCAGCCTGTATGAGTCTTTGGATCTGAGGTGAGTCTCTTGTATACAGCATATGCTGGGGTCTTGCTTTCTTATCCATTCAGCCACCCTATGTCTTTTTATTGGAGCATTTAATCCATTTACATTTAATGTGATTATTGATAGGTGTGTATTTATTGCCATTTTCTTATTTGTGTTCGTAGTCTTTCATAGGTTGTTTTTCTCTTCTACTTAAAGAAGCCCTTTTAGCATTTCCTGCAAAGCTGGCTTGGTGGTAATGAATTCCCTTAACTTATTTTTTTCTGCAAAGCTCCTTATCTCGCCTTCGATTTTAAATGATAACCTTGCTGGATACAGCAATCTTGGTTGTAGGCCTTTATTTTTCATCACTTTGAAAACCTCCTGCCACTCTCTTCTGGCCTGCAAAGTTTCTGTAGAAAAGTCAGCTGATAATCTTATGGGGGTACCCTTGTAAGTAACTTGCTGCCTTTCCCTTGCTGCTTTAAGGATTCTGTCTTTGTCCTTAACCCTTGCCATTTTCACTATAATGTGTCTTGGAGTGGGCCTGTTTGGAATCATCCTGTTTGGAACTCTCTGCACTTCCTGGGCTTGTATTTCAATGTCCTTTGCCAGGTTAGGGAAGTTTTCAGACATTATTACTTCAAATATATTCTCAATCCCTTGCTCCCTCTCTTCTCCTTCTGGTACTCCAATGACCCTTAGGTTATTGCGTCTGATGTTGTCCCCCAGCTCTCTTAAACTATTTTCCATGTTTTTCATTCTTTTTTCTTTTTGTTGTACCGCATGGGTGATCTCTGCTATTTTGTCTTCTAAGTCACTGATTCGATTTTCTGCTTCATCCAGTCTGCTAGTGATTCCATCAAGTTTGTTATTTAATTCAGTAATTGTGTTCTTAAGTTCTAGCTGGTTGCTTTTCATGATTTCTCTATCCTTCTTTATATTTTCATTAATTTCCTTGAACATTCTAATAATCAGTGTTCTGAACTCTGTCTCTGATAGGTTGGTTACCTCTATTTCCTCTATTTCCACTGATTCAGGAAGTTTCTTCTGTTCTTTTATTTGTGTTATGTTTCTTTGTCTCCCCATTCTGGCTTACTCTTTGTGTTTGCTTCAATATAACAGATAGATTCCCCAGATTTCTCAGTCTTTTCTGGGTAAACTTATATGGTGTGTGTCCTTTATATTTGAATTACTCAGTCTCCCTATTCTCCTGTGCTTGTATCTGAGGTGTTCCTTGTGTCGTGCGTCCTCACTTGTTGAAGTTTTAGTTTTGATTACTTTTGGTTTGTCAGTAGGTGGGATTGACTCCCAGATTGATTAGCTGTGAGGATCAGCAGCTTCTGCAGTTTATGAGCTGCTGTGAGAGGATTGACCCCTCTGATGAAACTTGGACCCTATGGGTCTTAGTACCTGTAGTAACTTCTTTTTGGGTGTGACTCTTGTATGTCAAACCCAGAAATGCTCTAGTTTTATCTAAAGTTGGCCTCCGGGTATGATGATTCTTGTGTCTGTTTGTTTGGACCCACTGCTGCAGAGTGATTTTAGAGCATAACAGATCAACAAGAACAACCTCTGCAGCCACCAAAGGAAACCAAATGCTCGCACAATTAAAAACAACCAACCATCAAACTACAGTCAACTTGTACAGAAATATCAATCATACTAATGAAGAAAACAAACAGAAACAAAACAAAAACCACATACTCAATAATAACAGAAGAGGAAACAAAATAAAATACAATATCCTAAAATAAAAAATAGAATAAACATGAGAAACCGATTAGCTATACCTAAAAAATAAAAAATAAAAATAAACTAAAATAATAATAAAAAAGTAAGAAAAATTTAAAAAATAAAATTTGCAGAAAAAAGGAAAAGAGGAAAAGTATAGCAGTGAGAAGAATGAATAAAATAAGAGAGAAAGTGAGGGTGGGGAAAAAAGAAAAAGAAAAGAAAGAAAAAGAAAAAGAAAAAAGGAAAAAAATATATATATATATTTGTCTACACACCCATATATATGGACATATATTCACCTATATACACTTATATATATATGCCTATATTAAAAACTACAATATGATTAGAATGAAATAGAAATAAAAACCAAAAACAACCAAGATAAGCAGCCAATAAAGGGAAAACAAAACAGAATAAAACCAAACAAACCAAAAATACCCGTGCTGGTCTAGGCTAAAGTCCACCAAGCTCTCTTCAGTTTGTCTGCTGTACAAAAATTCCTGTGCGTCTTGTGGGAACAGTAGGCCACCTGATGCCTAGCGTAATCCTGGCACTGCAGGTTTGCTGTACTTGAGTGTGGTTGTGACGTGTGATTGGTGGTTTTTACAAAGTCACTGCCTTTTTGCTTTTGCCTGTCCCAAGGCAGGCTGCACCCCCAAAGGCTCAATGAGTGTCTCTGGGCACCCTTTGGGTTGACAGCCATGGAGAATTAAAGAATTCCTCACTACCAAAAGCCTGCTGCTAAGAATCTGTTAATTAGTGCCTCAGCAGATGAACCTGCCCTGCCTCCCAAGCCTTGCCTAAAGGTGGGGGCGGGGTGGGTAGTCTCACTCTGCTGCCTTTACTGGGTGGAAATTCTCAACCCCCTGCAGGTAAGGATATCTTCCTAGTCTGCCCCTATTGCTCCCTTCAGGCGTCAGTTTAAGACTGTCTTGGCGGGGGCCAAAGTTTGTGGGAGTGGGTGAGTTATTGGGTTTTTTTTTTTTTTGCTTTCTGTTCAAGAGTAGCAAAAGGGAAAAAAAATAAAAAACATAAAAATAAACAAAGCCACAGTTCCAACACTGTTTCAAGCTAAGGCCTTTGCCTCTTATGCTCCAGCGGAGTTCTTGCTGCTCTCCCAAAGGGTCTGCCGGGATTTAGGGAATTGCGCGCACCCTACCGTGTGGCCAAGATCCCCGCTCTGCGTCTCTCGGGGACCTGCGTCTCCACCCGGCGCGCTGCTTGTCCGAGCGAGTCCTCTTTTTCCCCTGCTCCCGGGTTCCAGGCTTCTGCCTCGGAGCCGGCGTGCGCCCGTGCGGATCTCCTGCTGCTCTCCCAAACGGTCTGCCGGGATTTAGGGGACTGCACGCACCGTGCCGCGTGGCTCCGATCCCCACTCCGTCTTTCCGGGACCTGTGACTCCGACCGGCGCGCTGCGTCTCCACGGGCGAGTCCTGTGTTTCCCCTGCTCCCGGGTTTAAGGCTTCTGCCTTGGAGCCGGCGCGCGCCCGCGCCGTTCTCCTGCTGCGCTCCTGGAGGGACTGCCGCCGGGGTTCAGGGGACTGCGCGCACCTTTCCACGCGGCTCCGATCCCCGCTCCGTCTCTCCGGGACCTGCGTCTCCGCCCAGCGCGCGCTGCTTCTCCGCGGGCGAGTCCTCTGTTTTCCCCTGCTCCCGGGTTTCTGCAACATCAGTTTTTTTCTCTTTATCTCTGAGTCTGTTTCTGTTTTGTTTGCTCATTTATTCTGGTCTTTAGATTCCACATTTAAATGAGATCATTTGGTATTTGTCTTTCTCAGACTGACTTATTTCACTTAGCATAATATTCTCTAGGTCGTTCCATGTTGTTATAAATGGCAAAATTTTATTCATTTTTATGGCATCTATTGTGTGTACCACAGCTTCTTTATCCAATTGTCTATTGATGGGCATTTCGGTTGTTTCCATGTCTTGGCTATTGTGAACTACACTGCAATAAACATAGGGGTGCATATAGTTTTTGAATTAGGTTTTGGATTCCTACTTGGAATTGCTGGGTCATAAGGTGTCACGTCCAACACGACTGAGCAGTGGGAGTGGAGAAGGGATGGCAACAAGTAAAGAAAGAGAGGCACAAATGAGAACAAAATGCAGTCGGTGCCAGGGGACTCCAGCCTCATGGACTGAGCCCACAATCAGGCCTGACTGCTCCTTTTATTGTCTCATACATAAGAAAAGATCAATGTAATTTTCACAGTCTGTGAGTCTCATATCAGAGAACATAGCTCAAGGCCAAATCACCCATGCCTGCAGATCCCATGATGTTATTGTCATGCACCTCCTAAGAGACAGAAATTTCCTCTGCTGGAACTTACTGATAAGAATGCATGGAGGACAGATATTATCACATCAATAGGTCATTTCACAGGCAGGCTGTCAGAACCTGAAACAAGGGGTCTATGCCCTTTTCCCTCAACTCTGTGATTTCTCCTATGGCTCCCATGCAACTGTGTCTGTCTTAGGTTTTTCCTCCCTTGAGGAATCTTATCTGTCATTAACTAACCAGCCATCTTTTGGGGCTAAGTAGGGATACATGGAGTAGGCATAATATTGACGTAATGATCTGTCTTTATGGAAAGGTGCATGGGGGCAAGCAGGCTATCGTGTGATGACAATAAGGTAGTTCCATTTGCAATTTTTTTAGGTATCTCCATATTGTTTTCCATAGTGGCTGCACCAATCTGCAATCCCACCAACAGTGCACAGGGTTCCCTTTTCTCCATATCCTCACCAACGTTTGTTGTTTCTTGATTTATTGATGATAGCCATTCTACCAGAGTGGTTTTTATTTGCATTTCTCCAATGATTACTGACATTGAACTTTTTTTCATGTCTGTTGGCCATCTGTATGTCCTCTTTAGAGAAATGTCTTTTTATGTCCTCTGCCTGTTTTTAAATTGTTTTTGTGTATATGCATGTGTGTGTGTGTGTTGAGTTGTATGAGTGTTTTTAAAAATTTGGATATTAACCCTTTATCAGATGTATCATTGGCAAATATATCCTCCCATTAAGTAGTATGCCTTTTTGTTTTATTGATGGTTTTCTTTGCTGTGAGAAAACTTTAGTTTGATGTAATTCTACATGTTTATTTTTTCGTTTGTTTCCTTTGCCTGAGGGGATATAGCAGTAAAAATATTAGTAAGGGTAATGTTTATGTGTTTACTTCCATATATTCTTCTAGGAGTTTTATGACTTTGTGTCTTACATTTAAGTCTTTAATCCATTTTGAATTTATTCTTGTATACAGTGTAAGAAGGTGCTTCAGATTCATTTTTTGGATGTATCTGTCCAGTCTTCTCAGCACTATTTATTAAATAGACTGTAGTCACCTCAATGTAAATTCTTGTTTCCATTGTCATAGATTAAATGACCATATAGGTATAGGTTTCTTTCTGGGTTCTCTATTCTGTTCCATTAATCTATGCATCTGTTTTATGCCAATACCATGCTGTTTTGATTGGTATAGTCTTGTAGTATGATTTGAATCAGGTAGCGTGATATCTCCCACTTTGTTCTTATTTCACAAGGATGGAAGAAGAACTGACTCTGGGTGGTGAACACCCAATGTGATATATAGACAATGTATTACAGAATTGTATACCTGAAACCTATATAATTTTACTAACCATTGCCACCCCAATAAATTTTAATTTACCACCACCACAACAAAAAAGATTGCTATGGCTATTCAGGGTCTTTTATGGTTCCATATAAATTTTAGGATTATTTGTTCTAGTTCTGTGAAAAATATCACTGATACTTTGATTTTGATTGCGTTAAATTTATATATTGTCTTAGGTAGTGTGGACATTTTTTGTTTTTTACTTTAAAAAAAATTATTTATTTTTAATTAGTTTCAGGTGTATAACACAGTGCAATAGTTATACTTTTTACCCCTCAAAGTGACAACCCCCGTCCCCCATTTAGCCACCCCACTCCTTCCCCCCATATCATATATATCTATTACACTTCCTAGTGTGGACATTTTAACTATATTAACCCTTCTTTTCCATGAGCATAGACTATGTTTCCATTTATTTGTATCTTCTTGAATTTTTCTCCTCAATATCTTATCATTTTCTGAGTCTCAATATCTTTTTATTGGTTATTTATCTTCTGCTTATAGGTCATACTTTTGGGCTATTTTTCTGTCATGTAATTTTTAATTGTAAGTGCATTGTGAATTTTGCAATGTTAGTTCCTATTTCCTGTCTCTGCCTATTTCTGTAAATATCATTGAATTTAGTTCTATGACACAGTTAGGCTACTTGGAATCAATTTGATCTGTTATGGCTTTTTTCTAAGTTTTTTTAGTGAAGGTCCAGACTAGCTTTAGTTGATTGCAATTTTTCAGCAGCACTATAAAAGCAATGCATTTCTTTCTTCCTTTTTAAAATTAATTAATGCAATAGTTATACTTTTCGCCCCTCACAAAGTGACAACACCCCTCCCCAAGCCACACCCAACACACGTATCTATTACAATTCCGTTGACTCTACTACCCACACTGAACTCCACATCATATATATATATATATATATATATATATATATATATATATAATTATAGTTGACATACAATATTATTCAACTTCAGCTTCAGATGTACAGGGCAGTGGTCAACCTTCTACACCATCCATGTAGTGATCCCTCTAACAAGACATCTGTCCACCTGACACTCTATAAAATATTTACATTATTGATTATATTCCTCAACTGTCTTTCATATCCCTGTGACAATATTGTAGTTATCAATTTACGCTGTCTAGTCCCTTCCCCTTTTCCCTCATCCCCACCCCCTCCCATCTAGCAATCATTAGTTTTTCCTCTATATCTCTGAGACTATTTCTATTTTATTCATTTATTCAGTTCTTTATATTCCACATATAAGTGAGATCATATGGTATTTGTCTTTTTCCAAATGACTTATTTCACATAGCATAATGTCCTCTAGGTCCATCCATATCATTGCAAATGGGCAATGCATTTCTTACACTCTATTCTGGATAGAAAAACACATGAACTCTTCCTTGTCCTGTGTGAGGATTGCTTGGCCCATCTCTTTTCTGCTGGTTCTTTCCCAGGTTTCAGATAACTACCTCACACCTGTGTACTGATGAATATGTAACAAAATACTTAAGGGAAGCCCTCTGTAACTTTCTGAAGCTATATATCTTTGTAGCTCTTTCTTTTCCAGCATTTTGACCTGAAAATCCTAGCCATCCCTAACTCTCTAAACTAACGAAAATGGGGTTTAATGGTTAAACTTTATGATATTTATGCTAGGTTTTTAGAGGCCTTTTCTGGCTTATGGGTTTCTAATTTCTGCTACAATTTTTTTGATCTCAGAGCAAGTCTTAAGTAAATTCAGAGAAAAGTCCAAAGTCTCGGATTCTGAGCCTGTTTTCACTTGTGGTGTTATAATGAATAGGAAATGGCTATTAGAAAAACAGTCATGAAAATACTGGCTTTCTTCTAGCCTATCAGTTTTATCATTTATAAAATGGGGATAAGATACATTACTTACTATAAATGCTACTATGATCAATGTCAAATATGACACTGAAAGTCATTGGCACTTCCTACACTCTCAAAAAGTGGCCAGCTTCCTTCTAAACCTGTTATCAAATTTGTTTTGGTCAATATAGAAGATTTGATTGAAAACATGCCAAGTGGAATAAAACCAACCATCACATGTTGATTTACTCTTATTCTTTCCCCCCAAGAGTACTTAAGGAAGGAACACAACCTGGATCAGAGCTATTGGCTTTTGAGAGTGTATTTGCTTGGACTATGAAATCCAATCTCATTTAACTGTGTTTATTTATACTGTTTATTTATTTAGCTCTTTAAATATTACTCAGATACTAAAGCAACAATGTCTAGAGTAATCTGTCTAATCTGTCATTAAATTGCAATGAATTTATTCTCCAGAAAAGCTTAACTATAGTTAGAAAAATCACTGGTTTAATGATTATATGAGTACTAGGCTCCTCACCTTGAATATTCCTATCAAAATCTCTATGTTCATGAAATACCTACTAAAACAGCAACCTACACACAGGTCTATAATTCTATAACCTAGCAGTTTGGTAGAAGGAAAAAACTGAGATGTATAAATAAATCTTGCCTATGTCACTAATTCATTGAAATATTTGAACAGATTATATTCCATGGGCTTGAATTTCCCCTGTGAAAAGTGAGGAGTCCGAGTTAAATTATCTCTAACACTTCCTACCCTAAAAATCCATGATAGAGTATTCCCTTGCCCTCCCTTAATCTGGGGTATATCTTTTCTTTGTAAATTGATCAAAATATCAGATGATTCCTAATTATTTATAATAGCTGCACAGCATTCTATTTTATGGATGTGCCAATAATATATTTTTGGAGTCTATATTGATAAACATTTAGATTTCTATATTTAGATTTTTTCCATAGTTCTTAAAAGCAATGTTTGCAGTAAATACTATACAGGTATTTTGTTTTACATATGTGTGAGTATATCTGTAAGATAAAACACCAGAAGGATAATACCAATTCAAAGTTTTAAAATGTTAATGATATTAAAAATTTCCATCATATATTGTGTGCCAACTTAGAGATTAAATAAAATTGTCTGAGGTTTTATGAAAGCTTTATCAAAACAGTAAACTCTCAGCTTTTTGGATCTTTGCCAATCATATAGATGAACAAAGGAACCTCACTGTACTTGTATTTTTTATATGTAAATTTTAACATTTATTCATATGTTCAAGGGTCTATTCCTTACATTAAAAGCACACTGCCTATTCATATACTTTGCTGATTTTTCTACTGGCTTGTTGGGCATTTACTTATTAATTTGAAAGAGCTCTTTCCAAATTAAAGATATTACCCCAATAATAATACTGTTTTTCACCTAGTTTTTCCTTTGACTTTATTTGTGATAGGCTTTAAAACAAAATAATACCTATGTAAAAAATTACCTAGTCAGATTTATCAGCTTTTCTTTTCATAACTTTATGAGTTTTGGATTTTTTTTTTTAGTTTCAGGTGTATAAAACAATGCAATAGTTATCCTTTTCACCTTTTACAAAGTGACAATCCCCCTCCCTCCATCCACTATCCTCCCACCCCCAATATCATACATATCTATTATAATTCCATTGACTCCATTCCCACACTGTACTCCATATCTCATGACTATATACGTATTAAATTATGATTGACATATAATATTATTTAGCAGCAGCTTCAGATGTACAGTGCAGAAACATAAATCTGTAACTACAATGTTGCTGCAGGGATAGAAAAGACAGTTTGGGGAATATAATCAATAATACTATAAATATTTTTTAGGGGACCAGATGGACTCATGTCTTGTTAAGGAGACCACTTCTTGGATTTTTTAAAAAAATAAAACATAATCTGATAGGATATAATCATGCCTAATCACTAACACTCGGATGGACTAATGATAAAGTAAGAATTAAGAAATTGAAGAATGTGTCTCTAGCGCTACAAAGAACCAACAAAATTAAATAGCCATTCCTTCTTCCTCCTTCTTCTGCTCTTCTCCCTCTCCCTCCCCTTCATTTCCCCCTTGCACCCAGACCCTCCTCTCCCTCAGCATGAGAACACTGAGAATCAGAGCACTGAAATGACTTGATTTCTTAAGGGTGCCATCAACACTTCTCTCTTGTCCCCAGCAGAGTTAAAAGGGGAAAAAAAATACTGGCAACAATGTCATGACCGTATTAACGTTTATTGTATATTTAAAAGGTTTTTGGCACTGTATAAAAATATATAAAAGGTAGTCAAGTATGAAAGGTCATTGTCATGCTTGACATTGTACAAACAAAATTAACCAGAAGTCTAGGTTCCAAGAAACCTTGGCTAATAAGGATCATGCATGGTTTAAGAAGACTGTGTTTGTATCTAAAACTCAGCTTGCATTAGGACTCGGCATGCAGAGTTAATATCTATGCACATAGCCACTAACTTATATCTTATAATATACTTAAAATACTGAATCCAGAGTGATGATAATATGTTAGGAGTCTACATTGATAAACATTTAGGTTTCTTTAGTAGGTTGCAGGCTTTCTATTTTCTGTTAAGCAATTCTATTTTTCACTGTTGGAATACATTTAGTCTCTCTGTTACAAGGTCTTTTTCATAATGCAAATCTCAAGGAGAAGCACATAACAAAACTTTTGACTAGCAAATAAACAAGAATTAATATATTTTTATCTTTATTGTTAGAGATAGATGAATTGTACTTTCTCTCTTCTGTTTTCCAAGCAATATAAAAAAATAGATTTCAGATTTGATCTTCAGCTGCAAATAATTTTTTGTCACTTTTTACATTTACATGTCTTAGGTATATATGGCATTAACTTTTTTTCTGAAGTTAAATATTCAACACTGGCCATATTTGCAAACGATTTCAAAGATATTTGTAATTTTCTATAAATAATGTAGAATTTATTATAACCAATTTATCCTACTTAAAAATAAGTAGACTTGAGGGCTGGCCGAGTGGAGCATGGGTTAAGAGCTGGCTTGGGATGCCAGCAGCTCTGACACGGATCCCACTTAGAGGGCCAGTGACACTGCCCTCTACAGCTAAGATGGTGAACAACAGCTCGACCTGGAGCTGGGCTGTGCTGAGTCCCGATGACGGTGTAGGCTGCAGCCCCTGTTGCAGTGGGCTGCCATAGGCTATAGTGAGTGGCCGGCAGCCAGGGTGAGCAGCGGGCAGCTAGAGTGAGCTGCCAAGAGCCGCAGTGAGCAGCCGTCCAGAGGCCAGCGACCAATCTGCCTCACCCAAGAAGAGCGCAATGATAATACCAACATGGACCAGTGAAGCGACGTCCTCCACAACTACACTGAAGAACAAAAAAGGACAACAACTTGTCTGTTCCCCTTCCCCAATTCCCCAATAAAAATCTTAAAAAAAAAAAAAAGTAGACTTGAAAAATATACTGCTGATAGCACAAAGTATCTAGAAAAAGTTTTTTAATGAGTACAAATGAACATCAAATAATATAAAAGAACACAGAAAAATTTTATTGGAACATAATAGTAGAAGGGGAAAACTATAAATAACCAAATGTATAACATCCAAATTATAAATATCCCAGTGTGCAATACACAAGCTAAAGGTAAGTTAATAAATATACACTAATGAGGCAAAATCCATGTTGTAAACACAATATTTTTTTCTATAATGTCAGTATATGAAAATCTTGTTATGAATAAGTACAATAAAGATATCAGAAACTCAATTAGCTGATACATTTTGATGGCAAAGTATAAAAATGTCACTTCAGTAAAGAGAATCACAAGTTTTGAAACATAAATAGCATTTTACGTAAATTAGAATCTCTAAATTCTGTATGAGATATTGTATAAATTATTAAAATTTTAAAGAGAATTTGTACTTTAGAATTATTAAATTAAAATTGGTTTAAATTATATTTAAATATTAACCTGGACCTGATTTTATACAATTCCCTTGCACTTAGGAAAAAAATCCAATTATATAACTCAATAAGCCATATCAGAGTAAAAATAATTAGCATGATGCTGGGATTCAGTGGAGGCTCTTTATTCTCATTCAGAATTATGTTCCTTCATGGTGATCCTTAGTTTTTCCAGGAGTTCATGTGATGGTTTCTCAACTTTTGCATGGCTGATTTAAAATCTTCATTCCTCAGAGAGTAGATGATGGGGTTCAACAGGGGTGTACAAACAGTGTAAAACACAGAAAGGAACTTATCCACAGAAAGTCTGCTAAAAGGCCATATATAGAAATAAATGCAAGGCCCAAAGAAAAGAATTACCACTGTGATGTGGGCAGTTAATGTAGAAAGTGCTTTGGATGACCCACTAGAGGGCCGACGCCGGACAGTGATCAAAATTATGGTGTAAGAAATAATTAAAGCCAGAAAACAGCTCAATGATATCAGGCCACTGTTAGTTAGTGTTAAAATGTCCATTTCATAAGTATCCATGCAAGCCAGCTCTATTACCAGGGGAAGGTCACAAAAGAAGCTGTCTACCTCATTGGGGCCACAGAAAGGTAGATCCACTGTAAAAACCAAGTGGCTGACAGAATGAAGGATACCCACAGCCCAGGAAATAAACACAAAGATTATACATAGCCTCTGATTCATAATTGTGCTATAGTGTAGGGGCTTACAGATGGCTATAAATCTGTCATATGCCATAGCTACAAGCAACATCATCTCACTTCCAACAAAACTATGAAGAAGGAATATCTGGGCCATGCAACCCTCAAAAGAGATAGTTTTGTGCTCAACAAAAAAGTCCACAAGCATCTTGGGTGTGGCAAAGTTAGATTGGCAGATATCAATGAAAGAGAGGTTACTGAGCAGAAAGTACATAGGAGAATTCAAACGGGAGTCAGAGGAAATGATAAAAATAATCATGATGTTGCCCAGCACTGATGTCACATACACAATAGAGAAGATGACAAAAAAGAAAAGCTGAAGTTCCCAAGAATTAGAAAGTCCCAGAAGCACAAACTCAGACACCACTGATTCATTTGTGTGAGCCATGTACCCAATGTACAGTTACCTAAATAAGAGAAAGTCAGGAAAATATCACTCACAATGATTGGTACAATATCTAGAATACATAGAAATATGACAAGCTTTCAATTAAAAGTGATTTAATAAAATTATATAATCAATTTAATAATGTTTAAGTCCTACAGCACTGTGAAAATTGGGAAAAGTGTGAAAAAAGAAGATTAGATATGGATCCTATCATAATTAGGAACATAAGGTACACATATTAAAAAATAGAAATATAGGGGCTGCCAGGTGGCTCAGTTGGTTAGAGTGCATGCTCTGAACAACAACGTTGCCAGTTTGATTCCTGCATGGGATTGTGGGTTGTGCTCCCGTAACTAGACTGAAAATGGCTATTGGACTTGGAACTGAGTTGCGCCCTTCACAACTAGATTGAAGGACGACTTGATTTGGAACTGATGGGTCCTGGAAAAAACACACTGTTACCCAATTAAAAAAAAAAAAAAAAAAAAAAATATATATATATATATATATATATATATATATATATATATAATCAGAAACAAGCAAATATAAGTGATACATTAATACCACAAATATTACCAAGATGAAAAAATTATACCAAAGTGATAAATTAAGGTGTTATGGAATGGGTATTATTTTAAAATAAAACTTTTTAAAAGTTTGGAATTTGCTAAGCAAAACTGAAGGAAAAGGCTATTTCAAGCACAGAGACAAAAATGAGGCTGAGAATGGTAGATAGGAGTGGTGGATACAGTTAGCTTTGCATTTAAGGCTAGGTGGACTAGATTAATTAATATTCTTGAAATTGAGAATAAAGTGCTCGATAGTGTTATAAGAAGCTTAATAGAAACAATTTGCCAAAGTATGGAAAGAAGTAATGGTGATATTCAGAAAATTTCTGTGAAGACCAACAGCGTTTCTTTAATTCTTTAAACAGATAATCAGTTAATCAGAGTTTACCTTCCATCACGTACAGACCAATCATGAATGAATCACCAAAGTGATTTCAGACTCTTCTAACTGTGCCTTTTGTCTCTTCCTAAATACGCCTAACATGCCCGGATTCATCAAAACCTGTAATAACTTTAGAAACAGCCCTTACATGGTGCATTTTGAACACATAATAGATTTTGAGAAAAGTTAACTAATGTGTAAATTGCCTCTTAAGTGGTTTTTGACATTTGTTTAACACATTAGGCACCATGTATCACTTGGTCCCAGGGGAAAAAAAACACAAAACCTTATGCAACCTCCAGTGGTTCTGGAAACATTTTTGGCCTTAGTCTTGTGTACCCAACAATACACAATAGGTATTTATTTATCATTATGCTGATTAAAGTTATGAACCCTATGTTCTTCAGTAGTTTAATAGGATCCAGTTATTTAGATATAACTAATATAATAAATATGTAAAAATTTAAAAGCAAAACATTTACAGTTAACCATAATTTAATCAATTAAAAATATGTATAAACTATATATGTTTACAAGGTTTTATTATGTTATTTTAACCTGATTGTTGAAGCACTAAATGCTACCCTTAGAGGAGCTTCCATCTTTGCATTTGAGTTATGATATATAGTTTCAAGAAGACTGCAAAACTTAAAAGTTTCTCAAGAATATAAATAGATCAATGAGGCACAAAGCGGCCTCAGTGCAACTGTCCATCATAAGACTCTCATCTCCATCTAAGAGATGGGCCAGTGCTAATGCTGGCATATCTGATCATGTATTTACATGGGCAGGGAAGAGAAGAGGGCAATACACATTGGGAAGGAAAAAAATTCCCTTTCTAAGACTAAAGAAAAAGATCCTAAAGAGCTATAGCTATCAATTTAAAAAAATTAAAATTTTACTCTATGAGGGATGTCTTATAGCATGTAATCCATTGTGTAAAGCCTGCTAAATATTATGGCAACCTAGTAGGTAACCTAGTAGGATAACATTAAAGAGAGAACAGAGAGAGTTGGGGGGTGGGGTGGGGAGGGAGAGAGAGGGAGAGAGAGGAGAAAAAAACAGAAAGAGAAAGAAGAGGAGGAGGAGGAAAAATAATGGTTAACATGTTAGGTAGTGTTAGTGGTATTATACATTTTTTAAGATTATCTTATCTTTGGAAAAATGATTTTCTGAAAATATCCAAATTTCCTACCAATTCCATCTTTCTAATACCTAATACATGATAAGGTTTTTCAGTCTTCATTTTTTAAAATATAGGAAACAGCTAGAAATTCTTCTCCCACTAATTTTCAGTGATTTCTTAATCCAAGTAGAACAGACCAGGTTCAATGTTATATCTCATTTTATTCTTAATAATCAAGGTAGGTACCCATTAGTAAAGATAAATGACATTTGCCACTTACTGGCTGTGTGGCTGACCTTAGAAGATGTAACTAGATTATCTCCACAGCTATTTTCATCTCCAAAACTCTAAGTACAAAGCAGTTATGTTACAGAAATATATGTAGTTTATAGAAGTCGCTCAGAAACCCTTGGACTATGCACAGAGCAATCAGAAGCTTCTTTATTAATGAATCATTCACTTTTTCATTGTCAGTGTATCTCAGAGATAGGCGTGTTTTCAACACAAAATATACTTTAACAGAATTTCCCCATTCTTGGTGTAAGACCAAGTTTGACACTTAGAAATTGATGTTTCATTAATATCCATCTCTAAAGTATGTCAATACAACTCCAAAACCATAAACAGCCATAATTTTTCTTTTCATTATTTTGTCTTATAGTAAGCCTAGCAGCACAGTACTTTGTGTAGCTACCCTTTCTTCATTCCAGGCAAATTTTGATAATATTTGTTTAACAAATGGCTAAGTAGTCTCTGAATAGGAAGTATAAAAGGGTCAGAAAGTAACAGAGAATGGCTACAGTATACTTCCCTTTGTTCATCAGATACTGATCCTGTTATTATCAGGGCTTCTCTAAGCCAGTGCAGTGCCACAGTCATATAGACAGAGAAAAGGAGAACAGCAATTTGCCTCTTCCAGATGGTGTTGCCAATTTGACTGAGACAAGAGTAACTTCCCCTTTGCTATCTTCTGGTTTCTTATTTTGCATCTAAAAGACAATTTACCAATTATCTGTCTAGTCCAAACAATGTGTTCAAATGTATGTATAATACTTACACTTCTAATTCTTTCTCCCAGTCCTTCAGTTCTTCCTTGTTTTCTCCAAATTTGGTGCCCCTCAGTTTGTTTCTAAGCTGCCCACTTATGGCTGTTTGCCTTCATACCAAAAAATATTTGCAACATACTCTTGACTTGATGCATTTTTACCTGGGCCCTGTACTAAGCTGTGCAAACCCCTCAGTTTCCACACGAGGTAGTGAGGGCTCTGCTCCTCTTGCCTGTGACCATACAAATACAATTAAGGTCAGTCGATATAAAGCCTTCCATCCTCATTCCAGGAAAAAGATTTCATTGGGGAAGTGAGAAATCACCCTTTAGAGATCTGAGGTCATCCTGCAGTGAGAGTAATTAGATTTTACAAAACAATTTTTCCAGAAATAGAAAATAAAAGAGTTTTTTAACCAAGTAGTTGGTACATATGAAAGCAAAAAAATTATTTCACTTTTCATTGATTCCCAGTCAGCAAAATAAATTCAACCCTTAACTTCCTGTCAATAAAACAATTACACACACATACACACAAAACAATCACACCATCTTACAAATAATCAAAACCTCAGGGTGCTTACCTCCAATCATAAGAACCCCACTACTTCACATAACAGATAAATCTATTGTTAGAGTGCTCAACTGGTTCTATCATCTGTAGTTTAATAGAACAAATTTATTCCCACTTGAGCAAATAGTTAAAGGTGCTCTCATTCCTTCTCCATTGCAAATCTTCTATTCTCTCCCCAAAATATATCAAGTGTCAACTGTGTTTTTTTATTTTTATTTATTTATTTATTATTATTATTATTATTAGTTACAGATGTACAAAACAATGCAATAGTTATTTTTTCCACCCCTTGCAAAGTGACTCCTCCCTTCCCCATCACCTCCCCCACACACCCGATATTATACATATCTATTACAATTCCATTGACTCCATCCCCACACTGTATTCCACATCCCATGACTATGTATGTGTTAAATTATAGTTGAGAGATGGATGCATGTCCTTTTAGGGAGACCACTTCATGGACGGTGTAGTGGCCTTACCACTGCACTGTACATCTGAAGCTGCCGCTGAACAATATTATATGTCAACTGTTTTATATAATAAGTTTCCTAGATTTCAAAAGGTTGTGATATAGATGTAATTTTCAAGTGGTAATCTTTAAAGAAGGAAATTGAAAATAAGATTCCTTAGCACTTATGTGTATGTATATCCCATAGTAAAATATTCACATACCAATGGCACATATTGCAGCATTGATAGAAAGAGATAGATACTGGGGGGAGAAACACTAAGTATCTAAAAATTTGAGAGTTAAAAAATATAACATTTTAGTGTGATAGAATACATTCCATGATTCAAATAATTAAATTATATTTTGTATATGAATATGTATAACATTAAAAACATAAAACCAAAGGACAAAATAAAGATTGGTAAAATTATTAGGTGCACATTTTTATAACCAAAAAAATGTATGGGCACACTTACGAAAGAAAAGTTTAAAATATCCAAAGAAATAGTATAAATTGTAAACAGTGTGGAAAGGACTACAAAGGAAAGGGTCCAAAATTGTATAAAAAAGACAACCTGAATCAATAATATTGTATATGTTTTTGAAATGTCTAGTTGATGGAAACTATTAATATTAATAGTATGGAAACTATTAATATTTACTATGTACATAATGTTAAATTTAGAAAAAGTTATTTAAAAATTTTATTCCCTATGCTTTTATATCCTGAATATTTACAATTAAAAGTGATCTTCAGGGCCGGCCGAGTGGCATGGTAGTTAAGTGCTGGGTTGGGAAGCCAGCAGCCCTGGTTCAGGTCCCACATATAAGGGCCAGTGACACTGCCCTCAAAAAAAAAAAGTGATCTTCAAAAAATTAGAAATAATACATTTTAAAGAGCAAACTTGATAAATTGCACAGTAAATATAATGGAAGAACAGTTTCCATTCACAATAGAAAGAAGACAGGATAAAATATAAAGTATCTGGGAAAAATTAACATAAACATATAGGTCTTACCAGATGAAAATTTTAAAATGATGAAAATATTAAGAAATCTGAAAATATCAGGACATATGTATTTTTTATTAAACAGATTCAGTTTTGTAAAAAATTAAAACTCTCTAAATTAAATTCTAAATGTAATATAAATATGTAACTTCTTTCAGAAAACAGCAGAATTATTATTAGAAGTTGACAAAATTATGCTTTGGTATAAATATCTGGAAGGGCAGCTGTTTGGTAACTGTAGTATTTAGAATCCTTTTCCTGTTTAGTGGGAGTCTCCTTCTCCATAGTGTGAGCTTGTGTGGTGGGATGTGTTAAGCCTTCTTTGTTGAAACAAAGGTACCTGTAACGCTCCCCCCAGTCCTAGAAGACATGGTGTGGGTATATATGCATAATTGGATGATGTTACTCATGACTTTGAATCATAAGGGAGATATGAAATAAGAAAGGGACAGTTTAAAAGAACTATTACCATAGTAACATAATGTTGGATTTCAGTAGTAGTGGTTCAGGGAAGACCCAGTGTCAATAAACCTTTGCTTTTACCAGACAAACATGTTCCTGGCTTGTGTTTCATGCTGCCTAACTTCTAATGACTTTTCTTCATTTCTGAGGCCGCTTCTCCAAACTTACCATCAAATATGTGGGTAATGTAAAATGCTTCTAATAGTTACTTTAGACTTAGGTTGGTCAGAATTGTTTCTTTTGCTTGCAAAAAGAATCATATTAAAGTCATCTAGAAAGGTTATTACTTGCAGGAAATTTGTAAAGATAGACAGGAAACATTTGCAAGAGAAAAATAATCAGTAGCTCTATCAAACAAAATATATTAGGAAACTTGAAAATTAAAATATTTTGATATTAAAAAATAGAGAGAACAGTAAATGAGACAGAATGCCATCTAGTATTAAACCAAATATATAATATATATATATATATTAAACCAAATATATATAAACAAGTCTAATGGTAGACTTGTTTAAGGAAATACAGTGTATCAAATAAATAGAATTGGTGTGAAAGGATGAATTTCTATCTTTATGCCGGTTCTGACAGCATAATAAATTTCAGTTCGGTCAAATATATTTAATTAATTGATTAATTGCTTTATTTTCTTTTAATTTCTTTTGTAATATTCTATGTCAACTGTAATTTAATTTTTTTAATTGAAGATTATTGGGGTGACAATTGTTAGTTAAGTTACATAGGTTTCAAGTGTGCAATTCTGCAATACATCATCTATATATCATGTTGTATGTTCACCACCCAGAGTCAGTTCTCTTTCCATCACCATATATTTGACCCCTTTTACCCTCATCTACCACCCCACTCCCTGCTTACCCTCTGATAACTACTAAATTGTTGTCTGTATCTATGATGTTGTTTTTTTCATTTGTCTTGTTCCTTTGTTGTTTTCAGTTTTATATCCTACATATCAGTGAAATCATATGGTTCTCTGCTTTTTCTGTCTGACTTATTTCATTTAGAATAATAATAATCTCAAGATGTCTCCATGTTGTCGTAAATGGCGCTGTTTCATCTTTTCTTATGGCAGAATAGTTTTCCATTGTGTATATATACCACATCTTCTTTACCAAATACATAAGTAGAATTGGTGTGAAAAGATGAATTTCTGTCTTTATGCCAGTTCTGACAGCATAATAAATTTCATTGGGTTAAATATATTTAATTTAAAAAATTTATAAGAGAACTAGAAAAGAAATGGGTGAAATATTTTTTATAATCTTGGAGTTGGGGAGTCCTTTCTAAGCATGACATTGAAGCCATAAGGATAGGATTGATTGGTTTACTGCATAATATTTTTAGATTTGGTATAACAAAGAAAAACCACATCAAACATTTTTAAAAAATGCCACACTGGAAAATATGTGCCAACCTCTGATCAATAAAAGACCAATTTCTTATAAACCAAAATACTGTTAGAAATGAAAAAGAAGATATATCAATAATGAAGTAGAAAAATAAGCAAAGATGGCCAACCAAGTGGCGCATTGGTTAGGAGTTGATTTGGGACGCCAGCTCTGCGCAGCAGGGCCCCAGTTCAGATCCCACATGAGGGCCAATGATGCAGCACCCTCTACAGTTAAGATGATGAACAACAGCTCCACTTGGAGCTGGGCTGCTGTGAGTTGCCGTCACCAGCATAGGCTACAGTGGGGCTGGCTAGCAGCTGGCGTGTGCTTTTGTGAGCTGCTGTGGGTGGCCATCCAATGGCCAGCGAGCAACTGCCTCACCTGGGAAGAGTGCAATGATAATAACAACATGGGCCAGTGAAGCGATATCCTCCATTACTAGACTGAAGAAAAAAAGGTCAGCAACTTGTCTGTTCCCTTTCCCCGATTCCCCAACGCTGTTCCCTTCCCCCAATTTCCCAATTAAAACAAAAACAAAAACAAAGAAAAAACAGAAGCAAAGACATACAAGTAGTTCAAAGGAACAGAAATACTGTATAGTAAAAATGAGACCACTTTACCTTAGAGACTTAAAATGCTTCAAAATAATTAAGGTGGCAGATGATATGATACTATATAGAGAGAACCATAAAGATTCCACCCAAAAGCTATTAGAACTAATAAACAAACTCGGTAAGGTGGAAGGATACAAAATTAATATTTAGAAATTGGGCACGTTTTTCTACACCAATGATGACTATCAGAAAGAGAAATTAAGAAAACAACCCCATTTACAATTGCATAAAAGAAATACCTAGGAATAAATTTAACTAAGGAGGTAAAAGAAACTATACTTGAAAAGTTATAAGACATTGATGAAATAAATTGAAGAAGAGAGAAATAAATGGAAGTATATACCATGCTCATGGATAGGAAGGATTAACATTGTTAAAATGTGCATACTACCCAAAGTAATCTAAAGATTCAATGCAATCCCCATGAAAACACAAATGGAATTTTTCACAGAATTAGAACAAATAATCCTAAAACTTATATGGACCCCAAATAACCAAAGGAATCTTGAGAAAGAAAAATAAAATTGGAGGTATCATGCTACCTTTGATGTCAAACTACACTACAAGGCTATCGTAATCAAAAGAGCATGGTATTGACATAAAAATATTCACTTACCAATAGAACAGAATGGAGATCCCCCAAATAAACCAACACCTATGTGGTCAATTAATCTATGACAAAGGAGGCAAGAATATACAATGGAGGTAAAGACAGTCTTCCAATAAATGGTATTGGGAAAACTAGGCAGATATATGCAAAACCAAGGAAACTAGACCACTTTCTTACACCATATGCAAGAATAAACTCAAAATGGGTTAAAGACTTCAATATAAGACCCAAAACCATAAAACTACTACAAGAAAAGATAGGCAGTAAACTCTTTGAATTTCTCTTAATAGTAAATATTTTTTTGGACATGTCTCCTTCTGCAAGGAAAACAAAAGCAAAAATAAACAAACGGGACTACGTCAAACTAAAAAGTTGTTGCACAGAGAAGGAAACCATAAGCAAAATGAAAAGACTGAATGGGAGAAGATATTCGCCAATGGTAAGGAGTTAATATCCAAAATATAGAAAGAATTCATACAACTTTAAACCAAAAAACCCCAAAACAATCCAATTTTAAAAAAGTCAGTCAGAGAAGGACAAATACCATATGATCTCACTTATATGTGGAATATGAAAAACTGTATGAATGAGCAAAGTAAACAGAAACTGTCTCATAGATATAGAGGAAAAATCAGGGTTGCTAATTTGGAGAGGAATGGGAATGAAGGAGAAGGGGAAGGGATTAGACAGCAAAAATAGGCAACTACAATATTGCTACTGGGATAGGAAAAACAGTTTGGGGAATATAATTAATAATGTTGTAAATATTCTGTGGAATGTCAGATGATCATAGGTCTTGTTAGGGAGACCATTTCATGGATGGAGTAGAGGTTTGATCACTGCACTGTATTACTAAAGTGGAGGTGGTATACCTACTGTAATTGAATATATATAGATAGTCACGGGATGTGGATTATACTGTGGAAGAGAGTCAGAGGAAGAGTAATAGATATGTATGATATGGGGGGGTGTGGGGAGGTGTATTGGGGGTGGGGGGTTTGTCACTTTGGGGGGTAAAATGTATAACTATTGCACTGTGTTGTACACCTGAAACTATTGGGGGTGGGGGGGTTGTCACTTTGAGGGGTAAAATGTATAACTATTGCACTGTGTTGTACACCTGAAACTAATTAAAAATAAAATAAAATTTAAAAAATAAAAAAAATAAAAATAAAAAATAAAAAAATAAAAAAAAAAAAAAAAAAAAAAAAAAATAAAAATGGGCAGAGGATATGAATACACATTTCTCCAAAGAGGACATACAGATGGCCAATAGACATATGAAAAGGTGCTTAACATCACTAATCATCAGGGAAATGCAAATAAAAACCACAACAAAGTTTCACCTCACACCTATCAGAATGACTATCACCAATAAATCAACAAACAGCAAGTGTTGGAAAGGATGTGGAGAAAAGGGAACCCTCATGCACTGTTAGTGGGATTGCAAATTGGTCCAGCCACTATGTAAAACAATATGGAGGTTCCTCAAAAAATAGTAGAACTGTCATTTGATCCAGCAATTTCACATCTGGGTATTTATCCAAAGAAATCCAAAACACTAATTTAAAAAAATATATGCACCCCTATGTTCGCTGAAGCATTACTTACAATAGCCAAGATATGGAAACATGCTAAGTGACCATTGATAGACAAATTGATTTTTTAAAAAGTTGTACAGGGCCGGCAGAGTGGCGTTTTGGTTAAGAGCTGGCTTGGGGGTAGGCCACAAAACAAGTCTCAATAAATTTAAGAAGATTGAAATCACTTCAAGTGTCTTCACTGACCACAATGCTATAAAACTAGAAATGAATTATAAGAAGAACTCCAGAAAGCTGTCAAATAAATGGAGGATAAATAACATGCTACTAAATAGCAAGTGGGTCACACATGAGATTAAGGAGGAAATCAAAAGATACCTCGAGACAAACGAAAATGAAAACACCACGACCCAAAATCTCTGGGATGCTGCGAAAGCAGTCCTAAGAGGGAAGTTTATAGCAGTGCAGGCCTACCTAAAGAAGGAAGACAAATCTCAAATCAACAGGTTATCCTTACATCTCAGGGAACTGGAAAAAGAACAGCAAAAGAAGCCCAAGGGGAGTACAAGCAAGGAGATAATAAAGACCAGAGCGGAAATAAACGGTATAGAGAACAGAAAAACAATACAAAAGATCAATGAAACCAAGAGTTGGTTTTTTTGAGAAGATAAACAAAATTGACAAACCTCTAGCCAGGCTCATCAAAAAAAAAAGAGAGAGGACTCAAATTAGTAAAATCAGGAATGAAAGAGGGGAAATGACTACAGACATCACAGAAATACAAAAAATTCTAAGAAATTACTATGAGCAACTCTATGCCAACAAATTTGACAATCTGGAAGAAATGGATAATTTTCTAGAAGCGTACAACCTTCCAAAGCTAACTCAAGAAGAAACAGAAAATCTAAATAGCCTGGTAACTACCAAGGAAATTGAATCAGTAATTGACAAGCTCCCCAAAAACAAAAGCCCTGGACCAGACGGCTTCACAAGTGAATATTATCAAACATTCAGAAAAGAACTATCACCTATTCTCCTCAAACTATTCCAAAAAATCCAGAAGGAGGGAAGGCTCCCAAACTCTTTTTATGAAGCCACTACCAGCCTGATTCCAAAACCAGATAAAGACAGCAAAAAAAGGAAAACTACAGGCCAATATCCCTGATGAATATAGATGCAAAAATTCTCAATAAAATATTAGCAAACAGAATTCAGCAATATATTAAGAAGATCATACATCATGATCAAGTGGGTTTCATCCCTAGTATGCAAGGCTGGTTCAACATCCGTAAATCAATTAATGCGATACACCACATCAACAAAATGAAGGATAAAGATCACATGGTCATTTCAATAGATGCAGTAAAAGCATTTGACAAAATCCAACAGCCATTTATGTTAAAAACCCTTAGCAAAGTGGGAATACAGGGATCATATCTCAACATAATAAAGGCTATATATGATAAACCTACAGCTAACATCATACTCAATGGGGAAAAGCTAAAACCATTCCCCTTAAGATCAGGAACAAGACAAGGCTGTCCACTTTCTCCTCTTTTATTCAACATTGTTATGGAATTTCTAGCCACAGCAATCAAACAAGTAAAAGAAATAAAAGGCATCCAAATTGGCAAGGAAAAAGTAAAACTGTCATTATATGCAGATGACATGATACTGTATATAGAGAACCCCAAAGACTCCATCAAAAAACTATTGGAACTGATAGATGAATTCAGTAAAGTAGCAGGATATAAAATCAATGTTCAGAAATCGGTGGCATTTGCATATACCAATAATAAACTAACGGAAGGAGAAATTAAGAAAACTGTTCAATTTACAATTGCTTCAAGAACTATAAAATACCTAGGAATAAATTTAACCCAAGAAGTAAAAGATCTGTACTCAGAAAATTATAAGACACTGAAGAAAGAAATCAAAGAAGATACAAATAAATGGAAACACCTACCATGCTCATGGATAGGAAGAATTAATATAGTTCAAATGTCCATACTGCCTAAAGCAATATATAGATTCAATGCAATTCCTATCAAACTACCAAGGGCATTTTTCACAGAAATAGAAAATATAATCCTAAAATTTATATGGAACCATAAAAGACCCCGAATAGCCTCAGCAATACTGAGAAATAAGAACAAAGTCGGTGGGGGGGATCACGCTACCAGACATTAAAACATACTACAAGGCTACAATAATCAAGACAGTTTGGTATTGGCATAAAAACAGGCACATAGATCAGTGGAAACAGAACAGAGAGCCCAGAAATAAATCCAGGCATTTATGGACAGTTAATCTATGACAAGGGAAGAAAGAATTTACATTGGAGTAAAGATAATCTATTCAATAAATGGTGCTGGGAAAATTGGACTGACACATGGAAAAAAATGAAACTGGACCAACTCCTTACGTCATATACAAGAACAAATTCAAAATGGATTAAAGGCTTAAATGTAAGACCTGAAACCATAAAACTCCTAAAAGAAAATATAGGGAGTACATTTGCAGACATTACCTGGAGCAATATTTTTACTGATACATCCCTGCGGGCAAGGGAAGTAAAAGAAAAAATGAACATATGGGATTATATCAGATTTAAAAGTTTTTCACAACAAAGGAAACGATTAATAAAACAAAAAGGAAGCCTACTGAATGGGAGAATATATTTGCCAATGATATATCTGATAAGGGGTTAATATCCAAAATATATAATACACTCATGAAACTCAACACCAAAGAAACAACCCAATTAAAAAAGGGGCAGAAGATATGAAGAGACATTTCTCTAAAGAGGACATACAGAAGGTCAATAGGCATATGAAAAAATATTCAACCTCACTAGTCATTAGGGAAATGCAAATAAAAACCACCATGAGATACCACCTCACTCCGGTCAGAATGGCTATCATCAATAAATCAACAAACAACAAGTGCTGGCGGGGCTGTGGGGAAAAGGGAACCCTGCTGCACCGTTGGTGGGATTGCAGATTGGTGCAGCCACTGTGGAAGTCAATATGGAGTTATCTCAAAAAGCTGGAAATGGAACTACTTTTTGACCCAGCAATTCCACTCCTAGGTATTTATCCCGAAAAACCCAAGACACTAATTCGAAAAAATATATGCACCCCTATGTTCATTGCAGTGCTATTTACAATAGCCAAGACTTGGAAACAACCGAAATGCCCATCAGTATTTGACTGGATTAAGCAACTGTGGTACATTTATACAATGGAGTATTACTCCGCTATAAAGAAGAATGAAATGATACCATTTGCAATGATATGGATGGACCTAGAGTGTATTGTTAAGTGAAATAAGTCAGTTGGAGAAAGACAAATACCATATGATCTCACTTATATGTGGAATCTGAAAAACTGAATGAATGAGCAAAGTAAACAGAAACAATCTCATAGATATAGAGGAAAAACAGGGTTGCTAGTTGGGAGGGGAGTGGGAATGAGGGAGAAGGGGAAGGGATTAGACAGCAAAAATAGGCAACTACAATATTACCACAGGAATATGAAAGACAGTTCGGGGAATATAATAAATAATGTTGTAAATATTTTGTGGGGTGTCAGATGGTCACATGTCTTGTTAGGGAGACCATTTCATGAATGGAGTAGAGGCTTGATCACTGCACTGTACACCTGAAGCTGATGTTGTATAATATTGTATGCCAACTGTAATTGAATATATAGATAGTCACAGAATGTGGATTATACTGTGGAAAGGAGTCAGAGGAAGTGTAATAGATATATATGATATGGGGGGAGGAGTGGGGTGGCGAGTTGGGGGAGGCAGTTTTCACTTTGAGGGGCAAAAAGTATAACTATTGCACTGTGTTCTACACCTGAAACTAATTAAAATAATAAATAAATAAATAAATAAATAAATAAATAAATAAATAAATAAATAAATAAATAAATAAATAAATAAATAAAAGAGCTGGCTTGGGATGCCAGCTCTGAGCAGCAGGAGTCTGCATCCCACATATGAGGGCCAGTGACACTGCCCTCTATAGCTAAGATGGTGAACAGCAGCTCAGCCTAGAGCTGGGCTGCCGTGAATCCACGGGCGCCAGCGTAGGCTGCAGCCCCTGCTGTAGTGGGCTGCCATAAGCTACCGTGAATGGCCAGCAGCCGGTGTGAGCTGCCAAGAGCCGCTGTGAGCGGCTGTCCAGAGGTCGGTGACTGATCTTCCTCACCGGGAAGAGCGCATGATAATACCAACATGGCCAGTGAAGCAAAGTCCTCCACAACTAGACTGAAGAGGAAAGGAAAAAGGACAGCAACTTGTCTATTCCCCTTCCCTCATTCCCCAACGCTGTTTCCCTCCCCCAATTCCCCAATAAAATTTTAGAAAAAAAAAAGTTGTACATATATACAATGGAATATTACTTGGCTATAAAAAGACTGAAATCTTGCTATCTGCGACAACACGGATGGACCTAGAGGGTATTATACTAAGTGAAATAAGTCAGACGGAGAAAGACAAGTACCATATGATCTCACTTATATGTGGAATCTGACAAAACAAAATGAATGAACAAACAAAACTGAAATAAATTCATAGATAAAGAAAACAAATTGATGATTGCCAGATGGAAGGAGGGTTGGGGGAATGGGTGAGAAAAAATGAAGAAGTACCTATTAGCAGTTTACAAAATAGTCAAAGGGATGTAAACTACAACATAGTGAATATAGTCAATAATATTGTAATAACTATATATGGTGTCAGGTAGGTACTAGACTTATCAGGGTCATCACTCGTAAGTTATGTAAATGTCTAATCACTATGCTGTACACCTGAAACTAATATAATATTGTATGTCAAATTTAATTGAAAAATAAAAATAATTTTAAAAAATAAATACGTTTAGGGGAAACATATTTTTTATTCACTGCTAATGAGAGTCTAATTAGAAACATTTCATATGTGGTTGAATATATTTAAAGCAGAGAAACGGAATATTCTTAATTCAAAAAAGATAAAGAATGTTCAATTAATAAAGCATTTTCATTATTACTTAAAGAAATGTAATTTGTGCTTTCTAATCCCCCCACCTTCTCCCTCATGCCCACCCCCTTCCCATCTAGCAATCCTGTTTTTTTCTCTGTATCTCTGAGATTGTTTCTGATTAGTTTGCTCATTTATTCTATTCTTTAGATTCCATATATAAGTGAGATCAAATAAGTCTGTCTGACTTATTTCACTTAGCATAATGTTCTCTAGTTTCATGCATATCGTTGAATAGAGTCAATGGAATTGTAACAGCTATATACAATGTCAGAGGGATAGTAGATCGTGAGGGGTGTAAATGTCTAATTATTACATTGTTTTGTTCATCTGAAACTAATAATTTAAAAAATACAACAAAATACAAAACAAACAAAAAAGAGAAATTTGGAAAAGGTTTTTATTGTTAGTTAATTTAGCAAAATGACAAAGAAAAGTCATGCATTCAAGATATATGGAATGTCATGAAAAAGACTAATATACATATAATTGAAGTTACAGAAGAATAAGAGAGAGCAGAGCTAAAGCAATAATTGAAGAGGTCCTGGCTGAAAGTTTTCCAAAACTGGAGTATATATCAAGCCATAGAATCAAGAAGTTCTGTATACTTGTACATAAGTAGAATACATGCAGAATCATAGCACAGCCTGTAATTTCTGGGACAGGAAGTACAAATTTCACAAGTGCATCATTGAGAATTATGGACAGAAGACTCAATTTTCTGCTTCCTGGATGAGTATTTTAGCTATCGGTAACACAGAATTACATGATTCAATGTATATGTTACATCTTGGAGTTCTCCCTTTAAACCAAGTTGGGTGTAATCCCAATGCTAGCACCTTACGTGAGTCTTTAATAGGACATTCCATAGTTCTTTGTGGCTGGAAGCTTCCCAGAAAAGTGGATGCCATGGTAGTGCTCCTATTGTCACATCTCTTCACTATAAATCCAATAAGTTATACCTTCCTCACTATAAATACTTTGATCTGTAAATCCAGAGGCAAACTTTGTAGAATCCTATATCCATAAATCAAACACTGTAAGCCCTGGCATAATGTCCTGGCAGAGCGGCTGCAGGCAGAGAAGGAAAGCCCACATCTGGAGTAGGAGTCAATTTCAATAAGCACAAATCACTAATCACTACCCACTGCTTGGAGGAAGGGGTGTGATGTAATTGACTTGCAGCTGAATGGATAATGTCTCTCTGGGAAATGACACCACATCAAGTTCTTAGCATCAGTTCTTTCTGCTGATCAAGTCTTTAGGAGCAGAAGTAGCAGTTATGAGATCAACCTTGATAAGAGGGAGTCCATGCTTTTGGTCTCAGTTGGGCATTGATGTGAGATACAAAAATCCAGAAGGACTCATGTCTTTTTAGGGAGACCACTTCATGGACGGTGTAGTGGCCTGACCACTGCACTGTACATCTGAAGCTGCCGCTGAATAATAATATATGTCAACTATAATTTAACACATATATAGTCATGGGATGTGGAATATAGTGTGGGGATGGAGTCAGTGGAATTGTAATAGATATGTATGATAACAGGGGTGGGGGGGCAGAGTAGGGGGGAGGGGATACTCACTTTGTAAGGGGGGAAAAAGATAACTATTGCATTGTTTTGTACATCTGTAACTACTACTACTAATAATAAAAGTTAAAAAAATTTTTTTTTTTAAATCCAAAAACTTTGTGACCACTCACATAGATCCATCCTCATTCTTCTTCTGCCAGGCTATTTTTCTCCAATATTCCAATTTTGATCTTTCAAGACCACTAACCAACCAGCAAAGCCATTTTTCACTTTCCAGAAATTCATATTTATTTTTACTAAGGACCAATATTCCATCCAAATTTGATAACTAAGTGAAATGTTTATGGCTCTTTCCAATAATAGAATTTTCTCTCATCAGTGTCCATGAGTGTCATCTGCATGGGCTGTAATGCAGCAGGATTCCCATTTTGGGGGGCTTGCACCATGACATTGAATCAAGCCATCCATAGAAAGTCTTCCATGAGGCCATAACATTGATCTGAAGTACAGATATTGATGCAGCAAAAGTAGGTGATATGGGGTTGTGGACTGCCTGTTTGTACTGCTTACCTGTGCCTTTATACTTGCTTCAGCTTGGTCCAGATGTACCACTTTCAATACATGATGGCTTACTGTAATGACAGCTTGAAACTTTAACTTTTTAAATTTGATAATACTTAACTCATGATGAGCAGTGCTAGTTATGTAATTATTTGATAATCCACAACCAGGAACTCAGTCTCTGATAAGACCCCATAGCATCCTAAGATTTGATTTTCAACTAGTGGGTAGTTCTCTACTGCAGAATGCACGGCTAGTTAAACGTAAATAAGTTTATGTCTCTTCCCTATATTGGCAGTGTAAATTACCAGTTTGTTTAACAACAACAACAACAACAAAAATCAGAAAGAAAACAGATAAAATGTCAATTAAGTCACACCAGAAAAATAATTTACAACAAAATGTACCGTGATCATCTTTATAAAATTAATTATCATGACAGAAACATAAACTAAAAGACTCTCAAATTGTTCAGTGGATTTCACTGGATTCAGAGTGCATGCAAGAACTTGACAAGAATTAGATTTCCATGGCTGTTTTTCCTTCTGGTTTTAGTCTGGATACATTCATCCAAAAATCACCATGCAAAATTGTAATAGAGAATACACAGAAAGAGAAGAGGATTACTTCAGCTCTCTTGTCAACTTTGTTTTAACTGTTGTGTCTAAAAGCTCATTTGAAAAGCAGGTTTCATTGGCAATTTTTATTCGAAAACTTTTCTATAAAAAGTCTGAATATGTTCAAATGATAGTATCTATCAAGAATGTCTCCATTTGGCAGCAGAGCCCAGTAATCACAGGCCCTTGTCAATGTAGAAAATTCATATCAGCTAGTTCATGTCATACGAAATTTTATTAGCTATCTAAGTAACTTAAATATAACTTATCTATGCATCTACCTATGTTTTCACCTTAATACTATGGAGGTTCAAACATCATTGTCTTTATTCTGAACAAAATTGTAGTGAAAATTCATTCTAAAATCATTAAATGAATTTAATAATTACTCATTGTAAAGAAGTGATCACATACTGATTTGATTAAACAACAATTTAAAATTTCTCTTGATTCATAAAAATCATGAGAAGAAAAACAAGTTTCTAGAAGCTTTAATTAATATAAGAATCAGTGTAGCTCTCTAGTAGAAGTTACTTTTAATTTTCCTAATTACTCCTGATATACATGAATTTTATGCCAATATATACAGACACAAATATTTAAAATTTCTAAAATAAATATTTACCTTTCAAATTAAGCAATTGTTAGCTCAGGAGAATACCAAACCCCTTCAACAAATGTAACTAGAGTTGATCAGAATGGTATTAAAACAACTAAAATTTACTAAACATATATTATGCATTTTATGTGGATGACTTTATTGCTTAAAAGATGTATCATTATTATCTCCTTTTACAGACATAGAAAATGAAACTAAGAGACTTTAAGTATTTTCCTCAAGTTTACACCACAAACAAATGATAGAACTGGAATTAAACAGTGGTAAAAAGGTACCTGAATCTAAGACTTTTACTTCTATATTCACGGTGGGTTGAAATTCTGTAGAACCTAGGAGTGGAATTGCTGGGTCAAAAGGTAGTTCCATTTCCAGCTTTTTGAGACACCTCCATACTGACTTCCATAGCGGCTACACCAATCTGCAATCCCACCAACAGTGCTTGAGGGTTCCCTTTTCCCCACAGCCCCACCAGCACTTGTTGTTTGTTGATTTATTGATGATAGCCATTCTGACTGGAGTGAGGTGGTATCTCATTGTGGTTTTTATTTGCATTTCCCTAATAATCAGTGAGGTTGAACATTTTTTCATATGCCTGTTGGCTACCTTTTGACCCAGCAATTCCACTCCTAGGCATTTATCCTGAAAAACCCAAGACACTAATTCAAAAAAAATATATGCACCCCTATGTTCATTGTAGCGCTATTTACAATAGCCAAGACTTGGAAACAATCAAAATGCCCATCGGTAGATGACTGGATTAAGAAACTGGTACATTTACACAATGGAGCATTATGCAGCTATAAAGAAGAAAGAAATCGTACCATTTGCAACGATATGGATGGACCTAGAGAACATTATGCTAAGTGAAATAAGTCAGTCAGAGAAAGACAAATACCATATGATCTCACTTATATGTGGAATCTAAAGAACTGAATAAATGAGCAATGTAAACAGAAATAGTCAGAGACACAAAGAAAAAACTGATGAGGGCTAGATGGGATAGGGATAGGCGTTAGGGAGAAGGGGAAGGGAACAGGCAACATAAACTGATAACTACAATACTAATGCAGAGACAGAAGAGACAGTTTAGGGAATATAATCAATAAGGTTATAAATATTTTTTTTTAGGGGAACAGAAGGATGCATGTCTTTTTACGGAGACCACGTCATGGACGGTGTAGTGGCCTGACCACTGCACTGTACATCTGAAGCTGCTGATGAATAATATTATATGTCAACTATAATTTTAACACATATATAGTCATGGGATATGGAATATAGTGTGGGGATGGAGTCAATGGAATTGTAATAGATATGTATGATATCAGGGGTGGGGGTCAAGGGAGGGTGTAGTCACTTTGTAAGGGGTGAAAAAAATAACTATTGCATTGTTTTGTACATCTGTAACGAATAATAATAATAAAGTTTTTTAAAAAAAGAAATTCTGCAGAACCTAAAATTTATAGATTCTGAGGGTACTTTTTTAAGAATAAAAATGATGAACAAAAGGTTGTTAGGGCCCATTCCACAGCCTTGGAGGAAACCCATGCAAAGTAGGGGGTATGAAACTTACGCTTCAGTATATTAAATCTATTGTTACGCCATATAGTATTTTGAAATTCTCCAACATTTTTGGAAGTATGCATCATTTATATTTTTTATTGCCATTACATTTATCCAATTCCTTCATGTATTACAATTTATATTTTACCTGGTTTTATCTACACCTGATTTTTTAAAATTAAAGTTTATTGGGGTGACAATTGCTAGTGAAGTTACATAGGTTTCAGGCGTACAATTCTGTAATACATCATCTATATATCCCATTGTGTGTTCACCACCCACACATTCTTCTTATCATCTGGCTTCAAATTAAAAGTTAGGAATTTCCTTTTCTTAACTTTTTCTTCATCAATGATAATTAGTGCATATATAATTCTTGGTTGTCTCTATTTACTCAATAATGCCAGAAAAGAATAACAATTTGATATTTATCAAATACTATGGTTGCAAACAGATCTTTCCTTCTGTGGATATAAGCTGGATAATCTACTGACCCTATATTTCATAAGTATCATTTACTAAATTCCAAATAACAGTTAATTCTTTAATGTTTATCATCATTTAAGGAAGATGATTTGTGAAGCAGGAATTCAGGAGAGTTCTTTCTCATGAATTTCAATGCTTACAATTCCACTACAGACCAGCAAGTGGTAGTAATACTTTGTGTACTTTAAAGCTAATCTCCAACCTAGTATTGTTTAAAACTGTAAAAAAACAACACCTTTTTGTATATAGAAGCATGCTTATGACATTGACACTGTACTATTAAGCACAAAATTGGATCTTGAGATTAATATGCTAAGCAAAATAAGTGAGACAGAAAAAGTCGAGAACCATATGGTTTCTTTCACTCATGTGGGATATAAAACTGAAAACAGCAAAGAAACAAGACAAACAAACAAACAAAACCCATAGACACAGACAACAGTTTAGTGGGTACTAGAGGGTAAAGGGGAGGGTAAAAGAGGAAAAAGGGGGATACAGGGGGTGTATCATAGAAATGTATACTTAAAACCTATATAATTTTACTAACCGATGTTACCCCCAATAAATTTAGTAAACAAAAAACTCTTATGTTTTTACCCAAATATTAAAAGGAAAAGGTAATTTAACCAAACTGTAAAGCAATATAATACTTTTAAGCATAAGCTGTGCATAAATTCACTGATCATAAACTGTATCTCTTATTTTAATTTTAGTTTTAACATTCCAGGCATTAAGCTGCCATAGTTTCGGTAGGAAACAAATTGTGCTGCTTTGAAACTCGTTTCATAATATTGTCTGATTTGTTGAATTCTCCAGACCTTTTACTCATTCTGCCTTATCAAAAGGAGTTCTAACTGTATTTCTTTCCTTACCAGCTAAAAATGAGTGGTGGAGATTTCTCTAGTTACAGCATTTTTTTGGAACTCAGTCAACATTTGCAATGAAATATAGAGAGTGCCAAAAAAATGTATACACATTATAAGAAAAAAAAAACTATTAATTTTTAAAAATTGTAATACTTAATATATACCAATAACAAAAGATGAATACAAGTTACGTTTGAGTTCTGCAATTACAAGAGATGCTCAGAGTGGTTACCATTAGCATCCAGACACTTCTGAGTACTGCGAACTACTGCTTGAGCAACGTTGACCGAAGTGTCCACTTGTATAACATTTTTTGGCAACCCCAGTATACCCAGGGTTTTCTTTAATAGAAGAGGTCACAAATTGGTTGAAATGTTAAGTGTTAATGACTCAGGGTTTTACGTAGAAATCATTGCCTATCTGTCAGAGGTTACTGCTATAGCAATATTGAGTTTGTAAGGCTTATAGATATAGAAATCTTACTAATTTGTCATACTTAGGGACAACTCTCTGAGCAACTCAGTTGCAAGTTTTGTGTAAATGTTATCTCCTAATTCTCCTTTAATCTGTATTTCCTCTTCTCATTTTTTGTTCCTTTTCCCAATAAATAGAATATTAATATGAAATTTTCTAATTGGAACAGTCACTCTTGACATTTTTGTAGACATTCTTTGCTTTTGGAAGAAATTGCTTCTGTCAACTTTTGAAATTTAAAATACAATAAAAACATATGCATGATAATAGTTTTAACATGGACATACCTTGTACTTTCACAAATTTTGACAATTGCAACTTGCTAAGAACTCCAGAAATGAGAGCTTAACATATGCTGTGTACTAAAAAAATGTGGTGCTTAATGCTTAGCATGTTAAGACTAGAAGTTAACTATACCTGGAAGTTAAAACTAAAAATAATGCAAAGGAGTTGCCTTGTTGGAATTTAGAAGCCTATTTTTCAGTTTCCTCATGGCTGTCTTCACGTCTTGATTCCTCAAGGTATAGATTACTGGATTCATAATGGGAGTAAAGATCATATAAAACACAGACAGGATCTTGTCTACTAGAAAGCTGCTTAGTGGCCACATGTAGACGAAGATGCAGGGCCCAAAGAACATGAAAACAACAATGAAATGAGCTGTGCAGGTAGAAAGGGCCTTAGATGACCCTTTGGAAGAATGATTCTTGATAGTAACCAGGATAATAACATAGGAATTGAATAAAAGAATAAAGCAGGACAAGGCAATTATACCACTTGTTGAAATCATAAAGAAGCCCAGGACATAGGTTTCTACACAAGCCAACTGGAATACCACAGGAAGGTCACAGAAAAAGCTGTCTATGTCATTGGGACCACAGAATGGTAACGTAAGAGCAAATAAAACCTGACTCATTGAATGCATGACTCCCACAACCCAGGAAGCCACCACGAGGGCAATGCACACCTGGGGACTTATGATTGAAGCATAGCGGAGAGGCTTACATATTGCAATATACCTATCAAAGGACATAGCCATAAGTAAAATTATCTCCGTACCAGTAAAAAGGTGTAGAAAAAATATTTGAGTGATGCAGCCATCAAAGGAGATGGTTTTGTGTCCAGTGAGGTAGTCTGTAATCATCTTGGGGGTGGCAAAGGAAGCAAGAGACATATCAATGATGGAAAGGTTGGTAAGCAAGAAATACATAGGCGAGTGTAGGTGCGAGTCAGCTATAACTGTGATGACTATGAGGCTATTACCCACCATTGTTGCCACATAAAACAATGAAAACACTATGAAGAAAAACACCTGTAGTTCCCAGGAATTAGAGAGTCCCAGCAGAACAAATTCAGAAACAGTAGATTTATTGGCCACATCCATTGTCCTGAGTGATAAATGGAATCCTGTATCAAGGGGAAAAAAAATAAAGCAAAATAATAATTCTATTGAAGCAAAAGCACCAGTTTTCAAGAATTCACTTTCATAGACTTTGTTTCGTCTATGAAAGCTTATCTTTGCCATTCTTTCCAACCTCATTTGGTATATCAGTGTGAAAGATAATTATAGGCGATTAGGGATTATAGTGCAATACCACTTAAGTCATAGGTATTCAAAATAACACTTTCCTTTCTGGTACTCATGTGCAATCAAACTGAAATTATATCATCCTGAACAAATCTACTTATCAACATATTTGTCCATCCATTCCTAAAGATAATAGCTAACAGTAAGCAAGCACTTACTCTGGGCGGACAATGGGTTACATACTTTAGTAATTTAGAATTCATCCATAAGGATATCTTTACTGAAAGAACATATAAAAATTATATCACATATAAGTAACATGGACTATTAAGCATCATTATAGAAAGATTTCAACGAGCAGTTGCAGAACTCTTATAAATTTCCAGAGAATTGTTAACATATTCACAGATAAAAGTTATTAGTCAAAACCCATCAGAAACAAAGAAAAAATTAGTTTTGCTGATATTTATCCAGCAGAAGAAGAATGATTTATTATCAAATTTTGCTATAATATAGCCAGCCATACAGCCCAGGGAATGGAATTTATCTTCTTTTCTTCTCAATTTCTTCTTTGTTAAAATAGAAGTCTGTTCTTCCTACAAATATTTATAATTCTATTAAGAATTTACCTTGTCTACTAAAGAATATATCACATACTTTTTATGGGAAAGGGCTCAAAGATCAATCTCTTTAGTCCCACCCCCATTTGAATTCTTCCTTCATATAACCAACAAGTGTAAACCATTTTATTGATCTTAGCCCCATGGAACAGGGGTTAGGAAATGGAAGTAGGAAACAGACATTTAAAATCTTTCAATAGAAAATCATTGGTAAAATGCTATTGCTTACCAGATCTATCGCAGAATCAGTCCTTCAGATAATTCAGAGTGTTAAGTAGACTCTGACAGAGAACATAAAGGAGATAATTTCAAATATAAATAAATGATGTAGTTGAATCTTTGTTTAGCAGCTGTAGATGAAATGAATGTGGCAGGGACTCGGGAATTGGCCAAGAAACAGTCTTGCAGTGGGACTTATTAAACAACAAAGATAGTATTATTTGGTTCACAACAGGAAGATACGTATTTCAAGAGTCTTATGGGAACCTACAGTGATTGTTTTCACCTGGACCTGAGGGATTCCAAAAATGAAGTTGGGCAAGCTATCATTTAAGAGGTTTCATGAACTATCAAGTCAATAAATTTTAATAAGCACTCTTGGTTATTTAACCCTGTCCTACAGGCAGTGGAGAATACCCATAAAATCCCAAAACATTCACTTCTGCTGCAAATAATTTATACTTTCTTTGGAGATATGGGAGGAGAAAGGAGTCTGGGAAATAGCTTCAAAGTGCAAGACGTTGGCAAAAGAAGAGAAGCAGCTAAAGGCAACCCTATTTCCAGAAATTGCTGGACTAACATTTGCAAGTCAGCTCACCAAGGTTCAGTCTGCTCGTCAAGTATGCAAATTTAGGGTTATATAGGAGAGATTGGAAACAGGCAAGAACTGGGGTAACTTTACCTGTAGCTCCAATATAGTCTTAAAATGCAGACTGTATATGCTCAACACACTTGTGTCCACCATAGAGAAAAATAAATCAGATAAAATTTCCATCAAATTGCTTGGGAAAGCTGTAAAAAGTTCTCACAACAGGAACTGCATGAAAGCTGGCCTGTTGCTTATAGTCCGCCCTCAGTTACTCAGTGCTTCCCTCCTATCTCTGCAATTTATATCTAGCATCCAAGGCTCTGGCCACTTTCTTTCAGTACAATCTCTGTTTCCCTACTACTGTTTTAACACCTTGTTCTCTAGAAATAATAAACCACATGAAACTCCTGAGTTCACTAGGCATTTGTATCATTCTCTGCTTTTGCCCATGCTGTTCCTGCCCTCTGGCATACTTTCCCCCAACTTGGCCTTTCAAGTCTCAGGTTCAGCACTGCCTCTGAGAAGCTTCCACTGGCTCTGCAGCCACATTGGGATATGCCTTTTCCTAAATTTCCATATTACTGTGTGCAAGCTTACACCATGAAGATTATGACACTGCATTGTAATTACCTTTCTTTTTTATTAGATATAATCTCTTATAATCTCTTTAAGGGTAGGGATAATGTCTTATTATTTCTGTTTCTAAAGGTCAGAGAGGTTCCTGATATGTAAGAAGGGGCAAAAAACATTTCTTGGATTATCTTTACTGAGAGAGGGGAATAAGTTGCCATCTATTTGACAAAGGCAGAGAAATCCTACTTATAATAATGTCATCTCTTCTCTACTGACTAATGCTAAACAAATTCAACAAGAGGCCGATCCTATCCTCCTACATTAAAGGTACACAGTGCAATAAACAGATGATGTGCTATGGAACTGTACACTTGAAACCTATATAATTTTATTAACCAATGTCACCCTAATAAATGTAATTTAAAAAGATACACTTGGAAGAGCTAACGTAGTTTTTCAAGTATAATGCAATGCAAATGACTACAAGCAGGTTTCTACTGGCTTGCAGTCAAGGAGAGAATCAGGATACAGGAGAGAGGCATTAAAGAAAGGAAGACAGAAGAATACATATTTTTATACCCTAATTTGACATAAGTCTTCATACAGGAATAATGTGTAGGGATATCAATTTTCCCGGATGAGTCAATAAAAGCTGTTTGTTAAGAACGAACCATCAAAAGTTGGGAGCAAGAGCGGATTACATCAAAGTGAGGGTTAGAGCTGGAAGGCAAATTATAGGCATGGAGATGGAAAAGGCATACTATACATTTTAAGTTTTTTATTAAGGATCGCAAACTACTGGGGTAATACACAAGAATGGAGAGAACTGGTGCAAGACGAAACAGAGATGAGAACTCTGGTACTAGCCCAATCTAAACACTCAGCTACAGTTTGGAATTCTGGCTCGGTTTGGGAAGTTTGTGTTTGTTTTGTTTTTTAAGAAAATCCATCAAGCTTTATTTTCTTGTGAAATCTCTCACTACCTAATTTTATTAATCAATCTGATTTCTTTATAAACTTTTAAGGGAAAGAGAAACATGTTGGGAATACAAACACTTGCAGCTTGCAACCTCTTGACTTGCAAACTCTGCTTAAAGAATGATGACACAGGGCCGGCCGAGTGGCGCATTGGTTAAGAGCTGGTTTGGGGATGCCAGCGGCCCCGGTTAGGATCCCACATATGAGGGCCAGTGACACTGCCCTCTACAGCTAACAACAGCTCCACCTGGAGCTGGGCTGTGCGAGCCCCAGCGACGGTGTAAGCTGCAGCTCCTGCTGCAGTGGGCTGCCATAGGCTACAGTGAGCAGCCAGCAGCCAGTGTGAGCGGCTGACAGCCAGCATGAGCTGCCAATAACTGCGGTGAGCATCCATCCAGAGGCCAACGACTGATCTGCCTCATCCGGAAAGAACGGAATGACGATACTAACATGGGCCAGTGAAGCAATGTCCTCCGCAACTAGACTGAAGAACAAAAAGACAGCAACTTGTCTGTTCCCCTTCCCCAATTCCCCAATAAAATCTTTAAAAATAGAATGACGACACAATGCAATATATAGATGATGTAGTATAGAATTGTACACTTGAAACCTATATAATTTTACTAACCAATGTCACACCAATAAATTTAATTTTAAAAACACCCAGAATAGTATGTAAAGTGAAAAACAAAATAGGGTATGATCCCAATTTTGTAGTTTACAAAATAAATTCAAATAAATTAAAGTTATGAAAAAAGAATGATATGACAACTAGGATAGAGGGGTAATTACCTTGCTCAAAGCCACAAGCATAGTAAGTGATGCACAACTAAATTCAGATCAGACAATCTAGTTTCAATGCTGATATTCACAATCCTCACGCCAGGGGGAGTACACACACACACACACACACACACACACACACACACACACACACAAGTACCACAGACTCCTTTGGAAGTTTAGTGAAGCCTAAAGTTTGCTCCTGAGAATAACATTTTAAACACACAAAATAAAATACGTAGGAGCTCAAAGAAAACCAATTGTACTGAAATATAGTTATCAAAATGTGCTATAAGACACAGTTTTGGGTTTTACTGATTCCCCAGGAATGTGCTCTACCACCAGAAATGTCCAAGTGGAGATTAGGCCTTTATCCTAGAGCTTCAGGTATATCTTAGCCAGATGAAATGTCTGACTCAAAGCTATAATTTTATGGTTCCAATTTTAACAATTTCCTGAACAATAGTTTTACCATGTCTCCAAATAAATAATTCATATATTTTCATAAATTTAAACAAAGTCTTTCTGCCTACAATTGAAACTTATTTATTAATGTGCTTTATATAAAGTGAATAGATTTCAGCCATTTATAACAACATGGATGGATCTTGAGATTATCATGCTAAGTGAAATAAGTCAGAGAAAAAATTGAGAACCACATGATTTCACTCATATGTGGGATATAAAACTGAAAGCAACAAACAAGACAAATGAACAAGCAAAAACTCATAGACACAGACAACAGTTTAATGGTTACCAGAGGGTAAGGCAGGGAGGTAGAAGAGTGTAAAGGGGGTCAAATATATGGCGATGGAAGGAGAACTGACTCTGGGTGGTGAACACACAATGAAATATAGAGATGATGTATTAAAGACTTGTACACTTGAAACCTATATAATTTTATTAACTAATGTCACCCCAATGAATTTAATATAAATAAATAAATAAAAAGTGAATAGGGCCAGCCGAGTGGCTCAGTTGGTTAAGAGTTGGCTTAGAGTGCATGCTCTGAGCATCAGGGCTGCCAGTTCGATTCCCATATGGGCCAGTGAATGCTGCTCTCTAGCTGAGCTGTTGCTGAGCTTCCAATAGGTGGCAGGATGGCTCAGCTGGTGTAACAACAAGATTGCCTGTTCAATGGTGGGCTATGCCCACCTGCAACTAAAGATTGAACCCAGCACCTTGAGTTGCACTGCCAACCACATGGCTCAGTGGATAGGGTGTCCGCTCTTAACAACAAGGCTGCTGGTTCAATTCCCGAATGCGATGGTGGCTACGCCCACCGCGCAACTAAGACTGAGCTGAGCTGCTGCCCGGATGGCTCAGTGGATAAAGCATGCACTCTTAACAACAAGGCTGCTGGTTCAACTCCTGCATGGGATGGTGGCTATACCCACCCACAACTAAGACTGAACTCAGCACCTTGAGCTTAGAGGCCGCGAACCGCTGATGGGAAGCCAGATGGCATCTGGTGACCTCCACAATGAAGATTGAAGAACAACAACTTGGCTGTCCCCCTCCCCCAATCCCCCAATGCTGTTCCCCTCCCCCAATTCCCCAATAAAATCTTTAAAAAAAAAAGTGAATAGATAATTGTCACCATTCATTTCCCAGTTAACATTTTTATTTATTTTTATTTATTTTTATTTTTTTATGATCTAATTTTTTTTTTTTGAGGGCCGTGTCACTGGCCCTCATATGTGGGACCCGAACCGGGGCCGCTGGCTTCCCAAGCCAGCGCTTAACCACAGCACCACTCGGCCGGCCCCCAGTTAACATTTTTAATAAATCCAGTTATATAAGAATTTAAAGCATTTCACTACTATATTTTGAATGAGTAAGAGAGACAAAACACAAATAATATGTTATAACTTTTTAATTATGTAACTTTATTTTAAAACATTATTGTGATAAAACAAGATACTGACCTTTTGAACATTGTATATTTATTTTTTCCCCTTTCATACAATCTTGTAATATATTTCAACTTAAAATGAGTAAGAAACCACCAAAATATAATATTTCTTTTGAAAAACACAGGCATACAAAGGACAACAGTAACTACAGAAATGCACAAAAGATTAATAAGGGGCACAAATATAACATTTCAACATTAGTTAGTATTAGGTAAATTAAGACATCCTATTACAGTTTTAAGACCATGCCCTGTAAATTCAAGTAAGCACACCATTTTCCATTTCAGCAACCCTATGCTTTTATACATAATAACACAGCAGCAACAATAACAATAATATTACTACTATTCATTAACCTTTAATGAGTACCAAGTACTGCAAGCTGTGTTACATGTGTTTTGGCTTAATTTTCACAACATCCCTAGTGGTTAAATACTAAGTCCATGTTTTATAGGTTAAGAAACTGCAACTTAGAAACACTAAAAATACTTGCTCAAGGTTGCACAGCAAGAAAGTGGTGGGACTGAAATTCAACCTGCAACAGATTAATCCTATCTAGTTGCTAAATATATGTCCCCTGAAGACAGAAACACAGATGTTGTACTTTAATGGATCTCCAGCACCCAGCCATGGCTTTAAACAGAGTATGTGCTCAATAAAGAATTATTGAGCTAAAGATTGAAATTTTAGAAGCTTGGTTTATATTTAAAAACAAAAATTATAATAATTGTTGAAGAAAGAGAGCAAGGCAAAAGTACATTTCCATCTTAACATTTTTTTCATTCGTCTGACTAACTTTGAAGCAAGAAGAAAGAATTTATGATTTGATTAAAAATGAACAAATAATCCTAAAATTTATGTATGACAAAAGACCCTCAATAGCCAAAATAATCTTGAGAAAAAAAGAACAAAGCTGGAGGTATCAGTCTTCCTGATCTCAAGCTATAACATAAGGCTGTAATAATAAAAACAGTATCATGCTGGTTCAAAAACAGGCACATAGATCAACAAAACAGAATAGAGAACCCAGAAATAAACCTCGCTTATCATGTCACCTAATCTATTACAAAGTAGGTAAAAATATACACTGAAATAATGACAGTGTCTTCAACAAGTGGTGTTGGGAAAACTGGACAGATACAGGTAAAAAAAATGAAACTGGACCACTCTCTTATAGCATATACAAGAATAAACTCAAAATGGGTTAAAAACTTAAATGCAAGACCTGAAATCATAAAACTGCTAGAAGATAGAAAGTAACCTATTTGACATCAGTCTGAGTAATATATTTTTTTAAATGTCCCCTTAAGCAAGGAAAACAAAAGCAAAAATAAACAAATGAGACTTCATCAAACTTAAAAGCTTCTGCACAGTGAAGGAAACCTTCAACAAAACAAAAATACAACCCACTGAAAAGAAAAATGTATTCGCAAATGATGTATTCAACAGAGTGTTAATATACAAAATATATAGGAAACATAATTTCGAAAGGATTGCAGACACTGCACCAATTTTAGGCAAAATATTTCATATCTCTCAACCTTGGCTTTTTATTTTCAGGAATGTAGACTAAATGACTTGAAAGGCAGATTCTAAGTTTAATTTTCTATTGCCCTAAGAACAAAACTGATGATACCAAATCTCAGATAGGAGATCTCTGTTCATTGCACTGGATATCTTCGAGTAGTTTTCCCAAGATTTAAATATTGGTTACTTAGTCTCTTCATCACAGCTGTCTTCACTTCTTGGTTTCTCAAAGTATAGATCATTGGATTCAGAAAGGGGGTGAAGATGGTATAGAAAACAGAGAGAACTTTGTCCACCAGGAAGTTTGTGAAAGGCCACACATAGATGAAGATGCAGGGCCCAAAAAACATTAACACAACAATGAAATGTGCAGTGCAGGTAGAAAAAGCCTTAGATGATCCTGTGGAGGAGTGGTCCTTGATAGTAACAAGGACAATGATGTAAGAGGTGAGCAAAAGCAGAAAACTTATAAGAGCAATCACGCCACTGGTTGAGATCATGAAGAATCCAAGAACATATATATCTGTACAAGCCAGCTGGATGACCACAGGAAGGTCACAGAAGAAACTATCTACAACATTGGGACCACAGAAGGGTAAATAGAGAGTAAAAACTAACTGGCTTATTGTATGCAGAAAGCCCACTGTCCAAGAAGTTACCACAAGCCCAACACACACTCTTTGGCTCATAATTGTTGAATAATGGAGAGGTTTGCATATGGCAATGTACCTGTCAAAAGACATGGAGATCAGGAGCACAATCTCAGTCCCAGTGAAGAGGTGCAAAAAGAAGATCTGAGAAATGCAGCCCTCAAAGGAGATGGTCTTGTGCTGAGTGAAGAAGTCCATGATCATTTGGGGAATGGCAAAGGAGGACAGGCACATGTCAATGAGAGACAGATTGCTGAGCAGAAAGTACATGGGGGAGTGAAGGTGTGGGGTGGACAGGACTGTGAGCAAAATCAGGCAGTTGCCCAACATGGTCATTAAATAGAAAATGGAAAACATCAGAAAGAAGAAAATCTGGAGCTCAGGAGAATCAGTAAGTCCAATTAACACGAATTCAGACACTCTGGAATGGTTGAACCCCTCCATGGATTTGCAGACTCTGCTCTAATGACAAAATGGAACAAAATGACAGGCTGGAAAATGTGAGAATGCTACAATTACATATGAAGGAGTTATGATATCAGTTAATAATTCACTAGAATATTGATTACCTAAAATCCAGCTAATGACTATCTCAGTAAAGATTTTTCTTTTTGGAGCCACTTCATAATTGCTATCAAATAACACTTCAATTGGACAACTTCTTGATTTTGACCAGCATCAGTACATGTTGGGTTATAGTCATCATATACCCAACAGCAATCTTCCTGTTCTGAATACTGACTAAGGAATTACATAATCCATATTTACAGAGGGAGATTACCCTAAGGTAGTGTGCTCTACTTAGTAAGTCAGATAAATAAAAATTTAAATAAGGATCAGAATAGCAAAGGTTTCTATTAAAACCAAAAAAATACAATTATGTTGAATTCACTATTATTGAGGACTGGCTTTAACTAACACTTTGACAGAATGATATTGAAAGATCCATTTAGTATCTTATGAGGGTAGTAAATGATTTTTCTTTTAAACAACTTACTATTTTCTAAGCTACAAAAAAATCCAGTTCCATTCTCATTTTACTTGGACATTTTCAATTGTTTTTACAGTATTGATAAGCACTATTTTAACTATTGATATATAAATTATAAATTAATTTCTTCATCTTAGAAAACTAGCGATGACCAAAAGGTATACCTGTAACATATGAGAATTATTCTTAACTCTATTATTTTTTAATCTTACAGAAATATTTTTTTTTAAAGAGAGGAAATCCCTCCTTTATTTTTCCTCATGCTACTCAAACACAGTTATTGTTTTTACACTAGGGAAAAAAAAAGATTCTAGGGCTTGGCCATAAAATACACAAGATGAGTGGTGGGTATCTTGTAGTACCAGAATATAAGATGCTCAAAACAAAACAAAGCAAACAAACAAACAAAAAACCCACATTGATGGTGGTATGTCAAAGTGACACCAGAGCCAACGGAAAGAAAGAAAAGAACAAAGATACTTTCAGGACTCAGACTCATTTTTCAAAATTGAGTTTTCAATTCCAAGTCCTGCAAATATCTCCTATGATGTTTTTCATCTAAATGACCTGCTATTTTCCCACCTGAAGAAAAACCTGGCTCCATCCTTATTTACTTGCACCTATTCAAACTGTTCTGACAATACTGATAGATATATTTTTTTAATTTGTCAGAGAACAATATTCCAGAAATCTTAAAACTGAACTGTGGCAAAGTGGTTAAGAGAGTTAAAATGTCTTTTTTTATGGGCTTGTAATAAAAGATCTTTATTATTCTACTGTCTCTGATCCCCCCTTTTTTGATTAAAGTCTATTGGGGTGACAATAGTTAGTAAAGTTAAGGTGTTCTTGACCTGCTGTGTGACCTTGATGATACCTGTCACCTCCCTAAGATTTGGCTTTTTTGCCTGTGAGAATTAGATTAAATGGTCTATATAAAGCATTAAGAATGTTTCCTCTGGGTAACATTCAAGAACTTTCTAGGTTTCACAATCCAAATTTAAGAATACTGTTAAAAAATAATCAGCTTGTTTTATTTCATTAATAATAACAACAATAATAATCGTAGTAAAATTATCTAACTTAGTTTGAATAATTCAAGAATTTAGAAATGGTATGTGCTTCCAAAATAGCTTCATTTTTTTGAAGTTAAATTACTTCTTTTCATATGAAAATTGAACACCTTAATATATTAAATGCATTGAAAATTCTGAGCCTCACATATTTGAATATTTCTGCTATTTTCTTAACTTAAAAATGTAACAATTAATGAGAACATGAAAACTATTATACCTAATTTACAAGTATACATAATGACTATATTATGTGTTCATTGTAAGTGAATAAATAGCTGTCAGTCTTTTTTCTCATATCAACTCCAGAAGGGATCCTCTAACATCTATTTAATGGAATCATTTTTCTTTATGTCTTCCAGTTACATGTTTTTCTTATTACTCCTCTATTATCTTTGCTTTATACAATTATTAAATGGAAAAAATTGCTACCTGAAGAACACAAACTACAACTGCTTCTCAAGATCCTTTTTATTATTTCCAGCTTTTAACCTACCAGTTATTCGTCAGGAATCAAAAACGCCATATTCTTAAAGATTCACAAGCCTGCTGAAATCACCATGTTCCTTAGTAAGCATCAGAAGTCTGGAGTATGGATATATATTTTCTCTAGTCTTGGTATAGAGGGCAGTGACATTTAGGTGCTCAGGGTTTAGACACTGCAATCTACTTGCAGTGGGAGTTATTAAAACGCTGAGCTGACTTTTCCCAAAGTTGCAACAAGAACTATAAGGTGTGTCTTTAACATTTAAAGTGAGGATGTACATTCATGATGAAACTGTTTATTAGACAAAGCACAACTGGCCTAAGGGAAGGAGAGCTTTGAACAGTCATTTAAGGAACAAAAAAATTGATCCCATGAATATGGCAATATGCCACCTTTCTGCCCTAGTGTTCAATGTCCCAAAGTTGAAAAATTACTCTTTTAGGGTAAGGGATTTTGTCACCAGCAAACTCTTGCTTACTGAAAGAATAATGTAAAGGAAGAATCATGGATTAAAGTTTCCTACCAGTCATTAAAAATTTGTACAGGTTAAAATTGGTAGTTACAAAATAGTCATGGTGATGTAAAGTAAAGATAGAGACTATAGTGAATGACCTGATAATAGCTATGTATCATGCCAGAAGGGCACTAGACTAGCTAGAGGGATCACTTCTTAAATTATATAAATGTCTAACCACTACACTGTACACCCAAAATTAATATAAAATAATATTGAATGTTAACTGTAATTGAAAAATTAAAAAGGGGGAAGATGAAGGAGAATAAGAGGTCCAAATTTCCAGGTATAAAACAAATGTGATATATAGATGATGTATTACAGAATTGTACACTTGAAACCTATGTAATTTTACTAACCATTGTTGCCCCCCAAAATTTTAATTTAAAAAAGAAAGTCATGGGAATGTAAGATGCAGCATGGGGCATATAGTCAATAATATTGTGATAGCATAGTACAGTGTTGAATGGTTGCTAAACTTACAGTGATCAATCACGTCTTTAGGTATATAAATGTTGAATAAGTATGATATAGCCCTTAAACTAATATAATATTGTATGTTAGCTATATTTTTAGTAAAAATCTTCAAAAAAAATTCAATTTAATTTAAAAATTAGTACAGGCTGTTAGCTATATTTTTAGTAAAAATCTTCAAAAAAAGTTCAATTTAATTTAAAAATTAGTACAGGCTAATAGGTATAATGAGAGCTGCCACCACAGGTAGGTGAAATTATAATTATTAACACCATTTTTGAAGTGTTCATGACACATAATCCAGGAAGATACTAGATGTGTATTCTCAACCTGAAACCATAACTGAGTCCTGTCATATTTACTTGAAGGCCAATCATTTATGTGTATAGGCTTGCTCTCCCAACACAACTTTCTTCCCAAATATTTCAATGATTTGTACTTTTTACAACTACCATACCTATCTTATATTCCTGTAAGACTAACAATGGAGCCCAAGAAAACTTTCCCTAACTGACCACATTCCCTTACAGCTTTTAAATAAGAAAGCATAAAGCTTTGTTATTAAATTTTTTCTTAATTCTCATCTGTTCAGGAAGAAGAAAGGAAATGATTTTTAAAAAAGTCAACCAACACAATACAAAGATTTAGTAAATCTAAAAATTTAAAGTATTTGCCCTTGTTTGAAACAAAAGGTAAGTGTATATCATTATTGCTAGAATTATCATGAAAACAACAAGAGAACTGACAGAAAAATAACAGCAATACAAGATAATTCAGAAAGAGAGAGCATGAAGGAGTTTGAGGGTATTATGAAGCTGTTCTGTATCTGTATTGTGTTGGTAGTCACATAAATTGATACATGTGCTAACATTCATAGAACTGCATACCAAAACCAAATGAAAATCAATTTTACTCTGAGATAATTTATAAAGTAGACTTTTAAAAAGCAAAGCCAGATAACTCAGTACAGTGGCTAGTTACAAAATAAGCAAACAAAACTAGTGGCTTTCTTATAAATCAATTCATTGTTAAAGTATGCAGTAAAAACACAGCCTATTTAGATGAATAATAAATTGTAAAAATAGGAATAATATGAATAAAAATGTGTTGTATCTACATGACAACAAACTATACTACTCTACAAAAGAGAAAAAAAAAGACTGGAATAAATTGAAATATACACTGTGGTATTGGATGGAGATGGAGAAACTCAGTATAGTTCAACACATAAATTCCAATGTAAGTTTTTGACTTAACAAAATAATTTTCAAAATTTTTCTAGGGGCCAGCCGAGTGGCACATTAGTTAAGAGTTGGCTTGGGGCGCCAGCTCTGATCACTAGGGCCCCAGTTTGGATCCCACATATGAGGGCCAGTGACACTGCCCTCTACAGCTAAGACGGTGAACAACAGCTCCACTTGGAGCTGGGCTGCTGTGAGTGGCCAGTGACAGCTAGGCTGTAGCCCCTGCTTCAGTGGGCTGCCATAGGCTATAATGAGTGGCCGGCAGCCAGCATGAGTGGCCGGCAGCTGGTGTGAGCTGCCAAGAGCCGCTGTGAGCAGCCGTCCAGAGGCCAGCGACTAATCTGCCTCACCCAGGAAGAGCACAATGATAATACCAACATGGGCCAGAGAACGTCCTCCACAACTAGACTGAAGAAGAACAAAAAAAAACCAACCCAGCAACTTGTCTGTTCCCCTTCCCTGATTCACCAATGCTGTTCCCCTCCCCCAATTTCCCAATAAAATCTTTAAAAAAAAATTTTTTTTCTGGAAACCAGCAAGGTAAGAGTAGTCAAGAATTAGAAATAATATTTATAATATGCAAAAGTATATAAAACCATAATATTTAAATAATATGAAAGAAGCATGTAACATGCCTGAAAAATTAATGTATGGGAACTGAGAGTACAAAAAAATATATAAACCCCCAAAATATAAGAATTTACAATATTATGTTTACAGTATTTTAACCTTAATTGCCAAGAGAGAATTTTCAGATAAAATTAAGATTGCTAATCAACTAACCTTAGAATAGGGAGATCATCCAGGATTATGCTGGTGAGTTCAATATAATCACATGAGTCCTTAAAAGCAAAAGAGGGATTTTGTAGATACCAACAAAGTAATTCTACAGTTTATATGAAAAGGCAAAAATCCTACAATAATCAACACAGCACTGAAAAATAACAAAGTGGCAGGATTCACACTAATCAGTTTAAGATATACTATGAAGATACTTAAATCAAAACAGCATAGTATTAAAGAAAGAATGGATATATGAATTGATGGAACATGATACAGAGCCTAAAAATAGACATACACAAATACAATCAACGATCTTCAAGAAAGGAGCAAAGGAAATTCAGTGAAGAAAGGATAGTTTATACAACAGATTGATCATAGGTATAAATGTAAAATGCAAAATTATGAAACTTCTAGAAAAAAATATGGGAGAAAATTTAAGGGACTTTGGGTTTGGCAATGAGCTCTTAGGTGCAACACCAGAAACATGATCTATGAAAGAAAAAATTGGTAAGTATGAGTTTACTAAATTTAAAAACTACTGTTCTGTGAAAAAAAAGTTAAGATAATAAAAAGACAAGCCACAGACTAGGATTAAATATCTGCAAAACACTTACCCAATAAAGAACTTCAATCCAAGATATACAGAGAAACTCTTAAAACTCAACAACAATGGGCAAAAAGATATGAAATACACCTCTCTAAGAAAGATAAACAAATGGCAAATAGATTAAATGATGCTCAACATCATTTGTCATTAGTGAATTTCAAATTGAAGCAATAAGGAGGTACCACTACAACACTATTGGAAAAGTGGAAGTCCAAAAAAACTGACAACACTAAATGCTGTTGAAGATGTGGAGCAACAAGAACAGTCATTCTTTGCTTGTGGGAACACTCACTTTTGAAGTTTGTCTGGCAGTTACTTACAAAGATAAAGAGTTTCATCATTTGGCCAGGCAATCACATTTCTAGATATTTACCCAACTGATTGAAAAAATTTTATTCAAACAACCCAAAAATCCTGCTCATGAATGTTTATAACAGTTTCATTGATAATAGCCCAAATTGGAAGCAACCACAATGTGCTTCAATGGGTGAATGAACAAGCAAACCATGGTATATTCATACAATGGAATATTATTCAGTAATGAAAGAAAATAAGCTATCCAGCCATAAAAAAAATGGATGAAATTAAGATGCATATTGCTAAGTGAAAGAAACCAGTCTGAAAAGGCTACATACTAAATGATTTCTAATGTATGACATTTTGGAATGAAGAAAACTGTAGAGAGAATTTTAAAAATCAATAGTTGTCAAAGGTGCAGGGGGAAGATGGGCGGGTTAAATACCTACGTTTCAGAGTGTGAAATTTTTCTGTATAATACTGCAATGATTAATACATGACATTATGGATTTATCAAAACCCATAGAACTTTATAGCATAAGAATGAACCTTAATATTGCAAGTCAAAAAAAAAATTAGGAGATTGAGGGATCCCAGGATGGAATGTAGACAGTGACCAAAAAAAAGGTAACAAATGTATGAAATGACTTCACTGAAAGGAATGGGAAGAAAAGGAGCTGACCCAAGTAATTATGGAAATGAGTAAATCTGTAAGACTAATCTAGTTGATAGAGCTGTTTCCCATGGGCTATGGGTTAACAACCCACACAATAGAAATGTTATACGATACCAATGTTATACATTGGTACTAAACAATTAAGTAAATGGATAGTGGAAGGTGGCAGTCAAGTCTCTTATTGTTGGAGTGGGAGTTTACAGATGAACAACTGGAAGAGGCTAGAAAGATCCAAGGGGTAACAGATTAAAGTTGGAGACAGTATGAATTCTGTATATAGATACAGATTGTTACAGACAGAAAGATTATAGATACGTGTACATGCGAAGGTTAGTACACACATATATATTCCCTTACCCTGTTAGCTGAGATGGCCTAAAATAATGACACCGCAGTAGCAAGAAACAAACCAAGCACTCAGGCTATGGTTTCTAATGTCATCCTGCAAGAAAAAGAACCAGGGCTTCTTAGGTTCTAGGACCAAGAAACTCAGATTCTTCTCCTTCACACAGCCAGCCAATTCCTCCTAGTTCCTTTTTCTTCATTGTGCCCCAGAAATTCTCTCAGATATAAGTTGGGCAACCACAGAGCCCACCCAGTTGGGTATTTTTGTTGTTGTTGTTATTGTTGTTAATCATGTGTTGTCTGAAGTTCAGTGTCTTTTTTATTTTATTTTATTTTTAATTAGTTTCAGGTGTACAACACAGTGCAATAGTTATACATTTTACCCCTCAAAGTGACAACCTCCTGCCCCCAATACACCACCCCACTCCCCCCCCATATCATATATATCTATTACTCTTCCTCTGACTCTCTTCCACAGTATAATCCACATCCCGTGACTATCTATATATATTCAATTACAGTAGGTATACCACCTCCGCTTTAGTAATACAGTGCAGTGATCAAACCTCTACTCCATCCATGAAATGGTCTCCCTAACAAGACCTATGATCATGTGACATTCCACAGAATATTTACAACATTATTAATTATATTCCCCAAACTGTTTTTCATATCCCAGTAGCAATATTGTAGTTGCCTATTTTTGCTGTCTAATCCCTTCCCCTTCTCCCTCATTCCCATTCCTCTCCCAATTAGCAACCCTGATTTTTCCTCTATATCTATGAGACAGTTTCTGTTTACTTTGCTCATTCATACAGTTTTTCAGATTCCACATATGAGTGAGATCATATGGTATTTGTCCTTCTCTGAAGAAGTTCAGTGTCTTGAAATCTGTTGTTTTGTAGACTTGGTCCATTATTTTGTTGTTTCAGGCAGGAGGCTAAATTCAGTTCCTGCTACTCCATCTTGATCAAAAGTAGAAATCCTGGTTTTATTTTAAGAACTAATTAAAAAGTGCATTTATTTGATATGTAAATAAGTGATACAAATCAAATGGATAAAATGAACACACCTATTTTTAGAAGTAAGAAATCATGCTAAATGAAAAAGAGTCAGAAAAAGTTGAGAATCACATGATTTCACATATATGGGATATAAATCTGAAAGCAACAAAGGAACAAGACAAACAAACAAAGAAACAAAAACTTATAGACACAGACAACTGTTTAGTGGTTACCAGAGGACAAGAGAGGAGGGTGCTGGTAGAAGAGGGTCAAGGGGGTCAAATATATAGTGATGGAAGGAGAACTGACTTTGGGTGATGAACACACAATGCAATATGTAGATGTATTATAGAATTGTACACTTGAAACCTATATAATTTTATTAACCAATGTCTCCCCAATAAATTTAATAAGAATTTTTAAAAAGTAAGCAATTCACATAAAAATTGAGTATGTGAAAAAGTTATTTAATCAATAGACATCATTTTCAATAGCCACAATTGAAAGCTATAATAAATATACTTTTGTCTTTTCAAGGGCAAATCTTTAAAAGAAATAAAATACTATTCTTAGAAATAGGACGGAAAATTTCATATATTATTGGTGGAAAATTAAATTGACAGAATGTCACTACATATCAATGTTTATGCATTGTAACCTAGTAACTGTATGCCTAAAATTTAATCCCCAGAAATAATCAAAGAAGTGTGAAAAACTTAGTTTACAACTGCAAAAATCTAAATATACAAAGCATGGAGTTATTTAAGTAAGTAATAATAAAAGTGTTAATTGAATAATTCATAGTCATTTAAGAGCATTGTGATCTGTATTTACTTATTTAAAATATGCCTCTACTATTAAAAGAAAAGAACAAGTTATAAACTACATGTATAGTATGACCCAATTTTTATTAAAATAATGTGATTATACAGTAAGACTGACAAAATTTTAATGTTAGATATTTCTGACTTGTAGAATTATATGTAATTTTCACATTATTCTTTAATTCATGTATTTAATAAGTATTTACAGCACCTGCTTTGTGCCAGGTTGTAGAGAAAATAAACATTACTCTCTGCTTTCATAAATATTACATACCATAGTGGAAGAAGACAGGCAATAAAATAAGTATGTGGAACATATGTCATGTTAATAGGTGATAAGTACTATAGACAAAAAATAATATAAGAAGAGGATATGAAGTAGTGTGGGAGTTGTTTGCAAATTTTATTAGTGTGGTCAGAGGAGGTCTCACATGGAAAGTGACATTTGATGAAATAAATGAAAGAAATAATGAAGTAATTCATGCCAATATTGGGGAAAGCACATTCCATACATAGGAAACAGGAAGTCGAAAGTCCTTGGCAGGGCAATGGGCAACTTGGCATATTCTAGGATCAGGAGGCAAGTAAGGCTGAACAGAGTGAGTGAAATGGATATAGTAGGATAAGAGGTTAAGGAGAGAAAAGGGGTAGGAGTTGGGCATATAGATAGGGTTACATGGACCTGTATAGATAACAAGGAAAAACGTTAGCCCTTACTTTAAGTAAGATGGAAGATATTAAGGGTTTTGAGAAGAGGAAAATAATGTGACTATATTTTAACCAAATCATAAATGAGAATAAAATGGGATAAGAACAGAACTGAGACCAGTAAAGAGGCTCCAACCATCAAGTAGGCAAGAAGTGATGGTGGTTTGGGCCTAGGTGGTAGAATTTGAGGGAGAGATGATCTAATCTGACAATTTTATGATTGCAGAGCGAATTCAGACTTCTTAACAGATTGGATATGGAATATAAGAGAAAATATTTCTTTTTTTTCCTGACAGCAAAGTATGTGGCATTTATTTGCATGATAAATGGCTAACATATTTAGTCATATGTGAGCTCTTAGAAGCAGGGTAACTTTAAAATTTATTCACAAAAATTATATTTTGAGATTTCAGAGGACATAAAATTTAAATAGTTGTACTTTAAATGCCTTTGTTTTCCTTTTAATGTCATCCCCAATGTTATCTACTATTAATGGGTTTTTTTTGCACATCTTTTGGGGTTATGTTGATGAACAAATTAATATGCAAGTAGTGTTTTGGGGTCCATATATTAACTACATATTTTCTGTGCAGAGAAAATATTTGTTAAACGAATCCAACATTTTGGACCAGAGACTGGAAAGATGGAATTACAATTTACCAAGATTGGTTGTGAGATGGGGAGAAGGGCATGGTGAAGATTGGGAGCCAGTCTGTGAAGTTATGCGGAAGGTCATACAAAGACATCAAAGTATAGCCGTGGCAGTAGCATATACTGCTGGGAATGGCATCCGAGCCTAAAGTTCATGAGAAAGCTATGTATAGAGTTTATCAATATATAGTTGGAGTTGGGCAGTTAAGGAGAAACTCACAAAGGAAAATGAGGGAACAGCTGATTTGGTGGAGGGGAGACTATGAAAGTAGAGTGTCCTGGGAAGGCAGGACTGCTCAGAGATCAAATGCTGCTCTGAGATCAAATACAATGAGACATAGAATAACAATCATTGATATCACTGGTGATCATGACAAGGGCTGTTTCATTGGCATGACTGGGCGAGTTGAAAAGGAAAGAAATTGGAAGCAGAGAGTATAAACATGCCAGCCTGAAAAGGCTACATAGTGTATAATTCCAACCAGGTGACATCCTGGAAAAAGCAAAACTACAGTAAAAAGGTCGGTAGTTGCCAGGGGCTTGAGGGTAGATGAATAGGTGGAACCAGGGGATTTTTAGGGCAGCAAAACTATTGTGTATGATACTATAATGGTGGATAGATGACATGCATTTGCCAAAATCCATAGAACTGTACACAAAATGTGAACTCTAATGTAAACTATGGACTTTATTTTTAAATAATCTGTCAACATTAGTCAATCAGTTGTAACAAAATGCACCACACTCATGCAAGAAATTAATAGGGGAAAGTATGTATATGTAGTGGGAACAGATTACATAGGAACTCTGTGTTTCCTACTTATCTTTTCTAATAAACTAAAACCGATCTTAAAAGTTTATTAATTTGTTTAAGTATAAACCACTTTTATGGAGCTTTGCCCTAAAGGGAAGGAGATAAATGAGATAATATGTGGAGGAAGAAAGGTGACAAAGAGATTTTATTTAATATGAAAGAAATGTGTTTATATGCTAAGAGACAAACTCCAATAGGGAGAAAAAAGTTAATCGTGCAGAAGGGAGGAAGAGAAGTACCAGAGTGATTGCTCTTAGTAGGAAAGAGGGGATGGATTCTGATGCACGGATGAAGGAGTTGACCTTTGCAGAGCACAGCGAGTCAGCCAGTCTCAGCAGAGAGTAAGGGAACATGGCCCCAGATGCAGGTGTGTAGGTAAATGTCGTGGCAGGGGCTTAAGGAATTCTCTTCCGCTCCTTTTCTCAGTGAAATAGGAAGCAAAATGATAAGCTGAAAGTGAGGATGGGAAAGGATATATATGAAAAAAAAACACACATTTTTTCTATAGTCTGGATATATGCATATCTCAAGCAGGGCCAGGATGAGGGTGAGGGCAAGTGAGGTACATTTGCCTGATGACTAGTGATGTTGAGCATCTTTTCATGTGTTTGTTTGCCATCTGTATGTCTTCTTTGGAGAAATGTCTAATAGAGCTACTTCTTAACATCTAAATTTTTCAAGTTTAGCTTTAGTTTAAACATACTTGAATGAGCTACTTATTATTACCATCATCACCTCATTTGATCCTCACCTATCACCCCTATTAAGTAGAAAGAGTCAACACACATTATTCTACTTGATTAATGAAAACTCAGACTTGTGAAAGCTAAGTGACTTTCTCAGGGTCATACAGTTAATGAATTGTTGAGCCAAGGCATTAAAATCAGATAAAATGATTCCAAACAGAGGGTATTTCTAACATTGCTTTGAGGTACTTATCTCAAGCACAAAATTTACCAGAGTGCTAAAAACCTTAATAATCAACAAAAATAATATTTTAATGCAATATTTTAAAGATCAAAGTTAATATAAAAATTATGAACAGAGTATCAAATTTTTAAAATAAAGACATCAGCATGACAGATGTTTCCTTTTGCCTCAGGTTCCGATATGGCTCAGCATGACACTATTATTGAGCCTGACTTTATTTAAAATTTGATATTTATTTTGTTCATCATGGATTTTTTAAAATTTATTTTGATTTTTAAAAAACATTGATTAAATATTATTTAATCTCTATTGTTAAGTTTTTTTGGTCAGTCCCTTAAATTTTGTACTCCAGGCAAGTGCCATATTCACCACTCTAGCTTCACTATCATTCCGGCCCTGAAAGCATGAGACCCAGTCAGTAATGAGTATGTAAGTTTCGGCATATTGCTGGTGATGAAGATGTAAACAAAAAGAATATAAATAATATTCATGAAGAATTCCAAGGCATAATTCTTCTTAGAGAAAATGGAATATTAAAAAATACTCAACTGGGCCGGCCCAGTGGCGCGTTGGTTAAGAGCTGGCTTGGGGCGCAAGCGGCCCCAGTTCGGATCCCACATATAAGGGCCAGTGACACTGCCCTCTACAGCTAAGATAGTGAACAACAGCCCCACCTGGAGCTGGGCTGCTGTGAGTCCCTGGGGATGGCATAGCTGCAGCTCCTGCTGCAGTGGGCTGCCATAGGCTACAGTGAGTTGCTGGCAGCCTGTGTGAGCTGCCAAGAGCTGTTGTGAGTGGCGTCCAGAGGCCAGCAACTGATCTGCCTCACCCGAGAAGAGCACAATGATAATACCAAAATGGACCAGTGAAGCAACGTCATCCACAACTCGACAGAAGACCAAAAGGACAGCAACTTGTCTGTTCCCCTTCCCCAGTTCCCCAATTAAAAAAAAAAAAAATCTTAAAAAAAAAAACCTCAACTATTCCAAAACAAGGAAGGAAAGAAAGTGCAAAGGAATAAAGAAAAAGTGCGACAAATAGAAAACAAATACCAACGGTGGACACAAACTCATATATGAACAATCACGTTAAATGTAAATGTACCAAACGTACCAGTTAAAAGATTTTTTCATATTGTATAAAAAAGCAAGACCTAAGTATACTTAAAAGATAATTGGTTTTTAAATATAAAGACAGTATCAGGGTAGAAAAAGATATACCATATGTGATGGTTAATTTTTTTTTTTTTAAGATTTTATTGGGGAATTGGGAGAGGGGAACAGCACTGGGGAATCGGGATGGAGAACAGACAAGTTGCTGTCCTTTGTTCTTCAGTCTAGTCGTGGAGGATGTCATTTCACTGGCCCATGTTGGTATTATCATTGTGCTCTTCCCGGGTGAGGCAGTCGCTCACAGGCCATTGGACGGCCCCTCATGGCAGCTCGCGAAAGCTCACGCCCAGGCTACACTGTCGCCGGCAACTCATGGCAGCCCAGCTTCAGGTAGAGCTGTTGTTCACTTTATTTGCTGTAGAGGGCGCAGCGACACTCGCCCTCATGTGAGATCTGAACCGGTGTCCTGCTGCTCAGAGCTGGCATCCCAAGCCAACTCCTGACCAACACGCCACTCGGCTGGCTCGTGATGGTTAATTTTACGGTAAATTTAATTAGCCATGTGGTCCTAAGATTACACAAGACTTCGGGTGTGTCTGTGAGAATTTAAATTGGTGGACTCAGTAAAATAGATGCCCTTCCCAACATGGCATCATCCGATCTACTGAGGGCTTGAATAGAACAAAGAGCAGAAGAAGGAGGAATTTGCCCTTTTTTCCTTGGTTCACTGATTAAACTGGAACATTTCATCTCATTCTTCTCTGGCCCTTGGACTGGAATTTATTCCATCAGCTCCCCTGATTCTCAGGCCTTTAAATTACAACCAGGTATAAAAAAAATATTAAGTTGGATTTAATCACTCTGATCCATAATTAACTTTTTATTTTAATAACCTTCAATAGAAAAACAAAAAATTCCTCATCTTTGTTTTGGTTTTTGTTTTTTTGGGTTTTTTGTTTTTTTAAGATTTTTAGGAACAGTGTTAGGGAACTGGGAAAGGGGACCGGCCAAGTTGTTGTTCTTCAACCTTCATTGTGGAGGGTGCCAGTTGCCATCTGGCTTCCCGTCAGCAGCTCGTGGCCTCTAAGCTTAAGATGCTGTGTTCAATCTTAGTTGTGGGTGGGCGCAGCCACAATCCTATGTGGGAGTCGAACCAGAAGCCTCGTTGTTAAGAACGCACATTTTATCCACTAAGCCATCTGGGAGGCAGCTCAGCTCAAGGTGCCGAATTCAGTCTTAGTTGCTGGCGGGCGTAGCACACCATCGAACAGGCAATCTTGTTGTTACACCAGCTGAGCCATCCTGCCACCTGTTGGCAGCTCAGCGACAGCTCAGCTCTGGCACAGCGTCGCTAGCCCATGTGGCAATTGAACCAGCAGCCTTGTTGCTCAGAGCTTGCACTCTTAAGCCAACTCTTAACCAACTGAGCCACTCAGCTGGCCCCTCATCTTTGTTTTAACTGAGCAGAGTAAAAGTGAATAATCAACTACCAACATAAATAAATACCGACATCATGATACATCTTTTCTTGTCCTATTTAGGAGGTCACTTTCCCTTGAGGAAATGGTTATTTTCTCTTTAAAGGCTGTCTGGCTAAACCTCTGTATTATTTTTTGTGGATGCACTAGTGATTAAAATACTCATCTTTAACTTACTACAGTCAATTTAAATTATTATTCAAGGATACCTCATGAAGAATGTTACGTATCTTACAAAAAATATAAATTTTTATCTCCTTTAAGTCCTTTGTGCTATTATTGTCATATATATTTGTTTGACTTCTACATAAATTTTAAGCCCCAAAGTACTTTAGTTTTGTTTTTTGTTTTTTTTGGTTTTTTTTTTTGAGGGCAGTGTCACTGGCCCTCAGATGTGGGATTAACCACTGCGCCACTCAGCCGGCCCAGTACTTTAGTTTTTACTTAACAGTTAATTACCTTCCAAAGTAAATAAGAAAACATAAAAATAGACTTTTTCCATATTTACACACTTTTTTTTTTTCCTATTTGGTCAGCACCTGTGACACCATGGTCTTATTTGTATATTTACTGCTTGGAGTTGTTGCCTGGATATGTGGGTTAATGATTTTATGAAATTTGGAAAATTCTTAGCAGTTTTATCTTTAGTTTTTGGTCCCATTCTCTCTTCTTCTTCTTCTGGAATTGCAATTACATATATATTTAACTATTTGACATTGCCCCAAAGTGTATTAACACTATTCATGTTTTTAAATTTTTTTCTCTGTCCTTTATACTCAATTATTTCAAATAACCTATCTTCACAATCATTAGTCATTTCATTGGCAGTGTCCAAAATGTTGTTCAGCTCATCTAAGAAACTTTTTTTTATTTCAAATATTGTTCTTTTTAGTTCTACTATATCTATTTATATTTAGGGTTTATATTTCTCTCCTGAAATCCTCATCTCCTTATCCATTTATCATATTAAATATATTTATAATAGTTTTCTAAAGTCCTTGTCTGACAATTCAGTCATATGGTTCATCTGATAATTCCATCATATATTTCAACTGATAATCTTTGTCTATCAATATTTTTGTACTAATTATGAGATACTATTCTCTGTGTTATCTTCTTGGCATAGTTTCTAGTTTTGTAAATAATATTCTTAACACTCTTTAAAAATTTAATGGAGGATGAAGAATTATATTTAATTTTATTTTGCTTAGTTTTTCAGAAAGTTAAAGTCTTTTCCTCCGTCCAGAAATTAAAATGATGATCTAACCATTCAAAATCCCGGTCTAGTTGAACCGGGGCTTGGAATCATCTTTAATTATATTGAATTTAGCTCAGATTAGTTTTACCTCCAATATCTACCAAGGGCCACTAAAGAAATTATTTCTTCGATCTTGTCAGTATTTGCAGCTGGTAGAGGTTTGAGCCACAATTCAGACAATTTTTTTTTTTTTTAGGATTCAACTCTGTAGACATCTAACCACGACAGTAATGTCTGAGAATGCAAATTCCCTCTGATTTTCCTTTCTTAATCCACTGCCCCTTTTCTGAGCAAATTACTGATATAGTGTCAGTGTGGGTGGAGGAGAAATTTATAAAAGTGAGCTATTTATTTTTGTGTTTGGAGCCTCTTTTAGATTCTAATCTGTCTACATCCCATGTGTCATTAAAAGTTCAGCCTGTTTTTTCTCATCCCTACGAAATACCTCGATCTATAGCAGATCACTCCTCCATCTGGCTAGATCCAGACTAGATGGATACTTGCCCACAGTTATGGAAGCTGCCATAGATCTCTGCTCAACTATACAGGCCTTTCTGTCTCTGGAGTTCAAATGATAAGTCTTCCTTGCTTCATCCACTCTTTGATAACCTCATAGAAAAATAAAATTTTTGTTTTGTGCTTTTCTTATTGGTGATAATATATGAGCAACATTCTTCTACAAACTAACTAGAATAGATGGTCTTTATTCTCATGGTTGGTTTTTAAGAATAAAGTTATTTTTATGTTTATAAGCCTTTCCATTTTTCCTTTGTTTATTGACTAGCATTTTCAATTGCCCATATTTCCTACTGAGTATGTTTCTATTTCACGTTCACTTATTAACATTCTTTGTATATTAAGTGAACTAACCTTTTGTCATTCATATCAATTTCTTTAGTTAACAGCCTTTTACTTTATTTTTTATGTATCGATGTTCCCTCGTAGTATCCTGTGGTAGGAAGGGAAAATTCAATTCAATTTCCATGCAAACCTCTATAATTATGCAGAAAATAATCTGCATGTCCATATGTGGTGGGCATATTTTCATCACTCTTTTACCTTTTGTCTACACATATAATTTTTAACACATCAAATATAACTATTTTTCCATTCATTTTCTATTTTATACTTACGTTATACTTCACTTTCTCATCTCCAAGATTGTAAAATTATAATCCTGTATTTTATTGCTGTTTTTTGCTTTGTTTTGTTTTCCAAAGAAACTGTAACCATATGTAAACACATTCTTCTAGGACCCTTGCATCTAGAGTTCATATCAAATATGCTCGTTTAAAACTCAAATTTAGAAAAAAACTGGTGAGAAAGGCAACAACACGAAAGGCATGTCATTCTCCAGAGCCCAGACCATGGCTAAGCGATGGTGTGTTCCTTCAGTCAGGAGCTGGTAACATGGCTTTGTGTTTCCCAGTTCTCCTGATTATTGCAGGGACAGATAACTGGGCAGGTTAATTTTATTGACAATTATGTGAGAGGATTTTGGCAATTATGTCTGGATGTCCAGCATAAAGAATGGTTTTATACCCCTTAAAAGACTTTGTAAGTACCTAATTTTCTTCATTAGACCACATTATAGTAAAAATAACCAGAGTGATTTATACAATCTCCAACAAATCTGTAGTGCTAATTAACTATTGTTATAATCAGAGTGAAATCAACTGAGGGCATGGTTTAACATGCAGGGAAAATATGTAAAAATCCATTAGTAATTATCATGAAGCTCTGAAAAAATTCAAGTAAAACAATTTCATGACATTTTTCCATAAAATCAATTATCTTTTTTATCTCTACCAAATTTTTGAGGAAAAAAAGAGAAAAGAAATATACTAAAGGTGCCCAAAAATATATACACATTTTAAGAAAGGAAAAGACTATTAAAATTGTAATAATATATACCAATAACAAATGATGAATACAAGTCACGTTTGACTTCTGCAATTACAAGAGGTGCTCAAAGTGGTTACCATCAGCGTGCAGACACTTCTGATTATCGCAAACTAATGCTTGAGCAATGTTGACCAAAGTGTCACATGTTTTGGCACTCTCTTATATATATATATATATATATATATATATATATATATATAGAGAGAGAGAGAGAGAGAGAGAGAGAGAGATAGACTTTTTCAAAAATATTTATGCAGCATAGTCTTTGACTCTTAATGATGTTTTGCAGCTTATTGATCTCTACTTAGAATCTTGATGATGATGCCCTAAACTATAGAAGAAAAACTGTGAATGAGCGACTCTGTTGCCTAAAATATTAAGAGGAACTCTTACTGCAATTAGAATAAAATAAAACTCCTTATTTCAGCCTAAAAGACTTTAGTAATTTGACCCTAACAGTCAGATAAAATTTAACCCCTAAATCTGTCACACTTATCATACATCAACCACTCTAGTGTTTTATAGCCTTTAAACATACCAAGTTTATTCTCTTACTATACATAACTCTCCTTCATTGCTTACAATAACACCTGACAAATGGGAGGCAGTCAATTAAAAGCAACATTTGTTCAACGAATGATTTGCAGCCCAATTCCCCCTTCTTGACTTATAAAATACATTCAGCAGACCATATGCCGACTCAACAACCTCTTCAAGGAAGATTTCACTTCCTGATTGCGAAGTGTATAAATCACAGGATTCATCAATGGAAAAATGACTGTATGAAAAAAGGAAACCACCTTGTCAGCTGGGAAGGTCCTGAAGGGGCGAGTGTAGATGAAGATGGCAGGTCCAAACATGAGAATTATAATGATGACGTGAGTGGTACATGTGGATATGGCCTTGTTCTTCCCCTCAGAAGAGGACCCACGTACACGGCAGAGGATGACTGCATAAGAGGCCAGAAGCCCCAGAAAGCACAGGATGGTGAGCAGGCCACTGTTGAAGACCATCAGGAGCTCCACCATAAAGGTGTCTGTGCAGGCCAGTTTGATGACTTGCAACACATCACAGAAGAAGTTATCCAGCTGGTTTGGGCCACAGAAGGGCAAGTGGATAATAAGGGCCACTTGTACAATGGAATGAGCAAAGCCTCCAACCCACAGAGCCATCAGCAGGGCATAGCAGGCTCTAGGGTTCATGACAGTCGAATAGTGTAAAGGACGACATATGGCAATGTAGCGGTCAAAAGCCATCACAACAAGGAGGAACCCCTCCCCTGCTCCAAGGAAGTGCAAAAAAAAAGAGCTGAGCAATGCAGCCCTTGTAGGAGATCACCTTCTTCTCATAGAGGAAGTCCACCAGCATCCTGGGAGCCACAATGAAGGAGTAGGATGCATCCAGGAAGGCCAGGTTGCCCAGAAAGAAGTAGAGAGGGGCTGTGAGGCCAGGGTCTGATCTGATGGTAAAAATGATGAGGAAATTTCCAGGGAGGATGATGAGGTAGAAAATTAAGATGAGCACAAAGACCAGGAACTGAATATTTTGAGATTGGGTCAGACCGAGGAGGATGAATTCCTTCACCACTGTGTTATTTTCTATCTCCATCTCCTCTGCCTACAGAACAAGGAGCACAGAGTTTATTTCTATCTCTTCCATCTAGATCATAGTTCTTCTCTAAGCAAAAGCAGTATGCCACATCTATGTTATACCCTCACTCTCCCACAACCTAAGAAATCTTTTTTGCCCTTTATGTTTCTACATTATATAATCAAACACCCTGGTCTTGAAGCCACACTCTTTTTCTGCTTCAGTTCTGTCAAACGCCCTGGTCTTGAAGCCACACTCTTTTTCTGCTTCAGTTCTGTCAAACACCCTGGTCTTGAAGCCACAGTCTTTTTCTGCTTCTATTTAACTGTTCTCTCATGTGAGAGTCTGGAATGACCCTGCCTTGGATTTATGATTTGCATTAGGCGTATGAAAATTTTTCTGGTTAGGAAAAAATTTAACCACAGCTATCAAGTTCTTCAGGTTTTTATTTGAATGGGGGTGAGGTGGGGATTGACAGCAAAAAGAAATGACAGAGCTTTTTAAGGTCACAGATTTGTTCCATACCTTGAATGTAATGGCATAATTGTCTATTTATTTGTCAGTATTTATTGAACTATCCAGAAATTGGTACTTTTACTATACATAAATTATACCCTGCAAATGTTGACCTAAAAAGCTAAAGAAGAAAACTCTATTTACTTGAAATATTCCATTTTGCTGTTAGACTATCAGCGCATCAATTTAGTCTAAATAAGAAGAATTCTAATCATTCTGGAGAACGTTAGACTTGACGCTGATCTGTACAGTGGTCTCCCAATTGGTAATGTGCTCGCCGAACTAACATATTTTATTGGTATAAAAGCAATAATAGTAGAATTTCTATACATATGTTATTGCATCCCTTTTTTTGAAGTTTATTTTTAGTTTGTATAAAATCATGATTGAATGTAAAATATAAAAATAAGATATATATATGTTGCTTGTACATGCTCAAAATGGTTTATTGTTGAGATGAAAAATTTTTAAACTTGATGACTCTGGAACTACAGAAAAATACTACAGTGTGAGAAAAAACAATATTTCCCATGCTTTCAGGTACATGGCACACAGGTTTGTATTAGGTTGGTGCAAAAGTCATTGCAGTTTTTGCAATCATTCTTAACTTTTTAAACCGCAATTGCTGTTGCACTGCTCTAATAATAGTATTGTGGAACATGGAGTGTAGAGAGGAGGGAAAAAAGGATCCACTCACTTTAACTGTAAGAGGAGACAGAATAAAAGAGAAGGAAAGAAGGAAGAGAAAAACAATAAAGTGCCAAATCAAGAAAATATTTACAATGGCACACCTATTCGAAACATCAACATATCTCCTTTTTGTATGTCTAAACTCAAATACATTAGCTAATAACAGAGGTTTCCATGCATAGTCAAAACTGGGAGTTATGAGGCCGGCCAAGTGGCGCAGTGGTTAAGAGCTGGCTTGGGATGCCAGCGGCCCCGGTTCAAATCCCACATATGAGGGCCAGTGACACTGCCCTGTACAGCTAACAACAGCTCCACCTGGAACTGGGCTGTGAACCCCGTCGACAGTGTAGGCTGCAGCCCAGGCTGCAGTGGGCTGCCATAGGCTACAGTGAGTGGCTGGCAGCCAGCGTGAGCTGCCAATAGCCGCAGTGAGTGACCATCCAGAGGCAGGTGGCAACGAATCTGCCTCATCTGGGAAGAGCACAATGACGATACCAACATGGGCCAGTGAAGCAACGTCCTCTGCAACTAGACTGAAGAACAAAAAGACAGCAACTGTCTGTTCCCCTTCCCCAATTCCCCAATGCTGTTCCCCTCCCCCAATTCCCCAATAAAATCTTTAAAAACAAAACAAAACAAAAAAACTGGGAGTTACGAAAAAAGTATTTTACATCACGACGGTACACGTATGTGTGAATGTTTGCATGTACACACTCATACTCTCCAGCACACACATTGAAGCATAAAAATTTACCAATGGCACCATCCAAATTAGCTTTTCTGTTCCCTTCATCTTTTCTTCCTCCCTCTCATTCTTCCTTTTGTCTCTCTTCCTTCCTTCCTTCCTTCCTCCCTCCCTCCTTCCCTTCCTTTCTTTCTTCCTTCTTTCCTTCCTGTTTTCCTTCCTTCCTTCTTTATTTAAGCTTTCATTAGCTTCAATGTTTATCATTCCTACTATGCATAAAACCTGCTATTACAGAGTAAATCAGGAATCCCTCTCTACTTACTCCTAAGTAGTGTGCATCTTGCAGGCTATTATACTATTGGTTATTTCACACTCTTTCAAACATTAAGGCTGTCTTTAAGAAAACTTTAAGTATCTCTAAGAGTAAGAGTTGCAGGCTCTTCCACTGTGCCTTGTGTTTTATTTCCACCATGTGTTTCTGTTCTTCTATTGACTCCTTAACAGATGGGATTCATTACATTCTAACATCCCTCAGTTCTTTCAGTTAATATACGATATGTAAATTTAAGACCAAGTATTAACATCCCCAAGACAATTGGTATTTTAATAAGGGCTGCGTATATTCCCAATAAAGTAATTCTAAATATCAGGAAGAACTAGAGCTATAATACTAAAAACAGATAAAAGATGCTGCTCTATTTTAAATTCAAATCTCATATATTAATCTATTTCTGCTATAATTCTGACCATTACATCCCGAGACAGCAGATATCCCACCTGAAGAATTGTAAGATGTTTCCATTTATTTCTTCTTTTTGTTCCTTATGAATATGAAGAGTGACAAAAACTCCCTAACAACCTAACACTACTTTCACAGCAGGCCTCATCTCCTAATGGAAGGGTTATTTCTGCCTTTGTTCTTAAATATCTCTTGTCACAGAGGAGCCTCTTACATTTTAAAATACACAACCAATTTGTGATGCAACAGAAAATGTACTGTGGGAATTTAAGCTGTAGCACACTCTCAATGGGAATTATTACAATGCCAAGAAGATGTAATCAAAGATTTTGATTAGTGATCTAATCTAAATTAGGTACAAATACACAAATATGTATCAGTTGAAAAGACACTATCACTTGTAGTTTCTAAAATCAATATTCCATCAGTGACAGAGATAATGGAATAGAAAGCATGTTTATTAGGTCTGGTGAGGAGAAAGCCAAGGGAGGTGATTTTATATTTTACACTGAAATTCAAAAAGAGAAAAATACTATAATTGATAGGAAATCATTCAAATATCAAGAAAGGAAGTGATGTGGTCAAATAGGTGTAAATGTGTTAGATTCAACATATTTCTGGTGACTAAGAGATAGGCAAAAAGTAAATAAGGGATGCTCACAAAGGCTCCTTTGCATAATCCTTCTTAGAAAAAAGGATCTGAATCTTGTAAGATTGACAATTCCTCTAAAGGACATGTCCCCCGGGCCGGCTGAGTGGTGCAATGGTTAAGAGCTGGCTTGGGAGGCCAGCGGCCCTGGTTCGCGTCCCACATATGAGGGCCAGTGACACTGCCCTCAAAAAAATAAAATAAAATAAAATAAAATAAAATAAAATAAAATAAAATAAAAGAGATGTCCCCCAAAATAGACCCCATTGTGGTCTTGGTATTTGTCATTTTTCATTTTAGGAATAATTGTCTTGTATGCTCCACTAAAACAATGATGAGGAACTATTTCTTTTCCAATTAAATATTATTGAACAGAAGTAAAATAATTGAGTCATGGTAAAAGGCAACATAATTTAAATTTTTGTAGATCTGATTTTGTTTTAACGAGATTTTCTAAAGATTAAAAACATTAAAATACTTGCAATAAAAAATTCAAATACATACAATACATAATCAAACATATTTCATTCTAATTTATGTCCAGTTCAGAGAAAGAAAAATAGGGGGAGTGGAAAATGGGAGAAAAATAGAGGCAGAAAGAGATAAACAAAATTATAAAGATAAAAATATAAAAGGGGGAGGGAAAAGTCAAGAACAGGAACAAATGCAAAGACAGAATTAGGAAAATAAGAAATGAACATGAAAAGACAGAGACATAGCAATGCTTATTCTGTAAAACCATATATATATAAGCTCCACTAATAAATAAAAGAAAGTTATTTATTTTTAAAAATGAAATATGTGGAGAAACATATGGGGAGAAAAATTCCCACCTCGGAGTATTTTACAGTCTTTATTGCCACCAGACTTTTGAAATGTGATTTTTTTTTTCACAGCTATAGACGCAATCTGGGACCTTGCTTCCTAAATTTTGCCACAATACTTAAAATAAAATTAACCTGATGATCTAAACTAGTCCACAGAATAGAGACTTCTTATTCCTACTGGGAAAATTTATCATTTTACACAATCCTAGAGCTAAAATCATGAACCAGGCTGTAATATGGTGTTAGCAATGTGGCACTAAATGAGACAAATAAAAGTTCCTGTTCCTGGGGATTTTACATTCTAATGCATGGCCAACCGTCAATAAACAAACATACCAGAGAGTGGCTATTTGATAGTGATGAGTGCTATGATAAAAGTATAACAGAGTGATATGCTGGAAAGAGATGGTGGAGGAGACTGCTGTTCTGGGTAAGCTGGGCAGGGAAAGCTTTTTGGAGGTGACATTTCAACTAGACATTCTAGATTTGAATGTCTAGAATAAGCCCACTATATGAGGATCTGAAGAAAGAGTTGGTAAAAGGCGGTGAAGCAGAAAGGGGATGGTGCACTAAGAAGCAAAAAGGAGGAGAAAGAAGCAGAAAGGCCAGTGTGGCAAGATAGAAGTGGACAAATGGGAAAAAAATATATATATAAAGTATGATAGAGGCCAGATATAAAGGGCCAGATATAAACCAAATGGCAATTGGTCTTCATTCTATTTAAGATGTTATAAGCAGAGGAGTGCCATTATATGATCTACATTTTTAAAATATTATCCTGGTTACTAGTAAAGAATGGATTAGAGAAGTCTAAAAGTAAAAGCAAGGAGACCAGTTAGGGAGCATTTGAAGTACTATAGACAAGAGATGATGATAGGTTAGGCTAGGAGATAGAACAGGAGATGGAGGAAGTAATTTACATCAAAGATATATTTTGGAGAAATAGTCAAGAGGACTTGTTTATAGACTGGATATGAGAGGTGAGGAAGCAGGAATAACTCTTGGGACTTTGAATGGCACAACTGAATGGATGGTTTTGTAATTTACAAAGACAAGGATAAGTAGGAAAGATAAGATTGGAAGTTAGACATTCTGCTTAAACCTAATTGGTTTTTAAAAGGTATTTATTTTGAGTAATATATTAATATGTTTAAAAAAATAATTTGTGCAATGAGAATTCTCTTTCCCATCTCAGTCCTCCATATGTCCATTTCTCCCCACATCTCACATCAGAAAGTTGATATTAATTTCTATTGTGTCCATCAAGAAATTATATGTATTTACAAGCAAGCATGAAAATATAGTCTTGGTTATATTTCTTAAAATATAGTATATGTACATTAAAATGCACAGGTATGTGTTGGACTTGGTAACTTCTGTCAAATGTATGCACTCAAGGAACCACTATTCCAAGCAAGACATATAATATTTTGGTCACTCCTGAAAGTGGCTTTGTGATCCTTGTCATCTTTTCCTGCAACCAACACCATAATGAACAACGACTTTCCAACGTAGATTAGTTTTGCTTTTCCTTGGATTTTATAAAAATAGAATCATGGGACACATATTCTATTTTATCTGGCTTTTAAACTCAGCATTATAATTTTGAGATTCATGCATGTTGTTGCATTATGTGCAGCCATTCCTTTTTATTACTGAATAATGTTCTATTATATGTATATAATCCAAAAGTTGGATTATACATTAGGTTGCTGCAAATCTTAGGCTATGAATAATATTTCCATGAACATTCTACTATAAGTCATTTTGTGAATATGTGTTTTCATTTCTCTTGGCTAAACACTTATGAGTAAGATTACTAATCATAAGATTGATGTATGGTTACATCTTCCTGAAGTTGCCATTCAGTTTCCAAAGTGATTGAACTATTTTAAATTCCCAACAGCAATGTATGAGACTTTCAGTTACTCGACCAACTCACCAACATTTGGTGTTGTGTGTTAATCATGTCTTTTTATTTTCTGTATTTCTGATGCTTTGACATCATGGGGACTGGCCAGCTCTGGAGACTCTGCCCCTCTCAAAATTAGCCAATTCCTAGACATAGTGAGTAACTCACCTGCAAATGTACCTTTCATATGCAAACTAACCAATCCAGACTCATATTCCAGCCACCCCTCCCTTTTATTTTTTGATGGACATTTAGGCTGTTTTCATTTTATTTTACTAATACAAACAAAACTGTATTGAAAACACACACACATATATGTATATACATACACATATATCTTTATATGTATATATATACACATATGTCTTTATTTATATATATCTTTGCATATAAATATATCTTTGTATATATATATGCAATACATAGCTTTGTATGTATATGCATATTTTTGAACGTCTACACACACACACACACGCACACAATCTTTGTATATATGTATCAGTATTTCTGTGGAATAGATTGAGTTGATTCCCAGATGTGTAACTCCTGTAGTCAAAGGGTTTACACATTTCACATTTTGATAATTATTGTCAAAGTGTCCTCTAAAATGACTGTAACAATTCACACACCCAGAGTGTCTTTCCCCCCACACTCTCAATATTCTGATGGGTGAATTGGTTTTTATTATTAAATTTATTGGGATGACATTGGTTAGTAAAAGTATATAGATTTCGAGTGTACATTTCTATAATACATTGTCTATATACTGCATTGTGTATTCACCACCAACCACTTCCTTTATCAGTCTCTTACAGGTCTGACCCACTGACAAGGGCCACTGAGAAGTGGTGAGACAACTGAGTCAGTTACATGGCAGTGTGTAGTATCAAGGATATAAGCTCCTGGGGCACCGGATAAACCACTTTCTTTCCTTGCTGAGGTTTGCTGAGGTAGTTTATGCTTGTTTTGCAGAGTAGTGGGAGAGCGCTCTGCCTGTACACATGATCACATATCCTGGGCCATTTCCCAGATGACTGATGATGTGCATCTTCCCATGAGCTTACCAATGATTTGTATATCTTCTTTTCTGAAGTATATTTTCAAATCTTTGGCCTATTATTTACTTGGAGAGAAAGATTGAGCAATTCCAAATTTTCCTCCCACTGTGTAATTTTCTTATTAATTTAATACTGGTATATTTTGATGGGAAGTAATTAAAAAAAATTTTTTTTGAGGGCAGTGTCACTGGCCCTCATATGTGGGACTGAACCAGGGCTGCTGGCTTCCCAAGCCAGCGCTTAACCACCGCACCACTCAGTCAGCCCTAAAATATTTTTAAGATTAATTTATCACTCTTTATGATTATAGCTTCTTTTGTGCTATTTAAGAAATGATTGCTTATTCCAAGTATGTAAGAAAACATATTCTTCTATGTTTTCTTCTAGAAGCTTTATATTTCTCACTATTACACTTAGATCCCATGATTCAATTCAAATTAACTGTATCTGTGCAGTGAGATAGGGGTCCAAGTTCATTATTTTCCATATGAATAATCAGTTGCTGTAGCATCATTTGTTTAAAACTTTGCTTTCATAGTGAATTCTATTGATGTCTTTAATAAAAATCAATTTACCATTTATGTGAATCTGTTTCTGCCCAGACTCACATAAATAGTATTTTGGTCCATCAATCTATTTGTTTATCCTTACCATCAATACCACACTGTCTTGGTTACTGTAGTTGTATAATAAGCCTTGAAACCAGGTAGTAGAAGTCCTCTAATTCTTCTTCATCTTCTTTTGCTATTCTATATTATATCAGATAAAAGTAGTCTTACAGTTATGCAAAAACAAATATTTAAACTATAAGTGTTGTATTTCCAGAAATAAACAGTATTGAGGAACAGCTGTCCCAAAATCATCAACTCTGAAACATGTCAAAGTAAAACTATAGGACTTTAGGGAGACGGAGCGGGGATCTGAGCCTCGCGGCAGCGTGTATGCAGCCCCTAAACCCCCGCAGTCCCTCTGGGAGAGCAGCAGGAACACCGTGGTGTGCGCAAGCTCCGAGGCAGAAGCCTGAAACCGGGTGAGCAGGGGAAGAAAGAATATTCCCAGAGGGCGACGCAGCACACGCCGGGCAGAGATGCAGGACCCCGGGAGACAGACCAGAGATTTGAGCCACTGCAGGGTGCACGCAGCCCCATAAACCCCGGCAGTATCTTTGGGAGAACACCAGGAATTCCTCTGGAGCGTATGAGGCAAAGTCCTTAGCTTAAACAGTGTTGGGACTGTGGTTTATTTGTTTTGTTTTGTTTGTTTGTTTGTTTGTTTGTTTTTCCTCTTCTTTGGGACAGAAAGCAAAAAAAAAAAAAAAAAACAACTACAGAAATAAAAACCCACCCCCATCATCCCTCAGAAACCTTGGCCCCCGCCAAGCCAGAGTCTTAAGCTGACCCCTGAATGGAGCAATAGGGGCAGACTACAGAGGTATTCCTACCTGTAGGGGGTTGAGAATTTCCACCCCAAAAGAGGCTGCAGAGTGAGACTACCTACCCATCCCCCGCCTGCCTTGCCTGGGAGGCAGGGCAGGTTCAGCTGCTGAGGCACTAAATACAGACTCTTGGCAGCTGGCTTTTGGCAACGAGGAACTCTCTCGTTCTCCATGGCTGTCAATGGAAAGGGTGCCCAGAGACACTCATTGAGCCTGCAGGGTGCACAGCCTGCCTTGGAACAGACGAAAGCAGAAACGGCAGTGAGTTTGTAAAAACTACCAATCACATGTCACAACCACACTCATGTACACCAAACCTGCAGTGCCAGGATCACACTAGGCGTCAGGTGGCCTACTCTGTTCCCACAAGATGCAGAGGAATTTTTGTACAGCAGAGGACAGCCTGAAGAGAGTTTGGTGGACTTTAGCCAAGACCGGCACTGGAGACACAAGAATCATAGCCACAGGCCAACTTTAGATAAAACCAGAGCGTTTCTGGGTTTGACACACAGAAGTCACACCCAAAAGGAAGTCGCTACAGGTGCAAGGGCCCAAAGGGTCCAAGCCTCATCAGAGGGGTCAACCCTCACACAGCAGCTCTTAAACTGTGGACACTGCTGATCCTCACAGCTAATCAGACTGGGGGTCAACCCCACCTACTGACAAGCCAAAAGTAATCAAAGCTAAATTTCAACAGGTGAAGACACACAACACAAGGACCTCAGATATACATGCACAAGAGAATAGGGAGATTGAGTAATTCAAGTATAAAGGACAAACACAGTATAACTTTACCTAGAAAAGACTGAAAGACCCAGGAGATCTATCTGTTATATTGAAGAAAGCACAAAGAGTAAACCAGAATGGGGAGACAAAGAAATACAACACAAATAAAAGAACCTCCTGAATCAGTGGAACTAGAGGAAATAGAGGTAAACAACGTATCAGAGACAGAGTTCAGAACACCGATGATTAGAATGTTCACAGAAATTAATGAAAATATAAAGAAGGATAGAGAAATCATGAAAAGCAACCAGATAGAACTTAAGAATGCAATTACTGGGGCCGGCCGAGTGGCTCAGTTGGTTAAGAGCTCGCTCAAGAGTGCGAGCTGAGCTCTGAGCAACAGCGGTTCGATGCCAGCCCAAGCTGAGTTGCCGTTGAGCTGACAATAGGTGGCAGGATGGCTCGGCTTAAAAAAAAAAAAGAATGCAATTACTGAATTAAATAACAAAACTGTGGTACATTTACACAATGGAGTATTAAGCAGCTATAAAGAAGAAAGAAATCATACCATTTGCAACGATATGGATGGACCTAGAGAACATTATGTTAATCAAAATAAGTCAGTCAGAGAAAGACAAATACCATATGATCTCACTTATGTGTGGAATCTAAAGAACTGAATAAATGAGCAAAATAAACAGAAATAGTCTTAGAGACACAAAGAAAAAACTGATGAGGGCTAGATGGGACAGGGATGGGCATGATGGAGAAGGGGAAGGGACAAGGAAACATAAACTGGTAACTACAATACTACTGCAGAGACAGAAGAGACAGTTTAATGAATATAATCAATAAGGTTGTAAATATTTTTCTTAGGGGATCAGAAGGACTCATGTCTTGTCAGGGAGACCACTTCATGGACGGTGTAGTGGCCTGACCACTGCACTGTACATCTGAAGCTGCTGCTGAATAATGTTATATGTCAATTATAATTTAACACATATATAGTCATGGGATGTGGAATATAGTGTGGGGATGGAGTCGATGGAATTGTAATAGATATGCATGATATCGGGGGAGGGGGTAAGGGAGGAGAAGGGGATAGTCACTTTGTAAGGGGTGAAAAAGATAACTATTGCATAATTTTGTACATCTGTAACTATTAATAATAAAAATAATAATAAAAAAATAAAAAAATAAAAACATAAAAAAAAAACTATAGGACTTTAAATGCAAAAATTTTTATGGATCTCCATACAAAAAAAAAATTACCTGCAAATGCTTTTCCTTGCAGGTTAACATCAGATTTCTTTCAATAGCAACACAAAAATTTGTTTTAAAAAGTAGAACAATATTTTCAAAGAACTTAAAGAAAGTATACAAGGATTTTATAGTAAGCCAAGCTGTCAAGTCTCAACTCAGTTTTAAAATGCACTAAGCCAGAAACTCCTACTCATCAGATTTTCCTGTTTAATGCACTAGAGGACATATTATAGCTGTAATGAAATAATTGAAGTATAAGCAGTAGAAACAGTATAGAGGTAAAATTAAGATAATTTTCATCACTATAGCATGAGTTAAAGAAGAGAAAAATATACTAATGTTATCATTGCTCATAATATGTACCTAATAGATTTACCTAAGAATTCCAGAAATTATTTTATTATATAAGATATAAATATAAACCCTAGAAACATGCTTTCTTATGTGGTAGCCACCAGCCATATGCAACAGTTGAGCACTCGACATTGGCTATGAACTGAGGAAATAAATTTTAAATTTAATTACTTAATTTAAATTTGAAAGTCACATACAACTATCATATTGGATAGCATATCCCTAAAATAATACGAGAACCTTAATTCATTTAACTTAAATAATATTCTAATTTATTTGCTATTTTTCATGCCAACCTTTCCCTCTTTTTTTTGGCATTTTCTAGAGTCTCCAAATTTGCAACAGGCTTTGCCTAAGAGAGAAATAAACTTTTGAGTACAAAACCAATGAAATTTTGCTGTTATACCTGTGGCATAATCTATTAAAACGGATAGCCACCAAAGTTAAAAGTAAATCAGTATCCTCACCATCTCCTAGAAAAACATAAAGACTTCAGTACATTTAACTCCAAACACACTATGTCTTGATTTAAATAAATGTAATTTTCATGTTCTTATTTTTTCTAAACTTCAAAGCTTCATTTGTTTTTGTTGATAGTTAATACAGTAGAAGTTTATTTATATTTACCCACATACTTGCCATTCTGTCATCTCAGACCTCCCACCTGTGATCACTTTCTTGTTCCAAGTATATCCTTTAAAAAATCTTAGTTGATTGTCTGCTAGTAATAGTATGTTTCTGTTTTTCTAAGGATGTTTTTATATTATTTTCAGAGTTGATGATTATTTTCTCTTTGAACATTGATTACACTTCTTTATTGGTTTACATTTCTGCTGTTAAAGTCAGCTGTTATCCTAACTGCCTTTCCCTTGAGGGTCATCTCTGCGTTTGTTTGTTTGTTTGTTTGTTTGTTTGTTTCAGGTGTATAAAACAATGTAATAGACATTTATACCCTTCACAAAGTGATAACTCCCCCAACCTACTACCTCTCTGACATCATGTATACCTGTTACAATTCCATTGACTATATTCCCTATGCTGTTTTCCACATCCTGTGGGGGGGGAAAAAAAAAATATATATATATATATATATATACATATATATATTTAATTATAGTTGACATTCAATATTATTCAACTTTAGCCTCAGGTGTATAGTGCAGTGGTCAGGCATCTACACAGTATATGAAGTGGTCTCCCTAATAAGTCCAGTGCCACCTGGCATCCTACATAATCTTTACAACATTATTGATTATATTCCTCAAACTGTATTTCATATCCCTGTGGCTATATTGTGACTACTAATTTGTACTTTCTAATCCCTTTCCCTTCTCCTCCATGCCCACTCCCTTCCCATCTAGCAACCATCAGGTTTCCCCCCCTATATCTCTTGGTCTATTTCTGTTTAGTTTGTTTATTCTGTTCTTCAGATTCCACATATAAGAGAGTCATATGGTATTTGTCTTTCTTAGTCTGACTTATTTCACTTCAGCTACTTTCAACTGAGCACAGTTGTCTTTATAGATCTGCAGTTCCATTATGATGTGTTCATTAAAAAAAATTTATCCTACTAACATTTTGATGGGATTCCTGAGAATGGAGATTGGTGTCTTTTATTAGTTTAGGAAATTTTCCGACATTATCTCTTCAAATATTGCCTCTGCCAAATTTTGTCCATCCTCTCCTTCTGAAAAATTATGATGGGGTATATGTTAGAACTTTTCATTCATTTCTCGATGTCTCTTAACCTCTCTTCATTCTTTCTATCCCATTTTTGTGTCTGCCCTACACTGTTGATAATTTCCTCATTTCTATATTCTAAGTTACTATTTCTCTCTGGATGTATCTAATTTTAATTAATCACATCTATTGAATTTTCATTCTGAATCTGAAGTTCTTTGTTTTTCTTATAATTTTCCTGTTTATTTTTATAGTGTCCTTCTCCTTATTCATATTTCCTTTTTTTTTATTTCTCTCAAAATACTAACTATACTTAATTTATATTTTGTAGATCTGTTGCGGCTTTGATCTTTCTGTTGTTTTCTGTTCTCACAGAGCCTTACTTTCTTGGTGTTCATTGATGTTTGACTGTACGCTCTTATTTCTTCAAAGTTTATCTGTAGGATACTTTGAGTTCTAAAGGATATTTGTGTTTTCTTCTATCAGGAGGCATTACAACTCTAGAACTAGAAACTGTGAATAAAATTATCAGCTAGCAGTGATTCAGAGTAATCAGTAGTGTAAACTCAAACTCAAAAAACATGCGTGAGCCCACTTATAGTTTATAATCCTTTTTCTCTTTTTAGCCTTTTGGGTGGTGAATTTTTTTTTTTTTTGAGAGCAGTGTGACCGGCCCTCACCTGTGGGGCCCGAACCGGGGCCGTTGGCTTCCCAAGCCAGCGCTCAACCACGCGCCACTCGGCCGGCCCATGGGTGGTGAATTTTTAAAGATCCTTTACCCTGAGAATATATTCTTTGAGACCTCAGCTTGTTTATAATATATCCTTGGGTGAGATGGGCTTTGTCTCGTATGCATCTGGGTTTTTGCCACCAGCACTTGTGGTCTTGAAAACAAAACAGAAGTCCTCACAGTAAAAGCTGATTTCTCTGGGTCCCCAATTTCATTTGTTTTTTAGATTCTCAGTATTGTACACTATCCTTTTTTTTCCCAAAAGATGTTTCATCATGTGTATCTTTGTTTAGTGAGAGGTTCAGTAAAGCTATCTAATGTCCCATCAAATCGAAAAAGAATGCAACTTTATAGTGTCTGTGTTGTCAAGGCATGTCGTTGTTCATACAGTTCATGAAAATCTCCACATTAATTTCAGTCTTAGATACAGTTTTGATTTACTATTCGGTGACCATCCTAGTTTTCCTGTCTCCATAAGATTGAAGTTTGTTCTGATAGTTTCTTCAAAAGGACTCTTAGAAACAACATTCCACAATTTTTGTTTAATGTTCAAAATTGTTTCTAGCCTTTAAATTTAAATGCCAGTTTTGCTAGATATAAAATCTGGGATTTACACTTGTCTGAAAAATGTTGTACCTTTTGTTCCACCTCACCTCCATTTACTTAGTGTTAGTTCATTTTATTGTGTAGCAATGCAAGGTAGGCAAACAGGCCTGCTGCCTATGGTGCTGTGTGGGTGAGACTTCACAAACTTTGTTAAAGGAAAACCTCAATCCCTGGGGAAAAAGAGATTGCCAGTAATATTTGGTAATTTTTCATATAGTTCACATATTCTTTATTTTTAATGAACATAGTTTAGTAAATAAAAATTACAAACGAACTTTATTTTTGTTTGGATAGTAAAAATCCTTTTAGGTTGTTTTTTACCAGATGTAATAATAAAGTCCATCTTGTTAATACTGAGATTAGGAAAATGCTATCAGATGAGTGGAACTTGAATTCTGAAATCTCAGTGGATAACTGAAAGTATACTCATTTTCTGGAGCTATAGATACTGACTCAATTCAGATATTGCTGATATTAAAAATAGAAGCTCAACAGCAGTTTGGGAAAGAAAGAGAAATAAAAGAGACTGAAAGACCACACACACAAAAGATTAAAAGACATTTACAAGTAATGGAGAGGAAATAGGGAAGAGTAACATGGGGAGAGTCTAAACACATAATTGAGGGTACTGGGTTATTTAGAGATATTAGTGCACATGAAAAGATTATATATGAGATTAATACCTATTATATCCCTGTTCATTGTCTAAGGCAGGATTTCAAAATCTTGTCATTATTGACATTTGGGGCCAGATAATTTCAGGGGGTGGGGGTCGCTGGGGCATGTTTAACAGCATCCTTGGCTTCTATTTACAAAGTGCCAATTGCATTCTGCAGTTGTGACTGCCAAAAATGTCACCAAACATTGCTAAATTTCCCCTAAAGGCTGCAATTGCCCCCAGTTGAGAACTACTGATCTAAGACTTTATACCAATTATGTCCTCCATAAATCAAAGTAGATCACTGCTCACCAGTATGACAAAAGTTCTCACTTCTCTATCAATATTAATTCCAGATAGTATTGCTTCTTAAGCAATTCTTCATTACACTACTATGTTTGATGTTTTTTCTTCTTATTCCTAGCTTCAATATTTTCCACAAATATCCTTCTGTAGTAGCAATATACTGGTGTTCGAGTATATTAAGTCAGTAGTCTCTTTCTTAAGAACATTAATCTTGGTTAAATGAAGGATAAATGACAAATGAATAGAAGTCTGGATGGTTCAGATATAGAGAAATAACAATAAGCTAATATAAAATCTAGAAACATTACTCATCATTTTTATTATGTATATGTGTATCTTTTGCATGTTAGATTTTGTTTCATACTCTGTGATAAACTATTCGAGAAGTCTGCTGTTTTATTTGTTTACAGGAAATGAGAAATCAACTCAAAATTTAGTAATCATAATTTCAATCAATGTCTTTGGGTTCTTAGAAGCGAAGTCATTGTAACACTGAAGATGAAAGGGGGTCATCATAGGGAAAAATCCACGAAGAATAAACTTTATGCACTATGATTCCATTCTATGTACCTGAGGTGTACTGGGTCTGGCACAATTTACCTCCTCAATTAATAAATGGAATATATAGATAAATAGTAACCCTGGCATTATTTTCATTATTTATTCACATATATTTATTCCTGATGCTGAAGGAATCTGCTTCCCTCAAAATCTAGTCATATGACTAAAGCTGAAAGCACACAAAGTGCTCTCACCCTTTGATGGGTAGACACCCTTGTTTTGAAACTGAAAAATCAATTTAAGTAAATAAATTTGTATGAATTCAAATATTCTAATCTATCTTATACATTCTGAAACATAGTCAGTAGCTGGAACCTTAGTGTCAGGGAATGGTAAACTGATAACTAATAAATAATTCACTAGAAGAGTATGGAAACCAATATATCTAGGTCTCTTTCATATGTATTTAAAATCGGTTTAATGGGAAAGAACTCTGAATTAGAGTGCTACCAAAAGCAGCACCCTACTAATTTAATTTTAATATGAGAGACAGAATTAGCAAACACAGAAAACACACAACAATGGTAATAATATTCTTTTCAAAATCACATGTCAATCCCAGTCAACCTAGAATCCCTTCCCTCCAAGTCTGCTATCATTCTGGAAGATGGGCTTCAAAACCACTACTTGACTGGAAACTCCCTCTGAAAACACAGGGGTCTCTTGTAGTATGCAAACTACACTCTGTTCTGAATTCATAAAATTTGTTACCAGGATGTGACAAAAACATGAGTTCTGTCACCAATAAGGTTGAGTGGCTACCAACTGAAGTATCAGTTGAAATAACTTATATAAATGAATCCTCAGTTTCCATCACTAACTCTGGCAAGAGAAAGAGATAAGGACAAAATCTATTTTTATAGTCCCAGAAAGATGGTTCATCAAACATCATCCCACTGGGCTAAGATTGAAACATGACAACAATATTTAATTTGATCACTTAAAGCTACTTTTATTCATATGCTGGCCATTTATTTCTTCGTATTCATAGTGGACAAGTCTCCTAGATCTTATTTTATTATTTCTCAACACACACTCTCCTCACAGTCAAAGCCTCTCCAGAATAGTCACTCAATAAACAATTACTAAAAGTGTGTATTTTAGTTGACCATTATTATATCATAAATTCTAATAGTGATCTGGCAGAAATTTCAGAGAGTGTGTGAGTAAATTTATTTCCATCTTAATTTCCTTGTTTTTTTCACTAATTAAAAAAAAAGCAACCGAGTGGGATTTTAAGAACTCAGATGAAAGGAGGTAGTGAAATCAGCATTATTACCACTGCAAACGCTTCCTACTTTAGGACAATGACCCTCAAAATGACTATTGAATGCACCATTTATCTTTCACTTTTCTTTACATAAAATATTTCTATTGACCAACTTCCTCATGGCTGTCTTCACTTCCTTGTTTCGCAATGTGTAAATGATGGGATTAAGCAAAGGGAATATCACAGTATGGAACACAGATACCACTTTATCTAAGGAAAAAGAGTCAAATGGGCGAGCATAAATGTAGATGGATGGCGCAAACATTAGTACCACAATGGTGATGTGGGAATAGCAGGTGGAAACGGCCCGGCTTGTACTCTTACCTGAGCCTGAGTGTTTCTTGAGCATGGCCAGGAGGAAGGCATAAGACATTAGGAGAGCAATGAAACACACTACAGAGATCAGACCACTGCTGAAGATCATGAGTAACTCCTCCCAGAAAGTGTTGCCACAGGCAATCCGGACAACCTGTGTGATGTCACAGAAGTAATTGTCTAACTCATTGGGCCCACAGAAGGGAAGTCTTACAATGACAGCCACCTGTATTATAGAATGAATGAAGCCCCCGATCCAGGAGAGAGCAACCAGAATACAGCAGAGGTGTCGATTCATGATGGTAGCATAGTGGAGGGGGCGGCAGATAGCAGCATAGCGATCAAACGCCATTACTGTGAGCAGGAACATCTCCGAGGCTCCGACAAAGTGCAAGAAGAAAAGCTGTGCAATGCACCCGCCGAAGGAAATTATCTTCCTTTCCACAAAGAAATCTACGAGCATTTTAGGGGCTGTGATAGAGGAATACCAAATGTCAAGAAAGGCCAGATTAGCCAACAGGAAATACATGGGCGAGGTCAGATGGGGGTCAAACCTAATGGTGCAAATAATAATAATATTTCCTGGAAGAATGAGCAAATAGAAGGATAGAAATACAACAAATAGCACTAGTTGCACCTCGCGAGTCTGGGATAGGCCAGTCAGAACAAATTCTGTCACTCTGGTATAATTTGCATGTTCCATTTCTTCACTCTTTTCTTAATATGGCTATGAAAAATAAAGACATTGTAATTACTCCAAATAGCATTTAACTAGAGTTTTATTACTGCTTTCAAAATCATCAGATGTTTTCTGTCATTAAGAGATTACATTAGGATATGTTTGGTTGCCCTATTTTATGTCTAATAAACCAAGATAGGGAGAGTAAGGGATGACCCAAAAATTACAAACATCAAAACCATCTGAACTGTGTCATATCTGAAACCAAAATTTCAACTTGTTAATGTAATTCTTTTCTATTTTTTATGCAACTCAGCAATGCACTAATCCTTCTGCCAAACATCTACCTTAGCAAGCAACATGTGCAGCTGCTTCTGAGTTTAGCTAAATTTCAGACTGATAATAAGAGATGCAGTCAGTTCTTTCTAGATTGTTTTGTTGTTGTTGAGAAATCTAACCAACTTAGAAACTTAGGCTTCTCATCTAATATCTAGTATGCTACTCTGGAAATATTTTAGTTTTAATTTATCAAAGAGATCCCAGGGCTTTATGTGTAGTGAATAGGCATTTTTTCCTCAACCAAAGCTTATACAGCTTAATTCTTGGTAATATGTTAGGAGCCACAACATACTACAATGCAGGGCCATATATGAAAATTCCTTTGGCTGTGACCAGATCCCATTCTCCACTGACCATGGATTTTACTCACTGTTTCAGGAAGGCAGGAAGAGGACAGTGATCTGAGAAATGGGTTTGCTTGCCACCGCAGCTGACACAGTCTGCCATTTCAAGGTGAAAGTGGTAATAAGATTATTGCTAAAATTTTGCTTAAGACCTGGTCTTGAACCTAACTCAATTAGATAAAACAAAACCCTCAAATAAAAATAAGATAATCATTTGCTCTATCAAATATGTTTCCTCATTTAAGTAATGTAAAAAACTGCCACACCAAAGTAAGTATTTCTTGTAACCAACAGCCAAAACTAAAGAGTTGTTTCTAGTCTACTGGTTCACTATTTTATAATATTGCCTCTCCTCAGGAAGTAAGCAAAGGAAAAAAAAAGTTAAGGTTTTATAAAACCAAATAGATTTTACAATAGTATAATATTGACTGTAGCAATCCAATGTTTCTTCCTTGGAAGCTACTGACTCAATTTGTACATAATTTTAACAAACATAGGCATGTGACTTCCAAATCTAATATGTTATTAAAGCATGTATGAGTATTAAAGAAGAGCTGGATCATTAAAGTAGGAACACTGAAAAAAAGACCTGTGTTTACCAGGAATATGACACAAGAGGCTGAAAAACAAAAACACTCAGTAAATTCAGTACTGTGGGACTATTTAGCAAATGGGTAAATATTCCCATACTTATGAATAGTCCAGGCCTCTGTGAGTTAATTAACCATATTAAGTAAAATAAGGAAATTTAAAATTCAGTTTAGAAAGATTTTAATCAAAAGAAGGATAATGCTGCCAGTTTTCAATCCTCAACTGTCTTAAAAACATGGTTACCCAGAATGACATAGTTCCTAGGATTTCAGAAATCAATCTTTTTACTGTACTTACCTGAAGAGGACACTGCACAGCCTCCACAACTAAAAACACAGCAATATATAATTGTAAACTCATAGCATACTACTCATTTATATTCACTGATGAGTAAATTATGAGTTTCCAACAATAAAAATTATCTTTACCAAAAGCATCTAGAACAGTATAATTACTCAGTTCATTTGGATATTTTGCTATTATACTATATCCATCTGTCTTTTTTGAATAGATGGGAGTGATTAAATTATTTGTTCTTAAAATAATTGTCCTCTTGTGACTGAAAGTAGATGAATATTTCAATGCAGTAAATACTATTATACGACCCTAAGCTTTTTTATTTTCATGGGAATACTGATATGATAATTCTGATCATTGTCACACAAGCCACCCTTTCCTCCTCTGTCCTGTTCTCTACCCATCCCGTGAAAGAGGAAGAGAAAAAGCCACTGATATAGAAGAAAAAAATCTAGGTGAACGTGTGTGGATATCATGGAGAGACAAACACACTTCCGTTATTTAGAATAGAAAGGATTATTTTACCAAAAAAAAAGTGGCGAAGAGATTTACTTTTGTACCTCAATGTCCAAGATATAACATAAAATTAGAAGCTAATAAGATGTACTTGCATTAAGAACCATAACTAACCTGATTTATACCTTAGGAAAAAAAACACAGAGCATTCTTCTGTTCTCACTCCTTGCTGAATGCCTCTCTTCTCCACTCCTCACAATCATCAAGTTTAAAAGGGACATGTTGGGCCAGCCGAGTGGTGCGTAGGTTAAGAGCTGGCTTGGGATGCCACCAGCCCCAGTTCAGATCCCACATATGAGGACCAGTGACACTGCCCTCTGCAGCTAAGATGGTGAACAACAGCTTCACCTGGAGCTGGGCTTCTGTGAGTCCCCGGGACGGCGTAGCTGCAGCCCCTGCTGCAGTGGGCTGCCATAGGCTACAGTGAGGGGCCAGCAGCCAGTGTGAGCTGCCAAGAGCCACTATGAGCGGTCATCCAGAGGTCGGCGACCTATCTGCTTCACCCGAGAGCACAATGATAATGCCAGCATGAGCCAGTGAAGCAACGTCCTCCACAACTAGACTGAAGAACAAAAGGACAGCAACTTCTCTGTTCCCCTTCCCCAGTTCCCCAACGCTGTTCCCCTCCCCCAATTCCCCAATAAAATATCTTAAAAAAAAAAAAAAAAAAGGACATGTTACTGAAGCACTCAATCCAATAGTTAGGCAGCCAACCAAACTCCTTGTTTCCCAACCCTACAACTCAGCCACTACTCTTAACACATACACACACACACACACAACACTAAACCATGCCACTTCCTCAGCGAAGGAGTAACCAACACATATATCTTTTACATGAACATGACCATGGCCTGAAATTCCATTAAACCCACAACAATTCTGACCTTGGCCTACATTTGTATTTTAATGCATGTCAGAACAAAACTTTTCACATGATATGGAAAGCTCTATCCCAATATATATATAGCTTCTGTGTCACTTCTGTAAATTATGTGTTTATTCAACAAATATTTAGGGAGTATCTACTATGTGCTAACTGTGGAAAATACATGAACAAAAGAAGACTCAGTTTCTGCCCTCATTGAACTTCTATTTTAGAAATATAGACAGAAAATAAATTAGTAAACAACCAATAAATAAATGAATAAAATATAAATGAGTAAAATAAATAATTACCACTATTGATAAGAGACAAGATGGAAATAAAAATGGAATTATGATAGAGAATAAATAGTCGTATCATGTGGTGGTGATGTACAATGATGACTTTTTTATTTATTTTATTTAAGTACATAAGTATAGATGGTATACAATTTTATATTGCTTATATTAACTTCAAGTGTACAACATAGTGATTTGACATTTTAATACCTTACAATGTGATCACCCACTAATTCTGGTAATCACCTGTCACCATTCAAACTTATTAAAAAGAGGAGGGGAACATAGTCAATTGTATAATGATGACTTTTTTATAAAAGTTTCTCTGAATTGGTGACATTTCAATTAACTTTAATGTAGGAAGAAAGCATGTAGGGAATAGGGAGCAGCAAATGCAAATGCCTCCTGGCAGAGAAGAGTTCCTAGGAACTGGGGAAGACCTAATATGACTGACTGAGGCACAAGAATGCAATAAAGAGATACACAAAGACCCAGGAATCTACAATAAGAAAACTGGATTTTAACAGCTTCCAATATATTTTAGGAAAAAAACGTAGAGAGTAGCTTAACAAAATTTGCAATTTAGAAACATCACTCTGGTAGCTATGCAAATAAGCTGAAGTTGGATTATGGGGTGGGAGTGAGGTGGCTTAAACTAAAGATATGGCAATAGCTATTTAGAGAAGTGCATTGTTTCTTTAGAACATAATGAGGAGATGCAATTGGCAGGATTTAATGTTGGTTTTATGTTATTATTGTCATAGCTGGAATTTGAGCACCATAGGGGCAAATTAAAAAATTTTTTTTTCTTTATATCTTCTGTATCTAAAATGAGATTCACCCAGCATATTCCAGGTTCTTAATTTGACTGAATCTGCCATAAAGATTTAGGCATGCCCTGCCACACTCTAAGAAAAACTTGGGATGTGCCAATAAAATCCAGAGCAAGGAATTATGTTTGTGGGGAATTCATGGGCAGATAAGCCATCCACGGAGACTGAGTTAGAGTATTTCTTTCTGAGGCTGGCATTTAGGAGGGAATAGCTATTCCAAACAAGCGTTTACTCTTACAGCAGTTGTATTAGTTGATCAAGAGGCTTTCACATAATCCTGCACTCACCCAGCTACACCTTCCAAGTGTCTGGATATAAGCTCGATCCTCCTTTTTTTTTCTTTTTTTTTTTTTTTGCTGTTTTTCAAAAATAAAAATTGTATATATTTAAGATGTACAACACTATGATTTGATATATATGTATATGTGATATATATGTATATGTGTATATATAGAAGGTGCCAAAAAATATATATACACATTTTAAGAAAAGAAAACTGTATTAAAATAGTAATAATATATACCAATAATAATCTTAAGATCCATCCATGTTTTCGCAAATGACATTATTCCATCTTTTCTTATGGCAGAATAGTATTCCATTGTGCATGTATACTATATCATCTTTATCCAATCATGTATCGAAGGACACTTTGTTTAGTGATTACCAGAGGGTAGTAGGGGAGGAGGATAGTAAATGAGGGTAAAAGGGATCAAATACATGGTGATGGAAGGGGAACTGACTCTGGATGAGATACACAGATGATGTATTACAGAGTTGTACACCTGAACCCTTTACTAACTGTAACTTTACTAAGAGTTGTTACCCAAATAAACTTTAATTAAAAAAATAAGATAATAAAACATATATATACATACTAATAACAAAAGATGAATGCAAGTCAAGTTTGACTTCTGCAATTACAAGAGGTGCTCAAAGTGGTTACCATCAGTATCCAGACACCTCTGATTACAGTGAGCTACTGCTTGAGCAACATTAACCAAAGTATCCACTTGTATACATTTTTTGGCACCCCTGGTGTGTGTGTGTGTGTGTGTATATATATATATATATATGCACACATATACATATAGTGAAATGAGTGCTACCATCAAGCTAATTACCATATCCTTTTTTAACAGTTACCATTTTTTGTGTGATGAAAGCACCTGAAATCTGTTCTCATAACAAATTTCCAGCATTCAGTACAATATTATTAACTATAGTCATAATTCTGTGCATTATATCTCTAGACTTATTCATTCACCCTACATAACTGCAATGTGTGCCTTTTGACAAACATATCCCTATTTCCCCCACCTCCCCACCCTTGGTAACCACTATTATACTCTTAAATGGATAAAAAAATTATGAGATATATAATTGAGCCTTTAGAAAAAGAGATCCTGCCATTTACATGTGGAATCTTAAAAAGCCTGCTTGTCTTTTAACAACATCTAGTGAATTCCCATTCTGTACTTAATCTGCAGGGTGTAGTATTTAGAGGATTACTATGGTGATACCTAGGAATACAGAGGCCCTCCATATAGATGAGTGCACTATGTAAACTCTCCTCAAGGGAACAAAAGCTTAGGAGGAAAACAAGAATCTATGCGGAAATTCTTCCTTACTAACAAAGCAATGTTTATCCATGTATCTAGCAAAGCTCTCAATAATCACATGGAGAATAGTTACCTAGCTAATTTGAGAAATTTGGGGGGACTATCATGTAGATCCTGAAATAGTAAAAGATTAAATAACTCAAGAGATATCGGGTTACATTCATACAAGAGGCATTAAAAAAATAGCTATCATCTATAACCACTTCTGGGTGTTTATCCGAAGAAATCCAAAATGCTACTTTGAGGAGACATTTGCATCCATATGTTCATTACAACATTGTTTACAATGGCCAAGATGTGGAGGCAGCCTGGGTGTCTGTAGATGGATGAATGGATGGATAAAGATACAATGGAATATTGTGTTATTGTACTGTATTATTCCAATATACAATGGAATATTGCTCGGCCATGGAAAGGAATGGGTTCTCGCCATCTATGTCAGCATGGGTTGACCTGGAGGGTGTTGTGTTAAGTGAATTATGTCAGACAGAGAAAGGCAGATGTAATGTGATTTCATTTATATGTGGAGTTTAAAGGACAAAAATAAACAAACAATACAGAAACAAACTCATAGATACAGAGAACATTTTGATGGTTGCCAGACAGGAGGGGGTTGGGAATGGGTGAAAAAGGGGAAGGGATTAAGAAGTACAAATTGGTTGTTACAAAGTAGTTATGAGGATGTAGAGTAGAGCATAAGGAATATAGTCAATAATATTGTAATAACTATGTATGGTGTCAAATGGGTAACAGATTTATTGGGGTTTAATAGATGGGAGGAGGATTGGGGGACGTGAAAAAGGTGAAGGCATTAAAAAGTACATATTGGTAGTTACAAAATAGTAAAGTAAAGCATGGTGAATATAATCAATAATATGATAATAATTATGCATAGTGCCATGTGGGTACTAGATTAGTCAGGGGGATCATGTCTTAAATTATATGAATGTCTAACCACTATGCTATACACCTGAAATTAATATAAAATAATATCGACCGTTAACTGTAATTGAAAAATTTTTAAAGGGGGGAGGGATTTGAAGGGCAATAAGAAGTCCCAGTTTCCAGGTACAAAACAAATAAGTCATGGGGATGTAATGTACAGCATAGGGAATATAGTTAATAATATTGTGATAGCATCATATGAGGTCAGGTGGTTGCTGGACTTATCATGGTGATCACTTCTTTAAGTGTATAAATGTTGAATAACTATTGTGTATACCGGAAATTAATATAACATTGTATATTAGCTATATTTTAATAAAATTCTTTGAAAATTTTTTTAAAAGAACAATATGGTTGACAAGGTGGAGGGACAGTAATATAATCACCACTGTAGATATATACAACAAATAAAAGAAATGAATTGATTTTTCCTATTCTGAATATTTCAAGTTCATCTATTTTATTCTGTAAGATAGTGAGGAGGCAGAGTACAAAAATATCTTCGTCATATAAATGAGTATGTGGAGACATGGGATCTCCAGTCTCATAAACTAACTAGTAGCAGAAAAGTACCAGGATGTAGTAAGTTTCTTGATTTCCAATACACATTTTTGCCCACAGTAAATTAGGTAAGAAGAAAGCATTAGGATTAGAGCAGTGATTATCTCAATATGAAAGTGTTTTGAGGATCGTATACTGGTTGAGCATTTCTCCTATAATAGATATGAAGTGTGAGTACCTTGGTTCTTACACAGCTGACCACTTCCCAGCTGTGTGACCTTTAGCAACTCACTTACTTCTCTGCTTTAATGTGCCCCATCAGTGCAATGGAGATCATAATAGGACCTACCTTATAGGTATTATTGTTAGGGATTAATGAGCTAATGCATGTAAAGCTCAGAAAAATACCTGATATATAGCTCACACTTACTTAAATTGTTGTGGTTGTTTTCCTTGCAGAGTAGCAATAATAGAGAAACTATCAACCTAATATATGATTTCCAAAATATTACCTTCTAATGTCTGTTTATACTTCTCTATTCCCACTCTACCCCCAACTACTATTCTTGGATCTAGAAGACTCAGAACAAGTCTAAGAAATCGTTTAAGAAAGAGGACAAGAACATCTGACTTCTAAGCACTACCATCTCCCCTCGTTCTTTCTACACTACAGTGCTATGTAACTGTTGATAAATCACCATTATTAATTCCTCCAGCGACTCTCAGGAGACCTTTTTTCCAAAATGCCTGAAACTTTGTATGAATAATTTCTAGTAAGCACCATAGAAGTTTGGGGTCCCATACTAGTACTCTGTTCACATCTCCAATAAAACTTTACTCATTGCATTGTAATTTTCAGTTCATATTTTGACAAAAGTATGACAGAAACTCTAAGCCCCTTGAGGTCATGAAACATGTCTCGTTTATATATCTAACCTAGTGCCTAAGATAGCTCCTGGCATGAGGGTCCTTGATATGCATTTATTGAATGAATGAATGAATTATTAAACTCGTTTTTAAGTGAATAAATTAATTAATTAATGACTCTGTAGGAAACATTGTGAAATACTTCCAAATCCAATTGTCTTATAATTCATTTGGTGTTTTCTGATTCTTCATGATCCCTGATTTTGTTTCCTGGAATCTTCTTTTTAAAATACATATTCTACCTGTATTAATTTAAAACAGGTTTCTTTGTTTTTTAAGTTTCTTTTCTTTTTCTTACTCACTTCCAAAGTTGCTACTAATAACTCCAGTCCCTTAAAAATGAAACATCTCAGGCCTTATCTCCCTCATCTTCTTCACAGTGGCCATCCAGAAAAACTATCATAATTCAATTTTCCTGATTTTATTTCAGGAGCAACAGGATTGAAAATTTTGGAAGGTTATTTTAATAATTTGATACTCTCTGAAGACCCATAAATCAGAATAACTCTCTCTGTATGAGATTGTTTAAGAATGGTTCATCCTCTAAGTATGAGATGACCAAGGTATCTTCTCAATACCCTTTTCAGCCTTGGGTTTAAATGTTTTAGTTGTGGGGATCAAGCAGAAGAAGAAATAGTTTACCAACTCCATGGTTAAGATCCGCTCTATATGATCACCATGTTTTTCTCACAGTTTTTTTTTACTGGAGGTTTTCTGTTTCTTCCACTATTCTCTGAATATTTTACATGGTTATTCCTATCATTATATCCATTCCAGTGTCTAGAAAATAGAGTGGCTGATGTAAATATTATAACACCATTCTTTTACCTACCAGTTACTGGTGCCAGTCTTGGTGTAGTCAGGGACAATAGAGGGGGTAGAAGGTACCTCTTCCCCCATCCACAAAGAAAGCTTTGTCTTCTATATTTTGTTATATATCAGTTCCTTCCCTGATGTAACAATAAGCTAACCAGCACCCCAGGTTGTAACTAAGAAAATCATTTCTCTGGAGGCCAGGTCCAGCCAAATAGGGATCAAAACCCTGAGGGAATAATTTAAAAGTTGATGTGTGCTGCATCCAAAGAGCATAGAAACACAACATCTGAATTGCCCAGGACAAGTAAGGAAAATGGCAAATTTCCTTGAATTAGGAGTGATAAATATTATGATGTATGATATGCCCTCTACAATATGATGTGTATTTCCAATTCTACTGTCCAAGGATTATGTCTCTCAGAGATGTTGGATCCTTAGGAAAATGGAAATCTATCCAAACCCAATATTAATACTACATAAATTACTTGAACAGTGAGCACATGTTTGTAATGAAGGCCTTAAGTAATAACTTCTTAATATTTCTGACTTTTAGCCACTGTCTTCTATAAGAGCTTAATGATTACTACATATCAGACACTGTACTAGGCACAGGCATACAATAATGAACAAGAAACAGAAGTTATTTCCCTAAATCAACCTATTATTGACTTCCCCACCTATGAATCTACAAACACTTGTCTGTATCTCTCATCTAGAAATATTCCATGTTAAATAAAATTAGGTCCTATCTCAGTTTTATTCTATCAGCCTGATCTCTATCTCATATCTTTCAGAAATTTATCCTTTTATGAAGGGATTGGCAAATACAAATTGGTAGCTACAAAACAGTCATGGGAATGTGGAGTACAGTGTGGGGAGTGTAGTCAATAATATTGTGTAGTGTTGGGAAGGTACTAGATTTAACTGGGCGATAACTTCATAAGTTGTACAAATGTCTAACCACTACACTGAACACCTGAAACTAATATAAAATAATACTGAATGTCAACTATAATTGAAAAAAAATAGTCATGGGTATGAAAGGCACAGCATAGGAAGTATATACAATGATATTATATAATAACCGTACAGTGTCAGATGGGTAATAGACTTGTTAGGGTAATCACTTTGTGAGGTATATAAATGTCTATTCACTAACTATGTTGTTTTGTATACCTGAAACTAGTATAATATTGTATATCAATAGAAATGGAAAATTTTAAAATATTTTTTAAAACTTTTTTTAAAAGAACAAAATTTATCCTTTTAAAATTATCTCCACATTATACTCTCAATGGCCATACTTGATGTATATGAAATGAGGATGAGAATTACCTTTTCATTTAAAAAAAGAAATTGCATCCTCAATGATCCATGAAAATCTATCAGATATTCTTCCATAAACTGCTAAAGCTTTGTATTTAAGTTGGAGATGAAAAGACTCAGACAGGTTTAAATTGGAGATATAATTTATTTTCAATGGCCTCAAAAGGCAAGTCAGAACAGATGTGTATTTTTAGAGTTTGGTTAAACACAAAAATTTTCAAAAACTTTGCTTATATTCAGTTTTAAATGCATTTTTATTAAATACATATTAAGGTACACAAATAATGTAAGTGCCAGGTATTAAACCCACTACATTATCACAAAAATAGTGGAAAACTCTGAGTCTTTTTACAGCTGCTTTTTTTATTTAGAAGGCTTCCTAACTCCATTTCCTTAGGCAAGTTCCTGCCTCTTGGAATTTAATTTTTCTTATATGGAAACCAGAGATGCTAAGAGCATATAAAATTGTCATGAAATAAAAATTGAGAAAACATGTCACATGCCCAGAACAGAATCTGGTGCATATTAGGGACATAAAATTATAACTATGATAATGAAAAAAAAATGAAAGTGTCAATAAGACAAATAATATATTCCAAACTCTAGTGGGAATTAACAATGATTAATAAGAAAATAATGCTGAATTACTTTTTTTAAAAATTGATGTAAATTTTAGCATGTGAAATGCCCAGAACTGCTTCATGAAATGGAGACCAATTGAAGAATTCATGGCAGTTGCCCTGGGTCAGAAAACCTGAGTAATCATCTTCTTTCCACCTAAATGTTTTCTAATAAAGAAACTTGGTCAGGGTTCTAATGGAAAAGCAGTCATTCTATTTGTGACCTCCAAAGGCGGAATGTGAAAGACTTTTCTCTAATATCATTCAATTTCTTAATGCAGCGATACCCATATTCTGTTTGTTGAAGCATATGCCTGTGTGATATTTGGGCATGAGAGATAGAAAGAGAGTATGGGAGATTGAACAGTTCATTTCTCTTAATCTCCTTATTACCAGCCAGGGTGACACCATCCCTCTTACTTGGTGTTCTGGCATCCCAAACATGTCAGGGATTCTGAGAGATAAATCTGTGTATTTCTCTTCAGTATTCTTCTCAGTTGGTACTTTAGAGTTAACCTTCCCTACTTTGCCAAATCAGTTACCACACTTTTGTCTTTTCTTTTCCAAACATTTGTTGGAATCCTTTGTCTGCATCTAATTTCTGTCCTGTTTTCTTTGTTTTTGTGGATCTAAACGGTTTTCCCCTTTGTTGTTCTGTTGTTGTTGTTGTTATTACTTTTATTATCATTATTATTTAATTTAAATCGTAGGATAAAAAAGGAAAACTAATGCAGACTAACACTTTAAGTATAATTTTAGTGCATTTATGATTTATTTTTAAAATTAAGTACTTATAAAAAGGACATAATGTTCTTTTTAGGCAATATGAAAAGGCAATATGGAAAGTAACTATAAGGAAATGCAATAAAATGGTGATAATGTGTGGAAGGACTGAAGTGCAGAGAAACCATTTGCAAGAGTTTACAAAAGTCCCACTTACCAGCTACTCTTAACACCTTATTGTCCACTTCCAACTGCAAAGGAGAGACTGGTAAATGCAATGTTTTAGTGGAGTCACCGTAAATAACATCAAGTCTCTATTGCTAAGGAAAAAAGGAATAATGGGTACAACCAGCAGACTCTGTCACAAGTATCTACTGTGCATCCAGCTCTGCATTATATATGGGGAGTAAAAAAGAAATATGGCGTGGCGGTTAAGCACTGGCTTGGGAAGCCAGCGGCCCCGGTTCGGTCCCACATATGAGGGCCAGTGACACGGCCTTCAAAAAAAGAAAATATGATACATTATATCCTCAATAGGTTGTGGAAAAATAAGTGTCTGATACCATTTTATAAAATATATACAGGAATGATTACGGCATAAATAAAATAAATGTTGGATGAAAATAATCAGGGCAGAATTCTTGAAAAATAAGTCATGACACAAGACCTAAAAAGTTCCTCAGAATAAAAATTCATTTTCTGAAGAATTAAGAATGCTCAGCTATTCTCTAGCTTTACTAAGAACACACACACACACACACACACACACACACACACACGTATGCTTAATCCATTTTGTCCTTTTTAAAAATTGAAAACAATTTTAACTATAATTTATAATACAAATACATCTCTTTGACTTAGTCATTTCGGTAGTTCAAATGTCAAATCTTTTTAGTGGCTTAAATTAATTTATTCCATGTATTGCAAAAAATAAATAAAAGTAAGATTACTTTCACTAAAAATAATATAATATGGAGGTGATAGAAAGTATTTACATTATCCAACGGGGTCTTTAAAAAATTGCTCAGGACCAAAATATGTAGACTGTTTTTTTTTCCTCCCCTATCCTTTGGGCAATTTGTCAGCTTATACTAACCTCTTCATTGCATGCAGTCTATTATTTCTGTCTGCATTTTCTTTATTCGTTATATTGTATTATAATTATCTCTTATAAACCTCTTTCCCTTACTAGATTATGCTATATTTGTAGGAAAAGACTAAGGAAGGAAAGAGAGAGAGAGAGAGAGAGAGAGAGAGAGAGAGAGAGAGAGAGAGAGAGAGAGAAGAGAGAAGGAAGGAAAGGAAGGAGGGAGGGAGGGAAACAAGAAAGTAGCTCTGGGGAAATTAGACAGACTTCTATTTTTAGGAGAAATTATCTGACTCCACAGAGATATTTTGCTTTTGTAACCCCATTCTAAATCCTCAAATGGTTGTTGAAGAGAGTTTGATTTGAATTGAAGGGATCTAAAACAGTTAAATGAGATACTGAGTAGGGGTGCTTATTCTCTCACTCTAGAAGAGAGGATAAACATTACCAGTATGGAAAGCATTTCCTCTAAGATCAGGAATAAGACAAGGATGGCCACTCTTACCACTGTTATTCAACATAGTACTGGAAGTCCTAGCCAGTGCAATCAGTCAAGGGATAGAGATAAAAGGCATCCAAATTGGAAATGAAGAGCTAAAATTGTCACTATTTTGCAGATGACACTACTCTTTATCTAAATAAAACTAAAGACTCCACCAAAAAAACTATTCAAAACAATAAACAAATACAGTAATACATTATGCAGTGTATATTTCTATGTCTGCATATTTTTCATTGCAGAATACAAAATCAGTGTACAAAAATCCATTGTGCTCCTATATACCAACAATGAAATTTCAGAAAAATAAATGAAAAAAATAATTCCTTTTGCAATTGCATAAAAAGAATAAAATACCTAGGAATAAACTTAACAAAGGAAGTGAAGAACCTATACACTGAAAACTACAACATTTTAAAAGAAGTTGAAGAGGACACAAAGAAATAAAAAGATATCCCATGTTCATGGGTTGGAATAATTAACATAGTTAAAATGGTTATATTACCCAAAGCGATATACAATTTAATGCAGTCCTCATCAAAAGTCCTATGGCATTTTGTTTTTAAAGAAAAAGAACAAAAAAAACCTCAACAGATTCATATGAAACTATAGAAGACTCCAAATAGCTCAAGCAATCCAGAGGGGAAAAAAAAAAACAAGCTGGAAGTATCACACTCCCTGACTTCAAATTATACTACAAAGTGACAATAATCAAAGCAGCATGGTATTGGCAGAAAAACAGATACACAGGCCAATGGGACAAAATTGGCAGCCCATAAATAAACCTACATATATATATATATATATATATATATATATATATATATATATATATATATATATACAAATAATTTTCAATAAAGGAGCCAAAAGCAACAACGAGAAAAGAAAGCCTTTTCAATAAATGGTGCTGGGAAAATTGAAAAGCCACATGGAAAACAATGAAACTAGACTTCTATCTGTCACCATATACCAAAACTAACTCCAAATGGATCAAAGACCTAAACACAAGACCTGAAACAATAAATTGCGTAAAAGAAAGCATAGGTACTAAACTTATGGACCTTGGTCTTAAAGAGAATTTTATGAATTTGACCTCAAAGGCAAGGGAAGTAAAAGCAAAAATAAATAAGTGGTACTATATCAAACTAAAAAGCTTCCTCATGGAAAAGAAACCATCAACAAAAAGATAATGAACTGAATGAGAGAAGATATTTGCAAACAACATTTCCAATAAGGGGTCAATATCCAAAATATATAAAGAACTCATAAAATTCAACAACAACAAAAGCCAATTGAAAATAAGAAGAACTGAACAGACATAAAAAGAGACATACAAAAGGCGAAAAATTATATGAAAAGATGCTCAACTTTACTAGCTATTAGGGAAATGCACATCAAACCATAGTGATGTCTGCCTCACATCGCTTAGAGTGGATATTGTCAACAAGACAAATAATAACAAGTTATGGAGAGAATGTGAAGAAAAAGGCATCCTCATACACTGCTGGTGGGATTGTAACTTGGTACAGCTACTATGGAAAACAGTATGGAGGTTCCTCAAAAAATTAAGAATTGAGCTATCATATGACCAAGCAACCCCTCTTCTGGGTATCTACCCCCAAAATTTGAAAACACTTATTCATAAACATATATGTACCCCAATATTTATTGCAGCATTTTTCATGGTGCTCAAGATACAGAAACAGCTGAAGTGTCTTTTGATAGATGATTGGATAAAGGAGATGTGGTATGCTGGGAGCCAACATCTGACAAGGCCACATTGCCCTGCTCAGTACTGGATGTTTGGAGTTCTGCCTTATGGTTGGTCATGTAATATCTCCTGCCTCTAGGAACCCATGTGCCTCTCCTATAGGAGACAATATATTCACTGCATTTGTGGCAAGTTCCTGTGATAGCCCAATGAGCTAACTACGCAGACAAAGACGGGTAAGATCTCCTAAAAGAGGGGAGACAACCCAAGCCAGTCGGTAGTTCCATGGGGGACCCCTGAACTGAGATATTGGGGACTCAAACCCCTTGGAAACTGAGGCACAGATCTCTGACAATATAGGCCAAGAAACCTGCCTGTGGCCTAAGGGCCCTGCTGTGAATGGTCTCCTTGAAGATTAAAGGTCTTCAGGCCATGAGAGTTCTGGCAGGAGGGGACTTGCTAACCATAGGGTGTGTTATTTAACAACTTTGTTTAAATTCTTTAACAGATACTGAAGCTTTGACTGAGAAACAGATGTAGCCCTCCTAGGACAAAAGATGTTAAGTATTATATTTACATAGGAATAGATTTTAGATGGTTTTACCCTAAGCACAGCAACTCCTAGTCCTTTTAGTATAGCCCTGTGAGTCTAGCTGCTGGAATTTGGGATAATGGCTACGTAGTCATGGCAACCACTCTTTAAGCGATGTGTAGAGATAAGTAAAGACTGAGTAAATCCTGGGAACTAGAAACCACCAAACTCATGTGACTGAGACAATGGTCAAGTATCACTATAAAATGAACACGCTCTGGCAATAAAGTGTGACACTTTTTTCCTTTTCTCTTTAGCTCCCCCGGTGTCTCCACTGTCTCCCTTATTTTCCTCCCTCGCCGACACCGTCTTCACCTGAGGGAAACCCTGGTCAGCGGAGGCTGGTCCCCCGCAGTGGTACATATACACAGTGGAATATTAGTCATAAGAAAAAATGACGTACTGCCATTTGTGACAACATAGAAGGATCTTGAGAATATCCTGCTAAGCAGAATAAATCAGACAGAAAAAAAAACTCGAAACCATATGACTTCACTCATGTATGGTATATAGACTGAAATCAACAAACAAATAAGACAAATAAACAAAAACTGAGACACAGACAGCAGTATAGTGGTTACCAGAGAGAAAGCGGGGGTGGGGGGTGGGGGGTGGGGGGGGTGAGAGGTAGAAAAGGGTAAAGGGAATCAAGTATATGGTTACGAAAGGGGATTTGACTTTGGGTGGTGAATATACAATGCAATATACAGATGATGTATTGTAGTACACGTGAAACCTATATAATTTTATTAGCCAATGTCATCCCAATAAATTTTATAAAATTTTAAAATGTAATTAAAAATTAAAAATAAAGATCAACATTAAATTGTTAAAAGTTAAAATAAGCATTCCTGGGCTGGCCGAGTGGCACTGTGGTTAAGTGCTGGCTTGGGAAGCCAGCGGCTCCGGTTCGGGTCCCATATATGAGGGCCAGTGACACTGTCCTCAAAATAAATAAATAAATAAATAAATAAATAAATAAATAAATAAATAAGCATTCCTTACTAAATGAAATGTATGACATAGTTGAATTTTAGAGACTGTTCCTTAAAATTATTAAGTTAGGGACCATTGAAAGTATCACTTGTTCTCTTATTTTGCTATCCTGACAAACTAACCGTTCTGCTTTTCCTTCAAGGATATCTTGTGACTCCATAGCCATTTTACGGCATTCTTTACATCTTCATTTCTCAGAGTATAGATGAGTGGGTTTAGCATTGGGGTGATGGTGGTATAAAACACAGACACAGCCTTATCCAGTGGAAAAGTAGTGGATGGACGGAGATAAATAAAGATACAAGGGACAAAGAAGAAAGTTACTACAGTGAAATGAGATCCACAGGTCGAGAGAGCCTTGCGCCGGTTCTCGGCAGACCGGTTCCGAAGACTAAATAGAATGACTGTGTAGGAGGCCAGAAGAATAAGGAAACACCCCAGGGAAATCAGACCACTATTGGCAACCACCAGCATATTTACCAGGGTGGTATCCGCACAGGCAAGTTTCAGGACTGGGTGGACATCACAGAAATAGTGGTCAATGACCTGAGCATTGCAGAAGGGCAGCTGGAAGGTCAGGAGGGTCTGAACAAAGGAATGACCCAGGGCTCCTAACCAGGATACTGATGCCAGCACAATACAAGCATTGGCACTCATAATCTTAGTATAACGGAGAGGTTGGCATATGGCAGCATACCGGTCAAAAGCCATAACTGTCAAGACAAAAATTTCAGCACAACCAAAAAAGTGGAAGGTAAACATCTGACTTACACAGCCCCAATAGGAAATAGTCTTTTTCTCAGAAACAAAGTCGGCAATCATCTTGGGTGCTGTGGCTGAGGAATAGGCAATATCCACAAAGGACAAGTTACTGAGGAAGAAATACATGGGTATGTGGAGCCGGGCAACAGAAAAGACTGTAAGCAAAATGAGCAGATTTCCTGCCATGGTCACGACATAGAAGATTAGGAATAGGGCAAAGAACATCAGTTGCATTCCAGGGTCTTGGGAAAGTCCTAGGAATATAAACTCAGTGACATTGTTGGCCATTTCCATGGGGACCCATGCAGGACTGGTGGTGTGGCTCTGGTTCTCTGCAAAAATAAATAATGTTATAAACCATTGTAAGCATGGTCATTCATTTTGTGTTACACTTAAATCTATAGTTCATTTCTCCCAAAAAACAATGTAGAGATTATGAGGGTTTTTTTTTAAATTAAGGTTTATTGGGATTTAATTTTTTGCCTAATCATTCCTCTCTTCCCCTTCCTCCCTCCCTCTTTCCTCCGCATCCTCTTTCCCTCTTTCTTATATTAGAAATTCTCTTTGGGATGAAAAAAACTTAAATCAATTATTAAGTGGATAAATTAATTTTTGAAGCTAGAGATAAAAGCAACAAGTCAGAATCCAAGATATGATGTTTAAAATTCCAAGCTGAATATTTTAAATATAATATATACAGATCAACTTTAGAAGAATCACATTCTACTTAATCAAGTGAGAAAGAATCCACTTCCAGTTTCTAAATTAGGTTGGAAATTTCGATACAATTAAAAATTAAGTCATTTTTAGTTGACTGAGAGCAACATATGCAGTGGCTTGCTGCTTATCAAAAACATATGCTTATTAATTGACAATAGAGGAGTTTGATTCCTAAGCTTGACCTGCAGGTGAAAATTCAACTTTTCTTGCCGTGAAGAGTGTCCAAGCTACACAGGGAAATATTTTTTTCCTATGTTGCTCTAAAGAGTTGGAAACTATAAAGATTATTGAAATCCCTATTATCCTCAATGAATTTGCTTTGAAAAAGCTCCAGATAACACTCCATACTTATAAACATAAGTAAAAATTAGGAATAGAGTTTTCCATAGGTTATGTTATAAATGGTAGTTCAAAAATAAGCATCTGATAGAGTTTTATAGGAATGCCTAAGGCATACAGAGAAAACTATTAGATAAAAATAATCAGGGAAGAATTCTTGAAAGAGATGAATCATGAGGCAAGGTCTAAAGAAGTTTTTCAGAATAAAAATGGCTTTTCTGAACCATGCAAATTACTAGTTATTTTCATCTTTACTAAGAGCACCTCTTTTCTACATGAATAGTGGAAAGAACCCTCCCCCAAAGCTGAGTGACTTAAGTTTGAACACCCTCAACAACCAGTACCTTTGGCTAAATTTATTTATGTTCTCCGAATCTCAGTTTTTCTCGTCTATAGGATGGATGATAAAGTTATTTACCTCACCAAGCTGTTACATAAATAAAATGAGATTATCAGTGTAACTTTTTTGTATTCATGAAGTGTTTGATTTGTAACTTGAATCTATGAAGTAGGATCTCTCTAGTATGTAGAATTTGTAATTTGATATAGTCGGCTATTATATAAAAGTTATATAGACAATTAATAGAAAATATTGAAATTCATACATAATTTTAGTATCTGCCCATTTCATTGCAGAGATACTATTAATAGTTAACATTTATTAAGCATTTTACTATGTGCAAGAATGTATACTAAACACTTAACATATGTTACTTCATCTATCCTCACAGAAATATTATAATTCTTATCTCCATTTTACAGAGCACAAAAGTTTGAAGAGGTTAGGTAAATCAACCAATAAAACATAGTAAAGGGTCTGTTATTTGAATTGTTGCATTATGATTCCAGCATCCATGAAATATACGTCCCCATAAATAAATGAAAGATAGGTAGATAGAATGACAGATAGAAAGGTGATAGATGATATAGATAGATAGATAGATAGATAGATAGATAGATAGATAGATAGATAGATAGATAGAGTCATATAAAAGAGTTACATTTAAAAAATCAATTGCTTCTTATGTGTGAAGTCCTTTGATTGGAGGATATGATCCATGTTCTTCAATCTTTGAATATTCTGTGGCACTATAACAGTAAAGCCAAATTATGCTCAGTTATGACAAATTGATAAAATTATAAGGGTTGAAAAAAAAATTTAGATAATAATAGAAAACTCTTATATTGTACTTACTATGTGCCATGTGTTGTTTTAAGTGGTATTATAATAACTCATTTAGTTCTCATAACAATCTTAGGAGATAGGCTATCATCATTATACCCAATTTAAGGATGAGAAAACAGAAGCACAGAGAAAATAAATAATTTGCCGAAGGTCATAGAGCTAGTGATTGGCAGACCTGGTATTTAAACTTAGGCAATGGGACTTCAAAATGTATTTTCTTAATGAATATGCATACTGCTGAGTCTGATGGTATCAATGTCACCACTCCTCCTTTCTCATTTGAAAGTCTTAAACCTTCTGCAACAATCAAAACATTCCATTTCTGCTAATCATGAAGAGTATGGCTTATTTTTTTAAATTACGTCTACTTAGAGTCGAAGACCACAGTTGCAACTAGCAAGATCATCACAACATACACAGTTTGTGCCAACTTCGCTCAAATTAAACTTATAATAAAAATACAACAACAAGTGCTGTAGTATTTCATTTGATGTGTGTTGACAATCAAATAGAGGAGCTCCACGTGTAAACTCACAATCACAGCTCTCCGACATAAAAATAAAGAAGTTCAAAAGAATCAAGGACACCTTTCCAGAGAAGGTCATCATTGAGTGGAATTTTGAAAGGTGAGTTAGAGTTAAGCTGAAGATAAAGAGAATTTCAGGGTGTGGGCACAGAAGAGTGGACGGGGCAGGAAGGACATTCCAGGACTAGTGAATAGATATATGAAGATAAATGGTGTAAACCATCACAGCATCTTCTATGGGGAATGCCAACATGTGGACATGATTCAGCACAGAACCCATGAAGGGAAGTATCAGGAAATAAGGCTAAAAAGGAAGAATTGCTCAGATCATAAAGAGTCTTATGAGTTAAGTTGTGGAGTTGGAATTTGTCTTGAATGATTTGGGGGATCATAAAGAAAAGATAACAGCCACGGCAGGAGGGCAACAGCAATGGGAGGTAGTGGAGAGTGCTTGTTAAAAAGAAACAGCCTGAAACCCAGTTTACCCAGGTTCAAATTCTAGCTCTACTACTCGCTAACTAGCACTATGACTTCAAGAAAATTACCTAATGTTTCTTGGCCTCAGTTTTTTCAAATATAAAATATAAATAAGAATAGTACATGGTAAAGGGATTAAGAAGTACAAATTGGTAGATACAAAGTAGTCACAGGGATATAAAATACAGCATAGAGAATATAGTTAATAATATCGTAATAACTATGTATAGTGCCAGGTGGGTACTAGACGACACAGGGGGATCACTTTGTAAATTATATAAATGTCTACTATGTTGTTGACTGGAAACTAATATAAAATAATATTGAATGTCAACTGTAATTGATTAATTAATTTTAAATATCAAAAAAGGAATAGTACATACCATGTAAGTTTTGTGAATATTAAATGTGTGCTACATATAAAGCACTTATGTATGTGGCACATTGTAAGTAAATATATAATTATAGTGATTGCAGAATATGCTACCTAGAAGGAGAGAGAGAAGCTTGGATAGCAGTCATCTTAAGACACTAATCTCTTCCCATATTCATCTAATTCCCATTTATATGTATTTTATGCTTGTCAAAATCTTAGAAAATGCATCTACTGCTGACTCCCACCCTCTCAAATATATTCTTTGACTGGAGTAGTAACAGAGTATATTCCATACCTTTGCATGACTTTCTTTAACAGGTCCAGCAAGGATACAGAGATGTTTGGGCAGCTGCTCTATTATTCCCAAATGGTGGTGATCTCAATTTTATCTAAGATCACCCTCTGAAGCCCATAAAATTAATCCAAGTCTAAAAGCCAAGATCTTTCTACTATCTTCATTGGACAAAGAGCTTGACTCTCAGCTCTGCCTCTTAAAGGTTGTGTGATATTAAAACAATTTTTCTCACACTATTAACCTCAGGGTCCTCCCCTGTGAGACAATAATGACACCCATGATAAAAATCAAATTGATTAATGGACATAAAAGCAATAAGTGATCTGCAAATCAAAGTCATGATCATTTTAGAGGTAGAATTTCAAAACCATCAGCATCATACATGTGAACTCTGTAGACCAGAGAATGGATTATTTCCACTGGTCCTTCCAGGTTCTCAAGTCAAATTTGATTTCTCTAGGATAATACCAAAGAATATGTACCAGTTATAACTGGGTCTATGCTGTTAAAGAAATAAGGTTGCTCCTTTATTTAACATCATGAGCCCATCTAAATTATTTCAAATAGAACAAATAGCATGACTGCAGCTCCCTGGAATCCTCTGGAAAAGAGATTTAGTCTTAGTTTCTCCTATGAGCGATTTGCAAAGGGCAGAGATCAAACATTCTGGATCTCGTTCCTAACAGCTAGCTTCCCAGCAAGCTTCGTGCAATAGTGTCTGAACAAGTAAAGTCTTGAGAAAATCTGCAAATATGGTAATGTAACACAATGTGGACTACATTTCACACATCACCAATATTTATTTATCTTTTCATATAAGAAATATTTATTGAGCACATTCTCTGTGTCTGATACTGTGCTGTGAATATAAAAAGATGACTAAAACCCTATTCCTGACATAAAGCCATTCATTTTAGAGTAATACCTTTAAATAACCTACTCAGATTCTCTTATATTTACATGAAGTTTTACATTTATATGGATAAATCCATTTATTCCATTCATTTTACTGTTGATGAAACGAAGTGCAGAGAGGAAATTGAATTATCTAGGTTCCGCTGTTAGTGGTAAAGCTCAGACTAAATTCCAACTGAAATAATATTGACACACACTTTAAACTGATAAACCACTTCCTGAATTACTTAATGGAATTACTAGAACAGATGTTGTAAAGCAAGTGAAAGATTTGAAAATTCCTCTTTGTCCTTGAATAGGATTTGAATCAATGAAAATTGCCCTTGCCTCTTTCACCCGTTGTTAATTTGTCACTCCAGTTGGAAAACTTACTCCAGCTGTCTTCTTGAGTGTGGTCCCACGACATGAATATGGACAACCTGAGATCTTCTTGGATCAATAAAACTTTCTGAGATAGAAATGTGATCTATATCCAGATATTCACACTAAAAAATTGAGATCTGTATGGTGATACTTCTATGCACATGCCACATTTCACAGAAAGGGTAACACCTACAGCCTAAGAAGAGATTCTAAGTTTGTTCTTTTCTCTCTCTCTCTCTCTCTCTCTCTCTCTCTCTCTCTCTCTCTCGATTTTATAAATTTATAGCCATGTCATGTCTTCTGAGCTTGCTCTGCAAGAACTTCTTTCTATGTCCCTGCTGCCAAGAAACCATCAGCAACCTGCCTCATCACAACCCTGAGGTAATTACCAGGCCAGTGATTAGGGAGCCACTGGGGAGCACTGTTAGGAAGAGCAAGTGCAAGTGCAATCCCCACTAAATGACTCCTTGTAAAAAGTATATTAAAGACTACTTGATAAGTAACTAGTTAATTAATATTGAGGCCATTTCCACAGTTTTGCACAATTTACTCGAGAAGGGATAGGGTGATGCTCAGTATCACTGTTGAATCACTAACCCAACAGCAAAATATTTGTTTATAAAGCTATTAACTTCATTTTAATAGTTATATTAATAGTTTAATAGTTATAAAATCTATTTTACTTCATTTTAAAATTTGCTGAAGCTCAAGTTGGCAAGCAAAATATTTAATTTAGTTGTACTGTGAAGATACTGCCTCAGCCCTCTTACATCAATGGGTTTCTAAGGTATTTAGGTCAAGGGGGCTTGACTGAAGATGAGGGTTACACCTCTGAAATTGATTATAAAATTTATCACTGAATTATAGTATAAACTATCAGGTCAAGCCTAAAGTTCTGTGTATTTGAATGGTGTAAACATACAACAGGAAAAATGCAGTAACCCATATAATATTCATCTTGTTAGTAATTTTCTGAGGCAAAAAGAATTATGTTGCAGCATAAAATGCTTTTTGTTGTTGTTGGCAAGTTTATTGTTCTATGACTCTCTAGGTTATAAATAAAGGTGCTGTTTAGACAAGGAAATGGCTACTGGGCAGTCCTAGTTGTACTGGGTTCTCTACTTGAATTTCTTTTGAGATGAAGAACTATGTCACATGATTCCCTTTTTCTCTCTTTTTTTCCTTATCTTGTTTTCTCTTCCCTCCCTCCCTCCCTCCCTCCTTCCCTCCTTCTCTCTCTCTCCTTCCCTTTCCTTCCTTCCTTCCTTCCTTCCTTCCTTCCTTCCTTCCTTCCTTCCCTCCCTCAAAACTGTATTTCTCATGGGATGTGGAGTATAGTGTGGGGATGTAGTCAATGGAATTGTAATAGATATGTATGATATTGGGGGTAGGGGAGACAGGGGAGGGGGAGGGGATAGTCACTTTGTAAGGGATGAAAAAGATAACTACTGCATTGTTTTGCACATCTGTAACTAATAATAATAATAATTTTAAAAAAGGAAAGAAAACAAAACTGTGTTTCTCCAGACAGAGAAAGACAAGCACTGCATGATATCACTTATATGTGGAATCTAAACAAGCCAATCTCATAGAAACAGAGAGTAGAATGGTGATTACCAGACGTTGCGGGGAAGGAGAATTGGGGAGATATTGTTAAAGGGTACTAACTTGCAACTAGAACATTAATAACTTCTGGAGATCCAAGGCATAGCATAGTGGTTACAGCCAATAACACTGTATTATATACTTCAGAGTTGCTAAAAAACAAGATCTTAAATGGTCTCACCACAAAAAAGAACCAATAATTAAGCTTATTGCATTATATAAATGTATCAAATCAATACTTTGTACACCTTAAACTTATACAATGTTGTATGTAAATTATATCTCAATAAAAAATATTAAGCGTTTATTCTTGGCTGGACTGTGCTGAATAGTTTAGATACAAAGATGTTTGAATAATGGGCAGCCCAATAAGTAAAGAGAAAAAGGGGTCAAATATATGGTGAAAGGAGAACTGACTCTGGGTGGTAAACACACAATGTAATATACAGATGATGTATTATAGAAATGTACACTTGAAACTTATATAATTTTACTAACCAATGTCACCCCAATATATTTAATTTAAAAAATTACAGTGTGGTAAGTGCTATGATGACTAAAGATAAGTATAGCATACTATGATAATTCACATAAAAATCAGTTAATAAACTCTATAAGGACAGGATCAGTGATGACTGCCAAGAAATTAACACTCTTAATCTGGTATTGAAGGTGAAAAGTGGGCAATTCCAGCAGAGAAAGCAACATGTTCAGAGGCATAAGTGTATGCGGAAACTGTAAATAGTTCAGAGGTTCATATTATGGGACAGGACTGGGACAATAAGTGGGGACTAGGACTGAGACTTGGTCTCAGAACAAGTTTAGTCACTAGAACGAGGCCCAAGGTTTAGAGTGGTACTGTAGCAAAGTCAATAATATGGGGATTCTTAGGTATTATCCTAGGTTTTCTTATCCCCATTTACACCCCATTATCCCATAGATTTCCATGATAATATTTGTACCAGAATTTGAGACAGGATAGAACTTGAGACAGACGAAAGAAGAAGAGATGGGTAGGAATAGGAAGTCAAACAGTTATTCACTTAAGAAATGGAACCAGACTGCATCATATTTACGTTATAGGTTTTATCATTTCCTCTAAGTAACAGCTCACCAGGTGCTTGTGTTTATGAAAAAATTACAAAAAGTTTCTTAGGTACATAAAGAGCATAAGGACAATAAATCAATTAATAGCATGATAATAGATCAAAATAGATAACTTAGGTAAGCCTAATAATTAAAGAAAAACTATTGAAATATAAATACAATATGGAGTTTAGTTAATATTGTATCAATATTGGTTCATTAATTGTGACAATGTACCAGAGTAATGTCAGATGTTAACAATAAAGGAAATGGTGTGAGGTATACAGAAACTCTCTGTACCATCTTTGCAACTTTTCTGTAAATTTAAAACTATTCTAAATTTTTTTCAATTGTTTAAATTGAAAAATTATGGCATAAAAGCCTTGACAGCATTATGTTAACCTAATCATTACAATAAAAAACTTAAAATGTCGGGCCAGCCGAGTGGCCCAGTGGTTAAGCAATGGCTTGGGAAGCCAGCAGTCCCGGTTCGGATCCCACATATAAGGGCCAGTGACACTGCCCTGAAAAAAAAAAAAGTAAAATGTGGGCGTTTTTTTACATTATAAAAATTTTTTTCGAGGATGTATATACTATCACCTAACATGAAATGTCTTGTATTGAGGCTGGCTTCAATATGAATGGGGAGTTACTAGGGGTTTTACTGTCACATGGCAAGGGTTTACAGCCAAAAGCTCTAGTTCTGTGATTCTGTCCTGTGTTTCTCTAGAATCAAAAAAGTGTACAATTTTCTTTCAGCCTTTAGTTCCCTTTTAATTTAATGGAAGAATTGGCAATAATGATAACATAAGCAGTCAATATTTATTAAGTTCTGACCACAGGTAGACACCCTTGCTTATTAGAGCTTTACAAACATAACTTCGTTTAGTTTTCCTGAGAACCCTATGAAGCAGGTATAATTGTCCTCATTTTTACAGTCAAAGGGGTATCGAGAGGTTAAGTCACTTGGGCCTTGGGCAAGTGGTAGAGCTGGATCATGATGAGGCTATCTGACTCCAGAATTCTGCACTTCTGACCTCTGTCAGAAGGCTCACATATTGTCTTAGAATGCTCTTCACCTTCCTCTGGTGGATATTGAGAAGCTTTATAATTAGATATTTGAGTTAGCTATTGATGCTTCGGGAAAATGGCAAAAACATTTCCAGGAACATAAGAGGCACTCAGCAATTAGCTGTTAATGAATGGATAATAAATTAATAATGAATTAGTGAATGAGTAATGAATTAATGAATATTAAAACATCCCAAACTCCCTAGTAGTTATTTATTAGAGGGATATCTTCCAGGAAATGTTTTCTCTAAATTAGGGGTAAACATTGTGATGACATGCTGACTTCTCTCCAATATGCTTTCTAGTTCCTAGGACCCTTAGAGGGAGAAATATGGCAATGGGAAAAACTTCTTCTAAAAACTCCCACCAAGTGACTCCTTGTAAAACTACATTGAAGATCACTTGATAAATAACTAGTTAATAAATATTCAGGCCATTTTCACACAGTTTTGCACAATTGGGACAAAGGAAGGGGGAAGGTGGTGCTCAGTGTCACTGTATTGGATCACTAACCCAACAACAACAACAAAAACCCTACTTTTTCTTATTATTATTGACCATCTTACTATTTTCTTATTATATTTCCCTTAATATTATTGGTCCATTGACAATGTGTAGCTTGGAACTAGACTATAAATGTACAGCCTTAGTTCCCATGTGTTCTGGATACGTGAAGTCAATAATCCTCCCATGATTCTATAAATCAGACTTGTCTCTGTCTCCTTTCAGTTATTTCAGTAGTCCAAAGGAACTGAAGGGACAGACCCAATCCAAGAATCTGTGGGACTCAGAGCAAGAACACAGATGGAACCCATATGTCTAAAAGCTATAAATTTAGGAAACAAAATGTAAATGTTCTGTCTCAAACATAGCTTTATAACATACTCAGAGACTAATGTTCTCTTACTCTCATAATCACTGGAAGTCCAGTTTCAAATTTAAAATCCTCGGACTCCTTCCTGGAAATAGGCACCAGACATAGCAGTGTGGGAAAAGCAAGCTTTGGCTCTCAGTCCTCAGCCCACCTCTTCTCCTGGTTCCAAATCGCAACACAAGAGGTCTCTCATGTATGAATGTGGACTCTGTAGCCCAGACATCCAGACTCTGTCCACACACTTTAAACAGTGCCCCTCAGCTAACGGTGCACACACAGTGTATGGTCCAACCTCAGGAGGATGGACCCAAGGTAGACCCTCAGGCAGACCCTGGAAGTGGGCTCAGAGCATTTCAGCAGAGAACTCTGTAGATACTATCAATCATGTACAGTCTGAAAAACAGAAATCAGCTTAATAAAGAGAATTTTAATATAGGTAATTAATTAAGCAAGTATCAGAGGATTGAAAATGCAAAAAGAAATGTACAACATTCATATGTTTCTGAATATTATGCTACCAACCCCAGCTATCAGCAGGACATTTAAAATTATTTCCCAAGACCTTAAATTTTGCTATGAAAAAGAGACATTAGTAAAAGGGAGTGTTCACCCAGCTGACGCAAAAAGAAAGCCTGGAGCTTCATGTTCCTGCAATGTGCCTAGCTGACTCTCAGCACCATTTACCTCCTTGTCAACCCACACACTGCTTTCTGTCTGGCAGTTTCCTCCTGTCTGCTCTTCTGCATATTCACTGTAGGCAGTTGATCTCTGTGGAAATATTGTGGCGTGAAGAGGAGACTGTGATCTGTATGTACCAGGGATGCCACTCTCAACCTCGCTCACCCTATTAAGAAATCATCCAAGTGGTTAACTTGTTCCTGGTCTGAGTCCTTCTGTAGCAGTACATACATACATATATGCATGCATGCATACATACATACTCGTGCATACATACATACATGTATAATACTCTTTTTTAAACATAAAGTCACTAACTACCAGCACCAAAATGAAAATCCATTCCTTATTCCAAGGTAAAGAAAGCTCTTATGTGATGAGGGGGTATTACAATTTCCTAGTATATCCTAGTATTATGTGGAATTTCAGACGTTTTTTTCCTGAGCTATGCTTTCAGCTAAGTAATCAGAAAAGTCTCTCCATAGCAGTTGATTAGGAAATGAGTGAACAAATATAAAAATATTCCTGGAAGTCCATCTTTATATTATTATTTAGCAAATAAAATAAATACCTTTCCATAGCCATAAAGTTGCGAAGAACCTTATACTAGAAACTAGGAACCTTAAAAATAAATGTTTACATAAATTTTTTAGGGATGTCCTAGTTATGGAGCTCCTATACAAGTATAGTAGAAACTAAGCAAGTAGTCTATATACACATATTTGGGATAAATACTCTTTCTGGGGAGAAAAAAATATTCGCTTAATCTTAATTATCTAAAGTTACTAGCTTTCTTCGTTGAATACACTTTTTCAAAGTGGTTTTGGGCAAGTCACTCAAATCTGCCCTCCTTTCTAAAAATGAAATTGAATAACATTACCTATTCGTCAAAGCACTTTTGAGACTCAGGTAATATCCATGAGAACCTCAAGAACAGGCATCAGGTCGGGGAATGCTTTAAAACAGAGCTCATTTCTTTCTTTGTGTTTTTCTTTAGAGTTCAGAGCTCTTAAACATGTAATCAGTCGAGCCAGTTTATCAATTTCCCCCCCACACACACACTACAATGCCACTCAAAGGAAAACTTGAGGGGAAATGGGAGGCCTCTTCTCCAGCAGCCTGTACAGCAGAATACTAAGGGCTTCCATTTCCCACACTTCCTTTCCTTTGCTAAGGGCATGTGTTCATTCAAAGAGTTGTTCAACTGCATTTCTAAAATTTGGCATAAGACAGGACACAGTTCCTGCGTGAGCACTCGTACTCATATTCAGGGTGGTTAGTGATGTTTTCAGGCTTCATTAAGGACAGGACGAAAGGGAGTCACACTGCTTTCAAAGACGCTCTGATAAGACATCAGAAGGAATTTCCTGACACCAGGAATTGTTAAACCCTGGAGGAGCAGGACACAATAGGAGATGTGATATATTCTCTCAATTGAACACAGTTTAAAAGTGAAATGAATTGAGTAAAGGAAGACTACTAATAGACGAAGGATAGAAGAGTTGATCTTTCAAAGTGTCCTCTTGCCTTTAGCACTCAATCAATTACTGTTACCATCTGTGGGATAGTAAACACTCCTGAGTTCCCTGCGTACTATTTGACACCTGAGAAAGTCACATATATCTCACAACTATAATCAAGAACCAGGCATTATAATTTTTATGCTGGCTTCTCTCTTATACCAAAGTCACCAAATTGGTTTTCATGCATGAACTCAGGTACAGAATGAGTTGAGTGTCCCAAGAAAGAGTATGTTTTCTAAATCACCTCTTCCCGCTTGTCCTTTAACATGATAGCAAGATGCCACATGATTTCTTCCTCAGCTTCTTCATGGCTCTCTTCATATCAGCATTTCTGAGTGTGTAGATGAGGGGGTTCAACATAGGTGTGACCACTGTGTAAAAAACAGAGACTACTTTATCCACAGGGAAGCTGCAGAAAGGCCTCAGGTAGATGAACACACACGGCACAAAGATCAGGCTGACCACTGTTAAGTGGGAGGCACAGGTAGAGAGTGCCTTGCTCTGGCCCTGGCGGAAACGAGTTCTCAGCGTGATGAGGATGACAGCATAAGAGAAGAGCAAGACCAAGAAGCAGACAAGAGACAGCAGACCACTGTTTGAGACCATCAGCACCTCTACCACATATGTGTCCATGCAGGCTAGCTTGATAACCTGTGGGACATCACAGTAGAAGTTATCCAGTTCATTGGGACCACAGAAGGGCAGCTGGGTGACCAGTGTGACTTGTGTGATAGAGTGAATGAAGCCCCCACTCCAGCAGGCAAAAACCAACTGAAAGCACAGCTGGCGGTTCATGACTGTCAGGTAATGCAAAGGATGACAGATGGCAACATACCTATCGTAGGCCATGACTGTCAGCAGAAACATCTCACTGGCTCCCAGGAAGTGCAGGAAGTAAATCTGGGCCACGCATCCTGAAAAAGAGATGACCTTGCCCTGCTGTAGGAAATCCCCTAACATCTTGGGCACAGTAACACAGCTCAGGCATAGGTCAATGAAGGACAGATAGCTCAAAAAATAGTACATAGGAGATTGGAGTAGGTGACCATCAGCTTGCACTGTTACCACTATCAAGAGGTTTCCCAGAACAATAGCCATGTAAATCAACAAAAATACTAAGAAGAAAAATAGCTGCATCTCCCAAGAAGATGATAGGCCCAGAAGAACAAATTCTGTCACCTTAGACTCATTTTCTTTTTTCATCAAGTTGAGAATACCAAGTGACCTAGAAAAAGAATTAAATTGGAACATGAGAGATTTAAGTTAACCAGAGGGTAAGGTAGAAGTGGGAAAAGGGGGTCAAATATAATATATGGTGATGGAAGGAGAACTGACTCTGGGTGGTGAACATACAATGCAATATATATATGATGTACTATAGAATTGTACATTTGAAACCTATATAATTTTACTAACCAATGTCACCCCAATAAATTTAATACAATTTTTTTAGTTTGATGTAATGTTAAAAAAGGGAGATTTAAATTAGACAAAAAAAAGTCATCAGATTCTCTGAGTCTGGTGTTTATAGAATCATATTCCAAGGTGAAACAAACACTTATGCAAGTTCTGTGAGGTAGGAAATGTACATTCTTGTCTAAATAGAACAAGGAACATCACTTTGTATCTCTTCCAACTCTTTATTCCTGTAATGCTTTTAAACTGCATTTACAACAAACTAGGAAGGGAGACAATGACCTGGGCATGAGATGATGAGAAAATGAAAATCATTACAATTTTTAATAGACATAGTTATATTCTTTAAGGACAAGAGCTCTGAAATGAAGTATCTAGATCCAATGCCCAGCTCTACCGCTCACCAATAGAGTAACCTCAAGCAAAGTATTAAACATAAGTTTTATTCTTGTTTTGTCAAGCTAACAGAGGGATAATAATATCACCCAAAGGTGTTTTGAAAACTTATAGTGATCTATGAGCAATATACATTTACACAAAAAATGACTAAATCCCTCAAAGTTAGGAACTATTTCTTCCTTTTTTTTTTGAAAGATTTTATTGGGGAATTATGGGAGGGGGAATAAAGTTGCTGTCCTTTTGTTCTTCAGTCTAGTTGTGGAGGACATCACTTCACTGGCCCATGTTGGTATTATCAATGCACTCTTCCCAGCTGAGGAAGTCGCTCGCTGGCCATTGGACGGCCACTCACAGTGGCTCACAGCAGCTCACGAAAGTGCACGCCAGCGCCGACCAGCCCCACTGCAGCCTACACCATCGCTGGCAACTCACGGCAACCCAGCTCCAGGTCGAGCTATTGTTCACCATCTTAACTGTAGAGGAGGCAGCGTCACTGGCCCTCTATGTGGGATCCAAACCTGGGCCCTGCTGCTTAGAGCTGGCATCCCAAGCCAACTCTTAACCAACACACCACTCGGTCGGCCCAGGGACTATTTCTTATTCATCTTTGTACTCATACCACAATGTTAACTGCATAATAATTTATCAACTTGAAGGAAGATTATATTCTGCTGTGAATTGCTATATTGTACAAAGTTTAGTACCTATAAATGTATATGTTAGGAAACAATTATGTAGGAGGGATTAAAAAGAAGCTCATGTTCTTTGTTCTTATTCATTATCCCAGGTGACAGAGGTTTAGAAGTTTGTAGAGATTCGGTAAGAAGAAATAAAACCTCTACCTTTTTTTTTCTTTTTTTTATTATATAGTTTCAGGTGTACAAAACAACATAATGATTAGACATTTATACCCCTCACAAAATGATAAACTCCCCAAGTCTACTACCCCCCTGACATGGTATATAGCTGTTACAATACCATTGACTATATTCCTTACGTTGTACTTTACATCCCATGACTATATATACAGAGGGTGCCAAAAAAATGTATACACACTTTAAGAAAGGAAAAAACTATTAAAATTGTATACTTAATATATACCAATAACAAAAGATGAATACAAGTCACATTTGACTTCTGCAATTACAGGAGGTGCTCAAAGTGGTTACCATCAGTGTCCAGATACTTCTGATTATTGCAAACTACTGCTTGAGCAACGTTGACCAAAGTGTCCACTTGTATACATTTTTTGTATATATATATATATATATATATATATATATATATATAAAATTATAGTTGACATTCAATATTATTCTACTTGAGCTTCAAGTATACAGCGCAGTGGTCAGGCATCTAGTGATCCCTCTGATAAGTCCAGTACCCATCTGGCAGCCTACATGATCTTTACATTATTGATTATATTCCCCATACTGTATTTCCCAAAGAAATCCAAAACACTAATTCAAAACAAATAGTCACCCCTGTGTTTACTACCGTGCTATTCACAATAGACATGATATGGAAACAACCCAAATGCCCATCAATAGACAATTGACTAAAGAAATTATGGTACATTTATACAATGGAGTATGACTCTGCTCTAAAAGAATAATGCAATCTTACCTTTAAAAAGAAACATGGATGGACCTAGAGGGTATTATGTTAAGTGAAATAAGTCAGATTGAGAAACACAAATACCATATGATCTCACTTATATGTAGAATCTAAAATCTTTACCTTTAAAATTTAAGGAAGCATCAAACTCAGGATGAGTATGATGTGCCTGAAATACACTAAAAATTACCAAAATAATAGACCAAGGGCAATGATTTATATCATTGCAGCATGTACAGAAGAGGCTCACCATGACCCATGTTGTAGGAAAGGATAATAAGAGAAATCAGAACTACACTGCTATTGGGCTTGTCAGCAACCATAGATAGGTACACTTAAGATAAATAAAAAATACACAATGGTGTTGTTTTATCCATTTCTCCTGTTCTACACTTACATTCACCCCCAGCATTGGGTGGGAAATCTTGGATGAAAATCAGGAAACATTGATGCATTCTTTTCTATTAATGTGGTTAAGACCTAGCAGATGCTGTCTATCTAGATTAGGATATTTTCAATTTAGAGCTAGCTCTAGGAAAGATATTAAGTGAGACAAAATTTGTATTTTTCTGTCCTCAGTACTAGTTACCTACTCCACGTTGTACTTAGTTCTCTCAAATCATTCAGAGAAAGGTATTTGGTAGTTAGTTATTCATGCTAGATGTCAAGGATTTACATAGGCAATGCAGAAAAAATCCTGAATTTCAAAAGGAAAAATTCTTAATACCAAGAAATTTCCCTCTATAAAATATTTCAAGATAAGCAGACAGGAGAGAGATTTGGGGCCCAGAAACATTTGAATATCCCCCTTTCATACAACATATGTGACCACTCCCTTCACCTATAGAGCCAGGAAATGAAAATCTTTTTGGAAAGATCCAACACCGCATGAAGGGAAGATAACAAAATGAAACTCTTTAAATAAGCAAGGGTTATTTGTGGATAGCTGGGCAACTACTCTCTAGTTTTTCTAAGCAGGAAACCAGAGAGATCTGTGTAGAAAATACTAAGAAAGGAAGTAAAGTTTTCCTCATGAGAATTGTTGTGGGTTTTTTTCAAATAGACTATATTATGTTTTGCTATTTTTTCTGTTTATTTTTTTCTATGTTGAACTAAAAGCATTCACAAAAGAAGAAACAATGATGGAAAGTGATTTTCTAGTTGGAGATTAAGTACCTTTTGAAGATATCTGATGTGTTTTCTAATTTTTTCTGAAATACCAAGAAATAGACACCATTCATTGGAGATGGTACTCATCATGGTATTTCCCATTGAGAAGGGCATAATCTTTCTGTTCTAAAAATTTTTGGCTTTGTCTGAAATATTGCATTTTAAATTGTATTTGGGGGAAGTGAAGAAGATTTAGCAAAAAGCAATTGAAATAATTCAAGAAACGGAAAATAGAATATAGGAGAGACTATCATAGAATGAGGTAGTCTTAAGACAACATCGCATGAATCCAGTGCCTTCTGTTATATAAAATTGATCCTATTTTATCCAAACCTTGTAACCACCTTCCAAAATACCAACAGTCCTAGAATTCCCTCATGCTATGGAAATTTCATTGTTCTGTGAATGCTTTTAAGTGTTTAAACCTCAAACAATGAAACTACAATGGTTTCTTAAATTTAAAAATGATGAAGGTTAGAGTATATACAGAGAAAAATACAGACAACAGAAAGTATAAAATTCCTTTCAGAGACAGAAAGAGGAGGAAGGGAAGTGAATGGAGCTTTGAATAAATATATCCAAGAAACTTACATCATTGCTTGTCAAGAGCTATGTGGGGTTTGAGGAAGGGATAAGTTACCCTGCTATTCACTGCACAAGCCCCTTCTTCATAGCTTCAGGCCCAGCAAAATAAGAAATTCTCAGATGACCATCACAGTTGCCCTGTCTGTGCCCTAACTTCTTCTTTATAAATCAAGCCCTAATTGAGGACTGACTGTACAGATTGAAAAAAATATCTTGTCCCCAGGGCTCTGACTGTGCTTGAAGCTTTTGCAATTCTTACTGCTCAGCCTAATGAACCCTGGGATTCCCTAGGATACTGTTGTTTAAGTTGTCTGAACCCTCAGCTCTTGCTAGAAAACTGACCTTAGGCCTTGCATGCTCTGAAACAGTCAGACTTCATTGCATAACACAACCCATCCCTTTTACCTACCTTGGATTGATTAATTTTGACACTATGCATGCTACCAGTTTCCCATGTGTCAGTCTGTATCAAAGTAGAACTATTCTCACTGGTTGCTAGCTCAACCATGCTTCCTGGAGTGGGCTAGGCTAAATGATAAATACCAAGTTATCACTGGAAGCTGTAAAAGTGGAAACACTTCCTTCAAGATGTTATGGAGCCTTAATACAACACCTGAGTCTCTTGCTGACATCTTAAGCAACTTGCCTAATTGGTGCCTGTGAATGAGTCTTATACAGAAAACACAGCTGTTGTCATTAGTAATTGAACATTTTTTTAACTTTATTATTATTATTATTAGTTACAGATGTACAAAACAATGCAATAGTTATCTTTTTCACCCCTTACAAAGTGACTATCTCCACCTTCTATCTTGCCCCCCACCCCTGATATCATACATATCTATTATAATTCCATTGACTCCATCCCCACACTATATTCCACATCCCATGACTATATATGTGTTAAATTATAGTTGACATATAATATTATTCAGTGGCAGCTTCACATGTACAGTGCAGTGGTAAGGCCACTACACCGTCCATGAAGTGGTGTCCCTGACAAGACATGAGTACTTCTGATCCCCTAAGAAAAATATTTATATTCCCTAAATTATCTCTTCTGTCTCTGCAGTAGTATTGTAGTTATCAGTTTGTATTGCCTCGTAATTGAATATTTTTTATAGTTTCTTGCTGTCAAAGTATAATTTTTAAAATGTTATTAAACATAATAAACAGATGATGAACAATGTTAAATACTGTGTTTATCTCTTTAACAAGGGACAGTAGGATGACAAAGCCAATTCAAAATATAAAAATGTGACTTTATATAATCAGAATATAAAAAAGAACACTGAGGGCCGGCCGAGTGGCGCGGTGGTTAAGCGCTGGCTTGGGAAGCCAGTGGCCCTGATTCAGGTCCCACATATGAGGGCCAGTGACACTGCCCTCAAAATAAATAAATAAATAAATAAAAAGAACACTGAAATAAAATTTCTAAGTTATGTGTAAACCAGTTAATGTCCTAAAGGGCAATACAACCTCAAACTCTGGGATTATCTTTTCTACCACACTAAAAAATAAATAATACAATTTTTCAGTTTTTTTATTACATCTTATTATATAATTGTATAATGTCTGAGAGCCCATAAATAGTAAACACTAAGTTAAATGAAATTACATCCCCCTACAGTTAGATAATGCTAAAATGGGCTTTTTAAACAACATTTTTTTTTTTTTAAGATTTTATTGGGGAATTGGCAGAGGGGAACAGCGTTGGGGAATCGGGGAAGGGGAACAGACAAGTTGCTGTCTTTTTTTTTTTTTTTTTTCTTCAGTTTAGTTGTGGAGGATGTTGCTTCACTGTTGGTAGCGTCATTGCGCTCTTCCCGGATGAGGCAGATCGGTCGCTGGCCTCTGGATGTCGCTCATCGCGGCTATTGGCAGCTCACGCTTGGCTGCCAGCCGCTCACGCTGGCTGCGGGCCACTCACTGTAGCCTATGGCAGCCCACTGCAGCAGGGGCTGCAGCCCACACCATCACCGGGGCTCGCACAGCCCAGCTCCAGGTGGAGCTGTTGTTAGCTGTAGAGGGCAGTGTCACTGGCCCTCATGTGGGATCCGAACCGGGGCCGCTGGCATCCCAAAACCAGCGCTTAACCAATGCGCCACTCGGCCGGCCCTTTTAAACAACATTTTAACATGACACTAAAAGGTCATATTTATACTTGGATTTTACTTAGGATTAAAGACAGGAAGTACAGCGTATCAGCAGAATAATATCAGTCATTTCTCTTTCTCAGAAGTTCTCATGACAGTCCAGTTGTTAGACTTTTCCCTTCTCCTGCAAAGTGACAATTTGGGGGGAAAGATGAGACATACTAGGTGGGTGTAAGATTCACATTGGCTTAGAAGATTTAGGCCCCATAGGAGTCCATAACTCCTGTCACAACTCTATCAGCTTAGCTTTCCGGATCCCTGCGAGAAACAAGCCCAGCCACTGGAGTCATTGCTCTCAGGAAAACCCAAATTTATGACTTCTCACCAAGAATTCATAAGTCATTCATCATCTTACTCCAGACAAAACATTTACCAATCAATTCATTTTTATCTAAGAAATATTTCCTAGAATAGTTGACATACCACCATTATTAGGTTTTCAAGGAACAGAACTAGAAAATAACCAAAGTTAAAAAGAAAGCCTCTTCAATAGATGGTGCTGAAAGAATTGGAAAGCCACATGCAAAAGACTGAAACTAGACTGCTGTCATCATACACCAAAATTAACTCAAAATGGATCAAAGACCTAAACATAAGACCTGAACAATAAACTACATAGAAGAAAACATAGGTACTAAACTTATGGACATTGGGTTCAAAAAGGATTTTATGAATTTGACCTCAAAAACAAGGGAAATAAAAGCTAAAATAAATTAATGGGACTATATCAAACTAAAAATCTTCTGTACAGCAAAAGAAACCATCAACAAAATAAAGAGGTAACCAACTGAATGGGAGAAGATTTTTGCAAGCAAGCCTCCAATAAGGGGCTAATGTCCAAAATATATGAGGAACTCATACAACTCAACAACAAAAAAACAAACAATCCAATTTAAAAATGGGCAGAGGACCTGAATAGACATTTCTCCAAAGAGGACATATAGATAGCAAACAGACATATGAAAATACTCTCAACATCACTAATCATCAGAGAAATGTAAATTAAAACCACAATGAGGTATCACCTCACACCAGTTAGAATGGCTATCATTAAGACAAATAATAACACGTGTTGGAGAGACTGTGGAGAAAAAGGAACCCTCATACACGGTGGGAATACAGATTGGTATAGCTGCTATGAAAGGCAGTGTGGAGGTTCCTCAAAAAAATAAAGAATAGAATTACAATATGACCCAGCAATCCTTCTTCTGGGTATATACCAAAAAAAACTGAAAACAGTTCTCCAGAAAGATATATGTACTCTGATATTCATTGCAGCTTTATTTACAGTGACCAAGACAGAAACAACCAATGTGTCCTTCGAAAGATGATTGGATAAAGAAGATGTGGTATATATACACAATAGAATACTACTCTATCAAGTGCCATTTCTGACCAAATGGATGGATTAGTATGTTAAATGAAATAAGTCAGACAGAAAAAGTTGAGAGCCATATGGTTTCACTGATATGTGGAATATAAAACTGAAAAAAAAAGGAACAATACAAACAAATAAACACAAATTCATAGACACACAATAGTTTAGTGGTTACCAGAGGGTAAGGGGGGTGAGAGATGATAAATGAAGGCAAACGGGGTCAAATATATTGTGACGAAAGGAGAACTGACTCTGAGTAGTGAATGCACAATGTGATGTATAGATGATGTATTATAGAATTGAACGCTTGAAACCTATGTAATTTTATTAATCATTGTCACCCCAATAAATTTTAATTTTTAAGAAAAAGAGGAACAAGTCTGTGATACAATAGAGGGGTCAGAAAATGTTTTCTTTTTTTTTTTTCCTTAAGGACCTAATAATAAATAGGCTTTACAGTATGTAAGGTCTCTGTCACAATTACTTAACTCTGTATCATGAAAACAGACATAGAGAATGTGTATATAAATGGGTATGGTTGTTTTCCAATAAAACCTCATTAACAACAACAACAAAAAAGATACACAATAACTAAAATGCCAACATTTAAAGACAAAAGGAGAATCTTAAAAGCAGCAAGAGAAAAGCAGTTAGTTACCTACAAGAGAACCCCCATAAGACTATCAGAGGATATCTCAACAGAAACTTTGCAGGCTAGAAGGGACTGACATGAAATATTCAAAGTGATGAAAAGTAAGGACCTACAACCAAGATTATTTTACCCAGCAAAGCTATCATTTAGAATTGAAGGACAGATAAAGAGCTTCCCAAACAAGAAAAAGTGAAAGGAGTTCATCGCCACCAAACCAGTATTACAAGAAATGTTAGAGGGACTTTTAAAATAATAATAATATTATAAATATATAAATATATACAAATTATAAAATTATTATAATAATTATTATTCATAAAAATATGAATAATAAAATGGCAATAACTACATATCTATGAGTAATTACTTTCAATGTAAATAGATTAAATGTTCCAATTAAAAGACCTAAGGTGGCTGAAATAAGAGTCTTACCTATGTGTATGCTGTCTACAAGAGACTCACTTCAGATCAAAAGACACCCAAAAACTGAAAGTAAAGGGATGGAAAAGGTGTTTCATGAAAATGGAAACCAAAAAAAACAAACCAGAGTTTGCAGTACTTATACCAGACAAATAGACTTTAAAACAAGAGACAAAAAAGGACCCAATAATCCCACTTCTGTGTATTTAGTACATTTTATATTTCAACACTGACAAAAATGAATTGTATTTTCCAAGGGTCATTGTTTGACAGCAGACAAAGAGGCAAAAGGAATTCTGGATTATAGCTTGGTCAGCAAAGTCCCACGGTTATGCGATGAGACTACAAATAGTCCAATAATTAGTTGAAGAAATTTATATTTTTCCTGAAAAAAAACGTGTGTGAAATTCTTTCACTCTTTAACCCAAAATTTGAGTGGCCCCTTAGTTTGACCACAGGTGGTTCTGCAAGGATTGTGTAGGGGGTTCCTTTCCGGGCTGAACAAGGAAAAAAGAGGTGACCACCAGGTGGCAGTAGCACACACGAGTTTTATTTGGTGACATTGCTTTGACAGATTTGCATTCAGGGGGAGGCCTGCTTGGTTATTTTAACTTTGAAGCAAGGTAAGCTGTCATTGGTTAGAGATAACTGGAAGATAGTAGAGTGGAGAACATAGAATACTTGCTTGTGACTCAGAGGAACTAAGGCCAGATCTAAACTTTATAACAGCTATGCCAGGGTAGTAAGTCACTTAATCTTTGTATGCTTAGATTCCCCACCAGTAATGTAGGATTAAAACTATTGTTCTCCCCATGTAATATTGATATTGTGAGAGCCTCATGAGTTAGGAAAACTCTTTGAATTTTTGGACCTTTGGTGAATTGCAAACATGATTTCAATCTACCTTCAGCATGCTGACAAGTACCTCATTGATTCTTGTCCTATTCTGCTAGAATAAAATAGATTTTTTTACCAAACAAGTGAATACATTGCTTTCATCAGGCAGAATAAATTTATACAGATGATTCTAGAAAACATGTTTGTGTATTCTTTTTGAGGGAATGCCTTGTGTTGAGAGGACTAGCAGGTATCAGACTGTGATTTCAATGAATATCTTGTTTCTAAGTGCTTTCTAATATGTTATCCCGTTGGGCTTTGGTTTCTTCATGTACAATTTTTAGTGTGGAACGTAGGCTTGAAGTGAGCATTGCCTATAGACTGCCCTCCAGTGATGTGATAGCATCCAGTCCCCTGCTGGGAGTTGTTCCTGCATGGCCAAATCTTTCTTTCACAGCCCTGAATCCTCTTTCTCCTGACCAGCTTTCCTTAACCTTTTCCAAAGTTGCTCATAGAAGGCATCCCACTCAACCTTCTTTTAGGACAAATCAAAATAGTCCTCCTTCAAGGCAGTGGTAGCTGAGCAGCTGCCACTGATCAAAAGGTTCCAGAAACAGCAGCAGAAGGTGAGCAGTCCCAGGCTTGGCCACCATGTGGTAGGCAGCAAGCCTTAATTCTAGATTGCACCAGGGACTTTCCAGGACCTGGTAGGTGAGTACACAGAACGTGGCCCTGCTGCTCTCCATGCTGGTAGCCATAGCATCCATCCTATCCTGCCCAACCCCAAAGACCCCTTCAGGCAGGCATAACCTCAAACCTTCACCATCTAGAAGAAGCTTCACCAAGGTGGGAACCAGTTCTCCCAGTACCCAGTCTCATTCCTGCCTACAATAAGATAAAAGACATCATAGTGGAATTGACTTCTGGGGTGCTGCCCACCCAATTTCCACCACCAGACAGGAAATGAGGTCTGGAGGTGGTGAAGCGAAGGCCATTTAGGACAGCTAAGCAATGCAAGGAAGGTCAGTATAACACCAGAGTAATGTTTGAAAGAAAGCCCTGAAACTCAGGATGATGTGGGCAATGACCAGAAAGGAAGGAGAGCAAAGGCGTCTTGGATAATCAGAGGCATTGGCCTTGCAAATGGATTTCTCCAGCCCATACACAATGGTGTTTGGAGCCTGTGTTGCCTAAGGCCCCAACCAAGAGCTTCACACTGGCAGATGAAGGTGATACCTGGGAAATAAACATATTGAGGCGTCTGGGGGATTAGTTCCAGGAGACCGCTGTCCTGCCCCAGGGCCCATTTCGAGTAGAGCAGCAGCAGCTGAAGGAGACCCCAGCCTCTGAAGCTGGAGACGGAGAGGTTCCTGAGGTTCAGGTTACTCAATGTCAGTACCTATAACCAAGGCAGCTTCTTCAGTAACATCTCCAGTTTCACTCATCTTGGCTCATAGAGAAAATCCAAATCCCCCAGCTCCAGCACTCACCAGCCTGCATCTGATTAGATGCAGATTTTCTGTACTCTCATGATCAGACCAGAAAAGTTCAAGTGCTCCAGGAGAGGAAACTATGGAAAGGCTCTCCAGCGCTGATGGCTAGAGAAGATGTACAGGCTGCCGTCTCACAGGGTAAGGTGATGCAGGGAAGGAAATGGACTGTGGTGTTGTTTAGATACGGCAATACATAGGTACTCTGTAAGATAAGGTTCCCCAAAAACAAGAAGTGTTCTCCACTGGGTACCCCAAACTATGGAAGTGGCTGGCCATACCTCCAAGCTGAGCCTGCTGGAGGTCAGGGAAGATAGATCTCCCGTGTCTCAGAAGAACCCAGCAGCAGATGACTCAGCTTCTGGGGACCCTGGAGCTGACTGCCTGTGATACATTCTACAGGGGTGCCCAGGAGGTTAAGTGAGGTGAGGGCAGGAAGAAAAAAGGAGGCAGCTTGGCTTTAGCATCTTAATTTGGTTCCAACACAGTCTAGGGTCTTCAGCCACCTCAGTCCCTCCAGGCTCTTACTGGATAAGCCGGAAATGTTGTTACCATTCATCCAGAGCTCCTGGAGTTGAGGAAGAAAGGAGAAGTCCAGGGCAGAATGCATTACTCATTGTGGGACAGATCTCGCACTCTCAGATGTGAGCTGACACAGGGACACTAAAGTGGGGCCCAACTTATTCACTGACAGATTGAACCACTGAAGTTTGTTCACTCAGGGCACTCAGGAAACTGGAGGGAACTAACTGCTGGTCGTTGGCATGAAGGCTGAGGAGTTCCAAGGAGCTGCAGCTTAGGAGATCCCCATCCTATATGTTCTGGATTTGGTTAATCCCAAGGTTAAGTGCACAAGTTCAAAGTAGCCAGTCACATTCCCAGGCAGTTTTTCTGAACCTGTTCCCACAAGGGAGAGGCAGCCCAAGTGAGTCAGTCCTGAGCCTAGGAGGTCTAAAGCACTAGTAGGGTGCCATCCAGTCTCAGGGAATGGAGCTGGAGGCCATGCAGAGCTTGGCCTGCTCAGCTGCGGGTTGGCAGACAGATCTAGCACCTCCAGGAAAGGGGTCCATGGGCTGGGGCTGGTTGTAGTAGAGGAACCAGAGACAAGGTTTGGGAAGAGGCCTTGCAGTTCCTGCAGCTCTGTCAGACAGCTGTGCCTCAGGGTTAGATGACTAAGGCTGATGGGCAACTGGCTATTCTGGTGATAATTCAGGCCAAGAAAGGAAAGGGGGTTGAGGAATCTGAGGGGCTCCAGGGCATTTGGAGTGAGGAACAGACTCAGGAAACAGGGAACATGATGCTTAAAGGAAAGGTGCTGCAGCTAGTCCAATCCTTGAAATGTTTCAGGTGTAATCCTGATAAGGCCCAGATGTAATCCTGATGGTGCCCAGATGTAACCCTGATGGTGCCCAGCTGTAATCCTGATTGTGCCCAGATGTAATCCTGAAGGTGCCCAGCTGTAGTCTCAGAAGCTATAGTGTGGGGAAATGTCCAGAAGCATCAGCTAGTAGGATGGGAACTGTGCCCTGGAGGCATAGTGTCTTTATATCCCGGCATGGCTCTTAGGGTCTGAGGCAGGCCTTTAACATTGGAGCATGATGCAAAAAGGTACAGTCCTGGGGCCCAGGAACAGAATGGGATGTAGGAGGAGATGCTGGGCAATAGGGAGCTGTCTGCTATGGTGCAACTGGGAGCAGTCCACGCCCAGCTCGTCAACCCGAGGCTCATCATGGTCAGCAGTAAGAGAGAGAGGAGAGTAAAGGAGAACAGAGGTCTTTCCATCCTTGGTCCTGCTTCTAGGGAAAGAGGGGGAAGAAAAGGAGTGTCAGATCCTACAAAAGCCAACAATCCCAGGCCTGGGCCCTCTGATACACACAATACACATATTCTGGGGCACACTGGAGAAACTCTTCTGTGATTGCAATACAATGGAGGCATTTTGTGAAGTTGTGTGCATTCGGTTGTGTCTCCCTACAGATAGAAAACCAGTGGGGACACAGAGAAAGATCAGCAAGAAGAGCCTGCAACTTGCAAGAGATCTCAGCATAGAAACTGGTGACACTTTCCAAGTCTTTTGCTGTGGATGATTAGCTCAGGTTTCTAAGTTCTTTCGAAGGGAGACTTAGCTATGAATGGGCTACTTCCAAGACCAGGCAGAAATTTACTTATTACAAAGTAGATTAGAGGAGAAACAAATGGTATTGATGCAAAAATAGTAAGACATGAACATATACTTTTATTTGATCCTTAGCCATGTAATATACATGGGCTCAATATCTTGATTTTACTTATGAGGCAATTGAATGTCAAAGAAGTTAAGTGACTTGCGTGAGGTCACAGAAATAAAAGTGGCAGAGTTGTTTAACTTACGTGGTGATCACCCCAATAAGTCTAGTACCCATCTGACACCATACAGTCATTACAATATTATTGACTATATTCCCTATGTTGTACTTTACATCCCCATGACTATTTTGTAACTACCAATTTGTACTTCTTAATCTCGTCCCCTTTTTCATCCAGCACCCCCAATCTTCCTCCCATCTGGCAACACTCAAAATGTTCTCTGGGGCCGGCCGAGTGGCGCGGTGGTTAAGCGCTGGCTTGGGAAGCCAGCGGCTCCGGTTCGGTCCCACATAAGAGGGCCAGTGACACTGCTCTAAAAAAAAAAAAAAATGTTCTCTGTATCTATAGTTTATTTGTTTTCTTTGTTCATTCATCTTGCTCTTTGGATTCCACATGTAAGTAAAATCAAACAGCATTTGTCTTTTTCTGTCTGATTTATTCCACTCAGCACAACACCCTCTGGGTCAATCCATGTTGTTGCAGATGGCAATATATTATATTTTTTATGACTGGGTAATATTCCATTATATATGAGGTCTGACAAGTTCGTGAACTCATTCTAGAAAAAGTGCTACATACCTCATGTGTTGTAGTTCCCATTACATTTTTATTTTATTTTATCGAAGTTACCTTCATAGTTTATTTCTTTTCTTGACATATCTTTGATGTATATCATGGAATTTCAGGATTGAAAGAAATTTGCTTCCGATGGAATAAAGAGATGAAGGAGGCCCTGAGAAAACTGTTGAGGTTTACGAGACTTGGTCAAAGATAGGCTTTCAAGAACTAAAATCCATATATGTATAGGAAAAATAGTGATATAAAATTAGAAGAGGTTAATGGTCTTTAAATTTGAGAGACAAATATGTTTCCTATATTCCCTGGAATATAATTATAGATGCATTTCAATGAAGCAAATAGCAAATAAGATCTTACCAGAACTAGCATAAATCATTTATTTGTACTGCGCTTTATTGTATCAATATTCCTGTGTGCATTGCAATGGAAACAAGAAAATGCCAGACATCCTCAGGCATTTTTTAAGAAAAAAACATATATAGCCCAGAGGTCTCCTGGTCAGTTTCTATCTTTTGCAGATTTAAGTAAATTTATCTCTGACTCCCAGTTTCATAGTGATTAAATGTCTGGAGAACCCACTATTATCTCCTTACACACACACACACACACACGCCATACAAACACATTCATGTGTGCCTCTCCTCCTATTCCTGAATCTATTTGATGTCTTATTTTGATCACATCATCTGAACATGAGGCTCATCCTCTTCAACATTTTATCCAAAACCAAACTCATGTCAGCTCTGTATGGGTTTATTAACCTGAGTACAGGTTGGGGTTAGGGAGTCATAGGAAGGGCCACCATGCTGGACACCCAATTAATCTCTCATTTTATATGTGAAACTGCCTTTTTTTACTTTCTTCATCTTCTTCTCATCACCCACAAGAATGGCCAGAACATCTTTCCCTCTTGTATTCAGAATAATTTTTTCATATGTAGGCCTTTGTGGGTTTGAGGCTCTTCCTCAAGTGGGCTTGTCAAAAAGCTTCTTCTTAGCAAACCTAATTCTTGAACAGGATCTTGTGAAAATAGTTTTCTCCAACTGATTACTTTTTATATCAAGTTAGGTTCTCATAGCTTGATATAGCCTTCTTTATCTTAGTACAACGCAGGAGCAGTCTAGGCAAAAGAATAAATGCACTAAACCAGAAGAGAGGTGATACCCAAAAACCAGATTGCCTGGAAAAAAAGTTAATGAAACAATAATGCATGTGTTAAGTGCTTTATGATTTTTAAAGTGCTCTGCTCCCTATATGTAGTAGAATGAACACTAACATACAGAGAGGATAGTGTGTGTGTGCATGTGTGTATGTATGTGTGTATGTGTGTGTGTGTATAGAAATCAGATCATATGGCCAGCATCTGAAATGAGGTATATTACTCTCCACTTAATTTCCAAAGTGGCCTGGAATCATCATATTGCATCTTAGTAAATAAATCTTACTCTGAGTGGCAAAATCTCATCTCCTAGTGAAACTGTGCCCAGTTCCTTAGGAGCACAAAAAAACAAATTCACCAGTTTATTTTCATCTAACTATGCAAGGGAGATGAAAGTCAGGCTCTGTGCAGTTTAATAGCATGACTTAGTTTAAAGCTTGGTGCAAGGTCACAGCTAGTCTATGAGCCTTTTGAATAAATAACAAAAATCACAAAGCAGCCCTTCAGCTTCAAGTCTCGATCAGAAGTGCCTTTATTCACCCCTTCCTCAGGAGGGACCCAAACACATCAGAGTGCACATCTCTGTTCCGAGGGCACAAGCCAGGTAGCAGTCACCATTCCTTCTATTGAACAGGTTTTCTTATGCCAGGAACAACCTGCAGAGCCTTATACAGTATGCCTTGGTAGAGGAGGGAAGAAATGTGCCACCTACATTCTCTCATTAGAAGCATTGAATGAAAGGGGAAGGCAAGTGTTGAACCCTTCAACTCTCCTAAAAGAGGGAGAAGGTAGGGATTAAACATAGCACACCAATACTCATCAACTATCTTTTGAATTGAAACAGAAATTTGCTCTCACCCCAGTACTTATTTTTCTGCCTATTTCTCCAAAGACTAGTAAATATTTAATGTGAATCCTCATAAAAATCATTTCAAAAGGTGATTAAAATCAATAAGAAACTTTAAAATGGTAACCATGTGCAAAGTAAATATACAAAAGGTAAAAATCGTGAAGAAAATATAATGGAAGAAAAATGCTACTCATAATAACAACAAAAAATATAGTTCTAAATAAATGTAGTTCTAAATAAATTCACTAAAGAAGAGTGAAGCATATGTCAAAAAAACTTCAAAACTTTCAAACAGCAAAAAAAAAAAAGAAGAATAAATGGGTATATTTACCACATTCTGAATGTAATAAATAAATGTAAATTCATCATTTCATCCCAAATAAATTTAAGGAAATTAAAATAATATCAAAATTATAATTATACAAATGTTCAGTAATTAGAGATTAAGTAAATTATCACATACCCAAATTATAGAATATCATATAGATATTTAAAATCATGAGGGGAAAATGCTAACAATAAAATGTTGAGTACAATTTTTATTTTTCCACAATAGGAAAAGACTTATGTAATTGTTTACAAACTTATTTTATAACTAAGAAAATACAAGAAATAAATATATAAAAAATTTCATGGCCCAGTCTCTTAATAAAATTATGGCTGATTTTGTTCTGCTTCTTGATGTGTTTTACAGATTTACTATGGAATATTGTTTTGTTCTTATAAGAAAAAATGTCACCTCAAAAAACTCAACTTGACAGTGTTAAAGAAGGCTTCTTCTTTATTTCTAATTCTTCCCTCAGACTGAAATGGGGTGGTGGGGCTATTGCTTCAGGAAATAAAGCTGTGTCAATGCCCTGGGACCCTGGTCTGGAGTCCACGTGCTGCTAGCTGAAGCAGCCACTGAAGAACCTTCAGCAGCAAAATCTGGAAAGAATTTGGTTTATAGAGCTTATCCCTAAAACAAAATTGGTTCAGAATCAATATACTGAACACATACCTAATTCTTCAAGGACAAAATGACATATACATAAAATACACAGATACACAAACAAATTTGTTATATCTTGTATTTCCTGTAAACGTTCTTTGAAAATTTACTTGCTGCCTAGAGGTTATGTAGGACACAAGGTTCTGTGTCAGTATAGCATGAATTTTTTTCAGGGCATCATCCGTAGATGTCTTCCCAATAGCACAAATGGTATAAGCTCATCACATAAGTAGACTAAGTACAACAGGAGTTTTCACTTCTTGGTTTTGTGCTCTCTCCTCAAACCAATTTTCCTTTATATCATATGAATTTTCTCTTATCTATCTCAATTCTTCAAACTTCCTGATAGAATATCTGCCCTGGAGAACAACATGAAGTTGTAAATAAATTAAACATCAACCAATAAATAAATTGATATGACCACTGTAGTATGTATACATGATAGAATGTCTTACCAGGATTAAAATCGTTTTAAGTATTGTCCCCAAAAATGGGTAAAGACTTAAAATATTCTATTAAGTAAGAAAATGAGATTCAAAATTGCTATAGTATATTAGAAATAGATTAGGAATGGACAGCAAGGGGAAATGCAGCAAGATATTAATAACAATTTGATTTAGATTGACTAGTACTGCCATTAATAATTTTTTTCCGTATTCACCAATTTTTCTTAGTTCTGTTTTCTAAAATAGTCGTTTAAGTTGTGTATAATTTTCTGACATCATGTAAACACATAGTTACAAGTCAAAGAGCAAATGTACAGTGGTAGACAACTTTAAATGATTAAAACTTTATATAAATGTAAAAGGTGTTAATGGGATTACTTATCTTGAGATGAGATGAAAGTACACTAGAGTGGACTAGAGGTCTTTTGGAAGAGATTTAGGCTCTTGAGTCTCATTTCCTTTGAAGTTGTCTCTCTGAGATAATCTCCTCAGTGTTTTATTAACCTGGTGTGTAGGAAAGTGACCCAATTTCTATATTGCAACCAGCTTAATTTCCTCAATTTGTGTCTTTATCTTTCCCCATATCCCTTCAGGTCTACCTATCTATATATCCAAGAATAAGAAACTTTCCTGATTTCCCTCTTGAATTTCATCCCATAACACAATGTGCCTGAAATTGTGTTTAAGATCTTAGGCACAAATGAATGGTATTATTGATCCTAAAACTGCATCTTACCCTGGAAACCAAATTATATGCACATTATTCTCATAGGACCTCCCTGAGATAGGGGCTTCATATTAACAAAATGCACATTATTTCCCCATAATAAATGTACTCAAAGGTGATGAAACCAAATTCAGGATATTTGGATACCCATACTATGTATCCAAATACACATTTGGGTACTGTACTAGGATATATTTTCTCTTTCCCACAATTTTCTTTTCCTCCTTTGAAACCTTTCTTATCCATTTATTCATTTTTCTTTATTTATTCACCTCCCAAACATTTAGTGTCTCCTATATGCTAAGTGTTGGGTACAGGCTTAGAGAAGTAAACAAGTGCAAAACACTCACAGACCTTCGAGATTGAGAAAGGAAGACAATGATTACATATAAAGTATATAACATGACTGAGAGAGTGTGCTCTAGAGCAAAACTACATGAGTTTAAATCTCAGCTCACACTTAACTAGCTGTTAGCTAGTAGATTATATAATTACTTGGTGTGTCAAATCCTCATTTATAATGGGGGTTAAATATTTTACTCTCTGTTGTGAAAATTTAATGAAATTACATGGAAACAAAAGTTCAGCACAGAGTAAGTATTCATTAAAAGTTAGTTATGGTGTCAGATAGGTACTAGACTTGTTGGGGTGATCATTTCATAAGACCTATAAATGTCTAATCACTATTTTGTACACTTGAAACTAATATAATATTGTATGACAGCTGTAATTGAAAAATAAATTTTAAAAAGACTTTCAAAAGTTATTATATAAAAACAAGTTAATGCTTAGTGGTGGTATTACAAAGTCTGTGACAATGCTAAAGGAAGGAAGCTAAAATCTCTCTCCTACAGAGAACGTGAGGTCATGCTTGGGCTGGACTTTGAGAGATGAATTGGGATGATGGGAAAGAAAATACTAACATAAAAACTAATGAAAGCTAGAGCCGGCCATGTGGCGTGTTGGTTAAGAGCTGGCTTGGGATGCCAGCAGTCCCGGTTTGGATCCCACATATGAGGGCCAGTGATACTGCCCTCTATCAATAAGATGGTGAACAACAGCTTCACCTGGAGCTGAGCTGCTGTGTGTCTCCGGGAAAAGTGTAGCTTTGGAATGGTGTAGCCCCTGCTGCAATGGGCTGCCATAAGCTACAGTGAGTGGCCGGCAGCCAGCGTGAGCTGCCAAGAGCCTCCGTGAATGGCCGTCCAGAGGCCGGTGACCGATCTGCCTCACCCAGGAAGGGCGCAATGACGATACCAACAATTCCCCAAGAAACTCTTCTTAAAAATAGAATAAAATATATAGGAATAAATTTAACCTAGGAAATAAAAGATATCTCCACTAAAATCTGTAAGACATAAATGAAAGAAATTTAAGGGCAAGAATAAATGGGAAAATATCCCATGTTCATGGAATACAAAAATTAACATTGTTAAAATATCCACAATACCCAACATGATTTACAAGTTCAATGCAATCCTTAACAACATTCCAATGGCATTTTTCACAGAAATAGAAAAAAAGATCCTAAAATGTGTGTGGAATTGCAAAAGACCCCAAATAACTAAAGCAATTTTGAGAAAGAAGAAATCTGAAGGGCTCACACTTTCTGATTTCTAACTACATTACCAAGCTACAGTATAGTACTGCATAAAAACAGACACATAACTCATTAAAAGAGAATAGAGAGTCCAGGAATAAGACCATACATATAAAATCAACTAATCTATGACAAGGGCAGCAAGAATAATTAGGAGATTGTCTCTTCAATAGATGGTGCTGGAAAAACTGGATATCCACATGCAAAAGAATGAATTGGACTCTTCTTTTACACCATAAACAAACTTGAAATAGACTAAAGACTTATATATAGAACCTGAAACCATAAAACTCATAGAAGAAAACAGAGGAAAAGTTCCACATTGGTCTTGCAATGATTTTTTGGACCTGACACAAAAAGCACAGGAAACAAAAGCAAAAACTCAGTTCAGAAATGGGCTAAAGATCTTTATAGATATATTTCCAAAGAAAATATATAAATGGCCAACAGATACATGAAAAGGTGCTCAACATAGCTAATCATCAAGGAAATACAAATCAAAACCACAAGAGATATCACCTCATACCTGTTAGAATAGCTATTATCAAAAAGACAAGAGATAGAGAAAGATCTGAGATGGCAGAGTAGATAAATGCTGTGTCTGCTTCCCTCTGTGAACACATTAAAATTACAACTAACTTATAGAATAATAAACCTGGAGAACCATCTGAAGCCCAGCTGAACAGAAGTATTATAACTAAAAATATAAAGAAGAAGCCACGTAGAGACTGGTAGGAGTGGGGGAGACGTGCAACAGGCCACAAACGTCTGTGTGGTGGTTGAGAATCAGGAAGGATATCTCAACTGCGGAAGTTTTGCCCAGCTGGAGGAGAAAGGAGCTCCAACCCAACACCAGGCTTCTCAGGAAGAGAAGCTCCCACAACATCTGGCTGTGAAAAACAGTGGGGATTCTGACCTTCCAGGTGAAACAGAAGGATGCAGGAAAACCCAGACATCCTCTCAAATGGTCTGCACAGAGACTCACTCGTTTGCAGGTACTCACCCTGGGCTCTAGTGGATGAATGGTGACTTGGGGAATGTTGGCACACAGGGGGCAGATAGAGATATGTGGCTTCAGAGCAAGAGCTGGAGAATAGTTGCCATCTTCCCTGTGAGGGGTCCTCCTTTTGTGCAGCCGGCAGGCAGGCCCCATCTTTCCTGTGTTGAGCCTTTCCCTGCCCTAAGCCTATAGCCAAATCTGAATCTGAATTGGTTTCATGAGCCCTGCTTGGACCCTGCCCCCACCTAACTCCCTGAACACTAGAGGCACTTTCTCAATGAGCAGCCAGCCCTGTAGGCTTTGCACTCTTTCTTAGAAAACTATTAGAGTCCATCAGGCCCCAAATGGGCAGTGACTGGCCTCAGTGTGCTCTGAGACTTTTGCTGAGTAACTCCAGGCTCAGCACTGGCACCAAACCAGAATTTACGTTAACCTAATGACCACAACTCTTCCCACTCCAGTGACTCCCTGAGATCCTGCCTCACCCAACTTGTGTACTGCAAGAGGCTCTATCAGAGTCTGAACCTTACGGGAGCCAGCAGGTAGCAGCAGGTATCAGGCTGTCCTGGCTTCTGCAGAACTACCCCAGCCCTAGTACTGGTGGTAGGTGTCCTCAGTTTGCAGTGTGGCCTCTCCCATGCACCTCCAGGTTAACAAAGGAAACAAACAAATGTGGATTCTTTGTAGCTCCTGCCAGCTAGCTCCAAGTCAGTCACAGGCAGTGGCTGACCTGGGCCTGAACTGGAGGCCCTCACAAGAAGCACCAGAACCAACACACTAGGAGGTTGGCTTCAGGCCACAGCAGAGCACCACCCAATTAGCCCCACAAAGAGCAGTCTCAATAGGCACCAGAGCCCACTGAAGAGAATCCCACTCCGTGGGGTAAGCCCCACATAGCAGCCCATAAGCTGTGGACATAACCAAACTCCACAGTCAATCAGCCTAAGTGTCAATCCTACCCACTAACATGCCAATAGTAATCAAGGTTCAAATATAACAGTAGGGCACACACAACCCACACATGGGAACACCCAGAGCAGGTGACCAGGGAGACTGTGCCAGGGCCCCACAAGGTACGTATTATAAGGCCACCCAGCCAAGACAGGAAGACATAGCAGATGTACCTAATACATAGAATCAAACACAGAGGGCAGCCAAAATGAGGAAACAAAGAAATGGAGGTAAGCAACTTGCCAGAGACAGAGTTAAAAACAATAGTTATAAGGATGCTCAATAAACTTAGATAGAACATAGGGCATAGAAACCATAAAAAAGTACCAGTCAGAAGTAAAAAATACAATAACTGAAATAAATATGCAGTAGAAGGAATCACCAGCAAACTAGATGAAGCAGAAGATTGAATTAGCAATTTGGAAGACAAGATAGCAGAAAACAATCAAAGTAGCAAAAAGGAAAAAATAAAAAAAATTTAAAAAGTGAGGATAGTTTAGAAGACCTCTGGGACAACATCAAGTGTAACGACATTCACATCATAGGGGTACCAGAAGGAGAAGAGAGAAAGTAATAGACTGAGAACCTATTTGAAGAAATAATGACTGAAAACTTTCCTAACCTGGCAAAAGAAATAGACATACAAGTCCAGGAAGCACTGTGAGTCCCAATCAGGATGAACTCAAACAGCCCCACACTAAGACACATTATAATTAAAATGGCAAAGGTTAAAGACAAAGAGAGAATCCTAAAAACAGCAATAGAAAGGCATCTAATAACTCATAAGGAAACTCCCACAAGACTGCCAGCTCATTTCTCAAAAACTTTGCAGGCCAGAGGGATTGGCACCAAATACTCAAAGTGATGAATAGCAAAAACCTACAACCAGGACCAAAAACCTACAACCTATTCTACACAGCAAGGCTATCATTTAAAATTGAAGGGCAGATAAAGAGCTTCCCAGACAAGAAAAAGCTAAAGGAGTTCATCACCACCAAACTAGTATTACAAGGAATCTTAGAGGGACTTCTTTAAGATGGAAAAAAAAAAATCAAAATTTTAAATAATAAAATGGCAATAGTTATATATCTATCAACAATTACTTTCAATGTAAATGGAATAAATGCTTCACTCAGAAGATATAGGAGGGCTGAATGGATAGGAAAACAAAACCCTTACATATGCTGCCTACAAGAGACTCACTTCAGATTGAAGGACACACACAGATGGAAAGTAAAGGGATGGAAAAAGATATTTCATGAAAATGGAAACAAAAAAGCTGGGATAGCAATACCTGTACCAGGCAAAAATAGGCTTTAAAACAAAGGCTATAAGAAGAGACAATGGGCCGGCCAAGTGGCGCGGTGGTTAAGCGCTGGCCTGGGAAGCCAGCGGCCCTGGTTCGGTCCCACATATGAGGGCCAATGACACTGCCCTCAAAAAAAAAAAAAAAAGAGAGACAATGAAGGTCCCAGTAATCCCACTTCAGGGTATTTATCTGGAGAAACCCAAAACACTAATTTAAGGGGACATGTGCATCCATATGTTCATTGAAGCATTGTTTGCAATAACCAAGATGTGGAAATATCCTGGGTGTTCATCAATGGAAGAATAGATAAAGAGGAGGTGGTACATATATACAATGGAATATTGCTTGGCCATGGAAAGGAATGGGTCCTTGCCATCTGTGGCAGCATGGATGGACCTGGAGGGTATTCTGCTGAGTGTCAGATAGAGGAAGACAGATGCAATGTGATTTCACTTATATGTGGAATCTAACAAAATTAACAAACAAAAGAGAAACAAACTCATAGATACAGAAAACATTTTAATGGCTGCCAGATGGGAGGGGGATTGGAGGTGTGGATGAAAACAGGGGAAGGGATTAAGAAGAACAAATTGATCATTACAAATCGATTATGGGAATGTAGGGTATAACATAAAGAATATAGTCAATAATATTGTGTTAACTATGCATGGTGTTAGATGGGTACTAGATTTGTTGGGGTGATAGATGGGAGGGGCTTGGGGGGCAAGGTGAAAAAGATAAAGGGATTAAGTATAAATTGGTAGTTACAAAATAGTCATGGGGATGTAATGTACAACACAGGGAATATAGTCAATAGTGTGATAGTGTGATAGCATAGTACGGTGTCAAATGGTTGCTGGATTTATCATGGTGATCACTAATTTAGTTATATAAATGTTCAATAACTATGGTATACTCCTGAAAATAATATAATATTATATGTTAGCTATGTTTTTAATAAAAATCTTTAAAATATAAAAAATAAATAAACACAAATAAAAAGACAAGAAATAACAAGTATTGGCAAGGATGTGAAGGGACCCCACATTCACTGTTGGTGGAAATGCAAACTGGTACAGCCACCATGGAAAACAATATGGAGGTTCCTCAAAATTTTAAAATAGAAATACCAATATATTCGAAGAAAATAAAATCACTATCTTGAAGAGACACCTACATCCATGTTAATTGCAGCATTATTCACAATAACCAAGATAGCATTATTCACAATAACTAAGATATGGAAACAACCTAAGCATCCAACAACAAATGAATGGATAAAGATGTGTCATATATATATCAGAATATTATTCATCCATATGAAAGAAGAAACTCCTGCCATTTGTGACAACACAGATGGACCTTGAGGGCATTATACTAAGTGGGATAAGTCAGACAGAGAAAAGCAAATATTGTATTATATCACTTCTATGTAGAATCTTAAAAAGTTGAAGTGATAGAAACAGGACATATTTGTGGCTGCAGGGAGTGTGGATATGGGAAATGGGGAGTTGTTTGTAAACAAAATGTATAAACTTTCAGTTGTAAAATGAATAAGTTTGTGGAATCTAATGTACATTATGGTGGTTACTGTCAACAATACTGTATTATATATTTAAAGTTGCGGAGAGAGTAGATCTTCAATGCTGTCACCACAAAACAGAAATGGTAATTGTATGAGATGATAGAGGTGTTAGCTAATGCTATAGTGGTAATCATTTTGCAATACATAAATATATCAAATACATCGTACACCTTAAACTCACACGTTATTATATGTCAATTATATCTCAATAAAGTGGGGAAAATTTTTAAAATAAGAGTACAGATGTTGAAGTACAGATGTTACACAAAAAAAACAAAATGAAGATAATAGGACTGGGTGCCAGAAAGGGACCGCTCTCCACAGTTTACACTACTCTGGCACCCCGGATATGCCAAACATACTCCTACCTCTGTTTCGAAGCAATTCCTTCTGCCTAAAAATCTCTCTCAATATGTTCTTGGCTTGTTCCCTCACTTTTTCAAGTCTCTGCTCAAGTATTAGGATTTCTGTTAGGCTTTCCTTAAAACCCTAATTAAAATTACAAGTCCTGGCCCATATCCAATCCATTCCATTCCTATGCTTCATTTCTCTCAAATGAAAAAAATTATAATTCATTTATTCATTTACTGATTTTGTTTATTTTCTGTTGCTGCTCCTCACACCCTATTGAATTGTTCTAGGTAGGCAGGAATTTTTTTCTACTTTATTTACCCTGCTATATCCCCATTGTCTGTTTAACATTCTATAAACATTACTGAATAACCCGATACCAGTCTTAGCACTTAAATTGGTTATTTTCTAATGACAATCACAAAATTGCAACTGAAATGTCTCTAAATAACAAATTTGAAAATAATGGTGGAGAAAAATTTTTTTCTTCTTCAAAATAGAATCAGGAAATCTAATGGCACATCTTCCTATTATAGCTATTACAACAATCTCTATAATTATTCCCTAAGAACCTTTTGCAATGCCTGGTTAGTAGAAGCACAAGAAAAGATATGAGCCTAGCTTTGTAAGTGCATTATTCCTCAGGGAATAGCAAGGCTTAGAATTGTAAATAAATGAAATTCTAAATAAATCTCATCTGTTGAACAAATACTTTAAAAAATACCAGGGGAGAGGGTCCCAAATCTCAAAAGGCCGTGATGGCAGGAAATAAATATAGATAATAATACCTTCATCTGGGCTTTCACCTTGTCCATAAATATGAGCTTTGAAGCTGGGGGAGCAAATCTCTTAAAATTCTCTATTTGCAACTCATGGCAGGTTACCAACTGAGTCATCCCATTCTCCAGAAGTCCCTCACATGCTTTTCACTCTGTGGAGTAATATTTTATTCCCTCTCTCTGACTTTTCTTCTCCACACATATCCAAGGAGTGAGTTGAGTTAAAAACTTTGCATACCCTATTACAAATGCTGTTTTTTGCATAAATGGATTTACTGTCAATTGCTTTCTTTTTGTTCTGAACATGTAAATATCTGGTTAATATAAAATTTCGACAGAAAAGCTTGAAAATATTAATTTTTCTTTTGTTTCCCTGAGTCTTGGGAAATACATTTATCTAATTTCTTTATCCTTTTTAAATATTAACGAGTATTGTTTCAAAGAGGCCTGGGGATTTTGTGTGAAAATGTGTAACTGATAAATTTCTGGAGGTGGATTTATTATCAATTTTGTTACTAGTTCAATTGAGAAAATATAACAAATCTCTTAATTCCACTCATATCTCTCCAACCCATATATTGCTCTCAGTTTCACTAATTTAAAATGTCTTGGTTTTATGTGAAATAATTCTTCCTTAAATGACAAAATCATTCAGTATCTGTGTGCTTTTTGTTTCTTCCATTTATAGGATCTTCTTTGGATTGCGACTTTATACAGTTTGTATTCCCAAGAAATACTGCAACAGGAGACCCAAGCAGGGTGAGTACTGACATTGACTTGATATACCACTGTTAAAGTCCCATTATCAATGAAAATGACTAATTAAGATAACTAAGAGTAGAGTACCAATGTAGCAGAACACAGGTCAGAGCATAAAAGACAAAAATTAAATGAGTGTAAAGAAGTCAGTCAAATGAGTTGTGAAGATAGCCACTAAGATCTGTGTGGCAGCCAAGTGAGATTTTTCTTCAATAAAAGCAACAGAATGATTTGCGGGCATCTCATAAGTTAGGGTATTTTTGAAACATTCATATCAATTGCCTCTTACATTAACATTATATTCTTTTCTCTTTGTTTCTGTATATTTTGTACTCACTATAATGACTTAAGTCCAAGCTAAATGTCCTTAAGTTAAAGACACTCTCCTTTTCATTTCCTGTGAATGGCCAGGATTCACTAGCTCCAAAGCTTGCTGTTTCTAAACAAAATGACATTTATTTATTCTTTCTCAGACACTATATGACAACCTCAGCTGAGAAAATCATACAAATATTCAGGATAAAAATCCAAAATAATCTTTTTTTAAAATAAACTTACTACACAATCACAACAAATCAAAGGAGAATCTATGCCTTCCGGAACCAAGAAAAACAAACCCTCTCATAATTTGAGAAATCCTTGTACCTACCCTACGTTGCCACCTGGTATGATGTGATAGCTATGGGAAACAAATAGACTGAACCACAAGGTTGCATTCAGACTTGATACAATCTACATAACCCGTCAGCAATGAGAATACATAAACAGCAGTTCTTCTAGTTTAGATACCAAATGTGATAGCCAAGAGTAGGCTCCTAAGGAAACAAGACATATTCAGTAACAACAAACTGAGGGTAGAGGGAAGAGCAGGAATGAGTGAAGCAAAGTAGTCCTTGTTTCAAGGTTGTCTCAAAAAAAATGCCCAAAATGCACATAAAAATGTACCAGAGGTATGAGTAAAAAAGTGAAAAAGACCAAACAATGAAAGCGATATGGAAATGTAATACACACAAATCAAGCACTTTCCTCTACTTCACAATTTTTTGGCAGCAAAACTGGCCAACTCCAATCCCATTCAACAGTACAGTCACTCAGAGCAGTTGTTCTTCCTAAATCAGGAGCTCCAAGTGGCATGTTTAGTTCTCACATTCACAAGAAAGGGTTTCAAAATTTTCAACCAGAGAATTTTAGGTGCAAAAGTGTAGGACTCTTCCCCATGCTGTGGAGCTGAATCCAAGAGTCTGGATAGAGACAAAGCATTCTTTATATACCAAACATGCTTGGGTATGGTCATATAATATACTATCTATTCTGTACCCAGGGAGGCCCTTTTTGTCATCACTTTACAATACCATTAACAAGCACAAAAAAGTAGTATTCCCTGTTCCCTTTTATTGTATCTCAGTGAGACAGAAACTTTTGAAATGTCTTAATGTAAGTAGTATTTCATTTGGTATTATTATCAATATTACTAATTACAGTAAATTAGTTTTGCATAATGCTTTAGAGAGAAATTTCACACACACACAGGTGTGTATGTACTATAGCCTATATGGTAAACATATGAGAAATGCACAAATGGAGGTTAAGTGACATATTCAGAATTGCAAATTTTGCACTTCTATATGTAATCCAGTAACCTGACCTAGTTTAACGATTGCCCCAAGCCATTTTTTTACTTATAATATTTGCATGTTATCAAAGTGAAATCATACTCTTGGGGAACAGGTTATAATGATCACAGTTTTGTTGTTTTAACAGAATCCTCGTTGTTTATAAAAACTGTAAAGAAATTTGGTGTTTTCAGGAACTAGCATATTCTATTAACGTGCAATAACCAATGTCTTCCAGACTAATGAATGTGTCTGGCAGAGAAACCACTGTGCGCCACTTTATCCTCATGGGCTTTCCTTCAAGCCCAGAGATGCAGCTCCTCTACTTTGGGCTCTTCTCAACAGCCTACACCTTGACCCTGATGGGGAACACAGCCATCGCCTGTGCTGTGTGGTGGGACCGGCGCCTTCACACCCCCATGTACATCCTCTTGGGGAATTTCTCTCTCCTGGAAATATGTTATGTCACCACAACAATCCCCAACTTGTTGGTCAACTTCCTCTCCATGAGCAAGTGCATCTCATTCGTGAGTTGTTTCGCACAATTCTACTTCTTCTTCTCTTTCGGGTGTGATGAGGGCTTCTTCCTTTGCATCATGGCCTTTGACAGATACCTTGCCATCTACCATCCTCTGCATTACCCACGCATCATGACTAGACAGCTGTACACTGGCCTCATCATCTTTGGATGGTCATGTGGGTTCATCCTCTTCCTCACCCCAGTCGTTCTCATTTCACAGTTGCCCTACTGTGGCCCAAATATTATCAACCATTTTTTGTGCGATCCTGTCTCATTGATGATGCTGTCTTGTTCTGAAGACACCACCACACAATTCATTTACTCTTCTTTCAATGCTATTTTTATGATTGGCACGTTTCTGTTTATCCTTTGTTCCTATGCTCTGGTGATTCTGGCTGTGCTACGAATGCCCTCAGCAGCAAGCAAACGCAAGGCTTTCTCCACTTGTGCTTCTCATCTGCTTGTTGTCATCCTGTTTTTTGGCTCTGTTATGGCGATGTATGTTAGTCCTGGATCAGGACACCCAGTGGAAGTGCAGAAAATTGTGACCTTATTTTATTCTGTGATAACACCCCTCTGCAATCCTCTAATTTATAGCCTCAGGAACAAGGAGATGAAGGCTGCCCTACGGAAAGTCTTTGGGACTGAAATACCTGTTCATAAAACATAAGTCAGAAGTCATAGTGACTAAGTTCCATCACAACCTCTCTTAATAAGATATAAGCAAGAGAGTTCCCTAGAGAATTCAATAACTTTGGTTAGGGAAATGTTTGAGTAAAGCCCATTACCCTCTTAAATATCACTCACTACATGATGGGTTAGTCTTATTTAAGAAATAAAATTGTCTTAAGAAAATTGAACTCTTTATATGAGTTTCTAAAAGAAAGTGCAAATCAGCTTTGTATTTCAGAACTGGAGCAACATGTAAGGAAGTAACATAGGTCATAAACTTGTTTGGGGACTAATACTGTAAACAAATTCTTCTCCACTGATAGTTACTAACTAGGAAAAAGGATTTCTGTATGAAATAAGTCCAACCTTACAGGTATGACCTTATCACTCTATCTCCAAAGAGTGATACAAATTTTCACTCCAAGGGTTTTAAAGAAACACACTTAGCTTTTAGTACAGTTGTCTATCAGTATCCATGGGGGATTTGTTCTAGGACCCACCTCCCCCCAGCCTTTGTCCCCTGTCCAGAAACCCAAATCTGTGGATGCTCAAGTCCCTTATATAAAATGATATAGTATTTGCATTGACCTATGCACTTCCTCCCAAATACTTTAAATCATCCTTAGATTACTTATACAGTCATGTGCCACATAGCATTTTAGTTGCCAATGAACATATATGACAGTGATCCCATAAGACTATAATAGAGCTGAAAAACCTATTGCCTAGTGACATTGTAGCCATTGCAGTGTTGTAGCACAATGCATTTACTCATGTGTTTGTGATGCTGGTGTAAACAAACATACTGCATTGCCAGTTATATAAAAGTATAGCACATACAATTAGTATGTATAGTACATAATACTTGATAATGATAATAGACTATGTTACTGGTTTATGTATTTACTATACTATACTTTAGAGTGTACTCTTCCTCTTATGAAAAAGGAAGAATTTGCTGTAAAACCAGTATGTCATGTTATGCTGGCAGCAGTCTCATACATCTCATGTTTACCACATCTCTTGATTAAACCATTGTCTCTTGAGCTTGATTTAATCTCGTATTGTTTTATACAGTAACATGGGGTACAGGCTTGTAGCCTAGGAGCAATAGGCTGTACCATACAGCCTAGGTGTGTAGTAGGCTAGACCACCTAGGTTTGTGTAAGTGTACTCTGTGATGCTCACACAATGGTGAAATCATCAAATTATGCATTTCTGAGAATGTATCCCATCATTAGGTGGCTCATGACTGTAATACCTAAAACAATGTAAATGCAATGTAAATAGTTGTCATATTGTATCATTTAGGAAATAATGACAAGAAAAAAGTCTGTACATGTTCAGTACAGATGCAGTCATCATAGGCCTAAGTACACAGTACATATCAGCAACAATGTAACTTTTTTTTCCAAATATTTTTTACCTGTGGTTGGTTGAATCCACAGATGCTGAACCTGTGGATATGGAGGACTAACTTTCGTGGATTAGAGAGCACCCAAAGTAAGAATTAGGAATTTAGTGGCTATAATTTACCTCAAACAGTGTTAAGATAGATGCTAAATGCTGTTGCTAGTGCCGAGCTTAGGGTTGTTCAGCCAGAGATACGGTCACGCCAAAGCCAGATGCTGCTTGTTTGCCTTTGTGAATCTTTGAGAGATTTTATGATAGTCCATAACATGAGCAAAGACAGGTGGTTTGTACAGAAAAGACACTGAAAGAAACTTGGGTGTGCCCTGAAGTTGGGTGGGCTGGGGGCTCAGGGGATCGTTAGGGTGGGGCAGATGAAAAGTGATAGCCAATTTGATGGAGACTCAGATATAGCATCTGCTTGCATCTGAATGCAGGGAGGGGATGGGCTCAACAAAGAAACAAGGGCTTCTGCCAACTCCTCTCAGAAGCTACTAGAGCCCCAACAGCCAATGTTAAGTGTAGCCCTGAAGTGTTATAGGGTCAGTACAGATGGATAAACGCATCAAACATTTATCTTTCTGGGAGACATTCCCTATGCATTTCAGAAACCCTGGAATCAAGTCTCCTTCTACAGTGGCTTTTCCTCATCCCCTTCTTAGTCTCCCTGATCCTTCTTGCTTTCTAAGATCATCTCTCATGTAACATTTGCCCCCAAGTCCTTGTCTCACGCTCTGCTTTCAAAAGAGTCCATATGAACACAACTATTGGGTCTTTGGAAAAGTCATGACGTATTTTGTCTATGTTTTTCAAAGGTCATTTATTTATATAAAGAACAAAGATCAATCAATGATATATTACCTGTTTTGTTTGATAGCCTTTTGCCATCTTTCAGTGAGCTTCATAATTCCTCCTTCATAGAAGGACCTGTCTTTATTTGCAGAAAACTGAACAAGATGCTGATTTACAGCCTCATCCGAATTGAACATTATACCATGCAAAGAGTTTCGAAGAGAGTGAGACAAGTGGCAGCCTGACTGCACAAGGTCAGGCAAGTATGGTGGGTGTGGCAACACATCCCATCCAAGCTCCAATAATTTTTGACAGGTGATCAAACTTGTGTGTGGTCTCACGTTGTTCCGATGGAACACAACTCCTTTATGATTAGCAAGCTCCGGACGTTTCTCGATGATGGATTCGTTCAAACTGTCCAATTGCTGACAGTACTCATTCGAATTGATTGTTTGGTTCCTTGGTAGGAACTCGAAAAACACGACACCTTTAAAATCCCACTACACTGAGATCATAACCTTCCTCTGATGAATGTCTGCTTTCGATGTCATTTGAGGTGAATCATCACCTCAGGACCAAGACCGTTTGAGCACAACATTGTTGTAAACAATCCACTTCTCATCACCAGTTATTAGTCGCTTCAAAAAAGGATCATTTTCCTCACATTTAATGAGCATATTGCAGATGTTTATACACACCATCAAATGAACTTCTTTGAGCTTATGCGGAACCCAAATATGGAGCTTACTTACGTATCCCAGCTTCTTCAGGTGGTTGTGAATACTTGAATTATGGATGTTCAATGTTTTGGCAATCTCTCGTGTCATGTAACATGGGTTTGACTCAATCGATGACTTTATTTTGTTGTCATCAACCTCAATGGGCCTCCCTGACCGAGGAGCATCATTGAGATCAAAATCATTAGCACAGAATATCATGAACCATCGTTGGCACTGACGTTCTTGTAGAGCATTGTCACCATAAACTTTATGGAACTTTTCACAAGATTGACTCATGTTCTACCCTTTATGGAAGTGAAACAATAAAATATGGCAAAAATGCACAGTTTGGTCTTCCATCTTCAACTTGTAGTAAAATCTCCAAAACTAAACCAAATTGTTCAATTTTTTTTTAGAATGAAGCTAGAACTGTCAGCTGTCAAATGACATAGCAATAATATAGATGCAAATAATTCTAGTACTTCCAAAAATGAACTAGTGACATCTGTCTCAAACATGCGTCATGACTTTTCTGAAGACCCAGTAGTAATATAAGTGGCCCTAGAAATCAAACCCTCAATATGACATCCTGGAAAGATGGCAGCAAAGATGCAAGTGCAGGGGATAAGTTAGATGGTGATAACCCCTAGTATAGAAGAACATCAAGCTTGCTAAGACTTTCACTTGTGATAAATTGGGAGGAGGCATGTGTGGGGGATTGGGGGGAAAGCACTGGATATGCAATAGCTCTAGCACTAGAATGGACAGAGACAATGGTAATTATAAGAGCTGTAGAATTGGGTGACTTTTTATTTCCTTGACACATTTTAGAAAAAAATGACAAGTTCAGGTCAATTAATTATCAAGTCAGTGCACATCTCTTCTAAAATAAGAGACAACTTGTTATATTTTGCAACTCCTGCTACTAAGAGACATGGGACTTGGGGGGACTTGTGATATTTAGGATGCAGATTAAACCAAATTTGTTGAATACGGCCCAGACATTTTGTTAAATACTGCTCTGACACATTTATCATGTAATTGACTTGAAAGTCTGATGATTTTGAGTGGGTCCCAGAGCAAAATGAAACCTCTACAATAGGTTCAGGCTGCTTTTCATGCTGCCTTGCTGCTCAGGCTATATAGGCAAGAGTACGATGTGGTAAGCATCATTAGAGTTGTAGAGCATTTCCTTAGACTCCTAGAAGAAAGCCATGCATTTTATTGCATAGAAATAGTCATTGTTTGCAAAGGTTATCCTGATTTCCAATGGGCGAGGGGTGGGGGCCAATACTGAGCATCTTACCATGGGAAATCAAGTGGCTATGCAAAACAGAGCTTCCCATAATAAACTGGATTGTCACATCCACAAGTCATACATTCAGTCAAGACCAGCCAGCAGAAGTCATGATGCATTGGAAATGGTACATTAGTGAATGTCTCCAGGCAGGTTCACAGGACACTTCACCTATCTCTGCTGTACCAACACTTCTTCCTTTGTTTACACCAATGTCCTCATCAAGTGTTCCCAACAAAAATTAAAAATAATGTAAGAAGTTCAGTCCTAATTCATGCGTAAGTTGACTCAATATATTCATGTGAGACAACAATAGATGGCTGTTGCATTCAGCCTAACTCAGAGGTTGACTCTAGATGATGGTGAAGGCAAGCTCTTCCAGTGTGCAGATAAACTTAGTTGTATGATGGAAGGGAAAAGCCCAAAGTAAGGATATATATGGGCTCTTAGTCTGTAATAAATGGCTTTTCTAGTCAGTCAGGGATCTGGAAGATTGAAAAATTAAAGATAGGAAGGAGGCAGTGAATGAAACAGTGGGACATAAAATGTGCAAATCTTGGTATTTCATATCAATGTCTACCACAGTGGATGAACTTGAAAGCCAAGTGAATACAATGATTTATACTGCATGTCAGGCTGCTTCTGTTATCTCTCATCCAGGTGCTTGTACACTATATTCACAATGGAGGAGCCATACTGGTAGGGTTGAGGCTCTGCATAAGACCCAAAACATGGGTCTCCTACCAAGGCTGATCTAGTTATTGTAACTGACAAATGACCAGCCAGCCAGCAGCAGAAACTGAGGCTGAGCCATCAATATGATAACATTCATTGAGAAAGGCAGCCAACCACTTGGTGGTGAGTTAATTGTATCAACTTCTTCCTGTATGAATAGAATGATAAATACCAAATAATGTTACACCATTTTTTGTTCTGATTTTTTTCAGTTTCTATAATGATATATAGTGTAATTTGCATAATTTAAAAGGAATTTTTAAAAATCAATATTTTGGAAGAATCCCAGAGAGGAACAAATCACAAAATAGTTCTCTAAAAACAGTGTGAACATAAATGAAAATAGTGGGGTGAGAGAAGAGGTTGATGGGTATAACTGAGGCATTTTCAGCACAAATAGAGTCTACATGAGCCACTGCCTCCAGGCCTAATAAAATTCTATTTCTGCCCAACCCCAGGTTTTGCCACTCAGGCTTGAGAATAAGAGTCATATCAAACATGTATGTGAAATTCTCAAAATCCCAGAAAGTTTTTTAAATTAAGTTAATTCACTTTCATTTGGAAATTCAATTATTTAATGTACAGGACTTGTATAGGGAAATCAAAAAAGGCAGCATGGTGAAATTAAGCACTATCTATACCGACTCCAAAAGTTTAGATATCATTGATCTAAAGGCAGATATGAGATGACCAAATATGTACAAGATCAGACAATTAAGTTCACAAACTAATCCTAGAAAAAGTGCTACATACCTCATTGCTGAATATTACTACAGTCACCTTTGAAGTACTCCCCTTGGGAAGCTATGCAGTGACTCCAGCACCTAATCGATCCTTCAAAGCAATTTTGGAACTCTTTTTCTGGAATGACCATCAGAACTGTCACCGTATTACACTTGATGTCCTGAATGTAGTCAAAATGTCTTCTTTTTGGGCCAGCCGAGTGGCGTGGTGGTTAAACACTGGCTTGGGAAGCCAGCGGCCCCGGTTCGGATCTCACATATGAGGGCCAGTGACACTGCCCTCAAAAAAAAAAAAAATGTCTACCTTTCAACATTTCCTTTATCTTCGGGTAAAGAAGGAAGTCATTGGGGGGCAGATCAGGTGAGTAGGGAGGGTGTTCCAATACAGTTATTTGTTTGCTGGCTAAAAACTTCCTCACAGACAGTGGCTTGTGAGCTGGGCATTGTCATGATGCAAGAGACATGAATTTTTGTTCCGAAATGCAAGAGCCATGAATTGTTGGTCCAAAGTTCAGGGCATCTTTTTCATGCAGCCTTTTCAGCACTTCCAATAGTAAACTTGGTTAACTGTTTATCCAGTTGGTACAAATTCAAGATAAATAATCCCTCTTATATCAAAAAAAGGTTAACAACATCGTTGCAACAAGTTCGCAAACTTAATTGCCACATCTTCATATAGTTGACTACTTTCTCTTCTCCCCAAGTTCCACAAGGGACACAGCAACTCTAAGAGCTCTTACACATGACCTGGGAAGACTGTACAAAGGCAGGGATTTGGCTGTCCTGGGACATACTAACCCAACAATAGCTAGCCCTTGGAGCTTAGCTGCCATAACTTCCACAACATCCTGCCTGTCAAAAAGAAGGCCTGACAAAGTCAGATTTACCCTTAAAGGCATGACTTCCTGCCAATGGTCCAGTGCTGATTTCTTCCCAGAGTTTGAATCCAAAAACAGGACCTGGTTTCCTTCGGGCTTAAGTTTCGCATTGTCCTGGAATACCCAATTTGGCTTTGTTTAAGGGCACCCAAAGAGTGAGCTGTATGAGTTCAGCTACCCTCCAACAAGCTGAGTGGAAGAGAGGCAATGAGATCATTGGTGATATCACAGAGCCTCAGTTGCCATGGCACCAAATCTAGGAAGAAAACAGAAAGGAAATCAGAGAATGGAAAGAAAAGAAAGAACATGATAATGAGGAGTGAAAGAATAACACATGAGTTCAAACTTACATTTGGGGAATTAATCTGAAACATCTAGAAAATTTTAATTTTTTTTTCAGAATGACTGTCTTTCTTGGGGCAGGTGACACATCTGGTTTCTGAGGTACTTCTGAAAATAAAAAGGGAAAGGACTGATTTGGAAAGTCACATACTAATGGATACCAACGTAGGTATTATTAACAAATCTTTTTTTAAAGACTATACTGAGATTAGATAGCCATCATTAAAGTGACAAAGAATCAATAGTGCTTCAAAAGCAAGTCATTTTGGGAAGACGTTTAAAAGGAGCTTCCAAGTACAATATAAAAGCATTAGTGAGTCTCAGATTTCCAGATACATCAGTGATGCTTCCAAAATGGAAAAAGAGAGCATCCTTAATTTAACACTAGGAGAAGAAACAGGAAGTTTTGGGCAGCAGTAAAAGGACCTGGTTAATGCTATCAGAAGTATTTACCCCCAGTTACTTTCTAAGGAACTGGTGAACATTGAATAGAATGGACTGCTTCACTGCCTTTGTCAGCATTGATTAAAAACATTCTGTGGTCATTACCCAGAGCAATATTTTTACTGATACATCCCTGCAGGCAAGGGAAGTAAAAGAAAAAATGAACATATGGGATTATATCAGACTTAAAAGTTTTTTCACAATAAAGGAAACCATCAATAAAACAAAAAGGAAGCCTACTGATTGGGAGAATATATTCGCCAACGATATATCTGATAAGGGGTTAATATCCAAAATTTATAAAACACTCATGAAACTCAACACCAAAAAATCAAACAGCCCAATAAGAAAATGGGCAGAAGATATGAAGAGTCATTTCTCTAAAGAGGACATACAGAAGGCCAACAGGCATATGAAAAAATGTTCAACCTCACTGGTCATTAGGGAAATGCAAATAAAAACCACCATGAGATACCACTTCACTCCAGTCAGAATGGCTATCATCAATAAATCAACAAACAACAAGTGCTGGTGGGGTTGTGGGGAAAAGGGAACCCTGCTGCACTGTTGGTGGGATTGCAGATTGGTGCAGCCACTATGGAAGTCAATATGGAGGTATCTCAAAAATCTGGAAATGGAAATACCTTTTGACCCAGCAATTCCACTCCTAGGTATTTATCCTGAAAAACCCAAGACACTGATTCAAAAATATATATGCACCCCTATGTTCATTGCAGCGCTATTTACAATAGCCAAGACTTGGAAACAACCGAAATGCCCATCGGTAGATGACTGGATTAAGAAGCTGTGGTACATTCATACAATGGAGTATTACTCCGCTATGAAGAATGAAATCGTACCATTTGCAATGATATGGATGGACCTAGAGACTATTATGTTAAGTGAAATAAGTCAGTCAGAGAAAGACAAATACCATATGATCTCACTTATAAGTGGAATCTGAAAAACTGAATGAATGAGCAATGTAAACAGAAACTCTCTCATAGATATAGAGGAAAAACAGTGTTGCTAGTTGGGAGGGGGGTGGGGATGAGGGAGAAGGGAAAGGGATTAGACAGCAAAAATAGGCAACTACAATATTGCCACAGGGATATGAAAGACAGTTCGGGGAATATAATTAATAATGGTGTAAATATTTTGTGGGGTGTCAGATGGTCACATGTCTTGTTGGGGAGACCATTTCATGGATGGAGTAGAGGTTTGATCATGGCACTGTATACCTGAAGCAGAGGTTGTATACCAACTGTAATTGAATATATATAGATAGTCACGGGATGTGGATTATAATGTGGAAGGGAGTCAGAGGAAGAGTAATAGATATACATGATATGGGGTGGGAGGAGTGGGGTGGTGAATTGGGGAAGGGGGATTGTCACTTTGAGGGGTAAAATATATAACTATTGCACTGTGTTGTACACCTGAAACTAATGAAAAACTAAATAAAATAAATAAATTTAAAAAAAAAAGCATTCTGTGGTTAAGCGCTGGCTTGGGAAGCCAGCAGCCCTGGTTTGGTCCCACATATGAGGGCCAGTGACACTGCCCTCAAAAAAAAAACCCAAAAAAACAAAAAACCTTCTGGCTTGTTGCTTCTACCTCAGACCTCTGTGCTAAAATGACTAAAGCTTGGAGAAAAGAGAAGGAGGCCTAACATGAGTTATAGTGCCTAACAGAACAGGGTAACATCTGAAATTTGCCTGACCCCCATCTGCCTATGAATCATGCCCAAGAGTTCCAAAGTATTTCACCATCAGAGTAAGACTACCTTTTATGTACTGAAACAGCAGAGAATAAAAAGAATATAAGGTTTTGCCCTTGCACAGTTTTTGCTGGAACATTTGCCAAAGTAGCTCATTACCCTGAAAGCTCCTTGTGGGCAAGGATTGTTTTGAAAAAATCTTTGTTCACAGTGGACACTCATTTTTCTGTGAAATTTGTTGTACCAAGATAAACAGGAAGTTATGTCACAGCGACCAACTTCTGAAAACCTTAACAAGTATGGTATTTGAAGTAAAAATATTAAAAGAAGTCATAATAATAATAGAAGTTTTCCAGAGTGACCAAAAAGGCATAATGATGGCCAGGAAAGAATAACAGGCAGAAGCCATAGGCAGATTAAATAAAAATTTTCACTTCAGGCACCCTATTTGTGAAAAGAAAATAAAGGAAGCTGAATTACAGCCAAATATAAACTCTTAGCCTCTGGGGCTTCTGATTAATCATTTTAAAATAGTAAGACTATCTTCAAAAGAACTTTATGAGTATTATGTATTAGATAATGCATGTGAAACCTGCTGGAACAGTAACTGGCACATAGCAGATATGAAAAACTGTATCATCTAAGCATGGTATAAAGCTAGGTAGAGTGTTTATATCCATTGGGAAAGAGGGAAGATAATTTTTTTTTTTAATTACAGTTTTTTTGGACAACACTTGTTAGTAAAGTTACATAGGTTTCAGGTGTACAATTCTGTAATACATCATCTATATATCACATTGTGTGTTCACCATCAGAATCAGTTCTCTTTCCATCACCATATATTTGATCCCGTTTACCCTCATCTACCACCTCCCTCCGCCCTTACCCTCTGGTAATCACTAAACTATTGTCTGTGTCTATGAGTTTTTGTTTCTTCATTTGTTTGTCTTGTTCCTTTGTTGTTTTCAGTTTTATATCCCACATATCAGCGAAGTCATATGACCTCGACTTTTTCTGTCTGACTTATTTCGCTTAGCATAGTAATCTCAAGATCCATCCATGTTGTCGCAAATGGCAGCATTTCATCTTTTCTTATGACAGAGCAGTATTTCATTGTGTATATATACCACATCTTCTGTATCCAATCATCTGTCAAAGGGCACTTTGGTTGTTTCCATGTCTTGGCCACCGTAAATAAAGCTGCAATGAACATCAGAGCACATATATCTTTACGGAGAAATATTTTCAGATTTTTGGGGTAGGTATCCAGGATACCTTACCATATGTTGGGTCATATGGTAAGTCTATTCTTTATTTTTTGAGGAATCTTCACACTGCCTTCCATAGTGGCTGCACCAACCTGCATTCCTGCCAACAGTGTATGAAGGTTCCTTTTTCTCCACAGCCTCTCTAACACTTGTTATTATTTTTTGTTTGTTTGTTTGTTTTTTGTTTTTTTTTTGAGGGCAGTGTCACTGGCCCTCACATGTGGGACTGAACTGGGGCCACTGGCTTCCTAAGCCAGCGCTTAACCACCGCGCCACTAGGCCGGCCCTTGTTATTATTATTTTAATTGAACAAAAAATATTTCTTTATATAAACTATTAATAGATACCTAAATACAATATGGTTTTTTAAATGAAATCATGTGTATACAGTTGTATTCATAAAGGTAAGTACACCAATCAGAAGCTATACAACAACATTAACAGCAAATCCAAATATTCCTCTGAAATTCATGTTTTACCGAGCATCAAAAACCACCAATCTTTTAGTCCTATTCTTGTGCATTATTCTGTATCCACATTATCTGCATCTGATTGGATCCCTGGATTTTATTTCATTTTCTGTGTGACGTTCTCCACAGATATATTGAACGTCCTTCTGGGTGTCCATTGTTAGTCCCAATTTAACACGGAGAAATTCCTCACACACCACCTTTCCAGATTGGAGCATGTCATTGTGTCCAACACTTGTTATTATTTGTCTTGTGATGATAGCCAATCTAACTGGAGTGAGGTGATATCTATCTCATTGTGGCTTTTATTTGCATTTCTCTGATGATTAGTGGTGCTGAGCATCTTTTCATATGTCTATTGGCCATGTGTATGTCCGCTTTGGAGAAATGTCTATTCAGGTCCTCTGCCCACTTTTAAATTGGATTGTTTGATTTTTATTGTTGAGTTGTATGAGTTTTTTATACATTTGAGATATTAGCCTCTTATTGGAAGCATTGAATCTTTCAAATTTTTATTTAAATACGTATTACTTTGATAATAAGAATTTTTTTTAATATTTTTATTTTTTTTAATTAGTTTCAGGTATACGACACAATGCAATAGTTATTTTACCCCCCAAAGTGACAACCTCCCTCCCCCAGTTTGCCAACCCCCCCCCCATATCATACATATCCACTACAATGATAATAAGAATTTTTATTGATACCTGGCACACAGGGTGTTGCAAGAATTAAATAAAATGGCTTATGTAAGAAATTTGTCACAGTGGCTGGTGTGAGATAAGTTATCAATAAGTATTGTTTTCCTTCCCAGCCAAATAAAAATTCAGGGTAAATAGTTTAGTATTTAAGAACTCAGGCTCGGAAACAACTAAAATGCCTGTCAATAGATGATTGGATAAAGAAATTGTGGTATATTTATACAATGGAGTATTACTCTGTCATAAATAAGAATGAAATCTTACCATTTGCAACAACATGGATGGACCTAGAAGATATTATGCTAAGTAAAATGAGTCAGACTGAGAAAGACAAATATCATATGATCTGACTTACATGTAGAATCTAAAGAACAGAATAAATGAGCAAATAAAACAGAAATAGACTCATAGTCAGAGAACAAAGTGATGGTTGCTAGATGGGAGGACTGTTGGAGGATGGGTGAGAAATGTGAAGAGATTAGAAAGTACAAATTGGTAGTCACAAAATAGTAATGGGGATGTAAAATATAGTATGGGGAAATAATAATGTTGTAGACATGTAGAGTGTCACATGGGTACTGGATTTATAGGGGGGATCACTTACTAGATTATATGAATGCCTAACCACTGCACTGTACACCTAAAACTAATGCAAAATAATATTGAATGTCAATTACTATATATATATAATATATATATATATATATATATATTATATATATATAGTAGTGGGTGCCAAAAATACATGACTTGTATTCACTTTTTGTTATCGGTATATATTATTACAAGTTTAATATGATTTTTTCCTTTCTTAAAATGTGTACGCATTTTTTGGCACCCTCTCTCTATATATATATATGTATATAGTGGTCATGGGATGTAAAGTGCAGTATAGGGAATATAGTCAATGGCATTGTAATAGCTATGTGTGGTATCAGATAGGTAGTAGACTTGTTGGGGTTATCACTTTGTAAGGGGTGTAATGTCTAATCATTGTTTTTGTACATCTTAAACTAATAAAAAAATTTTAATTAAAAAATTTTTTCAAAGAACTCAGTCCCTGCTCTCAGGGAGAAGTGGTTTCAGATATTAGCATTCCCACTTGTAAGATGTGACACCTTGAACAAATTAATTGATCTAAGCTTCAATGGCTTCACCTATAAAATAAAAATAATAGTAATATATGACATATTGAATTATGGGAATTAAATTAGCTTATTCATAAAAGTTACAGATCTTACTGCCTAGCACATAACAAGCTTTGAATAAATATTGACTGCTAATATTTGTATGGCAAAATAAAAGGGCAGTTACAGGCATGGATAGACTTTTGGGCCCATGTAATAAATTCAAAAATGAGTAAACAGAATAGTTGTCCCTTTAATCAGAGAGAGAGGTGCCGAATTGCATGCCAAATGGACAGTGTAAACAGATGGAATAGAATCGTTGGTCCAATGTGAGAAAGGGATTATCAGGTGTTTAAAATAAACTCATCCAAGGATGGATCCCTGGGATCCCTGGGGTCATGTCCATCCAGCTGAGGGAATCTCAGTCGAGTCCTTTTAGGGAAGCTGGATTTGGCAGCAGGTGTGTGGTGTGGGGGGTGGGAGGATGGTGGCAAGTGGAAACACAGCTTTTCCAATTTCAAAAAAAAAACAAAACATTTCCCCAAGTACACTGAAAGTGAACACACCAGGGACAGAACTCTGAGATCCAGGGGAAATGAAGAGCAGGGAAAGGCTTATCTACAGACATCGTTTCCTTTTCCCAATCAGTGCCTGAATCAACTCTTTCAACAAAGGGCAGATGCCCATGGTTTATGAATGTGGGATGGAGAAAAATATGTGTTATATTTTGAATGTGGAAATGTAAGTTTGAGAAAGTATCTTTCTACCTTTTTAGTTGAAAAGGAACCATTACTTGTAAATTTTGTCAACTGTAAAGGCCAAAAAAAAAAAAAAGGTGAATAATTATACTGCCTTCATGTCATTCTTTTCTACTATTGCCATGGTGTTTGTGAGCTTTATTCTAAACTACAGCATTTAAAATAAAATTTCCTGAAGAAAAGTAAAACCCAAACTGGGAACTAATATTGTCTTTTTTGTTTCTTTTAGGGAGTGAAAAGTAAACTTAGGCTAAGGTATGACTCTTTCCAATGGGAAAGGAATAACAGCACAAAGCCTGTCCAGAAACTGAAGGCCATCATTTCTCACAACATTGCATTCAAATATTTCAACTTAACTTCTAATCTCTGCCCTAGGTTATTACGTGGTATTGGTCACCCAACGTCAAATATCGCCTTCAAGATGCCCTGTTGGGAATTTTCCCTTTCTCCTCCACCCTGGCACAGAGGCTGATTTTATGGGATTCAAATCCAAGTAGCAAGTGAAAAGGAGTGAAATCCTCCTGCATGGTAAGTCAAACATGACACAGATAGTGGGCTTCCTAGCACCTTGGAACCTTCCAAGAATAGTACGGTTCTTAGAAAGAGTAAGTACCTGCAAAAAGCAATATTTTATGATTGTTTTTTCAGATTATAAGAGTGATATATGTTGTTCATAGAAATTTTAAGAAATATAGACATGTATAAAGAAGAAAACTATATAACCCATCATCTGACCTTGAAAAACTTACCATTATCAATTTTAAGTTTTATTTCCTTCCAGGAATTTTCCTGTTTCCTTGTGTTATTTACTTTTTCTACAAAAATGTATATAAAAGACTACATAAACCCTTGCTACACAAAGAACTTTATTAAGTATAAAGAATTTTATAAACCTTTTCTACTCAAAGAATCAGAGATACCTATTGCTTGTTAGAAATTTATAATCCCAAACCCTAGCCATTCCTTTTGAGTCAGAATCTGTATTTTAATGTGATCCCTGGAAATTCTTATGCACTGCTATGAAGACCACGCTTATTATTAATTTTTCTATACCTCTGATTGTTATTTAATGGGTATAAATGTTTTAAAAGCTCTGGGTATTTCCAAACTTCCAGCCAGAAAAAATTTTTTACAAGTTTATATTCCCTACAACAGTTCTGAGTACTATTTCATTGCCATGAAAATCACATAAAACAGCACTCAATTATTTTAAATAAGCTTAACTTCTTAGACCTGGGCAAATTATATCCCAGGGTGCAGAGAGAATTTACAGATATGCTTTTAAATCCAGTAATAATGTCTTTAAAGAATTCTGGAGAACGGAAAAAAAAAATTTAAACTGAACTTGAACAAGGGTACCAGTTTAAAGTCCAAAAGTTGTTTCTAAAATTTTTTTCATAAACCATCTGTTTAATAACTCATGCCAGAATTTTTTTCCAGAGGTACAAACTCATTTTTATCACCTTTGTATTATTTATTTGTTTTTAGCTTAGTCATCTATCTATAATTGTTGCTAATAATAAATGCTAACCTAGAAAAAGTTTTAAGTGATGTGAAAAAGCATTTTCTCATGTTCTATATCATATTTTAATCAAAGACATGGGTGAAACTCACAAGAAATTGTATCAAATTTATAGTCAACCAAAATAAAAAAGAAAGCTAATATTTGAAAGTCTTAAAATCTTAATAGACTGAAATATTTGGTGTAATTAACCTACCTCACTTCAGAAACTCAATGACACAAGCTTCAGATGGGGCCAATCTGACATTAAAGAAACTCTTGTGAACAAATCTAATGCTTCAGTGAAATGAAAATTCAATAAAAATCAAAAGAATAAAGTTATTGCCCAAATAAGCTCATATTAACTTAAGTCTGCATGGGTTTCTAGAGCAAAAGAGATTATTATAGTAACACAGTGTGAGAAGTGTGTGTTCAGTTTTAGTAAGATCACATTTTCAGAAAGGTATAAACAATCAAAAGAAGGCAACCAAGATGGGGAACACCCTGGAAATTATGTCATATTCAGTAGAAGAAACCAAGAAATGCTTAGTATAAATTGAGAAGATTCAAAGAATGCATGAGTACCTTCTTCAAATATTTTTAAGTGTAGACTTATTCTGAGCATCCATATAATGTAATTGAAAGAACACAAAGCCCAGCACTGCCACTCACTGCCTTCCTATGGCTCTATTATTACTTCCGTAATTGTTGGAAGAGTAAGAAGGATAATGCATGTTCAAAATCCTAACAGAGTATGTGCATGTGATGGGCATGTAATAAGTGTTAACCTCCCTTCCCTGAGGGAGAAGTAAGTAAAACCAAGAATCTAAATCAAGTGACCCAGGAATGTAAGAGAAAATAAGCAAGTTTATTATAGCTTCTAAAAATGAAAGCTGTTCTGCCTTTCAGTTAGCTCTTAGTTATGGATTATTCTAGCAGAAGCTAGATAACCAACTAGCCAGAAGGTAAAAGAGAAGGGCTCTTGCTGCTGGTAGAAACAGAGACTAGAGAGTCCCTGAAGTTTCTTCCTGCTCCAAGATTCAGTGAGTTCAGATCAATAAAAAATTGTGATTTTGTAGATCCCATTCTAATCCATGATATCTCTGAGGCCAGTGAATATAAGCAATACATTATTCTAAGAAATAGAAGGTTAGGCTTGACAGTTTTTAAATTTCCTCTGGAGTACAAGAGGCAACAGGTGACCAGGGAACAGAATTCAACTATTCCCTTAAACAAGTCCCTAGGAGATAACACACTAAACCAATTGTCCTTCATGCTACAAAAACAACTGGAAAATAGAGACTCAGGTAGGCAGTGGTAGAAATGGGTAACATATCTAATTGATGAAAAAAATTAAATAATATGAGTAATGATAAATCAAAGGCTCTAACAAATAGAATTATAGCACCACAAAAGGCAAGGAAATGAACACTTCTGTCCCCTTTATATGTCTCCTCAGTGTCTATGGTTGCTTCTTCTTAGTATCTTTTCTGTTTTGTTTTGTTTTTTTTTTAGTTCTTTTCATTTTCCTTCTTTTAAGTCAACTATTTTTTGATTTTGTATAAATGGATGAGGGGTGTTCTGCCTCAGGATATGGATAACTTGGGGAGCTAAATATTGCAGATCACAAAAGTCAGGTAAGAGTAAAATAACTACAAATAACTGCCTGTCCTGCCCTTCTCACTTCAGTTTAGAAAGGGATCACCTCTTATTTTTTTTAACTACTGCCATGAAATAACATCTGCAACATCTCATTTTCAATGTCCAGTCGATGGACCATATTTGAGGATACATTATGTTCAGTCTTTAAGTTGAAGTACATTGTATGATACATATTTGTATGCCTTTCAACTATTCTCACTACAAAAATAAAATAAGATAGCCATATAAAAAGGAAAAATGCATAATTCTACCTAAGTGGCATGATTGAGGGGTGCTAGGAAGGCCCCACCTCTTTTCCCTCAGATGATGTGGTGCTGTACCAAAAGTCACTCATTAATCTGATGCATTTTTTCCCTGGTATAAGTAACATTTTAGACACATTTATGCTGGAGGTCCTCTCAAATGGTGACAAAACAGTAAAATAGGAGCCAAAAAGCATGGACAAGAATGTCCTGAACCTGTCACTTACTGGTTTGGGACTTCAGGCATTTAACCTTTTTGAGTCTTTATCTCCCCATACATGAAATAAAAACAATAATCCTTGTTATGGCCTCTACAGAGTAATTAAGAAAGCCTCCCCCACAACCAATAAAATACATGTTAAACATAAGGATTAATTTTTTCTAAACCAATTCATTTCAAACTGCCTTCCCAAAGAGGAAGTTGTCTCCTATGAACCTCATTGGCTGTGAAGCAGCTATTGGCTGGCTCTTAAGGTGGTTGCTTTCTCTGTCACATGACTGATGTAAAGACTCCTGCAATTAGCTTGTTATATCCTACAACTGCATCTGCAAAGCTTGAACTGCAATCCTCAATCACTGGATAACAGCTGGTGCCTCTTTCCCCCAGCCACAAACTCTGAGCCTGGAAATAGGACTACAGTTAAATTTTCTTCACTGTCATATCTCAGCCCTAATTGCATTCAGGAGGGGATTAGTACCTCCCTGGTCACACAGCTAAAAAAAAAAAAAAAATTACAGATCAAAGGTTGGGGTGCCCACTTGGAATACCCTAGATTTCTATGTGCCGTTGTGGTTATAATAAGTAAAAGGAACTTAGACAGCTGTGAGTAACCTGGGTCTACAAGTTTCCCCCAGTAAACGCTGCTCCAATAAATTTGGTATGTGTGCCATCTGGTCATATGCCCTTATACACATAATATGGAAAATGAAAACTGCTAAAATTTTCACAGATGTTGGGTTTATGTTTTGCATCAGTTTTTTGGGCTTTTTTTCCCAGAGAACGGATGTTATTCAGAAAAAGTGAACACAGAATTTGAAGTCTGAGCTTCTAAAAGGGGGAAGGAGGAAAATGATAGGTCAAACAGAGATGATAGACCCATATTCCAAACTGCTTCTAGGTTAAGCTTTGTCTAGGGCAAAGCCAAAATTCAGATAAACTTCTCTCTATTCCCCTTTATTCAAAAGAATAGCCAGGCTTTCTTCAGGGCTGAATAAACTACCAAATCAAAGAATACCAGAGAGAAAAAGGTTGCACCAATAACCTGATTTCCATAAGGTTGCCTGTTTTGAAATAGTTTGTGTTGGTGCTCCTCTGTTACTATCATTTGAGTAGAGTTGATCTGCATTTTCCAGGAAACCCCACAGGTGAAAGGTGTGGGGAAAAGGGGGGACAGTGTGGGAAAGCATCACTCAGTTTTGTAAGATCAAAACTAGATGGCCTTAATACAAACCCCAGTGTCAGGAAAACCATCTTATCATTTAATACTCTAATGGTATCTTACGAGGGAAGATAGTGTGTAATGAAAAAAATGAGAGCTCTAGTGTGTTTGATAGGGAAAAAAAAAAGGTCTTAAATGGAAGCTTATTATGGAGTTGTATCCTCAGTGGTCTGAGAAGAATGAGGAGCGCTCTCCTATTCATGCATGCGCGTGCCCACACACATACTTGACCCATCACGTGGCTGAAATTCCACAGGCAATAACATTCTTTGGCATTCTGAAATCAATTTAATTTGTAAAGATTAACAAGCAAGTGTAACATCTAGCTAGCAGAATAATCCCTGAAGGGTTTATACAGTTGTATTCCTGTAGCATTTTATACTTTGTTAACTGCTTTGGCATATATGATTTCGTGCAGTTCTGATGTCATCCTTGCTATGGAGTTATCATTATTCATATTTTACAGAAAAAGTAACATAGTCTCAGAGGTTAAATCCTTTCCTGAGTAAATACTCCTCAGAAAGTGGCAGAGTTGAGATCTGTAATCCCAAAGCCCATGCCCTGCCACACTAGCGGATTCCAAACCCGAGCTGGAACCCAGAAACCTACACCTTTCAAAGCCTCCCCCGTATGATTCTGGTAATATCAAAGCTTGGAACCCAGGTACTACACCATCCTACAGAGAGAGAATAGATAATCATGGCCTATGCGTACATGGTCACTTAATGTAGCTCAATGGTAACTTGCTTAAAGTCACTCTGGTTATTTTTGTATCTGGCTTCAAAGCTTCATGTTCTCTCCTTTATGTCACTCAACTGATATTATTGTTTTGTTCTGTAAATATGCCAATTCTAATTTTTTTTATAATTGAATTGCCCATGTCGAATATTACATCTCCATTTAGCTCTAGCCAGCCACCTATCTGTGTTTTCTAGACGAACGTTCTCCAAAGTTTGGTTCACCAGGAAACCCAGGAAGGGATGTAGAAAGCAAGTATCTAAATTTCTATTTTTATTTTAATTCTAAGACAGCTTTTTTCCAAATCTTTACCAATATTTATGATATTGATTGACAGTAGTTTATATATCGTTTAAAAGGAAATAGTCATATATAAAAGAGTACATTCAACAACTGTATTGTTTGAGTGCCCAGTGAAAAATAGAAACCACTGGCCTAGGCCCCCTCTCCTATGAGCAGGAAAATGTGCTCACACTGCTGGGAAGAACTCAGGAGGCATAATTCCCTTTGTATATGTAATTTCTGCTGCAATCCTCACAGGATGGAAGGAAATGACCTCAGAGGCCAGAAATATTTCCCACACTGTGACTGAGTTCATCCTATTGGGCTTCCCTTGCCGCTGGGAAATACAGATCTTCCTTTTCTCCTTATTCTTTGTGATTTACATCCTGACCCTCCTCGGAAACATGGCCATCGTGTGTGCAGTGCGCTGGGACCTCCGGCTCCACACCCCGATGTACATTCTGCTGGCCAACTTCTCCTTCCTGGAGATCTGCTATGTCAACTCAGATGTGCCCAACATGCTGGCCAACTTCCTTTCCCAGACCAAAAGCATCTCCTTTGCTCGGTGCCTCCTCCAGCTGTACTTCTTCTTCTCATTGGGCACAACCGAATGCTTATTTCTCTCCATCATGGCCTATGACCGGTTTCTGGCCATCTGCCGCCCCCTGCACTACCCCATCATCATGACTGTTAAGTTCTGCGGCAGCCTGGTCATCTTTTGTTGGGTGTACGGTTTCCTCTGGTTTCTGATTCCAGTGATACTTGTTACCCAGTTACCATTTTGTGGCCCAAATGTGATTGATGACTTTCTGTGTGACCTGGGTCCTCTGCTGGCCCTGGCTTCAGCCTGTGTCCCAATTCCAGGGACTGTTCTCATATGTGGTACCATGAGCTCTCTCCTCATCTTTGCCACCTTTTTCTACATTATCAGCTCCTACACCCTGGTGCTGAGAGCCGTAATGCAGGTGCCTTCAGTTGCTGGCCGGAAGAAGGCCTTCTCCACCTGCTCCTCACACCTAGCTGTCGTGTTTCTATTCTATGGCTCCGTCATGATGACATATGTAAGCCCAGGCTCAGGACAAGCAGAGGGAATGCAGAAGTTCACAACTTTGTTCTACTCAGTTTTGACCCCTTTTTTCAACCCCATGATCTACAGTCTTCGGAATAAAGAAATGAAGGATGCCTTGAAGAAAGTTCTAGGAGGTTCCTAAAATTGGTCTGTGATGTTAGTATGTTATTCCCACATGAGGTCAGACTGTGAGCCTCTTGTCATTGACCAGTTGAAAAACTGGAAAGTAGATGTGAACTTTTTGAAGGAGGTATTTCAAAATTCTCAATGCCAGGTCATCAATGAAGCCTTCCAGGCAAAATTAATTCTCTTCGATAGCACATTACTTGTACTATTTAACATGTCCTTCATTCTATTTTGTATTATAGTTAGCTATGCATAAATCTGTCTCCATATGCCTCCCCATCCTTATTAGATTGTGAATTTTTTAAAAGCAGGAACTGGGCCAGCCAAGTGGCGCGGTGGTTAAGTGCTGGTTTTGGAAGCCAGCGGCCCCAGCTCAGTCTCACATATGAGGGCCAGTGACACTGCTCTCAAAATAAACAAATAAATAAATAAAAATTAAAAGCAGGAACTATGCTTTATTAATTTCTGTAATTCCAGAATCCAACACAGTACTTAGCACAGTGTCAGTAATGTCAATTTAAGTAAAACAAATATTGGGTCGGCCGAGTGGCTCAGTGGTTAAGCGCTGGCTTAGGAAGCCAGCAGCCCCGGTTTGCGTCGCACATATGAGGGCCAGTGACACTGCCCTCAAAAAAGAAAAATAAATAAATAAATAAAACAAATATATTGTTCTAATTTCCTCACTTGTTCTTACATTCAGAACAATATCTCAAGAAACTATGCAAACTCTGTAACATTCTGTATTTTATATGTCCTATGGATGAAATGAAAAGAACTTTCTTAGAAAAATGTGAGATCAGTCTGAACTGGTTGGACCAATCACTAAATGATAATCAAAGTAAAGGAAAATTCTCACCAGATGTAAGTTAATGTCTAAGAAATTTAAGAAATTACCTGTTTCCTACCCTTCATCAATCCCTTTGTCTAATAATGTAACTGCTTTATTTCATTTTTTCTTACTACCAACCATGCTTCGACTCCCGCATATTTTAAAGCATATACAACCTTATCTCTGAAAATTTGGTTTTGGGATCACCAACTGGGGAGATTTTTAGTAGGCAGGATCTCAGGGCCCCATCTCAAGTCTATTGATGCAGAATCTGAATTTTATCATCCGGGGATTATTATGCATTGTTGAGGGTCATGGTCCCCAACACTGAAGGGCTTGCAAGCTGGCCTTAGTGGGCTTGGTGAAGCATAAACTTGTTTATCTGCTCCTATTGTTTCCTTGCTGCACCTGGAGGGTGCTTACTATCTACTTATGGAGGTATGTGGTGAGGACGGTCAGTTCCTTGGGACACAAAACAAAGATGACTATCCGGATTAATGGAAAAGGAGCCTAAGGCACATACATATACACGGTTAATGATTTACTGCAGTTTACTTCCTTAAAAATTTACAATAAAAGCTATGCGCAGATCCGATTCAGGACTCAGTCGTCTTTGGCTGAGTCCCTTGGTCTCGCTCTTATCTTACTTCTGTCTCTTGTTCTTATTCAATCTGCGTCGCCCCTCTCGAGTCCCATTTGCCCTTGCCACGCAGGACGTGACAATGCATGTTAAAATTGGAAAACCACTGGTCTAAAACAGATTCTCTGAGTGGCTCACAGTAATCACAATGACAAATAGGACTTTCTACTGACAACTACTTCCACCTGAGCAGTGGTTCTCAACTAATTGACTCAGAGTTGGGGGTGGGGCCTAGGCACAGGTATTTTGAAAATCTCTCCAGGAAATTCTAATACACAGAGAGGGTTGGGAACCACTGCATTCAAATATAGGAATTACTAAACTCTACAGTAACACAGAATGAGACCACCCCCACACTCCTTTTTTTTTTTTCAAGAGCCACCTTGGTGCAAATTAACCAAATTAAATATTAAACAGTAATAAGACATGTTATAACACAAGTATAATAACCATTGCTTTGCCAAAAAAAAATTATACCCAACATAGATAAGTCTCTTTGGAAAGATTTTTGCATGCTTACATTTGGGAGATTATGCATAGTAAAAAAGAAGAGAGAATATGAAAAGCTATCCTGGAGCCGGCCGAGTGGCACGTTCGTTGGTTAAGAGGTAGTTTGGGACGCCAGTGGCCCCAGTTCAGATCCCACATATGAGGTCCAGTGACACTGCCCTCTATAGCTAAGATGGTGAACAACAGCTCCACCTGGAGCTGGGCTGTTGTGAGACCCCTGGATGGCTAAACTGCAGCCCCTGCTGTAGTGGGCTGCCACAGGCTACAGTGAGTGGTCGGCAGCCGATGTGAACAGCTAGCAGCTGGTGTGAGCTGCCAAGAGCTGCTGTGAGTGTCTGTCCAGAGGCCGGCGACCGACCTGCCTCACCCAAGAAGAGCGCACTGATGATACCAACATGGGCCAGTGAAGCATTGTCCTCCACAACTAGACTGAAGAACAAAAGGACAGCAACTTGGCTGTTCCCCTTCCCCGGTTCCCCAACACTGTACCCCTGCCCTAGTTCCCCAATAAAAAAAATCTTTAAAAAAAAAAATGAAAAGAAAAGCTATCCTGGCGTTGTACTTCTTTGAGGTGACCCAGATCAGCAATATTTCTTTCCTGCCCTTAGAGACCACAACCCAGTGATAGAAATAAACTTTTCTAATCTGTTTGCTGATTTATTTGTTTTGTAACAACTTTATTAAAATATAGCTCATATACCATAAAAGTCACCCTTTTAAAAGTGAACAATTCCATTTTTTAATTTATTTGCATAGTTATACAACCCTCACCACTAACAAATTTTAGAACATTTTCATCACCCCAAAAGAAATCTCATACCCATTAGCAGTCACTTCCTATTCCCCTCTACCTTCAGCCCCTGGCGACCGCTTTTCTACCTTCTGTCCCTATGGATTTTGCCTATTCTGGGCATTTCACATAAATGGAATCTTATAATGTGTGGCCTTTGTGGCTGGCTTCTCTCACTTAGCATAATGTTCATCCATGAACAATTCACCTATATTGTAGCATGAGTAAGTACTTTATTCCTTTTTATTGTCAAATAATATTCCACTGCATGGTTAGCCTGGTGGTCAGATCATGATTGCACACAGATTTCCTTAAATGCCTTTAACTCATAGGTTATCCACTCTTTGCTGAGGGGCTCTGTGTTTTGTGCTCCAGCAGTATATAACTCTGCCTTAGTCTTCACTCCCTACTTGTGCAGAGCCTCGAATACAGCCATAGGTAGACATGAGGGCCTTCTTAAGTCTTCTTTGGGAGTGTGTACAGTCCTGCACATGCATGTCTCCTCCTAGATCCCCAGGACTATGTTTGAGCATTTCAAAGATTACTATGGACATCTCATTCCCCAGATCTTCCTTTTAAGTTCTTCGTTTAGTTTCCTATTTGTCCCAGCTGACATCATTACTTCAGGCAGCTACAATGTTAAACAACAGCCATTGACTATTTTCAACAATACCCTGGGGATAGGGCTTTTCCCACTGAGCAAGCTCTGATTCAGGCTAAGTTACAAGAATTGCAAATAAGGCTTTTCCAGGGAGTTGTAAAGCAGGTCAAATAGTGACAGTTGTCTGTGGATGGGGCTTTTGAGGCGCTCCAAACCCAGCCTCCCCTCTCCAGTGGCTGCTCGTCTGCTGGTTTTCACAGATACCATGGTTATAAGGTTACCGGTTTCCAAGGCTAGGATGGAGCTGTAGAAATGCAAACTCATCAATGGTGGGAGAAAGACTAGTGGAGTGAGGTAGGGAGGGGTGGCAGGAAGGGATTGCAAAGGGGCATGATGAGTGAAGATGATTATGTTTACTATGCGCGCGCGTGCGTGCGTGCGTGTGTGTGTGTGTGTGTGCGTGTGTGTGTGTGTGTGTGTGTGTGTGTTTTACCAGAGAGGGGGCCCCTTCTCAGTCAGATGCCCTGGCTTGATTTCCATTCCAGGGAGTCAAACCCGGCAGAGTCCAGGCTAAGGAAAACCGGGAATCCTAGCCACTATGTTACCGGATGATGGGCCCTCCTTGGCACAGTGTGCTGGTTCTTGGCGTCTCAAGCAAAGAATTGAAGGAGACACAGATATAAAGTGGCATGAAAGAGTTTATTAAAAGAGATAATACACTCCAATTAATAGCAGGCCGAGCACAAAGAAAAGTGGCTTAAGGCCATCATTAGAAGAAAAAGAACACTCCAACGGGTTAGGAGCGGACCACGGCTCAAAGGTTCAAAAGCAGCATTATTAGGAGAAAAAGTACATTCCAAAGAGTTTGGAGCAGCCTGAGCAAAAGAAGCTCCTCAAAAGGCAGGAGATTGCATGGGCCGGCAGAGTGGCGTGGTGGTTAAGCGTTGGCTTGGGAAGCTAGTGACCCCGGTTCGGGTCCCACATGTGAGGGCCAATGACGCCCTCATAAAAAAAAAAAAAAAAGGCAGAAGCTTGGGGGTTTTATCTTTTTTTTTCTCCAGGATGGGCTGTTCCTCTCTGGGCATGGGATCACTTGATTGACAATTGTGATGATAAGGGGCTATTACCTCATCTTCTTAGACTGCACATGTCCCTTCCCAGAGTTCAATCTGTTATAATGATATTAATGAAATTCTGGGTATATGTACAAGATTACAATTATGGTATAATGAGGCTAGAGTGAGATGGAGGTCATGGTGGCTTTCTACCATGCAGGTGTGTGCGACTGGTCCAATTTAGTTAGGTCCTCACAGTGGTTAATGGTTAGGGTAGATAAGGGGAGAATTCAGGAGGTCTCTAGGTGGTGCTCCCCGTAGATTGTGTTGGCCATGCAGGAATGCAGAGACCCAATTACCTGTTTCTAGCTGCCTGCCTTATTTCTTCTCCTGGGAGATGTGATCCCCATAAATCTCTGTGGGGGATTGAGGGAGTAGAGATCTCTTTTTTTCTGTATCTGCTTCAAGCTGAAAAGGTGGGTAGAGCTGTCCCTACCTAATGGGGATTCACGAATCTCTCATCCTATCTGATATTAAATTTAAAAAGAGGGGGTCTCATACCTGCCTTGCTCAGGGTGCACTGAAAGCCTTGCTGGGACATAATTCATATCCCAACGGCCCCTACATGAGAAGAGACAGGTGTTAGTTAATAGATTATAAGCACTGGCTCTAGGAACAGGACTTTGAAGTTTATTTATCTTATTCCACCCAGGGGTTAGTTATGGGCTGGCCTGCAGGAGTGTTGGGTTATAGTGATTTCAGTTAACAAGTTTAAGTCACAGGCTTTCAGTAGTTATTTGAAGCAGGGGTGAGAGTCTATGATTTAGGCTAGAAGAAATCTTTAGTTTAGGATTAAGAAACTGATTTGAAGAGTGCTTAAGACCAGGGGCTAAGGAGCTAAGAAACTAGGGAAAAGGAGACTTATAATTCCCATAGTAAGGGGACCTAAGATTTTTATAGTGAGGGGACTCTCCTATATCATTTATTCATATATGAGGTCAGACAATTAATTTCAGTAACTCATCCTAGAAAAAGTGCTACATACCTCATTGCTGAATATCACTACAGTCACCTTTGAAGTATTCCCCTTGGGAAGCTATGCACCGAAAACAGTGCCTAGTTCACCCTTCAAAGCAATTTTGGACCTCTTTTTTCTGGAATGACCATCAGATCTGTCATCATATTACCCTTGATGTCCTGAACGTCATCAAAATGCCTTCCTTTCAATATTTCCTTTATCTTTGGGTAAAGAAAGAAGACATTGGGGGCCAGATCAGGTGAGTAGGGAGGGTGTTCCAACGCAGTTATTTGTTTCCTGGCTAAAAACTCCCTCACAGACAGTGCCCTGTGAGCTGGTGCATTGTCTTGAAGCAAGAGCCATGAATTGTTGGTGAAAAGTTCAGGCTAACTTTTCAGCACTTCCAAATAGTAAACTTGGTTAACTGTTTATCCAATTGGTACAAATTCATAATGAATAAGCCCTCTGATGTCAAAAAAGGTTAGCAACATTGTTGCAACAAGTTCATGAACTTAATTGTCAGATCTTCATATATATGAAAATTTGTCAAATTACACACTTTGTATACAGTTTTATGCCACCATAAAACTGTTTTAAAAATAAAAAAAAGTATTCTCAGATTAACTCCAGAGATGGGCAAGGAATATAAAAAGAACAGAAAAGAGGCAAAGAGTAGTATAGATGCCCCTGAACACTGTTAATTGATAAATCCTCCATGCCTGCTTTTTACTATGTCACTTTCTCCACAGGGTTTAACTGTCCCACTGAAAGTCATTCACAGTGGATGCTCTTTACATTTAAGGTAAAATTACTCCTTCAACACATATTTTTTGAACTCCCACCATGTGTTTAAGTGGTTTGGTTTTACCAAGACATAGAGACATCTGCAAGAAACTCTGAGAAGTAGGACAAAAATAGTGAAGGAGGCTGCACTGCAGAGTTCCATGCTTGCCAGGTGAGGACTTTGAAATATTTTGAAATATAAATGGTGGCCAAACAGAGAAGTGAGCTAAACTCATCAGCGTTTTAGGCAAAAACTTCTGCCACAGTAGGGAAAATGGCAAGATTGGAGATCAGTTGTGTTAAAGATCTGCCCCTCTGTTGAGGATGAGTAATCCTTAGAGCCTACCTCCCCATTGCAGTTGGTCAGAGAGCTGCTGCCAAATGACTCTGCTCTGACTGACCTTCTCCAAGAATATCCTTGGGCCTGGAACATGTCCCTAGATTCAGCTGTCTTCTTAGAGGTGTCTACATGAAGTCTCATGAAAAAAATTTCCCACTCCATAGGCAATTTATATGTTAGGTTTGTCAAGGCCCTTTGGCTGAAGACCACACGAACACCTGTAGATGAATGAGTTGGGTTTATTATGCATATAGCAAGAGATAACAGATACCTTGGGATCTTAGTAAGACAGTGTTAGAAAGAACTTATTATAGAGTTGGTACTTTGGTTGAGTGATTTAGAGAATGATCTAACAAAGTAGTGGTTTGCTCCAAGTTGGATGTTGTCAAAACAAGGGCAATTGTGTGACTAGGTATCTCAACAAATCTTATCTATAGAAAGGTCAAACAAGAAGGAGAATAAAGCTATATTATCTCAGAATAAAAACCAGCACTCACTCATTTTAGCCATGAGTAGAGGATATTTGGTATTTTATGGGTGGCACAGTGACCTTGTTTTTTTCTGTGCTAAGACAAAATTATGAAGCAAACTGATTGTCTCATTTTATGATGGTCTCAGAGTAACCTTGACTGAGCTTGTATTTTGTGAGATTGTTTATGCCCAATAACAGAATAGCATGACCTAACTGAGAGTGTCAGCTCAGCTTATAATATTAATAACTTTGAGGTCCAATTGTGAATGTCAGATCAGTTATGGACATCTGGCGCTGCTTTTCACCCCTTCAGGTTTGTAAAAATTCTTTCTTTATCATTAAAGTTTATTGGAATGAAAATAGTAAAGTTACATAAATTTCAGGTGTACAGTTCTGTAATACATCATCTATATATCACATTGTGTGTTCACCACCCAGAGAGGAGGGTAAAGGGGATCAAATATATAGTGACGGAAGGAGAACTGATTCAGGTTTGTAAAATTCTTCATTGGCCACATGATAGGCACACTTAGGCAAGTTAGAGATAGATTCATTGGTAGATTATTCATCAATCAATCAGTTGAATGGTTAATGTTTCATTCTACTTGTGAGGGGGTTAAATCAAGAAAAAGACATTATTTCAATTTGCACAGCAAAAATAACAACAGAAATTAAGGCAGGTCCCAAAGGAAGTGAATAACAAGCATAGAGATGTCTCTTGACACTGTTTTCATTTCAGAAGCATAAATGGATCCCCCAGGATCAGGAAAAACCGGGCTTACTTCCTGGCAGGCTATGCTTATAAGCCCCCCCAACCTGCAGCAAATACAATCAAGGATTCTTATCACAACCGTTTCCATCTCTTTTTTCCTCTGGTTATTGCCAAAAAGACTATCTCTTCTCTCTATGAAAATAAAAAGACACTTTTAGAAGCTTCAGTTTGAATTCCACTTGCTGATCCAAGTTATATATAGTGTTTGGGTGAGTAAAAAAAAAAATCATAATCTACTAGTTTTTACCCACAGCTCTCTTTGAATTTGCTATGGCCATACACATACATCCAATATTTCTTATGCTCTTACTGGTCAGGCAATGGTCAAGATACTTCTGCAAACATTTATCGATTCTTCTTTTTTTTTATTTTTTTATTTTTATTTATTTATTTTTTTTGAGGTCAGCATCACTGGTCCTCATATGTGGGACCGAACCGGGGCCGCTGGCTTCCCAAGCCAGCGCTTAACCACCGTGCCACTCAGCCGGCCCGACATTTATCTCATTCAGTAATTTTTACTACAGCCCTTTAAACAAGGCATAATTATGCCCATTTTATAGCTAAGAAAACTGAGTACTAATTTCCTATGACTAGTTTTTTAAAAGCTCTTAGATCTAAATTCAATGCTTTTTCTATTAAACACAGCGGCCTACCACTCATCCCAATCTGGAAAATTATCCTTGCTTTTAAGTATTTTCCAAAAAGCTTACCCAGTGTGACAGATGTGGCAGCCCCCTCACTGAAACTATACAAACCAGCTAAAGAAAGGAATTGAGTTGTCATAAGACATCACCGGACTGGCTATGGGATGAGGGCCAACAAATAGACCTACCAAGACTTCTGCTGTACTGAGCTTTGGGGAAATTTTAAATATCAGAGAACGTCCACCTCTCACTGACACTACCTGGCTCACTCAGACATAGTCTATCCCAACCTTTACCGGACTGGCTAATTTAACAAGTAAACCATAAAAGGGTGATTGTTGTTAATTAACTCGGTCCAACTGGCCTAGTACATAAACACAGACATCATTGTGCAGATGTAAATAACAGTACCCTCTGCAGACAATACAGGATGAATCAACCACCAGCCTTTTTTTTTCACAGCTCCAGTTCAGACTTGTGGCAGGTAAACATTATAGTTCGTTCTGTAGAGTGGAGCTAAGTAATAAAAGGTGAGTAACAATACAGTCTGGTTAAATATATTAGATTGAGCATAAAATTATGATGGCCCTTTCTATTTTTAAGAAAAGCTTTGTAAGACTTCGTGACACAGAATTGTTCTGCGAGGGAATGGTTTTACTCAAAAGTCTAATACGATCGATTTTTCCGTTTTTAAGGAGTACTCTACTGCTGTGTGGAAAATTGTGGGTAAAGGGGCAAAAGTAGAAGTGAGGAGCTCTGATAGGATGCTACTACGAAGTCCAAGGAAGAAAGGATGATAATTTGAATTTGGGAGATGGCAGTGAAGACAAAGAGAAGTGCATGATAGGAGTCATATTTTAGAAACAGAAGCATGTTGCTGATACATTGGATGTGAGGGGTAAAAGAAAGGAAGAGATGTAACATTAAAATACACTAGACCAGGGAAAGTAAGTTTCTGAACACTAAGCCATTCAAAGCACTGAAAATATTTTGAAATGATGGACAGAGTGATTATCACACACACAAAAAATAACGTTTAGAAACATCCTGCAAAACACTTTAATTAAAGTATGATATTAGGGATGGGGGCATGGATTGGGCGTGAGAGGTTTTCGCTTTGTGAGGAGTGAAAAGTATAACAATTACATTGTTTTGTACACCTGAAACTAACTTAAAAAGAAAAAAATAAAGATGCCCCAACCACAATTAACAACAAATTATTTTGACTTATTGAAAACTGAGTGATTTTTATCTATGTTGGTATTAAACCTGTAGGCCTTAAAAGGACTTTTTTTTAACTTTATGGGATTTAAAGTTCATAGGAGACCGTCACAGGTTATAGCAAATTTTCTTTTGAGTCACTCCTGTGATTTAATAGCAGTTAATATATGTATTCTCACAGCCCCAACATTTGTTAACAGCCCCATTCAAAGAACAGCGCATTTGGGAAAATGGTCGCTTCAGAAAAGACCACATTCAGAATATTTTCATCCTAAATGAGACTGGGGTAAAGAATTGCAAATATATATTAGATATTTTATGTCTGGTTTAAGTTAACTTTCAAAAAAGATGACTATTTGGTAACTGAAACTTAATTTCAGTCCCTAGTCACACATCCTTAAAATCAGAGAGAAAAGGGCAACTGTCGAAATAATTTATGATTGATTTATTGGTGCTATATTCCAGATAATGGAAAATAGATATTTTTCAGTGTTCTTTATGCATGCCCTATTTACTGAGGCTTATTAATAAACAAAACCAGGGCCTGGGTGCAGGATTGTTTAACAAAGGTTGGGTTTTGTTTTTAACTCAGAAAAACATAAAGCCATTTTGCAAATGTATAACCATCCAAAGTCATGTTGCCTTGAAGTGCTCCCAAGAAGGGACTGGTAGAGAAAGTAAACATTTACATTTTTCTCTTCTTTATAAGTTCCTGTTACATGTATCTTAACATTAGATCAATAATATCAGGTTCCACAGTTTATATGGATTTTGCAGCATCGTATTCCCAACCCAGAACCTATTCCACAAGGCCAGATTAATGCTGATCCTATCCCTCAGCTGCATCTACCCTGCATGACTGGGGAACAGTATTAACAGAAGTGAGCAGCTATTTCCTACAATTAATTTTAATGTTTAATTCCTGAAATCCGTAGACTGCATTACTAGAATCATAAATAGAATCCATGAATTAGTTAACTACCTCAAAAGAGAAAAGTGACCCCAATATTTCAAGGCTCCCCTGTTCTCCGGCCACACAATCTAAATCAGCTTTGCCCACAGTGTCAGTATAATCTCTTTCTGAGAACTGAAAAAGTGCATTTGTTCATTCATTAAAAGCTAAGTGCAAAGCATTATGCTAATTCCCAGTCACCTCTAGTAAAGTAACCTCTCAGAGGAACTGATTGTGAGCCTAGGACAACGTTCTGTTTGAAACTTGCTGCTCAGGAAAATGCTTCTGAGTTACTTCAAAGAATTCTGTCTTGAGAGAGGCACATAGGAAATATAGGAAGTACAGTAAAGAAATGCCTTGTTTAAATCATAAGGCTGATCACAAGACTCAACGCTCATAAAAGATGGATAAAGAACTTCCCAGGAGTGTCTCTAAATTGCATCATGCATTAAAATATACTCCTCAACCAAATTTGGAAGCAGTTTTCTTTATCATTTCCAGCATACTCTCTCTTGAGAACAGAACAGTTCTGATACAACCACCTGCTCTAAAAAAAAAAAAAAAGAGTACTGCCAAGAAGAAGACTACACAATCTGATGTTACCAGAAGACAGACAGACAGGAGAGCGAGAGAGAGAGAGAGAGAGAGAGAGAGAGAGAGAGAGAGAGAGAGAGAGAGCACTTTTAAAGTGCAGTCTATATGTCATTCCACGGGCTCTGTTGTAAATACAGAACTTAACATTAGAAAAGGATGTTGAGGGCTGGCCGAGTGGCTCAGCTGGTTAAGAGCTCCTTCAAGACTGCGAGCTGAGCTCTGAGCAACAGCAGTTCGATGCCCAGCCCAAGCTGAGCTGCTGCTGCGCTGCCAACAGGTGGCAGGATGGCTCGGCTAAAAAAAAGAAAAAAAAAAGAAAAAACAAAAAGGATGTTGACAATCAGAGCTGTCTATACTGTCAATTGGAGTGAAAAATAGAGCAATAATGATGGAACACTGTTTAGCTTAATCTACTAAAATTGAATATACACACATCCTATAATTCAACCTATAAATATGCATGCATGTGTGAACCAGGAAAAATGAATTACATGTTTGTAGTATCAGGCATCCCGCCTGATAGCCCCAAACTGGAAACAATGAAAATATTCATCTATAGTAGAATGGTTAAGTAAGTGGTGATCTAGTCATAGAATGTAAAAGTATAGAGCAATAAAAATGGACAAACTACTGATACACACAACAACATGAATTTCACAAACTTACTGTTGAACAAAAGAAGCCATCCAAAAGTACCACATACAACGTGATTTTAGTTATGTAAAGTACAAAAACAAACAAAACTAAATACTTTGGTTTAGAAACACATACTTAGTTATTAAAATAAAGAAAAACAGGAGGTAGTTACCAAAAAGAAAGAAAAATGTTACAATTTGAAGAACAGATAGGGAGGGGACAGTGACTAGGATGCATTTGAGGAGAGATTCTAGGGTGCAAAGCGATACTCTATTTCCTGACCTCAGTGGAAATTACTGTGGAGATTTATTTGTAATGATTTAATAAGTTGTATATTTATATATTTGCATGTTTACATGCATTTCACAATAAAGAAACATCTCTGTTTATCCACTGATATTCACTTATATCTAGTGTTTTTACAGTCCAGCAACTAAGCCAGGGCAGTACTTCAAGATTGGACAAAAATATTAAGTATTGATGAGTTAGTGTTTATTGCATTCCGCATGGTGGTTTCAATATATACCTGGGTCCATATCTATCTATACAGTCATTCAATAATTTGATGGTCTTTTCACAGCTCACAGACCCATGAAAATCTCCAGCAACTCCAGCACCATCACTGGCTTCATCCTCCTGGGCTTCCCTTGCCCCAGGAAGGGGCAGGTCCTCCTCTTTGTGCTCTTCTCTGTTGTCTACCTCCTGATCCTCATGGGCAATGGTTCCATCATCTGTGCTGTGCACCGGGATCAGAGACTCCACACCCCCATGTACATCCTGCTTGCCAACTTCTCCTTCCTGGAGATTTGCTATGTCACCTCCACTGTCCCCAACATGTTGGTAAACTTCCTCTCTGATATCAAGGTCATCTCCTTCTCTGGGTGCTTTCTCCAGTTCTACTTCTTCTTCTCCTTGGGTTCCACAGAATGCTTTTTCTTGGCTGTTATGGCATTTGATCGATACCTTGCCATCTGCCGGCCACTACATTACCCCACTCTTATGACTGGACACCTCTGCACCAATCTCATAGTCAGCTGCTGGGTACTTGGTTTCCTCTGGTTCTTGATTCCTATCATCATTATTTCCCAGATGTCCTTCTGTGGCTCTAGGATTATTGACCATTTCCTGTGTGATCCAGGTCCCCTGTTAGCCCTCACCTGTTCCAGAGCCCCTGTAATAGAACTAACTAGCTCCACCTTAAGTTCTCTGCTCTTATTTATCCCCTTTCTTTTCATCATGGTGTCCTATGCTCTTGTCCTGAGAGCTGTGTTGAGGGTCCCTTCAACAGCTGGCCAAAGAAAGGCTTTCTCCACCTGTGGATCCCATCTGGCTGTGGTCTCTCTTTTCTATGGTTCAGTGATGGTCATGTATGTGAACCCAACATCAGAGCATAAAGCTGGAATGCAGAAGCTTGTGACTCTGTTTTATTCTGTAATTACTCCACTCATTAACCCTGTGATATATAGTCTTAGGAATAAAGATATGAAACACGCTATAAAGAAATTATTGGGAAGATAAAAGTAAGAGTCTTAGTTTAAAAGACATAATCTGTTTTTAATTTCTTGGTTAAAAAGAAAACTAACTGATACCACTCAGAAAATGGTTCATATTGTTTTTAAACTTTATACACCATAGTGGTTTTTTTCTTAATTTCCTAGAATTTATAAAGCTATAAGGGATCTCAAAGATTTATTCCATCTCCATAATTTTACAAATGATACAGCCATAGATTGAAAAACTGACTTGAGTTTGTTGGCAAAATATAACTCCTGCCAGCCCAGAAAACTTCTCCACAATGGTAAAAAAGAATAAAGCAGTTTTATTACTAAATAAGCATTAAAGCATTGGAATGTGTGTATCACAGGCAATCTGCTAAGAGATAGCAAAGACAGATAGAAATCTAGTCCTTCTATATAACAAGCAAATACAATCCATTACATATATATTCTCAAGATAGATAATAACTAGTCCTCAAAAAGACTTAATAGCATCATTTATCACACATAGTTCATCCTAGACTCACCTGGTAATTAGGATAGCCATCTGTGTTTTCTACTGGCTCATATGAAGGAAAAATAAATACATCTATACAACAGGAAGTAGTTTTGCAACTTGGAAGTTAGACCACCAAAGTAAGGCTCCTACACTCCCACAGAAACTAGGAGATTGCGGTGCTATCTATCTTGGTGATTATATTTCAGACAGACTTCCCAGGTCCTTGATACAGACATCCCTGAGTCATAAAGCTGGCAAGAGTCTTATTTAGCTTTTAGAAAAGTTTGTATGCATTTCAAAAACCGAGAAAGAACTTAATTACAAGTTTTCTAAAGTAAATGCCCTAAAAAGAGGGAGAGGGGAAAGTCTCTCCCCTTATTTTCAACAGGGATAATTAAGCTTCTTATTTTTTTTAATTAAAGTTTATTCGGGTAACAATTGTTAGTAAAGTTACATAGGTTTCCGGTATACAATTCTGTAATATATCATCTATATATCACATTGTGTGTTCACCACCCAGAGTCAGTTCTCTTTATATCACCATGTATTTGATCTCATCTACGCTGATCTACCACCTCCCTCCCCCCTCACCCTCTGGTAATCACGGAACAATTGTCTGTGTCTATGAGTTTTTGTTTTTTCATTTGTTTGTCTTGTTCCTTTGTTGTTTTCAGTTTTATATCCCACATATTAGTGAAATCACGTGGTTCTCGACTTTTTCTGTCTGACTTATTTTGCTTAGCATAATAATCTCAGGATCCATCCATGTTGTCGCAAATGACACTATTTCACCTTTTCTTATAGCAGAATAGTATTCCATTGTGTATATATACAACAATTTAACACATTCAATATACCAGATACTGAGCTAAAAGGTGAATCATATACAGAGGTAAAAAAGATACATTACCTTCTCTTGTGGGGCTCATAAACCAGTGATAAGTGGAGCAAAATGTGCTATAAACAAGGACATTATAAGTTTCTATGAGAAAAAGTGAAAGAACAGTACAGATAAAAGCCATAAAAGCCAGAAGCAGTAAAGGGCAAAAAAGCATGTCAAGTTCTGAAAATTCCATATAACTATCACAGATTACCATGTATTTACATGTATACCACAATATACAAAAAAAAAATTGTTTTTAGAATAGGTCTCCATAGGACATTTATTACCCATCATGATTTATAATTTATCACACCTATTGATATATTAATGATCACCCTTAATCAAAATAAATATGGCTTCAAGATGTAATTCACAATTCAATAAACAAATAGAGTGATAGATAGATAGATAGATAGATAGATAGATAGATAGATAGACAGATAGATAGATATAAAGACGTATAGATAGCAATAAAGAAATATGTTATTTGGGTATTGAAATATAAAAATCAGTCTTCATGTAAAGAGCCTATACACTGAAAACTATAAGACATTATTAAAAGAAATTGAAGAAGACACAAACAAATGGAAAGATATTCCATGTTCATGGATTGGAAGAATCAGCATAGTTGAAATGGCTATATTACCCAAAGCAATATACAGATTTAATGCAATCCTCATGAAAATCCCAATGGCATTTTTTAAAGAAATAGAACAAAAAAATCACCAGATTTCTATGGAATCACAAAAGTCCCTGAATAGCCAAAGCAATCCTGAGAAAAAAATAGCAAGGCCAGAAGTATCACACTCCTGACTTCAATTTATACTACAAAGTGAGAATAATCAAAACAACATGGTAATGGCAGAAAAATAGATATAGACACCAATGGAATAAAATTGATACCCAAAAATAAACCCACATATATATGGGCAGATAATTTTCAGCAAAGGAGCCAAAAACATACAATGGAGAAAAGAAAGCCTCTTCAATAAATGGTGCTGTGAAAATTGGAAAACCATGTGCAAAGGAATGAAATTAGACTGCTACCTGTCACCATATACCAAAATTAACTCAAAGTGGATCAAATACCTAACCATAAGACCTGAAACAATAAATTGCATAGAAGAAAGAATAGGTACTACACTTATGGACTTTGGGTTCAGAGAGGAATTTTTGAATTTGATTTCAAAGACAAGGGAAGTAAAAGCAAAAATAAATGAATGGGACTGCATCAAACTAAAAAGCTTTTACACAGCAAAAGAAACCATCAACAAAACAAAGAGGCAACCAACTGAATGGAAGCAGACATTTGTAAACAACACCTCCAATAAGGAGTTAATATCCAAAATACATAAAGAACTCATACAACTCAACAACAACAACAACAAAATCCAATTCAAAAATGGGCAGAGGACCTGAACAGACACTTCTCCCAGCAAGACAGACAAAGGGCCAACAGCTATAAGAAAGAATGTTCAACTTCACTAGCTATTAGGGAAATGCAAATCAAAACCGCAAAGAGATACCACTTCATATCTGTTAGAATGGCTATTATCAACAAGACAAGTAATAACAAGTATTGGAAAGGTTGTGGAGAAAAAGGAACCCTCATACACTGCTGGTGGGTATGTAAATTGGTATAGCCGCTATGTAAAACAATATGGAGGTTCCTCATAAAATGAAGAATAGAATTACTATATGACCCAGCAATCTCTCTTCTGGATATCTACCCCAAAAATCTGAAAACATTTATCCATAAAGATTATGTACCCGATGTTCATTGCAGCATTATTCACGGTGGCCAAGACATGTAAACAACCTAAGTGTCCTTTGATAGATTATTGGATAAAGAAGATGAGGCATATATACACAATGGAATACTACTCTGCCACAAGAAAAGATGAAATACTGCCATTTGCAACAACATGGATGGATCTTGAGATTATTATGCTAAGCAAAACAAATCAGACAGAAAGAGTCAAGAACCATATGGTTTCACTCATATGTGGGATATAAAACTGAAAGCAACAAAGGAACAAGACAAACAAACAAATAAAAACTCATAGACACAGACAACAATTTAGTGATTACCAGAAGGTAAGCGGGGAGGGGAGATGGTAGAAGAGGGTAAAAGGGATCAAATACATGGTGATGGAAGGAGAACTGACTCTGGGTGGCGAACAGACAATGCAATATATAGAGCTCATTATAAGCATTAAATTGAGCTGCTGGGCTCATATAAACTCATAATTAACAAAAATAGAAACAGAATTTAGTTACAGCCTGATCTTTGCCTACTATTACTAACAGTGTATTATCATACATAAGTATTAATATCTTGAACTTCATCCTTAAAAGCAGTTAACTGGAAATGTGAAGGAAAATGAAGGATACTGTGTAAATAAAACATCATCAACCCTTCTGAGGATTTAGTTTTGATTGATATTTTTGTTTTGGGGCAAATTTTCTATATGAAGTGTGTACTTTTAAAGTAATCATTGTTGGAAATATAAATTCAAGCCAAGACTTATTGAAATTTGCAAGGTTTTTTTTTTCCATCTAAACATTATAAATGGTGATTAGCTGCCTAAGTCAGTACATGATATCCTATTCAACCCATAATGTACCTGCTCATAATATCAATGTATTCTAAGAGCTAATCACAGGTACCAGCAGGGGTGGAAAAGGCAAATAAAAAGGAAGAAAAATAAGCATAGCAATACATTGGTATTCTTACATGCAATTAACTTATAAACCTGCTACACCTGAATATATGGACTCAGCTCTTTGGGTATTTCACTCCACAGAAGTGGGGTCTCCTGCTTTCAGAATCATGGTGTTCTTTCATGCTTTTAAGAGGGTAAAATGACTCACTCAACAAACACATGGCTGAAGTTTTGTATGTGCATCGGTAAATGTGGCTGGGGCATAGCTGGGGGGTTGGGGGAAGCACAGGAAACTGAGAGGCAAAATCTGAAAGACAGGGCAGGGCTGTGTCACAGGGTCACTATTGATCAGGCTACAAACTTTGCATTTTACCTTATGGGTAGGGGAAACATCAAAGGTGCTTAAGCAGGGCTCGCCGCTGAGTGGCTCAGTTGGTTAAGAGCTCGCTCAAGAGTGCCAGCTGAGCTCTGAGCAACCGCAGTTCGATGCCTAGCCCGAGCTGAGCTGCTGCTGAGCTGACAACAGGTAGCAGGATGGCTCAGCTAAAAAAAAAAAAAAAAAAAATGATGCTTAAGCAGAATGTGAGATGTTAAAGATGAAAACTCCCTCAAGGAATGTGAAGGGGCAATCAATGAGTTGTGCTAAAAAATCTGCCCCTTTATTGGGGTGAAAAAACTTGAGGTCCAACCCGGAGCTTCTCTGCAGAATGACTCTGCTATGTGGCCCCTTGGCCAAGAGCATCGTTAGGCCTGGTAAGTGCGCCTTGGGAGACAGGGTTCTTCGGTGGAACTGCTGTGACTCAGAAGACCTAAGTGAAAGAAGAGAGGGAAGAGCAGGCCACAGTGGAAGAGAGCGATTCTGTAGCCCCTTTGACTGAGGTCCATTACTCCCACAACAGGCTTCCTCTTTCTAGTAGGGAGATGGGGGTCTTGCTCCAGAACCCACAATTGACATTGACTTATCAGAAAAATAAAAAATAAACTCCTGCAATACAAACATCTGATTTTGGGTTTTGTTGGACAGAATTTCCCCTTGAGCATATGATAGATACTTTGAACAGGCTTGGTGAGTGATTAATGAATCATTCATTGTATCTCTGGCTATCTCTAACAGATTTAGACCCTTCACCACCAAGGGGGAAAAAAGGAAGAAATAAAGGCACAAGGGTCACCAGAGAAGATAATGAGCAAGGGAATAACAGAGATTTGTTTCCTGGCACTGTTCTCCTCATAGAGATAGAAAATGAATCCTCAAGTTGCAAAACACAAGTTCTGCTTATAAATCCTTGATCCCACAGATTCACTGATCTTCCTCTCAACCTATTTTTATACCTTCTCTCCCAGCTGGTTACTACAAACAAAGCTGCTTCTACTCTCAGAAAAGCTTGCAAGAAACTGACTGAGAAGCTTCAGTTGGGATCCCCTTTCTTGCTTCAGGAAAGAAGGTAATGTACTGCTTAGAGTAGAAAAAAGTCCTAAAATATAGCTGTAGAATCTCTATTTCTGAAAAAAAAAAAAGTCTCCTGCTAACTCAGCTGCAGTTTTACCCAAAACATTTAATATGTCAGTTATTGACAAGGTGCTTCCACCTTGTTGATTCATTCTCTCATTATAACAACCATCTGGGGAAGGAATTATCATCTCCATTTGACATTTGAGGAAACTACAAGACAAGAAATAATTAACTTGTAAAATTTCCCACAACAATGCAATGTAAGTGCTGGAATTCAAATCCTGGGCTCCCATATTGAAATCCACCACTACTTCTACTGTGTCACAATTGACTACCACTTACCAGCAATGAATAGGTAAACTTACTTTCAAGAGCTTTCAAGAAAGATTATACAATGGGATAGAGGGCTATATAGCACTAACTGGGTATCAAGCGTTTCACAAATATTATTTATTTAACTCTCAAAACACCCTCAGTAGTCAGTATTCTTATTCTCTCCACCTTACAAGAAAGGAAAGGAAGCCAAATCATAGAGAGATTAGTAACTTGTCTAGGTGAAGGCAGTATTCGAACCCAGAGGGTGGAGCACTCTGGAAGCTGTGCTCCTCCATGGAGCAGCCTTTCCAAGTCAGATGGCAAAGGCTTATGGTCATAGAGGAACTGTCTGGACTGGCTGCTGAGAGAAGTTTAGTATGGATACCAAGACTGCCACTCCACCGTGGTTTCTGTGACCAGCTTTACAGAAAAAGGGAGTATCACTGAAAAATATCCAGAGAGTTAAAATAACATCCATAAGTGGAAGTCAGAACGCACGCACAGCATTCAGACTTCTAGACACTAATTTCACCAGTTAAAAGGTCTTTACTTTGTTTTGTTAATCGTCTGTCCAAGCAGCCTGAGTCCACAGACACAGCCTTAAGGCCCTTGTGCTCGTGTCCCCACTACCTTGGCCACAGCACCCTCTGATGCCAGTTCAGGGGACCTGTCCATCTTAGACTGACCGGTAAACACAGCAGCTGCTTTCTGTGCTCAGGAGCTAACTGAGAAATGATGTGGGACAAAACAGCTTAGCAGAAATATCTCTAGCTTTACCCATACTGAATTCTATTTGGTTTGGCATATACTATTTTTATACACTTCCTTTTTTCCAGGACAGTCTTGTCAGGCTTATACTTGGAAAAATTATCCTAAAAAGAAACTGTCTTGAATTCTGTACTTTCCTATATAATTAATACAATATCCAGCAAGGGTTTTTGTTCCAGGGTTATATATCACTTCTAGATTTGCAAGTCTAGCTTTCCTTTGTAGTCTAGGTATCCCTAGATTAACAATAAACATCTCAGATAAGAATTAAGAATTATGTACTACCACTCCCATTTTACATTTAAGAAATTAAAATTTAGAGATATTATTATTTTAATATGGTCAGATTATGATATCTTTCATACCCATCCAGGTGGCCTTGTGTGCTATTTTTTTCAGGTAGTTTTTTCCGGCAAACTTGATGGATATACTCATGAAATTGACAGAGAATGATTTTAGAGGGAATGAATCAACGGTTAAGTTGAAATAGAGTCAACTGTCAAATAATTTTTTTTTTTTTTTTAGTTGGGGAACAGTGTGTTTTTCCAGGGCCCATCAGCTCTAAGTTGAGTAGTTGTTTCATTCTAGTTGTGGAGGGCGCAACTCAGTGGCCCATGTGGGGATCGAACTGGCAATCTTGGTGTTATGAGCACTGCGCTGCAACCAACTGAGCTAAACAGCCACTCCTCAAATAATTTTTAAGTGATATCAAAAGCCGCACATTTTCCCTGCTCCAGAATCACATGATCTAACAAGAAAACTGCCTAAAGTAGCTGCATTAGGTGATTGCTCATGGAGAACATAGGGAATTCACTTACCCCTACATTCATGTATAGATATATGAGGCGTGATCACAAAATACGGTGAATGTTTAAATGTAAAAAAAAAAAAATTTATTACAATAAAAGACACTTTGCCACTAAACCGCTCAAAATATTCCCTTTTCTTTGAACACACTTATCCCATCACTCTTGTCACTTTCTGTAACAACTCTGAAAGTTCTCTTTCATGAATGTCTTTAGTTGTGCTGTTGTGGCAGCCTTGATGTCCTGTATAGATTCAAACGTTTACCATTCATGGTCATTTTGACTTTGGGGAAGAGCCAGAAGTTGCATGATAGCAGATCCAGTGAATAAGCTGTATGAGGACACACCATAATGTTTTTATTTAACAGAAATTGCCATACCAGAAGCATTGTCATGATGGAGAATAAAGTAAAGACACTCACGAACGAGGACTTCCCAAACTACTTCAGAAAGTGGCAAGAATGATGGGATACGTGTATTCAAAGCGAGGGGAAGTATTTTGAGGGGGATTAATGACAATGTGTCTTTTAATATAATAATTTTTGTTTAATTTAAGCATTCACCGTATTTTTTTATCATACCTTGTATATTATAGAAACGCTTCTAAATAAATGCAAAGATCATGTATATCCCAGTCACCTCTATGACACTGGTGTTTGACATAGCAATAACCCCAGCCTACTCTCAAAAAAGTGTTTGCCAAAACAAAAGCTAACCCAGTATATTTGGTTGAAAAAGAAAGAAAAAGAGAATTATACAATGTAACGTCAGTCTACATTGCATTCTCCTGCCTGGAGTAAGCTAGTAAGGTAGGGATTTTAATCTATTTTGTTCACTGCTATATCCCCAGTATTTAAGAAAAAATAGCTAGCAAATAGAAAACATTCAATAAATATTAATTTAATAATGAACAAATGAACAAATCTCAGTTTCTTGTTTGGACAAAGTAAATGAAGTCCCTGTACTACTCCATGGATATTTAGTAATTATGGGCCCTTTTCCAGCTCACAGACCCATGAAAATCTCCAGCAACTCCAGCACCATCACTGGCTTCATCCTCCTGGGCTTCCCTTGCCCCAGGAAGGGGCAGGTCCTCCTCTTTGTGCTCTTCTCTGTTGTCTACCTCCTGATCCTCATGGGCAATGGTTCCATCATCTGTGCTGTGCACCGGAATCAGAGACTCCACACCCCCATGTACATCCTGCTTGCCAACTTCTCCTTCCTGGAGATTTGCTATGTCACCTCCACTGTCCCCAACATGTTGGTAAACTTCCTCTCTGATATCAAGGTCATCTCCTTCTCTGGGTGCTTTCTCCAGTTCTACTTCTTCTTCTCCTTGGGTTCCACAGAATGCTTTTTCTTGGCTGTTATGGCATTTGATCGATACCTTGCCATCTGCCGGCCACTACATTACCCCACTCTTATGACTGGACACCTCTGCACCAATCTCATAGTCAGCTGCCGGGTACTTGGTTTCCTCTGGTTCCCAGTCCCTATCATCATCATTTCCCAGATGTCCTTCTGTGGCTCTAGGATTATTGACCACTTCCTGTGTGACCCAGGTCCTCTGTTAGCTCTCACCTGTTCCAATAATGAGCCCCAATAATGGAGTCTTTTTGGACGATCATAACTTCTCTGCTCTTATTTCTTTCTTTCTTCTGCATTATGGTGTCCTATGCTCTTGTCCTGAGAGCTGTGTTGAGGGTTCCTTCAGCAGCTGGCCAAGGAAAGGCTTTCTCCACCTGTGGGCCCATCTGGCTGTGGTTTCTCTTTTCTATGGCTCAGTGATGGTCATGTATCTAAGCCCAACATCTGAGCATGAAGCTGGAATGCAGAAGCTTGTGACTCTGTTTTATTCTGTGGGAACCCCACTCATTAATCCTGTGATCTATAGTCTAAGGAACAAAGATATGAAACATGCCCTGCAGAAATTTCTGGGACTATAAAAATCAGAACCTTCATCAAAAAAAATATTTTTAGGGCCGGCCGAGTGGTGTGTTGGTTAAGAACTGGCTTGGGATGCCAGCTCTGAGCAGCAGGGCCCCAGTTCGGATCCCACATATGAGGGCCAGTGACACTGCGCTGTATAGCTAAGATGGTGAACAACAGCTCTACCTGGAGCTGGGCTGCTGTGAGTCGACATCAACTATGTAGCTGCAGCCCCTTCTGCAGTGGGCTGCCATAAGCTACAGTGAGTGGCCAGCAGCCAACAAGAACAGCCGGTGGCCTGAGTGAGATGCCAAGAGCAGCAGTGAGAGGCCGTCTAGAGGCCAGAGACCAATCTACCTCACCCAGGAGGAGCACAATGATGATACCAACATGGGCCAATGAAGTGACGTCCTCCACAACTAGACCGAAAAACAAAAGCACAGTAACTTCTCTGTTCCCCTTCCCTGATTCCCCAATGCTGTTCCCCTCCCCTAATTCCCCAATAAAATCTTTTTTAAAAATTATATATATATGCAACTGGCCTATCTTCATATTTTTTCAGGCAAAAACAAAAAGTTTAAGTAAATAACTAGCACCACTCTGAGAATTGTTCCTCCTGTTACTGAACCTATTCATATCTTGACTGTTTGTACTTTTCCTAGGACTGTTAGTGCAAGAAAGGACTCAGAGAATTTATCCAACTCGAATTCATCCAACTCTCTCACTTTGTATAATAGATGAAGAAGTTGGAAATTTGGGAGAATGGAGATTTTGAGTGATTTGCTCTGGTCAACCTTTATAATTGCACCAAAATCATCTATTTTTTAAAGAACTGCTGTTTCAGTCATAAAGAGAGAAATACATAATAAACAATAAGAAAGTATTGGGGTTTTTTGCCATTCATATGTGCAGCCATCAAATACTTTCATCTTAGGAGGGGAAATATATACATACATTACTGATAAAGGTGTAAACAGGTACAACTTCTACTTAGGACAAATTGGAACCAACTCATGAAAATTTAAAATGCCCATATTCATTAACCCAGTAGTTTCACTCACTCCTAGATACTTAACCTACATATATGTACGTATAAAAATTTCCATTGCAGTATCATTTGTAATAGCAAATTATTAGAAACCATTTAAATGACCATTTATTGAGACGTTTAGATAAATTACATGTCCATGCAACAGAATATGATGTAGCATTTTTGAAATGAAGGCATTTTAGCTGTATAGATACGGAACCACCTCCAAATTATACTGTTGAGTGAATAAATCATGTATAATATGAAAGCTGTCATTTATGATAAAATTATACATTTGTGTGTGTGTGTGTTTAAAAGGATGGAGTATATTTCAAAGGATAGATAAGAAACCTACCAGTGGGTGTATTTGGGAAGAGAGGGTGTATTGGATACAAGAGAATGAAAAAGAATTTTTTTCATTGTGTAGTCTTTGATATGTTTGATACAATATCCTATAGTAGATGAGGAAGAAGGAGGAGGAGCGGGGACAGGTAGGGTAAGGGGAGGGGGAGAAGGAGAAGGAGAAGGAGGCTATATCTTTAAATTTTTTGAGAATTGGAACCTAAAAGACAGTCTCCCACAATTCCTGCGTTCCTTGGGGAATCTATGAAGCAGGCTGCCTTTTCAGAACTATATTTGTATTTTTTATTGTTCATTCATTAAAAAAAATTTAATGACTTCAATATTTCAGTTACAGAGCTAAAAAATGAATCAGATAAATTTGGTAAGTCACATTTCAGTCCCTCATGAAGTTGACAATGTAGGATAAGAAAAAAATTAAATTGTGACAAGTGCTATGACCAAAAGAGTGTCAACCTAAGAAAACCTTTAGGCTGTAATGAAGAATCAAAAGCATTTATTTGAGCAAAAAGGGACTGCAATCCTGGAGACACAGATTCAGGTAGCAACTCAAATTGTGCTCTAAAGAGAACAAAGAAAGACATGTTTTATAAAGTCAAAAAGCTACAAGTCCTGTTCCCATTTAGGTCCTCTATGCAAATGAAGGATGCTGGTTATGTTAACAGGGGTTGATTAGTTTTCTTATGCAAACAGTGATGCTAGTTGGTGAAGCAAATTTGCCCCTTTCAAGGTGAAGAATGGCCCCATGTAAAAAGGAGGTGCAGTCCAAGATGTGGTTACATAGTTGGCCTGAAAGTTCGAAAGTTCTTGGGTGGAATGTGCATAATGTAGACATCCTTATGGCCTCTATTATAGTTCCCATAAATGACTTTATCATGGCAATTTCCAGGCCCAAGTTGAAGGTAAAAAGACATAGTCAAACCAACAATAATGGGATTTAAAACCAGAAAATGATGATGGGGAACATGACACCAGAAGGGGTTATGAAAAATAAGTGGTATCATTCTGTAGTAGTTGATAGTCTCAAACTAACCAGTAATACAGGGTTTCTAGGAAGAGGGTCTGTAAAATCCTGACCCCGAAGCCCACCAGCGATCAGTTTGGCTGCAGAATGAGCTAATGTCCTGCACTTTCTCTATAAAAGAATCGTTTTATATCTGAGACATCTCTGTCTCAGTAGTAGAAAATATACATAGCAGAGCAATCTTTGTGGTTCTAAGAGTAGTGGCCATGTTCTGCTCAACAGTGGAGAGTGTCAACCAAGCTGTGTCCTCAGAAGGTATATTATCTTCTGAAATGTCTTCTCTACTAAGAAAGCTTATTGCTGATAACCAATTACGAGAAAGAATCAGTGACATATCAGATGAATTTATTATTCCTCTACCTGGAAAGTCTTCACACATGCTTCATCTTCCACAGTTAATAGTCCTGGTTGCAGATGGATGTTGTCTTGATCACAGCCTCATGGCTGTGAAATACATCATACAGCATATATTTTTTCCATATTGTTTCTATTAAGTCTAGGTGATTTGGGAATGAACTGAATTCAAATTTCCCTTAGGGTATATAGAGTATATACTCTTATAATAACATTACAAGAGGACTAGCTTTTTTTGAACCATAGAAGGAAACCTAACAGTGATTGCATTTATAGAAGGAGACAGCGCAAGATCTGAATGCCCACCTGTGATATTGGGATCCCCTCTTATAGCTTAGGAATGATGCAACTACACAATATCACTATTTATGTTCTCAACTTTCATTTTACTTAGCTTTTCCTTTTGCCACATTAAGATGGTTTTGTTCGCCTTTATCTGTCCACACTGCAGCTTACATTCTGCAACTTATATTTTTTAATTAAGATTTAAAATGCTGAAACATTACCACTGCTTATCAGTGTTAGAATTACCAAAAGCTTAAACCAACCATCCTTTTGGAATAAATGTCTAGATGTCTATGTAATTGTGCTTGTTAGGTATAAGAGGAGAAGAAATGGAAGCTACAGTTGTGATGACTTGGGTCATCATACATCACAGATGTAAAGAAGCACTACTGTACAGGTTCCTGTATACTTATTGGGAACTTTATAGAATAACTTATTTCATTGGACTAAAAAGCACATTTTTCACTTTTTAATATCTCTGAAAGTTATATGCAGCTTATAATTGGTGATGTGTCATAGTTTCATTGGCAGAAATGTTTTTCTTTCTTAGGGATGTATAAAATAGTGCTATGCGTTACAATCGGTTGTATTTTAGATTTGAAGAAGCACTGCCAATGTGTTTATTACTTTGTTAGATTTTTTTCCTATGAGAATATTATGATGAGGAGGTAATATGTGTGAAATAATATCACTAGAAATTTAAAACTCTAAAATGCATTTCCTAATTTTACTATTGAAAATGTGTATTTAAACTTTGAAGATTGTGTTTTGTTTTTTAAAGCAGTAACGTATCTTTTTTTTTTAAGATTTTATTGGGGAATTGGGGAAGGGGAACAGTGTTAGGGAATCGGGGAAGGGGAACAGGCAAGTTGCTGTCTTTTTGTTCTTCAGTCTAGTTGCAGAGGACGTTGCTTCACTGTTGGTATCGTCATTGCGCTCTTCCCGGATGAGGCAAATCGGTCGCAGGCCTCTAGATGGTCGCTCACTGCGGCTATTGGCAGCTCTAGCTGGCTGCCAGCCACTCACGCTGGCTGCCAGCCACTCACTGTAGCCCATGGCAGCCCAATGCAGCAGGGGCTGCAGCCTACACCGTCGCCGGGACTCGCAGCCCAGCTCCAGGTGAACCTGTTGTTAGCTGTAGAAGGCAGTGTCACTGGCCCTCATATGTGGGATCCGAACCAGGACTGCTGGCATCCCCAAACCAGCTCTTAACCAATGCGCCACTCGGTCGGCCCTGAAGATTGCTTTTAACAATCATTTCTTATATATCTTAATTCTTCTAAGGTTGCATAATTGCTTAACCTATAAAACTTCAATAAACTGTTTCACTAATGAATCCAAACTTTTAATGCCTATTATCTCTTTTCTTGTTTCAAAATTTCTTAGGTATATATGTGTTTTTGTATATCTGTAGGAGGAGTGTACAGAAGTTGAAGTTCTTCCATTCTCTGTTAAATGAACAGCAATAATTCTAAGGTCTGCTTGGTGTTAAAGAATGCCAAAACTATAAATAATGTAATTTCAATTTATTGCTCATGAAAACACTTTGGAGAAAAAAATCTTGAACTTGACATTTTTTAAAGTTCCTATTCTTTAAAATAGCCTTTGGAGTAAATATATATAAACAGGTGCCAGCTAAAGAAACATATCATGAAAGAAGGCATGAAGAGAATTTTCAGATTTCAGGAAGAGTTATTATTCAAGTACTTATGCTTTGCACAAGTGATTTATTGGTGAATAGAAGTTTTATAAACTGTAGTTCAGTTGGAGAGTTTAAATGCATATGTTGGAGATTTATTTGCTAAAGCAAAGAATCTTGGTGATAGTTATCAGTGCTCTACAATGTATTTAGTTTTGTGCCTATGTTTATACATGTTGACTTTCCTTAAAATTACATGCAACTTTAAATAGAGGCAACATAGCAAGGTCAATGATTAACATCTTGGACTCTAAAGCCAGACAGCCTCTGTGTCACTTAGACAAGTTACTCATCCTTTCTGGAGAGTACATGGGAATTTTTTTACTGTTTTTTAAATGACTTTCTAAGTTGGAATTCTTTCAAAATTTAAAAGAAAAAAAACAATAAAATAAGAACTGATTCTAAAGGTGATCTTGAGGCATTAAATATGAAAGCTCTTAATCTTCGATAAGTATAAGTAATCTGACTGTTTTTGATGTCAAATAGGCTTTTATATGAGAGTAAAGTGACAAACTTAATATGCTAATGTAGTTTTCTAAAAGCCAAATCACTCCTTCAAGAACATCTAAACCCATCAGAATTCTATAAAAAGGTAAATTTCTACATTAAAAATAACTTTGACATCTGAAAATAAAACTGACTATTGTGGAGTGTAAATGAGTTGCAGAACAGAGTAAGAAAGTCTGAATCCAAACTGTTGAAAATTTATCAGAGTCTGCTCAAAGTTTTTGTTTGTTTATTTATTTTTTTTTTTGAGGGCAGTGTCACTGGCCCTCATATGTGGGACCAAACCCGGGCCTCTGTCTTCCCAGGCCAGCGCTTAACCACCGCACCACTCGGCCAGCCCTGTTTGTTTATTTTTATAAGGAGAATAAAACAAATTATTTTCAGGTGTTACCCAGAGTTTATTGATAAACACTAAATTGAGTGGCTATGCTACTGGGTTGTCGAAAAATCATGACACATGTTTGCAAAAAAAAAAAAAAAACATAGAAAAAATACATCATGACTTTTCTGATAACCCAATAGTTCAGTTTCATAATTAGCATTAAGAAAGAAAGAAAGAAAGAAAGAAAGAAAGAAAGAAAGAAAGAAAGAAAGAAAGAAAGAAAGAAAGAAAGAAAGAAAGAAAGAAAAAACAAAAAAAAACTTGCCCACAATCTAATCTTTTCCAGCTATTATCATCAGTGAAAAGGAGACAACAGAAATGGTAAAGCAAAAAGTTTTGTATTTTCTCCTAAAAGCGGTGTGCTGGAAAATATAAAGAATATGTATAGATGAGATATTTATAGATGTTTTTAAGAGTGAAATTGTTGTTGATGTTTCTGTTTCACAACTTTCATAATTCACCATTCCAAACAAAGTGAATTAAAAACCATTATAATGAATAGTACCCATCTGATGAAATCAATATCTAAGTTGTTTAAAAATTTAATTTTAAAAAAAGTTTAGGGCTGGCCTTGTGGCGCAGCGGTTAAGTGCTGGCTTGGGAAGTTGGTGGCCCCGGTTCAGGTCCCACATATGAGGGCCAGTGACACTGCCCTCAAAAAAAAAAATAAGTTTAACTGGTTGTTTGAAACTTGAAACAAATGTGCTCATCTAAAGTATTATACAAATGGTGGTTAGGCCATAATGTACCTGCCCTGGTGTCTTTGTTGGTTTCCGCAGAAGTAAATCCTGAGACTAGGCAAGTAGTTTATTTGGGTCATGGGGGGAACATTGATAGAGAAAATTGAAATAAGGAAGGGAAGTCTTTCAACAAAAGGTGCATTGTCGGACCAGCCAACTGGAGCATTGGCTAAAAGTTGGCTTGGGACGCCAGCTCTGAGCAGCAGGGCCCGTTTGGATCCCACATTAGGGCCCGTGACACTGCACCCTCTTCAGCTAAGATGGTGAAGAACAGCTCCACCTGGAGCTGGGCTGCCATGAGTTGCCAGAGACGGTGTAGGCTGCAGTGGGGCTGGCCGGCAGCTGGCATGCACTTTCATGAGCTGCCATGAGCAGCCATCCAATGGCCGGCGAGCAACTGCCTCACCCGGGAAGAGCTGCAACGATCATAATACCAACATGGGCCAGTGAAGCGGCGTCCTCCGCAACTAGACTGAAGAACAAAAGGATAGCAACTTGTCTGTTCCCCTCCCCCAATTCCCAATAAAATCTTTAAAAAAAAAAAAAAAAAAGTACGTTGTCAAGCCAGCTACCGCTGTGGGTAACTGGAAGTAATTCCTCTGGAGAACCCCAGGGTAGTCTAGTAGACATCCGAGGGTTATTCTGCTATAAAGCAAGGGAGTCGAATATTGAGATCCCAACTCCCATTTGTCCATTGTTGAGATTTTCTGGGGATTGGGGAGGTCATTAACTTCCAGCATTTCTGGCCTGGAGGAATAAAGAATAGGCAAGCAAAGCAGGTTTCCCAGTCAGATAAAAAGAAAAAAAAAAACTTAGGGAAATAAATGTGGATGTTGGCAGTTGCACTAAAGTGGAAAGAAGGAGGAAATACAGAGGGGATATGGACAGGAAGTCAATCACCTCTGTAGTAACATCACCTCAAAGAATTCTGTGAGAAAATATCTGGGCTAAGGGGAACAATGAGAGGAGAAGCTAAGAAAAAAGTGAAAGAAAGAGAGAAAGAAAGGAGGGAGGGAGGGAAGGAGGGAGGGAGGGAGGGAGAGAGAGAGAGAGAGAGAAAGGGAGAGGAAGGGAGGGAGGAAGGAAGGAAAGAAGAAAGGAATAAAAAGAAGAGGATGCTTCATTAGTTAACTCTTCACATCCACATGAATAAATAAATCTCCCTGGGTTCCTCACTCTACATGGCTTAACTCTCCCACTGCCAGCCATTAACGCACAGTGTTCTTGTCTATTTTTTGGAGGGTACAATTATTCACTCAACAAAAATATATGATCTTCAATTGTGTGCCTAAGTAACACAATGTGTTACTGAAGGGCATCTGCAAGAAATGCTGAGGAAGAGGTAAAACAGTAACTACAACAACAATAGTAATGATAGTAATCGGTTAGGGCTGAATTGCTGGGGCCCTTTTTGCCACTTTGGAATTTTAGGTTATGGACAGAAGGAGACATCAAAGCTTTTCAAATAAAAAAGTGAAATGGACTGATAAGTCTTTGAGATGAAACTGCTTCCACAATTGGGGACAGACAGGCAGAAAATGAGTTGTACTAAAGACCTGCACCTATATCAGAGAGGAGGAAGGTGAAGAGCCCAGCTAGATGCAACTCCTGGAGTGGAGCTATGGAATGCCCTGCTCTGGCCTCTCTTGGACCTGGGAAGTGTGCCTTGAACTGCTTGAGACTCACGGGGCCACTGCAAACAAGAAAGGAAAAGATTTAAGAGAAAGCCAAGGTGGTCCTGGAAGGAGACTGATTTCTGCTGTAACCATATAGCTTCTATGCCGGAGGTCTCATCATACCTCTAGCCCATTTCTTCTCTCTGGAAAGTCAGAGGAGGCTCTGTCCCCCAAAACCCATAATTGACACTAGAGGCCCAGTGAATAGCTTCCTGCATTGCAGACACCACACTTCGTGGTACATGGGGGAAGGGAAAATTCCCCCCTTCCCCTCTTGGTTCTTATGGCTGGTCGAATAATTAAAATGACATAAGGCAGGGCAAAAGGAGAAAATCAGGTTTTAATACTTACACATGGGGAATTCACATAAGCGTGAAAATTCCAGAGACAGTAGGCAAAATGAGGTCAATATGTCATTCTGGACTAAGAAGGTGGAAGTAGGGGTCTAAGACTTCAAAGGTAAGTAAGGCAATTCACAGGGAGATGAAAAGACTTAATGTCTTGTAAACAAATGTCTACTGAGCCATCTAGATACAATGGGTCACCAAGAGGACTTTGATCAAAAAGACCTTGCTAGCTTTTTCCCTGTCTACCATACCTAGTTCATATTATACTATGGTTATCTATGGTGGTAGTTCTTCCGGAACAGGACTTTTACCTTAAATTCTTTTAGGCAGTTTAAGGAAAAGTCAAAGGTTCTTCCTGAGTCTTTTCTTTCTTAAATATAAAATAATTCTCAGGGCCGGCCGAGTGGCGCAGCAGTTAAGCGCTGGCTTGGGAAGCCAGCGGCCCCGTTTCGGTCCCACATATGAGGGCCAGTGACACTGCCCTCAAAAAAATAAAATAAAATAAAATAAAATAAAATAAAATAAAATAAAATAAAATAAAATAAAATAAAATAAAATAAAATAAAATAAAATAATTCTCATGCCAGAGAGACACATTTTGGGGTAGCAAATTTTCCTTCCCTACTAGTTAGGCCATAATGTCCCTGTCTCTGTGTCTTTGTTACTTTAATAGACTTCTCCCTTGGACACCTGGTAGGTGCTCCTCCAAGTCACTAGGAGATTGATTAGAAAATAAAGGCAGGCCCAAGGAGAAGGGAAGAACTAACACAGAACAGCCTCCTGACACTGTTTTCCTTATAGCAGTGATAAGTTGATCCTCATGGAGCAAGGCTTACTCTCTGGAGGCTGTGCTTATAATCCCTTCATCCTCCAACAGACACAGAAATTGTCACCCTATGTCCACTCCTTCACTGCTTTATAGTTACTGTAGAAGAGACCACCTCTCCTTCCACGAAGATCAGACACCAACAGAAGAACCTCAGATTTAGATTCCCCTCTTGTGCATGAAAGGAGACGATGTGATGCTAAAGGAAAAAATAAACAGGAAAGAGCTAGAAAAACTGCCACCTCTAAACAAGGCTCCCTTTCACTTTGCTTTGGTCATATACTATATGGCTAACGATTCTTAAGCATTACTGTGTGCCAGGCCTAGACTTGGACTTCCACCTATGTTCTCTCACTCAGAGTCCTCAATGCTTTGGTGAAAAGTGTTACTGTGCCCATTTTAAATTGAAGGAACTGGGAAATAGTTTATACAATTGACAAAGTTTCCACAATTATCAAAGTATGAGTTGTAATTCAAACCCTAGGCTCCTTACTCCTGATCCTTTGTTTTCTACTATGCCTTAGCTGCATACTACTTCTCATAAATGGGGAAATGGTTCTTACGTTCAAGGGCTTTGCAGAAATGGGACAGGTGGCAAAATCCCCTGCCCAGATCAAATGAAGTAGATAGACATGCTGCTATGAGAGCAGGACAATCACATTTCCACACCATTGTGTTTTCTTGGACTAGCATTAGGAAAAACGTAAAATATCAAAGAACTATCTTTCTTTCATCTTATATACAAGCATTATAGCTCAGGACCAGGCTAACCTAGACTGGATCTATCCAAATCTTTCCAAACTATAATAGGGATGAGGATGTAGTTTGTTTTGTTTGGCTTTGTTAATTAACTCAGTCCAAGCATCCTGTATGCATAAACACAGCTTTGGCGCCATTGTATGCATATTCGCACTCTGGCATAGTGCTTCCTGCAGCTGATTCAGAACTGTCACTTTGGACAGCTCCAGCTTAGCCTTGTGCCAGGCAAACACACTGCTGCTCTCCGTACAGAGGAGCCAAGTAATGCAAGGTGAATAACATTACTTGTTAGAGATATTTTTTTTCACCCACTGTCAATTTAGTTAGGTCAAGCATGAAATGGTGATGGCACACAGAGAATCATTTTTCACACCCTTCTTGTTTTCTAGGGTAGCTTTCTCAGACTCTCCAAGTTCGAGAATTACTGGAAGGGAGTTGGCCTGGATCTTTGGATCTTTTGGATAGGTGACAAACTATCCAATTGACGTTTTCATCTGAGAGATAAATGTAACTAAAGTATCACCTCTAGATCTTTAAAGTCTTGATATCATGTGTACCTGTGGTATATCTACAATAGAAGCATTTTATAATGAAAAGTGGTTAAAAATCATATAACCCTATTCCCTTTCCATATAAAGAAAACAAAGCTTATAAAGATTAAAAACCCCACTAGAGCCACTAAGCAAATTTATTCTGATGCTCCATCTAGAATTTCCATCCTGCTCTCTCTCCTACTTCAACATCCAGAGCTGTGGGACCATAATTATCTTAAGCAGTCAGAGGTAACCATCTGCGGTGAGACATGTTCTACCACCCAGGACATTCAGTCTACCATTATCTCCTTTGAATTGAAAATGATGAAAGTACAAGACTATTTATTGTGGCATTGTTGTAATAGCAAAATGTTGAGAAAAAAAATCTCAGTTCCCATTAATAGACTAATTAAATAAGCTGTGATTCAGTCATACAATGGAATACTATGTCTTCAATTTTATTAAATATGAAGTAACTCTCTGAATAATTTTATGTAATATATCCAAGCCATATTGTTGAATGATAAAAAAAAAAACCAAGGTGAGTAGCAGAGTATAGCTACCTTTATGTAAACATGTAGACAACTCCTGAAGGAGATCCAGAAATTGCTAACAGGGGTTGCTTCAGGTCAAAGAAATTGGCATCTGAGGAACAAAAGAGTAAAGGAGACTTATTTTCTTCATACCCCCATTTGAACTTCTTAAATTCTTTGCCGTGTGCCTATATTATTTCTTTTAATACTAAGTAATAATACAATTGTTTTTAAATGAAGAATAACTTTCTAGAGAAACTTTCTGATAATTAGATCTAGAAAATAATTTTCTCTCCACAACTCTAGTGTTTCTTAGGAGCCTATTCATTTATAGAAAAGTTGAAGCAGGGTCCTAAGAACACCTTAACATTATTTCACTCAGACCTTTTGATATTTGAGAGACTTTCTGATTTCAAAGCTTACTATAAAGTGACAATAATCAAAACAATGTGATACTGGCATAAACACAGACATGTTAACCAATGAAATAAAATAGAGATCCCCAAAATAAACCCTCACACATATTGTCAAATGATTTTCCACCAGGGTGCCAACACCATTCAATGGGGAAAGGACAGTCTTTTCTGCAAATGGTGCTAGGAAAACTGGATATCCACATGCAAATTAATGAAATTGGATTTTTATCTTAAACCAAATTTAAAAGTTAATTCAAACAATCAAGACCTAAGCATAAAACCTAAAACTATAAAACTCTTAAGAAACATAGGGGGAAAGCTTCATGACATTGGATTTGGCAATGGTTCTATTAGATATGACACAAAAAGCACAGGCAACAAAAGAAAAAATAAATAAATTGGACTACATCAGAATTAAAAACATTTGTACATAAAGGACACTATCATGGAATGGGAGAAAATATTTACAAATCATATTTTGAAAAGGGATTAATATCTAGAATATATAAAGAATTCTTATAACTCAACAACAACATTTTTTAATGGGCCAAGGACTTGAATAAGGCAAAGGACTTCTTCTCCAAAGAAGATCTACAAATGACCAATAAGCACAAGAAAAGATGCTCAACATCAGTAATCATTAGGGAAATGCAAATCAAAACTATAAGGAGATACCATTTCACACCCATTAGAATACTATTATCAAAAATTTTCAAAAAAGAAAGTAAGAAGTGGAGGGGGTATAGAGAAATACGAGCACCTGTGCACTGTTGGTGGGAATGTTAAATGGCACTGTGCAAAACGGTATGGCAGTTCCTCAAAAAAAATTACAGAATTATCATATGATCCAGCAATTTCACTTCTAGGATATACCCAAAAGAAACCGAATGCAGGGATTCAAATAGATATTTATACATAGCAGTGTTATTCACAATAGCCAAAAGGTAGAAGCTACCCAAGTGACCTTCAACAGATGAATGGATAAACAAAATGCTATATACATAAACAATGGAATATTATTCAGCCTTAAAAAGGAAGGAAATTGTGACACATGCTACAATATGGGTGAACCTTGGTGAAATAAGCCCAGCAAAAAAGGACAAATTTTGTGTGATTCTACTTATATGAGGTACCTTGAGTAGTAAATTTACAGAGACAGAATGTAGCATGGCAGTTGCCAGGGGCTAGAGGAGTGTGTAATGAAAGTTATTGTTTAATGAGAACAGTTTCAGTTTGGAATGATGAAAAAGTTCTGTAGGTAAATGGTGGTGATGGCTGCGCAACAATGTAAATGTTCTTACTGCCACAGAACTGTATATTAAAAAATGGTTAAAATGATCATTTTTATTTTATGCATAATATATATATATCCATCAAAAAGGATAATATAGGAAGATTAAATAATAAAAATACTTGAATAAACCAGAAGAAAATAAATAAAAAGAAACAAGGAAACAAAGAACAGATAGGACAAATAGAAAACAAATAGTCTACCTATCAGTAGTTAAGTACTGGAAGCAAAAATTAACAGATGGCAAGTGTGAGAAGAAAACACACTCCGGGCCAGCCGAGTGGCATGGTGGTTAAGCGCTGGCTTGGGAAGCCAGCTGCCCCGGTTCAGGTCCCACATATGAGGGCCAGTAATACTGCTCTCAAAAAAAAAGAAAAGAAAAGAAAACACACTCCTAGAGAATATAAACAATGCACATTTTACATTCTCTATATTTCACAGTGAAAAAGACTTCTGAAAACAGAAAGAAATTCTCTGAAAATTCGCACAGACATCTCACCATTGCCTTTAAGACATTATTTCTGCCATTGTTCTGGAAGCCAATCTAACCTAAACTATATGGAAACCATGGGTAAGGAAAGGATGTTAAACCAAGCATTCTTGAGGGAGTCATAAACCAGCCCAAAGGGAGACTGAAGACTTCACAATAATCTCTAAGATGAAACTTTAATTGCACCCTTGAGAGTCTCAACAATATAACTTTCCCCTTCATTCACCTGCATCCCCTTTTTTGAAATCTCCTCATAAGGTTCATACCCCCATTTCTTTCAGCTACTCTACAGCAACAGTAGCCAATATACAAAAGTCACCTGTTGAATTTTCTCTGCTGGGTGAAATAAGTGAAATATCTGGGTGTCTGGGGATGATTGAGGTCTCTTATATAGCTCTTGGTGAAAATCACTGTCAAATGAGCCCACACCTCAAGGACTGGTTATAGGGCTGTGCTATAGCCGTTTCTTTTGAGCACTTTTGGAAGGGAGGAAAGAGAGTTTCAGCAGTTTAACTTTGTGTATTATAGGTTTCTCAGGGTTGGGCCCCTGGGTTTTGATTCCATGTAAAAGAAAGAGAACCATCAATGAGAAGATACAAACTCGGTGTTTATTCCCAGCTTTGTCCACACTTAGCCCTATTATGAAGGGTAAGTAATTTGTCTCCCTGTTTAGGCGTCGCTGCACTTTTTTCTATGACATCTACAATGGATGCGAGCTCCGGTGGAATACCATTTTAATAATAATATATTTTTGCAAACTTTTGTGGGTTTTATTTTTCTGGATATTTGGTTTCATCCACAGTACCTCCAGTAATATAATAATAAATTATGTTATATGTTTTATATCAGACTAAGCTGCATGTTTTCAAGTGCCAGGATATAAACGGAGGTCAGTAAGATAAATCTGAGCAAACAAAGAGAGCTGCCCATAGCTTTACTATGTGATGCATTAGAAATGAGTGACTTTTTAATCTAGTGTTTTAGGTTCACTTAAATTTATTTTTTTCATTTAAATGAATATGCTAAAAAATTTTATCCTAGTTACTTTGTAATAATATTTTTGCCAATAGTATTATTATTAATAACAACAGCTATGAATTTTTTCAGGTCTTAGTACATTCCAGGAACTGTACTAGGTATATCTATTCAACAGTATTTTCACAAGAGTCCTGAAACACATGTGTTAATTTGCCCAAAAGCATGAAGTATGTCATACAGTATCTGAACCCAAATCATTGTGACATTATCGTTTATTTTTCTTTAAGTACCGTGATATGACAGGACTACTCAGTTAAATATTACTGGATTGAGTCAATCAGTTGTGAGCCTGATCCAGCTGTGGTACGCCACCAAATACATTGCCAGAGTGGGTGTTCTCATCTGTCCTCACCAATCCATGTACTTTCCCCCTAAAATGACATTCTCAATCCTTCCTAACTCTTTAGGCCCATTTTTCTTTCTAGGTTATATGTATAGCTAGCTACTTCATTCCACTACTGGACCATGCAAACAAAGAATGTGCATTGATCTTCTATGTGTCCAGGACAGATTTGAAAAATGTTTGGGAGGGAAAATCAACAGGTTTTGTGATTGATTGCATGTGCGAGGTGATAGAATTAGAAGCTGCCTTGAATGACTCAAATTTCCGGCTTTAGCAAATTCTTGAATCCACCAAGAAACAAATATAAAAGAATGAGGGAGCCATTGTGAAGGAAAGATAGAATAAGGAGAAGTTCTGAGCAGAATGGTGATTATAGGTTTGAAAATACAAAAGAAGGTAAATGACTAGGGAGGCTTATATTTAGAATGGACACTCAAATGTGATAAGGATGTGAGACAAGATGGGAATAGTGGGTCATGGGTTTAAATGTGGCCTCGATACAAGTTTGGTTAGTATATTGATAACAATCTAAACCTATACTAGGAAATTGATTAAATCTATAGAAAACAATGCAACCATTGAATTGATGATGTAGAGCTAAATTTTTGACAAAAAAATACAAAAATGTATTAAGTTAAAAAACAGGTTACAAAACAGCATATTTTGAAAATCCCATTTTGATTTTTAAGAAGAAATGCAATTTATTCACCAAAGTGTTAAAACTTATTTGCTCTGGGAAGTGGAAACATTTTTTTATGTTTCTATATTTTTCATGTCTTAATTATTTTTTAAAGTATTTTAATTTTGGAAATAAATTTTATTTTGGTAAAGTAAATTTTGAACATTATAGCGTTAATAAATAGCTCAGAATGCACAATGGACATTCACAGCTCTTGAGTATCTGAGAAGTATGTCAAGTACTTTCCACTGGGGGAAAGATGTCCAAAAAAAATGTTATTCCACTCCTAATTTTAATTCTTAAAAAATAATAATTCAGACTAAAAGCTGTTCTATCAGAAATAATTAACTGGGAAAAATAAATACAAACTGATAGCCACTTTGCTGTCTTTCATAGAATGTAGTGCTTTTGAGTTTCCAAAATTTCAAAGGGAATAGAGAATTTTTCTAACCTAATCCATTTTTTTTTCTTCCATGAGTTGCTTTATTTATTTATTTTTAATGTTTTAGGCATTTTATTTTATTTTAATGTATTTATTTTTAATTAGCTTCAGGTGTACAACACAGCGCAATAGTTATACGTTTTACCCCTCAAAGTGACAACCCCCCTGCCCCCATTTGACCACCCCACTCCTCCCCCCCATATCATATATATCTATTACACTTCCTCTGACTCCCTTCCACATTATAATCCACATCCCGTGACTATCTATATATTCAATTACAGTTGGTATACAATATTATACAACCTCAGCTTCAGGTGTACAGTGCAGTGATCAAGCCTCTTCTCCATCCATGAAATGGTCTCCCTAACAAGACATATGACCATCTGACACCCCACAAAATATTTACAACATTATTAATTATATTCCCCAAACTGTCTTTCATATCCCAGTGGCAATATTGTAGTTGCCTATTTTTGCTGTCTAATCCCTTCCCCTTCTCCCTCATCCCCACCCCCCTCCCAACTAGCAACCCTGATTTTTTCTCTATATCTATGAGACAGTTTCTGTTTACTTTGCTCATTCATACAGTTTTTTAGATTTCACATATGAGTGAGATCATATGGTATTTGTCTTTCTCTGACTGACTTATTTCACTTAACATAATAGTCTCTAGGTCCATCCATACCCTTGCAAATGGTACGATTTCATTCTTCTTTATAGTGGAGTAATACTCCATTGTATAAATATACCACAGTTTCTTAATCCAGTCATCTACCGATGGGCATTTTGTTTGTTTCCAAATCTTAGCTATTGTAAATAGCGCTGCTATGAACATAGTGGTGCATAAATTTTTTTGAATAAGTGTCTTGGGTTTTTCAGGATAAATACCTAGGAGTGGAATTGCTGGGTCAAAAGGTAGCTCCATTTCCAGTTTTTTAAGATACCTCCATACTGACTTCCATAATGGCTGCACCAATCTGCAATCCCATCAACAGTGTAGCAGGGTCCCCTTTTTAACCTAATCCATTGATAAAGACTATCCAAGTATCCAAAGATATTGCTATATTTAAAATATTGATGGTGGCCCACCCAGTCAAATATCTTGAACTTTAAACAAAAAATTTTAGGACATAAGGAAACTTTAGAAATAAACCTGGACCAATAGTTTTAGAAAGGTTGCTATGAAAATATCCAAATTTATACAGTCTTATCTCAACTCCTAATTCAGCCAATATAAGAAAGATCTTTCTGGTCTTGGTATATCCTAAGGTAACTCCTCTATCTATTATTTACTTTAGGTAAAAACAAGATGATGAATGGACAAGTTATGGTGTTTAGGCTAAATTCCCAGCAAAAATGAGGGCACATGGTTTAAATACTCCTCATATACGATGATGGGAGGAGAACTGACTCTGGGTGCTGAACACACAATGTAATATATAGATGATGTATTATACAAATATACACTTGAAACCTATATAATTTTACTAACCAATGATACCCCAATAAGTTTAATAAAAAAGATTTTTGTTAAAATGTAGCTCACACACAATATTATTTAATGAGTATTTGATCCCCTTTTCCCTCTTCTACCACCCCCCTCCTCACTTACCATCTGGTAACCATTAAACTGTTGTCCGTCTGTGAGTTCTGCAGCATCTCCCTAAGAGCAGCAAAAGAAAGGAGGCTCAAGACTCCCACCCACAGTTCCATTCTTTCCTGCTTTTTATTGGACTTCTACGTATGAAATTCTGACCAAGGAGGCAATTTAATAACTGTTTTTGCTTCAGAATTATACTCAATTTTGTTTCAAAGTAAAAGGATGTATCCAAAGTTTATACTTATATGTAGGATATCCAAGGAGTAAGGATTTTAACATGAAGGACAAAACAGTACTGAGACTCTGGGTTATAGAACTAATATTTGAAATGAAATGAACTTTGTTCCAAAACAATCTCCAAATGGACCAGTGTGTATTTGGGAGTTACTGGCTTCGCACATTTAAGTAAACTCCTTAAATCTCTCTGAACTTCAGTTTCATTGTCATTAAAAGAGAAGATGAAGGGCCAACCTAGTGGGGCGGTGGTTAAGCGCTGGCTTTGGAAACCAGCGGCCCCGTTGGGGTCCCACATGTGAGGGTCAGTGACACTGCCCTCAAAAAAAAAAAAAAGAGAGAGAAGATGAAGCACACCTCCCTACTACTCAAAGGGACATTAGGAAGACCAAATAACTTAATATTTATATAAACACTTTATACAATTTTCAAGCAGTTTGTTAGTAAAACCTACAGATATTCATTATTATTCACTCCTTGATCGTTTGTGTTTTTCTACCAGCTTTGGAATCCCAGAATACAACAATGCATTTTGTGACTGAATTTGTCCTCCTAGGTTTCCCTGGTCCGAGGGAGATACAGAACTTCTACTTCTCAATACTCCTGGTAGTCTATCTCCTGACCCTGCTGGGGAATGGGGCTATTGTCTGTGCAGTAAAATGGGACAGGCGACTTCACACACCCATGTACATCTTCTTGGGAAGCTTTGCATTCCTAGAGATTTGGTATGTTTCCTCCACTGTTCCAAACATGCTGCTCAACATCCTCTCTGAAGCCAAGACCATCTCCTTCACTGGATGCTTCCTCCAATTCTATTTCTTTTTTTCACTAGGCACAACGGAGTGTTTCTTCTTATCAGTTATGGCTTATGATAGGTTCCTAGCCATCTGTCGCCCACTACATTACCCCTCCATTATGACTAGGAAGTTCTGTGTGATCCTGGTCAGTGGTTGCTGGGTGAGTGGATTTCTCTGCTACCCTGTCCCCATTGTCCTTATCTCCCAACTTCCCTTCTGTGGACCCAACATCATTGACCACTACGTGTGTGACCCAGGCCCATTGTTTGCCCTGGCCTGCGTCCCTGCTCCTTCCACTGAGCTTATCTGCTACACCTTCAACTCACTGATCATCTTTGGGCCCTTCCTTTCCATCCTGGGATCTTACACTCTGGTACTCAGAGCTGTGCTTCGCATTCCCTCTGGTGCTGGGCGAACTAAAGCTTTCTCCACATGTGGGTCCCACCTAACGGTGGTGTCCCTATTCTATGGAACCCTTATGGTGATGTATGTGAGTCCAACATCAGGGAACCCAGCAGGAATGCAGAAGGTCATCACTTTGGTATATTCAGCAGTGACTCCGCTCCTAAATCCCCTTATCTATAGTCTCCGAAACAAAGACATGAAAGATGCCCTAAAGAAAGTCCTGGGATTAAGAATGAACTGTAACTGAGACATCTTTGAAAGAGAAGGAGAGTTGGTCACATCTGACCTTACTTATTTACCAACAATAGAGAATGGCTTCAATAAGTCATGTTCTGGCTCACATTTAAGTAGAAAGAGCGACTTCTTTTTTCACAGTTCTTTAGCAATTCAAGTTCAGCTCATTGGTGATAAATGCTCAGTAAAACGTTTTAAACATGCATGACCTCACCGAGTGAATATATGGTGATGTATCTTTCCTGGTTTAATGCTAGCTGGCAGAATAAATGAAATGCATGTGTACCAGGAGCCTTTCAAGACAGGGTACAAGCTTCTAAATTCAGAAAATAAATATTCTTAAAAACAATGGTTCAAGAGACAACAACAAAATAAAACAGTAATGGGCATTTTCCATTGTTTGAGGCTTTCACACCAAAAACAGAGTATGAGTCACACCTCTATCACTTAGATATAAAATACGAACTCTTCTTCCTACCATTCAAAGCCTTTACTCAACAGACTGCTCCATGCAGTCTTCTCTCCTATTGATCCACTGTCTAAGCCTTGCACTTCACAATGTTGAAGCTTGTTGTTTTATCTTAAATGTATTTTCTCCCAATTAGGCATCTTTACTCATAGTGCTTCCTCCCCAAATCAATTGTGACAACCCCAATACTACTTTTTAAATGGAAAAACAATAAATAATAGTCAAGGAGTGTAATACTTCTGGCATTGTTCTTCTTTCTCAGGATTGCCTTGGCTATTTGGGGGTCTTTTGTGGGGTCTTTTGTGATGCCATACAAACCTGATGACTTCTTTGTTCTATTTCTTTAAAAAATGCCATTGGGATTTTGATGGGGACTGCATTACATTTCTATATTGCTTTGGGGAATATGGCCATTTTAACATGGTCATAAACATTTTAAATTGGCCTTAAACATATTTTTATGTCTTTCAGAAAGATGTAGGGTAAAGTCTCAGTCAGAAAAGTATTCAGAGAAAATTAGTCTAAGAACAAATTCCATTTTTGTGTCCAAACCCCATGCTGAAACAGGAAAGCCATCAACTGAGAGGCCAATCTACTTAAAATGCGAGTATACCCTTTTAGTTATGGCCATACTGAGAATGAAAATAGGTGTGCCAGGAAGACAGGCCTGCTGGTGCTTGGTCATGAAATACTCCCAGTACAGTGCTCCTCAAATCTTTCTATCACCAAAGCATGTTTGACAATAATGTCAGAAAACAATGAGGCATCTGGGGACACTACTTCTTTGAAATGCAAAGTTTTATCTTAAACATTCCACAAACTATACTGCCTGCTCCATAGTACATACGTATTTGGTGTAATACAAAATTATCTTTGCTGAGTAAAAATGTCCTTCAGGAAAGCATTTAATTTGGGGCTTTTGTGTATCACAAGATCACATATCTTGTTTGAGAAACACAAGCTTGAGGAGACCAGGAGGTCCCCCTGGAGTCAACATAGCATATTATTTTTAAAAATCCCTTGGGCCAGCTTGTCAAAAATATTAATAAAACCACCAAGCAAGAAGTAAGAAGATCCCTTGGGAAAGCATGCAAAGTTATAGGATCACATGAAGAGATACCTGAGAATTCTCCACAGTGGCTAAAATGACATATAAATTAAGACTAGCAAATAGTTTCAACACACCCTGCAGGATATAGACCACTGGAATCTTACGATTTAAGAGAAGTACCATAAGCCATGCATGAAGCTCTCACACAGGGTTTTCACATTAAAGACAGTGAAAGAATCTTCATGACCTTCCTGTAATGCTTAATGGTCCATAGGAGACACTTCTGATGAACACTGCTGCTATTATGCATCACAGGTGGGCCTATTCCTCTATACCTTGTTCGTTCAATACACTTGCGAGGTTGAGTACCAGAAATATTGGTTTCTCTTTCAGCTCAAGAACAAAAAAAATTCTCTCAGAATATTTAGATCACCATGGCACTCATCTCCAAAATAAGTGGTACCAAAGTCATCCATCAGGCCTTCGCCTTCTCAGAAAGTCACTGAGGCACCAGGGATAGTATGACTTTTATAGACATTGTGAATTAAACAGTATAGAACTAGCTCTATCCACTGGGACTGAAACAAAGAGAAACTAAGGATTTGGGGGGCACTCCTCTTTTAGCTGTACCCTCTTTGTTCATTCCATTACTTACCTGCTTCTTCAGGAGAGGGACATTCAAAAAAAGGGGGCATATATTTCTGGGTTCTCAACTCTATTCCACTGGTCTGTGTGTCTGTTTTTCTGGCAAAATCATGCTGTTTTGATTACTGACACTTTGTAGTATAAATTGAAATTAGGGGGTATAATACCTCGGGTATTGTTCTTTTTTTCTCAGGATTGCTTTGTGATTCCATATAAATCTGATGATTTTTTGTTCTATTTCTTTTAAAAATGTCATTGGGATTTTGATAGGGATTGCATTAAATCTGTATATTGCTTTCGGTAACATGACCATTTTAACTATGGTGCTGGGAAAATTAAAAAGCCACATGCAAAAGAATGAAACTAGACTGCTATCTGTCACCATGTAGCAAAATTAATTCAAAGATCTAAATATAAGATCTGAAACAACAAATTGCATAGAAGAAAGCATAGGTTAAAAATAATAACAACAACAATAATAATAATAATGCTAAAATGAAATCAGTGCGTATGAGGACAAAAATTCACATAGGGTTTAATGGTGAATATATTAGGTTACTAGACAAGTAAAGAGTTAACAGGAGTGGGCTCCTGAGCTGGCAGGATGGGACAGGCAAAGAGTTAACAGGAGCGAGCTTGTGGGCTAACAGGAACAAGCTTAAACATTAACTGCTTGGCTCTGACTGCCCTGGCTAGCACTGCACCTGCAGGCTGACAAGCACCTTACATCCATCATAGGTGGGAACAGAACAGTTCCCAGGAGAAGACAATTGTAACAGAAGCCACCCTACAAGCTGACAAGCACCCTACATCCTGCATGGAAAATATAAAACCCCAGCACTCCTTCTCATTGGCACAACTGTCCCTATTGGTCTCTGTCCTTGTAAAACTTCCCTTTGCCAGAACTGTATCTGTCTCTCTTGACTTTCAATAAATCTTTGCCTACTCTTGTAGAGTCTCATAAATTCTTTTCCATTCTGTGAATGAGCAGGGGTTAATTCTACACCAAGACATTTGGAACTTCATCATATAATTATTTTGGAAATTATCTGTGAAATGCATTTACAATGCTGTCCCTACAATGGACTAAGAGTTTTTCTGTGAGGATTTTTTGTTTGTTTGTTTGTTTGTTACTGTCAAGTAGAGTAGTCTACAGTTCACATACATGGACCTCAGTCTGGTGCATTTTTTTTTTCAGGGCAGTGTCACTGGCTCTCATACATGGGATCCGAACCAGGGCCGCTGGCTTCCCAGGCCAGCGCTTAACCACTGCGCCACTCAGCTGGCCCGTGTCTGGTGCATTTTGATTTTGAGTCAAAGTCTGTGAATCTGAATTCAAGTCATATGGTTGGTGTTCCAGAGGTCAGTGCTACTGTCTGTATCACTGCTTTCTTGTCTTGTTGAGAAGAGGTCTCTTGTTTGGCAAGCACAGAGTCCCCATATGGGAGAATCATTTTTTCATGATGTCTCACCAAAACAATCAAGGCAAGTTAGTTTAGCCATTCATAATCACCCTAGTTTAAAAAATTAAAAGAACATATCCTCTGAAGTAGAGGCTTGATCACTGCACTGTACACCTGAAGCAGAGGTTGTATACCAACTGTAATTGAATATACATAGATAGTCACGGGATGTGGATTATACTGTGGAAGGGAGTCAGAGGAAGAGTCATAGATATATATGATATGGGGGGGGGAGTGGGGTGGCGAATTGGGGGTGTGGGGTTGTCACTTTGAGGGGTAAAATGTATAACTATTGCACTGTGTTGTACACCGGAAACTAATTAACAATAAATAAATTTAAAAAAATATTTTTTTGAACACCACATTTTCTAACCTATTATACTGGAAAAGATAAATTAAATGGATTATATCCAGAAAAAAACAAAACAAAACAAAACAAAAGAACCTATCCTCATCTTTCAGTTTCCTTCTCTTCTTGGTTTCTTATCCACAAGACAATAAGCTGCTTTGACATAGGCAGCTCAATAGGAAGATTGTATATGCTTCTAGATGAGTAGGTTTACAGTTCACTTTATGCCTTACTAATTTAGTGAGCCCACAACAGCGGCATCATTATAAATACATTCATCTTATTTAATATAACACTGAATAGAAGGGATTTTTTTCTATTTGATTATGTTCAGTGTGTAATACAAATATTCTATTTTACACCTCTTCTATCAAAATTATTTTTAAAGAAAATTCTATTATGAGTCAAAAATTTAAAAGTATCGGGGCACCGGTTAGCTCAGTTGGTTAGAGCACAGACTCATAAAACCAAGGTTGCCGGTTCAATTCCCACATGGGCCAAGGAGCTGCACCCTCCACAATGAGATTGAAGACAACTACTTGATTTGGAGTTGATGGGTCATGGAAAAACACACTGTTCCCCAATAAAATTTCTGTTTAAAAAAAATAAAATTAAAAGTATCTTGTAAACTTTTTCTGGAGATTCTAATATGTTAAAACTATCATCGTATTCTTTTCGCTGAGTTGTATTTGATTCTTTAAAAACTTATCTTCCTTAGTGATGCTGTTCTAAAGGAAATAAGGGTAAATTTTGGAATATGGGTCAATAATTATTTTTGAAACATCTTTGGTTCCCTGTTTTCTGGGGGCGATTTTTAATTTTTTAATTTTTTTTTTTTTTTTAGATTTTTATTGGGGAATTAGGGGAGGGGAACAGCGTTGGGGAACCGGGAAAGGAGAACAGACAAGTTGCTGTCATTTTGTTCTTCAGTCTAATTGTGGAGGACATTGCTTCACTGGCCCATGTTGGTATCATCATTGCGCTCTTCTTGGGTGAGGCAGATCGGTCACCGGCCTCTGGATGGTCGCTCACAGCGGCTCTTGGCAACTCACGCTGGCTGCCAGTCGCTCACGCTGGCTGCTAGAGACTCACTGTAGCCTATGGCAGCCCACTGCAGCAGGGGCTACAGCTATGCTGTCCCGGGGATTCACAGCAGCCCAGCTCCAGGTGGAGCTGTTGTTCACCATCTTAGCTGTAGAGGATAGCGTCACTGGGTCCTCATATGTGGGATCCAAACCGGGGCCGCTGGTGTCCCAAGCCAGCTCTTAACCGATGAGCCACTCAGCCGGTCCCTGGGGGCAATTTTTTAATAGGCCAAAGTTAAATCTTTCAAATAGTGAATTTTAGAGGAAATTTGAAGCACCAGTAAGGAGAGCTTCGGAAGAGAATCTCTTGGTGATTTTAATTTTCTTCTCCAATACATCTCATATGTTTTATTAATCTTTAATGACATATGTCTTAAATATATATATAAAGCACAACAAATCACCATGTGAAATTAATCATCATGAAGTGACTAATAATGACTTTTATTGCTAAAAACAAAGGATTAAATACCAAATTATAAATGAGCTGTAGTACCATAAAAATGTCTTTAAATGGGAAATGTAAAGATATATAAGCAATTTACTGTCTTAATATTCTTGTTGATTTTCTTCTGGTCATGAAATAAAATGAAAGCAATTAAATTCTCCTAATGAAAATAGCTTAAGGGGTGGATGCAATCTGAAATAGGGTCAAAGTTCATGCCATGTAAATCTGTAAAAATGTGTCAGATTCAAATCTGTTTTTAAGTGATAGCATAATCATATGTGTCCTCACATTTTGAACTGAATAGCACTAATTGCTATTTATCAACAGGTTTCACTGGAAAAAAAATAGATTAAGACACACCATTTTTGCCTCCATTTCAAGATTTCTTTACATCAAAAGAAGACGAAATTTAACTGATTTTGTCCACTGACAAAAAAAGTTCAAGCAGCCTGGAACTGTACATTTACAAAGAATCAGGCCCGAAGGCCTCATTCAGAATAGGGCAGGATTTATTTAAGCCTTGTTTTAGAATATCCAATACATTTGCCTGCATGAATCAAATTCACTGTTCTAAGAAAAGTTTCAAATGCCTCAGCAGCAAAGTGACTTGTCATCATCTATCTGTATTCTCTCCACAGTCTGCGAACAATGAATAAGTCAGAGATGTCTACTGTAACACAGTTTGTCTTGTTGGGCTTTCCTGGTCCCTGGAAAATGCAAATCATCCTTTTCTCAATGATTTTGTTGGTCTACATCTTGACTCTGACTGGGAATATGGCCATCATTTGTGCAGTGATGTGGGACAACCGACTCCATACCCCCATGTACATGCTGTTGGCCAACTTCTCCTTCCTAGAGATCTGGTATGTGACCTGCACAGTCCCCAACATGCTGGTCAATTTTCTTTCCAAAACCAAGACCATATCCTTCTCTGGTTGTTTCACGCAATTCTACTTCTTCTTTTCCCTGGGCACAACTGAATGTTTTTTCCTCTGTGCCATGGCTTATGATCGGTACCTGGCCATCTGCCACCCGTTGCACTATCCCTCCATCATGACTGGACAGCTCTGTGCCATTCTCGTCTCTCTTTGTTGGATGATTGGTTTCTTTGGACATTCAATTCCGATTTTCTTCATTTCGCAACTACCCTTTTGCGGTCCCAACATCATTGATCACTTTCTGTGTGATGTGGACCCACTGGTGGCATTGTCTTGTGCTCCTACACCCATCATAGAGCATGTATTCCATTCTGTGAGCTCTCTTATCATCATTCTCACCATGTTGTACATCCTAGGGTCTTATTTCCTGGTGCTCAGAGCTGTGCTAGGGATTCGTTCTTCAGCTGGAAGGCAAAAGGCCTTCTCCACCTGTGGATCCCACTTAGTTGTGGTGTCTCTGTTCTACGGAACCATAATGGTGATGTACGTAAGTCCGACATCTGACAACTCAGTTGCTATGCATAAGATCATCACACTGATATACTCTGTAGTGACACCAGTCTTAAACCCCTTTATCTACAGCCTACGCAACAGGGACATGAAATTCGCCCTACATCGGGTCCTTTGTGTAATGAGAACTATCCACACCTCATGAAACCCAATGAATGACTCTTTCTGCAAATGTCAGAATAGTCCTCTTCTTCTACTTCAACTGGCATTATTCATAACCATCAAAGTCCTTTTGTGCAAAGCAAAATTCATCATGTATTTGACCATTTTTTGATATGCTTTTAGTTTCATAAATGTATTTCCATGGGAAGAGATTGCCACCAGACACATGGTAAACATAATTCCTAAAAATCTCAATATTTACTTCCAGGAAGGTTTTGACTTTTCCAATGTGTAATCCCTGCCCACACAAATTTGTTAAGAGATATCAATCAAATTGGTTATTTGCTTACATGACAGTCTAACACTTCATTAAAAAGACACATAACAGATAAAAATGCCTGTTGTCCTGAATTTTTGGCAGAAACCCCACACATCAGTATTGGCTACACTAAGAGGCTATAAAGCACATTTCACAATCTAGCTCATTATTCTCATCAACAGTATACAAGGGGAGGCTGGAATTCTGATTGAAACCATGAGTAAAAATATCTTCAGTGAGTTGTTAGTATGTAATCCCCAGCAGGGAAATGAGGATTACATCAACAGAACTACTCAGAGGGCTTGACCTTGTCTCCTGGAGTTTGGAGTACATCTGCATTGTCCCTGATTCACACCTGGGGAAAAAATGTAAACACTGTAGAAGAGTTGGCTCTGAGAACAGAGCAGAAAGCACTGGGCTATAACAGGAGCAAACTGAATTCCCACCAATAATAGAGAAAATACAGAATACCCACATTTGGCCTAGAGTTGGACCGAGTTGGACCATCTTGAAAGGGATTCTACCCAAAAGTAATATTTGGTGAAGTAAGGCAACCCCAAAAGTGAGTCTATATGGAGTGAGTCACCAGAATCCAGGAATTGAAAAGGTCGTAAGTAGTCAGCCAATGAAGCATTGCCCGCATCAAGGAGCTTCTATTCCCCCACACACACAATCCCCAGAAATAAATGCAGGGGAAGAGGTGCAAAACCACCAGTGCAAGGGTGCTTCCACAAGGTTTCTTAAGAGTCAAACCCTATGGCCTAGGGTTTGCCATGCCCCCCTTGAGAGGATATTAGGGGTCGAGTGACAAGGACACTTTAAGAGTGCTCAAATTGCAAGATTATATATGGAAACACCAAGTTCATATGGATAGTCGCACCTTCTGCCTCAAGCAGACCCATGTCTCTCCCGTAAGCTCACCTGCCCTCACGGGAATGCTGACTTAACCAGGCTCTGCAATCGCAGGTTCTTTGGAGCCTTCCTTGGAGATGATGCAGACGTCCAGACTGGCTTGCCTGACATCACTGTGCATTGGGTCCTCCTGGGACATGATGTGCTGTTGGCCTTAGAGAGCCGCTGGGCCATTAGCATAGCCTGCCCTTGCTGTTGTTCCTGGGTCTGAGGAGGCAGCCAGACAGTTATGCTGCTTCCATGTTTGCTGTGCTGGCATTTGGATTTATAGCCCTTAAGAGTCTACTTTTTTCCCCTCATTTTCCCCTGCTGTAATAAATCCCATTATGGAGAACAGGGAAAAAATAACTAATGCTTAGGGAGGAGGGAAATGAATAGGCAGAGGACAGAGGATTTTTAGGGCAATGAAAATACTCCATGTGGTTATTATAGTAATGGATATATGTCATTATATATTTGTCCAAAACCATAGAATGTATAACAAGAGACTGGTGCCACGAACGCAGCATGGAGCTCACTGTGGGTCTCAGGAGAGGGGAGAAATTAGGTTGCAGTGTGCACTCTCTGCAGCCCTGAGGAGCAGAAAGGTTTAGAATAAGCATTCCTGCCAGAGTGGCCAGCACATATTATGCCTGAACCCAGCGACTGGAGCAGAGATGGAACAGAGAAGTGCGACAGATATGGTCTAGCAGCTGCCATCGCCAGGCAGGAAACAAAACCATGGAGCCTGGCTGCCTCCCTCACCCTTGTGGAGCTAGCAGTGGGCCTCAGAAGAAGCTGTAGCAGTGAGTATGGGATTACAGAGCACACTACCTCCAGCCCTGAGAAATAGAGATGCACAAGCATTCCTCCCTGAGTGGCAGACCTATGCTGCCCTTAATCCCAGTAACGAGAGGAGGCATACAGGAAGCAACCGAGTTCTGCAGTCCCCATTACTGGAGAACAAAGCCACAAACAGACAAGTCTGCCTCTCCCAGCCAGTCCTGACCACACCCATGGCTGCTGATCCCAACAGGGGCATCTGGGACACCTCAAGCAATGCCGCTCTGCCAGCAGTGACTGGTTGCAGAGGACAGCACTGGGATTTCACAGGCTCAGAACCCCATCGCCCACCATATTCCTCTACCAGGATGGTGCCCTGAGACCAAGGCAACCTGGTCACAGAGGAGACGTCCACCTCCCCAGGGAACACAGGGCGTTTTTCCACTGCCCTATAGAGATCCAGGAAGCTAGAGCAATACAAGATAAAATAAAAAAACTTACACTTCAGCACCACCTGCTGGAAAACAAAAGTAAGACCTCTTTTTATCAACTTGCTAAATAGAGACGTGTCACTCTTAAAAAAGCAGATTTCATTCCCATAAACGCCTAGGCAGAAAAATAATCTATCAAATACCATAAATAAATAAGGTAACAAGACAGCTCAGAAGGAAAATGAAAATTCTCCAGAAAATAAACCTAAAAACTTGGAAATATGTGATTTAAATGACAAAAGTCAAGGTTACAGTTCTAGGGGGGAAAAACTCAACGAGATACAAGATAACTCAGATAAACAGTTTAATGAATTCAGAAATAAAACTAACAAACAAAAAGGAGTACTTTACTTGAGATTGAAACTTAAAAAAGAACCAAATGAAATTATTATATCTCCCTAGAGAGATGACTCCTTTTGAATCATGTAATGTCCTTCTTTATTCCTGGTAATGTTTCTCACTCTGAAGTCTACTTTGATATTAATAGAGCTACTCCAATTGTCTTTTGATTAATGTTTTATGGCTTATCTTTTTCTAGTATTTTAATCTATTATTTTTATTTAAAGTGGATATTTTGCAGACAGCATATTGTTGAGTCTTGCTTACCCCCTCCCCAATTTACAGTCTGTCTTCTATATAATTAGTTTCTTTAGACCATTTATTGGGTTGTCGAAAAAGTCATGACACATTTTTGCAATGAAAAATATAGAAAAACTACGTCATGACTTTTCCAACAACCCCATGTATTTAATATAATTTCCAATATGATTGGATTAAAGTCTACCATTTTGCTAACTGCATTCTATATTTCCATCTATTCAGTTCTTTCTCTCTTTTTCTGTCCTTTTTTGGGGGTTGTTTGTTTGTTTGTTTGTTTGTTTGTTTAGCTGAGCCATCCTGCCACCATTTGGCAGCTCAGTGGCTGCTCAGCTCGGGTGGGGAATCCAATCGGCAACCCAGTTGCTCAGAGCTTGCACTCTTGAGCGAGCTCTTAACCAACTGAGCCACTCGGCTGGCCCTCGGTTATTTTTTATGAATCCATTTTAGCTCCATTATTGCCTTATTATTTGGATCTCTTTTTTAATTATTTAAATGGTTGTCCTAGAGTTCACAATATTTATTTAATCAGAGTCTAACTTCAAATTATATTGTACTACTTGATGGGTTGTGTAACTCTTAAATTATATTATAAAAGGAACATACCTCAGTATAATAAATGCCATATATGATTATCCCATAGCTAGTATCAAACTCAATGGTGAAAGGTTAAAAGCTTTTCCTCTAAAATAAGAGATAAGATAAGGGTGGCCACACTCACCATCTCTATTCAGCATAGTACCTGAGATCCTAGCCAGAAAAATAAATCAAGAAAAATAAATAAGACATCAAATTAGAAAAGAAGAAAGTAAATTGTCTTTGTAGACAGACTACATGATCTTATATGTAAGAAATCCTAATGGCACAACCAAAAACAAATTCAATAATTTTTCAGAAAACAACATCAACATACAGAAATCAGTTGCATTTATATACACTAACTATGAAATACCTGAAAAAAATAAAGAAAACAATCCTATTCACAATGGCATCAAAAACAATAAAATACTCATGGATAAATTTAACCAAGAAGATGAGAGATCCATACACTGAAAACTATAAGATTTCAATGAAAAAAATCAAAGAGGACACTAATAAATGGAAAGATATTTTCCATACTCATGGGTTGGAAGAACTAACACTGTAAAAAAAAAAAAACCATACTACTCAAAGCCCTCAATAGACTCAATGCAAATCCTATCAAAATTCCAATGGAATTTTTATTTTTCACAGAAATAGAAAAAAAAACTTAAAACTTATATGAAACCACTGAAGACCCCAAATAGTCAAAGCAATCCTGAGAAAAAAAACAAAATTGGAGGCATCAGACTTTCCGATTTCAAACTATAGTATAAAGCTATAGTATTCAAAACAGTGTGGTACTGGCATAAAAATAGACACATAGACCAATGGAACAGAATTGAAAGTCCAGAAATAAACCCTCACATATATGGTCAACTTGTATTTGATCAGGAAGCCAATGGGGAAATGGCATAGAGCATCACTGAACATCAAATTCACTTACAAGCTGCCCCAGTAACCACCAGTGAAGATTTTCTCATTCATCCTGTCACCTCACTTCTAAGGAAACCTAGAAGCCATATTTTAAAGAACTGATTTAAGAGGACCCTAGGAGAAAAACCCGTTTTTAAGAACGAAAAGACCAATGCAATGATTAAAAACAAACAAACAAAAATGTCTTCTCACATTTACACTAGTTTCAAATTCCTCACTCTTTGAAAGTGAAATCAGGGTGGAAAATGATAATTTGATTAGATTAGTCAATGATATGGCTTCTGCCATCTTTCATTTCCTTCCATATCAATTAATGTCACTGCACATAATGACCAGATCACACAAGGCAGTTCTTACCTAGTACCAACCACCTGGTCATTACAGTGTAAAACTCTATGAAAATTCAATGGATTTAATTTTAAAGGGACCAACAGAACGTAGTTTCCTGTTTCACTGTGTTGTAGCATTTTTTTAACCTAGAGAGGAAATATTCATTAATATGTGTCAGTTCCAGAATTAGAGTCACTGCAAAACTTCCATTAATTGCACTGATCACCACAGAAAATATTCCTTAATGGAATGCTAACTGGGCAATAGAAAGCCTCTTAATATTTACCCAGTATTTCCCCTGAATTCTCTATTTTCTTAACTCTAGCTACCCCTAGGAGCTAATCTACTAGATGAGTCCCAAAGGTTGGAAAGAGGATGCACTCCAGGGGAAATTTGAGGACACCAGTGAAACCACTTGGGGAGACACATGTAAACCCTGAGAGGAAACATAAACACTGTTTCACATGTTAAATGTTTCAGCAAATTCCTAGAAAACAAGCCTCTGGAGCCTCCAGAAATGAAGTCCAACAAAGCACATATGATGCCCTCACCAGTTCTCCTCATCAGAGCCAATGAGAAAGAGATGCCATTATGTTCAGCACCACTGCACCCATCTGTCTCTCCAAGCTGAGCCAGGAAATTCATCATTGTATGTAAGAGAAAAAGGACTAATTGTCCACATTATAACCACTGCTGTGATATACTAAAGAGTGTCTTTTATTTATTAAATCTGATTAGTCATTGCTCCTCTGTAGCAGTACAATGTAAATGTTTCATATGTGAATACAGGGCACTTAACGTTCATTGGGTGAAAAGTCACCCACACTCTGTAAAGCCTTTCTATAAAATGAATGGTTAGATCATCTGCACTATTTTTTCCAATTCTATGGTTTTATGATTATTAAGGACCATATTTCTGAAAGCAATCTCACTTTCCAGGGGTAATCAGGTTGTATACTCCTCTCTCAGACTACCTCAGAAGACAGTATACCAAGTGAGAGACATTTGGAAGGAAGCTATTTAATCAAGCTATTATTCTTGAGGTGGGTAGACTGGTGAGTTGGTTGGTTAGTTGGTTGGTTGGTTGGCTGGTTTGGTTGTATTGGAAAGGAGAGTATGAAAGAGCTGATTCCCAAGGATTGTAGCTCCTATGATGTTTGAATCCCAAAAGCATGAGAAACAATATGTTTACAGCACAAAATGGTGGATATTCTATTCTAATACCATAACTATTCCCAGCAAGGAATTTGGGAGGCTTTCGAGTGTGTTATGCAGAATCTGATGGAGTCCGTTTACTCTATCAATGCTTAAAATGAAAATTGATTATTCTGGCTTTTCCATTAAGCTCCTCATCCTTTGATCATCTCATTACTTATCTACGCTTTCACCAAAGGCTACACGAAAAATAATGTTGCTGCTAATTAATCATATAGAGTATGGTTGTAGAAAAGATAAAATGAGGTCTGAAGTTATCAGTGTATAATGGAGAGTGTCCTGAACTGCTATTCACATTAAGCAGGCATGGCCCACACTTTCAGAAAAAAGGACAGGAAGGACAGGACCCCATGAATCTGGTTCCTGGTTTAAATCCATAAGCCTGGATTTAATTCCTGACCCACAGCAGGAAAAGTGATTTATTTATACTTCATAAATGACAGTCTGGGAATCATCTATTGAGTGGTAAACAAATGTCTTTTGAATTGAACATTGATTGGAAAACTGGACAACTTTAGAATTTGGATTCTCAAATCTCCTTTTTAAGCTTCTTTAATAACCATCAACAGGGGACTAATGATATTCAAGCCCAAATCTTGGTTTCTTCTCTGTTCTTTGCCTTTCAAATTTGTCTTCCATTACCAACAAAGTTATGACTGATTCCCTCCAAAATACAATGCAAGAAATCTGAATTTAACAAGAAAACTCAGTATCAAATCTATCATTTTTAAGACTTTTAATCAATTTTTAATATTAATCAATTGCAAGATTACTCTGTTGTTTAAACACAAAGATTTATATTTTTTGTTCAATTCTTAAATATTAATTCTTAAATACTACTGAAAAGTACCTGCCTGTCCAAATATTTGAAAATATCCTCTCTTCGCTTTCAGAGAACAAAATTAATTCTACAAGATAAAATTGTAAATAAAACCCTATTTGCTCTCAGATCCCTTTGTTTTTATCACCCAAAAATCCTTACTAAATTGCCTAAACCTTTATATTGAAAACACCATTTTCTTCATTTTATCTAGGTAAGATCTGAATATGAAAATTAAGATACTTTATTTTTGTATAGTATGTGTAAAAACCATGAAAATAAACACTTGCAAATAGAGATGTTAAAAAATAATATTCTTACTTATTCTTTAGAGCAAAGATATTTGATATGCTGGGTCTATTGCATATTATTTTAGGTGTCATTCAACTGGTTAGAGTGATATTTTAGAAGAAAATCTTTAAAGGAAAATTTAAGAACAGCCTTGAATCTTGAGTGTAGTGATGTCTGTGACAATAATTCAGTTGATTAGACATTCTGAAAAGCTAGTGTCCCAGAGTAATTTTTTTTTTTAAAGATTTTATTGGGGAATTGGTGGAGGGGAACAGCATTGGGGAATCGGGGAAGGGGAACAGACAAGTTGCCGTCTTCTTGTTCTTCAGTTTAGTTGCGGAGGATGTTGCTTCACTGTTGGTATCGTCATTGCGCTCTTCCCGGATGAGGCAGATCGGTCGCTGGCCTCTGGATGTCGCTCATCGCAGCTATTGGCAGCTCACGCTTGGCTGCCAGCCGCTCACGCTGGCTGCGGGCCATTCACTGCAGCCTATGGCAGCCCACTGCAACAGGGGCTGCAGCCCACACCATCACCGGGCTCGCACAGCCCAGCTCCAGGTGGAGCTGTTGTTAGCTGTAGAGGGCAGTGTCACTGGCCCTCATGTGGGATCCGAACCGGGGCCGCTGGCATCCCAAAACCAGCTCTTAACCGATGCACCACTCGGCCGGCCCTCCCAGAGTAATTTTTATATCCATGTGTATTCAACTAATTCTGTTCAGTTGCCAAAGATTTAACCCAACTTTACATCAGCTATCCTCAAAATATGTTGTCTTTTCTTTTAACAATGTAAGCTGAATAAAAAAAAGTGGGGCCAGCCGAGTGGCGCAGTGGTTAAGAGCTGGCTTGGGAAACCAATGGCCCTGGTTCGGGTCCCACATATGAGGGCCAGTGACACTGCCTTAAAAAAAGAAAAGAAAGAAAAAGTGGATGAGATTTTACATGAACACCCTTAATCAACTTTAGAAAAACAAACCAAAATCAGGAAAGGTTTTCTTAAAGATCAAAGCAAAAAAGAACATAATTTATCTGGTTGTACCATCAGTGTGGAAAATTTTTGCTGCATTGGATTCTAGTAAAACAATACTGAGATTTAGAACCAAAATAAGGTGGGATTTGTTCCCATCTGATCTCAAAATATATCTTAAAATTCCCTGTAGAGTTTAAGTTCCCTTCACTATAAAGCCCTTGAGATATGTAGGAAGCAAAGCAACTTGGGTTACACTCATGTCTTTCTCCTTCATAGATTTAAGACCCATGAACAGGTCAGCAACACACACTGTGACTGAGTTTGTTCTCCTTGGATTCCCTGGTTGCTCGGAGATACAGATTTCTCTCTTCTCACTGTTTTTGGTGATTTATGTCTTGACCTTGCTGGGGAATGGAGCCATTATCTGTGCAGTGAGATGGGACCCACGACTACACACTCCCATGTACTTTCTGCTAGGAAACTTTGCCTTCCTCGAGATCTGGTATGTTTCCTCCACTGTTCCTAACATGCTAGCCAACATTCTTTCCAAAACCAAGACTATTTCATTTTCTGGCTGCTTTCTACAGTTCTATTTCTTCTTTTCCCTTGGCACAACTGAATGTCTCTTCCTGGCAATAATGGCTTATGATCGGTACCTGGCCATCTGCCACCCGCTGCACTATCCCACCATCATGACTGGGAAGCTCTGTGGGATGCTGGTGTCTCTCTGCTGGCTCATTGGATTCCTTGGATACCCAATTCCCATTTTCTTCATCTCCCAACTCCCCTTCTGTGGACCCAATGTCATTGACCACTTCCTGTGTGACATGGACCCACTGATGGCTCTGTCCTGTGCTCCAGCCCCCATTACTGAACTTATTTTCTATACTCAGAGCTCCCTGGTCCTCTTTTTCACTATTATGTACATTCTTCGATCCTATACCCTGTTGCTCAGAGCTGTTTTTCAGGTCCCTTCTGCAGCTGGCCGGAAAAAGGCCTTTTCTACCTGTGGCTCTCATTTAGCTGTGGTGTCTCTTTTCTATGGGACAGTAATGGTAATGTATGTGAGCCCTACACATGGCATCCCAACTCTGATGCAGAAGATTCTTACACTGGTATATTCCACAATGACTCCTCTCTTTAATCCCCTGATTTATAGTCTGCGTAATAAGGACATGAAACTTGCTCTGAGAAGCGTCTTGCTCAGAATGAAAATTAATGAAAATTCATGAGCCAAAAATATGCCATGCTTCCAAGTTCTAATAAAGAATAATGTGGAGGGCCAGCCAAGTGGCTCATTGGTTAGGAATTGGCTTGGGACACCAGCTCTGAGCAGCAGGGCCTCGGTTGGGATCCCACATGAGGGCCAGTGATGCTGTGCCCTCTACAGCTAAGATGGTGAACAACAGCTTGACCTGGAGCTGAGCTGCCATGAGTCGCCGACAATGGTGTAGGCTGCAATGGGGCTGGCTGACAGCTGGAATGAGCTTGTGTGAGCTGCCATGAGCCATCATGAGCAGCTGTTCAAATGGCCGGCGAGCGACTGCCTCACCCAGGAAGAGCACAATGATAATACCAACATGGGCCAGTGAAGCGATGTCCTCCACAACTAGACTGAAGAACAAAAGGACAGCAACTTATCTGTTCCTCTTCCCTAATTCCCCAATGCTGTTCCCCTCCCCCAATTCCCCAATTTAAAAAAAAAAATCTTGGGCCGGCCGAGTGGCGCACTGGTTAAGAGCTGGTTTGGGGATGCCAGCAGCCCCGGTTCGGATCCCACATATGAGGGCCAGTGACACTGCCCTCTACAGCTAATAACAGCTCCACCTGGAGCTGGGCTGTGTGAGCCCCGGCGATGGTGTGGGCTGCAGCCCCTGCTGCAGTGGGCTGCCATAGACTACAGTGAGTGGCTGGCAGCCAGCATGAGTGGCCAATAGCCACAGTGAGCCACCATCCAGAGGCCAGCGACCAATCTGCCTCATCCAGGAAGAGCGCAATGACGATACCAACATGGGCCAGTGAAGCAACGTCCTCCACAACTAGACTGAAGAACAAAAGGACAGCAACTTGTGTGTTCCCTTCCCCGATTCCCCAATAAAATCTTTAAAAAAAAAAAATCTTAAAAAAACGAATACGGTGGAGATGTGTAACTTCTTTCAATGGTCTTTTAGTTTTCACTGTGTGAGTAGACGTATTTAAAAGTACCCAGCTTAAATACCTATGCTGACTACTAAAGACTTAATTCATTGGACTTCAACACAGAGTTGAAATTTTTTTTAAGGCTGATCTTATTGGAATGATAAAATGGGATTCCTATATGAGGAAAGTTAGATTTTCCTGAAAAATTTATCATCAGTTTTAGGGTGAGTATAATACCTTTACCAAATATAGGTATCCTCTCTCCCACTATCCAAAAGTAGAATGTTCCTATGAAACCTTTTGTAAGCCAATATGGTGTAAAGGGAAGAAGCAATTACCATTAATTTAAAAGTGAATATCTTCTTTGGATTTCTTTCAGTTAGCAAAAATAGGTACTAAAGTAGGTCTTTCATAAAAGTGACATGGTGTAACACAAACTCCAAAAAGCGAGTGATACCTGTAGTTAAAGGTGCAGAGACTTTTTAAAACAGTTTTATTTAGGTAAAATTGATATACAAAAGGGCTGCACATGTTTAATGTACATTAAAGGTGCAGTGACTTTTAATTAGCTCTGAGACCTCTCTATAATCTTTAATGACACCCCTTTCTTAAACCTAGCTTAACCATTTTATCTAAATACAATTTGTTTCTATTAAGAGAGAGAAAAAAACTCTCTTGATCAGAAGGAACTCCTTCAACAAATATTCTTGGAGATATAGTTCCTTTGTAATAAGTTTGAAATAAACTTATTATACACACTAAATAATAATTTGTTGAGATTGCTTGTAACGCTTCTATTATTACACGTTCCACACTGTAGTATAATTTATTTATTTATGTGTGCTTCCCCCAAGAAAGCTCCTTGAGGACAGTAACTGCCTTTTTCATTTCTGGATTCCCAACACACGGTGACAGAGAGGAAAGCAGCCCCTGGCACCTGTCAACTGGCCTGGCACTCTCTGTTAGGTCTTGGTGTTGCCAGGAGCTGGCCAGGCACTCTCAGTCAGGTCCTGATGTAATCCTGTTGAACATAAACAATTTCACAGAATGCCAATGTCATAAAAGGCCACTCTGTGAACATGATGGATCAAGACAAAACAAGACCACTCTATAATCATGTCTGAGCACAGGAAAAAGTAAGAACACTGGCCCAAGCACAAAAATGACCAAACATCTCCCTCTTTAGGAGAATATGAGTGACTGCTGCCTCTTTACCAAGGCTTAGCCTAACTGCCTAACTGCCTTCTAGATAACAATTAAGATATCCAATAATAGAATTTTCCTCCACTTTCTGACAGTATCTGGAGAAAACCTATACTTCCTTAAATTCTCCCCAAAGTCAACTAACACAAACCCAAATCATACAATAAATCCTTTCTAACATCTTCCTACTGAGATGCCCCATATTCCTCAAGGCATGTGTTCCCCCTCATTGCAAGAAGCCAATAAACCCATATTTATTCAACTACAGGTGTGTTCCTTATGGTCTTTGCATGATTGCGAAAAACAGTAGTAAAATATTTAGCATATAACAAGATCTCAAAATATTGGATACTTTTATCTCTTTTTTTTTTTTACCTACAAAAGCAGGTAGTTGTTTTAACAAAGTCGAGCAATGAAATAGTGTATAAAGATTATGGATTTCCCATCTTTACTCTCATCTCCACCAATCTTTCACCCTGCCCCTCAGAGTCAACATATCTAAATTGTTGCCTGGCATTCAACACCCTTCATAATATGGCCCCATTAAACCTATGTTGTTTTCCATCACTTCCCAGTATGAACACTCAACTCTAGTCAGACTAGTCACTTAACTACTCCATTCTCTATCATCCCCACATCTTTGCTTACGTTGTTTTTTAAATTAGCAGAGCCTCACCTGGTCTTCTGTCGTGAACTTGAGAAAGATATTTAACACTTAGATTCTTAGGGCCTTATTTTGTAAAATGAGTACATAACTTTATCTTGTAATCATGTCATAGGATCAAATGAAACAGTTCGTGTAAGAATGACAGCACAGGGCCAGCCAACTGGTGCATTGGTTAAGAGCTGGCTTGGGATGCCAGCGGCCCCAGTTCGGATCCCACATATGAGGATCAGTGACACTGCCCTCTACAGCTAACAACAGCTCCACCTGGAGCTGGGCTGCACGAGTGTATGCTGCAGCCCCTGCTGCAGTTGGCTGCCAGAGGCTACAGTGAGTGGCCAGCAGCCAGCGTGAGTGGCTGGCAGCCAGTGTGAGCTGCCATTAGCTGTGGTAAGCTAGCTGTGGTAAGCGACCATCCAGAGGCCAGCGACCGATCTGCCTCATCCAGAAAGAGCGCAATGACAATACCAACATGGGAGAATGAAGCAACGTCCTCTGCAACTAGACTGAAGAACAAAAGGACAGCAACTTGTCTGTTCCCGTTCCCCGGTTCCCCAACGCTGTTCCCCTCCCCCAATTCCCCAATAAAATCTTTAAAAAAAAAAAAGAATGACAGCACAGCAAAAGACATGTAAGAGGATCTCAGCACATGATTCATTCCCCTCTTTTGATCTTTCAAATCTGACCATAGATAATTTGCTGATTATTCTATCAGATTTGTATTATGTTCATACAAAACTTTGTTGTCAAATACATACACATATGTAGTGACCAATGCCTTAAAGTGAAAACTCTGCACCATTTTATCTTTTAATTTGCTATAAATGTTTAATATTATGCAATTTTTTTCTTAGAAAATAAAAAAATGTAATTATTTTTTCACCAAAATCTATAGAGATGCCTCCAAATTCCTTTAAATTTATTCCACTATGTCAGACAAACATCATTTTCTTGGTGTACCATTTTTCTAAGCATTACCTTATGGGATGGCAAATCTGTTCAGTCAATAATTCTTTCTAATACCTTGGGTGAATTAAGTTACTCTAATTCAGTTCCTCCTCCCAGAATTGTTCCTAAAGATGAAAATATTTATAGCTTTAAGATTTTGTAAACTCTTGGGATGTTGATTCTACATCAATAAAAATTGTCAAAATTATGCTGATTCTTTCCTCTCCTCTGCTCTCCAAACATACTGTCCCTAGGCAGCCATTTCTATCCTTCATAATGGTACATACTACAACCACCTACTCAATGCCTTCCTCAGATTAATAAGGTTTTTTCTCATATTTTTTAGAATAACATTTCCTGGCATTTTGAGGTTTCATTTTGGCTGCATATTTCTTCCTAAAAACTTGGAAGATATTTAATATTAAGGTAACTATCACACTAGTTATGTCCTTGTATGAGCAACCAGACATCTAACAGAGGTGGTTTATTTAAAATCTGGATCAATATGGTTTTATCTTCAATTATACACTTTTCAATAAAACAGGCAAATGTAAACATTAAATATATGGAAACACCACATTTAAAAGTTAAATCTAGTTTTCCAGTCAAAATGGCATAGTAGGTAAATGCTGTGCTCATCTCCTCTTGGGACCACATCAATTTCAACTTAACCACAAAACAACTATCATTGAGAATCACCTGAAGTCTTGCTGAACAGAAGCCCTACAACTAAGGACATACAGAAGAAGCCACCTCAAGACTGGTAGGAGGAGCAGAGATGCGGAATAGGCTGGTCCCACACCTGCATGTGACCATTAAAAATAGAAAGGGATATCTTGGCTGCAGAGGTCCCCCCTGAGGAGCAATGGGTCCCAGCCTCTCCCCAGCCCAGGGTTTCAGTGCTGGGGAGCAAAGTCCCCTAACTTCTGGCTGTGAAGATCAGCAGAGATTGTGGCAGAGTGAGACAGAGGGCAGCTGAACTTCCAGGTGCTCCTCTTAAAGGGGTAAAAGTAAGACCACACACAGACTTACTCATTGATGGACTCACTCTCTCTGAGCTCCAGTGCTGGGGCAGCAACTTGAAAGATGATACAAAGAGGAAATGAATTGTCTAACTTCAGCGTGAGGACTGGAGGGGTAGGTTTCTCCTGGATGGAGATGCTGAAGAAAGTCATTGTTTCTTTATTGAGCCCTCCCTCTCCCTGCAGATACAGGCCATATCTGAGCTTCCATCAAACTGGCTATCACCTTCGTCTGCCCCACCATAGTGATTCCCTGAGACAAATGCCCTACTCAACTTTAGGGCACACCCAAGCTGCTTCTAGTGACTTTTCAGTATAAACAGCTTACCTTGGCCCATGCTGTGGACTTTCCTAAAATCAAAGGTTCACAAACCCCAGACAAGCAGCATCTAGCTTCGGCATATCCCATAACTCTGGCTAAGCATTCCTAAGCCTGGCACTAGTGACAGCCGACATTGGTTCATGGCTTGGCCTCTCAAGGCACCTCCAAGCACAGGGAGAGCATTGGACATCTCTGGATTGCTTTGTCACTCATGCCAGGTGGCCCTGGGCAGGGCACAGACTGCAGCTAAACTTGGCCTGCAGTGGGTTCCTTTCTAGGAGGCCCTGGGTCTGGCATGCTGAATGGCCAGCTTGGAATGGGCCAGAGCATCGCTGAGCCATCTCCAAGGATGACACAACCACAGGGCAAACTGGGCAGGCACCAGAGCCACGCTAGAGTAAACCCTGCTCTGTAGAGTCAGCCCCTGAACAACAGCTCCTCCACTGTAGTCACAGCCAGTCTCACAGCTAATCAACCTGAAGATCAATCCCTCCTTGCCACTGATGTTCAAACAGCAATCAAGTCTCAGCTACAACAGAAGGGTACACACAACCCACACAAGGGACACACCTAGAGCACCTGGCTCTGGTGAGCAGGGAAACCATGCCACTGAGCCCCACAGAACACCTACTACATAAGGCCACTCTGCTAAGACTGGGAGGCATAGCAGCCCTACCTAATGCACAGAAACAAACACAAGGAGGCAGCCAAAATTGGGAAATGAAGAAACATGTCCCAAATAAAAGGACAGAACAAAACTCAGGAAAAGAACTAAACAAAATGGAGACAAGCAATCTACCAGACACAGAGTTCCAAACGCTGATGCTCTCTCATGAGGAACTTCAACAAAGAGATAGGAAACACAAAAGCTGAGACAGAAACATAAAAAAGAATCAGTCAGAAATAAAGAATACAATAATAGAAATGAAGAATACATTTGAGAGAATCAACAGTAGATTACATGAAGCAGAGGATCAAATCAGCAATTTAGAAGATAAAGTATCAGGAAAAAAAAACAATCAAAACAGCAAAAAGAAAAAAGAATCCAAAAAAATAAGCACAGTTTAAGGGGCTTCTGGAACAACATGAAGCATGCCAAAATTTGCATCATAGGGGTACCAGAAGGAGACAAGAGCAAGATATTGAAAACCCATTTGAAGAAATAATGACTGAAAACTTCCATAACCTGGCAAAGGAAATAGATATACAAGCCCAGGAAGCACAGTGAGTCCCAAACAAGATGAACCAAAACAGGCCCATACCAAGACACATCATAATTAAAATGCTAACGGTTAAAGACAAAGAGAGAATCTTAAAAGCAACAAGAGAAAAACAGTTACCTACAAGGGAGCTCCCATAAGACTAGCAGCTGATTTCTCAACAGAAACTTTGCAGGCCAGAATGGATTGACAGGAAATATTCAAAGTGATGAAAAGCAAGGACCTACAACCAAGATTATTCTACCCAGCAAAGCTTTCATTTATAATTAGAGGACAGATAAAGAGCTTCCCAGACAAGAAAAAGCTAAAGGAATTCCTTTCCAACAAACCAGTGTTATAAGGAATGTTAGAAGGCCTTAAGACAAAAAAAATATGAATAAAATGGCAATAACTACATATCTATCAACAATTTCTTTCAATGTAAATGGATTAAATGCTCCAATCAAAAGATATGGTGGCTGAATAGATAAGAAAACAAGACCCTTATATATGCTGCCTACAAGAGACTCACTCAGATCAAAAGACAGACATAGACTGAAAGTAAAGGAATGGTAATACTTTAAAAGTTATAAAAAGTGACAAAGAAGGACCCAGTAATCCCACTTCTGGGTAATAATCCAAATAAACCCAAAATACTTCTTCGAGCAGGTGTGTGTATCCATATATTCATTACAGCATTGTTTACAATGGCCAAGATATGGAGGCAGCCTGGGTGTCCATCAATGGATAAATGGATAAAAGACTAGGTAGTAGATACTGGGGGTGCCAAGAAAATGTATACAAGTGAACACTTTGGTCAATGTTACTCAAGCAGTAGTTTGCCAAATCAGAAGTGTCTGGATGCTGAGCCAGCCGCGTGGTGCATTGGTTAAGAGTTTGGTTGGGAGCACCAGCTATGAGCAGCAGGGCACCAGTTCAGATCCCAGTGATGCTGCGCCCTCTACAGCTAAGATGAACAACAGCTCAACCTGGAACTGGGTTGCTGTGAGTCACTGACACCTGCATAGGCTGCAGCCCCTGCTGCAGTGGGGCTGCCGTAAGCTACCGTGAGTGGCCAGCAGCCAATGTGAGCAGCCAACAGCCAGCATGAGCTGTCATGAGCTGCCATGAGAGGCCGTCCAATGGCCGGCGACCGATCTGCCTCACCCGGGAAGAGTGCAATGATCACACCAACATGGGCCAGTGAAGCGATGTCCTCCACAACTAGACTGAAGAACAAAAGGACAGCAACTTGTCTGTTCGCCTTCCCCAGTTCCCCAATGCTGTTCCCCTCCTCCAATTCCCTAATAAAAATCTTTAAAAAAAACAAAAAGTGTCTGGACGCTGATAGTAACTGCTCTGAGTGCTTTTTGTAGTTGTAGAAGTCAAACGGGACTTGTATTCATCTTTTGTTATCGGTATATATTATTACACTTTTATTAGTTTTCCTTTCTTTAAATATGTATACATGTTTCTGACACCCTCCATATATACAATGGAATATTGCTCAGCTGTGGAAGGCAATGGGTTCTCGCCATCAGTGGCGGCATGGATGGACCTGGAGGGTACTGTGCTGAGTGAGGTATGTCAGACAGCAAAAGTCAGATGCAATGTGATTTCACTTATACGTGGAATCTAAAGAACAAAATTAGCAAACAAATGAAACAAACTCATAAATACAGAAAACATTTCACAGTTGCCAGACAAGAAGGGGGCTGGGAATGGTTGAAAAAGGGGAAAGGATTAAGAGGTACAAATTGGTTGTTACAAAGTTGTCATGGGTAGGTAGGGTACAGCATAAGGAATATATATAGTCAATAATACTGTAAGAACTATGTATGGTGTCAGATGGGTACTAGATTTATTGGGTGATAGATGGGAGGGAGGATAAGATGAAAAAGGTGAAGGCATTAAGAAGTACAAATTGGGAGTTACAAAATAGTCATGGAGATGTAAAGCATAAGGAATATAGTCAATATGGTAATAACTATGTATAGTGCCAGGTGGATACTACACTATTCAGGGGTGTCACTTCTTAAATTATATAAACGTCTAACCACTAGGCTGTACACCTTAAATTAGCACATTGTGGACCAGTGACGTAGGTTTGCGTCTATACATTACAGCTGTAAAACTAAACCTACATCAAAAATGAGATACAAAGAATTTTTGCTACAAGTGGCAAAAGACTGGGCTACAGATAAGGTGGAGACAGACTCAGACACAGACACAGACGCAGAAACATCTACCCAAACCCCTCGTGTGCCACCTGGGAGACTTTTGGGTGATATGCACAAACATGTGCTAGAGAAAATTGTTGGAAGTGAACGGGGTAAAAGAAAATATCCTGCTAGGAGGTGCCATGTTTGTGCTGCCTACAAGAAAAGGAGTGAAACTCAGTACATCTGCAAGTTCTGCTTAGTGCCACTCCACAAGGGGGAATGTTTCCAGAGGTATCACACCCTCGAGCACTACTAGGGGCTTTGGCATTTCCTGAAAATTCCAGTTCACAAAAATAGTTAGCGAATTTGTTATAAATTTTAAAAGAAATACAGTATAAAAGTTGATTTAAATGATTTAAACCTCGGGAACATGCATTTAAACAATTTAAATGCCCCATCTTCAATGTGTTAATATAATATAATATTGAATATCAATGGTAACTGAAAATTTTTAATGTAGGGGGGGAGGTAAAAGGGAATCAGAGGTTCAAATTTCCAGGTATAAAACAAGTAAGTCATGGAGATATCACATACAGCATGGGGAATATAGTCAATATTGTAATAGCATAGTACGGTGTCAGATGGTTGCTGGACTTATGGTGATTCCTTCTTTAGGTATATAAATGTTGAATAGCTATTGTGTACACCTGAAACTAATATAATTTGTATGTTAACTATATTTAATAAAAATCTTATAAAAAATTAAATCTAAATCCCTAAGGAAAATTAGGGACTGTACGTACTAATCTTAACTATTATAATTTTAGTCCTTCCTGTATTATCTTTTTGTGGGTTTAAATAAGAACACATAATTTCTTTCACCTTCTTACTTTGACACAGAATCCCACAAAACAGCCTAGTGTAGTGTCAACAGCACCACGCTTGGTATCAGGAGACCCACATTTAAACCCAGACTTACCACTCACTAGCTGTATCACCTTATTCATCTTAAAACTTATATACCACTATATCTAATTCTAAAGTAGGTACTCAATCAACATTTATAAATTTACTCAGAAACCAAGTCTAGAAAGAACCAGTGAAGAGGTGAAAGAGGTCTCTTTGCTTGCTAACTTATGAATTGGGCTACAGCAACACGTAAGTAAAGGAAAGAAAGGGTACAGTTCTCCCTCCCAATCGTTCAACCACCTGGCAGGGCCAAGAGGAAATGTCTGTGCCAGGAAAGGAGCATATAGAGAAGCAAAGCTAGACAGGGCAAAAAGACTGGTAGGCTTAGACCCTCACTGGGATTCCTTATTTCCTGGAAAGCAGGTAAGCCCTAGTAAGTCCTGCACTCTCCCATCTACTGGGGCCATGCTCTAAAAGTTCCAGTACTTTGGATCTACTTCTACACTCATCTGAGAGAATTCTGGCATAAACTCTTCTACAGCCTTCTTGCTCTGAGAAAAGATAAGTGGGTCCATATACAGCTATTTTGTTTGTGTTCTCTATCAATATAAACACATAAAATACATGAAAAAAAATGTGAATAACTGATCTTCTAAATCTAGGGTAAAAACATGTGTTCCAAGAATTGTAATCAACAACAGAATAATGTTTATTCATTCAATACTTATTGTATAGTATAATAGACACCATGATAGAGTTAGGGATACATTTTAGAAAGACATAGTTCCTACTAGAAGAGATCACAATCTCTTGGGAGACATTTATATTTATAAATCTTATACATTACATAGTAATAAAAAAATACATATATATAATTGCTTTATCTAGAATGCAGTTCTCAATGAATACTGATGGAACCATACAGAGATTTCTGTGTCTTTCTTGGTCTTGGCCCAATACATGGCCCTATAAGCAAGTTTATCTGTAGGCTAATAACTACCCTATCATTCAGTGAAAAGGTCACAACTCAATCTTCAAACAAGTGTTTTCCATGGCCTGACCAAAGAGTGTTGGTAATCAGACACTCAAAGTCAAGCCTACTGAATTGCTTCTCTAAGGGGTGAGCTGGGACCAGGATAATATCACACAAATGTGCTTCTGTATGCTAGGAAATGTATTTACTCTCTATCATAGTTTTAAAATCATATACTAAAAAATTATTTTTAAATAGCATTTAAAAATATAACCTGAGAAGCCAACCTGAAAAGACCACATACCATATGATTCCAACTATAGGACATTCTGGAAAAGGCAAAATTCTGGAGATAGTAAAAACTTAGTAGTTGTCAAAGGCGGGGGATGAAAGGATGAATAGGTGGAGCACAGAGGATTTTTAGGGCAGTGAAACTATTCTGTATAATGGTGGATACAAGTCATTACACATTTGTCAAAACCCATAGAATGTACATCAAGAGTGAACCTAGGGCCAGCTGAGTGGTGCAGTGGTTAAGAGCTGGCTTGGGAAGCCAGCGGCCCTGGTTCGGATCCCCACATATGAGGGCCAGTGACACTGCCCTAAAAAAATTAAAAATGAAAAATAAAAATAAATAAAAAAGAGTGTGAGCTGAGCTCTGAGCAACAGCAGTTCGATGCCTGGCCTGAGCTGAGTTGCTGTTGAGCTGCCAACAGGTGGCAGGATGGCTCAGCTAAAAAAAAAAAAAAAAGATTTTTAAAAAAAAACAGGTGAACCTAAGGATAACAATGGACTTTGGGTGATGATGTGTCAATCTAAGTTCATTGATTGTAACAAATGTACCACTCTGATGCAGACTGTTGATGGTAGGGGAAGAGTGCATGTGCGAGGGCAGAAGATATATATATAGGAACTCTGTGATTTCTACTCAGTTTTGCTATGAACATAAAACTGTGCTAAAAAATGAAGTCTATTTAAGAAATACATTTTTTAAATGTAACCCAATATTGATTATTGTCCAGAGCTGCACAACTAGTGTTTATTTTCCTTTGGGCAGTGACAAACAAAAGCCAAGTGAAGCTTTCCACAGGTTTTTTGCTAATAGAGAAGCAGTCTGTGGACCAAAATATCAAGGCTCACATTCCTCAAATGATAAGTTTGCTCATCTACATGCTTTTCCCATCAATCACCAAGCCTATTTCAGACACCTCAACCAGGCATCTTCTTCTCCCCTCTTTGCTAGCAGGAACAAAATGCTTCAGGCCAAACAGTAGTTGGCAAGTAGTCTACAAAAAGTTGACATAGTTTGAGCTGCCTCTGGGAAAGCAATGCCCAAAGGATCCCTATCCCCCAGGCCTAATCCAAAGACAAAGTTGTTTAACGGATCAGAAAAGAAACTTGAAAAAGCAGAATCACAGCAAAAGAACCTGGGGTCCCCAGGCACCAGTTTGGGACTCTGCAGCGGCTCTGCCTTGGTTGATTAAAGCAAGTGTTGGAGGCCCCTGAGAAACAATTAGAAAAGGAAATCAGGGTGCAGGAGGAAGAAATGATTCTAGCAACTACCAATTAAAAGTGAATGGATCCAATGGCAGCAAGGGACAGTGACTCAAACTGTTGCATCAGCCAAGTTCCAATACCAACTCCCTGAACATGAGGAGGGAGACAGAGGTGCCCCACACTCTGGCTAAGTTCCACTTCTTATCCCAAGTGCATACATAGCTGGCAATTAAGGTGCAAGTGGTATCTGCTGATTACTGATGTAGAAAAACCCCAAGAACATGCCATGAGAGAGACAGGCTGGGAAACATACCCCATAGAGTTAGGCTACTGACACAATAGCCCTACTACCAATTCAGAATTGCTATTGTCTAATCAGATCATATGTGGTGTGTTGTCCTTTATGAAGAACAAGTCTATTTCCATGACCACCCTCTCCTCCATCCTGTGCTTGTAAAATACTGGATTTTCAATGCATGTTTACGGATACTACTTCATTGGTTGTCACAAAATCTCTGTGGGTTTCGTCAGGTATGCACTAGTATTTCCATCAAGGAATTTAAAGAAGTTAATGCTGAAGTCCAAAAGATTTGCCAAAAATAACACAGGAAGTATTATTTATATATTTTTAAGTGATATGCCACTAGGCTTATACATACACAGGATATCTCTGGAAGAAAACATAAGAAAATGGAGTAGATACTATAGCACAGGGACTGGGGGTCAGGAGTGGAAATGAAGCCTTCTTTTTTCTGTTACTCTTTTGGTAATTTTTCATCTTTATACTATTGCCTATATAACTCCCTGAAATTAAATGAAAAAGAAAGTTATAATTAGGGAGCAGAAAACCACAATCCAGTTCTCCTTCCAACTGTATAATGGTGCTTCCTGTGTTGGGGAAGAGGCCAGAGCAGTTTTCTTTCTCCTGTATCTTCCACTTACTCCCCATTCTATCACCCCAATCCACATATACATCTATATACACAACTTTGTATGAGACCTTTCCCATGAATGCCTGCTCTGTGCAAATCTACCAGGAGCTAAGAGTGTGCTGAAAAAACAACCAAGTGATAAGGGAAATTGAAAATGTGATTCTGATTTAAAAGTATTCTGATATATATATCTTAACAAGTTTTCTTTGGAAAAAAAAATTTGTTCAAACATTTTAAGAGAATAGAAAAGCTAACACTTCAGTATAAAGGATTAAGATGAGAAAGAAAAGGCCACAAAACCTGCCAGTACAAGGGACTGTGATTTCCCGGTACTCACCAGGCTGATAGAAGAAAAAGAACTTCCTTTCCTGGATATCAGAGATTTTTTGGCCTGATACAGGGAGACAGGCTTCCACAGGAAGAAAGGTGAGAGGAATAATGACACAATGGGAAATGCAACTACACACATCTAGAGATAAAATATATAAAATTAAATTGATTGGAGTATTGGAAGAAATTGCCTTTCAGATCACTTTTAACACTGACACTCTGACAAATCATAGATGTAGGTAGCTCCGTAAACAGAGAACATGCTACCAGCATCCTGACACAAAGGGGCAGTCATTACCATGGACTACAATAGAACACTACCATGGGAACAGCATAAACATTCTTTTAAAATTCATTCTTCAGTTCCATGTAAATTTATCGTGCATGTATGTCAGGTGCTGAGCTAGAATCAAAGGCCACAAAGATGAGTACCTCCAAAAACACTCATAGCATATAGGAAATTGGCAAATAATTAAAACACAACGTTATAGGTGCTCTGAGAGACAAACTTCAAAATCTACCTCAAGTATGCTCAAGAAAGTTTTACAAAAGAGCTAAAGTTTGAGCTGAATCTCAAAGGACAATTAGGAGCTCTGTGGGAGTTAGGACAACACATTAAAAGGAGAGGAATCACATGTGCAAAAGTACTGAGGTATGAAAGAACACAGAAATTTTCAGATGTTAAAAATATGTTGGGGAGGGGATTCGAAGATGGCGGCTGTGAGGAGAGCTCCCTGAGTTCTCCCCTGGAAATATCTGCAATTTGAACTTCTGTAACGCTTCAAAAAGACGTCTACTCATCACACAGAGCAACTAAGAGTCTCACACAATGATTGCTGGAAGGTGGGCAGGCCGGGCGAGTGGGGGAAAAAGGCGGCAAGAAGCGTGAGGTGCAGCCCGCACCCCGGCTACAGAGGCACCGAGCTTCAGAGAGCAGATCAGCGAGTGTTCCCACTGCTCGCTCCCTGCGCCCCGCGGCCCACCTAGAGCACAGCAAGAACACAACGATCTGCAGCCTGAGGAAGAAGCCTCAGGCCGGGCGAGTGGGGGACGAGAGAGGGAGATGTACAGCTGCACCCACGGCTCCCTGGGTCCCCAGGAAGCAGGGTGCAGAGCCCGGCAGTGACAGCGACAGGACAATATCAATCGCTGCACCCGCCCGGTTCAGGGATCAGTCTCTCTGTCCACCGGGTCCCACGGAGCGCAACAAGAGCACCTCCGTGCGCAGGTTCTGAGGCAGAAGCCTGAAACCAGGCAAGCAGGGAAAAAAAGAATACTTGCAGGGGGAGACGCAGTGCACTGCCGGGTGGAGACGCAGGTCCCCGAGAGATGGAGCGGGGATTTGAGCCTTGCAGCAGCGTGCACGCAGCCCCCTACCCTGGAAGTCCCTCCAGAAGCGCAGCAGGAGCACCCCACGGGTGCGTACAGGCTCCAAGGCAGAAGCCTGAACCCTGGCGAGCAGGGGGAAGAAAGAATACCCGCGGGGGTCGAGTAGCGTGCACCGGGCAGAGATGCATGACCCCGGGAGACAGACTGGAGATTTGAGCCACTGTAGGGTGCACGAAGCCCCCTTAACCCCGGCAGTCTCTTTGGGAGAGCAGCAGGAACTCCTCTGGAGTGTATGAGGCAAAGGCTTTAGCTCAAAACAGTGTTGGGACTGTGTTTTGTTGTTGTTGTTGTTGTTTTGTTTTGTTTGTTTATTCTGCTTGTTTGTTTCTTTATTTTTCCTCTTCTCTTGGACAGAAAGCAAAAAAAAATAAAAAACAAACAAGTACAGAAATAAAAACCCACCCCCACACTCTTTCAGAAACCTTGGCCCTGCCAAGCCAGAGTCTTAAACTGACCCCTAAATGGAGCATTAGGGGCAGAATACAGAGGTGTTTCTACCCATAGGGGATCAAGAATTTCTGCCCCAGAAGAGGCTGCAGAGTGAGACTACCTACCCGGCCCCCACCTGTCTTGCCTGGGAGGCAGGGCAGGTTCAGCTGCTGAGGCACTAACTAACAGACTCTTGGCAGCTGGCTTTTGGCAATGAGGAACTCTTTCATTCTCCATGGCTGTCAATGGAAAGGGTGCCCAGAGACACTCATTGAGCCTGCAGGGTGCACAGCCTGCCTTGGGACAGGTGAAAGCAGAAACGGCAGTGACTTTGTAAAAATAACCAATCACACATCACAACCACACTCATGTACAGCAATCCTGCAGTGCCAGGATCACGCTAGGTGTCAGTTGGCCATCTTTGTTCCCACAAGACACAGAGGAATTTTTGTACAGCAGAGGACAACCTGAAGAGAGCTTGGTGGACTTTAACCAAGACCAGCACTGGAGACACAAGAATCATCATACCCACAGGCCAACTTTAGATAAAACCAGAGCATTTCTGGGTTTGACACACAGAAGTCACACCCAAAAGGAAGTCGCTACAGGTGCAAGGACCCAAAGGGTCCAAGCCTCATCAGAGGGGTCAACCCTCACACAGCAGCTCTTAAACTGTGGACACTGCTGATCCTCACAGCTAATCAGCCTGGGGGTCAATCCCACCTACTGACAAGCCAAAAGTAATCAAAGCTAAATTTCAATCGGTGAAGACACACAACACAAGGACCTCAGATATACACGCACAAGAGAATAGGGAGACTGAGTAATTCAAATATAAAGGACACACACAGTATAAGTTTACCCAGAAAAGACTGAGAGACCTAAGGGATCTATCTGTTATTTCGAAGTAAGCACAAAGAGTAAACCAGAATGGGGAGACAAAGAAATACAACCCAAATAAAAGAACAGAAGAAACCTCCTGAATCAGTGGAACTAGAGGAAATAAAGGTAAACAACCTATCGGAGACAGAGTTCAGAATACTGATGATTAGAATGTTCACAGAAATTAATGAAAATATAAAGAAAGATAGAGAAACCATGAAAAGCAACCAGCTAGAACTTAAGAATGCAATTACTGAATTAAATAACAAATTCGATGGAATTACTAGCAGATTGGACGAAGCAGAAAATGGAATCAGTGACTTAGAAGACAAGATGACTGAGATCACCCAAGCAGAACAACAAAAAGAAAAAAGAATGAAAAACATGGAAAATAGTTTAAGAGAGCTGGGAGACAACATCAAACACAACAACTTTTAGATCATTGGAATACCAGAAAGAGAAGAGAGGGAGCAAGGGATTCAGAACATATTTGAAGTAATAATGTCTTAAAACTTCCCTAACCTGGCAAAAGACATTGAAATACAAGCCCGGGAAGTGCAGAGAGTTCCAACCAGGATAATCCCAAACAGGCCCACACCAAGACACACTATAGTGAAAATGGCAAGGGTTAAGAACAAAGACAGAATCCTTAAGGCAGCAAAGGAAACACAGCAAGTTACTTACAAGGGCACCCCCATAAGATTATCAGCTGACTTTTCTACAGAAATTTTGCAGGCCAGAAGGGAGTGGCAGGAAGTTTTCAAAGTGATGAAAAATAAAGGCCTACAACCCAGATTGCTGTATCCAGCAAGGTTATCATTTAAAATTGAAGGAGAGATAAAGAGCTTCCCAGAAAAGAATAAGTTAAGGGAATTCATTACCACCAAGCCAGCTTTGCAGGAAATGTTAAAAGGGCTTCTTTAAGTAGAAGAGAAAAACAACCTAACTAAGGAAGACTAGAACACAAATAACAAAATGGCAATAACTACGCACCTATCGATAATCACTTTAAATGTAAATGGAGTAAATGCTCCAATCAAAAGACATAGGGTGGCTGAATAGATAAGAAAGAAAGACCCCAGCATATGCTGTATACAAGAGATACACCTCAGATTAAAAGACACATACAGGCTGAAATTAAAGGGATGGAGTAAAGTATTTCATGCAAATGGAACTGAAAAAAAGCTGGAGTAGCAATACTTATATCAGATAAAATGGACTTTAAATTGAAGAATATAATAAAGGACACAGAAGGACACTTCATAATAATAAAGGGATCGATCCAACAAGAGGACATAATCCTAGTAAACATCTATGCACCTAACATAGGAGCTCCTAAATATATAAAACAGATTTTGACAGACATAAAGACGGAGAACAACAGTAACAGCATCATAGTAGGGGACTTCAACACCCCGCTGTCATCAATGGACAGATCCTCCAGACAGAAAATCAATGTGGAAACAGTGAACTTAAATGATGCATTAGACCAGCTGGATTTAACAGACATTTTCAGAGCATTTCACCCCAAAGCTACAGAATATACATTCTTTTCAAGTGCACATGGAACATTTTCTAAGATAGACCACATGTTAGGCCACAAAACAAGTCTCAATAAATTTAAGAATATTGAAATCATTTCAAGTGTCTTCTTTGACCACAATGCTATGAAACTAGAAATCAATATAAGAAGAAACCCAGAAAGCTGTCAAATAAATGGAGGCTAAATAACATGGTACTAAATAGCGAGTGGGTCACAAATGAGATCAAGGAGGAAATCAAAATATACCTCGAGACAAACGAAAATGAAAACACCACGACCCAAAATCTCTGGGATGCTGCAAAAGCAGTCCTAAGAGGGAAGTTCATAGCAGTACAGGCCTACCTAAAGAAGGAAGAAAAATCTCAAATCAACGGGTTATCCTTACACCTCAGGGAACTGGAAAAAGAACAGCAAAAGAAGCCCAAGGGGAGTACAAGAAAGGAGATAATAGATCCCAGAGCAGAAATAAACAAAATAGAGAACAGAAAAACAATACATAAGATCAACAAAATCAAGAGCTGGTTTTCTGAGAAGATAAACAAAATTGACAAACCTCTAGCCAGGCTCCTCAAAAAAAAAAAGAGAAAGAAGACTCAAATTAGTAAAATCAGGAATGAAAGAGGGGAAATGACTACAGACATCACAGAAATACAAAAAACTCTAAGAAATTACTATGAGCAACTTTATGCCAACAAATTTGACAATCTGGAAGAAATGGATAATTTTCTAGAAGCATACAACCTTCCAAAGCTAATTCAAGAAGAAACGGAAAATCTAAATAGGCTGATTACTACCAAGGAAATTGAATCAGTAATTGACAAGATCCCAACAAACAAAAGCCCTGGACCAGATGGCTTCACAAGTGAATTTTATCAAACATTCAAAAAAGAACTATCACCCATTCTTCTCAAACTATTCCAAAAAATCCAGAAGGAGGGAAGGCTCCCAAATTCTTTTTATGAAGCCACTATCACCCTCATTCCAAAACCAGATAAAGACAGCACAAAACTACAAGCCAATCTCCCTGATTGAATATAGATGCAAAAATTCTCAATAAAATATTAGCAAACAGAATTCAGCAATATATTTAGAAGATCATACATCATGATCAAGTGGGTTTCATCCCTAGTACATAAGGCTGGTTCAACATCTGTAAATCAATTAATGTGATACACCACATCAACAAAATGAAGAATAAAAATCACATGGTCATATCAATAGATGCAGGAAAAGCATTTGACAAAATCCAACAGCCATTTATGTTAAAAACCCTTAGCAAAGTGGGAATACAGGGATCATATCTCGACATAATAAAGGCCATATATGATAAACCTACAGCTAACATCATACTCAATGGGGAAAAGCTAAAACTATTCCCCTTAAGATCAGGAACAAGACAAGGCTGTCCACTTTCTCCTCTTTTATTCAACATAGTGCTGGAAGCTCTAGCCACAGCAATCAGACAACAAAAAGAAATAAAAGGCATCCAAATTGGCAAGGAAGAAGTAAAATTGTTATTAAATGCAGATGACATGATACTATAGAGAGAGAACCCCAAAGACTTCTACAAAAAAGGGTGGCGAACTGGGGGAGGGGGGTTTTCACTTTGGGGGGTAAAGAGTATAACTATTGCATTGTGTTGTACACCTGAAACTAATTAAAAAAAGAAAAGAAAACAAAAAACTATTGGAACTGATAGACGAATTCAGTAAGGTAGCAGGATACAAAATCAATGTTCAGAAATCAGTTGCATTTGTATATACCAATAATTAACTAACAGAAGGAGAAATTAAGAAAACTGTCCCATTTACAATTGTTTCAAGAACTATAAAATACCTAGGAATAAATTTAACCAGAGAAGTAAAAGATCTGTACTCAGAAAATTATAAGACACTGAAAAAAGAAATCAAAGAAGATACAAATAAATGGAAACACCTACCATGCGCATGGATAGGAAGAATTAATATAGTTAAAATGTCCATACTGCCTAAAGCAATATATAGATTCAATGCAATTCCTATCAAACTATGAAGGGCATTTTTCACAGAAATAGAAAATATCATCCTAAAATTTACATGGAATCATAAAAGACCCCGAATAGCCATGGCAATCCTGAGAAATAAGAACAAAGCCATGGGGTAGAGGCTTGATCACTGCACTGTACACCTGAAGCTGAGGTTGTATAATATTGTATACCAACTGTAATTGACTATATAGATAGTCATGGGATATGGATTCTACTGTGGAAGGGAGTCAGAGGAAGTGTAATAGATATATATGATATGGGGGGGGAGTGGAGTGGCTAAATGGGGGAGTTGTCACTTTGAGGGGTAAAAAGTATAACTATAGCACTGTGTTGTACAGCTGAAACTAATTAAAAATAAATAAATAAATTATAAAAAAAAAAAAGAAAGCTGTGGGTATCACGCTACCAGACATCAAAACATACTACAAGGCTACAGTAATCAAAACAGTATGGTATTGGCATAAAAACAGGCACATAGATCAGTGGAACAGAACAGAGTGCCCAGAAATAAATCCAGGCATTTATGGACAGTTAATCTATGACAATGGAAGCAAGAATTTACGTTGGAGTAAAGATAGTCTATTTAATAAATGGTGCTGGGAAAATTGAACTGACATATGCAAAAAATATGAAACTGTACCACCTCCTTACGCCATATACAGGAACAAATTCAAAATGAATTAAAGACTTAAATGTAAGACCTGAAACCATAAAACTCCTAAAAGAAAATATAGGGAGTACATTTGCAGACATTACCCTGAGCAATATTGTTACTGATACGTCCCCACGGGCAAGGGAAGTAAAAGAAAAAATGAACATATGGGATTATAACAAACTGAAAAGTTTTTTCACAACAAAGGAAACCATCAATTAAAAAAAAAGGAAGCCTACTGAATGGGAGAATATATTTATCAATGATATATCTGATAAGGGGTTAATATCCAAAATTTATAAAACACTCATGCAACTCAACACCAAAAAAAACGAACAACCCCATTAAAAAATGGCAGAGGAAATGAAGAGGCATTTCACTAAAGAGGACATACAGATGGCCAACATGCATATGAAAAAATGTTCAATCTCACTGGTCATTAGGGAAATGCAAATAAAAACCACCATGAGATACCACCTCGCTCTGGTCAGAATGGCTATCAATAAATCAACAAACAAGTGCTGGTGGGGCTGTGGGGAAAAAGGGACACTGCTGCACTGTTAGTGGGATTGCAGATTGGTGCAGCCACTACGGAAATCAGTATGGAGGTATCTCAAAAAACTGGAAATGGAACTACCTTTTGACCCAGCAATTCCACTCCTAGGTATTTATCCTGAAAAACCCAAGACACTAATTTGAAAAAAACATATGCACCCCTATGTTCATTGCAGCGCTATTTACAATAGCCAAGACTTGGGAACAATTGAAATGCCCATCGGTAGATGACTGGATTAAGAAATTTTGGTACATTTACACAGTGGAGTATTATGTAGCTATAAAGAAGAAATCGTACCATTTGCAACGATATGGATGAACCTAGAGAACAATATGCTAAGTGAAATAAATCAGTCAGAGAAAGACAAATACCATATGATCTCACTTATATGTGGAATCTAAAGAACTGAAAAAATGAGCGAAATAAACAGAAATAGTCTTAGAGACACAAAGGAAAAACTGATAAGGGCTAGATGAGATGGGGATGGACATGAGGGAGAAGGGGAAGGGACGAGGCAACACAAACTGATAACTTCAATACTACCGCAGAGACAGAAGACAGTTTAGGGAATATAATAAATAATGTTGTAAATATTTTTTTAGGGACCAGATGGACTCGTGTCTTGTTAGGGAGATGACTTCATCGACGGTGTAGTGGCCTGACTACTGCACTGTACATCTGAAGCTGCCGCTGATTAATATTAGATGTTGACTACAATTTAACACATATATAGTCATGGGATGTGTCGGGATATAGTCAATGGAATTGTAATAGATATGTATGATATCGGGCATAGGGGGACAGGGGAGGGGGAGGGGGTAGTCACTTTGTAAGGGATGAAAAAGATAACTTGCATAGTTTTGTACATCTGTAACTATTAATAATAATAAATATTTTAAAAAATTTTAAAAATATGTTGGGGGGCCGACAGAGTGGTTTGTTGGTGAGCTGGCTTGGGAGGGCTAGCTCTGAGCAGCAAAGCTGCCGGTTCAGATCCCACATGGGCCAGTGACACTGCCCTCTACATCTAAGATGGTGAACAGCAGCTCAACCTGGAGCTGGGCTGCAGTGAGTTGCTGGCAACAGCATAGGCTGCAGTAGGTCTGCAGTGGGCTGCCATAAGCTACAGTGAGTGGCAGGCAGCCAGCGTGAGCAGTCGGCAGCCAGCATGAGCCACCATGAGTGGTCATCCAATGGCCGGCAACTGATCTGCCTCAGCCAGGAAGAGCTCAATGATCACAATACCAACATGGGCCAGTGAAGCGACATCCTCCACAACTAGATCGAAGAACAAAAGGACAGCAACTTGTCTGTTCCCCTTCCCCGATTCCCCAACACCCTTCCCTCGCCCAATTCCCCCAAAAAATCTTTATATATATATATATATATTTTTTTATATATATAAATCTTTTTATATATATAAATCTTTTTATATATAAATCTTTATATATATATATATATATATATATATATATATATATATATATATATATATATATATGGGTTGCCATGCATTAGGATTACAGGATCAGAAATGACATGAAGGCTGGGACCCATGTGAAGGGTAAAGGAATTATAGAATTGCTAAGGGTCTTTAAACAAGGAAATAATATGATCAGATCTGTGTTTGGGAAAGGTGAAACTCTTGTGGCAGCATTTCCTACTTCTGAAACAGCAGAGCACATTAGCATAATGGATGAGAGTGCAGGCTCTAGAGTTGGGATGACTGGGTTCAAATTCCCGCTCTAATACAACTGGGATTCCAGCATATCCAGGCAGGAGTATTATCTTGCCTGTCCCTGCTTGTCCAAAACCATATGAAATATACGTGTGTCAGTTCATTTATGCCTCACAACAATCCTACGAGGTAGGTAGTAATATTATCTCCATTTTACAGATGGGGACATGGAATCTCAGAGAAATAAGAAACTTGCCCACAGCCTTCTGAAATACAAGTTATGATTTCAAATCCTGGTTCTGCTACTTACTGACATATAAACTTGGAAAATACAAATATTACAATCATTATTATAAAAAGTAAAAAAAAATGGAGAAAGGAAGATTTCAGCTATAGAGAAAATAAATACTATTGCAAAAGTCAGGCAAGAAATGCTAAACTACTTGTCTGAGGTAACACGAATAGAAAGAAAATAAATGAAGAGATACTTAGGAGATATGATCAACATATCCAATGACAGACTGGGTACCGAAAATGAAGAAGGGATTGTCAGAGGTGACGTCCCAGGTTTCCAGCTTGGATAACTGAATACATGGGGATATCAGCTGTTAATATGGAGACAACAAAGGTGGTTGCTAGAGATATGGGTTCTATTTTAGACATATTGGATTTAAAGTGTCTATGATACATACAGCCCAGTAAGCTGGTATAAATTTATCATTAGTGTTCAGGAAAAAGATCTGTAAATATAAATTTAGGAACTTGATACTTAGTTTGGTAATTGAACACATGGTATGAATGAAATGGTCCAAGGAAAATATTTGGAGGAAGAAAAGCAGCAGGCCGTGGGTAGAACTCCTAAGGCCACCGCCATTTAATGGTGGAATGAAGATGTGTCCATACAGGAAGTAGGACTTGATAAGATTCTGACTTCTTCACTAGGGCTATTTCATCACAGCCAGAGATCAGAAACACTTTGTGCTTTGGCAGCTACCTGGATTCACTAAATTCATGGTTATTCTCTCAGATCCAACAACCTGGGCTTTCCTCTCTTCAGTTCTTCTCCTAATCACTGCAATCAGGCCTCCTTCCTCCCCCTGTAGAACCTAGTCATAACCCTCAACTTCCACTCTACTCTCAGAGTATCTTCCTTAAAGTTCTGCGTGTTGGGTTTGTGCTGTGTCAGCCTGCTAAGCTGGAACTACATTTCCAAGAATCCTCTTCCCTATACAATTTGTTTTAGAGTTGGCCACAAAAGGAATTTTCACAAAATCTGGAAAGTGGAAATGAATCAGAGCCATTCATCTGAAGGTCACTGTGACGAGAGATGGTGACACAGAGGTGCCAGCAAGTTCCAGCTTGTCCTCACTCTCCTCCACTGTCCTTGTCTTCTTTATTGATGACCTGGCTGGCCAACAGTGGTTGCAGGCCCACCACAGACACTTGACAGTAAACCCACAGAGGCTGTATTTGCAGAGGGGTAACTTCCTACAGCCCTCCCCACAAGCCCTCCCTCTGCAGTCCCATTTCAGTGGTTGGACAGATTAGCTTTTCAGATTGATTGGCTGGTGACTTCTAACTTCATCCTAGACCTTTATTTTTCCAGATCCTCTGAATTGCATAAGGTCTAACTTGTACAATAAATCCCTTATCCCTTTAAGCCATAAAGATGCTGCTCCCCTGATTGAACCATGACTGATATATTCCATCCTGTTCTCTAATTCTGACCTCCATGCCTCATACTCTGATAAAGAATAGCACAATTTCCACTGTTTTTCTGAAAGGAGAGACACCACGTTGACCTATAAGAGGAGAGATTACCTGAACAGGAGCCCTGTTCCATAGGTGCTTCAAGTCAATAGAATAAAGTTTCAAAATCATTATTATTCTGCATTCAAGATGTCAACACCCTCTATATTAGTCTAACATATCCCATTTTCCTAATCCATCACATATCCAGCCAGCCATTTGTTATCGAGTCAGGCAATTAATTCTCACAAATGTATATGATGTCTAAAACTGAAAGATAAGTACGAATTTGTATCAGTCCTTAAAAAGTTCAAACTGGGCCGGCTGAGTGGCGCGGTGGTTAAGCGCTGGCCTTGGAAGCCAGCGGCCCCGGTTCGGTCCCACATATGAGGGCCAGTGATACTGCCCTCAAAAAAAAAAAAAAAAAAAAAAAATTCAGATTATTAAAAAGTTCAAACTATATACATAATCAAGTAATAGAATAAAACATGTGCCATATTTTATATATATATATATATATATATATATATATATATATATATATAAATTTTTTTTTTTGAGGGCAGTGTCACTGGCCTTCATATGTGGGACCCAAACCAGGGCCGCTGGCTTTCTAAGCCAGCGCTTAACCACCGTGCTACTCGGCCGGCCCATGTGCCATATAATATAGAATGTACAAAGCCCTAATAGAATGAATGTACATAAAGCCCTAATTTTTTTCCTTAACACAGTTTCCTCAGTCTTACATGACCTCTTTTACATTTCACATAAAATTCATTAAGTAGTTAACAAATATTTTATTAAAAGATGCTCAACATTACAAATAAAGGAATGCAAACTTAAAACAATTAAGTGTCATGTTGCCTAGCAGATACAAAAACTATATCCCAGCTCATGAATAGGCATTCCTTATAACTGTTGGGAAAGAGAAAATAGGACATTATGACAATAAAAATAAAAGCTAATGAAATAGAAAAAAAACATACGAAAGATATGGGTTAAACAAAGTCAAGTTCTTTGAAGACTTATAAGGGACAATATGCTCAAAAAAAGAGATTTAGGGGGCCCGCCAAGTGATGTGGTGGTTAAGCACTGGCTTGGGAAGCCAGCGGCCTCCGTTCGGGTCCCACATATAAGGGCCAGTGACACTGCCCTCAAAAAAAAAAAAACAAAAAAAAGAGATTTAGTACAAAAAAAACAATTATCAGTAGTGAAAAAGGGAACAAAATTACTGATACCACAGAGAATAAATAAGGAACATATTACAAATAATTGAAAACTTAAATGGAATGCTAAATTACTAAATTTAGATAAATTACTAAAAACATATAAAATATAAAAACTGGATCAAGAGAAAGTTTAAATAATGAAATCCAATAAACATTTAAGAATGTAAATCAGTAGTTAATATTTCCATAAAAAAATGACAGGTGTTGATGACTCTATAGGCAAGTTCTACCAAGAAAAAGATAGTGTTTTTATATAAACTTTTCAAATAAACACATTAAGAAACACTCTTTATTCAATGCAAGAGGCTAGCATAACTTTGATACCAAAACCAAACTATTGGGTCATCGGAAAAGTCATGATGTATTTTGGCTATGTTTTTCAGAGGTCATTTATTTATATAAAGAACAAAGATCAATCAATGATATATTGCCCATTTTGTTCAATAACCTTTTGCCATCTTTCAGTGAGCTTCATAATTCCTCGTTCATACAAGGACCTGTCTTTATTTGCAAAAAACTGAACAAGGTGCTATTTACAGCCTCCTCTGAATTGAACGTTATACCACGTAAGGAGTTTTGAAGAGAATGAAACAAGTGGAAGTCTGACAGTGCAAGGTCAGGAGTATGGTGAGTGTGGCAACACATCCCATCCAAGCTCCAATAATTTTTGACGGGTGATCAAACATGTGTGGTTTCAAGTTGTCGTGATGGAACATAACTCCTTTATGATTAACAAGCTCTGGACGTTTCTGGATGATGGATTCATTCAAACTGTCCAATTGCCAACAGTATACATTCAAATTGATTGTTTGGTTCCTTGGTAGGAGCTCAAAAAACACGACACCTTTAAAATCCCACCACACTGAGAGCATAACCTTTCTCTGATGAATGTCTGCTTTCAATGTCGTTTAAGGCGAATCATCACCTCAGGACAAAGACCGTTTGCGCACCACATTGTTGTAAACAATCCACTTCTCATCACCAGTTATCTATCAGTTGCTTCAAAAAAGGATCGTTTTCCTCACGTTTAATGAGCATATTGCAGATGTTTATACGTGCCATCAAATGAACTTCTTTGAGTTAATGCAGAACCCAAATATTGAGCTTGCTTACATATCCCAGCTTCTTCAGGTGGTCAGAAACGCTTGAATGACGGATGTTCTATGTTTCTGCAATCTCTCGTGTGGTGTAACATGCATTTGACTCGATCAATGCCTTTGTCATCATCAACCTCAGTGGGCCTCCCTGACAGAGTAGCGTCGTTGAGATCAAAATCACCAGCACGGAATTATGTGAACCACCATTGGCACTGACGTTCTTATAGAGCATTGTCACCATAAACTTTATGCAACTTTTCACAAGCTTGACGGGCGTTCTTCCCTTTATGGAAGTAAAACAGTAAAATATGGCAAAAATGCAGTTTGGTCTTTCATCTTCAACTTGTTGTAAAATCTCCAAAACTCAACCAAATCGCTCAATATTTTTTAGAATGAAGCTAGAACTGTCAGCTGTCAAATGACATACCAATAACATGCGAATGATTCTAGTACTTCCAAAAATTAACTAGTGCCATCGTCACAAACATGTGTCATGACTTTTCCAACGACCCAATAGAACCGATTAAGAAACAAAAAGTATAGACTCATAAACTAGTATCATTTGTGACCCAAAGATACAAAATCCTAAATATTATACAAGTGAATCCAGCAATGTATAAAAATATATATATATATATATATCCTGACCAAGTAATATTTGCACCAATAATACCAAGTTTGGTTTATTAATCAAAAGTTGAGTACTCTAATTCTCCACATTATCAAATTAAAGAAAAATCATTGGCCAGCTCAATTAAGGCAGAAAAAGATTATATAAAACTTAAAACCTTTTCATGATAAAAACTCAAAACAGGTTTGGAATGTAGAGCAGATGTATGTAAAAATCAGACAATAATCTTATTTAATATTTCCATTAAGTACAGAAATAAGACAAGGATACTTGCTATCATCACTTGTATTCTGCATAGTAGAGGTCCTAACTAGTACAGAAAACAAAATAAAATGTAAAAGGATTGAAAAGGCACAAAACAGTTACTTTGTACACAAAAAAACCAAAGGAATCAACAAATTATTAGAATAAGAGAGTTCTAAAAAGGTCACAGCCACAAAAATATATAAATAGCCAATTGCACTTATATTCCCAAGCACAGTTAGCAAATGTAATTATTAAAATTATACTATTTAAACAGCATCAAAAACTATGAAGTATCTAGCAATAAATTTAATAAAAGATACATAAGGCTTTGGGGAGGAAAGTACATAATTATACTAAAATGCATTGAAGAAATCCTAAATGAAGAAAATCATGGATAAGATCAAAAGTTATAAAGATGTCTACTCATCCTAAATTGATCTATAAATTGAATGCAATCCCAATCAAGATCCCAGAGGAGTTTTTCATGAAAATTTACAAATTCTAAAATGTAAATGGGCCACTTGATAAGAATAAGAAAGAACCTGTCTGATCAGAAACTGACTTTTTATAAAAATAAGACAATGTGGTACTGGCATAAAAATACACTAACAGACCAAAATAGATGAGAATAGAGAGCTCAAAAACAGCCTTACACATATGTGGAAAGTTGGTTTAAGACAGATTGGGCTTCAAAGATCAGTGGTTAAAGAATGGATTCTTTAGGGCTGGCTCAATGTCGCAGTTGGTTAAGAGCCTGAGCTCTGGGCTACAGGATCGCCGGTTCGATTCCCACATGGGCCAGTGAGCTGTGCCCGAGCTAAGCAGCTGCCGAGCTGCCAACAGGTGGCAGGATGGCTCAGCTGGTGAGAGCATGTACCCCTAACAACAAGGTTGCCGGTTCAACTCCCGCATGGGGATGGTGGTTACGCCCACCCGCAACTAAGATTGAACATGGCACCTTGAGCTGAGCTGCTGTGAGCTGCCAATGGGCAGCTGGATGGCGACTGGACCTGGAGCTGAGCTACCTGCACCCTCTACAACTAAGATTGAAGGACAACAATTTGGCTGGTCCCCTTCCCCAATTCCCTCAATAAAATCTTTAAAAAAAAAAAAAAAGAATGGATTCTTTAATAAAAAGTAAAAGTGCTGCGCCAATTAATGATTCATTAAGAAAAAAATTATGTATCTACACCACAACATAAAGAAAAGTCATAACAAAAAGAACAAAATGATAAAACTTCATAGAACAATAGAGAAGAAATGTCTTTGACCTCAGGATAGAGAAGGACTTAAGACATAAATAGCACTAACCATAAAAGACTGATAAATTCAATAACATTGAAATTAAGAACTCGTTCAACAAAAGATCCAATACAGAGAGTGAAAAGACAAGCTAAAAACTGTTAGGTGTTTGCAGCATATACAGTGACAGAGGATTAGTACAGAGGATACGTTAAGTCCTACAAATCAATTTGAAGTCCAACACAGAAGCAGGCAAAGACAGAGTCATTTTTACCATGAGAAAATATTAATGGTTTGTAAATATATGAAATGATACTCAAGCCAATTAGTAGTGAGAAAAATGGAAATTAGGGCTGCAAGGAGATATCAATTCTAACCTCCAATATTTGCGACCCCTAAAAAGACACCACCAAACATGGAAAAGCATGAGGAGCATTGGAAAGACTCATCCACTGATACTAGGCACGTAAATTGGTACCACCACTTTGGAAATGTTTGGTATTTCTCAAAAGTTAAGCATGTATATACTTGAGCCCTGCAATTCCATACTTGTGCCAATACTCTGAAACAATGGTTCTCACACATTAGTGTGCAACAGAATCACCGGGAGGGTTTGTTAAACACAGATTGCTGGACTCTTCCCCAGAGACTTTCTAATTCAGGGATTGGGGCCTGGAAATTGGCATTTCTAAGAAGTTCCATGTGATGCTGATGCTGTTGGTCTGGGACTACCCTGAGAGCCACTGCTATAAAAGGGACTCTTGCACTTACTACACATCAGGACATGTACAGAATAGTAATAATGTATTGCCTTCATAGGAAAAAAAAATGAAATCCAAATATCCTTTAACAGGATGAACAACCTGGGGCATAATCATACAACCATACTACACAGCTGTGGAAACAAATGAGACGAGACCATGGAGAGGCACATAAGGGCCTCTAAGATACTAATTTTTAAGTCATGTGGACATTTTTACAGGTATTCTAATTACTCTTTAAACTATACATTCTTATTTTGCACACTCATGCATATATTTCATCATAAAATCTTTTAAGTTCTGCTTCTCTCTACTGCCTACTGGCCATTTTCCTATGGTCTGGCCCAACACAAAATATGTCTTATCATCTCAGGACTTGAGTAAAAGGGAAACAGTTATTGGATCTTATCTCTTTATTGATTCTGACTACACACCTCACCCTCCACCACCTGTTGCTTTCAGCCACTTCTCTAGATATTTTACACCCCCTCAAGTTCCTGATCACTCTTCCGAGACTGCAGGCCTCAAAATCAATAACCAGAACTGAATACAAGGCTCCACCTGACGTCTGACACACAGTGTATTAAAAATTGTCTCTGGTTACCAATTCCTTAGTATAAAGTATATTTGCAACTATATCATACTGGTTACTCATACTGACTTTATCTTATCTACTAAAACTCCTAGTACTTTTTCATACATAACGTTGAAGATATACCTCATAAAGTTGACCTTTTTGGACCAAAAAATGAACTTCAACATTTTATCTTAGAAAAAATGTTTTTCCTGTGGTTTTAGGAAAACTGGCTTTAAAATTTACATAAAATTGTTATTTAAAAAAATTATGTTAGATTCAGCCCTTATAACTTGAGATACATGCTTATTCTATCATCCATTCTCAGAGGATTCCTCATTTTACATTCTTTATAAACCGAATGAGTCATCGATGATATTCAAGTCCCTGATCAAGAGTTAAACAGGCATGGACCAGGGACAAAAACCAGAGACAAATCACTAGAAGTCTTCCAAATTAATCTGTATCCAATAATGTACTCTCTGCTTATAACCATTCAGTTGGATATTAACTCTCCTTCACATTTTCCCACAAGGATATTAAGAGAAACTGTTGTAAAATATACCACTAGAATCTTAAAAAACTGAATATCTAGCTCTCTCTGGTCTTTCAGCCTAGTAACACTATTGGAACAGTACCGCCGTCATCCTGGACCATGATGGTGACCCCGAGGGATGACAATGAAGAAATGGAGGGAAGCTGGTTCTAGGAACTCAGGGAGCTGCCATTCCTGCCCTGGGTTGCCTATTTCCAGAACTCCTTTAACTAGGCAAGAAATAAATTTTTTGGATAAAGGGAAAAAGGTGTGTGTGGGGGGGGGGGGGGCAGGTGTTACCCTAATGGACTGAAGTGATCCTAAAAATCAGGAACCCAAGCCTGGGAAGAATGAAGCAGGCCAAACTACAGTATTTTTTTTTTCCAAACAAATTTAATTTTGTACCAGCCCCAAAGAAGGGGATAAATCTAAATTTTAAAAATAAAAATAAAATAAAAAACTGCTCAAAAACCAAGCCATTAAAAAATTAAGCCCCCTCCCTTGGCAATAAATACTGAAATGATATATACACACAAGGCTCAGGAAGGAGGCAAGAACGGGAACCTTGGGAACTCAGTCCCATGGCAAGATCCCAACACTTCTACCAACTCCATGCTCTTTGCCTAAGACACAGAAGAGCAATGAAAGAGGCAGGAGAGATATACCAGGGGAGTGTGTGGCCCCAGACACAGATAGAACATGATAACAGGAAAGAAAGGACACAAAACATTTTACAGATAGAGGAAGGGAAAGGCATCATCTAAAACATCCCCCCATCCTGGCTAAGTCACTGCATGTGGCTGATCCAGCAGGTCCAGCTGATGAGTGCCTTTGAGCTTATCTCCTCGTCTCCACTCACTCTTCCACATGCAAGTTAAGTAGGTCATTCACACTGTGGCCGTGATGCCACGGTAGCAGCAGCCTGGCTGTTGGAGCCCTGAGGCTTCCCATTCACCACTAGCAGGAGGGGTGTCTCCACGCGAATACTGGAGAAGGAATAGTCCTATAAAAGACAAACATACACAGGTTCATTATAGATCCTAAGATGAACAAACTCCAGCAGGGGGACACACCACCTGTGACTTCCTCCTTCTCTCTCCCCCCTCAGTATATACACCCCATCTCCATCTCATATTCAACAAAGTGGAGCTAACAAAAGCATTGTAATTTCCCCAAATTTTTCAATCTTCAGAAGAAAAATCTGGGGCAGGCAGGATGCTAGCAGTGTCACTACATGAATGAGACAATTCTCTGATTCAAAGAAGACAGACTCCTGGCACTGCCTAACAAAAGGGTGCTCTCACAGAATTGGTCCTTCCCAGTGTTTGTTGATGACTATAACTAGATACACACAGCAGCCAGCCAGAGCTGGTGGAAATTCTGAGAAACTCTTAGTCCAAGAGTTTCTCCAAGTGTTTGTAAGGCCCTAAATTAACCTGCTAGATATAAAGTTATAAAGATACTTCTCCCTTATAGCAGGAGGAAGAAACGAAACATGTGGCTTAGACATTCTCCTGATAACAGAAAAGATATCAGCTCCCATTATCAGTTCAAGGGTACTTTAAGTTGTAAAACATGTTGTTAAAAGATCTTCATCCAAAAAATATTGTCTCACTGGGAGTGTGAAGGAGCCTCTTTTAAGTCAAAGTACAGAGATAAATTAAAGAGTTCTCATAAATCACTTTTTTAAAATATCCTAACAGCAATATGGGCAAGTAATCAAAAAAAATGGCAATTTATAAGAGCCATATAGTCAATAAATGTAAGATAAAATGTTCAACCTCACCAATAATCAAGAAACCAAAGCCAAATAACATTGATGCTACATTTTTCATGTAAAATCAACAAATACTTTTTCAAAGGTTTCTACAGAGTTGAAAAAAAACTATAGGGAAACAATTACTCATATCCACTTTTGGTAACAACTGATCCAACCTTCCAAAAAATAATTCGGCAATATGTATCAAAAATCTTAGAAGTCTGTATACCTTTTGGAGCCAGGATTCTACCTTAGAAATTCATTTAAGGAAATAATCATAGATATGGGCAGCTATAAAAATACTACAGTGCTTTTGTAACAGGAAAAAAATGGAAATAATCTAGATCTGGAGACAGCAAAGTTTTTTCCATAAAGAGCCAAATAATAAATATTTTAGGCTTTATGGGTCATATGGTCTCTGTCACAGAACTATTCAACTCTAACACAATAGTGCAAAAGCCACCACAGATAATAGCAAACAAATGAGTGTGACTTTGTTTCAAAAATTTACCTCTGAACACTGAAATCTGAATTTCCTGTAATTTTCATGTTATCACAAATTATTATTCTCTTTCAATTTTTTTTCATTAAAAAATATAGAAACTATTCTTCATTTATAGGCCATAGGCAGTGAGCCAGATATACCAACCCCTGATCTAAATGGTGAAAAAGTGGTTAAATACCTACTCTCAGTTTTTATGAGGATTAAATGAGCCAGTGCAGGCAATAAAGCTCTCAGCAGTATCTAGCAGTCAGTTAAGTGTTCAGTAAATTTTAACTATCATCATCGCCACCACCTCTATGTGGCAATTCAGAACAATGTTGTGAAATATGTAAAAACACAGGAAATGTTCACACAAACATTTGCATATGCAATTCTACCCATGATTAAAATATACATATGAATGTGTATAATATACTTATGAAAATAAAAAAGACTGGAGGTGTATACATATCAAACTGTTAGCACTGAGTGACAATACTTCAGTCCAGTTTTTTAATTTATTTTATTGAGATAGTTGACAAATAATATTGTGTAAGTTTAAGGGATACAACATGTTGATCTGACACATGTCTATATTAGAGTATGATTATCACCCTGGAGATAGGTAACACCTCTATCACATCACATAATTATCATTTCTCTTTTGTGGTGGGAACAATTAAGATCTAGTCTCTTGGCAACTTTGAAGTTTATAATATATTTTTGTCTATAATCACGGTGCTGTGAATTAGATCTCTAGGACTTACTTATCTTCTGGTTACAAGTTTGTACCCTTAAATAGCATTTCCTCAATACCCCCACCCCAAGGTAACCACCATTCTACTCTGTTTTTTACAATTTCTATTTTTTTAGATTCCACATATAAGTGATATCATACAGTATTTGTCTTTGTTCTGTCGATTTTTTTTATTCTTTTTCTTTACCAGTAGTTTCCCTTTTTAGTAAAAATTACATATATATGTATATGTGTGTATACATGATAGCTCGCTCTCTCTCTCTCTCTCTCTCTCACACACACACACACGCATTGCTTTACATTCCAGGGATGCCAAAAAAACATACAAGTGGACACTTTGGTCAGAGTTGCTCAAGCAGTAGTTGGGCATAATCAGAAGTGTCTGGACGCTGATGGTAACTAACCACTTTGAGCACCTCTTGTAATTGCAGAAGTCAAAAGTGACTTGTATTCATCTTTTCTTATCAGTATATAGTAAGTATACAATTTTAATAGTTTTTCCTTTCTTAAAATGTGTATACATTTTTTTGGCACCCTCTGTATTTTTAAAAAGACATAAAAACTTGGTCCCATTTTCAGAGCCTAGGTGTTGAAAAAGAATCCTAGCCTTCACTCACCTTTCCCTTGTGCTGAATTTGGTGAAGCCGAAGATTGGGCTCAGGGATGGCTACAGAGTCCCCAATGAGCACTCCCCAACTCTGCACCATGTTATATACCATCACAGCACAGCAAGGTCCATCTGAATCTACCAGGCCAAAGGTACTGCCAGGTTAAGATAGGTTAAGAGTGGGGTATGCGGGGAGAAGGAAAGTGAGCAGGAAAAAAGAACAGAAACAGTGGTTTTAAAATATCAGTAAAACAAGTAAGTGCTTCCTTAGTTACTTACTTAGAAAACCTATGACTGGTACCATCATCTACTAAGGACATCTGAGTCCTCATTTGTCTTAGATATGTAATATCTTTAGAGAACATGCACAAGACTCATCAACCTGTCGCTTTGCTAAGAACTTGGGACACACGCAGGCTGAGATGATTCAGCAAATATTAATGAACTAGCTCAAAATGTTGCAGCTGAAACATTATTCCTGGCCTATTAATTTAACTCTCACAACCTTCATCAAACTCTGTCAATTTAATTTAATTCCATAAGCTTTCACTGAATACCTATTATTGTCAAGCATTGTGCTTAGCAGTAAGACACCAGTTCAGCTATGAGTGAGCTTATAGTGTAGCAGGAATCAGACAGTTAAACCATCACTTACAGTCCAACTGTGATAAGTGCTAGAATAACTTTTCTCAATTTAATTTAATTCCATAAGCTTTCACTGAATACCTATTATTGTCAAGCATTGTGCTTAGCAGTAAGACACCAGTTCAGCTATGAGTGAGCTTATAGTGTAGCAGGAATCAGACAGTTAAACCATCACTTACAGTCCAACTGTGATAAGTGCTAGAATAACTTTTCTCTTGTGCTGAATTTAATAAAGCCAAAAGTTAGTTAGATGTGGGAACCCGGAGGAAAAAATGTGTAAATCAAAAAGCAGGGAAGGTTTCCTTGAAGAGACAATCAAACTGAATCCTAAAGAATGAAAAATTAACTGAGTTAAAACAGGAAAACTAATCCTCAATAGGGGGACAAAACCAGGGAGTGACTGGAAGGAACGCAAAAGAACTTCCTGGAAGTGGGTAAGGAGTGACGGCACTGATGAAACCCTAATTTTTCAAGAGTCAAACATTTTCTAAAAGAATATTCTTAACTCATTTCCTCTGTCATTTCCTCTTCTAGACTGTATGCACACTTGAGTCTTCTACTTTTTTTTTTTTTAACTTCCTTCAACACATATAGCCGATGCTCCATAAATATTTATTGAATTAGGGGGAAAGCTGGGTGGTAACAGAATCTACAGAGAGATTGTCAGGCATCACCTAGGTAATACCTGCTCTCGGGACAGTCACAGAGTGAAAGAGAACTCACTAATCTGTGACCACTAAGAATGTCCTCAACCGTCAGAGAAAGACCAGGAAGTGAGAGCATCAGTTCAAAAGGATGAAAAAGAGAAAAGGCAAGAGAAACTCACAAAGGGACTTTCTCCTCTGTGGTAAGGCTGAACACCACCTTTCCCAGGACCACAGCACCACTGTTCACACCAGGCTGCAGCACACTCAGTGGCTTGAGGTCCAGGGTCACCTTCTGCCCAGAGGCTGACTGATAGCGCCCATCACCACAGGGGCCCAGATGGGCTGGACGCAAGCTTCCCAGCATGCTCTGCAACTTTTTGGTCTTTACCTTTCCCTGCAAGAGGAAATAAACAGTTAAGATGCTGGGAACTAGTCACTCCCCTTGAGAGTCTAGTCCTTCCCACCCACCTATTCATTTCTATTGGGTCACTAAAACCGAGTCCTATTCTATTCTTATTTTATTGATCTGCAGCAGAATAGAAAAGTTGGATTCGGCCTTCAGACCGAATGAGCTTTACCTTGCTCTCAAGGAGGCTGGTTAATCTATTCAGGAATTCCAGCAGTTGTTGTTCTCGTTGCTGGGGCTCTGGCCAGGCAGGGTCCAGGGCTGCAGCTCGAGAGAAGCCCTCCAGCGCCTCCCCATAATTCTCTTCATATTTATGTAACTGTATAAAAAGTAACCAAAAGCCTCCTAATTATATTTAAGTATATAAGTATATTTAAAACTATGGAGGAGTGGGGTGGCTAAATGGGGGAGGGGGATTGTCACTTTGAGGGGTAAAAAGTGTAACTATTGCACTGTGTTGTACACCTGAAACTAATTTAAATAAATAAATAAATAAATAAATAAATAAATAAATAAATAAATAAATAAAACTATGCCGGGGGCAAGTAATGGTACAATGGATTAAAACTCTAGAGAAATAAATTGTTTTTCTAGCCAGTTGTTTTCCTGTCCCACAACATATATCCTAAAGCAGTAGTAACGCCTTAACATCCTTTTTCCTAGTCAGGGTGATCACAACCCCAAAGATGAAGTCATTTCAAAGATGTTAACTTCCAAACTCTAAAACAGGTAAGTTGCATATATTGGGTCATTCTATTTTTATATTTATAATGAACATTTCAGAAAAATCTTCTACATTGCCCCCCAATCCTCTATCCTCAACCCTCCCACCTCCTCAACCTCTTCTTTCCCTCCAGTGACTCTACCAGGTACTGAAGTCAAACTGAGCTAGTTCTTCACAGGGAATAATTTGACTTTTTCTTTGCAGTTTATATCCAACCTTGGCCGATCAATGCTCAGTTATCCTCACAGGCTAACATCTAGATACGTTATTTATTTGACTTTCAGACAACTACCACCCCACAGGTCTTACCGTGGCCCTGTTCAGATGAAGATCAGGATTGCTGGAAGCTGTCCTATCAACCTTCTCCTATGGTGGGACAAAAAGATCATCAGTGGGTCCTGTCTCAGTCTTAAGGATGGCCATGCCCGACATGTCCTAGATACTTCTCTCCCTGAAAAAATTCAAGTTTCTTCCTTGTCAAAGTGTTACCTATACCCACACTGTTATACAGTAATTATTTATGTGGTATATTATGCAGTCCCTGAAACCTCAAGGATGTAAGGATTTTTGCATGTGTATGAAACTTTAAAATATGACTATAGGGCCGGCCGAGTGGTGCGTTTGTTAAGAGCTGGCTTGGGACACTAGCGGCCCTGGTTTGGATCCCACATATAAGGGCCAGTGACACTGCCCTCTACAGCTAAGATGGTGAACAACAGCTCCACCTGGAACTGGGCTGCTGTGATTCCCTGGGACGGCATAGCTGCAGTTCCTGCTGCAGTGGGCTGCCATAGGCTACAGTGAGTGGCCAGCAGCCAACATGAGCACCTGGCAGCCGGTGTAAGCTGCCAAGAGCCACTGTAAATGGCCATCCAGAGGCCAGCGACCGATCTGCCTCATCCGAGTAGGGCGCAATGATGATACCAAAAAGGGCCAGTGAAGCAATATCCTCCACAACTAGACTGAAGAACAAAAGGACAGCAACTTGTCTGTTCCCCTTCCCCAATTCCCCAATAAAATCATAAAAAAAAGACTATAATTTATCCATGCAATAGTATAAAGATAAAAGAAATATGTGAAAGCATTCTGATTAAAATAAAAATTTAATATAGAGATGATGGTATAAGTGAGGAAAGCTTAGGAAAGACATGATGTCAAATTAATGCATTTCCTCTACCCATGAGCCCTGCTCCAGACACAGGCAGAATCATGTTTCTATATCCAAGTTCCCTTAAAACACACACTGGAAGTCAAGTTCTGATTCCCCAGTTTAACTAGAAGGCCAGAAACCAAAAGACAGTGCAGAGAGATGTGCTATGAAGAAACTGCTGACGACGTTCATGGCTACGTCTATTTTATTTTTGAAACTCTACTCACTGCCTGGCACCTTGCAAAACACAAACAACATCAGTTAAAATTGTTTAAATGATTGGCTGACATACATTTACAAATGCAGGTTTGGGTGAAGAAATTAAAAGAGTTAAAAGCAGCTATTTAGCAGAAGCCAAATATAAAACTTTAAAGGCATCCACCATATTATTCTTTTTTTTTTTTTTTTTTTAAAGATTTTATTGGGGAATTGGCGGAGGGGAACAGCGTTGGGGAATCGGGGAAGGGGAACAGACAAGTTGCTGTCTTTTTGTTCTTCAGTTTAGTTGCGGAGGATGTTGCTTCACTGTTGGTATCGTCATTGCGCTCTTCCCGGATGAGGCAGATCGGTCGCTGGCCTCTGGATGTCGCTCACCGCGGCTATTGGCAGCTCATGCTTGGCTGCCAGCCGCTCACGCTGGCTGTGGGCCACTCACTGTAGCCTATGGCAGCCCACTGCAGCAGGGGCTGCAGCCCACACCATCACCGGGGCTCGCACAGCCCAGCTCCAGGTGGAGCTGTTGTTAGCTGTAGAGGGCAGTGTCACTGGCCCTCATGTGGGATCCGAACCGGGGCCGCCGGCATCCCAAAACCAGCGCTTAACCAATGCGCCACTCGGCCGGCCCCACCATATTATTCTTTAAATATTAACTAAATTGGGAAATTAGAGTAAAATATAATTCCTCTGCCTAAAAGTTTTCTGATTGAAAAAAGGACAGTCCCTAAGCTGCAGATATGAATATAAGGAAGCTGTAGTCTTTATTCTGCCATACATAGTGAAATAATCAATGGTAAGTTAAAAAGCAATTCCCTGTGTCAAGAGAAAAAAGCAAATACAGAAAGGTGAATATAAAGCCTAAATAAAAAGTGCTCTGAAAGCCAATGTGAACCTTCTAATGAGTAATCAGGCAAGCAAAGCCTGAAAGAAACTCCTGTGCAAGTGGCTATCGGTATAAAAACGGCCTGAAAGCCTAAGCAAAGCATGAACTCTAGTGACAATCGGTTACATGCTGTTTTCTGTTTTAGCCTGTGGGAAATCCGGAGCCATAGTATCTAATGGCTAACCTGGGAAAAGTACTTAATTTATGCTTATTAAAATTTTCATTTTTCTTAAAATATACACACAAGCATTATTTTAATACAGACTTTTTTCCCATTTATAAAAGATGAACACATTGGGATGGGTTCTGTGATTCAGTTATATATATATATATGCCTATAAGAAATCTAGGCAGCTCAAGGAGTTATGAGGCTCCACACTCAAGTTATAAGAAGAAATAAGTCAACCCTGTGGACAGGGCTTTGCAAAACCACACATTGGAGGCCAGCAAAAAACGCCCATCTTGCTTACTAAAGAGCCACAAGAAAGACTGAACGACACTCTTACTTCTGTTGCTGCCTCTATTCCTCTGGCCTGGGTGACTGTAAATACTTACTGCTTGGGCATAGGCACTGAGGGCTTGCTGGGAGATCTTAGGGTTCTGGCCAGTATTGAAGTACAGAGAAAGGTATGCATTCCCCAGAATATCTGAAAGAGAAACACAGGGTTTACAGCTCCGCATGTAAGGAGTTTGACAGTCATCACTCCATCCTGACAAGTAGAAAGCTGAACAGATTGAAAGAAATCACAACTCTTCTTGGATTCGTAAGAGAGGGGACAATAGGGCTGGACGGCTGAGTGGCTCAGTTGGTTAAGAACTCACTCAAGAGTGTGAGCTCTGAGCAACAGGGTTGCTGATTGGATTCCCGGCCCGAGCTGAGGATGGCTCAGCCAAAAAAAAAAAAAAAAAAAGGGACAGCCGAGTGGCTCAGTTGATTAAGAGTTGGCTTACAGCACGTGCTCTGAGCAACAGGGCTACAGTATTCCCACATGGGCCAGTGAACGCTGTGCCCTAGTTGAGCTGTCGCTGAGCTGCCAACAGGTGGCAGAATGGCTCAGCTGCTGTAACAACAAGATTGCCTGTTCAATGGTGGGCTACGCCCGCCTACAACTAAGACTGAACTGGGTACCTTGAGCTGAGCTGCTGCCCGCATGGCTCAGAGGATACAGCGTGTGCTCTTAACAAGGCTGCTGGTTTGACTTCTACATGGGATGGTGACTACGCCCACCCGCAACTAAGATGGAACACAGCACCTTGAGCTTAGAGGCCATGAGCTGCCGACGGGAAGCCAGACGGCAACTGGCATCCTCCACAATGAAGACTGAAAAACAATGACTTGGCTGGTCCCCTCCCAATATTCCCCAATAAAATCTTTAAAAAAAAGAAAGAGGGAACAACACAGGGTAAACCACTGCCCCCAAAACTGGAAAGACACACAGGGAATTACAGGGAGTAATGGCATACCCTAGCAGAAACTCACATGGTGCCACAGGAAACAGTGCCAGGGAATGAAAACCTGAACTGCAATTGATGAATTACTGGAGGCTCAATATGGACAAATCTGAGGGGTCCCAATCATAAGGGGCCCCCACAATATTGTGAGATTTACCTCCAGGAGCTCGATCAGGTTCCCACAGCAAGTATCGGAGAAAAAAAACCCTTATACTTCCAGCAGGGCAAGGAGGGGAGGGAGTAAACGGAAACCATTTTGAAATAGGCTATAGTACTCTATTCTTAACAAGACTTAACGCCTGCCCTCTGGGGAAAACAAGTTAACCAGAGTGTGACCTAAAAGAGGGAAATACCCACCTCCAGCCCATTCTAGCCATCCAGTCCCACCTAAGGGAGGAGAAAAAAACTGAAACAGTGGTGGGTCATCTCAGAGCCTGATATGACCTATTTTAAAATAGGTCAACCTCAAAAGTCTATTTGAAAGGCCTCACACCTGACATAAACCAGTGATGACACTCTATATACTATACCCCACATTCCACTGGGATAAAGAGGCAAACACGGACCCAAAGGAGAAACCTGAACACACTGCACAAGTGCCCCACCTTGCTTATGTGGAAACATAAGCCTCCTCTCTTGGATGAAAAGATGCAAGAGTTCCTAGAATAGCGGCTCATCAGAATACCTTACGGGCTTCTTCAGGGGCCGGCCGAGTGGCGCATTGGTTAAGCGCTGGTTTTGGGATGCCAGCGGCCCCGGTTCGGATCCCACATGAGGGCCAGTGACACTGCCCTCTACAGCTAACAACAGCTCCACCTGGAGCTGGGCTGTGCGAGCCCCGGTGATGGTGTGGGCTGCAGCCCCTGCTGCAGTGGGCTGCCATAGGCTACAGTGAGTGGCCCGCAGCCAGCGTGAGCGGCTGGCAGCCAAGCGTGAGCTGCCAATAGCCGCAGTGAGCGACATCCAGAGGCCAGCGACCGATCTGCCTCATCCGGGTAGAGCGCAATGACGATACCAACAGTGAAGCAACATCCTCCGCAACTAAACTGAAGAACAAGAAGACGGCAACTTGTCTGTTCCCCTTCCCCGATTCCCCAACGCTGTTCCCCTCCACCAATTCCCCAATAAAATCTTTAAAAAAAAAAAAAAAAAAAAGAATACCTTACGGGCTTCTTCAAAACAAAGATGCCCTGGGCCGGCCGAGTGGCTCAGTTGGTCAAGAGCTCGCTCAAGAGTGTGATCTGAGCTCTGAGCAACAGCTGTTCGATGCCCAGTCCGAGCTGAGCTGCCACTTAGCTGCCAACAGGTGGCACGATGGCTCAGCTAAAAAAAAACAAAGATGCCCTGGCTTCACACTGAGAGGCAGCCTCAACAGATGGGCTCTGGTATGCAGCCATGGTTGTGAACCCCTGCTTTAGGCACCCATTGGAGATCTTTTGAGAGCACATACACCAGGAGCGGCCATCATGGATATCCATCTGCACAGCCAACTTGGCCTGTCGGACACTGTCCATGACATGGCGAGAACGTTCATCTCCAGAGTCAGTCCGCAGCTGGCGAAGCACCATTGACAGGTTTTGAAGGGAGACTTTGTTCTTGCACTGCCAATGGAGAAGACATATATTCAACCTTCCTGATTCTGTTTCCTCTTTCCACATCTATTCTATCTCCATCTTTCTAGATCTAATTTGTCATCTTAATTCTTACAGCACACCATCTGTATCTTAGACCCACATCTACAAGAAGCAACTTGGCTCCTAACTTTTCTTCACTTCCCATCTATTCCTGAACCTGATCCCATCATCTTCTTCCTTTCTCAGTCCTCTGTCCCTGTTTTCCTCATCCAGTCTGTTCCCCCACCCTTCCTCCTTTCTGATTCTGTTCTCCAAGTTCCAATACACTTCTACTCTGATATTCATAGCCTAGGGAAATTCATAGAGCCAAAGGAATCCCATGCCTCCCATCTGTGTTTTCTGAGGGGAAAATGGGCTGCTCACATGCGTGAGGGCTCCTGAGAAGCAGGTGTGCGCAGCTGCAATATCCCCTTTCTTCCAGTACACCTCACCCAGCTGGTTCCAGGCTTCCACCAGCGTGGGCTCCAGTTTCACAGCCTTTGACAGAAGCTCCTCAGCCTTGGGGCTATAGTCAGGTGTCACATTCAGTGCCTTCCCAGTTAGCATCAGAGCCTGTGCCTTGCCCTGGACAGAACCTAGGAGGAAGGGGAAACGATAAAGGAAAATGGAAAAACCCAGGCAGTCTTACAGCTAAGACCAGAACACTTTTTCTCAAGGAATAACCCCATGCCAGCTCTAGAAATGAAATAGTTGAGGAAAATCTTTATGAATAAACCTCTTATTGAAAACTTACACTATACAAAGTACTGTTATGTAATGGAACAACAAAGAAAGCATCACTCTCTTTGAGGGGCTTACAATCTAGTGGAAAGGACAAAGTATGTACAGCAACATATGCAGATAGCCAATGCATGTGCTTTAAAAAGTGAAATGGAAAAAAAGACAAGACCCTCCAGGTAGGAAAATGATGTAAACAAAGACAGAGGCAGAAATATACTGGCATGTTCATGGGAGAAGGCATAGTCCAACCTGAATGAAACAAAAACTTCTTCTGGAAGCAAGTAGTCAAAGATAAGGGTAGGAAAAAAAAAAAGAGTCAGAAAATGGAGACTTGAATACCAGGTTAAGGGGTTTAAACTTCAACCACTCAACAGTAGGAATCTTTGAAGATACCTGAGCAAAGAGATAGACAAGGATAAGATTAAATGCATGAAGTCATGATTTAGAAAAGTAATGGTGATGGTCATTATATAAGTTGATTTGGAAATAAAAGAAATTAGAGGCAGAAAGATCAGTTAATAAGATCACTGCAATAGTTCAAGCAACAAGTATGCTCTTTTATTTCATGGCATTTGCTATAATTAAACTTTAGGAAAATGAGTTTAGAGGACTAAAAGGTTGACATGCTGCACAGGGGCCCTTAGAAGAAATATTTTGTGTACCATGCTGTAGCAGCCACAAACAGGACACCCAAGAGTCTACAAAGAGAGAGCAAAACTCTGTCACATTTCAGTGAAGGGCAGGGGCTGCATGCTCTTTTGGGACTCATACCCACTACTTCCTCCATCTGCTGCAGGGTCTTCTCCATCTCCTCCCGCACATCCTGTTGCTTCCTCCCAGCATCCTCAACACTGTGTGTCTCGAAATAGCAGTCTCGAAATGAATAGAGTTGATCCACCAGTTCCTAGGAAGTGTAAGGATGGTACGTACCATTAAGTGGAGAGAGCAAGACAAGAAAATATGAGACTGACTAGCTCTGCCTAGAAATACTGATTCTCTGTGTCACTTAGAAATAACACAAGAGGCAGGTAGGCAGGGCCATCAAAATATCACACATCAGGAGGGAAAGTAGCCAGTGTCCCCGGCCCATTCTCACGTGGTCCCATGCGAGGCTCTGTACTGTGATGACGGTTGAGGACAATCTGAACTGTGATAATAGTTCTCTCTCCCAGCTCCAGCAGGGCTCCCTATATGATTAAGCACTTCACTTACCACTTTGCAACTTGAGATTAAAATGAAAGTTAATAAGAAATCCTATCTGGTATTGGTCTCCAAAGTAGAAAACTTTGAAATTTACCCTAAGAACTGGAACTTCCTAACAAAAACAATCTTATCCCTTGTTTTTCCTATGATGGTACCTGAAAATACCTGACCTTTGTGACTATGGTAACATGTGAGTCATTGACAAACAGGTCAATTTAAGCTTGATAACCTTGGCATTTTTGCAGGATTTTGTTCTGTTAAATACTTGTGTTTTTTATTTTGTTTTTATCAAGTCACCTTCTAACTCTCTTGCATTCTTTCCAAGTAAATGTTCTCTTTCCTCTTTTAAATACTTCTGAGTTCTCCTCTGACACTGGGCCAAGGTGTCTATTCTTTCCTGAAACCAAATATCAGCAGAAATATATAATGCTGGGCCAGCCGAGTGGCGCATTGGTTGGGAGCTGGTTTTGGGATGCCAGCGGCCCTGGTTCGGATCCCACGTGTGAGGGCCAGTGACACTGCCCTCTACGGCTGGTGGCAGCTCCACCTGGAGCTGGGCTGCGAGCCCTGGCGATGGTGTAGGCTGCAGCCCCTGCTGCAATGGGCTGCAGTGGGCTGCCGTGGGATGCAGTGAGTGGCCGGCAGCCAGCGTGAGTTGCCAATAGCCACAGTGGGCAACCATCCAGAGGCCAGCGACTGATCTGCCTCATCCGGGAAGAGCGCAGTGATGATGTCGGCATGGGCCGGTGGGGCAGTGTCCTCCACAGCTGGACTGAGGAGCAGGGAGACAGCAACTTGTCTGTTCCCCTTCCCCAATTCCCCAACGCTGTTCCCCTCCCCCAATTCCCCAATAAAATCTTTAAAAAAAAAAAAGAAATATATAATACTATTCCATCAAGTCTACCTCCACAACACATCCTAAGTCCATCTACTTGTCTCCATCCCACTATGACTATCATGCAATAAATCAGCCTCATTACTTGCCTGGATTATTACAAGAACTTCTTATCTGCTGATCTTGCTTCTACTCTCTCCCATTCTCACTGTAATGCAAGTAACCCTACAAAAATGTACATCATATCACAAACCCTCAGTTTCCCACTGTAGATAAAATAAAATCTATCTCCTTACCATGGCCTAGAAGATTGTATGATCTAACCTCCCACTACTCGCCCTGCCACAACCTTCACTTCTTACCACTCTCCCTCCTACAATACTCAAGCCACACAATTCCCCTAGCTCAATCCTGCCTTGGGGTCTTTAAACATAGGATTCTCTCTGCCTGGAACTCTTTCCCCAAATCTTTGCATGGCTCATTTCTTATCATCATTTAGATCTCAGTTCAAATATCAACTTCTCAGAGAGGCTTTCCCTGACTACCCAAACAAAAGTAACTCCCTCCTCCTCTGTCCACTGTTAAATCACACTTACTTTTCTTCGTAGTACTTATCATTTGAAATTATGTGGCCTATTCATTAATTGTCTGTTATCTGTCACCACCACTGGCATATAAGCTCCATGATGGGAGGGACTTGAACTGTTTCATTTGGAGCTTTACCTGAGCACTATTGCAGGACTTGGGACATGAGAGACTCTCGTTAAGTAAACTGAATGAATTAATGAATCAGTCATCCCTATCTAACAAATACTTATGTCCTATACTTAATTTAAAATCCTACCAAGAACAAAGAGAATGGACTAGGACCTCTGCAGCCATGCTTTTCAAATTTTATTGTGTGTATTATTTCCCAGACTCATCCTGCAGATTGTGCTTTCGGTAGTTTGAGCCAAACTCAAAGTTCTCCATTTTAACAAGTACCCTAGATGACTGTAATGAAAATACACTTGGAGAAACACCCTTTTATGCATTCCTTCTACCCTAAGACGTCTATAAGAATGAAATCAAAGCCTACCACCATTCCTATGGATGGCAACATCACTATCCTCTTCCTGTCCTCTACTGCATTCCCCTATTCCATTCCTGCACCTTCCCCACTTACCCCAAGATACCCCAAGCATACTCTACCCAGATGCTTAGTGCATCTACCACAAATGAGCACAGGAAAAGACAGTTCTCAGCAAAAATTACAACCCATTTCCTTTTGCCCTGCAATCAGCATGGCTGCAAATCAGGTATTTTAGAGAGTGTCTTGTTTGTTTGTTTGTAGTTGCTAAGGCAAACATGCAAGGCATTGTTTGGTTTTGTGGTGATTTTCTTTTGTCTTGCTGAATTGAACATTTTTTAATAACTTTTTTCTCATGGCAAAATCTATATAAAGATATAGAGATAGAGATAGAGATAGAGATAGAGATAGAGATAGAGATAGAGATAGAGATATGTTGTTAAAATTCAAGTAGGTACATGTAGAAAATACAAAGTAAAAAATTATTCATCACTCACAACCACCTCAGGGATAACCAGTTTAGTATACATTTTCAGATTTTTTCCTATACATATACAAACACATATACACTAACAATATTTCTAACTTAGAGCCAGGATTCAGAATCTCTGATTTCAGCCAGTCACACTAGGGAATAAAATCAAATTAATCCAAGTCAACTGGAAAAGAGATAAAGCTCACATTCTAAAGTGTTATTTTAATCTGCTCAAAAAAAACAACAAAATCTCACCAATGTTTAAACTTTTGCATTAGAAGCCTTTAATCAAGTTCCAAGTCTGTTACAGGTCTAATGTTAAAATTCCAGGCTGTCTTAGAACACAAAGAACCAAGAAAAATCTTGGGTCATTAAAAGAAAAATAAAGGACCAAGCAACTAGTTAGCTCGCACCTACGGAGTAAAAACAGACTCGTCCTGGTCAAAACTACAATCAACTGTGGACTGGGTAGAGTCGACTGGACCCCTGTGCATCAGACCCCAAACTGGTACTGCGCAGTGTGCAAAACAACAAAAATAAACTGTGAAGTTCCAAAGGGAGTAACCAGGATCCAAGCGGTCCAAGCCGTTACTGTGATTGTTGCCAATTGCAAAGCAGAAAGGGCCTTTGTGAGGCTCAAAACGTGTAGTAATAGATCTGCCATACACATACGTTTCTTACTATTTGTTATGGGCGAATCGAGGGGGGCGGGGAACTTTACAAGAATGTGCAGGAATAAAGTTAGGAGCAACAAAACCTCTTCATACAGGACTGAAATTAACTGCAGTCATGTCAGCAGCTGGGGGGTCCCAACACACCGGCTGCGTCCCTCCCCTGGCCCGCTGCGGCGGCACCTACGGAAGTTATTTATAGTAACCACACGCAAACAGGCAGCAAGGAACTCGCAGGTGCTGCATAACTGGGGCTCCCGATAACAAAAGCACGTATAGGTTTTTATCTATGGCCCCACCTGCAATTTCTGCAAGATCTGTCTGACTTCCTCCTCTTCCTCAGCCATCATTTCCCAGCTACTCTTGGCTTCTCCGCCCCCAACTTCATAACCACAGAGATTCATACCCACGCGCATCATGGAGCCACAGCGACATCTAGGTCGCTGGAGGCTTACCTGCACCTGAGTAGAGGAGCTGGTTTTTAAGGAAAGATGTCGCTCCAAACCAACTTACTTAACCCAAAGACAAAAGCTCAAAGGAGATGTTCTTTAATCACTTTCGAGTTCATAAACTTGTTTCTTTCCCAAATCCAGGAAATAAAATGTTCTCAGCTTAATTGCATGTATATATATTTTTTCATATCTTCCTACTTATTTATACCCCGCAAAAGAAAAGAGCCAAGGCGATGGGTGCTGCCATGACGCACATCACTATAAACCAGTACGGGCAGGAGGACTATGAAGCAATCAACAACAGAGACCCGGCATTCGGTACGGAGCTGGTGTCTTTCAAGCATCCTCATGTTGCCAACCCACGGCTTCAATTGGGCCCTCCAGAAGGGAAGTGTCAACAGGATTTGGAACCCCATTATGATGAAACATTTGTAGCTCATTTAAGATGCACTTACGTGGTCGGAAACCATGACTTCATAGAGGTATACAAATGACAGTCTGTCATCGTCCAATCATTCTTGCCCACAGTTCAGGCTCACAAAGCAAAAAAGGGCTCTGCCTGTCATGTATGCAGTAGCACTTGACCTTTGAGTATTTGTCAATAATCCTGGGTCCTGGAGAAGCCTGAAACCCAGGAACAGCCAATAGGCAGAGATGAAGAAGCCCCTAGGAGAGCAGGAATGGGGATGGTAGCCCATTAGGACAGACTTCTTCAATTCCTGCTGTACTCCACACAAAGTATGCAGGTCACCACCCCGTCAGCAAGGCCTGTGGGGAGCCAGACCCACCCCAACTAGGCAGTGCCAAAGAGGTGGAGGCCACGTTTCATCCGTAGTATGGTGTCAGCGGAGGCCTGCTGAAACAAGATAAACAAATTTCAGTCTCATAGGCTAATACGTACTCCCAAATGTCCAGGATATAATCAAAAATCACGTAATCATACCAAGAATCAGGAAAATGTTAGCCTTTGAGATTTTGAATGAGGAGAGATAATCAACAAACATCAACACTAAGATTTTGGAATTCCCTGACAAGGATTTTATACCGGCCACCATAAAAAAGCCTAAAGGAGCAATTGTGAACCTGCTTGAAATAAATGAAAATGTAGACAGTCTCAGCAAATAAATAGAAGATATAAAAAGAACCAAATGGAAATTTTAAAACTGAAAAATATTATCACTTAAAATTATTGAGGTCCTCCCCTCAAAAAACAAAAGAAAAAGGGTGAAGACTACAGATGTTCATGTTACAAGTCCAAAATTTGAAGGAAATGTAGTACAATGGTAAGGTAACTTGTCTGAATATTTTCCAAACTTTATAGTGATTTTCTATATATGAGGAATTTCATTTTGAACAAACGATTCTAATAAATCTATTACACTTGAGATCGTATTATGAAAGCCAACACTTACACACTAATAGTATATTAGTACACTAATAATGCTTATTGAAAGACAATATCCAGGATATGTAAGAAAAAATGACTGTGAGGGAAACGGGGACTGAGAGTTGTCGGTGGGCCAAGAAAATTCTTTTCACTGTGTACGCTTTTGAATTTGTTATCATGTATATGTATTAGTATTCAAAAATAAGTATAGGGCCAGCCACATCGCTCAGTTGGTTAAGAGTTGGCTTAGAGCGTGAGTTCTGAGCAACAGGGCTGCCAGTTCGATTCCCACATGGGCCAGTGATGCCGTGCCCAAGTTAAGCTGTCGCTGAGCTGCCAACAGGTGGCAGGATGGCTCAGCTGGTGTGACAACAAGATTGCCTGTTCTATGGAGGGCTACGCCCACCCGCAACTAAGACTGAATTCGGCACCTTGAGCTGAGCTGCCGCCTGGATGGCTCAGTGGATAGAGCGTGTACTCTTAACAACAAGGCTATGGTTCTACTCCCACATGGGATGGTGGCTACGCCCACCCACAACTAACATTGAACACAGCACCTTGAGCTTAGAGGCCACGAGCTGCCATCGGGAAGCCAGATGGCAACTGGCACTCTCCATAATGAAGATTGAAGAACAACAACTTGGCTGGTCCCCTCCCCCAATTCCCCAACACTGTTCCCTTCCCCCAATTCCCCAATAATATCTTTAAAAAATTTTTAAATAGTATAATTTTTAAGTAAAGCATTATTTGCTTCCACATAGACTATTTCTGAAAAAAAGACAAGACACTGGCAACAGTAATTGCTTCCTGAAAGCAGAAGTGAGTAGCAGGGGGACAGGGGTGAATGGGAGACTTCAAAGTTTCTCTTTACTTTTTAGTTTTATTATAGCTTCTTGTACTTCACACTGATTTTGTGAAGTTAAAGGAAGAAGTAAAGTTCAAGGCAGAAATCATGAATGTACATAAAATTATCTCCTCAAAGCATTTTCCAAAATACTTAAAACTTCCTGGGAAAGAAAAATACTTTGTACTGTAATCTATAAAATCTGTGATTAGCTATGAAATAGGCAAGGGTGTTTTAAAACTTTTAAGATTTTTCACCTTTCTCAGACACAATTTTAACTTTGGGGTATGGAGGTGTAGGGATGGGTGAAAAGATGAATGGGGATTATAGTCAGTAATAGTATGGTAACTTTTCATGATGACAGATGGTTACTAGACAATGTGGTGTGCATACCATAAGATATATAAATACCAAATCACTAAGTTGTACACTTGAAACTAATGTAATAGTGTATGCCAACTATACTTTAATAAAATTAAATATTTTTGAAGAGATTTTATATTCCATACTCCTGACAAAAACATTACTTGCTTGATATTCAATTACGTAAAGCAAGGGTATTCACTGCCTTTCTACAATGACTAAATATAAAAATCCTCAAATTATTCCAGTATGATTTTATTACCTAAACAACAATGGGATTTGGCATTTAGGATACTTCCATTGTAATTCCTCCCAAACCAATAACAATAAATAATAAAATTTAATAAAAGTTACAAAAGGCTTACTGGATAAATTCAATCCCTCATTTTACAGATATAGACACGAAAACCCAGAAAGTTTAAACTCAAAATTGCACAACCAAAAAAGCCATAATTAGAACCCAGATGTTCTATCTCCCCAACCAGTATGATTTCAAGTCTTGCCTCTAATCAGACATCAAGTTGCTGAAAGTATACTTCAAATTTCTTTATTGGCTCTATGCTTTAGATAAGTTATCTGCAATAGTAATCAGAAATACTCATTATTTAATAAAAGAAAACAAGGAATAAATCTGTAAAAGTATTTTAATTAATATAATCTCTCAAGATCAATAACATATTATAAGTTTTCTGCATTAGAAGTGTATTCCCAAGGCATTAGAAGTGTAAATCCATGGCAACAGTTGGCAAAACAGTAAAGAATGAGTAATTTTATTTTAAAATAAATGGCAAAAAATCAACTTTACAAAATAACTTTATCAATGTGAGTTATTTTTAAATATAAATAGGGAATGATCATATGTGCATCAAATCGTACTCTCATTCACTGACATGAGCATAAACACTCCTAACAAGTTAATACCAGGGGAAGTACATAAATATGTAGAAATAAATATACACACCCAAATAACAAACTACAGACACACCCTCCATTTTCTGAAACCAAAATCTTCACATAAATATACTGGCAAATACAGCAAAATATCAATAAAAAGGAACATACATATACATATATGCATAAATACCAAAACCCAAAGTGAAATGTAGACATATAACATAGGTGCTTTTATACATATGCAAAGACACATAGTTCAGTCAAATAGCCCAGACAGAAACAACCTGTGATCTACAAAATACACAATAATATTGTAATCTTTTTACTAGTGGTGAAACTCAATAGTTCACAATGAAATTGAGTTTAGTAAAATGCTCATGCTTTAAATAATGGAAATAGAAAAATCAGACTCTAAAGCCACTCATCACTGCCACTGAGTTTCTTATAAAGTGAAAATGTGAAGACAACTTCAAAGACTTAACAGTACAGGGAGGGAGTCACCAACAACACAGGGAGGTTGGTGACTCCTATCTAGAATAAAGATTCACTAAATGACATCACTTAAAGTAAACAGAAACATTCTGTAAAGTGAGCTACACTCTTTTTACTTTAAAGGCCCTACTAGAGGCTTGCGGCTGCTCTAATTCATGACTTGGGGAGGCAAAACTAAAAAAGTTATTGCTGGGTTCAGGTGCTATGGGAGAACCCACAAAAAATGGTCTGAACTGAAAATCTCCATCTCCACCACCTCGATTTCTAACTGGTGAACTGTCCAAAGGAAACTTGGAGTTGTTACCTAGGAAAAAAATAAGGGAAAAACTTAAACATTATTTACTTACAGATCTTTAGGACCAAAAAAGACAAAAGTAATTCAATAAATATTTTAACAGAACTCAGTATATACAAGACAGATAAAATAAAAATCAAATGTTGGATAAAGAAAAGGACTATGATGGTCCCTATCCCTGACCACAGTATAAACTCTTCCTTTTTCTGTGATAGCCATGACCTCATTACTAAAAGTAATTTGACACAATAAAATACCTTTTAGTAGAGAATTTACAATATCATAATTTTACTCATTTGTTACCTAATCTACTTCAAAGAAATATCATATATACATGTAGAGGGGTATAAAATCTTTTGTCCCAGGTTCTTTAAGAATTTAAAAGATTGCCGTAAACACTCCAAAAAAATATATGACAACTATGAAAAACTGGCACATACTCATGACATGAGATCAATTAGAATAGCGTTAAGAAAAATCAGACAATAAATCTGATTCAATAAGCATTTAATGTTCTTTTGCACGTGGACAGACAGCTGGAAGGTGCGTGTTCCCACACTGCTGTGATGGTTTTGTTTCCTTTTCTGAATAAACCCTCTTTTTGATGGAAAAATTAAAAAGGATTTAACATCTTCCACTGAACCCTTCCTGTGCTTCTACAAGTTTTAAAGAGAACACATAACTAAAGAGGAATGGTAACTGTATCTGTTTCAAGACAGAAATGGCAATAAGAAGTAAAAGGAAAAAGGTAAGCGTGCACAAAAGGAGGAACAGGAAAGACTGATGAATACGAAAGAAACCAAATAAATGTGGGGACCAGGGAACAAATAAGAACATCTACAAATGCCCATACACAAACAATAACACACGATTCACTGCATCTGCCAAGGCACCGAACAAGCAGAAAAGGGCTAGTATCATTCTAGATTGTGTACTTCCAGAGGGCAGGAATCCTAGCTACATAATCTTTATTTCTTCATGCCCTAGGATTATGCCTAGCAAGCTGGCACACGAAACATGTTTGATAAATATTTGATGAATGAACAAACAACTAAACAAAAGAATTAACCAAACAACCCACAATAACTTAAGAACTGTGCAATCAGTATTGCCTTGTAAAAGTGAAATATAGCCTTCTTAGAGGCTAGCAGATGGTTAAGAGTAGGGGCTCTGATGGTAGCTTTGTGACCTTGATCAATTTACTTAAACTTTTTGTACCTCAGTTTTCTCATCTGCAAAAGAGGGATAAAATAATACTTACCTTATAAAGTTTTTAAAATAACATGAATATATTTAAAAGTATAACAGTGCCTAGCACTTGGTAAGGAATCAATAAATGGCAGCTATTATTATTATTATTATTATTATTATTATTATTATTATTACAACTAAATAGCTTTTCATTTAAAGTAGCAATTTGCAAACTTTTATTTTGGAGAGATTTACCCCAAATTTACTGTTCAAATTGAAGATGTAACTTAAACATAAGCAAATAAAATAGATAAAAGCAGTGATGTACAGGTTGAGACATGAATGAAGCACCTAGAGCCTACTACCACTCTAGGCCTTCGGAGTCACCACTAACTACTTGGAACTGTAGAGAACACAGTGTGAAAAATCACTGGTTTAAAGAACAGGATGTTGGATATTATATGTCCTTCCTTACCTAATGGGAAGCCAAAAATACCAGATTGTGATATCATGGATGGCTCAAGGGAACCTTCTTGGTTAGCAATAGTGATGTTTCGTAGCCTAAGGCTATCGTAGAGGCCTTGAAGCTTTTGATACTGACGATTTCGCTCCATAAGTTTCTCAGAGATGTCGCTGAACTTTTTCTTGTATTCTTCTAGCACTTTCTTCATGGAAGTGACCTCCCCTTTCATAGAGGTCAATTCTACATCCTTGCTCTGTATTTGCTGAGTATATATCTTCTCCATCTGCTTCAGATGGCCCTCAGCCTTGCTGAATTTGTATTCTTGATAGAGACGCTCCTGATGCACCTGTCCCAAGAGAGGAAAAAAAAAAAGGTTTTTAATGTAATAAATACAAAAGTTATGTATTATGAAACTTTATACAAACACAAAAAGAAAAGATGCTTGTAAAACACAAAACTATAAAATTCCTACAAGATAACATAGGAGGAAATCTAAATAACCTTGGGTTTGGGGGTGACGTTTTAGATACAACACTAAAAGTACAATCTATGAAAGAATAACTGATAAGCTGGACTTCATTAAAATTAAAATTTTCTGCTCTGTGAAAGACAATGTCAGGAATGAAAAGACTAGGGCCAGCCGAGTGGCTCAGTTGGTTAAGAGTTGGCTTAGAGAGCGAGCTCTGAGCAACAGAGGCACAGGTTGGACTCCCACATGGGATGGTGGCTACACCCACCCGCAACTAAGATTGAACACAGCACCTTGAGCTTAGAGGCCACAAGCCACTGACAGGAAGCCAGATGGCAACTGGCGCCCTCCATAATGAAGACTGAAGAACAACAACTTGGCCGATCCCCTTCCCCAATTCCCCAACACTGTTCCCCTCCCCCAATTCCCCAATAAAATCTTTAAAAAAAAAAAAAAAAGAATGGAAAGACTAGCCACAGACTAATAGAAAATATTTGCAAAAGACATATCTAATAAAAGACTATTATCCAAAATACACAAAGAACTCTTAAAACTCAATAGTAAGAAGACAAACAACCAAATAAAGATGCACAAATGACAAATAAGAAAATGGAAAGATACTACACATCAAATGTCATCAGGGAAATGCAAACAACAATGAAATACTACTACACACCTATTAGAATGGCCAAAATCCAGAACACTGACAACACCAAATGCTGGCAAGGATGTGGAGCTAAAGGAACACTCAATCATTGCTGGTAGCCAATTTGGAAGACAGTTTGGCAGTTTCTTACAAAACTGAACATATTCTTACCATATAATCCAGCAGTCATGTTTACACAAAGGAGTTGGAAACTTATATCGTGCACAAAGATGTTTACAGTAGCTTTATTCATAATTACCAAAACTTGGAAGCAACCAAGATGTCCTTAAGTAGGTTAATAGATAAATAAACAGTAGTACAATGTAATATTATCCAACACTAAAAAGAAATGAACAATTACACCATGAAAAAACATGGAGGAAACTTAAATATATATTACTAAGTGAAACAAGCCAATATGAAAAGGCTACAACCTCTATGATTTCAATTATATGACAGTCTGGAAAAAGCAAAACTATGGAAAAGGTAAAAAAATCAGTGTTGCCAGGGGTTGAAGGGAAGGAAAAATGAATAGGGGGTGCACAGACGATTTTTAGGGCAGTGAAACTACTCTGTATAATACTCTCATGGTAGAAACATGTCATTATACATTTGTCCAAACTCATAGAATGTACAATGCAAAGAGAGAACCCTAATGTAAACTATGGACTTTGGGTGATAGTGATATGTCAATGCAGGCCCATCATTTGTAACAAATGCCCCACTCTAGTGGGGTATGTTGATAATGGGGAAAACTATGCATATACAGGAGGCAGGGGATACATGGGAAATCTCTGCACCTTCTCAATTTTGCTATGAGCCTAAAACTGCTTAAAAAAATAAAATCCATTAAAAAAACAACTGAGGGTCCGGCAGAGTGGCGGGCGCATTGGTTGAGAGCTGGCTTGGGACGCCAGCGGCCCCAGTTCAGATCCCACATATGAGGGCCAGTGACACTGCCTTCTACAGCTAAGATGGTGAACAACAGCTCCACCTGGAGCTGGGCTGCTGTAAGTCCCTGGGACGGCATAGCTGCAGCTCCTGCTGCAGTGGGCTGCCATAGGCTACAGTGAGTGGCCAGCAGTCAGCGTGAGTGGCTGGCAGCCTGTGTGAGCTGCCAAGAGCCACTGTAAGCGACCGTCCAGAGGCTGGTGACTGATCTGCCTCACCCGAGAAGAGCGAAATGATAATACCAACATGGGCCAGTGAAGCAATGTCCTCCACAACTACACTGAAGAACAAAATGACAGCAACTTGTCTGTTCCCCTTTCCCGGTTCCCCAACGCTGTTCCCCTCCCCCAATTCCCCAATAAAATCTTTAAAAAAAAACAAACTGAGGCCTTCAGTCTAATAGTCCACCAGGAAGTTAATATTGCCAACAACCACTCGAGGTTCAGAGACTATTTTAATACACAGTGTCTACTCAGTCAATAAGTGTTTACTGAGACTTAAGACCAGTAACTATGATGGTCACTGAAGATCCAGAGATATAGAAGAATCAAAACTTGACCTAAAGCGGGGCTGGCCGAGTGGCGCGGTGGTTAAGCGGTGGCTTGGGAAGCCAGCGGCCCCGGTTCGGGTCCCACATATGAGGGCCAGTGACACTGCCCTCAAAAAAAAAAACAAAAAAAAAAACAAAAAAAAAACAAAAAAAAACTTGACCTAAAGAACTCTCCCAACTAGAGGAGATGAACAAGTATGTAGGTAATTATAATACAATACTAATAATATAATAAAGGTAAGCATAAGATGATACAGGAGTATGTTAGAGAGACATCTTACCCAGAAAAATACAATGAAAATATTTACTTGACAGATAACAAAACCTTTAAGAAGCATTCTTATAAATGCACATGCAAGATATAAGAATATACTCCAGGGGCGAGCTGAGTGGCACACTGGTTAAGAGCTGGTTTGGGACGCCAGCAGCCCCGTTTCGGATCCCACATAAGAGGGCCAGTGACACTGCCCTCTACAGCTAACAACAGCTCCACCTGGAGCTGGGCTGCGTGAGTCCAGGCAACAGTGTAGGCTGCAGCCCCTGCTGCAGTGGGCTGCCAGAGGCTACAGTGAGTGGCAGGCAGCCCGCGTGAGCGGCTGGCAGCCAGCGTGAGTTGCCATTAGCCGCAGTGAGCGACCATCCAGAGGCCAGCAACCGATCTGCCTCATCCAGGAAGAGCACAATGATGATACCAACATGGGCCAGTGAAGCAACATCCTCCACAACTAGACTGAAGAACAAAAGGACAGCAGCTTGTCTATTCCCCTTCCCTGATTCCCCAATAAAAATCTTTAAAAAAAAAAAAAAGAAAACATTTCCGTTCTTTTGACAATTACTTGCCATATAGGTTTATCAAATCATTCTAAAAAAAAAAAAAAAAAGAGTATACTCCAGGATATGATTCAAGTTCTCCACAGGAAGATAGGTATTTCTAAGGAGGCACTAAAGTAAGAAAGCATAAAGGGAAACAGTTACAGATATGAATTTGATGATAAAAATGCTCATACAGCATTATTTTAAATAACCTAAGAAAAAATGATACAATGCAATCATTAAAATTATGATTACACAGAATACACAAAAATTTTCAACTTCTGTATGTCAAAAAAAATCAATGAAGGGGCTCACCGAGTGGCTGAGTTGGTTAAGAGCCAAGCTCTGAGCAACAGGGTCACCAGTTCGATTCTCACATGGGCCAGTGAGCTGTGCCCGAGGTGAGCTGCCGCTCAGCTGCCAACAGGTGGCAGGATGGCTCATCTGGTGAGAGCACGTGCTCCTAACAAGGTTGCCAGTTAGACTCCTGCATGGGATGGTGGGCTGCGCCCACTTGCAACCAAAACTGAACATGGCACCTTGAGCTGAGCTGCCCTGACCTGCCAATGGGTGGCCAGATGGCTCAGTGGCTAGAGCGGCACTCTTAGCAACAAGGTTTCCGGTTCGATTCCTGCATGGGATGGTGGACTATGCCCACCCGCAACTAAGATTGAATACAGCACCTTGAGCTGAGCGGCTGCCGACGGGCAGCTGGATGGCGATTGGACTTAGAGCTGAGCTAGCTGTACCCTCCACAACTAAGTTTGAAGGACAACAACTTGGCTGTTCCCCTTCTCCAATTCCCCAATAAAATCTAAAAACAAAAAAAATCAATGAAGACTAATAAAAGTGAAAAAAACAAAATTTCTTGCAACATCTGAGTTAAACATATAGAGAGAAGTCTTACAAATCAGTAGAAAAAAAATACAGCAATTGAAATAAGCAATCTGAAAGGCAATATATAAAAGAAAAATACATGAAAAAATACAAGACAATGTGTCTATCTAAAAGTCATCCAAGAAATGCATATTTAAAGAGTCATGGGATTCTATTTTACACACATCAAATTGGTCAGCAGAAAATGCGGAGAACCAAGCACCCTCATATACATCTTAAGGGAACACAAATTGATATGGTCTGACTAGAGGGAAATTTTAAAATACTGCAGTTTAAAAATACTGAAATGTATTTATCCACCTTCAGGAATTTAATCTTAGTAAATAATTAAGGATTTGAATTTGATGATAAGAATATACATCACAGCATTTTTATAATGAAAATAAGTCACGATACAATGAAACCATTAAAGTTATGATTACAGAATACTTAATTTAAAAATATTTAATAAAATATTCATCATAAGCATAATATATTGTCAACTTTAACTGGCCACAAAAACAGTACATGTGCTATTATTATCCTTTTTTTGTAAAGACTATATATATATATATATATATATTTATGCACAGAAAAAATCTAATAATACACAAAATACATCAACAATGGTTATCTGTGAGTGATGGGAATTATGGGAGTTTTTTTTTAATTTTCTTCCTTTTGGATTTTCAACAATAAACTTACTTTTGAAGAAAACGATTTATTAAAAAGAAAGCTTTCCATACATTCATAAAAAATAAGTACAAACACAATGAAGGAAAAACATCAGAAACTTTCACATATACCTTCAATCATACTCTCCAAAGAAACTAGCCTAAGCACTGACCTGGTATGTCCAGAAGGCCAGTGCTCGGGAGCTAATGTCCAACACAATCTCTGGTCGAAGTCCTGCCAGTACCATGGCTTTATATTCTTCTGATGGGCTGAGTTCTGTTCGGACAATATCTAGCTTGCCAGAAAGGGTACTGTTACAGGCAGGGCAGATAGCTGGTGAACGACTAAACTCACCACTGCCATGCTGATCACAGAAAATGTGCGAACAGGCAGTGACCCATGCATAACCAGAAAGTTTGATTCGACACTTGCGATAATTACAAAGCAGCATGTCTTCACACAAAGACATAATAGATACTGAGGTCTCCAGATGCTGAAAAGGATCCTAATAGGGGGTAAATGAAGAGTTCAAAGTCAAATAAGTCAAATTGCAATGAAAATGAAATAACAAATAAATAAATAAATAAAACATGTTTCAATTTTTATGATAAAAGAGGATGTATATTTCATTGTTTTATATTTATTATAATCAATATTAATTGTGCTTCTTTGTGCAAATCACTATAAAGACCTTGAAAAAAAATTTAAGGAAAAAGTTAAAGACATAGGTATTTCCAAATCTTACTAAAATCAAAAATATGTACATGGGAAAAAAAGTTTAGTAATATTTACAAAGTACAAACATCAGATTAGTGCTTTTTGCCATTCCTCAATGCCTAAATAAAAACCCAAATTTATTACCCATTCATAGTTTGCTAGAATATTTTAGAATTGCTTCTCACACTGGGCAGATATAAAACTCCAGACACTGATTTTAGTCATTCTTTAGCGCAAAGTATTTTCACGTTTTTCATTTATGCTGATTTCTCAGATTCTTTACCTGTGTTAACTTAAAGATTAGCCACCTGATAGTATTAAATGGAAACTAATCTAATTCATCCAAGTAATTGACCATTACGGAGCTGGAAAAATCTATATAAAAAGTAAATTTTTTAAATCATCAGATCAACAATTCCCCTGTGAACAAAAATACTATTCAGTGCTACGTTTCTATTTAAAACATTTTTAAAACTAAACGCTCCTCAGTCAGTTACTTTCCAAGACGGTGTCCATGCTCACTGGAATTTCCAAACCCGGCAGCAATCTTCTGGATATACCAAAAGAAGTCATATATTGTAAAATAGAGTACTGACACACCAATTAAACACCAAAAAAAAAAAATGTTCACATTTATCAACTGACAAATTCTGTCAACAATGCTGCCTTGGTCATAGGGGGCGACAACAACGCTCTGACCCCTTTACCCTAAATGTCGTCGCGGAGTGAGTCTCCACAGGTCCCTGCAGCCGGAGGCATGACGCCAAGTTTACCTTCAGCGGCGTGATGGGAGTAGAGGAAGCAGAAAACCCGGGGACAGCTTTGAAGCTGAGACCCTTCCACAAGTTGGGGGAAAGCAAAGTTAGCGAGAGGAGGGACACGGTTTTGAGAGTCAGACTCACAGAAACTTCACTCGGAAATTCCTGGCCTGCTTTTTGCGCTCCACAGAGAAAATAACAGTAATATTAGTTAAGTACCTCACCTGAGGCGACCGGAGAAAAAGCGCGGGAAAACGCCGTTGCCTCTGTAACTCCACCAGAAGAAAGGACGTGCGGCAAGCGTCGCCGCCACGTCAGAGGGCGCATGCGCGGAGTCACCCAGGGCCTGCTGGGAAGTGAGCTCCGGGGTGCCCGCCGCTCAGCATGCTGGGATCCGCCATCTGTGGCACGCGGGCTGGCTCCTGCCGCGCGTCTCGTGGGCAGTGAATGAGCAAATCCGACGGAAGCTGGTGTAGGTTTCCCACTTGGAGCCTCACAGATACTGCCTGCCATGAACTACCCTTTATTGCCCTCCACTAGCCCAAGAGTACCACCCTAACTTAAATGGGGGTAACTTTTGAGGCCAGTCCCCTGAGGGTAAGACCAGAGGGGGAGAGGTGAGAAGCTAACAGGGCAGCCTCTGAGTACAGGCACGTGTTCATCTTTGGGAAAATGTGGGGAGTGGCGGCTGGGGTAGCGCAGGCTAAGTAGTTTCAGGAAAAACTCCTAGAAGTTGTGAGACCTACAATTAGACAGCTATCACCTCCGAGTTGAGGTAGATTCTGACATTTTTGTTATCCATCTTGATATAGACATCTTTCCAGCGTTTACACATTCTCTACATAGATTTAAAGAAAAGAACTTTTGGGCCGGCCGAGTGGCGTGGTGGTTAAGCGCTGGCTTGGGAAGCCGGCGGCCCGGTTCAGGTCCCACATATGAGGGCCAGTAACACTGCCCTCAAAAAACAAACATAACAAAAAAAAACTTTCCTTGGTTCAATCTGCCTTATGAACATTCATCATTGCGCTTGAAATGGAGCAACAGGATCAGGCGCCACAACTTTTTTGAGATGATGGGCCTCTGTGCTCTCCTGGATCCACTTGTGATTGTTTAAATGTACTCGTTGGACCTGTCTCTTTTCTGTTCTGTACGATTTTTTTTGCTTACTATATGAGTCTATGAGAACTCATACTAGAAATTAAGCTGAGGAGGGCTTGAGGGGTCCTGGATATAAGCTTTAATGCTGTCTGTGGTAACCACCTTTCCAGATGTGACTCCACTATGAATTTGTAACAGGCACAATCGAATTAATCAGCAACACAAGGGACTCCAAGCCCTGCAAACCCTCTGTGGGTTGTGAAATCTGTTAATACTAAGCCTTTCTCCTTCAAAAACCTAATTAAAAAACTTTCTGCTTGTTTGTCTATTTGCAACTTGTTCGCAGTCATTAGAAAGGGTCATCTTGGGCTTTGTATATATTTCCTAAAAGTCTATCTCCTGAGAATTTAGAGCTGTGACCTAATTCTAGTGATACAAGTTGGACTCAAAGAAAATTAGAGGTTCATGTGTAAACCATGTAATCCCTAACATGTTTTGGCTGAGCCTTTTGTGCATTTTCTGGTTTTGACTGTGCCAAATGTATAAATAAAAAGGTAAATGTCATTTAGTTATAAAAGCGTTCAAATTCTACCAGCACAAGTACCTTACTTACTCTGTGATCCTTGCCGTTACCTTTGTTCTACAATATATCCCTTCCTGCTTCTTAAGGTCACCCTTTTGATTCCGAAAACCTAGTGTTCCCCCGCACCATTTTCTCTCTAAATCAGTTTCCAGTTTCCAACCCATTTGGCTAAAAGCCTGTCAAAGTTACTATTTTTCTCTATATACAAGGTGGAAGCTACAAAGTCTTAAAATCCCAGTAGTCCGAACATCAAGAACTAATCTGCTTCTTCAAAGACTGTGTCCTGTTCCCATGGCATAGACAAACCCTTCACTGGCTTGTTTCTAGGGTGCTCCTAGAGATGAGACCACTGAAATCAATCAAGGGAGGCTAATACAGCCATCCACCAAAAACATCTTTTTAAAATATTGGGTTTTATTATTAAATATCAAGCATATCCAAATGTGTGAATGACCATCACTCAGTTTTAATAAACCCAAAACTTTCTCACATTTGATTTTTTAATGAAGTAACACACTACAGATATAATTGAACCTCCCCTGTGTACACCTTAACCTCATTTTCTTCTCACTTCTCCAGAGGTAAACAACCCAAATCATTCTCATACATGCTCTTACACTTTTAGTATATATGCATATATATCAGTCTTTGTTTTGCATGTTCTAAAACTACCAAATCTTATAGCACATATCACTTGGTCATTTTAACTCAATGTTTTTGAGATGTAGTCAAGTTAATATACATACTTTGTATTAATTACTTTTAAAATCCAAATACTACAAATATACCACAATTTATCCATTTTTCTAATGGACGTTGGTTCTCGGTTTTTACAGCTAAAAATACTGCAGTGAACTTTCTGCACATCTCCTTGAGTACACATGACAATTCCTATAGAATGCAACACCCAGAGACTGGTTTAGTGTAGAAGTATCTTCAACAACTAGCTGTTGCCAAACCACTCTCCAAAGTATAACTTAAATTTACTGCCACCAGCAAAGGGAGCCCAATGCTCCAGTTCCAGCAGCATGTGGAAGTGTCAGTTCTTTTGAGTTTTGTCCATCTGATTGCAGTGAAATGGTTATCTCAATGTTGTTTAATGTGTAATTCTTTGACTATGAGTGATTTTTTTTTAAACACCTTTTCATGTGAATGATTGCTCAGGAGTCCTCATCTATGAATTATCTATTCAAATCCTTTGATCATTTCCTTGATTTATATGAAATCCTTTGCCAGTTACAGGACATGCACATACAGTTTGAATTTTACTGTACGAGTATACAAATTTATCAATTTTTCCTTTTTGTGCTTATGTCTACTCCAATGTCACATTCCTTGCTTTTCGATAGGTTTAAAGTTCTCCTTTACATTTATAGATCTTTAATCCACTCTTCCTAACATAAGTAATCTGGATAAACTGACAGCACAATTTATGCTTACACATCACTTATACCATTTAATTACAGGTTACTTTCACCTTTCAAAAAGGATTTTTGCCAGGAAGTTTGATTTTGATCTTGTGTAGATATTCTAAGTACCTATCAGCAATATTATGAGTATTGATGTACCACATTTCTAATTGCAGAGGTAGTAACTTTCCCTCCCATTATCTTTGAATCTTTGTTAGCATGATCTACTTTAAAACTAATTTGATACTTTAATGGAAGAAACTTAAATAGGTTTCAATAAGTTATTATAGTTGTATACCATTGGTGTGATTCTAGTATAAGCATGAGTATTAAATCTCATTCCAAAATACAGTGAAGTATACCAGACTTCCAATATTTGGATGTGTGTTTTATACCTTTTGCATGTTAAATACACCCTCATGAATATAAGTACAATATATTGTGCAAAAAACTCCCTATAGTATAATTTAGCCAAAACTGAGAATATTTCAACATTAAATATAAAACAGAAATAATGGTTTTTATCATACTTTAGTACGTATAATTTAAATCAATGGTAAATATCTAATAAGGCTATAAAATGTTCATAAAAGATTTCCTATTAAATATCAGTAAGTTTTTATATATCTATGCCTCACATACATAGGTTTTCACCACCACTTATTGCCTCTTAAAGGATCAAGCATCATAACCAGATGTTTAGTGTTTTAAGTAGATTCATTGGTACCCAGATAGTTTATTTATTTTTTAAGATTTTATTGAGGAATTGGGGGAGGGAACAACGTTGGGGAACAGAGAAGTTGCTGTCCTTTTGTTCTTCAGTCTAGTTGTGGAGGACATTGCTTCACTGGCCCATGTTGATGTCATCATTGTTCTCTTCTCGGGTGAGGTAGATTGGTCACTGGCCTCTGGACAGCCACTCACAGCGGCTCTTGGCAGCTCACACCAGCTGCCAGCCACTCACTGTAGCCTATGGCAGCCCACTACAGCAGGGGCTGCAGCTATGCCTTCCCTGGGGACTCACAGCAGCCCAGCTCCAGGTGGAGCTGTTATTCACCATCTTAGCTGTAGAGGGCAGTGTCACTGGCCCTCATATGTGGGATCCAAACTGGGGCCGCTAGCATCCCAAGCCAGCTCTTAACCAACGCACCACTTGGCCAGCCCCGGATAGTTTATTTTTTGATTATCTATTCTGGACCAGACGTTAAGGATAAGGAAGTTAGTCTGCTTTCATGGAGTTTACAATATGGAATCTAAGAATGACAAAAATATTTTTCTCTTTCTTTTGCTGCCTCTTACATTTTTGCAAGTTGATTCTATAAACCATTTCTGGTGAGAAAAGTCAGCTTTCATCTTCAATTTGAAGAATCATCTACCTTCATACTGCAAATAAAAAGATATTTTTAGTATTGCCCTGAATATGTGAACAATCACTCAGTAGAAAATTGAGTAAACCACTTAAAATTTAAGTATGAATGACTTCAGAGTAGTATGTTTCAGAAACTCCTAGATCAATTCACTAGAGCTTGTTTCATAGCCCCAGATCAGTGCTATTCAAATACTATTGAATCAAAGGGTTCTCTATAAACTATATACTCATATTTTAAATTTAACTTTGTTTTGTTTTTAAATCACAGGAACATTTTCTTAATCTAGAATTACCACCTGCTTTGTAATTGTTTGACTCCGCAAAAATCAGAGGCACTAATGGACAGCCAACCTATCCCAATGGTGCTCTGAGTGAAGACAAGTCAGCTTAGATATATGATGGACTAAAATCCCACTACCTAAGGCTCCAAGCAGTGAGAGGAACAGCCATCAAAGTTTATCTCCAAACATTTTAATAAATTTTAATAAATGTCCTAAGAAATATTTATTTTAAAAAAAAGATATCAAGTGACTCTTACAGGAATCACTACATCTAAATTTTTAGAGTTGATCAAGAGCTAAAATATATCAACTGGTCCAGCTATACAGACAAAATGAGGAATTAGATGATAAAAAAACAAAAAATTAGTGCCAAAACTAAGAATAATTAACTAGAGAAAATGTTACTGGAACAATTATATAGGGATACACAGTATAGTCCTTATTACCATACTTTGCCTAATTCAAGAATTAAATTAGGGAGGGCACCTGGTTAGCTCAGTTGGCTAGAGCACAGTGCTCCTAACACCAAGATTGCCGATTCGATTCCCACAAGGGCCAGTGAGTTGTGCCCTCCACAACTAGATTGAAGAAAACTACTTGACATGGAGCTGATGGGTCCTGGAAAAACACACTGTTCCCCAGTAAAATAAAATAAAAAAAAGAATTAAATTTGGCTTTGGAATGAAGATAATGAGGGACAAACAAACTGAAAGAAAGATGCACACAAGCAATAAAAGAATTTCTAACACCCTATTATGCAGATTCAGAAATTACCAGGTAGTGCAAAAGTCTAAGATAAATATACACATGGACATTGATGAAATAGCTAACATCTAGTGAGCATTTACCATATGCTTAACAATGTTCTAAGGCCCACACATTTTATTATCTAATTTAATCTTCAAAGTCAAGCACTATTGAGTCAGTTACTAGTATTATCTTCTCCTAAGATATAGACACTAAGAGACTGAGATATTAAGAAACTTGCCAAGGTTACATAGCTGGTTAAGTGATAGAAGATGGGTTTGAACCCAGCCTGACTCCAGTCTCACCCGTGTATTGCTACTATACTATGCTACCTCTCAATATCTTTGACTTTTAAAAAAATAAAATTTGTAGCACCTTAGTAGCTAGCCATAATGTCACAAAGCTGAATTTTCAAAGATTTCTACGTATATCAAAGCTTCTCAATTTCATCATAAGCCTTACCATAAAAGAAAAGTGTTGTCATCTATCGTACATCCAGGACTTACAGCAGCCAAGAGTTCCAAGGTTGGGAAAGAAGTTTCTAGAAAAAAACTCAGATCTAGTTTCAGTCTCCTGAAATTTCATTTCTGCAAAAGACATAGCCAAAAGCTTAAAAACTATTTCAAAAGCTGATGTTACTTTAAATTATTTTTATTTCCAGTATTTCACCCTCATATGTACCTCATTCTCTATTGAAACATGCAGGTACAGTAAAGAATACAAGCTTGTCCCATCTAAGTTGTTTAAATATAACTTTATATAATGCATGATATAAAGTCAGAAAATACAGGTTAACAAGATAACCCATAGATTCCAATTCTAGAGACCATAATCTCTAGTATTAGAATATATCCTTTCAGATGATTTTTAAGTATATAAAATATGTCTTTTTATATATCAAGTATATCAATATATAAAAGTGTTTAAGCAGAAAAAGGATTATCCGTATTGCTGTAACTTGAATGTATCATGAATATCCTCCCATTTCAAGTATGGTAAACAGTCCCATTCATTGATTTTAGCTTTTCCTTCCCTTGCCTTTGAGGTCAAATTCATAAAATCCTCTTTGAACCCAAGGTCCATAAGTTTAGTACCTATGTTTTCTTCTATGCAGTTTATTGGTTCAGGTCTTATGTTTAGGTCTTTGATCCATTTTGAGTTAGTTTTGGTACATGGTGACAGCAGTCTAGTTTCATTCTTTTGCATGTGGTTTCGAATTCTTCCAGGACTATTTATTGAAGAGGCTTTCCTTTCTCCACTGTATGGTTTTGGCTCCTTTGTCAAAAATTATATGATTTCACTGTTATGTGGCATATAAAACTGAAAGCAACAAAAAAACAAGACAAACAAATAAAGAAACAAAAACTCATAGACAATAGTTTAGTGGTTACCAGGGGATAAGGAGAGGGGAGGATAGCAGAAGAAGGTGAAGAAGGTCAAATATATGGTGATGGATGGAGAACTGACTGGATGGTTAACACACAATGTGATGTATAGATGATGTATTATAGAATTGTATACTTGAAAGCTATGTAATTTTACTAACCATTTTTCACCCCAATAAATTTTAATTAAAAATAATAAAAAGAAAGATAACATAACTTAAATGACTATAATGTAGCATTATATGATCTTGACAAAATTGATTTAACCAACTCAAATTCTCTTAACTTTGTATGTAGACTAATTAAATCATGATTAGTTAAAAACGGTCAAGTAATTGATAGAATTATCCCTGTTATCGGTGTTTTTTCTGTACTGTTTGAATTTTTAAAGATTCTTGAACCTAGTTCAGTCTATCTCAAAGAGATCTTTTTGATGAAAAGATCAATGCACAACAAGTGTTGTAGTATCAAATTCATAGATTTAAGAATTACTTGGGATCACGGACTAGATCCCTGTAAGTATTCCAAGAATTCAATTCCAGGTGTTTGCCCTAGCTTTAGTCTGCTCAGAGCATGTGTTTAATCAGGATGATCAGCTGAAACACGGACTTAACATGCATTTCATCATGGCAAACTGTAAATGACTGGTGAAGGGCAAACTACCACCAGCTCCTCATCCCTAAACCAGGAAAATCTTGTTAAGGTTAGAACCAAGGCTTTTTCAACTACCAAACCTGAGCCATTATGAATATTGAGCCCCAAAACTTGCTAGGTGATTAGAAATCCAAATGAGGTAAAAGTGAAGTTTTTTCTTTCACACTTACCTTTGGTATCAGATGAATCCAGCATCTATCTGGGAATGAAGCTGAACTACAGAATCTATCAACTACTTGGCATTATCTCTGGAAAAAAAAAACCACACAAAGTTTATGACAAGACTTGAATGCACAATACCAGCCTACTCTACACCAAGTCACACCCATACAGCCTCAAGGAAAACTGCTCATTCTTTATTCGAATCTCCACTCAGAAATATAAATTGATCTATCTATATGCAGAATGTCATCAAATACCTAAACTCAGTATCAGGTTAGGGCAGGACTTCTACACAAGCTCAGCTTTTTGTATAAATTTAATAAAAGTTTGGGCAAAACTGTACAAAAGTGTAACTAGGGCCGGCCAAGTGGCGCAGTGGTTAAGCGTTAGCTTGGGAAGCCAGCGACCCTGGTTTGGTCACACATGTGAGGGCCAGTGACACTGCCCTCAATTAATTAATTAATTAATTAAATAAAACAACTATTCAAGCAAAAAAAAAAAAAAGTGTCACTAGCCTCTGAAAGTTTATAAAGGTCAACAGTCTCACAATAAGAGAACAGGTGTGCAAAAGCAAAGAGCCATGTGCTGGCTGCAACCAGAGCTTGGCAGCCATGGGAGAAAATACAGGGAGATGAGGCACAAACGGCATTGGTTACCATTAGCCTCTCAACTCCACAGATATGTGTGATGGCAGAACACATGTAACCAGTCATTAAATTCACAAAATCCTAAAAAAAAAAGAAAGAAAAGAAAAAGCTAAATATCAGATAAATGAGAAGCTAATCCAAAACATTTTTTTTTGAAGCACATTCTAATTTCATTTGAGCCGATACCAATTGTATTTAACCTTTACCCTTCGTAAACTTTTTAGCACAATAAAGCAAAGAAAACCTTCCCTTGACAGCAAAATTGAATTCACATCACTTGGCGCCCAAGTCAGCCACAAGATGGCAATATAAGAAGTTTTAATTTCCTCTTCCAGAGTTTGAGCGTAACCTGAACTTTCAGGGAAACCGATCAGACACAGTTTATTGCTACAGGCAACCCTTCAGACTATTCCCTATTCTTCATCTAATTACTAACTAGAAAGATTTTCTCTTACATTTAATGATCATTTAAAACTTATTAACTAAAAATATTAAAATTGTAATTTGATCATGTTCCTTTTCATACAGCAATATGAAGGTTTTAAAATTCATAACCTCAAATACAATCTAGCTAGAAAAGACAAGACTCATGAAAATTAATGTCCATGGTAAATATTAAAGAAGTGATAGAGAAAGCAAGTCATGTTAAAAGAATCATTGGTCAAGGAAGGTTTCATAAAGAAAAAGTTAGAAGAAGAAACAAAGCTAGCAATTATGCTTGATTATACAGAATAAATAGATAATATGAAACTGAAATTAGACATGCTTATTATTAAATGTGATGATTATTTTCATTCCATGACTAAGTTGAATAAAACATCCTATTGATTAAAAAAAGAAAAGAAAAAGGTAGGTCTTGAATGAGTATTAAAATTACACTTAAAATAATACTGCATTGTATATTTGAAAGTTGCTAAGAGTTTTTAAAAGATCTTAAAAGTTCTCATCATAATAAAAACAATTTGTTATCTAGGTGTAGTAATGGATCTCAACCAGACTTATTGTGATCATTTTGCAATATATACAAATACAGCATCATTATGTTGTACACCTGAAACTGTTATGTCACTTATATCTCAGTTCTTAAAAACTGCACTGTCTATAATACCACACACAGCCATTTAAATGTAAATCTAATTAAAAATAAAATTTCTGTCACACCAGTCACATTTTAACTGCTTAATATCCAAATTTGGCTAATGGTTACCACATTGGACATTACTAATATAAAACATTTCCGTTGCAGAAAGTTCTTTTGGACAGTAATGCCTTGAAAGATAAGTATGACTAAAATAAACTGACAGAACTATAGAATCTATAGTTTTCCTCAAAATTTACAACCCCATATTTATAAGGAAATTCGAGGTTCAGAGAAGTTACATTTCCTAAGGTCATCTAGCTATTCAGAGCTAGGATATAAGTACAGTTGTCAAAACTCCCATTTTCACTTCAACATGCCATTACCTACGTGAAATAAAAAGCAGAGCAACAGGAGATGGTTTACTTTAAAATGTAATGAGAGCAACATACTGGCACAGTAGGTTGGAAAGAAACTGAGGTGGTTTTAAGTACTTCAGAGATATAATCAAAGTGTTATTTTACTTCTTTCTTGTCTAATACTTGAATGCTTTAATTATGTAGAATGTTTTCAGATCAGCAGGAATGAAGACAGGAAGCAAAACATGAAATCAGAGGTTTCTATAGTTCTGATAATGTCTACCTCAAAACTCCATGATCCAAGTACTTCTTACAGAACAGTTCTAGATTTAAAGGTGCCACTTCTATTTGTCTCATCTCACAAATAAAACCTAGACTGCAAAGGGCCTGTCTCTGTGTATTTAGCACGTAGCACGAAGCCTAGCATATAAATCCTAGTGTTAAATATAAGATGCCTTTCCCAATGTGTGATGCTCCCTGTGGGGTTCCAGTTATGCTTCAGCATGTGTCATTCTACCATGGGAAGGCCACGTCATATTTATTGAGTATTTATTTACTGGGTATAAATTATTTTGTAAATACCCCAGAAACAATCAATAACCCACTCATTTTGTTCACTGTGGGAAGTAAGTGCTTCAAAGTACTAGTGCTCATGGCACAAGTTTCATTTTATATATGTGAACAGATTCATTTTATATATGTGAACAGATGTTCCATGAAGGCCTGATACAAACTAACAATTGGTAATACTAAATCAACTGATGCTTCTGTTTTATTATATTACCACTGAATTTTACTCTTCCTACTGTGTCTAGCAATTTGGGGATACAATGGTAACTCAAAGAACCTCCTCCCTTTTTTAGATGGAAAACACACATATATGTACAGCTGACAGAGAATACTGTAAGGCAACATATCTTGGTCAAACTTCAAGTACTACCTTTGTGGTCCCATGGGCCTTTAACCATTCCTACAGAGAATATCCAAATCCAGGCCCACTTGATTTTTAGGGGGTCTGCAGCAGATGTTATAAAGGCTTTCAAAGTGCCATTTCTGGGCTGGCACAGAAGGTGCTGAAAACCCAGGCCTTCTTTCCTCAGTGGATTCCATCTTCAACCTGAAGCAAAGGAAAATACAAAACTTTGTATGGGAAGTATATCAGTGCTTGGCATAGCTCTGTTTTAGAGATAGCTCTACAGGGCACTGCTATCAGAACAAACTGCCAAGTTTTGCTCCCCACTCAGTGGTAGCCATTTTAGCCAAGAATACTGATGGTTTTAAACTCTTAGTGCAGGAGGAATCCACTCAGCATGTATAAGTGGTGAAATCAGAAATATGACTAACCATGCAGCTCATCCTAAGAGACCACCATTTCACCCAGCCCAATCCCATTGCTGGAGGAGCAAAATAAAAATAAAATGAAAATGTAGAACCTGAAGGAAACAGCAGGAAAGAATAACTTGAAATCAGGATGCAAGAAGAAATAAAACCTCCTGCTCTATTAATATATTTTTATCTATTTCATAATAATTTGCCTATCTTAGAACATATAAAGCATTTTTCATATTTTACCTCATTTTGCAAGCACTACGTCACTTCCATTTTATAGCTCTGGAAGCAGTTTAGAGACTAAATAGATGGCAGGTAATTTAGTTTAGGGGTTAAGATAATGGATTTTGAAGTTGGACAGAACTGGATTTGAACCCTGGTTCGCCCACGTATTTGCTATGACCTTGGGCACAGTTATGTAACTCCCTAAGCCTTAGATTCCCTTTTTGTAAAATGAGTACAAATACCATCTATATCTTAGAACTATTGTGAAGATTAAATGAGGTAAAATAAATATAAAATACTTTAATGTTCACTATGTTGTTTCTATTTGTAAATGTCTAAGCTCAACCACTTAATGATAAGGAATGCAGATATCCTGCCTAAAAAAATTCAACTTTTCAGAACAATCTTGAATCCAGAAAAGTCACTCATGTACCATAACGGCCCTTCCAAATCTAAGATGCTGCATCTTTTATTTATTTATTTATTTATTTATTTATTTATTTATTTATTTATTTATTTTAAAGATTTTATTGGGGAATTGGCGGAGGGGAACAGCGCCGGGGAATCGGGGAAGGGGAACAGACAAGTCGCCGTCCCCTTGCTCCCCAGTCCAGCTGCGGAGGATGCTGCCTCACTGTTGGTATCGTCATTGCGCTCCTCCCCTTCGAGGCAGACGGGTCGCTGGCCTCTGGATGCCGCCCACCACGGCCACCGGCAGCCCACTCTTGGCCACCAGCCGCTCACGCTGGCTGCGGGCCACTCACTGCAGCCCACTGCAGCAGGGGTTGCAGCCCACACCATCACCGGGGCTCGCACAGCCCAGCTCCAGGTGGAGCTGTCGCCAGCTGCAGAGGGCAGCGTCACCGGCCCTCACGTGGGATCCGAACCGGGGCCGTTGGCATCCCAAAACCAGCGCTCAACCAATGCGCCACTCGGCCGGCCCAGAGTTTGTGTTTTTTTTTGTTTTTTTTTGAGGGCAGTGTCACTGGCCCTCATATGTGGGACCCGAACCGGGGCCGCTGGCGTCCCAAGCCAGCGCTTAACCGCTGCGCCACTCGGCCAGCCCGATGCTGCATCTTTTAAAAGTTCACATCCCCCTTCCCCTCAATTCCCTGCTTAACAGTGAAGACTCCAATATATTTTATATAGTTACTCAACAAAAGCATACTTCCATCATAAAGAATATAATTTTTCTCCCAGTCAACAGTCTCTTAACTCGAAAACTAAATGTTTCACAAAACATGGTCTTATTAGCCTTTTAAGACTTTTAAAATAGCTTTGGAGGAATTCCTAGAGGCTTCCTTTTTTATCTTGCACATTTACATCCCCCCCAAAAAATCAGTTTTTCCTAACTTAATATTAAATGAACTACTCACTCAATATCATAATTTGAGGAAGACATCCAGCACACACTTTGCTAAGTAAACACTGTGAGCATGCCCTTTCTGCCCTTGTGAATGCAAAGACCATGTGGTTTCTGTGGTTCATGTTATTCCTTCTCAACATTACATCCCTTAAACTAAAGTGGGCAAAGATGTCCTTGTATAAAAGCCATCAGCATTGGTGTTGCTTTTAATAGAAAATCCTTGATTGCTCAATCAAGATATTTATGGTGTTGGTTGGTTTCTAGTCATCACTGTGTGCACAAAATAAATATAACGGAAACACTGCATATTTAGAGTCTTTATAAACAATATATCAAAACCCAACTGAGGGGCTGGCCAAGAGGCGCGGTGCTTAAGCGCTGGCTTGGGAAGCCAGCAGCCCCGGTTCAGTCCCACATGTGAGGGCCAGTGACACTGCCCTCAAAAAAACAAAAAAACAACTGAAATGTTACATGTGGGGGAAATAACAAAATTGTAAACTACTTAAAAGTCAGGTTATAAAGGTTAGATAAATTATGGTATATACATATGTTAAATTGCTGTGTAACCATTATAAAGAATGTGGAAGCTATTTACTCATTTGGAAATCTTAGAGTAGGGAGGGGAGTAAGATACATGTATTTGATAAAAGCTGCAGAAAATATCTCAGGAAGGATACACAAGAAACTGTTAACACTGTTATTGGGAAGAGGAATCAGCTGGCTTAGTAGACTTCATTGTATATACTTTAATCCCTTTCGGATTTTTAACCATGTGAATGTATTGCCTACTCAAAAAATAACATTCATTTAACAATAAAGCTTGAGAATTATAAGGATTATGGGAGGTCCACAACTGGCTTTACTATATTGCATATACTAGTTTATGTCTTTCTCACACCTCCTGCCTATAAAGATAACCAACATGTACACTTCATCCAAGCTAAAGTATATCAAAGAGAAAAATGAGAATCTGGTGAAATTACACTCAAGGTCACTAGGCAAAGCATTTTATGAGAAAAACGGTATACTAAATAAATGTACTGCTTACTTCTAGACGTTACCTAACATTATACACCAACTAGTGCCTGGCCTTCGTATATTTTGATCCTCAAAAGCTGAGCCTCAGAATGGCTCACTGACTCACTGAAGGTCACTGGAACAGTAGACTGTGGCATTGGAATTGGATTTAGGTTTGCACTAATCTAAGGCCCCTGATCTTTTTTAGTATATCTTAAGCTTTTTAGGGCACCCTCACCACAGTGGCAACACTGAAATTAGGAGCTGTTCTCAGAGCTCACTAAAATCCTGACTTCAGTTTGCTGCTAAGTCTTATTAAGAAAACTGGAAGGCACTGAGCAAGGGCCAGGATAATGTCCACTGCAGCTCACGCAAACCCAGGAAGGACCAGGGTTCTGCAGATACAGAAGCGTTAAAATGTGCTGGTCTGAACTCTGCCCAAGACCTACCCTCTCACCCAGGGAGACAGAAGTCAAACGGCACTGGGATAATAGCTACAGCTTTCCCTCCAAGCAAAACGAATCCACACATTTTCCAGGAACACATGCACTCTGCACATGAAGCAGAGTCTATTGTTCCTAAGTCACCAGGCCTAGGGAAGGAAGGCAGACCCAGGACTGCAGAGGCCCACGTGGAAACAAGCCAGGCAGAGCATTTCACTGCCTTCTTCCAATCTCCACCAGCCGAGTTTAATCACCTTGCAACTCACACATACACTCCAAACCTCGATGGAAATAAAGGCCTGCCACCAGTATACATGGCTCAAATGGTAAAGAAATTCAGAACAATTAGGGAACAAAATGAAGTGCACACTCACCAGCCCACCACCAACCGGGGAGAGAGAGAAAGTGCAGAGACAGGAAGTAGCTTTAAGAAGTGGCCTCAGAGTCTGATTGGCTAATGAGTTAAAGGCGGATCCCCTCCTCCTTTACCTTAAAAGGTGCTGATATGACACAACCCTCTCCTTCACCTACTTATCTCTATGAACCAGTGATGCTACCTGCACTGTTTTTGGTTGAACTTTTTAAACCAAGTTTCCTTTTAAGTTAATGTACTTAGCACAAATGAACAGGCTAATTCAGGCTGTTTATACCCATTCCTGTTTAGATGGGCTTACTGCAAACAATTTTCATTCCTTTAGGATAATTTCCTATCCTTTGTGACCCTAAGATGGTTAATTAATGCAAGGCAATTTATGCAAGGTTTCATTATAAACAGTTGAGACCTGTTCAAGTTAGAGTTTACTTTCAGGGCAATTAATAGTCAAGATAAAAAAAAAAAGTCAAGTTAACAGACTTAGTGATAAAAGATGGGTGGTTTAAAGCTTTGAAGTAAAACTTAGCTGTATAAACGAACCTTGTTAAACTAACCCTTTTCTTTCTAGTTTTTTATTCACCATTTACTACCCCTGGCTCAAACCACTTTCACTTGTCAATTCTTTCCACATGTACTGTTTCTTTGTCTAAAAAATATAAAAGCTTCTGATAGGGTAGGTAGAAAGATGAGCAGAAGGAGGAAACTAGCCCTGGTTAGGAGGCCCCTTGCAGCTGCCCCTACTTGGGTCACAGATATCCTGCTCTGCAGGGTACTGAAAACAGACGCAGGCACAAATACCTTGCTCAGCAGGATATTGAGAACAAGACCTTAAGCTTTAGCCTCCCCGCTTAGCAGGCTTTCCTAAAGAATTATGAGAAGATAGCAGGCTCACACATGCCCTAAACCAAGAAGATGTGTCATTAAAAAAGCAAAGATGCTGGAGAGGGAGGGGAAACATCCTGCTTATCAGAATGTACTTCCTGCTTCCCAGGACCATACATTATAGTTTGGTCTCTTTTCAATGGGTTTCTCAAATAAACCACTGGAAATTGACGGGTTCACACTTACACCCTGGGAAACAACCTTGGGAACAAGAAGGGAGGACGGGGACGGAACACGTCAGCCGAAAAAGAGGAAGATACTAGAAAAGGAGAGGGGGAGACAATTCTACCCATAGAAATAAAAACCCTCACACAATGTAAGGAGAGGCTGCTTGGGTCAGCCCGCACCATGTCTCGGAGTATACTTGCTTTACTAATAAACTTCCTGCTGTCCTATGCTGCATAAACTCTGTCTCTTGACTGAATTCTTTCCTTCAAGGAGACAAGAACCGAGGAAAAACATCACTCCCGGTAACACTTTTTAGCTGCACAATCTGGAATACATTTCTTAACCTCCCTGAGACTCAATTTTTCTCCTCTCTATCATGGGAATAGTGATACCTATTTCCCTAACATATGTCTACAAATATATGAAAGAGTATAGCATAATGACTACTCTACGGTACATGCTCAATTCATATCCTCCTTCCTTCCTCGCTCATTCCCCATTCTTATGATTAGAGGAGAGGAAAAAGTAAGTAACTGCTCTCAGTTTACTTATGTAAAACTATTTGTCCACACATCATACAATTCTTTCTGGATACAAGTAAAACAATGGAAATCAGTTTTTGCTCCTAAACTCCATGTGGTTATAGACCTACACTCACCCATAATTTCCTACTTTAACACTAGCAAGTTTACTTTGCAGATTTTCTCCTCCAATGACAGGTACCAGTGTCATTTTGGAATCCCAGAAGGATGAATTGAGGGCTCTCTGAAATCACTAGGAGAACTATTTTAGTAAGGAGCTTTGGGATACCAAGATAACATAGAAAGGCAGGGATTCACAGGACCTATGTGTTTTAAGAGTTGAAAAGGAAAACCTGCCCAAGCTCTAGAGTGAATTCCTGGAGAGGGGAATGAAGCAAGGATCAGGGTCCAGGATCCATTGGGTTGCAAATGTTGAAATTAGCTGATTCTACAACGCTGTAGGGGTATTAAAACTGTGGAGACTTTAGTGGCTCTAAGTGGGACATTTTTAGCTATGCTTAGCACTAAACAAGAAGGATCATCCGCCCTCAGAGAACCTTGCTGACCTATGCAGTGATCTACTAGAACAAGATGATCATTCCAGCACTATAAGAGTGTGGCCACACCACGTGACAGTGAGTGAAACAGGCTCCGTGTTTTGCAATGCATTCAGGAGCCAGGCTGCTCCTCCCCCAACCAAAGGACGAAATATTCTTAGACAATTCAGAGGAAGGGAGAGATTAGTGAGATGTTGGGAAACAACAATCTCCCCACCCTCCACACACACACTCTGAATTTGTGAAAGAATTTATTTCAATTATATATCTATAGTTACCAAACGATGTGATTATGCAGTATCACAGATTTAGCCCATTATCCCCAATTCTTGATGGTACCATTATAAACAAAAACAAAAAAGTAAAAGAAAAGAAACAAAACTCCCCCCAAAAGACACTCTTTCAGAAAATCCCCTTCTCATCTCCCTCTCTAGTTACCTCCTTGTGACAGCTATTCTATTCCTGAACAGAGGGTCCTGAACTTATGTTTCTCTTCATCTCTACTCCCTATTCTTTCATAGGGTTCATCTCATTGCATAAAGTCCATGACCTTGAGATACCTGGGATCAATTTTAGGTCCCTTTGCTTTAATCACAATCCTTTTTCATCAGGCTTTTTTGCTAACTCCTTCCTACCTCTCTGTCTGAACCCTTTTCATCTTATCCCTTCAGAACCTATAGTGATATCTCTTCTTTCTTCCTACTTTGTCAGGTCGGGGGGCACGGGAGGAGGCAGCTCCTGAAACTTGGTTACTATTTTGCTTTCCAAAAATTGAACAAATGCATGATGTCACAGCAATATTAAGTCCATGGAAATGGTATTGTTACTGCAGGCAGAAAGACAAGGCTGCGTGGAGATGGGGGGAAAGGGAAGAAAGACGTAAGGGAAACAAAGGAGAGAACACATAAGATCATTCTTAAGAAAAGGTGCAGCTATTGGGCTGGCCAGAACTCTTTCTGTGGCCCATAGGAGACCCAGGATACCATCTTCCCCCTCAAGGTGAACTTTAGCTGATTGTAATTGATTATAATATTATTAGCATTGCAGGCAGGGAAAATCTCCACCCCCTGTGTCACTGTGACAGTTCCAGACGAGGGCCAATTAAGGAAAAAAAAAATCCCTCCTCCGAACAAAGACCTACCTGGGAACGCCTATAACACCACCCCTAAGTTTTGAATATTTTGCGCCCTCCTTTCGAAAATCCCAAGCCCCAACCCTATCCCATCCAGTGGCTATTCTCCCAGCCTGCCCCACTGCCACCACTCTGGAAGTACATTGTAGTGTCCTTTTTCTCTCAATAAATTCATCTCTTGCTCTGTTTATTCTATGAGTCTTTGAATTTTTTCCATGACGTAACCAAGAGCCTGTTCTCTGGCAACAGTATCTTGTTTTAACGTGCTGTATAAACTACAAAGACTCCAAAAAAAAAATTTTTTTTTAAAGATTTTATTAGGGAATTTCTTAGGGAATTGGGGGAAGTAGAACAGCGTTGGGGAATTAGGGAAGGGTAACAGACAAGTTGCTGTCTTTTTGTTCTTCAGTCTAGTTGTGGAGGACCTTGTTTCACTGGCCCATGTTGGTATCATCATTGCGCTCTTCCCTGGTGAGGTAGTCACTTGCCGGCCTCTGGATGGTCGCTCATGGCGGCTCTTGGCAGCTCACACTGGCTGCCGGCCACTCACTGTAGCCTATGGCAGCCCATTGCAGCAGGGGCTGCAGGCCACACCATCATCGGCCATCTTAGCTATAGAGGCAACCAGGTGGAGCTGTTGTTCACCACCTTAGCTATAGAGGGCAGTGTCACTGGCCCTTAAATGTGGGATCCGAACTGGGGCCCTGCTGCTCAGAGCTGGCATCCCAAGCCAGCTCCTAACCAAGCGCCACTTGGCCAGTCCTCAAAAATTTTTAATAATCACAAATTTTAAATATCACATTTTTCTCTAATGATTTAAGCTTAAAAACATACAAATATAATGATGACAAGGCTAAGCAGTAAACTCACATTTACACTCTACAATAATTATAAACAAAAAAGGGTCTATGAAATAAACCTGACAAGCCCAAGGGGGCCACATGGTAGGCCTGACAAGCTCAGTGACCAAAAGTAACCACACAGGATGGTCTGATCACAGATTCCTAACTGGGCAGGTCATAGCAGGTAGTCACATCCCAGGCCTGTATCTCCTTAGCAAAGGTCAAGTCTTCACCTGTCCACTGTTCTTATGCATCTAGGATAACATGCCTTTGAAATGTCAGAGTAATTTTCTTTTCCTACCCCTCGAAGTCACAACTGCAGGCATCAGAACACAAGACCACCAGAGCATGAGACAACAGAATCCCACATTATTATGTTGTTCGCTGCATACCATCTCTACATGCTATAAATGTTCATTATTAACTATCCTATACCCACTAATGTAAAAGAAGCATGTGTTTCTCTATTTTGCCTTTTATCCAATCCTAGGAATTTCTCTGGTACGCTTTATTTCCACCTCCTTAGTCTACTACCAATAGATTTCATGCAACTTTCTTATGTCTTCTCGTTTGATAAGCTGCAAAACTGCCATTTTCCAGGGCACTTGAGATCTTGTTCCCCAGCATATGTCATCAGTTTGGCTCGAATAAACTCATAAAAATTCTCTACAGAGTTGGACATTTCTTATGTTGACAAAAAACTATGTTTAAATTTATTATGTCTTCTTTTCCCCCTTTCTCTTCTGCCTCCTGTCTCTCATTTTTCTTCTGTTCCTGCTATTTTTCCTCATTATATTTTATGTATTCTAGGATTTCAGAAATTCTACTAGAAAATATTTCTGTACCTTCTTGCAACCCAAATAAAGAAAATAACTCATATCTATTTATAGATTGCTTCAGCCACTTGGGGTTGCATGATCTCATGTATGAACTAAATGATTCTTTAGTCCAATGTGATACAAAGCCAAACAACTGGTCAGTAGGAAGAGTTCCTTTTTTAAAGGCCTATTCGTTTAATCTTGGCTTCATAAATCCCTGCTTTTCATAGATTTTGCTTTTTTGAAATATGTTGACTTTCCCAGAAATTATGTATTTTGTATTTTAGCTTGATTAATCCATTTTCCTGTCATTATGATGTGTTGATCTAGACTGCAGATAAAATAGAAATTTAAATAAATCTTAAGAATATCACATTATAATCAGTAATACCACTTAAAATGTTTACTTATTAGGATATTAAGTCTTGATTTGCAGTTAGCTCTTCTCTTTAGTTATACTTGTTTTGACTAATTTATCATTTTTCCCTTAAATTTTTCAATTTGTTATTACAATTTTAAGCATACAGAAAAGCAGAGAAAAGACTATAATGTATATCTATGTCTATTACCTAGATTTAACAATTGTCTATATTTTGCCATATTTGATTATTTTGTATATGATTATAAAAAACTCATATCTTCAAAATATATTTTCAGTAATTCTCACTCTGACCGCCATAAAAAAAACTAACTAAAGAGAAGAAAAAAACTGAGCAAAAACAAAACAAAAAAAATTGTTTTAAATGTGTGTGGGATAGTAACTACTGTCATGAAATTGAAGAATACATTAGCCTAGTGAAAAATAATAAAATGTAGACTTACCCAGATCTGACTCTGCCTCTTAGGAAATGTATTATGTGCTGATTTGTGTCCCCCGCAAAATGCATATATTGAAGTTTTAAACCCTAGTACCTCAGAATAAGACTGTATTTGGATGTAGGGCCTTTAAAGAAGTAATTAAAGTACCATAGGTTATATAAGTGGACCTTAATCTAATATCACTAGTGTCCTTATTAGAAGAAATTAGGACACACACACAAGGGGAAAGACCATGCATGGGAAGGTACAGGAAGAAGACAGTCATCTACAATCCAAAGAAAAAAACCAACCCTGCTGACACTTTTATCTTGGATTTCTAGCCTTCAGGTAAAGTTAAATGAGAAGGTAATTTCTGCTGTTTGAGGAAACCAATCAGTGGTACTTACTTAATGGCAACCCTAGCAAACTAATACATGTGTCACCTTAAATAAGTTACTTAAATTTTTCTAAATCAATTTCCACATATATGAAATGAGGATAATAATACCTACCCTGTTGGGGTGTTGTGATAAATAATATAGTAAGCATCAAATAAATTCTAGCTATTATCATTATGATAAGTGAGGTTATGCATGTAAAGCACTTAGCTCAGTGTCTAGTACACAAAGAAAGCTCTACTAGCTATTTTTAATATATTTTCCATTTTAGTATATTTCCTTATCTCCAATTAATGTCTTTTAGACCAGTCTAATTTATTTGTGCCATAATTAAGTCAGATGCAACAGGCTTTGGCTTACCACTGAAATAGATTAACCAATCCATTTCAAGCCAACAAACATTTGTTGGGCACCTACATTTTGTCTGGTTTATTCCCAAGTACTTGATATGCTTTGATGTTATTATAAACGGTATCTTTTTCTAAACTTTTTATTCCTACTTCTTCGAAGCTCTTTCATAAAGAAGCAGTTTATTCTTATATGTTATTTTCTGTTGGCCTTTCTAAGCTTTCCCACTAAGAAAAAAATTAGCCTGTGGTTTCTTCTGGATTTTTTTTCATAATCAAGTCTCATGCAAAAAATGAAAATTCTATTTTCTTCTTTCTAAACTTTATATGTTTTGATGAACAAGAATTCTTAATTTTAATATAATCAAGTTTATCAATATTTTCTCATAGTGTCTTTTGTCTCTTAAGAATCCTGTTTCCTACCTCAAGGTCTAAAAGTTATTTATGTGTAATTTCTGCCTACGAATTTCCAGCTTTTATTTTTGCATGTTAGTCCCTAATCCATCTGTAGTTCATATTATACACACACACATCCATATTAAGACAAAACACAATTTCTAACGTTGGCCTGGCAAGAAGGCACGGCTTGCTGTGGTCACTGGTTGCCTCTTCAGCTCATTTCACACCACAGCATACTGTTGATCTTGCTCCAGCCCCTTCTTCATTTACTGATTCTTCCGATACAGCTCAACTCCTGTCATTCCTTAAAGATAAATTCTCCAATTTGCTCTCCCATTAGAATTGCCCTTTATACATATTATATGCTTCTCTTTATAGCGCTTGTTGCAGCTTTACTTTGGGTTGTGTGATTATTTGATTAATATCTGTCCCCAGCTAGTCTATAAGCTCCATGAAGAAATGAACAATCTCTATTTTGGCAAGAGTAGACTATTATAGACCCAAAAGATGTCCAATAAATATTTCCTGAAGTAATGAATATATACATTTATAGTTATATAATGTAAATCACTAATATCAAAATTATCTGGTGTTCTTGTTAAAAATGTCTGTTTTTGATTCAGAGGGCCTAGGATGGGGAATCAGAGATCTGCTTACGTGTGCTCGCTGTCCCAACCCTCCACGGGGTAATGGTATCCAAACATTTAAGACCCCCTTGGCCTGATGTCACCAAGTACCTTTCTAAAATCCAGATGATTAGGTTTCTCTGCCTTCAAGAGCTCCCGAGTTGATCGATACACAGTCTCCTAGCTTTCCTTCCCCTTGCATCCCGTTTCCACAAACGGCTTTGTAGTTTCTTTCCCTAGTCAAACAACTTTCCCGCAACTTGCACCACTGGGGTCAAAACTACCAGAACAGCACAAAACTAACCTGTTTTGTTCTCCGTCCTCAAAAGAGGGCGGGGGAGAGTAGTCTGAATTGGGTTATGAGGTCCCGCGTGGGTACCTCACCTCAGCCATTGAACTCACTTCGCTGGCCGTGAGTCTTTTCCAAGCTCCGGCTAAGGAGGCATCCGCCTGGCCCCTACCCGAGGGCGGGATCCATGGCATCTCCTGCCCAGTCTGCCCTCGCACGGAGCCCCGTTCTCTGGGAACTCACCTCCCCGCAGCTCAGGGAGAGCCCTGTTAGGGCCGCTAGATGGCCCTTGTCTCAGACCTTCCCAAGGGACATGGGGTAGAGTGACGCGCAGCACTCAGCTCGTAGCCCCACCGATGAGCTTCCCTCCGCCCTATGGGTAAAAGAGTCACTACGCCGATTATATAAGGATCCTATACCTGACGACATTTCAAGAATAGGGTGACTTCCCACAAGACATAGCGCCATGCAAATAGAGGGTGTGTCCCGTCCGTCCTTTGTGGGCGTCTTTTCGCTAGGACGCACGCGCGCGCGCGCGCTGTATTTTCCCGCCTTGTGCCTCTAGGTTGGTGAGTTCTGGGAAAGGATTGATTACGTCAAAATTCGGGCTTCATGGCGGCTCGGCGTCGGGGGACTCGCAGTAGCCGGACGCGAGGTTGGGCGCGTGTTGTTGCGGTGGTAGAATGCTGAGGGGCGGGAAGTCGGAAAAGAAATAGCGCCCTCTACGTTAGCCCCTTAACCCTTCCGTCACCGCCTGACCTGCTCTTGGCTACCAAACTAGTTTTGGTGCTAAACTTTCAGATTTCGGTTTTTAGAGCTTTTCGGGTTACAGAATTGTGGACGTGTAACAACTAAGTTAGTGCCAGCATTATTCTAAATATCTAATGCCATACAATCAGAAGAATTAATTGTAAGGTTCATCATTATTTTATGGACCACTAAGATCAACGCTTCCAGTGAAAACATGCTTCACGTCCGTTGTAAGGGGCATCCCAATTTCAGAGGTAGTAAAATTCAAGTCTTAGAACGGATGAGGTCTCTACTGTGTAGAATATGTTCATAAATGCATAGGTCCATCCTACAGATTCAGTAAGGCTGTTGTCATCCTCCGGATTTTAACAGTTGAGGGAACTGAGGCACAGAGATGAAATAACTGCTGCCAGCTTGCACAGCTGAGTCAGAGCTAGGCTCCAGGCTCCAGACTCCAGAGCATGCTAGTAACCATTATCTCATACTCCCAAAGGTATTTTTTTTTTCTTTTGTGGTTTGTTTTTTTTGAGGGCAGTGTCACTGGCACTCATATGTGGGACCCGAACCGGGGCCACTGGCTTCCCAAACCAGCGCTTAATCACCGCGCCACTCGGCCGGCCCACTCCCAAAGGTATTTTAAGGATGGGTATTTATTTGGACGCAAGTAAACAGAAGACATTAGCAGGTTATGAGATACAGGAATCAGGCTATGAACTCATAAGAGCCCTGTGGCTCCTTTTTATTTTACTTTTTTATTTATTTGGCTAGAATAGCAATGTAGGAAACCATTATTCAGACTGTTATCAAGAGTTGTTATTTCTTTGTAAGCTTACAAAACCATCCTAATCCATTTCTTTAAAAAGATGGTGTTTTTTCAAAGAAGGATCGTATTCACTGTGTACTCATCCTTTCTTTTGCATCTTTTTTTGTCATTCTTCATGTCCTTAGTTTCTATAGCAGCACATGAAACCCCAAGAGTTAATAATGGCAACACAGCTACAGAAGACCCTCCTCCTACCAAGAAAACCAGAAGAGGCCAGAGGCAGGAGGTGAAAAAGGAGCCTGTGGCTGGAGAAGAGGTGGATAAGGACAGAACAAAAGATTCGAAAGGTCAGCTGCATGTGGTCGGCCAGGGGGCATGAGGCAGCAAGGAGGTCTCTGGGAGGAGTGAGGGTGGGATCTTTCAACTCTTCTCTCTTCCTTTTTTGAAGATACAATAAACTTTCTATCTTTGGGACATCACACAGGACTAATCTACTTTCTTGGAAACTCAGTTTCATGTATTTAAGACAGATTGAGGCCTGGGCAGATCAGGATTGCTTAGGAAGGGTGAAGTTATTTATGACAGGTTTCTGTCTAACTATGATTCCCATACAAGTAGCCGTAGTACAAATCTGTCTTTCCTCAGAGTCTGTGAAGACCTTGCTGTTAAAGGGCAAAGTTCCTGTGGACCCAGAGTGCACCACCAAGGTGGGGAAGGTAAGAGACTCCTTGGCCCATTGGTTTCTCAGAGAGCAGTGTTCTGTTGTTATTGGGATTCCCATCTGGAACATTGCTAGTTTTCATTTTACAAATCCTCTCCAAAATATTATTAGTGATTAATTTTCTCCAAGGCTAAGAGATGGAAGTGGTGAGGTTTGGGATCAATAATCGGTGATTTTAACATGGTTAATTTCTAGGGTTGTCATCAGCTTTCCACACCTCATTCTCTTTCTCAATTAGAAAATTATATCATTATCAAGAAAGAAATGAGAAACTGCCCTTTTATGGCATGAGTTACTGATGAATGGGAAAACAATTTGAAGAATACAAAAGAAAGGCTCTCTCTGGAGCAGCATTCCTTTAACTGAGTTAGAATCATTTGTTTCTGTAATTACCAAAAGGCAGCATGTTTTCATTATAGGAATGACATCTTATATGTGAAAGAACATACTTTTGCATTTCTTTCCCTGGAAGATGGATATTGGTAGTGTTGGAGAAGGACACCTTGAGGAAGGAATAAAAAAATTTAAAGCCTCACTTAGTATCTCAACAAGGCTGAGATTATATAAATGTCAGTTTTTTTCTTTTCTTTCTAGGCCCATGTTTACTGTGAAGGGAATGATGTGTATGATGTCATGCTAAATCAGGTAAGTGGAGGAGTCATTCTATTTATGGGAATTTGTTCTTGGTAATTGATGACAATGTCCCTGTGCCCAGATTTTTAATTCTGGAGTCCCTTATATTAGCCACTAGTGCTTCATATTCCCAAGTGCAAAGCTCTAGGGCAGTCTACCTGATGTGGAGTCTTTGATATGAAGCAGATCTTTTTGCATATTTCTTTTATTGAAACTATGAACTCTCTGTTCATATCATTTCGCACATTTTCTAAGAGGTGGTTGGGCTTTTTCTTACTGGCTTTGAGGAACTTTATATAATATGGAAAACAGTCTTTTGTCTATAATATAAATTGCTTATATGTGTACAAATTTGTCATTTGCAAGTTGATTTTCTTTATGGCATATTTTTTGCCCTTACTAACGTTTTAAATTTTTATGTTAAATTTGTACTTATTATGTTTTTTTTATAGCTGAGCCATCCGTTGGCCGCTCAGCAGCAGCTCAGCTCAGACTGGGCATTGAACTGCTGTTGTTGCTCAGAGCTCAGCTCACACTCTTGAGCAAGCTCTTAACCAACTGAGCCACTCGGCTGGCCCTGATTTTTTTTTTTTTAATTAACGTTTTTCTCTTTGTTTATTTTTGTTGTTTCGAATAGATATAATACATTTGCCTGGTTAATATATTTCCTGAATATCTCTTCATATTTGAACTTATTGATCCATTGTATATAATTTTAACAGCTACCTAGTATTCCTTTGTTACTGCTTCTTTCACTTAAAATATCATGAGCAGATAAAAAAAAAATGTAAAGCCCCTTTTTGTCCTAACATCATCCTATGACTCTATAATGTGAGCAGGCAGGAGGTAGTAAGGGGCAGCACACTTAACAAAGAAGGGTACCTGGATACCAGGACTCAACCTTATAGCACAAACTGTTGTTTCTTATCACACACTGCTCCCTGTCCTCACTCTGAGTAAGTTATTTACAGGATACCTCTTTTAAGGTACTAGTCACATTGTTTCTGAATGTTTTCAAGTCGGGTCAGGGTAGGCACGCGACAGATGGGGCAGTGGTTTCTGCCTGTCCTCTTATCTCCTCCTAACATCGTCCTGCTCTCAGCTCATTGTCAAATTGCTGCAGCCAACAAAACAGCTGTAATTAGAACTATTGAAGAGTAAGTTATCTAAACAAATAAGCATAATAGTTACAGGCCTTTGGGGCATCAAAATTGTTTTCATTGGAAAAATTATTTTGGGAGTGGGTGGGGAGCTGGAAAACACGTATGGCTTAGGAAGTGAGGGAGGTCAGACAGGAAAAAAACGGAAGGAACCAACCAATACAGGATTTTTGAGGTTGGGTAGAAAGTTGTAGGAAGCTTCCAGGCTCCAGCTTTAATTCCTAGGAATCCAAAGTTTAATGGAGAAACCCTAATCCTCCCTTAAATCCTTACTCTCATAAGAATCTGATCTTTGTTGCCCCATGCTACCCTTTTCCTTACTGCAATTACTAGCACCTCTGACCAAAGAAGAAGCAGTCATTGGTTTATGCAGCTTCTATTTGCAAACCCCTGTCCTTTTATGTTCATATTTGTTTCACTCATCAAAGACCAACCTCCAGTTCAACAACAACAAGTACTATCTGATTCAGCTCTTAGAAGATGATGCCCAAAGGAACTTCAGTGTTTGGATGAGATGGGGCCGAGGTAATGACTTTTATTATGGATTTTCTGAGTTGTCATTCAGAAAGCCAGAAGCAACTTAGTGAGTGGCCAAAGGATCCTCTGGGTTTAAATTGATAGAATTGAGGTTTTGTAATCTGGAAAAGGCTCTGGAATCAAATTGTGCTTTCTGAAATTGGAGAGTGGCAGGCATCCTCATTAGGAATTTCCCATTGGAAAAAGTATGAGCAGTCAGTTCTCAATCACTGTGAGAATTCTCTGTAATTGGTCTGCTAGTGCTGCTCAGAGACTATGGCAGTTAGCAAGTAACTAATATCAACAGGATCAGTTCCCAAAGCCCTTTCACCTTCTCCCCTAGCCCATTTGTCAGATGCTAAGCAGAGAGCTGGTTTGTTGCTATTAGAGAACTCTTCTTGGGCTAGGATACAGGGAACCATCTTATGTGTGACATTTACTTTGCAGTTGGGAAAATGGGGCAGCGCAGTTTGGTGTCTTGTTCAGGGGACCTCAGCAAGGCCAAGGAAATCTTTCAGAAGAAGTGAGTGCTAAGAAATGAGTACAAAAAAATACCCTTCTTCCTCTTGGATGTATCTTGTTTAAGAATTCTATAATATAATAAATGTGATTTGGCTAAATGTTAATGTCTTTCTACTATGCCATTCTGTAACCACTAAACTTCATCCTTAGTTAGTGATTGTATCACCTGGAATTTTGAAATTGACTAAAAACAAGATTTCATATGTTTAGCACATAATGAACAATTTGGGAAAAGTGGGATGAGAGTATCCATCTAGAGTTTAAAAAATGTTTTACTATGGTATGAAGAACTTTTTGGAGTCTCTGGGAATATTTCTTTCAGAGAAAGGGGTTGGATAGGGATCTTTTGTCTTAAATCTCAGTGACTTTTGTGGTGTTTCAGGGCCTTTGGGAAGCCCAAGTGTCCTTTTTTCCCAGTTTTTGTTACCTTTGTCTCCAGAGCTTTACTGTGTATTCGGGGTCCTAATTTAGAATCCAATTGATGTGTGAAAGAGCTCTGTCATGGGAAATAAAAGTTTGGAGATGTTTTGTCTAAGGAAACAATTGTAAGCCCATCTATAATAATAGATTTTCTTACCACCTTCCACTCTACAGATTCCTTGACAAAACAAAAAACAATTGGGAGGATCGTGGGAAGTTTGAGAAGGTGCCTGGAAAGTATGATATGCTACAAATGGACTATACCACCAATACTCAGGTAAACTCTGTATGTTTAGGGGAAATAATATTTCTTAACCAAGGTGAAATCCAGCACAATGGCTTAGATTAGGTGCTAGACCAGAACAGGCCAACGTATTTTTAGTCTTGCAGTTTCCCACCTAAGAAAAGAATACAGTTCTCTAAGGGGTAACTTTCACCCATCTTGGTAATCTTAAAGGGGCTGTAGAATAAGGATAGAATGTGCTTTTCTAGTTTGTTTTTTACTAAGGTTCTTAAAAAATCTTAGGTCCCATTTCCAGGAGTTTAATGTTATGGATCAAGAGAGGATTAAGAGTCAGGTAGAACTACATTTAAAGTTGTCTTCACTTATTGAGCTATATACCACAGTAAAAAATAAATAATTGATTAATTCCCAAACTGAAGTGCAACCAGGATGCTGAAAAGTATCCTGGAGAAATCTGAGTTCTTTTAAGATGAGAAGATTTGAGATATAATAGCTGTTTTTATATACTTAATGACGTCGTGTTAGGAGGGCCTGTTAGGCTTATTTAATTGTGTTTAACTGTGAAAAGGCAGAGTAGAGCTAGAAGGTGGAAGTCATATTGAATACTCTGATGAGGTTAATACTGGAATGGGCCTGTGTTCAAGCAGAGGCCGATGTTCACCTGCCAGAGATGTTGTAGAGTCAGTCCTTGCAGGGAGCTTAAAATACATCCTTACAGATTTTATTTATTTATTTATTTATTTATTTATTTATTTATTTATTTATTCGTTTTTGCTATAGAATGAAGAGGAAACAAAGAACGAGAAATCTCTTAAATCCCCCTTGAAACCAGAGTCACAGCTAGATATTCGTGTACAGGAGCTGTTAAAGTTGATCTGTAATGTCCAAGCCATGGAAGAGATGATGGTAGAAATGAAATATGATATCAAGAAAGCCCCACTTGGTAGGACTTCATATTCTATCCTACATTCTCTTTTTATATTTCCTGTTTCCTTTAATGGGATATTTCATCACCATCATGATTGAAAGCTTGCTGATGTTAATGATGAAAGAGAGATTTGGTGAGGGGCTGTGTGGAAGGAGGAGGGACTATTTCAAAAGTTGAAAGGTGAGAGTCTTTGTTGGGCAGGGACATAACTATAGTTTATAGGATGGGGCCTTAGTTGTGAAGTCTGATCTCTGGCTGGGCCTGCAGGGAAGCTGACAGTGGCACAAATCAAGGCAGGTTACCAGTCTCTGAAGAAGATTGAGGATTGTATTCGGGCTGGCCAGCGTGGGCGAGCTCTCATGGAAGCATGCAATGAATTCTACACCAGGATCCCACATGACTTTGGGTAAGGCCTGTGCTGTTATTTCACTTTGGTCTTCTACCCAGCCATAACCCCTATATTTCTCCAGCAACTATAATCATTTTAATCCTTCATTTCTAAGGAAATGATCATCTTGAATAGATACAGAGCCAAAATGATTTATAGATAGCCTAATTAATCAGCTTGCAAGTATGGGATGCAGTCTCCTGGCCTAATTACAACCATATTCTGACCAAGTGGAAGTTACCAACTTCAGAGTGAATGGGTTTAGTATCCAACCAACAAGTAAAACACCTTCAGACATAATGCCCTCTATTTCCTATTTAAAGTGACTGTAGGACCCAGCTGAGTGGCTCAGTTGGTTAAGAGTTGGCTTAGAGTGCATGCTCTGAGCAACAGGGCCACCGGTTCGATTCCCACATGGGCCAGTGAATGCTGTGCCCTAGCTGAGCTGTCGCTGAGCTGCCAGGAGGTGGCAGGATGGCTCAGCTGCTGTAACAAGATTGCCTGTTCAATGGTGGGCTATGCCCACCCGCAACTAAAGATTGAACTCGGCACCTTGAGTTGAGCTGCCGCCCAGATGTCTCAGAGGATAGAGCATGTGCTCTTAACAAGACTGCTAGTTCCACTCCCCCATGGGATAGTGGCTACGCCCACCGACAACTAACATTGAACACAGTACCTTGAGCTTAGAGGCCACGAGCTGCCAGTGGTAAGCCAGATGGTGACTGGCGCCCTCCACAACGAAGACTGAAGAACAGCAACTTGGCTGGTCCCTTTCTCTAATTCCCCAACAATGTTCCCCTCTCCCAATTCCCCAATAAAATCTTTAAAAAATAAAAAAATAAAGTGACTATAATCACACTAATACCATTTGTATGAACTCAAATGGTATTAGGTATATAAAATACATTTATCTTTATACATGTTGATTCTGTATACATTTATCTAAATATAGTTGATTCTGTATTCTGGTGCTATTTTATTCCTTCTGTTGCTTTATAGAGCTCTGTGACCTAGAAATATAACTGAGTGGTCTACTGCTTCTAGACAGGACTATATCCAAACTATTCCTTATTGATGGTGATATATCTTATTTTTTAAAAAAAGAAAAAAAGATCCCATGAAAAAGAATTTCAACTCTAATCTCAAATGTCAAAATCTATATAGTTTGTGTTATCCTACTCAAGAGTATATACATCATATCTCTATATATTTGGAAGTTAAAATCTTCTTTAATCTCTCTCTTTCTCTCTCTCAAATGGAAAACCCTCGTTTTCTATTTCTAAAAGACATACCTTTTTCTAAAAGACCTACCTTTAGTCTTATTTTTAGTCATGTGCCACTTATCAGAGACTTACTATGGGTTGTATCTCTGTCCTTAGACTCCGTACCCCTCCATTAATCCAGACAGAGAAAGAACTGTCAGACAAAGTACAACTACTAGAGGTAAGAGATGTGTAGATTGGGAAATATTAAATCTCTTGTCCTGGGTTCCTCCCACATTGATTCTATATCTCTTCTTGTCAGGCTTTGGGAGACATTGAAATTGCCATTAAACTGGTGAAGACAGAGCTGCAAAGCCCAGAACACCCATTGGATCAACACTATAGAAAACTACATTGTGCCTTGCGCCCTTTAGACCATGAAAGTCATGAGTTCAAAGTAAGAAAAATGATCATTTATTTTCATACTTTTAAGACCCATCCCCCACACACTGTCATCTGGCTACTTCTAGTTAAGAGCAAACTTTTACATAAGGTAGAATTTCTATTTACTAAGAATTTGGGGAGGTAAAGCTCTTTCTAACTGCCTTGTGAGACTATTTGGGATCAGAAAGGTCTGCCACTGTATACCAGAGGCCCTGAAGTTCTTCAGTTCAGCCTGGTCTTTTATAGAGTCCACATCGACCATTTCTTTCATTCTTTTTCACAGGTGATTTCTCAGTACCTGCAGTCTACCCATGCTCCCACACACAGTGACTACACCATGACCTTGCTGGACGTTTTTGAAGTAGAGAAGGAGGGTGAGAAAGAAGCCTTCAGAGAGGACCTTCAAAACAGGTCTCAGTTTACCTTTGAGTTTGATAAGACATTCCCTTACCTGAAGTGCAATTATGGAACTTACAGAGAAGCAAGGCAGAGACAGCTTTTGGCTTTTTTATGCTTATGGCCTTTGTTTGCAGGAAAGCAACAGAGAATACAATAATAATGGCTTTTCCTTAGGATGCTGCTATGGCATGGTTCCAGGCTGAGTAACTGGATGGGAATACTGAGCCATGGGCTTCGAATTGCCCCTCCTGAGGCTCCCATCACAGGTTACATGGTGAGTAGAAATTGAATCCTGGAAGGAGGCACAGTTCAAAGGATACAATCATTTTCTCAGTCTTTCCCCTACCCACTTGTTTTCTAGATTAGGATTAGGTGGTGCCCTTCCGAGCTCACTTTTTATTATGTCATTTATTTAAATTCCTAAATATATCTATCCATCCTTTCCCCAAAAAACCAGAGATTCACCAATGCTTCTAGCTTCTCTGGAACATAATTGTGAGGGGAAATGGAACAGGGTCTCTGTTGTGTTTAAGATACTAGGAATACAAGGTCAGTGGTATGAACCGCCCTTCTAACACAATAGGTTAAGCAGCTGATCTTGGTGTTTATATATTTCAGTTTGGAAAAGGAATCTACTTTGCTGACATGTCTTCCAAGAGTGCCAATTACTGCTTTGCCTCTCGCCTAAAGGATACTGGACTACTGCTCTTATCAGAGGTAAGGCAGGAACATGTGATCCCTGGTTTGTTACTAGTTCCTATTCCAAAGAAAAGTTTGAGCACAGAACCAAGAGGTTCACCTGGGAGAACTTGAGAGGGGAGCCAAGTACAATTTCTATTGCATCGAATTCCTCTGCTGGAATATGGGAAGAAAGTACTGGTGGGATCTTCTGTTGGCTTTAGAGTCATCCAATTCTCAGTAGGATGTGGGTGTTCGACAATCATTTGCTTTGCAGGTAGCTCTAGGTCAGTGTAATGAGCTACTAGAGGCCAATCCAGAGGCAGAAGGATTACTTCAGGACAGACACAGCACCAAGGGGCTGGGCAAGATGGCTCCCAATCCTGCGAGCTTCATCACCCTGTAAGTACTCAGGGCCTGGATGGCCAGAAAACTCCTTTTGGCCAGATAAGACTCTCTACTTTCTCTGTTCCAACTTCTGAACCAGAGACAGTGGTTGACACACTTTTCCTCTATTTGGCAGGAATGGGAGTACCGTGCCCTTAGGACCAGCACATGACACAGGAATTCTCAATCCGGAGGGTTACACCCTCAACTACAATGAATTTATTGTTTATAACCGTAACCAGGTCCGTATGCAATACCTTCTAAAGGTTCGATTTAATTTCCTGCAGCTGTGGTAATGTTGATATTAAATAAACCAGAGAAGATATGATCTTTAAGCAAGAAAATAGTCAATGTTGTACTTTTGGATTTTCTTATGTAATAAAAATAGTACAAATCTACTACTGGCTTCTTTGGGCTTTCTAATTCTGCAAGCACATATTTCTTCTGATGTTAGTGTATATTCATTTCCAGAACAGAAAGTATAATTGCTCTGTGTATCCCACAGCTTGCTGCAGGTGACTCAGGATCCTGGAGTTTTTTTGTTTGTTTTGTTATTAAAGTTTGTTTGTTTTGTTATTAACATATACAACATTATATGAGTTTCAGATGTACAACATAGTTATTCGACATTTACATACCTTACGAAATAATCACTGTAATAAATCTAGTAATCATCTGTGACTGTACAAAGTTACTATGATACTATTGACTGTCTTCCCTATGTTGTACATAACCTTTAGAATCCTGTTTTTTCACAGCAGAATAGCCTCTGTGCATTGAGGAATACTAATTGAGGCTAATGTTTTTCCCATTTAATTCAGTTTTTCTGCAAACTGGAATTGGTTTGTTATTATAGGAAGGGTAAAGGCAGCAAAGGCTGAACTGGTACTTTTTTTCCAATATTGCCTTTTCCCCTGGTTTACCAACTGTAAGCCAGGTCTCCCACCACTTAGCATCTTAGGACTCAGCAGATGTCCAAAAATTGGTAGAGCACTTGGAGGACTGTTACTAAGCCTAAATACGTCTTGGAGAGAAAAGAGAAGTAGAATGAGTTTTGATGTGTCTTGCTCCACCTAAGAAGTACCAAAGTCCAAGTTAGATCCAAAGACTTTCTGATTATTTGTAAACACATGCAACCAGAGATAAACGCACATACACAATACACTTCCTTAGATAACAATGGCTATTTAAATGAAACAATAACCTGTGACTTTTTTAGAGATAAGACTACCAATATCTGTCAAAATTTAAAATGTACACACCCTGTAAAAATGATAGATTTACATGTTTACATAGATGATGTCACTACAGCATTGTTATATGCAAAAAGATCCATAGATAAGGAACTAGTTACATATATTCACTTACTGAAAGACTATGCTACTGTTAAAAAACTGAATCGACTACATACTTTCCAAAAAATAGAAGAGAAGGGAATACTTCCCAACTCATTCTATAAGGCAGTATGAAACCAACACCAGATAGATATCACAAGAAAAGCAAACTATAGATCAAACTATATCCCTGAAGAATATAGATCAAAAATAAAATACTTCCAAGCTTAAACCAGCAACTTATAAAAAGGATTACATACCATGACCAAGTGAGATTTATCACAGGAATGCAAGGTTGGTTCAACATATCAAAACCAATCCATGTAGGATAAAAATCACATGACCATCTTATTAGATGCAGAAAGAACATTTGGCAAAATATAACACCCTTTCATGATAAACACTGAACAAACTAAAAATGGAAGGGAACTTCTACTTAAAGGACTTCTACAAAAAACCCACAGAAAGACTGACAGCTTTCTTCCTAAGATCAGTAACAAGACCAGAATGTCTGCGCTCACCATTTCCATTCAGTCTTGTACAGGGTTCTAGCCATAGTAATTAGACAAGAAAAAGGGAATAAAAAGGCATCCAGATTGAAACGGAAGAGGTAAAACTATATTTGAATATTATAAGACTAATATATAAAAAGCCCCAAAGAATACATACAAAAAGGGATTACAAATAATAAACAAGTTCGACAAGGTTGCAGAATACAAAATCAGTTTACAAAAATCAATTGTATTTCTATACACACAATGAATAAACTGAAAAGGAAGTTAAGAAAATAATTCCACTTACAAAAGCATCAAAAAATAATTAGGAATAGATTTAACCAAAGCACAAAACTTGTACACTGGAAACTACAGTATATTGTTGAAAGAAATTTAAGAAGACTTAGACAAATGGAAAGATACTCTGTTCATGGACTGGAAGACTTAAGATAACAATACTCCCCAAAGCAATCTACAGATTCAATGAATTTGTATAAAAAATTCCAACAGCCTTTTTTGCTCAAATGGACAAGACAAACCTAAAATTCATATATAATTGCAGAGGGATCTCAAATAGCTAAAACAATCTTGAAAAAGAACAAAGTTGGAGGACTCACACTTCCTGATTTCAAAACTTACTATCAGGTCTATAATCAAGACTGTGGCACTGGCAAAAGGTGACACATAGATCAATAAAATTGAGAGTCCAGCAATAAACATACATCTATGGCCAACTGGTTTTCAACAAGGATGCCAGGAATATTAAATGGGTGAAAAAATAGTCTTTTCAATAAATGGTGCTTGTATAACCACATGCAAAGTAATCAGTTTGGAACTACCTCACACTACATGCAAAAATTAACTCAAAATGTATCAAAGACCTAAATGAAGAGCTAAAACTAAGATTTAGAAAAGCAGAGGGAAACCTTTGTGACCTTGGATTAGGCAATAGTTTCTGAGATATACCAATAATACAAGCAATCAAAGAAAATAAATTATTCCTCATCACAATTTAAAACATTTGTCCCATCATGTATAAAATGGTGCAGTAGGATGCAAAATTTCCACTTGTTTGTAAGTGTATTTCTGGGAAATGTATAAAATAATCGAGAGCAGCAGAAGCAGATCAGAGCAACCTGGAATGCATGTACCTCCAATGAACAATGCCAATATTGAAGCCCGCAGTTGGAGTCTGCACAGTTGAAGATCTTTGGTGCCATTTTAGAGATCCTTGGATTTCATCAATCAAACACTGCAATTTTCCATAAAAACCCTCAGTTTGGGTCAGAAAGTGGCCAAAGTAGGTAAAGATCATTCGAACTGTCTTATAAGATGATAGATAGCCTTTTAGGCAGGAAAGAGGGGGAAAAAAAATTTTGTCCATCATGACACTATCAAAAAAGTGAAAAGACTGGGCCAGCCAAGTGGCGCAGTGGTTAAGTGCTGGCTTGGGAAGCCAGCGGCCCTGGTTCGGGTCCTGCATGTGAGGTCCAGTGACACTGCCCTCAATAAAAACAAAAAAACAAAACAAAACAAAAAAGTGAAAAGACAACCTGAAGAATGGGAGAAAATATTTGCAAATCATAATCTGATGAGGATCTAGTATCCAAAATATATAAAGATTCTTATAATTTAACAATAAAAAGAATCCAATTAAAAACCAAGCAAAGAGGGCCGTCCAAGTGGCGCGGTGGTTAAGCACTGGCTTGGGAAGCCAGCAGCCCCGGTTCGGTCCCACATATGAGGGCCAGTGACACTGCCCTCAAAAAAACAAACAAAAAAACGCAAAAACCAAGCAAAGAATTTGAATACACATTTCCCCAAAGAAGAAATACAAATGCCAATAAGCACATGAAAAGATGCTCACCATCATTAGATAGTACAGAAACAAATCCAAACTACATTGAAATTCCACTTGACACCCACTAGCAGGGCTATAATAATAAAGACTACCAACAACAAGCATTGGTGAAGATGTGGACGAATTAAAATTCTCATACGTTACATGAGAATGTAAAATGGTACAACTGCTCGAGAATAGTTTGGCAGTTCCTCAAATAGTTAAACACAGAATTACCATGGGACCTACCAATTCTACTCCTAGGTATATAACCATGAGAACTGAAAAGAAATGTTTACACAAAAACTTGTACATGTAGAATATTATTCAGCTATAAAATGGAATAAAGTACTGATACATGCTACAATATGGATGAACCTTGAAAACATTATACTAAGTGAAAGAAGCCACGCAAAAGGTCACATATTGTATGATTCCATTTGTATGAAATGCCTTAAATAGGCAAATCCACAGAAGCAAAAAAGTAGATTAGTAATTGCCAGTGGCTGGAGGAAAGGATGAGAGGGTACAGTGTTTCAGATTTCAAAAGCAGATTGTGTATAGATGTATAAAAACATATATAAAATTCTGGCATATGAAAAAGGTGCCTTTGTGGATGGGTTGGAAAAGACAAGACTGTTCCAATGTCCTATGATCCTACAATCCAGTGGCTATAATTGTGGAACTTGTCCAGACACTGGGAGACACCAAAATTCTGTTTAATGATAAGAACTCAGAAGATGTTTAATGTAAAACCTAAATTGATTTTTCCCTTCAACTCCCTTGGGTACATATTTACTTTTACCTAGAGTCCTTTCTTATCTTCACAGCAAATTATACTATGACCCCAATGTATATCTCAAAGATAATACAGAAGAAAACCCTTCAAATGGACCTGACCAACAAGGCTGAGTCTATTGAGCAAGTTAGCCTTTGCTTAATTTTCTCCATCGCCATTTCTCCAGCCTTAGTTGCGGTGGTTTTCATAGAACTTTTAGAGCATGGGAGACAGACATTTGGGCTTTTCCACCTTGGACCATGCTTTCAGGGGAGTAAAAGGCAAAAGCCCAAAACCAGCGACTTTTAGGATTATGCCATGTCATGATTCACTGTAGCATTCTGGGTAGGATTATAAATCATAAATTTCAAATGACCTTAACTTGGACTTCTAGTCACAAGGTACATGTGGAGGAGGAGGGCTAGAGATATATATAAAGCCCTTGCATGAGGAATATGAGAAAATACAGAAATATGACCTATGATTAAGACTTATCAGGGTGGCCGGTTGGCTCAGTTGGTTAGAACATGGTGCTTGTAACACCAAGGTTGCCGATTTGATTCCCAAATGGACCAGTGAGCTGCGCCCTCCACAACTAGATTGAAAACGACTTGACTTGGAGCTGATGGGTCCTGGAAAAGCACACTGTTCCCCAATAAAGTTTAAAAAAAAAAAAGACTTATCAGCTGATAGCATTCCTTATGTCTTTATTCTCTGGCTGAGGGAGACCATGAGGTGAGGCATAGGTAGAGATAAGGTCAAGTCCCTCAGGTGGTTTCTCCGTGTACAATCTGGAATCAGGGTGAAGCAAGAACAAAACTCAGTACCCCTCAACTCCCCAAATCCTCAAAACTCATTTCTAGACCAGAGTGCAGTGGTACTTCTCTGAGAGACCCATACCAACCCAGGGCAACATCCTGAAATAGCCCTGATTTATCACATACAAGTCCTTGAATATTTAGATACAGAAGACCTTTAACTCCTTACAAAGAAAGGGCCTCAGGTAACGTCCTGTCCCATGAGATAGAATTACAGGAAAATAAGGCTCTAGAACTTTGACTTAAGAGGATCATAGACTTTGGTATGCCATCAGTACCAACTTAATCTTTGTGAGCTTCAATTTGAAAGAGACTTTTGTGATCTCTTCCAAGAATGGAAATTACTGTACTGATTTGTGCTTCTGACTCAGGCGGCTGTTGCTGCTCTCTAAATTGTGAAAGCCAGAAGAGTCAGTCTGCTTTCCGTGCCCTGGCTTCTCGCCTCCCATCTGGGCAGTTAGTTCTGAGTAGATGGGGCTGTTTCTGTAAGAGGAAACTAGTGTTATCCTAGTTCTACCCCTGTTCTTTCTAAATGTTCTGACTGGGAGCACTGTTGACTCACTCTTCCTCCCCTTATTTTTTCTTGACCAAGTGAGTCTCCAGATCTCTATTTAAACTAAGTGCTAGCCAATATCACTTTCGTCCCTCCTCCTGGCAGGAATGGTATCTTAGGGTCCCGGGCCCAGCAAATGATACAAGATTCCTAAAGCCTAGTTTCAAAGAATATCTGCTAAAGCTCAGGTTACTTTCTTGCAGTTCTATTAAAAATTAATGTTAAATCAGAAAAGAAACATTATAACATCTACTTATTTCCTTCTTGGTCCAAATCTACATGAGAACACAGGCAGGACTGCATTTGAGATTTTCAGACACTTTATTTTTATAATTTTACCAAGAAAGTAGCCAGCCACTGGTATCTCCAGGCTTTGCATCTCTAGCACAAATGCTATCTTTGCCCTGAAGAGTGCATCTTCATTCCCAGGACAAAAAGTACACATTGCCTTGTGTGTCTCCCACTGCGAGCTGCAGGGTAGAGTTAGGCCCCAGCCTAGGTTCCAGGCAGCTCACTGCCCCTTCGCACCGGAACAGGCCGAGCTAGAATGGGAACAAAAATGAGGGACATGAGGGCTACAGGCCGAGGGCCTCCTTACTTATTTTTCTCTCACATTAATAATGTCTGATTTAGAACAGGTTAGTCGTACATTATTGCAAAACGGATAGAAGAGAACAAAATTTTGATCTTTTGTACTTTCTTACCCAAGTTTGCTCTCTTATGATATCCCTTCAGTACTCTATGTATGTGTGCGCATATGTGCACAAGCACTCATACGCGCACACACACACACACCACATGCGCGCGCGCACACGCACACGCACACACACATACACACACACACACACACACACACACACACTTACCAGGTCCATACTGGGTCTCTCCCACAGCTTAACATCTTTGTCCTTTGAAGCTGTCACCAGCAACTCAGGCAGCACATGGAGGGCTGTGACAGAGCCCGAATGAATCTCAGAAAGGAAGGGGAAGCGTATGGTGAGTTTTCAGGGGGCCCTCCTCAGTAGGGAAAGCATCAATCTGCAACCTAGAGCCTCTTCCCCTATATTTGTGACCCTTCCCTCAAACTCACCTTTCTACGCTGCTGCATCTTTAGATATGGGTTTGTTGTCCAGCCATCCATGTCACTATATATAGATGGGTCTGTCCCTGGACTTTGGGGTTCAGGTGTTTTTCCTGTTTTCTGCCAGATGTTACCTGTGGTCCACTCTCCTTCAAGGGTGCATTTGGCTAGGTTCCACAGCATCCCATCACAGCTGGCACACAAAAATGAGGACTCTGCCATTTGAAGAGCAGGGTTAGATCCAGGTCTCAGGCTTTGAATGATCCACCCTCCTCCTCTAGGCCACCTCCGGACTCCTGGAGTCCTCACATTACCACTCACCAGATTCAGGTTTGGCCTGAGTTACTGACTTGAGGGTCCCACTAGGATTCTCTAGGTTCAGATCAAAGTCCAGGCTCTCCTCAAACTCTCCAGATTCCTTCTGCCTCTGAAAGGATAGATCATTTTGTTTAGCCTATGTGTATCCTGTAACCCTGCACAGACAAAGCCACTGTTTTCTGCTCTGGATTTTTATTTTTTTAACTGTAACCTAGATACAATAAAGTACACAAAGCTTAAACATGCGTCTCCATGGATTTTTATACACGTACACACCCATATAATCACCACCCAGATCGAGATGTGGAATATTTCCATCACCCTGCAAAGCTGCCTTCATGCCCTTCCCAGTCAATACCAGAGCACCACCCCACCTAAAGCAAACAACATTCTGATTTCTGTCACTATAAACACATTTTGCTTGTTCTTGAACTTCATTTCAATGAATTCACGTAATATATACTCCTTTGTGTCTGGCTTCTTTCGCCCAACATAATGGCTATGAGATATGTATGTATTGTTCCAGACACTGCTCATACTCACAGTGGCACGACAAGAGAAATGAAAAAAAAAAAATGCAATGAAGAGAGCTCCTAGATTTATGGTTTCCTGTGGTTTTTTTTTTTTTTTTTTGAGGGCAGTATCACTGGCCCTCATATGTGGGACCCAAACCGGGGCCGCTGGCTTCCCAAGCCAGCACTTAACCACCGCGCCACTCGGCCGGCCCTCCCGTGAGTTTTGTTAAACACTAGAATCCTTTTTTGTATCAGTGAAATCTTAGAGGGAAACCCCAATACATAATGCTCTTAAGTAGAGCTGCTCCAGTTGAAGGAAGAAAAGGGAATTTGGAACCAATTGCCTTCCCCTCCGTCTCATCCTCCATCATGCCCCCAAGGCATTAAAATACTGGTTCTGGACCAATATTTGTTTGAAAACACACCAAAAAAGGTGTGCTTACTAACACAGACTTACTAAGACAGAAAGAATTCCAGGGGCCATTGGCTGCAGGACAAACACACCAAACTCCTGGTGGGTAGACAACATTACAGGTTGCTCCGTATACCTGTTCCTGGTTTATAAGAAAGAAAGAGGATGAGCCCTGGAATACCTCTCTGTAAGACCCCAGTGTCTGTTCTAAGTTAGATCCCACCTCAGAATAACCACTAACCCACTTTTCCTCTTACTCCCACCAAAGAGGAAACAGCATTTTGGATCTTACCAGATTACAGAGGGAGCATCCCCTGGCTTCATGTGCAGTAACTGCAAATCCTCGTTGACCAAGATGAGGGAGTGACCATCAGGGGCCAGGCCCACACCTGCCAGGAACCCTGAATCCTCCTGTAGAACTCGGTTCAGGTGAAGACTGTAGCTCAAAAAAGGCACACGGACAGAGAAAGATCCAATTTTAGTCCACCTCTCTTAGGCTGCTTAGCTCCCCTTGAATTCCTTAGGAGCAGAGTATAAAACAAAATTCTGTTCCTTTCTGTTTTTCTTATATCACTATTTATCATCACCATCCCACCTCAAACTAGGAATCTCTAACATTCTTGTCATTTCTTCCCTCCTGACCTCCCACTGATCAATAAGCACTGGGGATCCCACTTGAAACACATGCCTCAATCTGTATCTCTCCTCCTCATCCCTGCCACCCAGGTCAGGACCCACATTATGTCTTCCCTGGACTATAGCAACAGCTATAAAGGTGGTCTCCCTACCTTTAGTATCTATCTCTCTACTACTATCCATCTTCTATACTGCCACCTGAGTTCTCTTTCTAAAATTCAGGTAATTATTTTGCTCAAAATTCTTAGCACTGTGCCCTCTACAGCCTGGTCCCAGTTTATCTTTGCAATCTACTACCCCCCCAACTCCCACCAAGAACCCAAAAACTTGGCTATATGTATATATACACCATGTACTCTCGTGCCTCCATGCCTTTTGTTAATGCTACTTCCTCTCCCTATACCATTGCCTTCCGTTACTGGTCCAGAAAACTCCTATTCATCCCTTAAGCCCAACCTCAAATAACAACTTTAAATTTCTCAAATTCTGCAGCCAGATATATATATATATATATATATATATATATATATATATATATATCCCAAAAAAATGTACACACATTTTAAAAAAGGAAAAAACTATTAAAATTGTAATATTCAAATATATACCGATGATGTTGTATAATACTGAATGTTAACTGTGACCGAATGTATACATATAGTCACGGGATGAGGAGTACAGTGAGGGAGTGAGGTCAGGGAAGTTGTAATAGATATTATGATATGGGGGGGCGGCGGATTGGGGAAGGGGGTTGTCACTTTGAGGGGTAAAAAGTATAACTATTGCACTGTTGTAAAAAATAATTTTAAAAAAGTTACATTAATCAAAAAAGAAGAAAAAAAAATATATATATATATACTGATAACAAAAGATGAATACAAGTCACATTTAACTTCTGAAATTATAAGAGGTTCTCAAAGTGGTTACTATCAGTGTCCAGACACTACTGATTACAGTAAACTACTACTTGAGCAACATTGACCAAAGTGTCCATTTGTATACATCTTTTTGGCACCCCCAGTATATATACCTTTACTGTAGCACTAATCACTCTAAATATTATTGATAGTTTACTTAAATGCACATTCCTCTACTGTGAGCTTTTAAAATTAAAAAATAAATTTCAATCTGGTTCACACTGGCTGGCCCAGAACTTAGCATAAAGTAGGCACTTGATAATTATTATTTAAATTGACATAACAAGTAGAAAACAGTTTCCCGGAGACTTTTTTCTGCCTAATAACTAATCTCCTATTGACCTAGTTCAGAAGTAGAGGTGGAGTTAATTTGAGTAAAATCCTGGGTGTAAGGAGACTATCATTTCTATCACATTAACCCAGCTGCCTCATTTCACCTGAAGTTACTGGGTGTTGAACCCTTCCGCAGTTCCACTTGCCACTCGCTGACTTTTTCATCAGCACTGACCACAATCAAGGTGTTTGCCAAGTGCCAGATTAGAGCACTGATGCGGCCTGGAGCCTGGTGTATACAACAAGTTCATTTCAGTATTTCTGAGAAACCAGGATTGACCCTCTTTCCTCTCCCAGGCATCTATGCAACCTCCAACCATTAGACACACAGCCAGAGCAGAATTCACATAGAGAATTGAGATTGCCCCAACTCACCTGTGCTGTGGCCACAGCCTTAGCCTCCTGCCATAAGGTTAGTTCCCCAGCTTGATTCCCAGACACAGCCAGAGAACCATCTGGGGCCCAGGCCACAGCAGTGATGGCTACAGGACTCTTGGGTAAATCCGTGTCATCTGGAGAAGAGAGAAGTGAATCATTAGAAGCTGGACCACTGTTGGGATACAAAAGGAGATATCAGGCTACCCTTGACCTTCTTGGTCCCAGTTGCATACCCCTCTTTCATACCTTGCCTCTCTCTAAATCTCACTCACCTGCTTCCTCAGGTACCTCCCAGAGCCGTATGGAACCATCCTCCGAGGTGGTCAGCAGGAGGCCTGAGGCCTCTGAAACAGCAGCTGCACTGACTGGGCCATTGTGTCCCAGGAGGGTATGTGTTTGAAACACCTTGGAAGGACAGAGATGGGACAATAGGGGTTAACACAGGAGGTTATCCCATGATATTTTTCCCACCTTCCCCCACGTCAGTCCTTTCAGGAAACTCACCAAGAGTGGATGCCATAACCGTGTGACCCCATCCAGCCCAACAGTCACCACGAGAAGCTCTGACCCAGGCTGGCCAGCTGGTAAGACAAAGATACTGAGTGAGAAGAAGGGGAGAAGCAGGGGAGAAGGAAGAGGCACTTGGGAAGGGAAGGTGGCTGATGTTTCATCACCTGCACGGGCCTCCAGGGCAGCTGCACAGTGGCTGATGGGTCCTGAGTGAGCAGGGATGCTCGTCAGCTCCACACCCTGATGGTCCCACACTTTCAAGGTCCCATCCCGGCCCACGGACACTATGTGCTCCTCCTGCTCCAGAGCACAGGATCAGAGAAGAGTTACACTGTGCAGGATATGGGAAGTACGACCCCCATCACAGAGGTGTGGGCTGAGCATTAGGGGCTTAATGTCACACAGTGTGGAGAACTCGGGATGTAAGGCTCAGGGCTGCAATACTCCCACGCGGTTATGAATTTAAGATGCTGTGTTTTCATGCTCTCCCTCACCTCACGCCAGCCCTCAGTCTCCACACCCTAATCCAGGACCAAGCATCTCATTCTTTTTTTCTTTTTTAATTGGGGAACAGTGTTTTTTTCCAGGAACAGTGTTTTTTTCCAGGACCCATCAGCTCCAAGTAGTTGTTTCAATCTAGTTGTGGAGGGCGCAGCTCAGTGGCCCATGTGGGGATTGAACTGGCAACCTTGGTGTTATGAGCACTGCGCTCTAACCAACTGAGCTAACCGGCTGCCCCAAGTATCTCATTCTTTATACTTCTTTGTCTTTGGGATTAGATACCCAATGCATCCCCCTTAGCTTTCCCAGAGACCCCCGGTGAACTCTCATTGCCTCTCACCACAGCCACCACGGCGCTCACGGCACTCTGATGACCCAGGAAATGACCCAGCTGCTGTCTCGACTCTGGGTCCCACAGCCCCACAGAGCCATCACTGGAACAGGAGATCTGCAGAGTCAGAGGTCAGAGGAGTGGGATTAGCAGCATCCCTCCAGCGTTTTTGTGTGTTTATAACATCAGGTAGAGGGCAGTAAATCTTGTGATTAAGAGCATGGGCTGTCCTGGGACCAAATCCTACCTCTACCATTCATTATTTTGTGACTAAGGACAAGTTCATCTCTCTGAGACTTAGGTTTCTAATCTACTTCACCAGGATAATGACAGTGCACCTATCTGATATGGTTGGTGCCATATGGTACCAGCCCACTGCCTGGTACACAGAGAGCGCTGTGTAGCAATTGTCCTTGTTACTAACATAATGTCAGTCAACAAACCCAGACAAAGGTGAAAAGTCTATTCAACTGATACTTACTCTTTCTCCTCTCTTTTTGAGAACAACACAGGGACTCTACATTGAAAAAAGAGGTTCACTAGAGGCTTGGTTCAAGTGACACTGGGCACTTGAGACGAGGAGGGTCTGGAGGTTCAACAGGGAGTTTGAGATGGCTGTAGACCGTGATTATGCAAGATAGATGCATTTGTAAGAAAAACACTCTGAAACCTCGAGGGCGTAATGCGAGACTGATTTTTGCCTCTGGACAGCGAAATTACAGCAGTACTCCAACGTGCAGGGACGGGGCATCCTAAAGTCTTGGGGAGACAGTTCTGTGTTCTTCTTAGGAACATGAGCTTTCCTATCAGAAAGTTTACTGACTCAGCTTCATCACTTACATGGCCTTGGAAATGTTCCTGAATCTATCTGAGCTCAATATCCTTGTCTGTAAATTAGAGATAACAGTAGTATCTACTTTACAGGGTGCTGTAATGATTAAATGAGGCAATCAATATATGCCAAGAACTTAGTCCAGTGCCTGGTACATCCTAAGTGCTCAATAAATAAATGTTAGCTATTTCTATTATAAATGGGTGTCAGAAAAGGATGCAATGGGGAGTGTTGTCCTCCCCCAGGAAGCCTGCTGAGCTTTGCACCATTCCTACCGTTCACTCACCAGTAGGTTGTCTTTGGTCCAAGCACAGCCAGTGACCCAGTCACGGTGACAGGCAGAGAAGGAGCAAGTCAGAACAGGGGCTGTGGGTGTCCTCACATCCCAGCAGAGGAGGCTCTGGATAGGTCCCAAATGATGAAGCAGTTAGGACCACAGGAGGAAGGCAGGAACACCAGGGCCGTTTTGGGAAAGAAGTTTCAAGGAAAGAGGGAGTATTAAAGAAGGGAGGGTGAGCAGATCCAACACAGGTTTGGCAAAGCAAATAGCCAGAGGAAGCAATGAGAATTGGGCTGTTCAGGAATCCAGGAACCAGAGGGGCTGTGGGGTCAAGGGGGGATTGGGGGCTCACGGGGAGCAGGGCCCAGGGCTTGCATGTTGCATCCTTCTGTGGCTCACCCGATCCCGGCCCCCGGTGGCCAGGCTGCCTCCATCAGTGCTGAAGCTACAGCAGTTTACGGGTCCCTTATGTCCCAGGAGTTCAGTGCCACGAGGAAAGCTTTTTGCCTTTTGTGGCCGTGTCAGCAACTGCCTTGGCCACAGCCGTACTGTGAAATCCTCTGCATTGGAAAGAGGGAGAGAGGAAGATTCCCTGAAAGAGGAAGCAAGAAAGTCCCGGAGGCCAAAGACAAAGGCAATGCTTGGGGCTGAGGGTGAGGTCTGAGGGCAAAGCTCCAAGGGAGAGATGCAGTGAGTCACAGGCTATGGAGAGGCCTTGGACAAGGGTCAGTCATGTGAGTACACAGGGCAGGATGCCAGGCACTCCTAGCACCGGCTCTGCAGCTGTCTCTCCCTAACTCCCTTCTGCACCTCCAAACCCTCCCCATCTCAAGTGCTCAGTGTCACTTGGACCAAGCCTCCTACCTAGAGAGAACTAAGGCCACTCTGCATTTTCACCTCCACATCTCTCTCTCTCCTCCTGAGGGAAACTCATCCCTTTATACAGCAGTCTCCCACTGGGTAGAAAATCAAAGGATCACGGGGATTGCAAAGAGGTCCCAGAGTCAGCGTTAAGGGACAAAAAGAAACAGTCTAGTGTAATAGATATGTATGATATCGGGGGAGGAGTGGGGTGGCGAAAGTATAACTATTGCACTGTGTTGTACACCTGAAACTAATTTAAATAAATAAACAAACAAATAAATAAATAAATAAAAGAAGCAGTCTAGGCTGATTATGCAAGACAAATGCACTTAAAAGCACTTTGAAAATTGTAAAACAAATTGTATGTCTGTGTGCTTTCATATACACATATACATATAAATTGAAGAAAGGTATTAGCGTATTTATTTATTTATTTATTTATTTTTAGCTGAGCCATCCTGCCACCTGTTGGCAGCTCAGCGGCTGCTCAGCTCGGGCTGGGCATCAAACTGCTGTTGCTCAGAGCTCAGCTCGCACTCTTGGGCAAGCTCTTAACCAAGTGAGCTACTCGGCTGGCCCAAGTATTAGCTTATTTAAAAGGAACGATTCACAACTCTGTCCAGAGCCCAGTACTACCTGAGGCAGAAGCCAAGAGCTTCTGAGAGGTGGCCAGTCCCAGCACAGGCTTCTGGTATTTGGACAGGAACCAGAGGGGTTGAAGGGAGCTTTCCTTGAGTGCCCAGCCCTGCAGGGACCCATCTTCTGTACCACTCACCAACACCTTAGGGCTTAGCCAGACTAGTGCGGACACAGCCACATCTAGTGCTTTACACTGAGCCCCCTGGGAACCTAGAAAATGAGAGAAAACAAGAGAGGAAGACACTTGGAAAGGGCATCAGGACGGGGGGAACCTCTTTCCTAAGGCTCAAAAGCCCCCTCCCTTCTCCCTTTGGTACCTGAAGAAATTTCATAGATCCTGATGCCATCTGCTCGGTACCCAACAGCCACCAGATCACCATGTGGGCTGAGAGCCACAGCGAGGGCAGGAGAGAGAGAAAGGGAACCTAGGCACCCACGGGGCCGACCGAGAGACCCGGACCACACCTGAACCTGAGGGCCGATAAAAGGGCTTAAAGATATTCCACTTGCACCCCAGAGTTACAACCACCCCATTAAATTCTTCCTCTAGAGACTTTTCTCCTGAGAGCTACCTGTACACACACTTGCACCCCTCTCCCTCAAGCTCGCATCAGCCAAGCTCCTCCATAGCTTTCTCAACAAAGGCCTACCTCGCCCAAATGCCCCTGCCTTTGCTACCCCCTCCCTGTAACCCACCACAAGCCCTCGGTAGCCTGACCTTGCCATCCTCTCCGGCAGTCAGTAACTGGCACCCAGCACGCAGGAAAAGGGCAGCAGCCACAAAGCCACTGTTGGCAGGGAAGGCGGCCAGCCGTGCCCCTTCCTGCCAAGCCCACAGCTCCACCGTCCTTTCCAGCCGGCCCACAGCCACAACCCGCCCAGGCGCATTGAAGGCCAAGGTACGGACGGAGGCTCCTGGGGCCCCCAGTTCCTACATGGGGGGGGGGGGGTTAGAAATGGAACTGTCAGGGCCTGCTCTCAACACAAGCCAAGGTGACACAAAATGTGGATGCGTGTCACTCCCCACCTTCCACTCCCAACCTTCTGTGTTCCTCCCCTAAGGCTACAGAGGACCTTCTCACCTTGGTGACTTTGAGCCCGTCCACCTGGAAGAAGCTGACGCTGCCAGCCCAGCTGCCTACAGCTATTACCTGGCCCTCTGGGTGGAAAGCAATGCAGTTCAGGGGCTTGGGACAGGTGTGCTGGAAGGCCAGCTGCCCACGGACTGTGTCCCACAGCTGGAGGAGGGAGAAGGGGAAGAATCAGGTGCTGAATACAGATGCCTGAGCACCTTCATCCTTGAGTTCCAGGGACCACCTTGTCTGGTCCCCGCCATCAGCAGGGAAGGCTTCCCCAGGCCAACCACTTGGCAGCCTCTGCCATGCTGACAGAACCACCTCATGGGCTGACCCAGCAGGTAAGGACATTTTGACTACCACAGCCCCCACTTGTTACCTTTAGGCACCCCCCCAGGCACACGGTGGCCAGCAACCGGCGGTCTGGGCTCAGGCAGCAGCCAGTGATTTGGTATTGGTGCGCCTTGGTCTGGAGCACCCTATCCAGGGAGACAGAGTCAGGCCCCTGGGGCCTCCTGGCCACAAGCTCCCTCCTCACACCCCTCCACTGGGCTTCCCACAAACAGGGAAGGCCTGCACTCCTAGGCACAAGGGAGCCCTTACCGACAACCATGCTGCAGGTCCCAGAGCTCCAGGAGCCCGTCAAAGGCAGTGACAAAGAGGGCATTGTCCGAGAGGAATGAACAAGAGGAGACCCCATCACAGCCACTCACCACAGACTTTTCCTCCTGTGAGACCAAGCAGGAAAGCACGCTCAGGACATTCCCTTAACCCCCCTTATCCAGCCACTCCAAACCCCAACCAAAAAGGAGGCCACAGCAGGGAGCCCTCGCCGCTCTACATTCTTTACATAAGTCTCAAAATGTGGCCCTCTTTTAACAGGTGTTTCTGATGTGGAGCCAAAGTACAAGGCTTTAGTCCCCCTTCAGCCCTAGGCCAAGCTCATGTTCAAGTGAGGCCTTGTAATCCAAGTGGAGTCACATCTCCCCGACTCCAAACCCTGTACATATCCCCAAATCGCTGAAGACTTTGATGGGTCCAAGACAGGAATGATGTCACACGCATGCATATGTACGGGAATGACAGGGGTGGGAAGAGGAGAGACCCACCTCTCCAGCCTTTTCTATCATTACCCTCCTTTAGCACCTTCTGCAGCAACCATTCCCGGCAATTTACAGGAAACATTCTCCTCCCACGTCTTTGCTCAGGCTCCTTACTCAACCCAGAAGGCCTGCCCTTTTCTGTCCTATATCCTTGGGTCACTGTACAACTCACTCAGCTCTGATCTATGTGACACGGTTATGTTTTGGTTTCTTTTTACCTTCTATGCCTTACCTTTCAACAAAACTGACCACTTGGTAGGCAAAGACAATGTCCTAGCCCTGTGTCCCTTGTAATCCTTAGTGCAGTGCCTTGCATGAAAGGTGTGCAGCAAATATTTGCTGTGTGACTGATGTTTGGACGGAGCTCTTTTGATCAGATGTGAGGGAAGTGAAGCTGCTGAATCAAAAAGGGTGACAGCAGGTGGGCTTGGCTTCTCTGGGGCCCCAGGGCAGTCTGTGAGGCTTTTCTGAAGGTAAATTGCCCCGTTTTGAGTGTCATACCTGCCAAGTTCTCAGGTCCAACAGGTAAACCATCCCATTGGCAGTGCCCACAGCGGCTCTTTGCCCATTGGGAGAGAAGGCCACGGCTGTAGGGGATGAGGACACTGCCAGGGACAGGCTGGAGCTAGAGAAAGAGCAGGAAGAAAGGGAAGGAATGAGGAATGAAGGGAAGGGAGTGAACAAGATTTCTGCATGTCTGGGCCTGAACCCCACCCTCCCACCCCTACGGTGACTCTGGTCTGTCCTTTATTCTCCAGTTTCAGAAAGGACTGCAGCTTGCTCTCTGATGGGCTTACCAGGGGCTGGGGTCAAGGGTCTTACCTTTGCTGGCCCCTCATGGTGTTGGGTTTATTAAGCCACCGTAGCATGCGCTGGAGGTGCCATCGCTGGGAGAGCTGGGGGGCCTGGCGATAAAGAGGTGAGTCCAGAGGCTGGTTGGCTGCCTGCTGGGGCAGGAGCAGGGGGTACTGGCTAAGGACTGGAGCCTGCTGCTTCAGGAAGGTGTGAAAGGCAGCAATGTCAGCCTCAGGAAGCTTTTGTTCCTCTTCAGTGACTGAGGAAGCTAGGGAAGAGATGCAGAGTGGTCACTGGGGAGCCAGCCTGGACCCCCATGAACCCCAGCACAAAATACAATTATACATGCGTCTAAAATGGTAAGTCTCACAGTGTAGCCCTTTGGCCCCATGTAAGGAACACATGTTAAAAGTACAAATTTGGGGGCATCCCTCTAGACCTAGCCAGCCAGAATCTGTGGGCCTAGAGATCTACAATCTGAACAAGTTGCCCAGCTTCTTTTATGCCCACTAACTAAAGTTTGAGAACCTGTGGTCTAAAAGATCTAGACAAAAGGTCTCCTGAGACTCGCTTAACTCGTAGCATTTTCAACTTGGAATGGAAATTAGATTGTTCTTTCCATTACACCTCCCTCTGAGCAGCCCCCAGGAACCCTATATCTCAGAGGAGAAGTCATCCAGTGACTCATCTCACCATAGAGGGCATGGGCCTCCAGGAGCCGAGAGATCAGACCCAGTTCCAGGTGTGCGGCCACCACGTGGAGACTGGTGAGGAACTTTGCAAGAAGGCCACGGTTCCCACTCTGGAGCTGCGAGGGCCAGAGGGCATTCATTAGGGGCGTGAAGAGGCTGGTGAGGAGGAACGTCTAGTCTGAGACCTGCCTGTGCAGCTAGGACCTAGACCTAGGAGCTGGGCCTAAAAACCTGAAGGAGAAAGGCAGGAAAACTAAAGGAGAAAGGTAGAGGGAGCTTGGGAGGGGTAAAGGCAGTGGTGATGGGAGTGGTGGTCAAGGTGCAAAGGGGTCTTGGAACAGCCAAAGCAATTGCTTGGGAGAAGGTGCTTATGGGATGGGGGGACTAACCAGGTGGTACGGCAGGTCTCCCAGAGCCTCAGGCGTGCAACTTCGGAAGGTGCCTGAGGCATCAGGGTCACAAGTCTTCCAGAGCTGAGCTGCAGGTGTGGATCATAGGAACAGACTTGAGACGGGCTCAGCCCTGAAGCATCTCCAAAGATCCCCTCCCTCAGGCTATATATAGCAAGCCATCCACCCACTGGGGTGGCAAAGAGGGGGCCAGCCAATGGGGAGCACTAGTGAATGGTCATGGCCTCCAGGCCCAGGCCCTATACCCAGTGCCCCAGGCTGACTTGGGCTGCAATCACCTGCGATGAGGATATGCGCCATGCTCTCTAGCCTCAGCCTCTTCCCATAGCGACATTTAGCTGCTGTTCTCAGGGGCCCATCAGGGAGGCAGAGACGGGCACCAGGCCGCTCCAGCGGGCCCTCCCCCAGCAAACTGTCCTCATATAAGGGAGAGAAGGAAGAAGAAGAGAGAGATGAGGCCTATCAGTGAGCATCCTGGCACAGATATGGGCTCCTATTCCCACCTCCCCCATCCCCAGCCCGCAAAACTGGTAACTTGAGTGGCAGCTATTCAGGGCCTGGGAAACATGTGTCAGGGGCTATGCCAAGGGAAGGGCAGTGTGAAGGGAGGATCACACAGGGCTCTGGCTCAAATAAGGGAAGGCCCAGGAGGTCAGTGGGAGCTCAGCTGGGGACACTTGTACCTGCGCAGACTCTGGATGAGGTAGGCAAATGGGCCCATGGGGTAAGGGTCCCCACTGTTACCAGCAGCCACCACTTCTTCCCAGGTCTTGGTCCCCCTGGGAAGTATCCACCATGCACTCAGCACTCCATGCAGCTGGTCCACAGTCAGACCTGAAAATCAAGCTCTCTGAGGCCCTCACCAAACCACACAGCATACCTATCCCCAGCACACCTAGTCTCCCTTGCACTGCACACTGAAACCCCAGCTGAAACAAGATCATCCAACCCCTGAGCCTCTGCCTCCCAACCCACCCCAAGCACTGACCGCTACGTGTGACCTCAAGGGTGGCCAAGGCTTGGGGAAGGACATCAGGGCCATGCTCTTGCTCAAGCGTGCCCAGGATGTGCTGCAGCAGCAAGGGGACAGTGGCGGGCAGGGTCCGGAGTTTCTCAGACACCTGGGAGAAGAGAGTCGGGCTTTGGTCAGTGAGGGGAGAGAGAGGTAGCTTTGGTATAGGGAGGGGAGGGGGCAGCAGGTGAAACTATGGGAAAGGACGAAAAGGAAAGAGAAACGAGTGGGAGAGAAGTGGAGTTGGAGGCAAGGTGAGGAAGGGAAATGGGTGATCAACGCTGACAAAAGGTGAGGGTGGGGGAAGGTGAAGGATGGGGATGCTAGAAGCTGAACGGAGATTGGCAGGTGGAATTAGGACTTAGAAGATAAGGAGTGGGGGGTTACATCCTCAACAGACCTGCTCATAGAGTGTGAAGAGCCTCAGGTGATCGGTGACCAGACGTAGGTAGAGCGGCAGGGCTGACCCTCGCTTCACCAGTAGCAGCCTCATCTGACGAGACTCGGAGGACTCAGCATGGGGACCAGTGAGCCTCCCCACAGCCAGCCCTCTGCCCTCTGCCCTCCAGTCCAGCACAAAGTCCACTGGCTCCTCCTCTGAGAGTCCCCAGCAATGGAAATGGCATCATCTAGGGGCACAGCCATCCCTTCCCTATGCTGCTCTGCCCAGCCAGCCCCTTTTTAGGGATTCCCCTGTGGCTCAGCCTACCCCACCTGATAACCACAGCTCTATTCCTCCCCTCAGCTGGATGGGCCCTGGAGAGGCCATTCACCAGGTGAAAAAGCTGGGTGATATTATAAGGAATCATAGTTATCTTATTAACAACTTCCCCTGGAATAGAGTTCCTGAGAAAATGAAGGAGCAACTGGTCAGTGTGGGACAGCTAGCAGCCTCAGCACCCCGGTCCTCACAGATTCACCCCACACACCCACCAGCTAACCTGGTTGTTAAAAGGCGACTCCTCCAGCCGCTTGCCGTACAGAGCCAGCTCCTCTCTCACCAGCCGGACCCGGGCAGACGGCTCCAGAGGCCCCAGGGCCACCACATGGGCACCTTGGCTCTGCTCAAGGGTCGCCCCCAGGCTTGCGTCACTAGACACACTCAGCACCAGGTGTACCCACTATGATTGGGAAAAGTGTATGGAGGTAGAAGGAAAAGGAGAACAATGTTGGAGAGGTCCCTCTCTTCCCTGCATCCCACCCTCACCTCCTTCTCCCACTCACCCGGGGAAGGGTCTTTGGGATCCAGTCGGAGATCAGCTGCCCATGCTGGTCCACCAACCTGTCAGCTCCATCGATGATGAGCACCAGGGCCTGGCCAGATTGCAGGGACTGAGCAGACTTGGGCAGCAGCCTCTGCTGCAGCTCCCACACCAGGCCCCTGTATGTGGAAGGGAAAGACCAGGGTCAGCCGAGAGGGAGACGCAGGGTTAGTATCACAGCATCAACAAGGCAGGGCTAATGGTGGGGATACACACCGGTAGGTGCTGGGGAGGGCACTTGGCTCTTGCAGGTGACTATGCAGATAGGCACAAAGGCGTTTGAGCAGGGTAAGGGCAAGACCCTGGTCAGGGCGGGCCCCTGAAAAGTGGAAGAAAACTAAGGGGGCCACTTTGGCCCCATTAGGAGCCTGCAGGGCTGACACAACGGATGCCTGTATGGGAAGGGAACCAAAAATATGATCACATTTTACACGCACAAGCTCCTTGTGCGCCCCCCTCCTCAGCCCTCCTTAGCCCATACAGCCCTCCCTCCCTCCTGCCAAGGCCTCTGGGACTCTGTACCAGGAAGGCAGTCTTCCCTTGTCCCGACTGCCCGGTCACCAGGCTCAGCCTCCCTCGGTGCAGCAGCAGCTGCTGCACTGTGTCCTGAAGAAGGCGAGGTCGGGCAGGACTCGGTGGGCTCTGCAGCTGCTGGAAGGTGGCTTGGACCAAGTCATCATCTGGGATGGACACTGGCTGCTCCAGCTGGTTGCTGGGCTGAGGGCACATGGGACAGTGACTATGCATGTCTCCATGCTCCTCAGGACCTGAGGCATAAAACTCACAGAGTCCCCACCAAGTGACCCGCCACCCAGGGGTACCCAGACCGCCCTACCCCCTTCTCCACCCCCCTGGCCACCAGCTCGCCTGCTTACCTGTAGGTAGAGTTTCTGGATCATATCCCACACATCCTGCAGAACCAACTGCCCAAACTCTTCCAGCCCCGCGACATAGGGCCGGCCAGCTGCCACACCCCCCCACTCACAGGAGTATCTGTGGCAGAACAAGCACAAGCAGAGTCAGAACAGGCCTGGCTCCGCTCTCCACGCAGGGGCTCTCTACCTCCCCCAGCTCACCTGCGACAGGTAATTCCTTCCTGTTTGTTTAGGTAGCTCTTCAGTTCTAAGATCCGATGTACAGCCTCTTCAGACTCAGAAATAAAGTCAGGTTTCCAGGCATCTGGCACAGAGCTGACCACCACAGATACGTCATGAGCGATGCTGGACTCGGACCCTAGCCTCTCTGTACCCCCATCAGACCTGGCCCCTCAAGAGCAGATCCCCTGACATCAGCTCCAAGGCTGATCTGGTACTGCAAAGGCAAGCCCCATACTCTGACTGTGGGGAGAGAAGACATGCCTCTGGGCCTGTTTGGCCTTCTGTGGAGGCTGAGGCCCAAAGGCCATAGGAGGTACCTGAGGAAGCTGGAGTCCCGGAAGTAGATGAGCGCTTGGGCAGAGGACTGCTGGCGGACGCCCCGATTCAGGAACTGCATCACCTCCATCTCTGTCACAGAGCGACCTGAAGGGTACTGCTGGGTCTGAGGAAGAGGGCAGAGAACAGGAGGGTTCAGTCTATGTCACTCTAACCTCTCCCTGGAGACCTGCCAAGACCCCAGAGCTCCTTTATCACAGTAATATTCCCCCCTCCCTCCAGACACAAGCCAATAAAATATAGTATACAGCTAACATTTATTGAATGCCTGTCATGTGCAGAGCATTTTTTATAGATTTCTAATTCTCCTAATAACCCTGCAATGGAGGTATCACTGATTCTTTTTAGTATATGGGGAAATTGAGACCAGATTAAGATAAGCTATTTCCCACAAAGCCACACAATGACAGAAGGGAGATCAGAACCCCAATACATCTGACGGCAAAACCTGAACAGACCTACCCTCTTAACTCTTGCATCCCTTGGTCAACCTAGAGGTGCTTGTCAAAGAAATTCCCTTATCTAGGACTTGGCCACTCACAGAACCTTCCGCCTGTGTTTCGCTTCAATGTCAAGGACCTGCCTGTGTATAGTTCCAGGGCTCCTGACAAATCATGGCTTCTTGCTACTTCTGCCCAACCTTTGTTTCCTCCCCACGCCCTGCTCCAACCTTGTCCTCCTTACCCAGCGGAAGTGAGGATGGTCAGGAAGGTTGTAAGTAGGGGGAATGTAGCCATAGCGGGAGCCCAGAATCCCCACAAACAGATGCGAACTCTCCACCTCCCCGAGGCACACTTCCAGTTGTCTGCAGGCATGATTATGGGGCGTCATATCAGGAAACACAGGCACAAATGGGAAAACAGGGCCCTGGCTCACAACTGAGCAGCATGAAGGCAGGCTCTCTTGTTAGCATCCACTGCCCTCAGCCCCCAGCCTTCCTCGCAGCCCCAAGCCTGCCCACTCTGTTCCACCACTCAAGTCCCTCCCCCAGCCCTTCTTCTCTGTGGTCCCCACACCTGTTCCTACGGGTCTCCTCCTCGGTGATGCCCCAACGCAGGTCAATGGCATGAAGGCTGATGCGGTGGGGGGCCACTCGGGCCTGCAATGCTGGCAGCACGGACCTCAGCAGCAGGTCCCGCTCCCCATGCATGTCCCGGAAAGTGGAGGAAATGAAAAGCCGGATGCTGCGCCATCTGGGGGTAAGCAGAGAGCTGGGCTCGGTCTAGGGATCAGCCCCACAACCCAATTCCACAGACACGGCTGATCACCATTCAGCACAGAGCATGAGCCAGGTATGACAGACAGCAGGAGCATATCCAGCAGGTCTCCAGAGAATAACCTGCCCAGAGCCCGAACTCCAGAGCCCTGGAAATGAAACCCCACTTGCCACTTCTCATGCACCCCTCCTCTGTCAGCTAATAATTACTATGCACTTACTATGTGCCCAGGGAAAGCTCCTGATAACACTGAGGCAAGCACAATCATTACCTCTATTTTACTGTCCAAGAAACTACAGCTTAAGAAATTAAGCCACTAGCTCAAAGTTCAAGGTACTATTTGGCAAAGCCATGCTCCCAAGCCCCCTGCCTAAGCCCTGGTATGCTGCCTGCCTCACATTCTGACCCCTTTTCCCCAGTAGAGAAAGGGGCATGCTCACAATCTGACAATTGCCTGTGTTACAGAAACCCCACCTGGGAAAGTGGAAGCATGCCTCAGTGACTAGAGCAAGCAGTATCTCAACAACTAGAATTTCAGTCACCTGAGTTTCTCTAGGTTTTGAAGGCAGCCCCTCCCAATTCACCAACACACAGAAACACAGACTGACCCAGACTGGGAAATAGGAGCCAAGAGGCGTGGAGTATTCTCTTCCAGTGGCCGGAGAGACAGGGCTCCTGTCTTTCCTGGTGGTGGTGGAATCTTGAATATTTTGTCCATTTGGCCAACATGTTCTAGAAGACGAGAGGCCCCACGCTCTGCAATGAACCTGATGTAAATAATGACAAAAAAACAAGAGACGAATACCAGAATCAGAATCAGGAAGGTCTTGGAAGGCGGCAGGGGACAAAAATATGGCTAGGTTAGGTCACTCAGTTAACTGGAGCTCCTTAAGAAGATGACCATAAGCAGTGAATGTAACTTAAAAATAAACAAGGATGCAGAACCACAGGAATGAAGAAAAAGAACTCAGTTCTAGCCACCCCACTGCTGTTCATGTTTATCACATGCTTTATGCTAGGCCAGGGGCAGCCGGGGTGGAAAAAGGTGTGAAGAGTAAGGCCATCCCAGTCTGAACCTGATCAGCTCTGTACCAGCCATGAAAGCTCCCTGGAGAAGGAGAAATGTGTATGAGGCTTCCTAATAGAAGTTGGGGCAATGGGCGGCAGCCAAAGGAAAGGACAGGGGAGAAAACATGTAAACGAGATGGCTACGCATGGTGGAAAATACGAAGTAAAAAGATTTCTGTAAAACTGGCTATGAATAAATACATTTAGCATGGGATTGCCTCTGGATCAAGAATGGAATGAATAGAAGTGATATGACCAACTCTTGAGTTGTTCACTTAAAAAGAAAATAGTGCATTCTCTCATGTCCCCTCTTCCTCTTTCCTACTAGATGTAATACAAAAATGATGGCTGAAGCTAGATAGGAGCCATCTTGAACCATGAGACAGAAGCAGAGTATTTGAGAATTATGGAGCAATAAGATAGAAAGTACCTGGATCTCTGCAATACTGTGTTGCTGCTATGTCTAGACAGCTGTAAAAGAGGAATAAACTTCTATCTGCTTTAAAAAAGAAGTAAATGGAGTAGAGGCCACAGATGATGTCTGAAAGATGCTCTAACAAAGCCCCCAACTCCTTCAGTGTTCATGTACTCACTTCAGTATCCCATCAGTACAGCCTGAGAGTGTCACATCATTGGGATTCAAATCTTGTAATCTGGCAAAGGAAGAAGAAGACCATTAGACACTGTGCCAGGAACACACAGTTGCTGCCCCCTAACACCCTAGGATGGACACCCACCTCTGTACTTTTAATAGAGTTACGTGCTAGGCTGGGGCTGGGATGGACTCTCACAAAGGGGTATGTATGAGCTAAGCTGAAGGCTTCACAGAAGTTTCTAGCAGCTGAAGTGCGATAGAGGTATGAGGCTGAGATGGGGAGTTGCCCGGTGAGTGGGAGGGTCCCAAGCTTTGGGGTGAAGAGGAACTATGGGTCACTATCTTCAGGCACTGGGCAAGGAGTCTGAACATCCTTACACGCAACCTGTCCTTCTCAGGAGAACACCCACAAAGAGGCACTTGGAATTCACATGCTGCCAGAAAAGCTGTTTGGCCTCATTGATAAGCTTGTCATTCATAGTCTGGCCAAAGAGGATGACCCTGTCCATCTGTAAGATAAAAGAGGAGGGCCTGAGACCAGGGAACAGAGAGATAGAAAAGATGTCAAAGAGCACAGGACATCAAGAGAAGAGATCTCTGAAGCCTGGGGAATTAGGAGAATTCTAAGCGAGATGGAAACTGCCTCTCCTGAGAGCATTTATGATGAGGCAGCCATTACACCTGACAGATGGAGGGGCATCAAAGTGGAGGTTGGGGTAGATGCAGTGGTGTGCTGTAGCTGACTCATTCAGGATCCCAAGAGCTGACTGTCAAATTTTTAGGAATTTTGTGAGACAGTTGTTAAACATGGCCACTAGTAAATATTAAGTGGTATAAACTTACAATTAAATAAATTATATTAAAAACAAGGGTAATAAATAAAACTCATCACTTCCTAATTATTTTACTGCATTTTACCATTATCTAGTCTTGATCGTACTTACATCTATTTGATCTTTATTGTGGAAAGACTATACAATGGTGTAACATGGCACATCTCTTCCCAACTCTGCGTTCACTGACATCATGAAATTAGCTTGAAATTGACATGGAAGGAGTATTTACACCATGGAAACTAGCAAATGCTATTAACCGAGACTTATTTTCCCCAGATTGCTGGTAGTTGAACATTCACCAGCATAGCACTGGGCAGGAGGGTGCAGCGGGGAGCTGATCTGGGTACTGTATACAGTTTAAAAGCTTAGCTTTGAGAAATGAGATACATCAGTTGTGAAGGGAAAAATCTGGGAGTGGAGGGTCTCTCAGGGACTGGGCAGTACTCACAGGAACTCTTTGAACAGCCAGAGACAGCAAGTGCTTCCCAAAAGTATATAGGGGCCATTCACCCTTTTCATCCAACTCCTGAAGGAAAGAGGCTCATGTTATGTGGTTTCCTGAGAGATAATCAGTAAGTAACAAACATCATAGTCTGCTTGGGAAATCTTCAGAGCTGTGTCTATCCAAGCCTTTCCTGACTCTGCAGGCTGTTCCCAGGCCTGTGTCCATTCATTGTTTTTGCATGGTGGGGATGGGTGACTGACCTGGACTTGAGCCTGGAGTTCGATGGCAGTCTTCAGGATACCGTCTTCTGTCTTAATCACAGCAGTCTTCAGAGCCCCTCTTCCGCACAGCAAGAGATCCGCGTGCTCGGCCCGCGCAAGCATCATTCCAATCAACAGCAGCACATAGTTCAGGGGGGGCTGATTGGACAAGCATCAGGGTGAAATAAGGCTCCCCCACTTTCAAATCCACTCTTGCCCATCCAGCCCTGAAGGCCAAATACCTCCATTGGTTGGGGAAAGGGGGACAAAATCCCCAGTTAGGATGGGGCAGCTTTAGCAGCCATGGGAAGAAGCTGCAGGGGAGGGAGGTGGACAGCGGCCAGGATCCCTGCCCAAATTCAGCACTGGGATGTAGGGAGCTAAAAGTGAATTATATTGGTGACAGAAATTTAGAAGATTAAGTACCAGCCAAATGTGAAATGTTAGTATTTTATAATCTATGAACAGATTAATTCTAGGAATCGTCCCTAGGGACCAGGGTCTGATACTGGGCAACAAATACATGTCATTTATTTCAATTGCTTGCTTGCTTGTGCATACTTGCTTGTGAGAGCCAGGTCTGCAAACAGGATCCCCAGCACCCTACCAACCTCACCCATTTTTATTTTTTTACCCCCTCTGGGTTGCTCTTGGGACAGAGCTTGTCTGCATTAGCATCTGTCAGATAAACCAAGAGGGTGCGGCCTGGCAGTGGGGGCAAGCTGTGCTTCACAGAGACGTTTACGGCTGTCTCCAGCGCCTGTCGATACCGAGCCAGCATCTCACTGTCATATTTCCACTGTCTGCAGGCAGGAAAGACACAGACAAAAGGGTCAGGGGCTTTTCTGCTTGCCACTTTAAGGTAGATGGGAAGATGAGAACTCGCCACTTAAGTAGTGAGTCTTCACTCCCCTCCCATACTCTGCCTCTATTGCCAGTAAAGAAGACTGGGACAGACCTTCCCTTGGCCCAAATTCTACAGGACCTTCCTAATCCACTCTCACAGCACAAGAGAAGTCATCTGTAGACTCACTCTGTGCCATCACTTGCCACGCTTAACACATCAATCCATATTCGTTTCATGAGGCAAGCTTTAACTGCTACACATAATTTAAATGTGTCAAATTATTTGACATTTGTTTTTAAAAACATCTTCAAAAAGAAGGAAAAATAAAAAAAGAAAGGGATCAGGAAAGAAAGTGTGGTAAAATGTAGATAATCACTAAATATGGCTAACAGTCTTACGGGAATCCATTATACTATTCTCATTACTTGTATGCATGTTTAAAATTTTTCAATCTATAGAATTCAGTAATTTCAATCAGTGCTACCCAACAGAATTGAGGTACAATTAATGATCTTAAATTAAAATTCCACATGTAATTTAAAATTTTCCAGTAGACACATTAAAAGTAAAAAGAAACAGGAGAAATTAATTTAATATTACACTTAACCTAATATATATAATATATAACAACAGTTTCTTGGACCAGCCGAGTGGCACAGTGCTTAAGAGCTGGCTTGGGATGCCAACGGCCCCAGTTCAGATCCCACATATGAGGGCCAGTGACACTGACGTCTAAAAAATAAATAAATAAATAAAATAAAAACAGTTTGTTTCAACATGCAATACAAAATTATGAATGAGATAATTTACATGCTTTTTCATACTGCCCTTAAAATCCAGCATATCTCAGTTAAGACTAGCCACATTTCAATTGCTCAGCAGACACATGTGGCTAGCTATCTTACTGGCCAGCAAAGGCATACTGTTTGAACTATATCCTAGGCTTGATTCTATTTTTTTTTTTTTTTAGCTGAGCCATCCTGCCACCTGTTGGCAGCTCAGCAGCTGCTCAGCTCAGGCCGGGAACCGAACCAGTGACCCTGTTGCTCAGAGCTCACACTCTTGAGTGAGCTCTTAACCAACTGAGCCACTCGGCCAGCCCCTTAGGCTTGATTCTTAATGGCCTTGTGTTCAGCCACTGATCACTGATTCAGAACATTCCAGGCCACTGATTCTACCAGAAAGTCATACGAGCACTGCCTTTGCCATGAATGAAAATGAATGAGGATACTGTTGAAGCATCTGAAAGAACACAGTTCTGGGACTTCATCAAGCTTACAAAACAAGTCTTATGTCTGTGTTTCAGCATGCTTGATAACTACATATGAGTCAAAAGAAAAAGGAAAGTGAATGGGTCGGAAAATACAAAGAAACAAAAACAGATTATCACAGAGATGAAAAAGAAGGAAAACGATGAATCAGAGCAGAAACAGAGAAGACACTATCATGCACAAAGAGAAAGGGGGATGCTACACAAACTCATGGAATCCACGGAAACCAATAAAACAATCACAGTGAATATAGCAGACCCAAACACGGATTTTGTTTCATGATCTCTCTATAAGACAACGGTACAGACAAGGTTTGCTTAGAAAGAGATGATTGAAACCAGACAAGTCTGAGCCATTGGGATGAATGACAAGCATGTCTTTACAGAATAAAAGTTGGGGTTCCCAGATGACTCCCAAACCCGGTCAGGGTACCTCTTGATGCCCTCTTTTTGCTCCCAGATAGCGCATGCATGCATGCATGTGCGTGTGCACATACACACACACACACACACACACACACACACACACACACACACACACACCTGGTCCTCTGTATTTTCAGCTTCTCCCGCTTGAGTTGCTCATACATCACAGGCATCATCATTGCTGCCCGAAGTTCCCGACGACTTAAGTTGCAAAGCTGACTCTGCCATTTGGCATGCCTCTTGCCATTTCTTGAGTTTCTAATCATTATCCGCTTCAACAGTTGTGTGTTGGAAGGAAATGGCAATGCTGTGTGGTGACAGGTAAGTATCTGAGTCAGGCAGCTTCTATTCCCTCACCTTATTTTCCCATTATTATCTGTCCTGTGCCCCAACGCTTGTGCTGGCAAGCATCTGACCTCTGCCTATCCCACACCCTGGGACTGGAAGGCAAGAGGCTAAAAGTTACCCATCAGGCTGCTTCATCTATTCTCCGACATGAGAGACAAACAAGAGTTGGAAGAAGAGAGATAATACCTGTATTTTTGACTTTAGCCTCCAGGTCATTGATGGAATCATGAGCATTAAGGAATCTGAATGGAAACTGCCGACTGTGGATCACGGATTTCTGGAAAGCAAGGCAGGGGTCATGAGTATGTGGGGCCTCAGTGACCAGGAAGACATAGATAACCACTCTAGATTTGTGGGGAGGTGAGGAAAGACAAGATGGACAATAGAGAAGAGATACAGAGAAAAGGAGAGAAGATTAAAGAAAAGAGAAAGTCGTCATGTGAGAATATAAGACGCGGTAAAGAGGTGAGGAAGTAATAAAAGGAGCCCTGTTTCTCTTCTGTCAGACCACCTTTGAAGTCACTTAAATCACAGAAGTGCCTCTTCCTGGTAAATCACTGATCTCGGAAAAAAAAAAGGAAAATTCTTACACTCTAATTTCTCAAAGTGTTGATTAATTCCCCAGGACTATCTGTTCCAACCTATCTGTCTGTATCTCATATCTATTCATAGACCACATGGAAATAGTTTGGTGACCATGACTTTCCCCAGCCACTGAAGAAGCCTGGCTTCCAAAGCTGCAGCACCATCTCCACACCCACCTCTAGTGGCTGGGCCATGCACTCCCTGCCCCTCACACACACCTCATGCTGGAGTCTCTGAAGTACAAGCTCATGGTGGCGGGCACTGATTCCAACCCGCAGCAGGTTGCACAGATTCCGAAGCATGGCCATGAACGGGAGCTTCCCATGGTCTGCAGGTCGGGCATAGGGTGAGAAAAGCAAATGAAGGATGAGTGAGAGAGGTCAGAAACCAGAGCGAGGAGTTTAGAGGTCATGTAGAAAATTCAGGAGGCAGTGAGGTCCTAACATGTGACCTAGCTTACTCAACATGTTCAAAGGCCTGGAAAGAAAAAAAAAACATCAAAACAGAGTTGGCCTGAAGCCTGGAGAAAAATTTATACAACACTGTTTATGGGGTGGCTGTTTCAATAAACAACCTATGTTATCACTTTGTCTGTTGGCTCCAGCCCTGAGATTGGGCTCAATTTGGCAAAGCGTATTCTCTAAGCTAGAGGAATGATTTCCAAACTTTTTAGATGGGCTAAAAGAGAAATTTCCTAGCGCAAGTCTGTTTACTTAAAAATTGTATACATGTAGCACAATTGTTAGTTAATATTTCAAGGCACAATATACACTTAAGATGAGGTTCACCATTAATAATAGTGAGTGTAAATCTATATTTCATATAGTCTTCTTGATACTTTTTAAGTTTTCTGGCAAACTTCTTCTTGTAAGATCTGATTAGTCATTTTTCATTTAAGAATAGGTGAAAAAGACTTGCAACAAAGAACAATTTCACCTGTTGCTTTCTTATTGTTCACCTGTCCCTGTGATATTAGTAATATCTCCATCATAGTTTCTTAATCATAATCTTTTTAAGGCTTATGTCAATTTTAGAGGGTTAGTTAGTTTAATACTAAATAATAATTCTAAATTCATTTATGATTCAAAGATAAGTTGCAATGTTACATTATGCAGAAACCAAAAAAAAAATGTGGGGGCACCATCAATGTACTTATATTGTAGAATTCCTCTTCCTCAACAAACCTCAACTGTCATATGTGACACATAAGCATATACCATGTGAACTAAGTGACTAGGGGCGTTCAATCTATATAATAAATATTAGAAAACTTCCTCCTATCTTTCAGATAAAGGTAAACATAAGTAGGAGGTGTGATATTTTTCCTGAGTACTAGGTACATTCAGATCACTTTAGAGACCAGGCCTGTTGGTCTAAACCCACATCCCAGGGACCACATGCATTATCGGCAGCTTTCATCAGGAAAGTAGAAAAATTAGGATGTGTATGCAGTATGAATAATGTATAACAACTGATGAACTGCTGCATCCTTTGTAAAGTCATCTCTCAACTTTTGCTATGTATGAAAAGTTTTCTTGATCATTTTGATAAGAACTTAAGTCCAATATCATATTTATGATACTAGAAAATAACTTCAGTATTTGTCTTATAAATTGAGAAATTCACCGATTTCATTACAAAAAATAGTTAACGAGCCTGTGGTCTCCAAAGAGGGGTCTGCATATCTAATTACATTTTATCTTATCTTCCATAATTATATTTATACATTTTAATATTTTCTGTTATTTATACTTACTTTCATATCTATATTTATATAATTATATTTTATGTATTTTTTAAAGTACATAATTTATTTGTATATGTACAAAATGAAGACAAAAATACATATACATATATTCTGGTGTACTTCAAAAATTCTTTTGCAATATATGATCAAAACACCTGGAAACCACTGTATTATACTATGGGCATTAGTCTCAGCCAAGAAAAATGTCACAGTTTTAATTTTCAGGGGCAAAAGGTGGAAGTAGAAGCTTCTTTATTCTACTCCACCCAAAGGTGAATCAATATGGGGGAAGAGGGATATTGTTGGGAATCTGTGTGCATATGTGTGTGTATTTTAAGCCTCATGTGACTTTGATGGGTACATCACCAGTGACAACCACAAAGTGAGAGGAGTGCTAAGCAGCTGAGCAATTCAGGCTGCCCTGAGTACAATCTATAAACAGCATTTCACAGAGAAATAAGGCAAAAGCCAATTTGGGCTTCTGAGGCTCCAAAATATGAAGTCTACAAAACTCAAGCAGTCAAAAAAAGGTCTACAGTTAGATGTTTCTCAACAGAAAGAAGTTGACTTTACATTTTAAAAATGAAAGAGGAAGTAAAAGAAAGAAACCAAAATGGAATACAAAGAGGCTTCTATCGACAAAAATAAACTAACAACAACAAGAAAAACAGAGAGAAAGAGAAGATTGAAAGTAAGTTGATCCTCCCCAATTTGAATTTTTTTAAATCAATGTGGGCAAATTACCTAAAATGTCCATGTCCCAAATACGGAGTTTGTGGAGATTCCACTATGCCATGTGCCAGTCAGTTCTACTTTGTTTCGATGAGTTACACAGATATTGGTACAAGTAAAATTAGAGAGAAGGAAGGCATCACTTTAGTCATGAGTTGATAAAGGCTTGTGTATCACCTAATCACATCTGAAATAATAATAACCTACCTATGAAGCCAATGCTACTCAAAGCAGGCACCACTGTCCACTTGGGTGTGGTCAATAGTAGACTTTATAAGTCCAATCATTTTCAATGATGCAACTACCAAGCAAGAGAATTTTCATGCCATGGAAATCTTCTAGTAAGGGTCCAAAATGGAGAGGCATAAATGGGGAAGGGGGTATGATAGTCAAAGTTACTGTACCGATGAGTTCCTCCCAGATGGAAGCTTTGTTTCCCCGCAAACTCAGCTCCCGCTCCCAGGTCTCTGGCCGAGACAGCTTCATCCGCTTCCCAGCTCTGCTGGAGTCCCACGGCCCAGGGAGGCGACTCCGAGAAAAGGCCTGTAGGTTGGAGGGATATCTGGAACAGAAGAGGCAAAGTTTATCATTTCAAAGCCAGGTGAAAATAACTCAGGAAAGAAAAGGTGAATCAGTCAAAGCCATTCAGTCATGTTTACAAGCCATGTCTGCCCAAACCAATGTTGCGGGGGTCAGAACTACAGGGATTGGAGCCATGGGTGTTGAGAAGTCCTGGGGTTGCCCAGGTGGAATAGACGTTCAGGCTATGTCTTCTCACCTGTAGCCCAACAGGGCATGAACATGCTGGGCAGGCTCTTGGATATGCAGTCGCTGCACCAACTTCTTCAGGGTGAACCTTGTCTGATTCTTTTTCTCTGGCACCGCATTGTAGGTCTCCTCAAACTGTGGAAATATCCCCAAATCCCACAGGGGCCATTTAATCTATGACCATGGTCACTCTCTTCAGAAGGCAGAACCCAAGGTCATCCTACACCTATGAGGTCATTTCTTTCCCCAAAGGAGATCTGGACAAAGAGTGGGAATCGGGGGTAAAAATCTCTAGCAACAAGAGTTCCTGTGGTGAACACAAGATAGCAGTGTTTTGGGGTCATCGTGTTTAATTTACATAAAATTGAACTGGAATGATTGGTGAAATGGAATGATTGGTTTGTGAAAAACAAGATGGGGATAGAATGAACAGAAGACACTTTGTTCTTAGAAGACAGGAAATAGAAAAGCAGCTTTTATTTAAATCTCTTGAGACTTGAAATAAGTCAATGGAGGCATCAGAACAATGCAGGCTGTGCGGAGTTAAAAAACTAAAAGAGGTTGGCTTCCAGAATCTTCTATGATAGAAGAGCTAAGTTTGGGATGCTTTCATAAGATAAAGAGAAAAGATCAGCTGACCAACTTAGAATGTGTTTTCTTGTAATGCTAATATATATTCTCCTAATAATCTATTTTAATGATATGATGGTGATAGCTAACACTTAGTGTTAGGTATTGTTAGAAATACTTGAAACATAATAACTGATTTAAACTTCACAAAAACCCAATGAAGTTGGTACTGCTATTATCCTCATTTTATCTCTGAGGAAACTGAGGCAAGAGAGGATCAGTCATTTGGCCAAAGTCGTGTAGCCCGCAAGTGCTGGTAGTGGTGGGATTCAAACCCAAGTAGTCTGAAGCCGGATTCTATGCTCTTAACCACTAAATGTAATGCCTTATTTGTCATTAATGAAAAAACAATTTGTTTGGTTTATTTTTAAAACTTCCTATGGAAAGTAGATATTTCATGTCTTTAACTCATTTATCAAGCTGAACACGCCATCTGTCAGTAAAGTATAATACCAAAGAGAGTGAAATGGACAAAAAAAAAAAAAGGGCCTTTCCCAGTGTTCCCAAAACCTGACCCCATAATCACAGCTGAGATTCCCTAGAGAGGAAATTAGCATGTGCCTACCACACCCACTATTAATATTTCTAAACCAAATGGAATTCCATTCCCAAGTATCAGTTGAGAAAAGATTGTACATGCAAATATAGAACCCCAGAACAAAGCACTCACCTTCTTCTGTTCATTTTTAAGATGTTGAAGGCACTTTGGCAAATATTGCTGTGTCTCAGAAAATGGACACTCCGTCTTCTGTAGGGACAAGAGAAGCAGTTTCAAAAAGGGAAAGGAGGCTTTCTGTGGAGAGATCCATTCCAATAGCCCCAAAGGCCCATCTCTACCAAAAAGGAAGATAGGCAGGAAAGAGGCAGACCCTGCCCTCTCTGCCCCGAGTTCTACCCGGCTCCTCCACATTTTTCTCACTCCTTTTCTTCCTGGTGGTAGGAACACACCAGACGCTTAGTGTGGGATCCCTCAGAGTGAACATGTTCCTTTGTCCCTCCCTTTCCAGAAAAAAGGGACCTGGGCTGTGAAAGACCAGGGTTGAGGCAGGGACTGACTGGAGGGCGAGGGGGCCGGTGAGGGCGTCTCTTGGCCCGGTGCTTCCGAGGGTTGTACTTGGCCAGCTGGTACTCATCAAACTGGGCAAATTTGTCCATCATAGCAGCTCGTAGGCAGGCAGGCAGGGGCACCAGCTTGTCCTCCTCTCCTTCAGCTAAGCTCTATCAGAGAGACAGAAGAGACCACCAGAAGTGAGAGTCAAACAAACGCTCCAAGACAAAACAAGACCCTTCATGGGGTTAAATAAGAGCACAGAATAGGGAGCGAGTTCCCAGCCCCAGCTCTAATGATAATTTCTGTGGTACTGGGCTAGTCATTAGGCTTCTTTGGTTCTCATTTGCTTCACTGTAAATGTGAGGTACAGAATAAGACCGATTTTTTTTCTCAAATCCAGCCCTTCTCAATCGTTTTCTCCCCTTTGGGCAACCCAGCCTGGTTTAGCGAGATACTGTCCTGTCTAGGCACCAAGGTTGGGGACAGCTGAGGGGAACCAAACAGTCTGAGAATTTTCTCCAGGGATGCAGTGAGCAAAGGAGAGGGAACCAAGTGAGGACCAAAGTCCAGGGAAATGGGTGCCATACCTGGTAGAACTCGGCTACCTGGATCCAGTCAGAAGGCAGGTGGACAATGGCACAGAAATATCGTCGCAGGTGGGGACGGCAAACTGGCAAGAAGGCAGCAATGGCCAAGACCTGGTTGGCCACATCCCGGACATTCAGCTGTTGCCTGGCGTACAGAGATGCCTAGGGCACAGGGTGGGGAGGGTTGGCATTTCAGCCACTTCTCCCAGAACCTAACTTCTTATCTAACCTACCTGCATAAAACCTTTCCTGTGCCCTCCATATTGTCTATACAGTCCAAGCCTCTTGGCTTTGCAGTCTAAGTCCTCCACGATCTAGTCCGTATCCATCTTTGTACCATGTCTTCTCCTGAGTCTACTGATCACCTCCTACGTCAGCCAGGCCCTTTCCTCTTTGGAAGACCTTCCTACCACCAACATCTATCAAAGACTTACGCAGGGTTCAAGGTGCTAATTAAACCTGCCATCTTCCAAAGTCTCATAGAAAACATTTTTCCCCTCTTCTCTTTTCTGAAACATTCACTACCTACTACACCATTTGCATTTACATAATAGTTCGGAGTGTTTTGCTGACCTAACAATACCATAAGCTCCTTGAAGAGCCACACAATGTTTCATTCTGTCTGTGGGAATGACACTCAAGGCCTAGCATTGTGTACTTAGCTGTGTACTTGCTAAACAAACAAACCCTGGTATACTCCTTTCAAATCCCACCTTCCCCACTCCTCAGAGAACCCCAGGGACTGGGCCACAGACTCACCTGGAGACCCTACTCCCTTCCTAACTGAAGCTCCTTCTACCTGCAGCGTGAACTTGGTCACCATCTCCTCACACACCACAAGAGCGTTCCCTAGCTCCCAGCGTCCCATTCCCATCCCCTCCTTCATGCCACAATACCTTGAGGATAAACTCAGGCTCCAAGGGGGCAAGTTCACTACAGACTTCCAGGAGGGAAGTCTTGGTAGGATCCGCTGCATCTTTCATGTTTACATTTGATGCCACAGTAGAGCAGAGCAAGCTCATTAGGGCCATCTGCGAATTGGGAAAGAGAGGGAAGGAAAGAGGTAATAAGGACCAACTTCAGCATCTACCCAGGCCAACCTAGAAAATCAAGGCCAACGAGAATGAACCCTCAGATTCAGGAAGATGTTTGTCCAACTGAGAGGTTAGAAAAGGGGATTTGGGAATGAGAAATAAGAGCTGGGTAATGCCCTCTCCTTCCCCTTCCATCTGTGGAGGATAATCTGGTTCAGCCTTTGGACACCACTCCTCTCACCCACCCCACACCCTTTCCTCCACCACTATCAACCTCTCGCCCACTCTGGGACTTTTACCTTCTTTTCCTGAAGGACCCGGTCAGTGAGCTCAGGACAAGATTCAGAGTCCCCATAGGTGAGGTTCAGGTCCAGCTCCTCCTCCACCTCCTCCTCTGCCAAGCTCAGGTTATACAAAGGCATCGGAGCCTCTGCCCTTTCCTTCTCTTCTGTCTTTTTCTTTTCTGAAGAGGACTGATGACCCTGGGGATAGTGGCAGTTATTAATCACAACATGCACCCACAGCCCCTCAAACACAGACAGATCCAAAGGCAGTTTCCAGGAGTAGGAAGAGTCCACATCTGTCTTCTAGTACCTAAACTCCTTTCCCTTCACACCCAGCACTGATCTGTCCTGTCTGACATAGGGATCTTACTGTCACACACATCATCTTTCCCAACTCAACCTTTGCTCAGATGCTTCATGATCTTCCCCCTACTTTCATCTCTTTATTGGTGTCACAGCCTAGGAGCCTGGGTCCCCCATAATACACTGCCCATGGTGCTATTAAAATATTTTGGAGTCAGAAGAAGAAGGGCCACGTCCCAGGTGAATCCCTCAGCAACCTTGGGCTGCTTGGCCTCTGAACCTCAGCTTCCTCTTTCCCTACCACCTACCTGATGAGGCAGTTAGAAGATTAAATGGGATAATGCATGTATAACTCTTGGCAAATTGCAAAGCCCTAATAAATGTAAGATAGCAGTAGGTGCAATCCTGACAATGACCCTGTGAGGTAGACTTTCATTGACCTCATTTCAAAGGCAAAGAAATTAAAGCTTCATAAGGGTAAGAGTCTTGCTTAAGGTTGTATGGCTTGTAATTGGCAGAGACAGTATAGGGCTCAGCTTAGCCTTTCCTTCAGTCTGAATCCCAAGCCACATAGAGGGAAGGTGTGTTCGTCTACAGACTCTGACCTGTATACTAAATTTGCTCATATATGTGTGTACAAGTAGACATGTGTTTGTACAAGGACATACAGGGGAGTGCGTCAGGGCACACCAGATTTGTCTCATGCCTGATGCAAGATCACAAAGCACTTGATTGATTCTGCTACTGCAATAGCACGCCTCCTGCAAAGGCTTTCTAAGGACAGGGCCTATTTTCGTTCTATTGCCCAGAATCTCTGAATTAGATACGCAATACGAGTAATGGGCTGATGAAGACAGAAGTAAAGGCCACCTCAGGAAGAGGCTCTGAGGAGAGAAGGTACACAGACACAGAGCAGCACAGAGAGACACTGTGGCACTGAAAGCTAGGGACTAGTGCATCCAACAGACATGACTGGAGTCAAGACAAGCGCCTGGAATCATTACCAAAGCTGTTTCCTGAGCTTTCTCTGTGGCAGAGGTGGACTTCAGGGACCTGGGGCAGGTCAGAAGGCCTAGACTCTCAGAGAGGCACTGAGCCCTCCAGGTTAGTGGCTCAGAGAGCAGGTGGTTGCTGGTGTTTAGGCTACACAGATTGGCGTGCACCAGGTGAGATCTCTGAGGACATTGGAGCAAGGGGCTGGCAGACACAGTGCTCTTTAGAATGGGGAGCGTGGCCAGGCACCAGTTCTCCAAGGAGAGGATGTCCGGGTGGGCAGACGCATGCCCATGTGGTTTCTCCATAGTCTTCAGATTAGGAAGTGTGGCCAGGCACCGGTTCTCCAAGGAGAGGATGTCCGGGTGGGCAGACGCATGCCCATGTGTTTTCTCCATGGTCTTCAGATCAGGAAGTGTGGCCAGGCACCGGTTCTCCAAGGAGAGGATGTCCGGGTGGGCAGACGCATGCCCATGTGGTTTCTCCATGGTCTTCAGATCAGGAAGTGTGGCCAGGCACCGGTTCTCCAAGGAGAGGATGTCCGGGTGGGCAGACGCATGCCCATGTGGTTTTTCCATGGTCTTCAGATCAGGAAGTGCGGCCAGGCACTGGTTCTCCAAGGAGAGGATGTCCGGGTGGGCAGACGCATGCCCATGTGGTTTCTCCATGAGCTGGATGTCAGAGGGCATGGCCAGACACCGATTCTCCAGGGAGAGAATGTCTGGGTGGGCAGACACATGCCCATAGAGTTGTTGCATAGCTAGAGCCCAACCAGTATATCCTAGAAGGAGAGAAAGAGAGATGATGAGCACCTGGCTGCGCTGGGAGTGCATTTGCGCTGGGAATATATCTTCCCCATAGCCCTCCTGGTAATGCCAGTGACCTGCAGGCAGAGAACCACCAGTGTTTCTTTTTCCCAGACTAGGTTCATTATAAGGATGTATTCAGGGAGTGTTCTATAGAAAATACAGCTAGTATTCTCAAGGAAAAAGTAGGGAAAGGTAAGGCAAAAGCTTAAGAGAAGGGAAAGTAAAAAAAGAGGAGGGGGGTAAGAATAGGGGTAGGAAGGAAGGAAAAGTCTTCTCATGAAGGGGTAAAGGAGCCCCCCAGGACCATAGGTGTGAGCCCAACTTAGTACGGGAGCCACACTTGTAACCTAGACTCTGGATTTTTAGCTCCAGAGTTGAACAAACATTTTGATCAAGCTGTCTACATTCACCACCTCAACTTCCTTGCCTCCTATTCACTCTTCAACCAACTAAATGGGATTCTGTCCCCACTATTCCTCCAAGGCTGTCCTCTTAGATAACTAATGGAATTTTTGCTTCTACAAGAATAGACATATCTGGGCCCTTATCATAACTTCATCTCTCAAGTAGAATATGATATTGTTGATCACTCTCTCATTGAAACTCTCTTTTCTGTTGGCTTCGACGGTTCTACTCTCCTGGATTCCCTCTTACAACTCTGACCACACCTTCTTGGGGATTCCTTTTCTGCCATTCCTTGAATATTAATGCTCCTTAGAGTTCTCTTCTACTCATTCTATATCCTTTCCCAGCATGGTCTCACCTATTATGTGGCTCTGAATATGTCGGCAACTCACAAATTTATTGCTTGATGTAGATCTTGTCTGAGCTTCATACTCATCTATCCATTTGCCTGTTGGACATCTCCATTTGTTTGATTCAAAGGTACGCAAACCACAGATCCCATATGTGTCATCTTTCTCCCACTCCTACATCTTCCTCAAATCTATCCACCCCCTTTTGCTCCCTCTACTTACAGGGATTTGGAGTGAAATAGTTTTGAGTTGCAATCCTTTTGGGACCTTGAATCCACTTGGGACCTTAGGCTAGTCACTTAAACTCTCTGTGCCTCAATTTCCTCATCTACAAAACTGAGATAAATGCCTCCTTCACAGAGTTGTTATAGGAATAAATGAGAAAAAATATATTAAGCACTTAGAGCAATGTCTCGAGCTTAGTAAGTGTACAATAAGTGGAATCTGTTGTTGTTATTATCACCCAGTAAACAAGCAAATCCTGTTGCTAGTGGCTCTATAACCCATCCAAGTCTCTCCATTCTGCCTGCCACCACCTTTGTTGAAACCCTCCAATCCACATGGCATGCAGTATGTAGATCTGTCTACAAAGAAAAGCTCCCCAGTATATACCCCAGCCACTGTTTACTACATCACATCGTTTACCTTATCATAATAAAAAATTTTCTTGTTTGCTTATTTGCCAAGCTGTTCACTGTTTCTTCTTACTAAAACAGAACTACATGCAGGTCAGGGCTCCTTTGTCTTGTTTGCCTCTGTATGTTCAGCATCATACACATAACCTGGCTTCTGATCATCTCCCACCCTCATCTCGTACTGCCACTCCCATCTAACTCTAAGCTTCACCCATACAACTCTTTTCAGCTTATGAATTGCCAAGGTATCTCTTGACTCTGGATCTCTACACAGGCAGATGCCTGGAACACTCTTCCTTCTACCAAGACCACCCCCTTCCCCAATCCCTCCTTTACCAGGCCTTTCACTCTGCAGGCCTCAATTTAATAGTCAGTTCCTTCAAGAAACCTTTGCTGAACCAGCCCCAGTCTAGTTTAGGTGGCCCGATGTTCTCAAACACTGTAATTCCTCTATCATAAGACACATTCTTTATTTGTCTTTCATCTGACCAGACTGTGAGTTCCTAAGGACAGAGACCCTTTTAGCCTTATTCACCACTGTTTCTTAATGTCTTAGTCAGTGGGTTTCAGGAGCTTTTGAGAATCTACTGAAAGCTACAGAGCTTTTTCTCAGAGAAACATGAGTATATACTCTTTTGCACTCAATTTTCCAGGGAGTCCATCCATGGATCTCTTAGAATCTCCATTAGCTGCAAATTAAGAAACTGCCTAACAGAATGCTTGAAGTTGTATCATCAGGAATGTATTTACTTATTTATTTGGACAAATGCTTATCTCCTATTTACATTTAAGTATTTTAGGAATAAGGATGTTGTTAAATCAATCACTTAAACCTTAAATGCAAGAGCTGTGGACAGGAACATAGAATACTTCCAAGAAAACCTGAATGGATTGACAACCCAGGACCAGAAAGGGCAATGGATATCTCACTGGACATCAATGTGGACAAATGACATCAAGAATGATGGCCTCTGTGCCCTGCAACTTCCCTCATATCTTTTCACTATATAAGCCACCAGGGGAAGGAGTGGGGAATCTCAGAATTCACTGAAGATTTATATTTTTTAAATCTCAGAACAAAAATTAACAGAAAAATACAGTTAAATATTTTTTTGCACTCTGGAGTTTGTGAAGGGAGATTCAGCTGTGACCTACAAATGTAAAATCTCCACCCCACATCTCTAGTTTCATACTCCAGGGAAAACCACTGCTAACAGTTTTAGATGAACAGTTTCTGACACTGTCTATGCATATACAAATATATATATATATATATATATATATATATATATATATATATATATGCCTCTTCCACCACCACCCTTCTTCTTTTTTTGCTTTACACAAAGAGGGTCAGACCTGAGATACTTTTCTGTGCTTAGTATGTCTTGAAGACCTTGCCACATTGACACATTAATAACCACCTCACTTTTAAGTTGGCTATATGATCTTCTATTCTGTTTAAACACTGCCAGGGTTTCGATTACTACAAACTGTGCTCAGGCCACCGCTGTTTGTGACAACTACTCTCTCCTTCTAAGGAGCACACAGACTAGGGAAGTAAGAGACTCATTGTCCCTTGGTCTCTTCTTCCCTCTTCCGGCGTCCCTCTACGCCCTGCTCCCTCCTACTGCGCTGGCTTTCTCATCTGTCCTTTTCATGTTGCCTTCCACACACAGCTTCCAGGAGCCACAGGCAGGGGCCGGGCAGACAAACCCCATCGGCGCTCGCCCCACCTGAGCCTGGGCCGCGCTCGGCCTTTCCCACCGGCTCTCGGCTGCCAAGCCCAGTGCCCAAGACCCCGGGCCAGGGCGGCTTCTACCTGCGCTCGGACCCTCCCCGGAGGCGCCCGGGTCTGGAGAAGAGAGTCGTCTGACGCAGCTGTTCTCGGCTCTCCGCCGCAGGAAGTAGGAGGCGGGCTCTCGGCTCCGAGGGTGGGAAGAGTAGGAGCCGGACGAGGAGGCGGGCGAGGCGCGGGGAGGGGAATGCTCGCGGGTGGAGACGCATGCCGCGCCCCGCGGCAGCTGGGGGCCTGCCAGCCGAGGGCGGGCGTTGCCCGCGGGGAGGGCAGATGCTAGGCTGGCAGTGCGAATGCCAAGGATATTGTAGCCTCTGCTGGAACCTGAGTTTGGTATTCCTGTTTTTCTCAACCTGGTTCTCCTTTCTCTTGCCCCTCAGGCTTTCCCCTCTACCATAGTTCCCTTTTTTTTTTTTTACTAAATTTCCTCTCCTTTCTCCTGTTACATCTTCGAACACAGGTTCTTGAAAAAGATTTTAGAATGTTCGCTGCTTATCTGGACACCTTTTTCCTGGTGTCAAAGATATTGGACTCTTAACGCATCCTAAAGTTACTTTGTGAAAATAGAATTAAAAGGAGACAGTCTAAGGAATGGCCTGTAACCAGGTGTAGATTCGGAATAATTAAGGCAGAGTGAACTGAGAGCAGCCCATACCCTTCTGGGGGAAATCCTTGGATTACAAGGAATCTGTTTGGAGCCATCCTGAACTGCTAGGGCAGAACTGTTTCCCAGAAGGTGGAACCAGGCTCAGGAAAGAGGCAAGTGAGTGACCTTTAGGATAGTAATGTAGTGCTATTTCTTAAAGAACAGGGTCAAACAGATAGCAGGAGATATATGTTTACCTCGTATAAAACAGATTATCTGTCTTCTGGGAAATATCCAGATAAACCATCTCTGCCTTGCAATAGAGAAAATCTATCAACTGGCTAAATATTTACAAAGTCCAAATTCAGCTTTTTCCCCCCATGGACTGTGCTAAATGCATATTGCCAACATTTGTTTCTTTGAATAGTGCTTTTCTAAACTAGCCACTCTCTTGAGTTTAAAAAATTTTTCTTCACATTATTGTCTGATTAAATGAAGGAGTTTTGCCAATCAAATAACCAGAGCTGAGGAGTTCTGGGTTCAGACTGATTCCTTTCTGGGGTGAAGGAGTGCCATCCCCTCAGCCCTTAGAAGCCCTTTTCTTAAGGGCCTTACCTGCTATTAAAATTGTTCCTCTCTGCTGGTCAGTTTTATTGATTACTTCTTGTCCTCCCCAACTTTGATTCAACAAACATTTGTTAAGCACTTATCAAGTGTAAAGGATACTGTTTAAAATGTATAAAACATACCTTCTTCTGAAGGCTTCTTGCACGAAGGACACAGACATGTGCAGAAGTCACAAAAATACAAGGCAGATTATGAGAAGAGCTATATTCCACTAAGGAATAAACTACAGGATTATGTGAGGGAGGGACCTTGAGCAGTATCCTGGAGGGAATAGACTTTGAACTGGGAAGGGCAGACTTCTGATAATAAATGGAGAAGGGAATGAGAGTCTGGGGAGTATAATGACCATTGGCTCCACCAGATTTTTTTCCCTTTTGAATAATTATCATTAGATTCACAGCTTGTGTTCCTGTTCAGTCTAACCACTGCCAACTTCAAAGCATCACACAAGTTGTGATTATATGGACAAGCACTTACTTGGTAGCACCTGACATCCCAGAGGAGCCCTTCTGGGCCATCTGAAAGCCACGGAACCCAATCAGCATGTTGCATGAATTTCAGGGTTTTCTCTTTTCTGATTCCTCTGACTCAGAACACCCCTGAGCATTTGGTCTCTGGTCTGTTGACATTTACTAACATCTTTCTTTACCTTTCTTCAAGCTATGTTTCCCACTGTGAGCATCCTTCCCTGACTGGTCTCCCTTACCACTAATGATAGATTAACGTGGGGCACAAATTCTTTTCTTCTACTCCCATTGAGAGGTGGGGTCTGATTTCTCATTTCTTCTTTTTTTTTTAATTTATTTTTAATTAGTTTCAGGTGTACAACACAGTGCAATAGTTATACATTTTACCCCTCAAAGTGACAACCCCCCTCCCCCAATTCACCACCCCACTCCCCCCCCATATCATATATATCTATTACTCTTCCTCTGACTCTCTTCCACAGTATAATCCACATCCTGTGACTATCTATATATATTCAATTACAATAGGTATACAACCTCCACTTCAGTTATACAGTGCAGTGATCAAACCTCTACCCCATCCATGAAATGGTCTCCCTAACAAGACCTATGACCATCTGACACCCCACAAAATATTTGATTTCTCATTTCTTGAATCTGTACTGACATAGTGACTTGCTTGACCAATGTATGTAGCAGAAGTGACATTCTGGAGCTTCTGAGGCTAGATCAAAGGAACCTTCTAGCACCTTCTACCCAGGACTTTGAAATACTCCCTCTGGGAGCCCTGAACTATAAAGTAAGTCCAGTTACCCTACCCTTAGACTCCCATGCTAAAGAGGCCACATATAGGTGCTTCAGTTAACAGTCTTAACTGAGCTCAGCTTTCCAGCCAACCTCACCAGGGCACCAGATACCTGAGCAAAACTGTCTTGAGCCCTCCAGCCCAGCCAATCTGCCAATTGACTACAACCAAGTAATTTCCATCAATGAACATGGAACAGAATAATCATCTAGCTGAATCCTGCCTAAATTTAAGTGAAACAAATGACACATAAGATCATGAGAAATATAATAAAACGGTTGTTGTTTTAAGTCACTGGGTTTGGGGCCATTTTGTTAAGCAGTATTAGATATCTGGAACCCTAAACCTGCAATGTTTAAGGCAAGTTTACATCAGATTACATTGTTGTTGTCCTACTCTCCTTAAACCTTTTAAATCACCTAATTCATAACTTGACATAACTGCCATAGTCCCGTGTAGTGGAATTGCTCATCTTGGGAGGTAGGTTAGCTGAGATAGATGCCAACCTCTGTGGCATGTGTATCTGCCTGGACAAGGAGACTCAAATCTGTGGGATTGGTTACACTCCCTCATTCATTATTAATTGGTATCATCAAATTAATCAACATCCAAACCAACTCATGGGTTGTATGCAGTGAAGTCACATTTCCCTAATAGCTGCACAGCCCCAGGTTAGGGTCAATCAGCACAAAGAAACACTGTAGTGACCTATAAGGTTTAGTACTCTCTCCCACTCTTATGCTCTGGTATCTGGTCTTTGTAATCAGAGAAATGGCCCTGTTCCTCAGCCTACAGAGGTATTAGGAAGAGGCTTGACACAACACAATGAACAGATTTAATATATTGTTCTCATATATTCTCCTTTTTTTTGCATAAAAATTTAATATCAACTTCCATTCCCTATTGGGACATTTGTTAAAGAGTATTAGCACTTAATAGCCCCTGCTGTCTAAAATTCAGTTGACAGGTAACTTTAGCACTTGCTCCTTGCATATTAGCAAACACATGTTTGAACAGACAAAGTGGTCAGAGGCCATTTTGGATGGCAGCATTCTAGATTAGCAGTCACAATAGAGTTTACCCAAACTAACTACAGAAGTTACTTTGGACAGCCAACCTCATTATCAGAGTCCTCGCCTCTGAGTTCCCTTTCTTAGGCATACTCTGGAGGCTGCTGTGAGACCTGCTGGACCTGTGCAGCTATTTAAGTAATGAGGGACTGGCATTGTGACTTTAGCTTTTGACAAACCCATAAAGAACAAAAGCAAAAAAATCTAGTCTGTAAGGAACGGACTAGAATACATATTATAATACAATCAGATAATCCCTTAGCACTGCCTCCTGTGAGGGCCTGACAAGAGGAGTTCCATGCTGTGGACTAGTATTTCTAGAGACTCTAAACATCCTGAAAAATCCCGCCCATAGTTTGCTAGCCACATTTTAGCAGTTGGAGACAAACAGTTGTTATCACTTCCCTAACTGCACATTCACTTCTCACTAGACAGTTAGTCCAAAGGATTCAAATGACCTGCCCAGGTTGAAAAACTGGTCAGAGCTTTTCAGAGCTAGTCTCTTGATTCCCAGTCCAGTGCTTGGCCAGAGTAGTGCCTGTTCCCTTTGACATTTTTTTTTTTTCAGCATGATTGCCTGCAGAAGGCCATCTGTTAAAATGAACTATTGCCCTCAAGGCTTTTTTCATGAACACAGTAAGAGTTATGTCAGCAGTTCACCAGTGTTGGAAGATAGAGCCTGCCTCAGGAGTACAGACTCATGTCAAAAAAGCAATCATATTAAGAACATGATCAGATACCTGATCTCGCATAGGATTTGAGTGCTGCCTCTGGGTGGACAGAGCATTTCAAAATAAACTTTGTATGTCAAAATAGTGGATTTAGGGGGCCGGCCGAGTGGCGCGGTGGTTAAGTGCTGGCTTGGGAAGCCAGCAACCCCGGTTCAGATCCCACATATGAGGGCCAGTGACACTGCCCTCAAAAAAAAAAAAAAATAGTGGATTTAGGGAAACATTTTAATTGCTTGTAGGAACTATGAGACAAAATATGGGGATTAAGATAGTCCCAGGAGAACTGGCATATGCGTACTTGGCTACCATGTGAGTAATCCAAGATGGGGGTAGAGATGGTATAAAGTAGCATAGTAATTAAACATGCACTCTGGAGTCCAAGAGATCTGTGTTTAAATCCTGCTCTGTTATTGATGAGCTGTGTAAAACTAAGCTACAGAAGAAAATAAGATAGGTAATCTTATAAACCTTGAATGGAGCAAGAGACTGGTCCTGAGTCTGCAGTAAGATCTGATGGTGCTGGAATGGTAAAGGGGCCAGCCAAGTTCCTTCTTTCGAAAGTTTCATCTCATATATCATACTTATAACAATCCCTCATTCAACACATCCTAATAAATGAAACAAACTATTGAAAAGAAGAACCCCTTGTTCTGGCTGAGCTTCTTTGAAATTCACTGCTAGTACATTATAAAAGTTGAATGTTAGACTCCTCAAGACCATGTCTCTAAACTTCCAATGCCACTGATACCTTTCAGTTGCTCCCACTTGTATGAGTTTCATGAAAAAGCCTGCCCCCTCCATGGAGGTGGGTCTACACTAGAGAGGTGGCATAATAAAGAAAACTGGCTCCAACTTGAGTTTAAATACATGCTCAACTTGAGTCCTACTTGAGTTTAAATACATGCTCAACATTACAAACTATGTGACCTTAGGTGAGTAAATTTACTCCTCTAAGCTTCAGTTTTCCTCTCTGTAAAATGCAGATAATAATAACACCCACTTTTCATGGGTTATATTGGCATTTAAATGAGATAATATATACAAAGCAATTAGTATACAGCCTAGCATATAGCAGCACTGAAACAATGTTATCTATAATGTAAAACAAGCAGTTCTTATTCTGTTATGAGAAAGTTGGCTTTCATCAGTGGCAATTTGCATGAAAAGTATGCATTGGGGCTCATATTGCCTATGGTGATGAGTCAAGCTGGTATATAATTAGGAGAACTCTAGCCACTTAAATGCTTTGGTGGCAGCTAGAGTCCAAATGAACCCACATCTCCATCTCAGGAGCAATGTGACGCTGCAGTAGATGAAGCTAAACCTTGTAACCCTCTTCATGGTCCTCATCGTCTCAGGGGCTTGTCACTACAGCACACTGGCCACCTTGTTTGGCATCATCTAGCTTACTGATCTAAAGGATGAAGCTTGAGAACTTGATTTATAGACTACCAGGGCACCCTTTTTCAAATGTGCCTAGAGGTGCATAAGACTATTCTAAACTCTGGGGTTCATAACTGTAATAGCATTCTGATGTTTATAGTACCAGTATTATCCCTATTTTATGGATTAAGGTACTGGTATTCAAAGTGATTACCAGTATCTTCAAAGTGACTTACTCATCATTACCAAAAAAGCAATTGTTTGGGGGCTTGAACCCAAGTTACTGATTCTAATTCAGTACACTTTCAAGCTATACATATTTTTTTCATTATTCTAATTAGAAATACAGATTATAATATCTTATATGCATATATGTGTATGTATATGTTATTCAACATGAATTTGTACCAACTAGACAAACAGTTAACCAAGTTTGCCATTTGGAAGTGCTGAAAAGGCTGCGTGAAAAAGTTAGACAACCTGAACCTTTCGCCAACAATTCATGGCTCTTGCATCATGACAATGCACCAGCTCACATGGCACTGTCTGTGAGGGAGTTTTCAGCCAGTAAACAAATAACTGTATTGGAACACCCTCCCTATTCACCTGATCTGGCCCCCAGTGATGTCTTTCTTTACCTGAAGATAAAGGAAATCTTGAAAGGAAGACATTTTGATGACATTCAGGACATCAAGGGTAATATGACAACAGCTCTGATGGCCATTCCAGAAAAAGAGTTCCAAAATTGCTTTGAAGGGTGGACTAGGTGCTGGCGTCAGTGAATAACTTCCCAAGGGGAGTATTTTGAAGGTGACTGTAGTGATATTCAGCAATGAGGTATATAGCACTTTTTCTAAGATGAGTTCGCAAACTTAATCATCCAATTTTGTATATCTATCTCCAGAAGCTCTGATAAATTCACACGTTTCTACCTATGACCCCTTGATTTCAAGAGTTAGCCAGGATTTTAATGTAGTCTGTGGTCTTGAAAGAGCAATTATGACTGTCTCGCCTATGACCTAAACTGTGATGTTTGTCCCAGTCATCCTCTTGGTCCTTGTACAGCTATGTCACCTGGAAACTGCTCTCACGAAAAACCTTCATTTTCATTATTCAGATTGTGCCACATGCTTTGGCTTCCTACACTTTATAAAGAACGGTTTGAATTACACGATCCCTAAAATTTCATGATTCCATGATTCTATTAAATAATCTTTCTGTGCAGTTTTTTACTTTCTTGGTTGGACATTGTTGCTGTCTGTCTGGATAAATAATGTGGTTTGTTTTGCAGCTAGTAGGATTTTCATTTTTACCCTCCTTTTTTTTTTCATCTTTAAACCTTGTCTACTATCAATTTTCCAGGCATCCAGAGCATAATATATATAGTAAATTTGACAGACAAATATTGGGAGAATAGTTCAGTTAGGTTTCTATTTCAATAGTTCAGAATTACATGATGAGTCAAGTGAAAAAAAAAACATAAGGGGAAAAGAAGCTCAAGATGATTACAAAGTTTCATGTCTAGGAATAAGGGGAAATGATGGTGCCAACAAAGTATAATGAGCTGGAACTCATGATAGTGGTACATCCAAGTGGAGAAGGGGGCAGCTGAAAAAAATCAGACTTAGAACCCAGGTGAGTTATTAAGGCTTGAGATAGAGGAGAAGTAAGTTTTCTGAAGAGAAAAATAAAACAAGGTAAAAGGAGAAAGTGGACAACCCAGAATTAGGTGTAGGAGACAAAGGATCCATATAGTCCAACACACTTATTGGTACAACAGTAACCTGTATGCCCAGTCTATCCAATTTCTTGGTCAATCTTGGAAAGATGGGAGTGAAAACAGAAATTCTACCCTCACTCACAAAGGAGGTTGAAGGAAGTGTGTGGGGGAGCCAGTAGGGGAGTATCTAAAACACCTTGGTTCATTTAGTGACTTACCAAAGATAAGAACCCTGGGCTTCTACACCCTCACCAAACTCTAGCCTAATCCCTGGGTTGCCATGATCTTGATTTCCCAGTCTGTAGGAATGGTTCTGTCTCAAGTCTTGATTCTCACTGCACTTGCCGTTTGGGGTCAAAATACTACCCTGAATATCAGTCCACTTTGGCTAGGGCCCCAACTGTTATCTGTCCTACATCAAGTCCCTCTCACTGAAAAGTGGTCCATTGACCAGGCTCCTACTTCAAATCAGAGACCTCCGTCTTTCTTCTTACTCCATCAATTTTAAAACTAAATATTGAAAGCTGGAGACTTCTGCGGATAACAACTCCCACATGCATACTTTTGGACCCTTGGCTATCAGCTCCATTGGGATGAAGCCAGGCCCTCATGGACACTATGATTTGGCTTTCTATCACCTCATTGGATTGGAGAAATAAGAGAAGGCTCAGGGGAGTATGCTATCACTGGAGCCAGAGGAGGAAAAAATTTCAGGGTAAGAGCCAGTTTTCAAGCCAGTCAATTCCTGCAGAAAGATGAAAGGAAATGAGGATGGCCTTAGATTGTTTGACTTGGTGAGAAGTAGGTCACAGTGACAATGAGAGGGAGTGGGGCTTCTGAATGCTTTTCATAATAAAGTAACTCAGACAAGAATGATTTAATCATGGGGAAACCTTTATTTAAGCCTGTCTTCATGTAAAAATCATAAAGAACATGTTCACAGAAGTTTACCCTAACGACTCGACCCTCATAGTTTTTCAATGCCTCCAATTCCCAGCTTCCCTGTCTTCTTCAATTTTTCTTCTCTTTTATATATCCTACTTACCCCTCCTTATTTTAAACTATGCTCCTAAACAGAGATATAGAAAAAATCCTTAATAAAATAATGAAACCTCAAAAAACAAAACCCCACAAAAACATGTCAAGTACCTCCAGGGCCAGGATGTAAAAAGATGCAAGGGAGGCTCCTTCATCTCCCCCTTAGGAGCATGAGAATTATAATAAACAATGGTAATAGAAAATTGATTTAGGCAAAGAACTGGCCCTTCTTTGCCCTAAGCTGCTCAAGGATCAGAAATGGAAATACCAGACAGGAAAGATTTAGGGGAGTTGTGAAGGTGGGTAATATACGATCACTAAGCGAAAGCCATTGTCTTCAGAAAACTCCAGAGGAGAGTAGGCTGGCCACAGTGGCAGAATTCTCTGATGAACTATTAGAATTCTGACACCCCCTTTGCTATGGAGACACAGGGCTCCACATTCCCCACTTCTCTGACTGGAATGCCATCCTCCTTCTCCAACTTGTGAGTCAGGAAGCCTTCAAGATCCAGTTCAAACTATGCCCATCTGATGGTGATATCTTCCCTAACAGAAGCCTTCCCTGGGCAGAGTTCACTCCTCCATCCTGTGGGCTCTCATAGCCTCAAGAGGTATGAGGTAAGTGTCCACACCCCTAAGTCCACTGCAAAACTTGTATTTGTGTACAAGTCTGTCTGCTGGTCAGGAGTTCCCTGACCTATGTATCTTTAGTGTCTCGAATACAGCCTAGCGCATAGTAGGTAATTTAATAGCTGTGAGGGAGAAAGGAGAAGAGAAAAGAAAGAAGAAAAACAAAAATAAAGAAGAGCAGGGTGGAAGAAGGGAGAGAGAAAGCATCTGACTCAAAAAGGGGAGGAGGAATGGATTCAAAAAACATTGAGGAGGGACGGCCGGTTAGCTCAGGTGGTTAGAGTGCAGGCTTATAACACCAAGGTTGCCGGTTCAATTCCCACATGGGCCAAGGAGCTGCACCCTCCACAACTAGATTGAAACAACTACTTGACTTGGAACTGATGGGTCCTGGAAAAAATGCCCTCCACAAATAGATTGAAACAACTACTTGACTTGGAACTGATGAGTCCCGGAAAAACACACTGTTCCCCAATAAAATTTCTTTAAAAAGAAAAATGAAAAACTTTGGAGGAAAGAGACAGAAAGAAGGAAAACCAATTTTTGCAGTCTTCTCTGCCTCTCACATTTTTCTCTACTATTTCCTCCCACACCACAACTATCCTCTTTTCACTCCTGATCCCTCAATTCACCCCAAAGAGAAGGAAAGAAGCCAATCAGCTTTCTGACTTTTTCCACCTCATTACCTCAAACCTCATATCATCCCTTTCCCACCATGGTGCCTCCCCACTTTGCCTCTGCCCTCCTCATCTTCCCTACATGCAACACTCCCACTTTAACACCATGGCATCACAAGCCCTGTGCTATCCAGATGGGAACTTACACCTCACATTGAAAACCAAGAGGTTCTTAGGGGCAGCCTGCAGTGTCTGGGCAGAGGAAATGCTAGACCACCCCTACAAGTTACCTGAGAAAGAATATTGTCAAGAGGGTTCAGGTGTCCCAGGTATTGGAGAGTAGAGAGGAACAAGTCCTGGAAAAGAGAAGGGCTCAACAATTACAGTCTTTCCCCACCTCCACCCCCAGCTCCTCAAACTCATTCGTGGGTGGACTTTCCACATTTTTCTCCTTGATCCATTGGTCAGGACCATTTTCCAACTGTACTCTCATGGCCCCCACACCTTAGCTACTAGAGCTTCTTGACTGTCTTCTCAGCCAACTGTACTTTTCCTGCCAAGAATCATACCAGGATCCCTAAACGTTGTAGAGTTGCTCCTGAGTCTCTCTCCTAACCAAGGTATTCAGCTGCCTCCCCTTCCTCAATGCACTTTCCCCAGGAATTTTGAAACTACCTTTTCCTCAATAAAGATCATATGTTCAAAAGCAGTTATGAGTTGTAAAGCACTGTACTAGAATAAATACTATCTTTCTCCCCCTCATAATCTCTGCCCTTCTTTTCTGATGTGTCCTATCCCTTCTTCCCCCCATCCACTGTTGCTACCCCTCACCCAGCAGGTTTGGTTTGGTGCCGTGTGGGACCCAAAGCTACGTGCTGCACAGTAGGCAGTGTCAGGATGCAGGCAGGCATTTCAGCACGAGGTCTTGGCAGAGTTCCGAGGCAGAGCCATCGGCCCAGGCCAGGACAGTAAGCATGGATAAGATGGGAGATGGCATAGGTACGATGGCTGTAGCCCCCCAGCACCAGGAGTTCTCCCTCCAGCACAGCACATGCAGCCCCAACATGGGGGGAGGGCAAGGATGCCAGCTGAGTCCAGCTATCAGTCCTTGGTTCATAGGCCTCAAAGCTCAGCAGGTCCCCAGTCTCACTTAGCCCACCTGCTACATACAACCGCCCACTCAGAGCAGCCATGACATGGCCAGCCCGAGTCACCCCCATAGGGCTCAGAAGTGTCCCCGGCTTCTCAAGTTTGGGGTCATAGTGCAGCAATGAGTTCAGGCATTGGTGAGTCCTGTTGCAGCCACCACTGATGTACAATCGACCCTCCAAAACAGCAGCTGCATGGGCAAAGCGTGGTGCTGGAAGTGCGGGTGCTGGCCTAAGGGAGAACAGGGCACATGATCAGGCAAGTCATCCTCAACTCTCCTTTCCCTCCAAGTCCCTTAATTTCTCCTTGATGCCTAGAAACAACCCTTCCTCTTCCCTGCTCACCTCCAGATATTGAGCTCGGGGTTATAGGTCTCCACAGAGTCAAGGGCAACACCATTGACTCGTCCACCCAGGGCATAAAGTAGTCCATCCAGTGCCACCAGGGGGAAAAAACTCCGAGCCTGGTGCAAAGGTGCCATCTCTTCCCAGTCCTCTTGACTGGGTTTCCACCTGGATACAGTATGACAAGAGATGGGAAGAGTGACTCTGGGAGTCTGTGGTTGGCTGGACCAGCAACTTCCCTCAGCTGTCCACCTTGGGGCCATACCTGAGAGTCGAAGCCAGGATGTTGGAGTGGCTGTAGAAATCTTGTCCCCCACACACGTAGAGTTCACTTCCTGCTAGGCTTGCAGCCCCATGCCGAAAGCGCCCTGGGGCTGGCAGGGCAGGCAGCCGCCCCCACTCCACAGTTCGAACCAGTCCCATGCCGCAGCAGAAGGCCCGGGCCCACCACACTCCTCGGGATGGCTGTCTTGCTGCCATGTTTGAGCTGAGCCCATCCCCACCAATCACTACCAGAGCCTGGTTAGGCTCCCTCCGCCTCTGTTGACCTGGAATCTCAGACTCCACTATCAGTTGATGCAACAAGTCCTGAGACAGGGGTGGAGGCAGCCCTGCTGCCCGTACTCTCCGCAGCTCTCTGGTGGACATACGGCCAAAACGGACACATTGAAGCAGGGCCTTGGCCTCTGACTCCTGGGTCTCAGGGTTGGCAGCTAACCAACACCGTGCAGCTACAAAGGCCTCTAACTCCTCCTGCATGTGTAGCTCATCACAATCCAGGAGCTCAGCCAAGGAAGCAGCCGGTAAAGAAGGGAAAGTGGGGCACAAAACCACCGCAGGCAGGTGGGTGAGGAGGTAGTGACGGGCTTTGCTCCAGAGCCTCTCCAACCCGGGGACTTCAGCCATGGGGAACAGGGCCAGGCAACGGGCTGGGTTGAGACCCCGTGCCAGGGCTGTCTGGCATAGAGCCAGGCAGGAGGCACTCTGGTACTGTAGAGCAGCCTGGGCAGCTCTCAGCAGTCCTGGCCACCTTGCCCGCACAACCCCAGAGTAGGCAAAAGAGACGAGGAGTCGCAGGTCCTGGGCAGAGATGGTGTGTAGAGACACCTCTGTTCCCTGGGATTCCTTCATCCCACTCAGGAGCATGGCCCCAAAGAACTCGCTGCCACAGGCCAGAGCTGCTCGGTGCACTGCAAGAGGGAGAAACAGAGGGGATCCAGAGTATTGCAAAGTGCTAAGCAATATCCCAACTACACAATCCCAACTTTGGATTAACCACCCAAGGCCACAAGGTCAAACTGAGATGTACATCAGAATACCAAGTGGTGCTCGTTAAAATGCAGGTTTCAGGGGGCCAGCCAAGTGGCACAGTTGATTAAGAGCTTGCTCAAGAGTGCGAGCTCTGAACAACAGGGTCGCCAGTTCGATTCCCACTTAGGCCGGTGAGCTGCTCCCAAGCTGACCTGCCACTGAGCTCCAACAGTGGCAGGATGGCTCAGCTGGTGAGAGCACGTGCTCCTAACAAGGTTACCTGTTCGAGATGGTGGGCTATGCCATTCCACCTAAGACTGAACTCAGCACTTTGAGATGAGCTGCCGCCAGGATGGCTCTGTGGATACAGCGTGTGTTCTTAACAATGAGGCTGCTGGTTTGACTCCTGCATGGGATGGTGGCTACGCCCACCCACAACCGAACCTTGAACTGAGCTGCGCAACTGGATTTGGAGCTGAGCTTGCTACACTCTTTACAACTAAGATTGAAGGACAACAACTTGGCTATTTTCCTCCCCCAATTCCCCAACACTGTTCCCCTCCCCCAATTCCCCAATAAAATCTTTAAAAAAAAATTCAGGTTTCAGGAACCCACCCCCAGATATTCTGATTCAGGAGGTCTGGATGGAGATTCTAGGATTTTGTATTTTAATGTTTTCAAGCACCCTGCATGATTCCCATGTTAGTGTCCAGAAGACACTTTCATAAATATTGCTTTAGTCTTTGTGACATAGGTCAATTAGAAAAAGAGTCTTGATAGATCAAGTTGAGAAGATGCTGTAGACAGCATATGCTAAAGTGGGGCATAAAATCAACTGCACAGATGTATGTGTAAATTATACAGGTCTTTCTTATATTGTGCACAGAATAAAGTTATTTCCTTTACAATTGTAAAAGCTACTGACATCAACCATTCTGTTATCAGATTTTACTCAGAAAGTGGTTCCACACTCAGGAATGACTGTGACCCAACCTACTCTGATTGCCATCTCCTCTTGCCCAAGAGCTCGCTTAAGATTTCCCAGGTGTTCTAGCTTTCCTCTGCATACTCCCCTCCTTACCTTGGTATAATTCATGGAATCATGAGATTTTTAAACTGGAAAACTTCAAAATCATCTAGTTCAGTTGCTCCTTTTAAGATAAGGAAACTGAGTCCTAGAGAAAGGAAGTGATTTATTTTCTATTTCCATGCAAGGGCTGTCTGGGCACATCTTCACCATCCACTGTCACTGACGTCAGGCTGCAATGAGCATACCTGTGTACCGATATCCTGCTTATCAGCATGCCCTCACGACACTGAAATTGTTCTATTAACAAATGCTGTTAAACAACTATATCTCATATGCTTCCTAATGTAACTCATGTGCATGCGTGGTATCACCCATAAAGTACTCTGACAGAAATGTTTAACCTAAAATCTAATCAAGCCGTTAGATTGAAATTCAAGTTTATAGGAAATTAAGGGGCTAAAGGAACAAGTTAAACAAAATCATGAGGGAAAACACACTATAGACAGAGCATTTTATAAGATAACTAGTAGTGTTTCTTCAATAAGTCAGGTCACAAAAAAAGGAAAGAGGGCTGTACCAGACAGAGTAAAGGAACCTTAAGAGACGTACGTCTGTGTACTGCATAGTCCTTGATTGGCTCCTGAGTTGACAAACCAGCTCTAAAAGACATTGTTTGGACAAGTGAGAAAATTTCAATGTGGACTAGGTGATATGAAGGATTTATTGTTAATTGTGTAAGATATGATAAAGGTATTATGGTTATATGAGAAAAAATGTTCTCTTTTATAGAAACACATGCCAAAGTATTTATGAGTAAAATGTCACAGATTTAGTCTAAACTTCAGCAAAACATAAAGTGATGAAATAAATACATTAAAATATTAATTGTTAAATGTGGGTGATGGGTGTCTGGGTGTGTATCTTACTATTCCCTTTAGTTTGCTCTGTGTTTGAAATGCTTCATAATAAAGGGGGGAAATGCTGCTAGAAGTCATCTCAGGGAGATGACACAGGGCCAAACTCCCAGTGAGGCTTATAAGCCTCAGGTTGCTTTGACCGTGTGTGGAATGTTTACCTCTCTCAAAAGGTAGGTGATGTTCAATACCAACATGGGCCAGTGAAGTGATGTCCTCCACAACTAGACTGAAGAACAAAAGGACAGCAACTTGTCTATTCCCCTTCCCCAATTTCCCAATGCTGTTCCCTCTCCTAATTCCCTAATAAAATCTTGAAAAAAGAAAAAAAGGCAGGTGATGTTGATATGGCTTTCTACTGCCTCTGTAAGTAGTAGGTAGTGGCTTGATGCCTCCCAAAAGGTAAACATTAGTGACAGCTTTCAAATACATATTGCCTGAAAAATCTGCATTCCTCAAAGAAGGTAAGCCATCTCATCTTCCATATCGTCAATCCACCTGTAGCTCGGAGCCAACCGTGAAAGGGCTCACAACCACTTGTACTACCCCTCTTACTCATCATTAGTCCCTAGAATTTTAAGTGATAAGTTCCCAGCATTAACACTTCGTAAGCGGGCATTTGAGCTATATGACGAGTTTACTCGTTTCCCGCAAAAAATGTGTTAAGATGGAATGTTTCTTAGGGAAATGAAAACAGTGATACAAATATGTTTAAGCTCCAAACCCTAGTGAGAATTTTATAACTATAAAATTTTAAAGCGACCCTCCATCTAGTGTTATCAGAAATGATAACAAACACTTTGGAGATCTGTTATATATTGAATGCTTGTGTCTCCCCAAATTCCCATGTTGAGTCCTAATGTGATGATGTTTGCAGATTTGTAGGTGGTGCCTTTGGGACATAATTAGGTATGAGATTATGAATGGGATTAGTGCACTAAAGAGACATAGAGAGATATTCTCAATCTCTCTCTCTCTCTCTCTCTCTCTCTCTCTCTCTCTCTCTCTCTCTCTCTCTCCTTGCCAAGTGAAAATACAGTGAAAAGGTGGCTCTCTGCAAACCAGGAAGAGGCCCTAACCGGAACCTGGCTGGCGCCCTGATCTTGGACTTACAGTCCCCAGAACTGAAAAAGAAATTTCTGTTGTTAAACCACCCAGTCTATGGTATTTTTGTTGTAGCAGCCCAAGTTTAGACAGGATGCTTTTCCTTCTGGGAGTCCCAGAAGCACTTTAGGTCCCAGTTGTTCTTTTAATGAGTAGTAGCTATGTGACATTGGACATTTCTTGAAGTCTGATTTCTTTATCAATAAAGTATAAAAGCTGAACTAGATAATCTCTAAATTAATACCTTTTAATTTGAAACTTTATGTGTCTGCATTCCAACTCCACTTGCCTGTTCCTATGTGCTTTGGCTGCACAGGAGGCAATGCATGACCTAGTGAAAGAAGACTGGGCTAGTGGATGTGGGCTTATATCCTGGCTCTCACCAGTTAACATCTCTGAGTTTAATGTCCTTTGCCTGCACCTAGAAATAACGGTACCTACCTCACTCGTTTCTAGTGGGAATTAAAAGAGATGGCATATGTAACAATTCATGGTACCCAGTACCTCACTATATGTTAGTAGAATCTAAATAACACTCAACTTATTCAACCCTCCTTAGCTTTCTTGGTGATGAGCAGAGCTAACTTCAAAGTGCCATGGCCTGGTAGCCTTAAGAATGTGGCAAAACAGTACCAGTCCTTGCTCATTATCTGGAGGATCACATCTGCCATGGTATCAAGCACACTTAGATGAAAGGACTCACTAAGTTTTCCCACCACATTCCTCTGGTTTTTCCTGTGTTCTAAATAGAAGATGCCAAAAAGGGCCGTTGGTTAGTCCCTGTTTGGGTCAGTCACTTTCTGCTTGTTCTACTGGCATCTGCTACACCCTTAGTTTCAGCCAGTTGGCTGGGTAGTCCTTGTTACTGGGCACGAGGAGAGCCACAGTGTGAGAGTGTGCTTAAATCTGTCAGAGCTCCTAGGAAAACAACTTAACTGCGCATGCCGCATTCTCAGTGGGTCAGGACAAGTACCAAAAGCCACCCCAGGGAAATTCTGTCTGCAGCAGGGATCAAAATCACTACAGTAGGGATCAAACCATCTGCTGCTTGCACACCATTCCCGTAGCATTTGCACCTGCAGTAATATAATGCACCACAGGCCCTCACCCCACAGCCGGCAGCCGCCTGCCTCCAGCTCCAGGTCACACCCGACGCCCTCTTTGTATAGGAGCTCGATGCTGCGCAGGCTCTCCTTAAGCTCCTCTGCCTGACTGGGCTGCTGTTCATAGTCCCCGACGCTTCCAGCTCTCTTGCGTTTCCACCGGGCGGCGGCCTTCACCCGGGGCGCTCCCAGGGCCTCAGCAGCGATCAGCACATCCTCCAACGGGGCGGGACCCAGCACCCCCTCATAGGCAAAAGTCAGCACAGCCTCCCAGGCCCGGGGCGCCAAGTCGAGACTGAAGGGGGGTCGCGGTGCAATGCCGCTCAGCAGCCTGCCTCGAAAGAGGCTGCTAACTGCTGCCAAGATGACTCGATGCACCCCGTATACTCGTCCCCCGACCGTCACCTCTTCATCCAGCAACAACCTCTGCTCCCGCAGCCGCTGTGCCTCCGCGAAAAACTGGCTCGGGTGTTCCTCGCTGCGCAGCCCCTCGGGCTCTGCCGCGTCTTCACCGTCCTCATCCTCTTCCTCCCCTTCTTCCTCTAGGGACCAGTCTGGAGAGGGAAGATTCCCTTGGGGCATGGATCTGGGGCCAGGCTCTTCCAGAGGAAAGGGGGGCAAACCGGGATCCTCGTCCGGGGTCCGAGGCCAGGAGGGGGTTCTCCGGCCGGGCAAAGGCAAGCCAAGGCGGTCCTTCTGTACGGGAAGAGAGACGCGGCCCGGGTTCGAAGGACGACGTTCGGACTCCGACACGCTCATGACCCAAGTTCACTGGGTTGCTGGAGGTGAGCAGAGGAAAGAGAGGAGGGGGTCAGAAGTGGACCCGGAGAAGCTGAAGGAACCCCTGCCTCCAGCCAGGCGATGAGTCAGTCCCTCTCCCTATTTCAAACCCTTCAACCACCCCACCACCACCATCTGCTGCCCCCAATCCCTGCACTCCACTCCAATGCTTCAGCAGCCAGGCTATACAGCCCAACTCTGGGTTTCGCGAGGTGTAGCAAAGAGTGCAAGAAGCCTGTGTAAAGACCCACTACCCGGCCCATACCCTCCCTGTCTTAGATAGTCACCCTCCCGAGACACCAGGGTTCCACTTGCCCTCTCTCTTGAGCCTGCTCTCCTTCGGGCAGCGTGGCAGAGTGAACTCGCCGGGCCTCCGGGTCAGCAGGCGCACCCGGCTAATTATAGCCTGCGTTGGCTGGCGGGCTTGGGCCTGGGCTTCGGGTGCCCGAACTCCGACACCCAATCCCCTGAGCCCCGACCCGAGGTGACCTCCTTCTCCTTCCACCTGTAGGTCATGTCCTGGTGCTGAGCAAGGCAAATTCAGATGCCAAGGAGGATGCGGGGATTGGGTGGAGTGAGCCAGGACCGTAAGGCTGCCCTCAACCGACCGGGCTGCCCCGCGCAGACCCGCTGGTAAGTGGGGCAAGAGGAGTGAAGCATGTTTTGGGTCTGTCCTGGGTTTGACTGTTGATTGTTCCATGTACGGTAAAGGTGAGACCCTTGGAGCAAACAGTACTGCCGTGAAGGGCCAACGTAACCTGGGTGGGTCGGTAAAGGGCGGAGGGGTAGAGGAGGTGAAGGGACGGAGGACCCTAGGTGATCTACCCCCAGTGCGGGGTTTCCTCCATGTCCCGAGGTGAGGTCGGTGGTGAGATAGCGAAACCCAACCCAGTGTCTTCAGAAGAGCCTGGAGGAATCTAACACCTTAGCCGCTGGGATGACGACCAGATAGTGAAATATGTGGTTGATCTCTGTTGCTGCGGAGACCGGAGTCCAGGACTGAATGGGCTTGGGGAGCGCAAGCATTCTCTGTTTGAGGCAGGACACCAACAGCCACTCTCTTTGCCCAAAACAACACACCTGTCTTATCCTGCGACCTTAAAATCCAGGCAATCACTTTTCGCTGCAGTTCCAGGAATCCTCACGGAGAAGGAATTTATAGAAGTGGGCAGCGATCACCCTTCCCTTCCCTCTCCCGGGGAGGTAAGCCAGGCCAAGGGCTGCTGGGGCTGGATTCCCTGGCTTATATAAAGGTTGGTCTAAACTGGGTAGATTAACCCGACAATCTGACTTAATCCGGGAGCGAATCAAGATTGTTCCTAACGACTCAGGAGAGAGGGGTGGTGTTTGTGGTGGGGAGGGGGCGGGCAGGTGAGTTGCTCAGCACTGCACCACTCCTCCTGTCCTGCTCTTGGAGCTGTCCCAGCTCTCTATTTGACGCTTTGGTACCCCCACCGACCCCGGGTATCATGATTTGATGACGGAGAGAGGCAGCCTGTGGTTGTCCTGGACTGAGAAAGGGAATAGTGACCAGTCTCTGCACACTCTCCTCCCAGTTCAGATACTTCATATCCCTCTTATGGACTCCTCCTGTGACAACTCAGCCAGCACCTTGAGTCTCACCAGTAAGAAGGCAGGCGAACAGCCATTGGGTGAAGACATACCTGAGGTTGGTTTGCCCTCCAGCAAACAACCCCCACCCTCACCCCCATCCCTCAAAGAGGAGGACACTGGACCTCACTCTGAGTTCTAGGCCAACTCCATGGTCCTGGAACTGCGTCAGATGCCTGTCTCTGGAGGCTGCATGGCTCTGCCACGGTGAGACACATACCCCACAGCGAAACCCGGGAACTTGGATAAAACTGGCTGTTCTGGGTCATCATCCACCTCCTTTAAAGCCTTGGAACTAACACTGCCCATCCCCACCCCTATAGCACCTCCAGGTCTACTAGCCTTCCTCCTGGTTGATGATGTGCTGGCTGGAGAAGGGTCTTAGCATTTCAGCCTCATCTGTGCTGTACTCCCAATAAGATGATGGGAAAATTCAGGGGCCAGGCCTGGCAAAGCCCAAGTGCACTTTGGCTGGGTCATAGGAGTCATGGTAACAGATCAGAGCTCAGGGGTCCCAAAGATTGGGATCTAGGCAGGGAAGAGAGAACTTTGCTCCAGAGTTCTCAGAGGGTACCTCTGAGGGAGGGCTGAGGAGGCTGAGGGTGACCTAGGCTCCTCTCTCACCACTCTCCTGCTGCAAATCCATTGCATGCTTAATATCTGGGGTGTCATCCTCTCTACCTGCGGCTGCCTTGGATCACTGCTCAAGCAGGCATAGGTATGCACTCAGGGCTCTGCTGGGCAGTAGGAAGTGATTCTGAGTGAAAGTTAAAGGAGCCGCATTCCCATCCCCATCCAGCTAACATAGCTCCTTATCTGGTTCTCAGTTTCTGTCACCAGCCTGTCTATCTCACCCATCTCCAACAATGGCAAAGTCAGGGCTGTTGTGACTCTGTTATCTCTCAGGGCCCCCAGTCCTGTCAGAAATTCCTGAGGCCATAGATGGGCTCCTCTTTCCTCTCTCCTCAGGTGGCATACTCCCTTATCTCACACAGCCTGGGCTCCAGATTTGGTGGTTCTGTTGGGAGGGATCACCTTCCCTTTCGCCAAAGTGGTAGCTATGGCTTTCCACATGGCAGGCTTTGTGGACACCCTTTCTGACTGGCTCCAGGTACTGCCCATCCCTACTCTTAGTGCACCCTTTTCTCAAGTCAGCTGACAACCCAGTCTGCACTTTTTGTGACTCCAGCCTGGGCAAGTCATTTTAAGAATAGATGGAGGCATCAAATCAGCCACTAAAGTCTCTGTGACCCCCTAGCTCTGTGTTCTGCAATTCTAGGAGCATGGGGTGCAGCTGTCAGACATGGATCCCAAACATGGGTTGTGGGTGATGGGCACAGCAACTGTGACTGTCTTTCTTGGTGTGGCGCTGACCTGTGTAGAATGGACGTCTAAGGCAGACAAGGGAGAATCAAGACAGGGAGGAAAAGACTGAGGGGATGGCAGTGAGAGCTAGACAGATCTGGGAGGGGCCAAATGTGGGGATATGTGGGAGTGTGTGTGTGTGTGTGTGTGTGTGTGTGTGTGTGTGTGTGTCTGGCAGAGTAGATCTCCAGATACCCAGACCTGAAATTAGATGATTTTGCTGGGAGAGACTCCACATGCCAGTTCTTCAAGGGGAAAGTAAGGACTCATTCTGAGGATCCACTGGGGTGAGCCCTAGGCAAGATGACCAGATCAAAAATGCCATTTCTTGCTCCCAGATATTTACATTCTTGAGGTTCACCCTTCTGGCATGGGAAGGGGCACTTTGCAGTTTGGGGCAAGAAGAAAAATGACATTCATTTAGCCATACTCTTTGGGAAGAGCCCACTGGGAAAGGAAACCAGAGGATTGGAGAGGAGTGTGCAGATGAGACAGGAAGCGGGGAGGCAGAGTAGTAGTTATTCCTTCCCATCTGCTCACATTTCTCCTGTTTGTTTGGGGGTTTTTTTTGGGGGGGGGGTTGTGGGTGTTTTTTTATTTTTTATTTTTTATTTTTTTTGGTCATGCGTGGTATCCCAGGCTCCAATTATCTTCTTCCTGATTCTCCTCTCTTTTATCAGCTACCTGCTTGGGACACTCCTCCCCACAAATCCTAGCCAACAAGCCACTGGCTTCTTTGGGTACCTAGTGGGAAGCTGGCTGAGAAACGCATTAAAGGGAATGAGTGCCTCAGAATGTCACTTCATTGGCCCAAACCTCCTAAGAAAAGACCCCTTGACTTCTGATTCCATATGTCATTTGCAAATTGACCATCAGACCACTTCAAGTCCTATAAGTCCCCGGGCTGGCTAGTTTACAAAGTTCCCTTATTCTCCCCGGCCACTGACAAGTAACTGTCAGTAAACTGGGTAGAGGCGGTAATGATCTTAGCTGAATGAAGAGAAGCCAGGAGGTGCTCCTAAAAAACCCATCTTTTCTCTGTTCTTTTATAGGGAGCATTTTCTTGGACTATATGATTCCCCTGTGGTGTAGTTCAGAGCACATTTTCTTTGGTATGTTTTCCATCTTCTCTTCAGCCACTGGGGTACTCACCAAAAACAATATCTCTGGGAACCTCGAGGTGAGAAGGATGTCCAGGCATGGAATACACTCTATCTCCCCTCCTCTCTCTGCTAATGGTTCAACATTTTTTTCCTAGGACCCTGCTACAGCTATTCTCAAAGGAACCCTTCTTGCCATCATGTGGACCATACATTCCTACTTGGGCATCTCTGCCACCATTAGTAAGGCCCTCCACTCCTACCTTTTGTACAGAATGACCTGGAGCCCTGATTTCTGCTACTTTGAGATGGTAGGGTATAACTTATAACTGATGAAAGGAGCAAGAGCATTCATCAAATACATTAAAAGTAGTTTACATGCAGTCCCCTCCTCCTTTATCATTTCTCCCCATCCCATATTTCATTAATGAATTGTATGGTGTCCTTTATTTTTTAAAGATTTTTTTTTTGAGGGCAGTGTCACTGGCCCTCATAAGTGGGACCCGAACCGAGGCCGCTGGCTTCCCAAGCCAGCGCTTAACCACCGCGCCACTCGACCGGCCCTATTTTTTAAAGATTTTATTGGGGTATTGGGGAAGGGGGACAGCCAAGTTGTCCTTCAGTCTTAGCTGTGTAGAGCACAGCTAGCTCAGTTCCAAGTCCAGTCACCATCCGGCCACCCGTCAGCAGCTCGCAGCTACTCAGCTCAAGGTGCTATGTTCAATCCTAGTAGCGGGTGGGCATAGCCCACCATCCCATGTGGGAGTTGAACCAGAAATCTTGTTGCTAAGAGCACGTGCTCTAACCACTGAGCCATCTGGCCACCCATTGGCAGTTTAGGGCAGCTTAGCTCAAGGTGCCGTGTTCAATCTTAGTTATGGGTGGGCATAGCCTACCATCCCATGTGGAAGTCGAACCAGAAATCTTGTTGCTAAGAGTGAATGCTCTAACCACTGAGCAATCCGGTCACCCCGTTGGCAGTTCAAGGCAGCTCAGCTCAAGGTGCTGTGTTCAATCTTAGTTCGGGTGGGCATAGCCCACCAGCCCATGTGGGAGTCAAACCAACAAGCAAACTTGTTAGGAGCACATGCTCTCACCAGCTGAGCCATCCTGTCACCTGTTGGCAGCTCAGCAGCAGCTCAGCTTGGGCAAGGCTCACTGGCCCAAGTGGGAATTGAACCTGCGACCCTGTTGCTCAGAGCTCGCGCTCTAAACCAACTGATCCACTTGGTCAGTGCTCTTTAATTATCAAATTTGGTCTTCCCCTATCCCGCCCCATGCATGCACACTTTCATTCACTCCTGACACTAGTGGTACCTAGATAGTCTTAATGCTTTGGGATGGGTCCTCTTTCTCATGAAGGAGTGTGTGTCTGTAATCTCATTTCCAGGCTCCTGTATAATTTGAGATGCTTCAGGAAATAGGACTGACATGGGTGTGCACAATGGGAGCTGCCTGGGGCCAGAGTGCCAGTATGGCAGGGATTGCAGCAGTTGTTGAGAGCAAGGGTCATGCCTCTGTGGGCTCTTGAATCACCACCAGGTGAGTGAGCCAGAGGGGAAGATTTGAGATAAATCTTATCTCCCCCACTACTGGGAATAGAGCAGATGCTCAAAAACCAGTAATTATTTAAATGGATTCATGTGGATGTGGTAAAACCTTTGAAGGTGGGATAAAATTTAATATGCCCTGCAACTTCTGGGAAGGCTAGGTGAAAATATGGGTGGAAGGTGTTGCTTCTGGAATGCCGTGATTTCTGCCTCTGCCTCCCCTTTTCCTCAGACCATGAGCATGGTGTCTGCCTTCAGTCGCCTGATGTCTGCAGGAATCATCAGTGCTACCCTGTTTTCTCCTGCTTTGTTTCAGTCCTCAAATTCTAGGTTAGTCAGTACCTTAGCAAGAGGCTTGCGGGAGAAAGGAGAGAATGTAAGTAGATAAGGCCACCCTAAGAGTCTAATCTTTTGAGGAGGAAAAGCAAAACATGGCTCCGTCTCAGCAAGTAGAAATTAGATGGTGATGACTATGATTAGCTGGTCTATGAGAGATGATCCAAGCTCACATAGCAAAATTCAGTCTGCCCATAGATCAAGGCAACGTTTGGGGAGGATGTCAAGTGTCCATTGCCTCCTCTCAGTTTTTCCCGTTGCACATTCCCAGATATCTCACCACACTACTCCTTCTATCCTTCCTTCCTGTGAAGATCCCAAAGCTCCCTCAACTCTTCCCTCTATGCTCCACACTCCCTCCTTCCTCTTTAGAAGGGTAGGAAGCTATCATTCTCCCTTTTCCCGGGACCCTCCCGATGATCATCATTCCTTCTTATAATGGCTGTGCCAAGATAAACTATACCCAGTCGTTGGCTTTTTAGGGAAAGGCTATGGCAAGAACAATGAATCTTTACCAGGCTATCTGCTCACCTTCCTCATTGTTATCTGTTTAATCCTTATTGGTGAGTACTCCTCTACCCTCAACAACTGGCTTCATTAATTACCTTTCTTCTCATGCCTTCCACTGACCTACATCTAGCTTTTAGGGCTTGACCCTAAAGCCTCTTTTCTATCTCTCTAGTCCTTAAAGTGGATGAAAATGTCTGCTAACTTGGTGGTGGGGGTGGGGGTGTGTGTGGAATGTGGAGTGGGGAGTAGGGAATAGGGAGTACGGGGAAATGGAACCCTTGGCTCTCCACACCTAGCTCCCTGACTCTAGTTTGCATACTGGCCCCCACCTTTCATGTGTCCCAAAGTGGGTCTGAACACCATTGCTCCCACCATCTCTAACTTTTTCTTCTGCTCCTATGCCCTGGTCAACTTGGGCTGTTTCCACGGCCCCCTTAACCAGTCTCCTGGCTAGTATGGGCAGATGTTGGTGTCAGGCCCAGGGCTGGGAGGACCTGAGAGTTGGAGGAGCATCCTTGGGGTACAAGGTGGGTGGTACTGAGGCTTGGACAAGGGATGAGCTGCATGCATTCACCCCTGCCTGCTGGCACTCTTCCTTCCACGAGTACAGTCCCTGGCTCTCCCTCCTGGGCTGTCTGCTCTCCCTGTTCATCATGTTTGTCTTCACTTGGTGGGCAGCACTCATTGCTGTGTTGTTTATCCTTCTGTCCATTCCACAAGAAACCTGGTGAGTGGGCAGGTGCGTAAGGAAGTGAGAGACAGCAAGAGGCTAAGCCCATAAGAAGCCCTGACCTACCAATAATAAACCTTCATTTCCTTTCCTCCCTGATAAGTGAGGCCTCACCTCTAATCACTCTGCACCACCCCTTCCTCTGCACAGATGTGAACTGGGCTCCTCGGTACCACAAGGCACCGTCCCATGCAGTGAGCTGACCAATGTGCAGGGCCACGTCAAGAACTTCTTCACAGCTAAGAACCTAACAGAGCAAGTGTCTGACAAGTTATAATTTAACTGAATGTTCTGGCAAGCAAAGGGGAAAGAGAACTGCAGTGGGGAACACTGGCTGTGGAAAAACAGTAGCTGTAGTCTCTACCTACATCTGAATGGGTTTATGGTTTCCAGTTTGGAAGAAATGCCGAGTTTAGGCAGCAAAACAGAAACATTGAAGAGTAAAGAAGCCCTATTACTCCTAAATTCACAAGAACAAAAATTTCAGGGATGACAGATACTCTGTGCTCCTTGCTAAACATGAGGTTTCCTTTCTCTACAGCCAAAAGCCTTTTGAAGACTTGGTGGCTTTATACCGGTTGCAGAAGCCACCACCAAAGGGGGACCTGGAATCTACTTCTCAACGCTCCTGCTCCTTCAGGCTACATCTCTGAGCAAGACCTGCAGGCAAACCAAGAGCAGGTATATAGGAACAGGGCCAGCAAGTGGGGCAATTGTCCCAGAGTAGGAGCCGACAATGGTGCTCACCTTGCCCTCTGCTCGTTCTTCCTAACCATGCAGTCAAAGTGGCATATGTCTTCTCATGAAGTCCTAGAACAATACTCTCAGGATGCTGTCCTCAGTCATGTGAGTCTGGGAAAATTCCAAACTGCAGGGCATACATAGATGCCAGGGTGGGGTTAGTCCAATGGCTAGATAAGCTGAGGAACAGGTTCCATTCCTCACAGAAGCCTACCTGTTATCCCTCAGTCAGCCTGCCCTGGAGCCCTATACATGACTGCCTGGAGATGCTGTCCAGAACAAAACATCTCCTATTGCCCTCCTGTGTGGAAATCAGCAGAACACACTGACACTGTAGGAGACTCAGGAGACTGCACTAGGAGGAGGAGCCCACAATTCAGGACTCAGAGCCATGATTTTAGTCTCGGCTCCACAAACTTTGAGGCTATTCTTGGGAAGCCTCAGGCAAGAGCCCAAAGCTCACTAAGGAAAGAACTCCCCTACTAAGCAACACCAACTGTGGCTACAGTGCCAAAGAAAGTCCTCCCTTCAAGATCCATTCCACCCCATAATATTAATACAAATTTACAAATAAATATCCAAGGCTAATGTGTAATAACAGACTTGATTTCCATTTATAAAATTAATTGCCCAAGCCTAGAGAGGCAGCGATCATTCCTGTCCTTAAACATATCCAAGAAGAGGAATTTGTCTTCTTTCTACTTGCATCCCACTCTATCTTCCACCCTTACGTTTTTTAAACTTCCATCTTAATGCATTTTCAACCCATTTATGTGTCTACCCTTTGTAAATAAAAAGGTGTTTTCACCACTTTCTACTTAGTAAGTAATCGGAAAGTTACTCTTTTCCCAAACTCATATAATCCTAATTTTTTTTCATCTTTTGGCCCAGCTCTTATTATATAGTCCTTTGATTATTTCTTTGGTTTACTTCTCCATCAACTTATTCATTCACTCAGCAAATACTAACTGAATGTCCGCTATGTGCCAAACCTGAGTGTAAGTACTGGGAGATGATATGGTAATGAATAAAACAAGATAAAAATTCCCTCCTCTATTGGAGCTTATATTCTCTTTTTAAAAATTTATTTATTTTTTGAGGCCAGTGTCACTGGCCCTCATATAGGGGACCAAACCGGTACTGCTGGCTTCCCAAGCCAGCGCTTAACCACCACACCACTCGGCTGGCCCTAAAATTTATTTTTCAATTACAGTTGACATACATTAGTTTCAGGTGTACAACATAGTGATTAGACATTTACCTTATGAAGTGATCACCTGAAACTTTATATTCTAATAGGAGGAGACAAACAATGAAAATAAATAAAACTATTAGATTAGAAGGTGATAAGTGCTATGAAGAGAAGGAGCTAAAAAGTGCTGGAGGTATGCATTTCTAAGTAAGGTTGTCAGGAAAGCCTCACTAAAAAAAGATTAAAAAAGCTGATCAAAGTCTTAAAGACTATGATGGAGTGAGCTACACCTACAGGCTTTCCAGGTGGAGGGAGCAACAAGTATAAAGATCCTAAGGGGTCCACACATCTTCAGTGTTTAAGGCCAATGTTGCTGGAGCAGAGTGAACAAGGAGGTGAATAGGTGAATAGCAGGAAATAAGGCCAAAGCAGTAAGTGGGGCAGGGTGGGACAGCTCATGGAGGGTCTCACAGGACTTTAAAGGACTTTGGTTTTTACTCAAATAGAGGAAACACGGGGCCGGCAGAGTGGCTCACTGGTTAAGAGTTGGCTTGGGATGCCCGCTCTGAGCAGCAGGACCCTGGTTCGGATCACATGATGCGGCACCCTCTCCAGCTGAGATGGTGAACAACAGCTCCACCTGGAGCTGGGCTGCCGAGTTGCCAGTGACGGCGCAGGCTGCAGGCTAAGCTACTGTTGAGTAGCCGGCAGCTGGGCTGAGTTGCCATGAGCCGCCATTGAGTGGCGTCCAATGGCCAGCAACCAATCCGCCTCAGCCAGGAAGAGGGCAATGATCATACCAACATGGGCCAGTGAAGTGACATCCTCCACAACTTGACTGAAGAACAAAAGGACAGCAGCTTGTCTGTTCTCCTTCCCCGATTTCCCAACGCTGTTCCCCTCCTCCAATACCCCAATAAAATCTTTAAAAAAAATAAAATAATAAATATATATATATATGAAAACACAGAAGCTTTTGAGCAGAAGACTGACATAATATGGCTTCCATGTTAACACTATTCACTCTGGCTGCTGTGTTGAGAATTGACTGTAAGTGGGCAATGCTAGATAGACCAGCTACTGAAATGATATTGTAGATAGATATTCTGGCTCAGTCTAGGGTGGCAGCAGGGGAAATGAGGAGAAATGGGATTCTGGTTATATTCTCAAGGTAAAGTCAACATGATTTGATAAATTGGAAGAAATGAGAGTGTCAAAAATAATACCACGGTGATACATGAGCATCAAGGACAGAGTTGTCCTTAACTGAAATAGGAAAGACTACAGCAGTATGTTCAGGAGAAAATAAGTTCAAAGTTGTTATGGTAAATTTGAGATGCCCTTCAAGTCCAGATGCTAGATATTCAGGATAGAAGTCCAGGTTGGAGCTAAGCAATTGGGAGTCACCCGTATCAAATGGTTTTAAGGTATAACACTGGATGGAATAAATACGTGTGTGTGTGTAAATAGAGAAGCAGCCCAAGAACTGAACTCCAGAGAGTTAATAGGTTGTAGAGAGGTGGAGAAACCAGCAAAGGAGACTAAGAAAGAGCAGTCAGTAAGCTAGGAGGCAAACCAGAGATGTCCTAAAGTCAAGTAAGAAAATGTCTCAAAAGAGGGAGCGTCAAATGCTGCTGACAGCCTATGTAGGAAGCAGCAGATATGCCATTAGATTCGGGTTTGTGCAACTCATTGGTGACTGTGGTAAGAACAGTATTTGGGGGCAGACTAAAGAGGGAATTGGTGGAGAAGAATTGGAGACAACTCTTTTAAGATGTTTTGCTATAAAATGGGGGAGAAAACTGGGAAGCAATTGGAAGTGGAAATGGGGTTGATGGGTTCAAGTATCTGTAAGATGAGGAAAATTATAGCATATTTGTGTGCTGATAAGATCCAGGAAAGGGAAATACTGACTGCAGAAAAAAAAGGAAAACTGTTGAGAAATGTCCTCAAAAGCTTGAAGATGGGATCTACTGCACAAGTATTTGGACAGGAGCATGGATAGTTTGTTTATAGCAGGATTACTCAACCCTGACACCAATGACATTTTAGCCATTCTGCTGTGGGGGCTGTTCTGGGCATTGTAGGCTATTTTGCAGCATCCTTGGCCACTGGCCAGTAACACTGCCTCCCAGTTGTGACAACCAAATGTCCTCTGGGGAACAAAAATCAGTCCCAGTTGAGAACCACTGGTATATCGTAACAGGAGGGAAAGCCGAGTATATGGGTATAAATGCTGGAAGATGGTTAGATGTAGTGGTGAGAGCTTGTGAATATTTTCTGATTGTATTTTCTCAATGAAATAGGAACCAAAGTAACAGTGAGAATGGGGGGAGATGTTCGAGATTTGAGGGGTCAGAAGGTACCAGTTATCAAAAAGAAGGCAAGTAAAAGGACTAGGGAATATTGCTGGGTAACAAGAAGGATCCAATTAAGTTTCATGGTATTAAGTTTAAAGAAAGACAAGTAATGAGATATTGAGTAGTTGTAGGTCTAGACTATGACCAAGGGAATGTGTAGCTGAAGTGCGGGTAGAGGAGTAAAGAACTGAGAGAGACTAGAGTATCAGAAATTTAATCTACATGGATAATGAATGAAATCATCAAGATTTGTGACAGGAGTGGTATTGGCGTGGTAGTCTAGTGACATTGTTTCAAAGTTGAAGTGTGTCAGGGATGACAGAGAATAGTCTAAAAAATACTGTAAGATGAGGAAACCTGCAACACCTCTAGGCGCAGTGGTACCATCGGTGTGAGAGGAAACACTGTCACTTAAGGTGATAGCAAGAACCAGAGTCCTCAGGAGAATCACGAGCAGGAATCCAGAGCAGGAATGTACAGGGACCATTCAGGGAAGAGACTGAAGATATCTATAAGTTCAGAAGAGCACAAAAGGATTTGGAAAAGGTAGGTAGATGGGGGTAAAAGGGGGTGGAGAGTGATGATTATTAGAGTGTAAAAAACAAGAGGTGACTAGGTTGCTTGGGAATTCTTGAGGTGACTGACATAAACAAGATAAAGAGCATGATGAGATTAATGCTGGTGGCAGTGTTCTGCCCGCCGCCCCCGCCAAGCCTGCCAATAGAAGTGCATGTAGGAGTATGTGAATGGAGGAAGGAGTTTTATTCTTGAGTTATAAATTAGTATGAAATCAGATCTGGCTCCAGACCTACTTTGAGGGAAGTCCTGACTATCTACTTCAAAGAATTTAAATGAGACGCTGAATGTAAAAGCAGTTAAAACAAGGCCTGATTCTAAAATTAGTTGTGATACCATTGATAAGGGGATAGTAGAAGGATACCTAAGATATCCCCTCAATCTTGGCTCAAGAACAGCAACCCCAAGGTTACCTGCACAGAAATTCACCACACTCACAACAATTTATTCAGTGCCATCTCTATATTGTTACTGAACAACAAACACAAACTGACCACCAACATACAAAACCGAAAATATTTTATTGCCGAGTCATCTTGAGGTTCAAATGATGGGAGGGGAGACCTAGCCTTGCCAGGGCTCCCATGTTAGAATAGACTAGGGGGTCCACTTAGGGCATTATCTACTCTGATCCTGTTAACTTTGTCAGTCCCTCCAGGTCACTTCTACTTCATCTGTCCGATACCTGTGAAAAAATAGGAAAAACTTGGTGGATGGCTATCCCTTATCATCTTCCATTCTTCTCTGCCCTCATGATTCCGGACCCTCTTTCCTGTTGATTTTTGCCTGCCTCCCATATAATCCTATCCACCCCCTCCAAGGGGTACTCACCTCTGTGTGACCCCAGAATCACTGAGGGGGGTCCTATGTCCAGCCCGAAACATCTCCCAGCCAGCCTGGGCTATCATGGCTCCATTGTCAATGCAGAATCTGGGAAGAAAAAGAGATACGAAATTTGGGATCTAAGGGTGGAAAATCACAGTAACTGGAGAAATAAAAAAAAAAGAGGGCTGGCCGAGTGGCTCAGTTGGTTAAGAATTAGCTTAAGAGTGCAGTCTGAAGAGCTGAGTGAACGATCAAAGTAAACAGACTCAAAGTAAACAGACTCGTAGATGTAGAGGAAAAACTGAGGGTTGCTACTTGGGAGGGGGGTTGGGATGGGGGGGAAGGGGAAGGGATTAGACAGCATAAATAGATAACTACAATATTGCCACAGGGATATGAAACACAGTTCTGGGAATATAATAATGTTGTAAAAATTTTGTGGCGTGTCAGATAGTCACACGTCTTGTTAGGGAGACCACTTCATGGATGGAGTAGAGGCTTGATCACTGCACTGTACACCTGAAGCTGATGTTGTATAGTATTGTATGCCAACTGCAACTGAATATGTGGATGGTCACGGGATGTGGAGTATACTGTGGAGGGGAGTCAGGGGAGTTGTGACGGATATGTATGATATGCGGGGGGGAGTGGGGTGGCAAACTGGGGGAGGGGGTTTTTCACTTTGGGGGGTAAAGAGTATAACTATTGCATTGTGTTGTACACCTGAAACTAATAAATAAAAAAAATAAAAAATAAAAAAAAGAATTAGCTTAAGAACATGAGCTCTGAGCAGAGGGCCACAGGTTTGATTCCCACATGGGCAAGTGACGCTGTGCCCAGGCTAAACTGCGGCTGAGCTGCAAACAGGTAGCAGGATGGCTCAGCTAGTAAAAAAAAAAAAAAAAAAAAAGAAAAAGAAAAGAAATGAAGAAAAGGAAAGGGCCTTTACCTCTCATCTGTGGCAAAAAGCTTGGCTCCACGTTCATGGCACATTGTCTCCATCATTTCCTGCAGCCTCATATTACCTATGATGAGGTAGGGGGTAGGATTAGCTTAATTCCACGTATTTCTCCACAGCCTAGCTGTACATCTCATGTGCATTTACTTAGGAAAATGAAGCAGGTGTCCTAGGGCCAAGGATTGGGATGCATAGGACAAGAAATGAAACTAGTCACTTCCTCAAGCCTTTAAAGATTTAGACTATTAGGAGGAAGATGCACATGCCCAAGAATAGGAAAGAGCAGAGTCCAATGATACATACACCCCACACCTCCCACGATGAGGGCTTCCTGGGAGCCACAATGTGCCATGGCCCGCTCTGTGATCTCTACCAGCATTGCAAACACAGTTTCCTGTGGAGGATAGACAAGGTGAAAACATCAGAGGGGACCCCAAATTAGCATACACACACACACACACACACACACACACACACACACACACACACAAGTATATAAAAGCTCCTCTAGCCCCAACTTTCTGTTCCAGCTTTTGGGACAGGGAGCTTTTACCTGCAGGGAGAAACATAGATCCTCAGGTGTACACTCGCCTGTGACCAGCATCCTCTGGGCTATGTCCTATAATTAAAGGAAAAAACAAACAGATACAACAATGAATAATGGTTTGGGGATGCCATGAGAGCAAGAATGAGTACACTTGGAGTATCACTGTTTCACAATTCAACTGACGTCCCATATCATACTTTGCCCTTCACTGGAACCGAACTATAGAACGAGCAGCATTCATTCAAGATTCAATAATTATGAATGCCTGCCCTGGCAGCCCCCACCCCTTACCCTGCTGAAATGTTTTCCATAGCACTTACCACCATCTAACCCTTTATATATTATTATTTTTCTCTTTCTTCTTTTTCTTTTTTTGTTTCTTTATGTCTCCCCGTTAGAATGTGAATTCCAAGTAGGATGGGATTTTTGTTTTGCTGCAGGCTATATCACTATCGTCTAGGGCAGTGACTAGCACACAGAAGATATTCAATAAATATTTGCTACATGAATATATTCAGCACCTGGTATGGGCCAGTACCGTGCTATATGCAGGAAATACAATGGTGGGCAAAACAGACATGCCTCAATAAAAAGTATGCCAAGTGCCTATCTCCTCACCTCTCCCATACTCACCTCAATGAAAGACAAGATCCCCGAGAATGAGACGTCCATCCCCTTTACAGTGTACGGCAGCTCAACTAGCTTCTTGCCTCTATGTGGGAGTGAGTATATGAAGCATTAAGCCTGTAGTCAGCTGGCTGCTCAACCTCTATGCCCCTCCCAAACTGCATTAATATACATACAGGGAAATCCCTGCAGCCCCACCAGTCAGCCGCCTTCTACCTTATGTTCCCTTACCGCTTTGCCATCTGTTCAATGTTGTAGCCCGGACTTGGAGCATTAGAAATCTAGAAGATAGAAAAAGAGGATGAAGTCAGGTATCCAAGAAGCATAAGAAGCTAATTTACTACTTTCTCCCTCCATTTCCATGCCTCCCAAAAAATTCAGCCATATCTTATGTTCTCTGCAACCCAATGGCTTACCTTCAGTACTCGAGCAAAACGATCCAGACAATTACCCACAGCAATATCGATGGTTTCCCCAAAAATGCGGTAACGATGTTCTGAATATGCAATCACCTAAGGGTGATGGAGGATGTCCATGAAACCTCAAGTCTGCAAAGAGGAGTATTTGGCTTTGGGGAAGAATATAGCAGAGGATCAACATGGCCACTAGAGCATCCAAGAAATGGTAAAAAAAGTACTTTGCCAAACTGTGAGCAGGATTTTTTATAGCTCTTATCTTAGAAGAAGCTCCCATATACCTTGAGGATTCCCAGAGTAGATTCCTAATCTAAAGAAGGTAGTCTAGGTCAGGGAAGAAGTAAACTGCATTTCAAATACAGTTTTCTAGCTTGGAGGTTCCTTATATATCCCTTAAAGGCAGAATTGACAGTGTAAACTAGGGAACAGACTTTCCTGCTTGGAGGCAGGGAACCAGAATCTTCTAGAGTATCTATCTCACCAGGGCAGTAATATTTGTAAACAAGAGAAGAGGTAGAGTTGAAAACTCAAAAACCCCATATTGGGTCAGACTAATGGCCCACCCAACTCAGCACTGGCAATCAACTTGAACTTCTAGCACAGAGAATATTTAGTACCCACTGACACACATCCTCCATATTTCTGACAGTGAGTGCTTCCTAAAGACCATAAGAAATAAGAAGTCCTTTCCCTTCCTGGTGCTGCCAGGGATTTCTTTCCATTCTGATGTAGGTCTTATTATGTTGTCAAAAGGCTGGTGACAAAAAGGGAAGAAAAAACTCCTGCCTTTCTTCTTCTATCATCTCCTCTCCACCTAAATCATCTCCCCTATTTTTTACACAAAGCAGGCTTCAAAAGGGAAGAGAAAAAGAGAAGACTCGATCGCTGCTCCTCTTAACTCTTTTAAGCATCCATTGCTACTTTCCACACCCCAAGTCTCTCACCTTGTGCACAATCCTGCAGGCCTCAACCAGCCACTTGCCCTCTACCTGTTAAGAGTTCCCACATTGTTTTCATGGGAATGTGTGCTTCACCTTTAATAACTATTTCACACAATGAAGATGCTTAAAAGCCTCTCATAGGCTGGGGACAATGACTATTTCTGACAATAATTCCATCAGGTGTTCTGTGGGAAAGGAAGGCCGAAGATCTCCAATCCCAACCTAAAAAAGGTCTTAAGGATATCCCAAACAACCTTGGCTTCACCTAGAAACTTAAAATACCTCTACTATTTACAAAGTGTTTCAAAAATTATTTATACTCTCACACTCTTAGAACAGCAACTTCTATGTATTTATCACCAATGATGTAAAACAAAACATGTAATTACTGTAAAGAAACAAATTGGGTAGTGCCCCTTAGTTATAATTTCTAACATTCACAGAAAAAAATAAGCTTCAAAATAATTAAAGTGAAAATGCTTTCATTATTTTGAAGGCTTCAATCCTTACCATTCTTTCCTTTACTAAATTGGAAATTCTTCATCTTTGTAACCACATATATAAAAGTCACTTAATGTTCTGATCATCCTGCCCAAATTTGCAATGTTACAAACATTGTTGTGGATTTTCTAGTGTATCACATTTTAGGTTCAGACAAGCCCAGCTTTGTTCTTGCAGTTCCTGCTACTCAGGTAGAACACAAAAGTGCTCAGTACCATGCCTTAGAAATTAAGAAGGGATGGTGATGTACTCTCAATACCTGTGTATTTCCTCCGCTGACATAAAGCACAGTTGGGTTGGTGGCTCCAGTGATGAGGCGGCCCATCTCAATGTGGCCTATACAGTGGTTCACACCCAGCAATGGCTTATTCCACAACTGAGCCACAGTACGGGCCACAACAGCCACAGAAACCAGTGGGGCACCCATGCCAGGGCCTAAGGAGATAGAAATGGGAGTTAGGGGCCGGCCGAGTGGCGCATTGGTTAAGCGCTGGTTTTGGGATGCCAGCGGCCCCGGTTCGGATCCCACATGAGGGCCAGTGACACTGCCCTCTACAGCTAACAACAGCTCCACCTGGAGCTGGGCTGTGCGAGCCCCGGTGATGGTGTGGGCTGCCGTAGGCTATAGTGAGTGGCCCGTAGCCAGCGTGAGCGGCTGGCAGCCAAGAGTGAGCTGCCAATAGCTGCGGTGAGCGACATCCAGAGGCCAGCGACCGATCTGCCTCATCCGGGAAGAGCGCAATGACGATACCAACAGTGAAGCAACATCCTCCGCAACTAAACTGAAGAACAAGAAGACGACAACTTGTCTGTTCCCCTTCCCCGATTCCCCAACGGTGTTCCCCTCCGCCAATTCCCCAATAAAATATAAAAAAAAAAAAAAAAAAAAAAAAAAAAAAAAAAAAAGAAATGGGAGTTAGAATCTTTCAGAGATTGGGAAAAAACAGCTAGGGGAAGCAGGAGATGTGAGAGGTGGAGTCGGGGTAATGGTGGTAGCAGAGGCAAGCTGTAGGCTACTTGACATAGTCAAGCTCCAAGGATATTCTTCCACTGTCAACCACTCACCCAGCCATACCTCTGGTGTAGGCAATGCAGTCAATATCCTGGGAGGTTAATCCAGCCTCTGTTAGTGCCTCCTGCAGCAGGTCCAGGATAACAGCTCGGTGGTGCCTGGCAGTATCACTTGGAAGAAATCCTAGGAAATGAACACAGGTTTGAGATCATAAGGTTTTTCTGTAGCATAGGTAGGTAGAAGTCAAAATACAGTAGGAAGAGGCCCTTTCATTCTCTTCAAGATACCTGTCTTCCAGGTGCTCAGGTATATTATTTCCAACCTGTTCGGCTAGGCTGAACAGCCCCTCAGAAAAGCCCTTCTTCATACCCAAATTCTACTCAGCCTTCAGAACTCATTTCATAAGTAATACCTATGACCTACCCTGTGATCTTCTCTGTGACCCTACAAACTCTGTGCACAATCACAGCATTGTATTTAACATACTGTATTTAACTATGTCTGGTATTTTCGTCATAAGCCTGTTTACTGTAACATCTTTGCTGCAAGCACTTCCTCTGCAAACATTTTCATGGCACAACTAATTGCCCTTAAGGCACTTTCACAGTAAAAGATAAAATAACAGAAAATAAAAGAGGGATATTGAAACATTAAAAATAAGTAACAAGGGCTGGCCAAGTGGCATGGTGGTTAAGCGCTGGCTTGGGAAGCCAGCGGCCCCGGTTCGGGTCCCACATATGAGGGCCAGTGACACTGCCCTCAAAAAAAAAAAATAAGTAACAAAATTTACAAAAACTTTATTGTAAAAAATGAAAATACATGGTAAGTCTTTTGTTCATAGTATCATTTTTTTTTTCTTTTGCTTGATTTATCTTCCTGTTCAGCATCGCCCTTTTTCTTTTTCTCTATAATTTCTTCCTTTGGTAAGAGAGGTATTAGTTTCATCTAAAAATATCAATAATGCGTGGAGTGGCACATTGGTTAAGAGCTGGCTTGGGACACCACGGCCCGGGTTCGGATCCCACATATGAGGGCCAGTGACAGTGCCCTCTACAGCTAAGATGCTGAACAACAGCTCCACCTGGAGCTGGGCTGCTGTGAATCCCCCCGAACAGCATAGCTGCAGCCCCTGCTGCAGTGGGCTGCCATGGGCTACAGTGAGTGGCCAGCAGCCAGTGTGAGTGGCTAGCAGCTGGTGTGAGCTGCCAGGAGCCTCTGTGAGTGGCCATCCAGAGGCCGGCAACCGATCTGCCTCACCCAAGAAGAGCGCAATGATGATACCAACATGGGCCAGTGAAGCGATGTCCTCCACAATTAGACTGAAGAACAAAAGGACAGCAACTTGTCTGTTCCCCTTCCCTGATTCCCCAATGCTGTCCCCCTCCCTCAATTCCCCAATTTAAAAAATCTTTAAAAAAAATCAATAATGAATGCTCCCGAAGACTGTTGTAAATTAGTAGCCTCTTTTTTTTTTTTTTGAGGGCAGTATCATTGGCCCTCATATGTGGGACCCGAACCGGGGCCGCTGGCTTCCCAAGCCTGCGCTTAACTACTGTGCCACTCGGCTGGCCCAGTAGCCTCTTTTATATTTGCCATAGCTAGGTAAACTTTAAGTTTTGATAGGTGGGAGGGAAGACTGTGCTCACCGAAGGATTTGGAAACTGATGCTATTATTTTCCAGTATAGCATGTAATCTGGCTTTATACATAGTTGTTATCGTCCACTATTTTAAGACCACCACAGCTACTCATCACTGCAGAGACCATTAAGAGAGTTACAATTTACATAACATAAAAATGGGAATAACTGCAAGAACTTCCTCAATGGAGAAATGAAACCAAACTATCAACTAGCTTATTACATGCATGAAGTTTGCCAAATGTAAACCAAACTGTCAAACAGGTTTTTTTTTGTTTGTTTGTTTTTTAGCTGAGCCATCCTGCCACCTGTTGGCAGCTCAAAGGCAACTCAGCTCAGGCTGGCATCAAACTGCCAGTGCTCAGAGCTCAGCTAGCACTCTTTGAGCGAGCTCTTAACCAACTGAGCCACTCGGCCAGCCCTGTTTTATCTTTTATGGTAAAATTCCCTTACAGTCGATTACTTTTGTGGTGAAAATGTGGTAAAAATATCCAGAACTGTATTTAACATGTAACAATTATAGCATTATAATTATCTGTAGTTTTCCCAGTTTAACCATGAGCATCTCAAAACACTGGCTATTTTATTCACCTTTGTATTAATAGTGCCAAAAATGCTAAACATACACATCTTTCTAATTTGTAACCTGTCACATCACCTATCCAAGGAGTCTTTTCACGGATATGCAAATCAGTTGCCCTCTCATATAAAAACAAGTGTTTTGGAAGAGGGTAGGCAAGATATAACATAACTTACAAATACCATCTATTAAAAGTTGTTATATGTCTGGTACTTTTATTGAATTCTCAAGACCCAATGCAATGACCCAAGGATGCAGGTATTATTCCCATTTTATGAGTAAATAAGTCCAAAAACAAATACTGAATGAGTATTGTAAAGCCAGCCAGTTCTTCCTGACACCTAACCTGGGAGTCTACACTGCATTTCAATCTAGAATATTTTTATTGCATCTATATTGTATTATTTATGATACTATCAAGTTCTGTTTACATGTCCAACTCCATAGTAGGCTCACAACATCTATTTTTGTAACCTGTAGCAAGCTGACGATTGGCACATAAACAGTGTTCAATAAAAGCTGAACCAACCCTAAAGGTCCAGATCCAAGGGCCTGTGATTCTTGTATTCAACAGCCAGCTTGGTGATTTTAATAGTGTCACATAATCTCGGAGACTTAGATCAAAAGCTCTATGAGGGGATAACGCGCTCCTACTCCACCAGTGTTTAGAAGATGTAAAGTGGTGCTGTGCGGAGAAAAGCGCTGGAAACTCTTAAGTTCCCTACTCACCAGTGCCTGGAGGCGTGACGTATGTCCGCCGCGGGTTCGCCAACACCTTGCCATCCCGCACTACTCCCACGCCAATCTTGTTGGCGCTGCCTTCAAAACCTAGCACCGCCGGCATGGCCGAGCCTGGGAGTAAACGCCGGCAGGGTTCCTAGCTACCACTGCAGTGGTGGAATCCTCACCAGCCCGTGCTGAGCCGCAGATTCCCTAACACAGGAGAATTAGAAGAGCCCCAACAGCGAGGTGGCGGCACACAACCACACACCCCCGAAGAACCCCGGCGGGTGGCGCGCGCGCGCCGGCCCCGCCCCCGTCGTCACGGCGACCTGTCAAGGCCCCTTCAAGGACCTGTCCTCCTCACTGCCAGGGACGCTGAGCCGGCATCTGCTCTTTACATTTCCATCCGGTCCCCTGCTTCTCTCCGGTAGCTCGGTCTAACCTTCCCCACTGACTTTTTTCCGTCCTGGCCAGCGCTGGAATCTTCGGTCAAGGTGGCAGAAGGAGTCGTGCATCTGGCACATGAATAAACAGTCTGAAAATGGAGGGTGGGGACCTTTGGTCCCCTGGAAACATTGGAGAAGGAAGAGAAGGCGGAGGTTCTCGGCCACGTGGTGCCAGATAGACTAATCACCCTCGTTTATCTCCCACGTGGTATCTCAGACGACGTGACCACGCCAGTTACCCACGTGGTAGCTTAGCGTGCACCATTCTTTGTGCTCAGGTAAGGAGGAGCCACGCTGGGACTCAAGTAGGTCAGATAAGTTGCCGTTTTTTTTTTGCCCATCGGGGCTTCTCCGGACGTCTGATCGGTTAGCCTATGCCGGGACCCTTAATGAAGGCCTTAATTGGCCTGAGAACAGATGTCGTCAGGAGGGTAGAAGGCACTGAAATAGTCCAGTGTTGTGGGTGAGGGGCTGAAGGGTGTACGGCGCACGGGGGCAGGAAAGGATTCAAAGATAAGAACGGGTCGCGCGAGGGTGGAATCTTTTATCCCCAGCTTCTGCTGGTTTCACCACTTGTTTGCGTCTGTAGGCAACGCAGTAAAAATACTGCTTCTTTGGACGACGTGGTGCAGGAGGGCGTTCGTTACAGTGATGCCGAAACGTGGGAAAAAGGTAGCGGTGGCAGAAGATGGGGAAGAGCCTAAGACTGGTAAGAGAATGAAATGAGCCCTCTCCCTCGAGACTGCTTCTAATTTCCTGGGTAAAACAGGAAGTAGGGACAGACGCACTCCATTTTTGCAGTTTGTAGAAGTCGCGGGAACTGCAGACTCTCAGTGGGTCTGTAATTCGTTAACTCGGGATTAAAGTTGGATGCAGCCAACTTGTATCACTGTGTATTACGTGTTTTACAGAGCCAGAGCCCAAGAAGAGCAAGGCGGGAGCAGGCGCAAAGAAAAACGAAAAGGAGGCAGGAGAGGGGCCAGTCCTGTATGAGGACCCCCCAGATAAAAAAACCTCATCCAGTGGTAAATCAGCCACACTCAAGATCTGTTCCTGGAATGTGGATGGGCTTCGAGCCTGGATTAAGAAGAAAGGTTTAGATGTAAGTGGAATTCGAGGAGGGGGTGGGGGGAGATACATTCTTTAGTGTTGATCTTGGGGTTTAATCATCTTTTAGTCTCCAGCATGTAGGTTTTGTTTCCTTGTATGTATTGGGTTGTCGGAAAAGTCATGACACATTTTTGCAACGAAAAACATAGAAAAAAATTCATGACTTTTCCGACAACTTAATAGTTTTCTTGTGGGAGAGGTACAAGGACGGGCTTCACCAAGTAATACCAACTGTTTCCTGCATATCCATTCCTTCAATTCCATTGCCATTGTGTTAAACGCTTAATATCCTCATCTCGGAAATCTTAGCTATGGACTGCCTATAGAAAAACAGTCTCCTTAGGGTTGCATGTGTCAAGTCTTACCTCCTTCCATTAGTTACCAGTTACAGACTTGTTTAAATACTGTACTGCTAGACTGTTAAACTCCTTATGCATGGGGACTGTGTCTCTAGTACTTAACACAAATTCTTCAATAAATGTCTGTTGAATTGATACTACTTTTTATACTTCTCATTTTACTCACAGTGGGTAAAGGAAGAAGCCCCAGATATCCTGTGCCTGCAAGAGACCAAATGTTCAGAGAATAAACTACCAGCTGAACTTCAAGAGCTTCCTGGACTATGCCATCAGTACTGGTCAGCTCCTTCAGACAAGGAAGGGTATAGCGGTGTGGGCCTGCTCTCCCGCCAGCGCCCAGTCAAAGTCTCCTATGGCATTGGTGAGACCCCACTGATTTCCTGATGCCCGAACTCTTCCAAACCAATTGCTAATACCCCACCTGGCCCCAATTCTTGATTTATTCAGTCTCTCCTTTCTCTTTTCTTATATTTCATGTTGATACTGTTTCATCATTTCTGTAGGCGAGGAGGAACATGACCAGGAAGGCCGGGTGATTGTGGCTGAATTTGACACATTTGTGCTCGTAACAGCCTATGTACCTAATGCAGGCCGAGGTCTGGTGCGCCTGGAGTACCGGCAGCGCTGGGATGAAGCTTTCCGCAAGTTCCTGAAGGGTTTAGCTTCCCGCAAGCCTCTTGTGCTGTGTGGAGACCTCAATGTGGCTCATGAAGAAATTGACCTTCGAAACCCCAAGGGAAACAAAAAGAATGCTGGCTTCACTCCACAAGAGCGTCAAGGCTTTGGGGAATTGCTGCAGGCTGTGCCACTGACTGACAGTTTCCGGCACCTCTACCCCAACACGGCCTATGCCTACACCTTTTGGACCTATATGATGAATGCTCGATCCAAAAACGTTGGTTGGCGCCTTGATTACTTTTTGGTGTCTCACTCTTTGTTACCTGCATTGTGTGACAGCAAGATCCGTTCCAAGGCCCTGGGCAGTGACCACTGTCCCATCACCCTGTACCTAGCACTGTGATACCTCCCCCAAATCACTTTGAGTCTGGGAAATAAGCTCCCCAAACTAGCTTTAACCTCCCTCCCCCAACTTTAAAAACCGCTCTCTAGAGAATTCTGCGCTGTATCTCCCTTCTAAAAATGTGAATTCTTCAACCAGGCTCTTAGTGACAGATGGGTTTCCTTTAAGCCCGAGGCTTTGGGTTGTGTATGTGTGTGGTTTTCTTTTTTTACATTAAACAAAAGCTACTGATGACTTCCTTTGAACTGTCCACGTAAAAATAAAGAGCCATAATTTCAAACTTGCTGTCTTTGTATTCTACTCCTTTGTGAAACTATCAATTTCCCTCCTTTCATACATACAGATTAACAACTGAAAAAGGGTAGTCACCACCTTATTTATTTACAAGCACAGGATGAGTCCCTAACCTCCCCCAAGACAGTAACCCTACCCAGCCCAGTTAAATACAACTGGGGTGTAAGGTTGGGAGGAGGGATTATGGGAAACACAGGACTAGGGGAACATACCCCATATTAAATAATTATATACACATCAGTTCCTGTGGTTCTGTACAGAGCAGCGGCTGACCCCACCCCCATAGGACACGGAATGGGGGGAGAGGAAACTGAGGGTACTGAGGCTAGAGCCAGCCCCTGGTGAAGTGCAATAGCAGCAGCAAGGTCCTAAAGGTACACAAGAGGGAGGGAAACCCCCAGGGCTACCCACCCCCACCCTGCCCTGGAATGTGTAAGGGACAGGAATGGCTCTCAGGGAGCATATAGGAAGGACAAGGCTGGAACCATCTTTTAGGACCCAGGTTTAGGGGCAACATTTCGCCTACTTCACCCTAAACACAGCAACCCTTGGAGGAAAGCAGATGGCCAGCAGTGGTCTTATCTACCCCTCCAAACCTAGGTAAGGGCCTGGTTCTTGCCTACTTCTCCCCAGGGAAAAGGAAGGCAGCTGCTTGGCTCCACTTCTAGAAGCCCAGGAAGCCTTTTTTCATGGCTCCCTTTGTAGTGTCACTGTCCCCACCAGGGAGGGGTCAGGCACAGTCTGTGGGTCATCGTGGGGCTCAGGAGAAGTTCTGGACAGGGTGGCTGACCTTCATACAGGCCCAATAGAGGGCCCGCCCCAAACACAGCACAGCCAACAGGATGACAAATGCCCAGGCTGCATAGATGCCTCCATATCGCCGTGCATGCTTCCATGTCCCAAACTGATGAAAAAGAAAGACGAGGTTATTGTTGATCTCTCACCCCTTTCTTAGAGCCCTAGTAACAGTAACATAGAACTCAAATTTAGGTCCCTGTTCCCTATCCATGTGTAACCACCTTCAGGGACCTGCTTAAAGGCCCAGTTCAGCTCCCTTCGTCTAGGCAGGAACATACTCTCATACCATCCCAAACTTCTGTCAGTTTTTCTTAATGTCTTACAATAACACCAGGTTTCCTAATAGCAACTCCAAATTTAAACCATTATTCCATTGTCCTATTCACTGCATGAAGAAGATGGCTGTTCTTTACTTCTATAGTAACAATGAAAACTTTATCAGTTACCTTCAACTTCAGCTCATCTACACATTAAAACACAAACAAAAACCCTTTGATTTCTTTCACTTTTTTTAGGGTAGCCATTCACAAACCTTACAGTCTACAGAGACAAATCAGTCTACAGAGATGAATGAGGCTGGAGAATGAAAGGGGTTGGATCATGGTTACTCACAGCAAGGCCAGTGGCAGTGACTGCCAAGAGTAAGCCAAGCAAGAAGCAGCAGATACATCTCTTTCGTGGATATCTGCGCCCAATAGATGACCTGTGTGGAGGCAAACAGAAATGGATGCTTGCAACAGCCCTATAATTTTTACTCTACATATTACCCAATTACCAGCTCAATAATGCCACTCTCTAAGCACTTACACTTTTCTGCAGTGAGGGCAACGGGCCAAAGTTCGGTCTGTGAACTCTGTCCACTATGGAGAAAGAAAAAGGAAGAAACCAATTAACAGTACAAGCAGGTTCATCTTCAATGAGAGTCCTGGGGCAGCAGAGGGTGGGAAATGGGTCCTCATAGAATAGACCTGTTCAGGATTCATTATCATAAATCACAAATATATTTATGATTTCTCCAGATTTTTTTCCAGGGCTTCCCAACACACTTCCTCACCAGAAAAGTATTCTTGCAATGTCCACAGATGACCCTGACACCCATAGGTTGTGGTTCTGGACTCAGAGGTCCTGGGTGCACAGGGCCCAGGTTGATGATTCTTTTGCTGTACAAGGAAAAAACTATATTTAAAAAGTTTTTAATTTTAAGGATTCCTACATTAGCTCTCCTTAATAGCCCCACTCCCTGTCTCACTAAGTTCCTCTACTTTTATATATATTTAAGATACTCTGTCCCCCAACTCTACCCCAGCAAATCCTTGAAGAAGAACACTGCTTAAACTACAGGTCTCTATCCTTTTATCTCAGGATAATTGACACAGTGTCCAAAACTCTCCATTATCCCAAAGGACATCAGTTCATCCCAATCTTTTTACAGAGATGAGAAAGATGGCTATAACATTTGAGAATCACAATACTCCTTAGTTTTTTTCTCCTACTAAACACCAGGTTCTCTCACCTTGACATTCACTGTAAACATTCATCCTTTTTTGGCTTTCCAGTTTTCCCCACTGATGCCCTTCCCCACTTTATTCCTCTTACCAGTAGGGTCGAGGGCAGGCAATCCGCTGGGAAGTCACTTTGCAGATAAGAAGACAGTTGCAGGGGCATCGAACATATTTTTTCCCTGGGGGTGCATTCTTGATTGGCTAAAGAATAATGGGGATATCGGTAAGCAAACCTCTAATCCCAATCTCTTTCATTTCTTCCAAAAACACCTTCTGAGGAGAAATCAGACAAATAAACTCTTGGCCAGGACAGAGAAATGAAAGAAAGGCATACACCATGAGATTGGCAAATGAAAATTAGGCTTAGGTATCCCGGATAGGTATGAAGGTGAGGAATGGTAAACATTAGTGAATGGTTTTGGGGAAATGGCTATGTGAAACTCCTGGAACTGAAACCTAGGTTTCATGAAGAGCACTTGGCTGATGGTCTGGGTCTAGAATCAAGGAATCTGAAAGAGGATCCAGGAAACAGGGCCCATTTCATTGATATGGGTAACTCACAGTGGCTTCGTTGCAGACGCCACATTTGACTACATGCTGATGCATCTTGCCTTCCACGTTGATGAGAGACTGGCAGACTCGGCAGGTGATCATGGGGGCAGTCCCACTGTCCGGGCTGGTTAATGGTGAGTAGGGGGGTGGGTCCTCCCCAGGCAACACCGCTGGGTGTCCCTCAGGGAACGGGGGAAATGCTGGAGAGGAAGTAAAAAGAAAGGCTGGCATCACTAGCAGACACCACCACTGATGCTCCACGGGATCAGGGCACTCTTTCTGGTCCTCAACCCTCTGACCAAACTCGGCGGGCTTCTTATAATCCGTGCTTCGATCAGCTTCTTCGGAACCCCCTTCCGTTCTCAAGCTCCGGTTGCGATTGCGAAGAAAAGGAAGCCTCACCCTGTCCCAGGTGCAACAGCTCCGCACCTGGCACTTGGGCCCGCCTCCGCCCGCGACACCGCCCCCTCCCACCTCTCAGAGTATCCCTGGGAACACTTCGGACCCGCCCCGGCTTACCCTGGGGCGGGGCATGTTTACCGGCTCCGTACGGTGGTGCGGAGGGGGTCAGGCCTCCCCCGGGCCCAGCCCCACTCCCACCTGGCCCCACTAATCCGTTGCCGCCCGCGCCACCGTCGATGGGCTCGGAGAGCAGCGGGGATCGCTCTCCATCCGCCGCCATGGCCGCCCCCACCGCCTTCAGCTTCGGCCAAGGATCCGGCTCCCGGCGCCGCAACCACAGCCACCGCCGCTACCGGGTCCCCAGGGCGCCTGCGCGCCTCGCGCCCAGCTCGCCCCGCAACCAGTGGCCTGCCCCGCCCCTATCTGTCCCATAGCACGTGACAAGCTATCCCCGCCCCCACCGGGCTATTATTCGTGGAGAGAAACCAATTCCTGGTTCTACGAAGGCAGCTCTTCTTTTCCATTGGGGAGCGTCGCAACAACGTCAACAGTCACGTAACCTTCCGGAAGGCCGCTGGGCTTGCAAAACTGCACGTGATGAGAGGTTCAGCGAGCCATTGGAAGCATGGCCCATCGCGCTACCGCTCCAGATCAGGAGGTGCGGCCGGGCTGCTACGGCTCACTGGTCACGTGTTTCAGGAAGCTGGGCGTCCTCTGGCTGGCAGTGTAGTCATTGCTCCTCATTGGCCCAAAGATACCACTAAAAGACTTTTCTTACTATTTGCGGTTATAATTGGCTTTCTATTGGCTGGAGGATTCCCTTTCCTCGTCCTGTGATCCGTAGGGCGCAACGTTATTGGCCCGAACTTAGCGCCAGCTGGGGGGCGTGGCGCAAGGAGCCGGCAGTGAAAGTGTGCAGGAGCTTAGGCTGTTCTGAGAAGCGTGAGGAAGTACGGGAGACAGCATGTAGATCCTCTACTCAAAGAAATGTCTGTGGGAAGTCAGAGGAAAGCGGCAGCAAGAGAAAATGGATTAAAACGTTAAGGTTATCTATCACCCCAGCCTTTCTTGCTGGAATCACATCTGGAACTAGACAAGACTGGCTTCTCCAGGAAGCGGCTCTGCAGACTCCACTCTTCCCCCACCCCTGATTAAATTGTGAAATTATCTCTTAATGAATCTGTCACTGCTGCTTCAAGGAGATCTCAACGTCTTGCTCATTTTTATGACACCTCCCCATCCTAAACACATAAGCACGATGTGTTTTTTTGCTTGAGTTAACCAATCAAGTCAATGGATCTTTTCGTCTCACTTTGTTTGGCAGATGACAGTCTTTACTTTCTGAAGACAAGTTTGCCCCCAGCCACGAGACTGTAATGGAGGTTGCTCTAACAAGTATTGGAAACGATTTTAAGCAGCGCAGGCATTTAAACACACAGCCAAGCCTTACCTACCCACTCTTCTATTCATCCATGATTGTCTGCACTCAACTTGTACAGCAGCTAAGACTAATTATCAAGCCTATTAAGGTGCTCTATTAAATGAATACCCAGGCAGAGATGAAATGTGTAGGTCCTCCCCTTAGCTGAAGGAAACTGTTTTCTTTGTTGTTTCAACTTTGTTGAGTGTTTCACGGTAGAGCAGGAACAGTCAGTTATGGAGAGAATAATTTAGGAGGATTTCCTTAATTATGTAAGTGTAGGGTGAGTAGGCTATTACTCTGGGATTAATGGTGAATGATTGAATAAAAGTGCGTTACCTTCAAGAATCTTTGTTTTATAGTGTTACTGAAGTAATTTTCTTTACTTAAGCCAGGATGATAGAAGAAGGGAGTACTAAGAGGTCAAAGGGAAATGGTTCCAGCGCCTGCTCTTAGAAAATACCTGGTTGCTACGAATGGGCATATTTTAGTTCAAGTTTATTAAATGTAGGGGCCCTTTGAGAATAATGCTGGGATGGTTGCCTTTTTCTGAAGAACCGCTCAGATGAGAGTTCTATCTTATCCCTTCCCAGAAACCAAAGTCATTAACCTCTGAACCCAACCTTTGGGGATAGTGCCTCACCAGCCACCTCCCCCAACCTCATGTGGCTTTTATGGGAGCTTGAACCACACCAGGTTTTCCCCCATGTCACAGCCAAATTGTGACTGCCTTACATCTAAGAATCAACAAGGAATTGAAGAACAACTTTGAGGTACATGACCAGTTTAGCTAGAAGCCTCTCCACTGAGCTTAACATTGAAGAAAGTATAGCCCGTCCCAAATATTTAAAAATGAAGGTACTGTTGCTGTTCCAGCCTTCATGGCTACAGGGGCTAGAGACTTTACCTGGGTTCTGATTTTTAGACACAGCTTTCCCTGGTCAGCTTCTACTTAGAAGCCAGTATCCTTCCAATACACTTAAAGAACTAAGGAACCTCTAGATACAAAATAGGGAAGAGGTTGTAGTTCTGCAGGAGGGCAGGCCAGTCTGCTAGTCTTTCTGCTATTTCTGGCACACAAATACTCTAGTGTTCACTCTAGGGTGGAATAGGATCATTATTTGCACCTTGGTTACACATACATTCCAAAACCTGTCCTTTTGTGACTTTCCCCACCATCACAAAAGCCATATTTGACGTTCATTTAAATCTAGTTTTACCTGTATAAAAACGTGGGAGAGATGGAGAATTGGATGCAGTAGCAAGGATCCTGTAGGGTTGGGTGAGTAGAATGGCTTATATTTTTAGTAGTTTGGGCTCTTATAGGTGAAGTATATGGATATGTAGCTAGAGAAGTAATAGATGGAGAATTAAATGTTAACCAACAGAAAGAATGTTCTTTCTGACAGGTGAGACACTGAAGGAAAGGTGTGATGGAATAATCCCTGAGTATGTCCTGTTATTGATCCTTTTTAATGGCAGACTAACCTCCACCTATATAGGTGTGGGACAGGGTTAAGGAAAAGACAATGGCTCTCTAAGTGCTCTCATGATGAAACTGCCTTATAATAAATAATACATTTATTTAAATAATATAATAAATTCCTTTGGGACTTGAGTTCCAAGACTTCCTTGGAAGGAGCCATTACTTATTCTGCAAATGCACTCATCACTTGCTACCTACAGTTCTGGGCACAGTACTATAGGAGAGAACTAAGATCAATAAATTCTGTCTCACCCTCAGTGACGTTACAATCTGGTAGTGGTCAGAAGATACATGTCCAGAAAGCAAGGTAATTTGTTAGAAGGGCCATAAAAAGATAGAAAAAAAACAAAACACCTTATCAGCATGGAGGAAATACCTCTTCTAACAACACCCCAAAAAAAGTGATGTGTTTTTCTCATAGTTTTGTGAGTTGACTGCATGGTTCTTTTACTGGTCTGCTCTGGGCTCATTCATGAGTGTGCAGTAAGAAGTAACTAGAAAGAACTGAATGGTCCAAGAGGGTCTCACTCACATTTTGGGCAGTTATATGTGTTGGCTTGGCTAGGCTTCTTCATAGAAGGATGGTCCTTATAGCAATGATCCAAGAGGGTGAAAGGGGAAAGAGCTGAAAATATTGTGGCCATGTTCTACAGCCTACTATAAATGGTAGAATTTCAGCAATCAATACATCTATAAATATTTGTTAAATATCTACTGTTTGTGAAAGACACTCCTTAAGAAACTTACACTGTGAATAGGAAGACATGATAATGTAAAAATTCACAGTATTAAGTATCAGCACTAGTAATCTTTTATTACATGTGGAAAAAAGTCAATACTAGAAATTCATGATGCAACACATGCTTCACAGGTTCAGGGAAAGAAGAAATCACTTCTAGCCAGAGCAGCCAGAGAAAACTTTAAAAATATTAAGAAGGGGGCTGGCTGAGTGGCTCAGTTGGTTGAGTTGGCTTAGAGTGCCTACTCTGAGCAACAGGGCTGCCAATTCGATTCCCACATGGGCCAATGAACGCTGCGCCCTAGCTGAGCTGTCGCTGAGCTGCCAACAGGTGGCAGGATGGCTCAGCTGGTGTAACAAGATTGCCTGTTCAACCGTGGGTTATGCCCACCCACAACTAAGATTGAACACAGCACCTTGAGCTTAGAAGCCACAAGCCGCTGTAGGGAAGCCAGATGCCGTCTGGCGCCATCCACAACGAAGACTGAACAACTTGGATGGTCCCCTCCCCCAACTCCCCAACACTGTTCCCCTCCACCAATTCCCCAATAAAATCTTAAAAAAAAAAAAAATATTAAGAAGGATTGTTATATTGTCGTGCATGAATAATTTGGAATTGAGCTCAGTCTTAAGTAACCCAGTTAGCAGAAAAATGCAAAACGTAATGATTATATTTGTAATTTTCTCATAGTTAATGAAACACTTTTATATCCATATTCATTTATTTCTAAACCCACTATGAGATGGACAGAGCAGACTATATTTTATGGATATGTAAACTGAGGCTCTGTAAACTGGAGTCATTTAAGCTAAGTGAGAGATTGAAATGGGACCAACAGTCCAGTCTTCCTACTACCGTTTAACGCTTTTGCACTGACATCATCTGCTAGGCAGACTGAAAAGGGCAGCAGCACAGAGTAGTAAAATGCACGGTATTTAGGATGGAGCCGTTTTATGCTCAATTCCTGGCAGGTAGGAGTTGCTTGATAAATGAATATCAATCAATTAATTAATTTAAGGCCCATCTTGAGGTACATTTGTATACTAAGCAATATTGTGAGCTGCAGTCCTAAGCAAGGTGGACAGTCCCAAGTAGGGTAGATAGTCAGCCAGGGCACTGTACTGCAGCATCATCTTTTATTTATTTATTTATTTAATAACTTTTTTAAAAAAGCTTTATTGGGGAACAATGTGTTTTAAGAGGAACAATGTGTTTTTTCCAGGACAGTCAGCTCCAAGTTAAGCTGAGCTTGTGCCCTCCACAACTAAGATTGAAGGACAACAACTTGGCTGTTCTCCTTCCCCAATTCCCAGTAAAATATTTATTTATTTATTTATTTATTTATTTATTTATTTATTTATGGGGGAGGGGAACAGTGTTGGGGAACCTGGGAAGGGGAACAGACAAGTTGCTGTCCTTTTGTTCTTCTGTCTAGTTGTGGAGGACATTGTTTCACTGGCCCATGTTGGTATCATCATTGCGCTCTTCTCAGGTGAGGCAGATTGGTCGCCGGCCTCTGGATGGCCACTCACAGCTGCTCTTGGCAGCTCACACCGGCTGCCAGCCGCTCACGCTGGCTGCCGGCCACTCACTGTAGCCTATGGCAGCCCGCTGCAGCAGGGGCTGTAGCTATACTGTCCGGGGGGACTCACAGCAGCCCAGCTCCACGTGGAGCTCTTAGCCGTAGAGGGCAGTGTCACTAGCCCTCATATGTGGAATCCGAACCCCGGCTCTCAACCATCACGCCACAGGGCCGGCCCTTTTTTTTTTTTTAATGGACATTATTTTTTTTAAAGTAAAAAGGACCATAGAGAATAATAATAATAGCCAAATTTACTGTGTGTTTAGTTATTCATCTAAATACTTAACAAGCATTTAGCATAACCCTTGAAACAACAGTAAATACTATTATTATCAAAACTTTACAACTGAGAAAACTGAGGCACAGTGAGAAATTTACTTGCATTGGATCACACAGCTGGCAAGGAAGGGGTAGAGATAGAATTCATACACAGGTAGTTTGATTACAGAGTCCATTTATTTATACTATATAGATTCAAGATAATGTGGTGGCATGGAGAGATAGGGTCATACTTCCCAAATTCTGTGACAAGGGACAAATTCACAGAGGCACCTTGGGTAATTTAAAATTTTTAAAGGAAACACAGCAATAGTCAACATTTATTGTATACCATGCAAACTACTAGGTCGAAGTAATTCAACATTGAACATTAGATTGTGCTACATTCTTTTTGATTTTAAAATGTCTTTGTGAAGCTGGGCTTTAGGGGATCCCTCTGATGAAAAAGTAAGCACTGTGTGAAAATCACCTCCTATATGGATTTCTGCCTGAATTAGTGATTTCGAATAGCTCCTCTTTTGGGTCTCAAATGCTTGTTTGTCTCCTCTCACTTTGGCCTTTTATTTTTGGTTAACATGACCAAAGAGATATAAAAGATTCTTACTAGACATTTTATACTTCTGACCGTTAGGTGCCTGCTGTGTAGCAGTGCTCACAAGTGCAGCAGAGGTACATGCACCCAGCACCTGTACGTTTTACAGGTTAAAACCTGTGAGGAAAGCAGAAAGAGATGTAAACAGACCAAGGTTAAGGGTAGGACAGGACCCAAGATAGGGTTTAATGCAACCTAGAGCTTTGGCCTTCTTGTTGAATAGACCACAAGATAAAGATGTGGCCTGACGAGGCCTGCTGAGCCTGGCAGGGTAGACTCCTCTCTGGGCCATTGGTGAGACTAAAGAGACTGAGGGTTCAACTGATTATGTAGAACGGTGGTTGCTGAGCTTGAATTCAGAACCAAGTCTGCCATGTAGTCCTGAAGGTTATGTCACCCTGGCTAAGGTAGGGTCTGGTAAACTGTCCTTGCCTGTCAGATAACAGTACAATTCTTTGGTTACAGGAATGTTTATATATAATGCAGACTCTTCCCCATATGGTGCTGGAGAAACACTACAGAGGATTGAGCCTGTCCCCCCAATTTTCATTTTGTAGATACATTGCAGATCATCTTTTTTCGGTTTACAGACTCTTATAAATAAACATTACACAGAGTTCATTGAAATTAGCTGTTTGCACTTTCTGAGATATAATGATGTTCTAATGTTGACTTCTGTGTAAACTGGGTTGCATTTGGGGTGTTAGGAAAAAAAAAGTTTCAGCAATGAACTTGGCTTGCTAGCTACGTCCTTGGGCTGATTTTTTACCTATGACTGATCTTACCCATCACTTAAAATCATGTTTGTTTGTATTTTAGCTGAGTCATCCTGTTGGCAGCACAACAGCTGCTCAGCTCAGGCTGGGCTTCGAACTGCGGTTGCTCAGAGCTCAGCTTGTACTCTTGAGCAAGCTCTTAACCAACTGAGCCACTTGGCCAGCCCAAAAACCTTTTATTTTAATTAATTTATCTATCTGGGCAGCTCAGCACAGGCCGGGAATCAAACTGGTGACCCTGTTGCTCAGAGCTAGCACTCTTGAGTGAGCTCATAACCAACTGAGCCACTTTGCCGGTAAAATCATGCTTTTGATGTTGCAGCAGGTCACAGTCTTCATTTACCAAGATCACTAAGATTTACTTTGGTTCACCCTGTTGTTATCTTTGCTAAAATTATGGGATGAATAAGGATAGTAATAATAATAACATCAATAATAACAATGATGATAGAATAAAACATTCAATTAGTACTGCTCTTTGTGATATATATGTATCTTTTTTCCTTATATATACTGTCTTTATTTTATATCCCTAGCACTAGAACAGTTCTGGCACATAGTAGATTCTCAATAAACATTTCTTACACAAATAGGATAGAAACAGCGTTGGAAAGGAGTGGCTTGGGCCATAGTGATGGGTAAAATGACAATCAGGAAAATTAGAGTTTAGGAGAATGGAAACAGGTGGAGGATTCCAATACCTAAACAAGGGCCATTGATTTGTGATTTTATGTGAGCCTGGTTAAACTTGTAAAAGTTGGGAGAGGAAATAGATTAATTTTTACAAAACCGTTATATTATGCAATTCTGTTACAGGAATTTTAAACTTACAAAAGTGATAACAGGAAATAGCTGAATTCTTACAAAAACATCACATTATGCAATTCTGTTTCCAGAAATTTCATCCTGGGAGGAGTCCACCAGTCACTATTATTGCTTGGATCCAGTATTGCATAAAATAAGGGAGTGTCTGCATTTTCCAGTCTCATCCCACACCGTTTATCATTGAGGAGGATCCAATAATTCTCTCGCCTAGAATTTTTTTCTTCTCCCCATCTGGGCCTAGATTTAGACCCCTGATATATTCTCCCCAGTCCTGTAACCTCCAGGTCAGCATGGTTGCTAGGGTCGACCCTGTTTCCTTTGTCCAGGAAGTAACTCTGACACAGGCTTAATTTTATTCTGGGATTACACTATCTAAAATTTAAAATTTTCTTTTTAAATCCGTCAGGCTTTGCTGCATACACACCCGGAAACGGGGTTGCAGATAGATGGGTGGGCGTGGGGGTCCCCTCTCGGCTTCTGGCCCTTTTCCAATAGGTTTCCTTTCCTGAAAACCGGGATCTGCGGACCGGATTGGGTGCAGGGAAGAAATGCTGGATGCCCTCCTTACCTCCCCTTCCCTCCACCCCCTCCACGCGCGGGTCGGGAGTGGTATATAGATCCTGAGAAAGACTCCAGCGCTGGAAGAACTCAGATTAGGTTTACAGCCCAGCCTCCAGCAATTATTGAAAAGAGGGTGTGTCGCCATGGAGATGGGGCGGGACTGTGTGCTCGGCAGCCACTGGCTGGGAACTCCCCGGACTGGGGTATAAATGAGCGCTCGACACCGAAGACACTAACAGTGCCGACCAGCACAGGCGACGGCAGCTCAACCCACCCGAGCAGAACCCGGCGGAGCAGGGCAGGTTCATCCAGAGGGCGTCGGCGGCACCATGGAGAAAAGGTGAGGCGGGCACCAGGCTCGGGGAATCCCGGAGGCCCCAGGGGAGGGGGAATGGCTGTAACCGAGACCTGGAAACCTGGCACTCTGGGCCTCGAACGATCCGGGAGAGGGAGCGGTGCCCTAGAGATGCAGAAAGGCCTGGCACGGAGCCCAGAGTCTTGGACAAGGCGGCAGAGTAATGGGGCGGCCAGCGCCGGCTGGGGCGCAAGTGAGAATCGAGTTGGGTTGGCGCCACCGAAGCAGGAAGGGATGGGTTAGTACAGTGTAGTCTACTCGAAAAAGGAGCCGGTAAGTGTATGTTCGCACGGGCGTGTTTGGGGTGTAAGTGTGTAGAGGGAAACATACACCTCCCCTCTGACACACACACGGTATTCCCAGCCCTTCACAGATTCCCATCCTAGAGTCTTGGTAAAGCTATGAGGTACTTTAGTGCCCATATCTAGAGTCCCGCCTTCAGAGGAGAGATTGCTCACGTCCCTTGCCAACACCCCCCTTCCCTCCAAACTGGAGGTCCAATGAACTTGGGATGGAGTGTCCAAGGAGACAAGGAAATCCTTATTCAATGAACTGAGCAACAGACCCTGCCCACTCCCCACCCCACTCCCACAACGCACCCCCAGCTTTGAAAAGCTTTTTCTCTGCGTTGGTTGGTCCTGGAAATCACAGTCCAGGTCTCCTGGTTGGGGATCACTGGCTTTTGGATGCCCAGGGATCCAGGGTGTTCCTGGGGGACTGATGGCCAGTGAAGAAGTCTTATAAGTTGTGGGTAGATATGCTAGCTGTCCAGGGCTTCATACTGCTTTCATTACCTTTGCACATCTTTGGGGATGCTATTTGTTTTGGAGTTTTTTATTTTTATTTTTTACCACTTTATTGCTTCTCTTCATCATCCTGTGGCCCAGCTCTATTGCCCCCATCCTTGTCTCTTACCCAGCTATTTTCCAGAGGATAGCCCATATGTAGCGTCATGGTTTTGAAGGCTCTAATTTTGAAGGAAAGGATTTCCTCTGGAGGCTGGGTAGTTGTGTTCAGTTCTGTCACAACTCCAGTTGAAGTTCTCAGTATTTTCCCCTTTCAATCTTTGGCCTTTCCACATGAATTTGAGACAATTGGTCTGGACTTGTGAGTAAAAAAATCTAGGTTGCTTTTGGGAGATGTGCATGTGCTTAGTTCTCTGAAGGGCCAAGAACGTTGAAGAGGGGAGGACATGGGAGAAGGCAGGAAGAACACAGCAGAGGGGAAAGTGGAAGCAAGACTGAATAGTTGCAGGGCTGAATGAACCATGATTCATGGGGTCATCAGCCTTTCGATTCTAATTAGCAGCAAGTTTTTAAATACCGGGTTGTCAGAAAAGTCATGACGCATTATTGCAACGAAAAGCATAGGAAAAAAATACATCAGGACTTTTCCGACAACCCAATAATTTTCAAACTCAGTCTTTCAGATAGGTGGAGCTCTTTACCCTCCTTGATTGGATTATTTCAACTGTACTAGTGTAGACTCTGCAGTCCTTTTAAATCTTTGTCATAAGGAGAGCCATCAACCTCGACAGTGGTAACAAAACTGGAGTTGGGGCTGGTGGTGGAAACATAGATGTCATTAACTTTTGTCAGGCTCTGGAATAAATTTCTCTTTTTTTTGGTGGGGGGGTTCTGAGTTTAATATGAATCCATACATATGCAGGCCTTGTCGGTGATATTTTCGGAGAGCTGGAAGGAATTTCATATCAGGCTTTCAGTGGGTCTGATTCGGAAAGAGGAGTGGGTGGGTGGGTGAGTTTAGTGGGGCCTCTCCTGAGAGGAGACTCCCCTCTGAGGCAGCTCACTCTTTGGCCGGCTTCTCTGTCCCCTGCCACCTCGGTATACCTGCCAGCCTGTTTGCACTAAAAGTCATTATTCTGTGATGCCCTTTGGATGGGAGCAAGGCTCATCTGGATGTGCTTTTTTCCTAGGTTCACATATGAAGATTGTCAGAGCACTGCAGAGTGGCTCCTGTCTCACACCAAGCACCGACCTCAAGTGGCAGTGATCTGTGGTTCTGGGTTAGGGGGTCTGACTGATAAGTTAACTCAGACCCAGGCCTTTGACTACAGTGAGATACCAAACTTTCCCCAAAGTACAGGTACTGGCAGGAAGGGGACTGAGGGATGGCACTGAGGGATACTGATGGGATTCTGATGGGAGGGCAGTGCTTCTATGCCCCCACCTGGTTATTCTGTATAGCACTGGACTAAAGACAACTGTTGTAAGAGAGGGAAAAAGACTAGCACCAATCAGAATGCCCTGAGAAGGAAATTCTGTTACTAGAATTTAGTAATAGACAGGGCATGTGTGCCTCAGGGGTATTATATGATGACATGTTTCCTATGCTTTAATACTCAGGGCTCTTTAAACCTCTACAGTGCCTCCTACATACACACCAGGGTCACCACACACTCACACACCCATCTCTTCTATTCACCCTGCAGCTTAAATGGAAAACACAGTGTCTGTCACCTCCCATGAGAAAGTCGGACTTCCCCTGTCCTACACCCTCCTGCCATTTCCAATCTCCCCAGCTGTAGCTCCAGTCCTAGGATAAGGCCACGCTAATTCACAGCAACAAATGAACATACAGACTACCATGTTCTTGCAGATAATGCATGAATACACAAAACCTGATACACTGACCCTTTGGAGCGGGGAAAGGGCAGATGTCCCCTATGCACAATGGAGCTCTGAGGGTGATGTATCCAGCAACCAATGGCAGCTAAAAAGCTCTACAGCTATAGTTTGGAAAAGTGCCAGTGCCACAGGGACAAGCAAAGAACAAGGGTAGTTTATTTGGTTTACTTACTAATTTCTCAGATAACAAACTTGCCTTGGTTAATTTTATATGTTTTTAGCCTTCTACCTTCCTCTTTTCCCTGGAGAGTTATGACTTTTCACAGATTTTCAGTTTCTTTGAAGCAAGACTGGGAGGCCAAAGCAAGGAAGTGGGAAAGGGGTTTGGAGAAGGAAATACTGAAAACGAGAGGGCGAGCCAAATTTTCTAAAGGGAGATAGCAGTGACATCAGCTCTGCCTGTCACTTGTACCCCTGGTGAGAAGGGTGATACACTAAGGAAATTAATTTTTTAAAGCTTTGTCAACCTATTATTTATACTCTACTTTGGTTTCCTTTCTTGTCACCTCTGCTCTATTGCTCATAATTTTATTTATTTGTTTGTTTATTTATTTATTTATTCTTTTATGTTTTTTAGCTGAGCGATCCTGCCACCTGTAGGCAGCTCAGCTGCTGCTCAGCTCGGGCCAGGAATCCAACCAGCAACCCTGTTGCTCAGAGGTCGCACTCTTGAGAGAGCTCTTAACCAACTGAGCCACTTGGACGGCCTAATTTTTTATTTTAAATAAACTCCATCTCTGAGTATCTCTCAACTTTTCCTCTTGGTCCCTTCCCCAGAGCATCCATTCCTTGAAGGTTTGGTTGGCCATGTCCATTAGAGGAGAAATGCCAGATAAGGGAAATGGTAATCATGGTTATGTCTCTGTGGGGGGTTATCTTTGCTCTCCCATGCTCCTGCAAGCTCCATCACGGGCATGTATTCCCGCAGGACTCTTTCATGGAGGAGACTTATGTGTCCAAACTCAGCCCCTTTCCCTTGTTCAGTAGCCTCTTCAGGAAGCAGAATAGACCATGAACTCCTTTTCAGGAGTGAGGATGCATACAGTTTAGTTAGGGAAATAAATAAGAATATGCATTTTAAGAATTTTGAAAATTCTGGGAAAGGGTCTATAATTACTGCATTCATTATTCCCAATTTATTCTGCTTTTTGTTCATTTGATCTCTTGTAGTATGGCTTTCTCCTTCTTTTGAAATTACTTTAAAAAGCCTTTCCTTCCTTCTTCTGATATATATTCACTTTGAATATCTTTAACCCTCATAACCCCCATCACTCTCAGGACATACTTATATACTTAATTACAAGTTTATGATTAATTTCTGTCTCCACGAGACTTAAACTTTCTGAAAATGGAGAGAATAATGTCTCTTTTGCTTAGTTATGCCCTCACATGTTAAGCACAGTGAGCTAGCTCACAGTAGGTGTTCAATGGATATGTGTTGTATGTAAACATCCTGCCCTTCATTCCTCTTTTTTTTGTATTCAGTGCCAGGTCATGCTGGTCGACTGGTGTTTGGGTTCCTGAATGGCAAAGCCTGTGTGATGATGCAGGGCAGGTTCCACATGTATGAAGGCTACCCACTCTGGAAGGTAAATAGGGGGCATAAGCCTTGTTGCATGTGGAAGACATGGGAGGGTGAGTTCTCCTACTTAATTGCTGAACTACCTGGGCTATGTAGATTTGTGGTCCCCTCTTTTCATGATGTAGATCATGCACATCTGCGTGGTGGATTGGTGAAATTTCAAAGAGCACTTTCTGATCTTTCATCTTTGCTTCTAAGGTGACATTCCCAGTAAGGGTTTTCCACCTTCTGGGTGTGCATACCCTCGTGGTCACCAATGCAGCTGGAGGGCTCAACCCCATGTTTGAGGTTGGAGACATCATGTTGATCCGTGATCACATCAACCTACCTGGTTTTGGGGGTGAGAACGCTCTCATAGGGCCCAATGATGAGAGGTGTGTGTTTTGCTCCTTTGTTTATAGATGGGAGGGTTTAAAGCCTTGTTTGGGAGTTCAGAGAGAGCTCATTGTATTCCATTCATCTGAGATAAACCAACCTGTGACCTAGGTTTGGAACTCGCTTTCCTGCCATGTCTGATGCCTATGACCGGGAGATGAGGCAGAAGGCCCACAGTGTCTGGAAACAAATGGGGGAGCAGAGAGAGCTACAGGAAGGCACCTACGTTATGTTGGCAGGCCCCAACTTTGAGACTGTGGCCGAGTGTCGTCTGCTGCAGACGCTGGGTGCAGATGCTGTCGGTGAGAAGGGGAATTTGCCAGATGGAGGCTTGAAGAGGGTGGGTTCTGATAAAACAGAGATGGAAGGAGCAAAAGATTGCAGACATGATAGTGGATTGAGAGACGATCAGACATAAGGGAAGACTAACTGAAATTTATTTCTAGAAAGATATTATGGTGGTGAGGTTTGGTGTGTTGTAGCATCACATCTCCTCCCCCAGCATCAAAGACTTTAACAGCTGTCCTGCTGATGACCTATCCATGATTTGATAACTGTGTCTAAGGATTATTCTAACAAATGCCAGAGCCACCTTCCGTACCTCTGGCTGGAAAATGGAAACTACATCATTAGAACTGACTTTAAAATTACAACACTCAGATACAGAACTAAAGCACTGCAGTGGTAATATTTATAAGAAATGTGTAAGGCCCACCGAAGCCCTACTCTTTTAAGCAATATAGAACAATCTAAGCTCAACACTAATTTAGCTGCTTCTTTGGTTGTTTCTTGAGATGTCAAATTTGGTTGTTTCTCAAGATGTCAAGGAGGTGATGAATAGAGATTAAGCTAAGGGGTGAGGAAAAGAACCATTTGAGGATCCTGACACTCGGGTCTCCTCTTTCTCCCCATCAGGCATGAGTACAGTACCGGAAGTTATAGTGGCAAGGCATTGTGGACTTCGAGTCTTTGGCTTCTCCCTCATCACTAACAAGGTCATCTTGGATTATGAAAGCCGAGAAAAAGCCAACCACTTGGAAGTACTAGAGGCTGGGAAACAAGCTGCGCAGAAATTGGAGAAGTTTGTCTCCATCCTTATGGCTAGCGTTCCTGACTGTGCTGTTAACAAGTCCTGAGGTAGTCTGGCCTCTCCCTTATGGGATCCAAGCTGCTGCTTGCTGTCACTTTGGCCCCTTGCAGGGGTCGCTTGCCTCTGCCCTCACTCAGCTCGTAGCAGAAAAGTGGAAAATTCCTGTCCCTCATTTTCCCTCACTTCACCACACTTTTCTGCTGCTGAGTCCTCTTGCTCAATTGTCTTCTCAAAACAGTTTCCATGGCCATTCTTTCACAAGAGCCGGAGCCCAAGCCAAGTTGTACTACACATCCATGATATTCGCAGAATTTGATGTGTGCCCTTGAACTTGACCTATTAGTAGTTTCTGCAAGCTTTTTGAGAAAATGCTCTCACATTCCTGGGGGCTCCGTTTTGCCTCCCCCAAAGTACAGGAAACCACACAAGGACCAGCCCAATATGTCTTGGACTTTGATACTATCATACTTGTATTTTTAGAATAAAGAGAAAGATGAAATAATTTCTGCATTTTTGTGTAATTTGGGAGAAGGCCAGTCACAGGCCAAGGCTGGCATGAAAGGCTACGAGACCATAGTCTTGTGTGACTATCTACTTCCCGGGCAAGTAGCTAAGAACTAAGATGAGGTCATGTGTGAATGCAGGAAAGAATGAAGAAACGGCCAGATGATAAAAGATACAGATGTTACAAGATGATAAGGAAGGGCTAACTTCGGGCACGTGATGGCCACTTCCCTCAGACCAGTCTTGTCTTTCTCTGTTCCTTGTCTTCTGATTGTTTCGCTCCCTGTCTACTCTGTCCTGAATTTCTGACTGAGTTCCTGGATCTTCATTTCTGTTTCTTCTATTCCATTGTTGCTAGGTCCTTGTTAAGCCCTAATTATAGTTCCTCTTGATTTCCCTCTCTCCTCTACTCTAACATCTTCTATAATTAATGGCTCTATACTACTTCACTCCATTCTGACAGTGCTGTGGCAAATACTCCTTTACTTGCTGCCAGCTACTTCACTGCTGATTAGAGTCCTGCCAATCCCAGGCAACCTGTGAAGTTGACTCATACTCAGCTTCTCTTGGAGCACTAACTTTCCCCCTGTTGCTCCCATTCTGGCTCTAGTCTTTCTCTTCACTTTTGCTTGGTCAGAACTTCCCTGTGATATAGCATCCAACACGGTCCTTTTTTGGCTCTCTGCACTATTGATTGTTATCAACTTGCGTTCCCAAACTCTGTGCCAACGTGCAAATTTACAGAGGCACCACAGGATATTTAAAAATTTTAGAGGAAACACAGCAATAGTCACAATTCCTCTATACCATGCAAAACTACTTGGCTTGATGTAATTCACAATTTGAACATTAGATTGTGCTACATTCCTTGATTTCAAAATTTCTTTATGAAGCTGGATTTTAGGAGCCCTGTGATAAAAAAAGTTAGTACTGTGTGGAAATCCAGATAGGAAATGGGGGTAGCAGTGTTTGATTCCAAGTTTTGAGAAGTTTTGCTGTGCCCAACAGTCACATACATTCCATTAGTAACTATTTCTGGCTACATAAGAAATAAATTTCTTCTAATGTATGTATTATGTTTTAACAATGGGTTAAATTGTTAAGCAGTTAAACCAACCACTTACAAAGGCAAACTGTTAGGTATTTCTTTTAACCTAGGAGTGCTGTAAAAAAATTACTAAGGCACTAAGCATACTATAAACTAAGAAATGGAAACCTCTAGACTGGGTGCTGAAAACAGATCAAAATGGTCATAAAGGAACACAGTATGGGAACTTTGGCTTGGGATGGCTGTAAAAAATAATATAAATTGAGCCAATTTAAAATAGAATTACAGTTGCCATGCCAGAGGAACTGCCTTGCATGTTTTACTCCTCCTCAAACCCTTGAAATCTTAAAACTAGGCAAAATTACCTTTGGATGGGGCCTAAGGCAGCATTGTATCCCAAACAACTGTTTCCAAAGATAACAGGAAAGCCTATATTATGACTACAGGACTGAAAATGAAAAACATTCTTTAAAATTAACATCACTATATTAGCTTATCTGCATCTGCTGAAATGCCTTCTATTCATATAAATGGTTCTCTTTCCCTTTCTCATAAATACCCCTTCCCTTCATTTCCAATGTGGATCTCTGCCTGAATAGCTCTTTTTGGGGTTCTCAAATGCTTGTTTGTCTCCTCTCACTTTGGCCTTTTATTTTTGGTTAACATGACCAAAGAGATATAATAGATTCTTACTAGACATTTTATACTTTTGACCGTTAGGTACCTGCTGTGTAGCAGTGCTCACAAGTGCAGCAGAGGCACATGCACCCAGCACCTGTACGTTTTACAGGTTAAAACCTGTGAGGAAAGCAGAAAGAGATGTAAACAGACCAAGGTTAAGGGTAGGACAGGACCCAAGATAGGGTTTAATGCAACCTAGAGCTTTGGCCCTCTTGTTGAATAGACCACAAGATAAAGATGTGGCCTGACGAGGCCTGCTGAGCCTGGCAGGGTAGACTCCTCTCTGGGTCATTGGTGAGACTAAAGAGACTGAGGGTTCAAGTGAGTATGCAGAATGGTGGTTGCTGAGCTTGAATTCAGAACCAAGTCTGCCATGTAGTCCTGAAGGTTATGTCACCCTGGCTAAGGTAGGGTCTGGTAAACTGTCCTTGCCTGTCAGATAACAGTACAATTCTTTGGTGACAGGAATGTTTATATATAATGCAGACTCTTCCCCATATGGTGCTGGAGAAACACTACGGAGGATTGAGCCTGTCCCCCCGATTTTCATTTTGTAGATACATTGCAGATCATCTTTTTTCGGTTTATAGACTCTTATACAAAAACATTACACAGAGTTCATTGAAATTAGCTGTTTGCACTTTCTGAGATATAATGATGTTCTAATGTTGACTTCTGTGTAAACTGGGTTGCATTTGGGGTGTTAGGAAAAATAAAGTTTCAGCAATGAACTTGACTTGCTAGCTACGTCCTTGGGCTGATTTTTACCTATGACTGATCTTACCCATCACTTAAAATAATGCTTTTGATGTTGCAGTTGTTCACAGTCTTCATTACCAAGATCACTAAGATTTACCTTAGTTCATCCTGTTGTTATCTTTGCTAAAATTACGGGATGAATAAGGATAGTAATAATAATATCAATAACAATGATGATAGAATGAAGCATTCATTTGTTTGGCACTTGTCTTCATGATATCTATCTATCTCCTATCTATCTATCTATCTATCTATCTATCTATCTATCTATCTATCTATCATCTTTATTCTTATGTCCCTAGCACCAGAAGAGTTCTGCTACTCAGTTGATTCTCAGTTAACATTTCTTACACAAATGAGATAGAAACAGGCTTGAGAAAGAGTGGCCTCAGCCATAGTGATGGGTAAAATGGCAATTAAGAAAATTAGAGTTTAGGAGAATAAAAACAGGTGGAGGATTCCAGTAGCTAAGCAAGGGCCATTGATTTGTGATCTTATGTGAGGCTGGTTAAACTTGTAAAATTGGGGAGAGGAAATAGCTCAATTTATATAAAAACAGTGTCCATCTGTTACAGAAATTTTAAGCTGGTAAAATAGGGAGAGGAAATAGCTGAACTCTTACAAAAACATCACATTGTGTAATTCTGTTTCCAAAAAGTTTTGTCTTGGGAGGAGTCCTACTCCGGTTCCTGGAATTGCTTGGATCCGGGAATTGTTTTGATCTAGTGTTGCAAACAAGGGAGCAGTCTGCGTTTTCTTGTCACATCCCTACCCCTTGTCAGTGAGGAGGATCCACTATTCTCTCGCCTACATCTTTTTTTTCTTCTCCCCATCTGGGCCTAGATCTAGATGCCTGATATGTTCTCCCCAGTCCTGTAACCTCCAGGTCAGCACTGTTGCTAGGGTCGACCTTGTTTCCTTTGTCCAGGAAGCAACTCAGACACAGGCTTAATTTTATTCTGGGGTTGCACAATCTAAGGTTTAAAATGTTTTCTTTTTAAATCTCTCAGGGTTTGCTGCAGACACAACCGGGAAACGGGGTTGGAGACAGATGGGTGGAGGTAGGGGTGGGTCCCCTCCGGGCTTCTAGCCCTCTTCCCATAAGTTTCCTTTCCTGAAAACCGGGATCTGCGGACCGGAATGGGTGCAGGGAAGAAATGCTGGATGCCCTCCTTACCCGTCCGTGCGTCGTGGGTGATGTGTGGGGCATGGGAAAGGATGCAGCCCTGGGTAGAACTCGGCCTCCCGCCATTGAAAAGGGGTGTGTCACCGTGGAGATGGGGCGGGCCCACGCGCTCTGCTGCCATTGGCCGGGGATTCCTGGGCTGGAGATACGATCCGGCACTCCTCAAAAGGCGTACTGACGGTGCCCACCAGCCCGTGACTGTAGCTCCGCCCCTCCGAGCAGAACCCAGCAGAGAAGGGCAGGATCATCGAAAGAGCGTCGGAGGGACCATGAGGAAAAGGTGAGGTGGGCGCCAGGCTCGGGGAATCCCGGGGGCCCCTGGGGAGAGGAAATGGCTGTCACCGAGACCTGAAACCTGGCACTCTGGGCGGGAGAGGAAGCAAGTGCCCTGCAGAAACAGGAAGGCCTGGCACGGAGCCCAGAGTCTGAGACAAGGAGGCAGAGTACTGGGGCGGCCAGCGCTGACAGGGGCGCGAGTGGGAATGGAGTTGGGGTGGCGCCACCGAAGCAGGAAAGGGATGGGTTAGTACAGTGTAGTCCACTCGAAAAAAAGAGCTGGTAGGTGTGTATATCGCACGCGCGTGTTTGGGTTGTAAGTGTGTAGAGGGAGGTATACCCCTACCTTCCCTGTCCCTCCGACACACACAGGGTCTTCCCAACCCATGTGCCCTTCACAGATTCCCATCCTAGAGTCTTGGTAAAGCTATGAGGTACTTTGGCGCCCATATCTAGAGTCGCGCCTTCAGAGGAGAGATTGCTCACGTCCCTTGCCAACACACCTCTTCCCTCCAAATTGGAGGTCCAATGAACTTGGGATGGAGTGTCCAAGGAGACAAGGAAATCCTTATTCAGTGAACTGAGCAACAGACCCTGCCCACTCCCCACCCCCCTCCCACAACCCACCCCCAGCTTTGAAAAGCTTTTTCTCTGCGTTGGTTGGTCCTGGAAATCACAGTCCAGGTCTCCTGGTTGGGGATCACTGGCTTTTGGATGCCCAGGGATCCAGAGTGTTCCTGGGGAACTGATGGCCGGTGAATAAGTCTTATAGGCTGTGGCTAGATATGCTAGCTGTCCAGGGCTTCATACTGCTTTCATTACCTTTGCACATTTTTGGGGATGCTATTTATTTATTTATTTATTTATTTATTTATTTATTTATTTATGTATTGGCCACTTTATTGCTTCTCCATCCTGTGGCCCCAGCTCTATTGCCCCCACCCTTGTCTCTTACCCAGCTATTTTCCTGAGGATAGCCCATATGTAGAGTCATGGTTTTGGAGGCTCTACTTTTGAAGGAAAGGATTTCCTCAGAACTCCAGTTGCAGGTCTCAATTTTTTCCCCTTTCTTTCTTTTTTTTTTAGAGGGCAGTGTTACTGGCCCTCATATGTGGGATCCAAACCTGGGGTGCTGGAGTCCCAAGCCAGCTCTTAATCACTGCGCCACTCACATGGCCCAATTTTTTCCCCTTTCAATCTTTGGCCTTTCCAGATGAGTTTGAGGCAATTGGTCTGGACTTTTGAGAAAAATTCTAAGTTGCTTTTGGGGCACATACGGGTACTGGAATGTGCATGTCCTTGAATGTGTAGTTTTCTGAAGGGCCAAGAACGTTGAAGAGGGGAGGACATGGGAGAAGGCAGGAAGAACACAGCAGAGGGGAAAGTGAAAGCAAGACTGAACACCTGCAGGGCTGAATGAACCATGATTTATGGAGTCCTCGGACTTTGGATCTAATTAGCAAGTTTTTAAATATCGGGTTGTCAGAAAAGTCATGACGCATTTTTGCAACGAAAAGCATAGGAAAAAAATACATCAGGACTTTTCCCGACAACCCAATAATTTTCAAACTCAGTCTTTCAGATAGGTGAAGCTCTTTACCCTCCTTGATTGGATTATTTCAACTGTACTTGTGTAGACTCTGCAGTCCTTTTAAATCTTTGTCATAAGGAGAGCCATCAACCCTGACAGTGTAACAAAACTGGAGTTGGGCTGGTGGTGGAAACATAGACGTCATTAACTTTTGTCAGGCTCTGGAATAAATTTCTCTTTTTTGGGGGGAGGGGGTTCTGAGTTTAATATGAATCCATACATATGCAGGCCTTGTCGGTGATGTTTTGGGATAGCTGGAAGGAATTTCATATCAGGCTTTCAGTGGGTCTGATTCGGAAAGAGGAGTGGGTGGGTGGGTGAGCTTAGTGGGGCCTCTCCTGAGAGGAGACTCCCCTCTGAGGCAGCTCACTCTTTGGCCGGCTTCTCTGTCCCCTGCCACCTCGGTATACCTGCCAGCCTGTCTGCACTAAAAGTCATTATTCTGTGATGCCCTTTGGATGGGAGCAAGGCTCATCTGGATGTGCTTTTTTCCTAGGTTCACATATGAAGATTGTCAGAGCACTGCAGAGTGGCTCCTGTTTCACACCAAGCACCGACCTCAAGTGGCAGTGATCTGTGGTTCTGGGTTAGGGGGTCTGACTGATAAGTTAACTCAGACCCAGGCCTTTGACTACAGTGAGATACCAAACTTTCCCCAAAGTACAGGTACTGGCAGAAAGGGGACTGAGGGATGGCACTGAGGGATACTGATGGGATTCTGATGGGAGGGCAGTGCTTCTATGCCCCCACCTGGTTATTCTGTATAGCACTGGACTAAAGACAACTGTTGTAAGAGAGGGAAAAAGACCAGCACCAATCAGAATGCCCTGAGAAGGAAATTCTGTTACTAGAATTTAGTAATAGACAGGGCATGTGTGCCTCAGGGGTATTATATGATGACATGTTTCCTATGCTTTAATACTCAGGGCTCTTTAAACCTCTACAGTGCCTCCTTCACACACACCAGGGTCACCACACACTCACACACCCATCTCATTTCTATTCACCCTGCAGCTTAAATGGAAAACACAGTGTCTGTCACCTCCCATGAGAAAGTCGGACTTCCCCTGTCCTACACCCTCCTGCCATTTCCAATCTCCCCAGCTGTAGCTCCAGTCCTAGGATAAGGCCACGCTAATGCACAGCAACAAATGAACATACAGACTACCATGTTCTTGCAGATAATGCATGAATACACAAAACCTGATACACTGACCCTTTGGAGTGGGGAAAGGGCAGATGTCCCCTATGCACAATGGAGCTCTGAGGGTGATGTATCCAGCAACCAATGGCAGCTAAAAAGCTCTACAGCTATAGTTTGGAAAAGTGCCAGTGCCACAGGGACAAGCAAAGAACAAGGGTAGTTTATTTGGTTTACTTATTAATTTCTCAGATAACAAACTTGCCTTGGTTAATTTTATACGTTTTTGGCCTTCTACCTTCCTCTTTTCCCTGGAGAGTTATGACTTTTCACAGATTTTCAGTTTCTTTGAAGCAAGACTGGGAGACCAAAGCAAGGAAGTGGGAAAGGGGGTTGGAGGAGGAAATACTGAAAACGAGAGGGCGAGCCAAATTTTCTAAAGGGAGATAGCAGTGACATCGGCTCTGCCTGTCACTTGTACCCCTGGTGAGAAGGGCGATACACTAAGTGATAAGCAAATTTTCTTTTTTTAAGATTTTTATTGGGGAACAGTGTTTCCCAGGACCCATCCGTTCCAAGTCAAGCAGTTGTTTCAATCTAGTGCATGGAGCAGCTCAGTGGCCCATGCAAGGATCGAACCAGCACCTTCGGTGTTATGAGCAATGCCCTCTAACCAACTGAGCTAACTTGCTGTCACCATATTATTATTTTAAAGCTTTATCAACTTATTATTTATACTCTACTTGGGTTTCCTAGCCGTGTCACCTTTGCTGTATTGCTGGTAATTTTTTTATTTTAAATGAACTCCTGTGGACCGAGTGGCTCAGTTGATAAAGAGCTCCCTCAAGAGTGTGAGCTGAGCTCTGAACAACACTAGTTCGATGCCCAGCCCGAGCTGAGCTGCCAACGGGTGACAGGATGGCTCAGCTAAAAACAAACAAACAAACAAACAAACAAATAAACTCCTGTATCTCTGAGTATCTCTCAACTTTTCCTCTTGGTACCTTCCCCAGAGCATCCATTCCTTGAAGGGTATGTTGGCCATGTCCATTAGAGGAGAATGCCAGATAAGGAAATGGTAATCATGGTTATGTCTCTGTGGGAATTATCTTTGCTCTCCCATGCTCCTGCAAGCTCCATCACGGGCATGTATTCCCGCAGGACTGTTTCGTGGAGGAAACTTATGTGTCCAAACTCATCCCCTTTCCCTTGATCAGTAGCCTCTTCAGGAAGCAGAATAGACCACGAACTCCTTTTCAGGAGTGAGGATGCATATAGTTTAGTTAGGGAAATAAATAAGAATATGCATTTTAAGAATTTTGAAAGTTCTGGGAAAGGGTCTATAATTACTGCATTCATTATTCCCAATTTATTCTGCTTTTTGTTCATTTGATCTTTTGTAGTATGGCTTTCTCCTTCTTTTGAAATTACTTTAAAAAGCCTTTCCTTCCTTCTTCTGATATATATTTACTTTGAATATCTTTAACCCTCATAACGCCCATCACTCTCAGGACATACTTGTATACTTACTTATAAATTTATGATTAGTTTCTGCCTCCACAAGACTTAAACTTTCTGAAAATGGAGAGAATGATGTCTCTTTTGCTTAGTTATGCCCTCACATGTTAAGCACAGTGAGCTAGCTCACAGTAGGTGTTCAATGGATATGTGTTGTATGTAAACATCATGCCCTTCATTCCTCTTTTTTTTGTATTCAGTGCCAGGTCATGCTGGTCGGCTGGTGTTTGGGTTCCTGAATGGCAAAGCCTGTGTGATGATGCAGGGCAGGTTCCACATGTATGAAGGCTACCCACTCTGGAAGGTAAACAGGGGGCATAAGCCTTGTTGCATGTGGAAGACATAGGAGGGCGAGTTCTCCTACTTAATTGCTGAACTACTTAGGCTAGGTAGATTTTTGGTCCCCTCTTTTCATGATGTAGATCATGCACATCTGCGTGGTGGATTGGTGAAATTTCAAAGAGCACTTTCTGATCTTTCATCTTTGCTTCTAAGGTGACATTCCCAGTAAGGGTTTTCTACCTTCTGGGTGTGCATACCCTGGTGGTCACCAATGCAGCTGGAGGGCTCAACCCCATGTTTGAGGTTGGAGACATCATGTTGATCCGTGATCATATCAACCTACCTGGTTTTGGGGGTGAGAACGCTCTCATAGGGCCCAATGATGAGAGGTATGTGTTTTGCTCCTTTGTTTATAGATGGGAGGGTATAAAGCCTTGTTTGGGAGTTTGAAGAGAGCTCATTGTATTCCATTCATCTGAGATAAACCAACCTGTGACCTAGGTTTGGAACTCGCTTTCCTGCCATGTCTGATGCCTATGACCGGGAGATGAGGCAGAAGGCCCACAGTGTCTGGAAACAAATGGGGGAGCAGAGAGAGCTACAGGAAGGCACCTACGTTATGTTGGCAGGCCCCAACTTTGAGACTGTGGCCGAGTGTCGTCTGCTGCAGACGCTGGGTGCAGATGCTGTCGGTGAGAAGGGGAATTTGCCAGATGGAGGCTTGAAGAGGGAGGGTTCTGGTAAAACAGAGATGGAAGGAGCAAAAGATTGCAGACATGATAGTGGATTGAGAGACGATCAGACATAAGGGAAGACTAACTGAAATTTATTTCTAGAAAGATATTATGGTGGTGAGGTTTGGTGTGTTGTAGCATCACATCTCCTCCCCCAGCATCAAGAACTTTAACAGCTGTCCTGCTGATGACCTATCCGTGATTTGATCACTGTGTCTAAGGATTATTCTAACAAATGCCAGAGCCACCTTCTGTACCTCTGGCTGGAAAATGGAAACTACATCATTAGAACTGACTTTAAAATTACAACACTCATATACAGAACTAAAGCATTGCAGTGGTAATATGTATAAGAAATGTGTAAGGCCCACCGAAGCCCTACTCTTTTAAGCAATATAGAACAATCTAAGCTCAACACTAATTTAGCTGCTTCTTTGGTTTCTTGAGATGTCAAATTTGGTTGTTTCTCAAGATGTCAAGGAGGTGATGAATAGAGATTAAGCTAAGGGGTGAGGAAAAGAACCATTTGAGGATCCTGACACTCGGGTCTCCTCTTTCTCCCCATCAGGCATGAGTACAGTACCGGAAGTTATAGTGGCAAGGCACTGTGGACTTCGAGTCTTTGGCTTCTCCCTCATCACTAACAAGGTCATCTTGGATTATGAAAGCCGAGAAAAAGCCAACCACTTGGAAGTACTAGAGGCTGGGAAACAAGCTGCACAGAAATTGGAGAAGTTTGTCTCCATCCTTATGGCTAGCGTTCCTGACCGTGCTGTTAACAAATGCTGTTAACAAGTCCTGAGGTAGTCTGGCCTCTCCCTTATGGGATCCAAGCTGCTGCTTGCTGTCACTTTGGCCCCTTGCAGGGGTCGCTTGCCTCTGCCCTCACTCAGCTCGTAGCAGAAAAGTGGAAAATTCCTGTCCCTCATTTTCCCCCACTTCACCACACTTTTCTGCTTCTGAGTCCTCTTGCTCAATTGTCTTCTCAAAACAGTTTCCACGGCCATTCTTTCACAAGAGCCGGAGCCCAAGCCAGTTCCTACTTCACATTCATGATATTCTCAGGATTTGATGTGTGCCCTTGAACTTGACCTATTAGTAGTTTCTGCTAGCTTTTTGAGAAAATGCTCTCACATTCCTGGGGGCTCCGTTTTGCCTCCCCCAAAGTACAGGAAACCACACAAGGACCAGCCCAATATGTCTTGGACTTTGATACTATCATACTTGTATTTTTAGAATAAAGAGAAAGATGAAATAGTTTCTGCATTTTTGTGTAATTTGGGAGAAGGCCAGGTCACAGGCCAAGGTTGGCATGAAGGCTACGAGACCATAGTCTTGTGTGACTATCTACTTCCCAGGCAAGTAGCTAAGAACTAAGATGAGATGATGTGTGAATGCAGGAAAGAATGAAGAAACGGCCAGATGATAAAAGATACAGATGTTACAAGATGATAAGGAAGGGCTAACTTCGGACACGTGATGGCCACTTCCCTCAGACCAGTCTTATCTTTCTCTGTTCCTTGTCTTCTGATTGTTTCACTCCCTGTCTACTCTGTCCTGAATTTCTGACTGAGTTCCTGGATCTTCATTTCTGTTCCTTCTATTCCATTGTTGCTAGGTCCTTGTTAAGCCCTAATTATAGTTCCTGTTGATTTCCTTCTCTCCACTACTCAAACATCTTTTGTAATTAATAGCTACTATATGAGGTCAGACAATTTAGTTTGAACTCATCTTAGATAAAGTGCTACATACTTTGCTGAATATAACTTCGGTCAACTTCAAAGTACTCCCCTTGGGAAGCTATGCATCGACACCAGTGCCTAGCCTGCCCTTCAAAGCAATTTTGGAATTCTTTTTCTGGAATGACTATCATAACTGTCATCGTATTACCCTTGATGTACTGAATGTCATCAAAATGTCTTCCATTCAGTATTTCCTTTCTCATTAGGTAAAGAAAGAATTAATTGGGGCCAGATCAGGTGAGTACGGAGGGTATTCCAATACAGTTATTTGTTTCCTGGCTAAAAGCTGCCTCACAGACAGTACTATGTCAACTGGTGCATTGTCGTGATGCAAGAGCCATGAATTGTTGGTGAAAAACTTAGGTGGTCTGTCACGTCCTGCGTGGCAAGGGCGAGTGGGACACGAGAGGGGCGACGCAGATTAAGGAAAAACAAGAGACAGAAGAAAGATAGGAGCGAGACCAAGGGACTCAGCCAAAGACGACTGAGCCCAAGGGACTCAGCCAAGGAAGACTGAGCCCCGAATCGGGTCAGCGCATAGCTTTTATTGAGAGATTTCAACCTGTTCAAGGATTTTACTTATCATCTAAAGAGTGGTTACCATGGCCACCTTACAGGGCATATACTTGAACTATTGCCAAGAGTTTAGGCAAGAAACTATATCTATGTGATTATAGCAAAAGGGAGTTTCAAACTTTTCCTATCTTACAAAGAGCTGCATGTTTTTGTAATAGAGGGTAACATCTGTTTCTCAGTCAAAGCTTCAGTATCTGTTGTTAGCAATGTACAGAACAAAGTTAAAACAAGGCTGTTAATTAAAATAACTTATGGTCAGTAAGTTGCCTCTTATCAGAACTTTCATGGCCGAGAGACCTTGGTCTCCTGGTCTCCAAGGAAACCTTTCACAGCTGCACAGGCAAGGACGAACGATAGCACCAGTTTCTCACAGAGGCTGTCTGTTTCTCACAGACTGGCTTTTTTAGGCCTATGTAGCCAAAGGCCTATGCCTCAGTTTCCAAAGGGGCTTGAGTCCCCAATATCTCAATTTAGGGGTTCCCCACGGAACTACCGCCTGGCTTAGGTTGTCTCCCCTCGTTTAGGAGATCTTACCCGTCTTTGGCTGCATAGTTAGCTCATTGGGGTATACAGGAACTTGCCATAAATGCAGTGAGTATATTGTCTCCTATAGGAGGAAAGGCACATGGGTTCTTAGAGGCAGGAGATATTACATGACCAACCATAAGGCAGCACCCCTAATATCCAGTGCTGAGCAGGGCAATGTGGCCTTGTCAGACACTGGGGGGCTGTCGGCTTCCCACAGTGGTCTAACTTTTTCACGCAGCATTTTCAGCTCTTTCAAATAGTAAACTTAATTACCTGTTTGTCCAGTTGGTACAAATTCATAATGAATAATAACTCTGATATCAACAAAGGCTAACCACATCATTACAACAAGTTCTCGAACTTATTTGTCACACCTTGTACTCTCCTTCCCTCCATTGTGACAAGTGCTTTGGCAAATACCCATTTATCTGCTGCCAGCCACTTCACTGTTGATTAGAGTCCTGCCAACCCCAGGCAACCTGTGAAATTGACTAATACTCAGGCTCTTCTCTTGGAGCACTTCCTTTCCCCCTGTTGCTCCCATTCTGGCTCTAGTGTTTCTCTTCACTTTTGCTTGGTCAGAACTTCCCTGTGATACAGCAGCTAAACGTGGCCCTTTTTTTTGGCTCTCTGCACTATTTGTGCTCATCACCTTGCATTCAGCAGCCTGGCATGTTTGAAAACCACACTATCCTCCGAGGCCTATTTGCCTTTTGAGAAAGGGTGGTACTGGATGAGCCTCTAGTAGAGGTGACATTTCAATTAGTAGTAGTATAATATGGAAGAGGCATTTTGGATGGAAAGCTTTTGAGATCTTTCAAATCATCCTTGATAATTGTCCTACTTAGCTGAGCTCACCACAAAGAGAAAGCATCCTAGAATGGCCCTGTCACCACTCTTCCTTTCATCAGTTCTTGGACCTCTACCCAGCTCTAAAATCCTACCTGGATCTTTAGGCAGTCTGCTAATACCTGTCATTTGTCTCTGAGAGAGCTGGTATAGAGGAAAGTACTATGCATCTTTTATGTATATACACAACTATAACTTGTTCATCTATGAGATGGCTTATAGACATATCTTCTTAATGAAGTTATTGAATATCTTTATATAACACTCTGCCTAAGATAATGTTGAACTAAAGATTCTAAAAATGGTCTTTTCTCAAGTGCCCTACAATCCTAAGAGAGATACATTTGTAAAACCATTATCTGTTAATATAAGGCGGTATAAAGTAGGTACAAGTCACATGTGATGGGAGCCCAAAGGACAGACCGATTATATACATGGACTATGAGGATTGGTTGTTTAGGGAAAGTTTTATAGAAAACTTTGAGCTTAGTCTTAAAGGATAGAAGGGAGGAAGAGGTTTTCATACCAGGGTGAGAAAAGCACAGAGCTATGAAAAGTACTAGACATGGGTCATTGTTACAACAGATGTGACTAGGATAGAGGACATGAAGGAAGGGCTCTAGTGACACATGAGCAGACAGGTATTTCGAGGTCAAAGGAAGGCTGCATCTGGTTCCTGGATTTCTTACCCCTGATCTGCCTCTTGGTGAGTATGGTGCCACCTGAAAAATATATTGGACAGAGACTTGAATACTTCAGGGTACTTATAGTTTACCTTGTAGAGGGTGTTGAGTTTCATGATAGAATACTAGATTCAAGGAGATTATGCATTTGATGTCCTAATTCAGTAGTCCAATTCTTTAGTTAAAAAAATAAGTACAAAAAATAGGACTCACCTACTTTATGTGTATATGCATATATCAAATATATATATTACTATATTCATATTAAGGCATTAAATATACCCCCATGGCGACAAAACAAAATTGTACATTTTTTATAAGGCAAACCAAGAAGTGTGACAAGGAAAGCAATTACAGGTAAGTAATAGTCATTTAATTATATGTAATGATAAGCGAGGGAAAAAGGAGGAGGAGCACACACTATGGGGGAACTAGTTGATTTATTTAGCAATATTTAATCAATTTATTTAACAATATCTAATCAATTTAGTTAGCAGTATACAATAGCAAAAGACAAAGGCAATCAAAAGAATATAATCAAAAGAATGTGTAATGACAGAAGGTAAAAGGCAGTCAAGATTAAACTACGCAAACATTAATAGCAATGTTATGTCAAAAGAAGATCACCAGCCCCGTGGGAAGACAACACTGGTCAGGTAGGGAACCAAAAGACCTTGTCAGGTCTGTGGCTGGAAACTGGGGCATCCCCCAATGCTGCAAGCTGCATACTGTCAAAGAAGCTCACCAAACCATGGGGAACAGTGCTCGATAGGTAGGGAACCAGCCAGACCACCAGGTCTGCGGCTGAAAGTCAGGGTGTCTCCTGATGCTATAAGCTGTAAGCTTACAAGTTTCCAAAAATGCTAGAAGGATAACAACTTACCAACAAAAGAATTGTGTACTGTCAACTGAGGCAAGTTCTAATCTTTCACTCTGAAACAATCCAATCCTGAAAAGCAGTCCTTAAACAGCAATCCCCTGAAATAGAAATTCTTTTTTTTTTTTTTAAATTGGGGAATTGGGGGAAGGGAACCAGCCAAGTTGTTGTGGAGGGCACTAATCGCCATCTGGCTGCCCATCTATTGGCAACTCGTGGCCTCTAGGCTCAAGGTACTGTGTTACAATCTTAGTTGCACGTGGGCATATCCATCATCCCATGTAGTAGTCGAACCGGCAGCCTTGTTGTTAAGAGCTCACACTCTATCCACTGAGCCATCTGGGTGGCAGCTCAGCTCATGGTGCGGAGTTCAGTCTTAATTGCTGGCGGGCATAGCTCACCATCAAACAGGCAACCTTGTTAGGAGCACATGTTGTCACCAGCTGAGCCATCCTGCCACCTGTTGGCAGCTCAGCAGCAGCTCAGCTCGGGTGCAGCGTCACTTGCTCATGTGGGAATCGAACAGGCGGCCCTGTTGCTCGGAGCTCGCCCTCTTAAGCTAACTCTTAACTGAGCCACTCCAACTGAGCCACTCGGCTGGCCCAAAACAGCAATTCTTTTGAAACAACAATCTTCTGACAGAGCAATCTCCTGAAACAATAATCTAACAACAATCTAACAGTACTCCAACTACAATCCAACAGCAAAAGAAATTCCTTATGTCACCTGAGGTCTGTCTTATACATCCTTTAGATGTACCCCAGAGCCAAGTTTTTGTTCCTGCCCCTCCTTCCCCCACCAAGAAATAGCCAGTTCTGGAAGGGTTTGATAGTTAATGATAAGAATGTTGTCTATCCAGCTGATGAAAACAATACCTACTGTTTTTGCCTGGGATCATCAACCCAAGGCCTTCCAAAGCTTAGCAACATGGCTGTCACGTTATCCTGATATAACCTACCTACTTCTTGACTTCATCTGCTGATGCAGGTGAAACAGACAGAATACAACATCATCTCATATATCCCTTCCAGGGATGAGAATTCTCTCAACCCTAAACTAAGAATTCTCTTAACTCTAAGCTAACCATCACCTCATATACAGTCTCTCATGTGAGGGAACAAAGAGCCAACATCAACAGATAAAATAAAAACATAACTAAGCTATATAAGGACAATGTGACAGATGCGTTGCCAAACTTTGGAAGGTCTTGGATGGATGGTCCCAAGGGAGAACAATAGTTATTGTTTTCATTAACTGGATAAACATTATTTTTATCACAGTAACTGCTGCCCTTCCGGAACTGGCTGTTCCCTGGGGGAGGCAGGAACAAGGAGCTTGGATCTAAGGTACATCTAAAAAGATATATAAAAAAAACCTCAATTGACATTAAAAAAATTGCTGTTTCAGAGGATTGCTGTTTCAGGACTGGATTGTTTCAGAGTGAAAGATTGGAACTTGCCTCAGTTGATAGTACAAAATTTTTTTTTTTGTTGGTGAGCTGTCATCATTCTAACATTTTGGGGAACTTGTGTACAGCTTACAGCTTACAACAGCTTAGAAATCAGGAGACACCCTGATTTCTAACCCGTGGACCTGATGAGGTCTGGCTGGTTCCTAACCTCTCCAACATTGTTCCCCATAGTTTGGTGAGTTTCTTTGACAACACTGGAGGATGCCCCAGTTTCAACTGCAGACCTGACAAGGTCTTTTGGTTCCCAACCTGATCTTCTCCAGTGTTGTTCCCCTCAGTTTAGGGAGCTTCTTTGACATGACATTGTTATTAATATGTATAGTTTAATCTTGACTGCCTTTTACCTTCTGTCATTACACATTCCTGTGATTGTATTATTTTTTTATTTCCTTGATTGCCTTTGTCATTTGCTATTGTATACTGCTATATAAATTGATTAAATATTACTAAATAAATTGATTGGTTATTGCTAAATAAATCAATTAGTTCCCCCTAATGTGTGTTCCTCCTTCTTTTTCCCCGATCGTCATTACATTATAGGTAATAAGTATTCATTCAAAGTTAATTCACTTGAACCCTGGGTTTGAGGGGGTATGGGGTGTAGAGAGAAAACATGAACACATAAAGTGTCTGCAGTTTCTTTTTAAAAACAGCTTTACTGAGGTATAATTCACGTATAATAAAGTTTACATATTTAAAGTGTGTAATTCAATGGTTTTGAGTATATTCACAGGTAAGTGCAATCCACCAGTCAATTTTAGAACGTTTTCATCACATCAAAAGGAAATCTTGTAACTTTTAGCTGTCATTCTGCTCCCCATAACAGCCCAACCAACCACTAATCTTTCTGTCTCTATAGATTAAACTATTTTGGACTTGCATATGAGTGGAATAATACATGGAATCATGTGGACTTTTGCAACTGGTTTCTTTCACTTAGCATAATGTTTTCAAGTTTCATCCAAGTTGTAACATGTATCAGTACTTCCTTTTTATGACCAAATAATATTCCAGTTTATGCATACACCACATTTTGTTTATCAAATGTGTCCAATTTCAAAGTGCCAAACAACCTAGACCAAATTGAATTGATCAGTTTAGGTGAGCCTGAGAATAAAAGCACAAAGTCAAGGGAGGTAGGTCTGGGAGGGCCACAGAGAGGGATAGTTCTCGAAAAAAAAACTGGTGATGAGACTATTCTCCAGAGGGGCCTGCAGAACGCTGCATAATGGATTGTTTTCCTGAATCTCATGATAGTTGTCAAAACACACACTCTCCATCAAGTTATGCTTTCTTCCCTGACCCTGTCACAGTCATCTTTATTAACATCAATAATGTTTATTAATCATGTACTTCGAAAAGAACACGGTCCTGAAAACTATACTATAAATTGGTAATAAGACAAAATGCTTGCAGTCTAGATGGGAGACAGAATATACGCATAAAAGGAAAAACAAGGCTGGATTAGTTGTGGCCTCTATGCCTACTTTTAGTCTTTTCATATGTTATATTGTTGTTGTTTAGAATCCACTTTCTCCACTGAACTGTAAGAGGAACTAACTTTTTGAAAAAAGAATGCAATAAAGTGTGAAACATAGCACATGCTAAGTGCTAATGATGGTTTGTGCTATAGGAATTCAGAAGAGAAAACCAACACAGGATGGGGAGTGGGAAAGGGATTGGTGAGACTTGAATTAGGTTTTACAAAAAAGGAAGGGGCAGAAGGTATTACATAGAGGCAAATTCAGGAAACTCTTAATCATTTAACAGGTTGAAATGGTTAAATTGAAGAAATCATGAAGAGGAGCAGTGGGATTGTTTTGGGCTCTGATTCCAGGCTGAGGAGTAAAAACCTTATTCTCGAGGCCAGATGGCCAGCCATGGAAGGCTTTTAAACTAAGGACCGATAGGTGAAAATCACAATGTAGTATTTTGATGGATTGAAGTCTAACTAGAAGGTAGAAAGGCTTGTTTTGATGGTAGAATTACTTTCACCCCAAAATAGCTGTATAGAATAGTGTAACTGGTGGCAAAGACTGAGGTCTTTGATAGTGTTTAAAAGAACACGCTGTTATAAAGTAAAATGTAAAGGCAAAAGGGAAAGAATTTAGAAATGAAAATGTACATTTAAGTCAAATTAGTAGTTTTCTCTTTTTTAGATAAAAATTTGAAGAGGTGATATAACCACATAGTTAAAAAATTAAGCAACATTAAATATATACAGTGAAAAATTTTTGCCTTCATCCTGTTCTCCATCCGCCCTTTCTTCCCCACCCCACTAGTAATGACTTTTATTAGTTTCTTGTGTGTTTTTCCAAAAATTAAAAATATATAGGGCCGGCCGAATGGCGCGGTGGTTGAGTGCTGGTTTGGGAAGCCAGCGGCCCCGGTTCAGGTCCCACATATGAGGGCCAGTGATATTGCCCTCAAATAAAATAAAATAAAATAAAATCGCTTAATATATATATATATATATATATATATATATATATATATATATAAAAGTACATATTCTTATTTTTTCTCATTATTATACACAGCAGTTAGCATGTTACATGTACTGTTCTGTATCTTGCTATTTTATTTTATCTTGATATATCTTAGAAATCTTTTCACATCAATAAATTAGTGTGCTTTCTTGACGAATTAACTCAATGCTTTTCAGGATACACGTCCTTCACCTCAGATTTTTTAAAAGCAAAGGAAGAACATGATCTTAAAATTCTGTTTAGGGCCGGCCGAGTGGCGCGGTGGTTAAGCGCTGGCCTGGGAAGCCAGCGGCCCGGGTTCGGTCCCACATATGAGGGCCAGTGACAATGCCCTCAAAAAAAACGAAAAAAACAAAAAAAAAAATTCTGTTTAGCTTATTCCCAGTTTGTGTGTTGATTACTAATAGGAATAGAGACAAAGAGACAATGTCACTTGCTGACCCCTTTAAAGCAAGATGGGAAGAATGAAACTGTTCGTTCTGTGCTTTGCCTTCTGTTTAAATTCATTTGGTTTAGATTTGCATTGCCTTTTTTCTTGTAAATAGGCCTCTGCTTTTCATTATTTTTGTTTCTAAGGGACACCGTTGAACAAACATTGGCTAACTGCCTGGTTTTTCTGTCATTGTAAATTTAGATTTTAATCAAAAGGTAAAATTTGCTGTCTGTAACATTTTTTGGCCACATTTTAAATTTTGGACTAAATTTGATTTGATATTGTTTGGGATTAATCTGCCTTTATTCTCTTGTTTTTAGGTCTAAGAACCCCCACTGTTCCATCTGGCTTTCAGTTTCACTTCCTTCTGAGTTTGCTCATTTTAGAAAGCTTACCTTATTTAACTTGCCAGTCTCTCTTTTTTTTCTTGTTCTTTCTCTGCTTCTGTTATTCATGTTTTTTATGCCATTTTTCTTGCCAGCTATTTGATTTCAACCTTATTCTTCCCTTTTCCTATTTTATTTTGAACTGTTTCTACTTGATCTCCTATAATTTTATAATAAAAGAGTAGTAGGAATATAATATTACTTTAAGTGTAGCCCAACCTGTTCTAGTTCTATCAAGTGTTGTTTTTTTTTTACCCATCAAAGGTTGTGTAAGGTCAATTCCACTTCACAGTATTAATCCCCAGGGCTGCCCCCAAATGATAATATGTAGTTACCACCATTGTTAGTATCCCACCAAATCCATCAAACAAAGTATGAAAATAATTTAATTTCCAATAGGGGATAAAGTTGATATTTGGCACAGTAGTTGTTTTAAATATGTTTGTTTTGGAGGTAGGAAGTTTCTCACTCTGGACATCCATAGATAGGATGTTAGGGATCCTGTGAAGCCCCTGAAATGCAAGAGTATGTGTGTGTCTGAATTTTGGGAGGTAGGAGAAAGTATTAGGTTTCCTTGGATGCTTGCTCCACCAATTCTACCTCCTCCCTCACAAATGGATAGAAACCACTCATTAAAAAAAACAAAAAAAACAAAGATGGGATTGTAATAATAGTAATTTTGGATATTTTCTGCCAGTCTTCCTTTTTTTTTTTTTAAATCTACCATTCTTTCTGGCTGTCCAGCTTCCAAAATATTTTCTATTTATTGACACTTCACTCTAGGATAGCTCTATGGCTGGTGTAAGGACTTGTTAGCAGGACTCCCAAAGATTAGGAAACTGATCTTTGTTATGTTTCCTAAATACTGGGTTCAGGAATGTTCTCAGACCAGAATATACTAGCCTGGACAGTCTGAAAGAGGTGTCTTAGAGAACCTAACTGTACCCTGCAGTAGTATTGTATATTGTATAACCCTTAAACACATGAGGTTCCTCTGCTCAAGGAGGGGCTCTGTACTTGCTTATGAGTACAACTAGGGTAGACTGAGAGACAGTTATCCTTGCATGGAGTCTAATATGACTCTCGTTTATTTAGAGTTTTCAGTAACAATGCACCCCTCTGGTGAAGGTGTTGGAGTCAAGATGTTTGTATTTCTGTCTGAATTGGAAAATTTGTTCATCTCTCTGAGTGAACTGACTTTATTCTGTCCTTTTCAGATAAACAGCCTTGTTTGACTTATTCAAGTAATGCCTATGTCAGGTGTTGCCATCAATCTGTACCTAATATCAACATTTTTTCAATATAGTGGCCACTCAGGTTGCCATAACATTTGCTTGACATTCTTTTTTTTTTTTTGAGGGCAGTGTCACTGGCCCGCATATGTGGGACCGAACCGGGGCCGCTGGCTTCCAAGGCCAGCGCTTAACTGCCGTGCCACTTGGCCGGCCCTTCTTTTTTTTTTTTTTTTTTTTTTTGAGGGCATTGTCACGGGCCTCCCATGTGGGACCCAAACCGGGGCCACTGGCGTCCCAAGCCAGCTCTTACCCACCGCACCACTCGGCCGGCCCCTTGACATTCTTGTATCACATTTATCTCTGTCCAGTTTTCCCCCATTTATTTTGAACTTTGTCCTTTTGATAACCAAATATATTAAGCTTTACATGGAAATGCTGATGTTTTGTGTGTGTGTGTGTGTGTATGCATATACATATACATGCAAAAACCAAAATTATCAACTTATAAACTCTTGTCTGTCTATGAAACATTGAAGAAGCTTGAAGCTTTTTAGTGTCTCAAGTAAGGCACCTGTGAAGTGTATCTTTCTAGGCTGCTGAGCAGAGAGAAATGAACACATGAGGAAGGCATGTTTATCTGTTTACTTAATAACTGTTCTGGGGATTGGGGCTACAGAGAAGAGCATGATAATGTTCCTGCCTTCATAGGGTTTACATTAAATTGAGGGAGTCAGACTACAAATAAATATAAATGTAAAAAATATAAATAGTAATAAGTGTTAAGAAAGTATAATCAAAGCAAAGGAATGGAAAGTAATAGCGGAAGGAAAGGCAAGTTAAAACTACAATGAGATACCATTTCACACTGAATGGAATGTCTATCATAAATAAGACAGTCATTAACAAATGTTGGCAAGGACACAAGAATAAGAACCCACACACATTGCTGGTGGGAATGTAAAATAGTGTAGTCACTTTGGAAAACAGTTTGGTGGTTTTGCAATAAGTTAAGCATAATAGTACCATATGACCCAGCAATTCCACTTTTAGGTATCTACCCAAGAGAAATAAAAACATATCCACACAAAGACCTACACACAAATATTCACGGCAACATTACTCATAATAATCCCAACCTGGAAACAACTGATGAATGGATAGACAAATGTATATCCATACAATGGAATGCTGCTCAGCAACAAAAGGGGACAAAATACCAATATATGCTATGTCATGGCTTAACCTCAAAAACATGCTAAGTAAAATAACCCAGATACAAAAGAACATGCATCCTATGATTCTATTTATATGAAATGTCCAGAAAAGGCAAATTTATAAAAAGTAGTAGATTACTGGTTTCCTGGGTCTCAGGGTGGAAATGGAGATTAAAGTAAATGGGCATAAGGGATCTTATTTGAGGGGGTGAAAATGTTCCCAAATCGATATATGGTGATGGTTGCAACACTGAATAAAGTTAATAAAAAATCACATAATTGTACATTTGAAATGGGTGAATCTTATGATATGTAAAATATATTCAGTAAGGCTATTAAAAAGAAAATAACAAAGGAGTGGGTGATTTCAAATAGGCTGTCAGGGAAGGCTGTCCTGAGGAGCTAACATTTGAACAGAGGCCTGAATAAATGAGGGAGTGAGCAATGCAATGATTATGGAAGAGTGTTCAAGCAGAAGGTACAGCTAGCATAAAGGTTTTGAGAGGAACTTAAGAATGTAACAACAGAAAGAAGACCAATGTTATTAGAGTAAACAATAGGAATATTGTAGGACAGAAGGTTGGAAATGTAAGCAGGTGTTGTAGGTCATGGTAAGAACGTCAAGTTTTATTTTGAGCATGCAGAGGCCACTGAAAGGATTTTTAACTGATTTACCTAAAAAAAAAAAAAAAAAAAAAAAGCCATACTGCTTCTTAGGAAATCAATAGTAGGAGCCAAAATGGAAGTAGGGAGATCAGATAGGAGACCACTGCAGTAGACCCGGTTGAAAGTTGGTTTTGGCTTGGACCAGTGGTAGTGATGGAGGTGGTGAGAAGAGGTCAGATTCCGGAGATATTTTTTTTTTTTTTAAGATTTTATTGGGGAATTGGCAGAGGGGAACAGCATCATTGGGGAATCGGGGAAGGGGAACAGACAAGTTGCTGTCTTTTTGTTCTTCAGTCTAGTTGCGGAGGATGTTGCTTCACTGTTGGTATCATCATTGCGCTCTTCCCGGATGAGGCAGATTGGTCGCTGGCCTCTGGATGTCGCTCACCGTGGCTATTGGCAGCTCACGCTTGGCTGCCAGCCGCTCACGCTGGCTGCGGGCCACTCACTATAGCCTATGGCAGCCCACTGCAGCCCACACCATCACCGGGGCTCGCACAGCCCAGCTCCAGGTGGAGCTGTTGTTAACTGTAGAGGGCAGTGTCACTGGCCCTCATGTGGGATCCGAACCGGGGCCGCTGGCATCCCAAAACCAGCGCTTAACCAATGCGCCACTCGGCCGGCCCGCCGGAGATATTTTGAGGTATAGCAGATATGACTTGGAAATACGGTATGAGACAAAGAGAGGAATCAAGAATATTTCTAAGTTTTTGGCCTGACATATAAGGTGAATGGAGTTGCCATTCCTGAGATAAAACCCTTAAGGGAAGAGCAGTTTGGGCAGATGATCAAGAGTTTGATTTTACAGGGGCCCGCCAGCCGAGTGGCACGTTGGTTAAGAGCTGGCTTGGGACACCAGCGGCCCCGGTTCGCATCCCACATATGAGGGCCAGTGACACTGCCCTCTACAGCTAAGATGATGAACAACAGCTTGACCTGGAGCTGGGCTGTGTGAGTCCAGGCGATGGCATAGGCTGCAGCCCCTGCTGCAGTGGGCTGCCATAAGCTACACTGAGTGGCCAGCAGCCAGTGTGAGGGGCCAGCAGCCGGAGTGAGCTGCCAATAGCCGCCGTGAGCGGCCTTCCAGAGGCCAACAACCAATCTGCCTCGCCCGGAAAGAGCGCAATGATGATACCAACATGGGCCAGTGAAGCGGCGTCCTCCACAACTAGACTGAAGGACAAAAGGACAGCAACTTGTCTGTTCCCCTCCCCCAATTCCCCAATAAAAATCTTAAAAAAAACCCAAAGAGTTTGCTTTTACAGCTGTGAAGTTTGGAAAGTCTAGACCTCCAGGTGGACACATGGAGTATGCAGTTGGATAATGAGTCTGGAATTGATAAAAAAGATATAAGCTAGGTCTATAAATTTGAAATTCATTAGCAGATAGATGGCCTCAAAGCAACTAATCTGGATGATATCACCTAGGGACAGAAATCAGGATGAGGAGAAGGATCCAGCAAAGAGATTTGAGAATGACCCATTAGTGAGATAGGAGGAAAATCAGGAAGTAGGATGTCTTGAGGCAAGGGAAGAGAGTGGTCAAGGTCACTGCTGACCTTGACAAGTAGTCTCAGTGGAGCAATAAGGATGGTATCTCGATTGGAATGGGCACCAGAAAAATGAGAGATGAGGAAGTAGAGACAGCATGTACAAAAAACTTCCTTGAGAAATTTTGCTACATAGGAAGTGGTGGCTGGAGGAAGGATGTGGGGTCAAGAGAAGGGATTTTTTATTTTTTTGATGGAAAACATTTTTAAATGGAAAGGAACCAACTATGACTTGGGTGAGACATGAAGGAGGAGAGAAGATAGAAGTGAAATGGGACAAGTTTAATTGATAAAGTACTTTAAGACTCGCTTATAATTCAGTTACAACTGTGCTGTGTGATAAGGACACTTGATAATGACAGGAAATAAGTCCACATTGGGAGCTTAGCTTTGACTCGATAGTGGTCCAAAGGAAGGCAGCAGAGCTAGGAAATAAAAAAATTGCTTGGCAAGGTGGTCCCTTCAAGATAATGATGACTGTTATATACACTTCAGAGATATTAGAGGGAATATGGTCCTTCCTTCCCAGAACCTCAATTAGGCGGGGAGTTGGAGGTGGGATGGGGGCTGGGGTGGCTAGGTTAGGAAGAGTAGGGAACTATGACTGACCCCAGACGAAAGTGGCAGCAATTTACAAGCAGGAAGGGCAACCCTTTAGTTCAGCAACTGAGAAATCTGCAGCAGCATACCAGGAAGAATTCACCAGGAGATTGAAGCAGTGTCTCAGAGAGGATGGGAGGGGGAAGGGTTACACAGGAACTTTGAGGAAGAAGTGGTTTATGGGCAGAAGCCTTGCTTGGAGGTTCATTCAGTGGTGAAAGAAGCCATTTGTTCCAGGAGAGCAGTTTAGAAGGCGTCTGTTTTGTGTGGGCAGAAGTTTATGAGTAAAGTGTTTTTTCAGGGAGATGATTATGGGGCTAGTGATAAGCATGGGAGCGCTTGTTGAGAAATGTGGTCCACAGGGGACTTGTTTTGCTGGAGCAGTGAGGTGGGTGTTTGGTACAGTGAGAGAGTCCACAGGAGCAAAAGAAAGAGTCCTTGCTGTGGTCTTTCAAATACACACACACACACACACACACACACACACACACACACGCACACATACACACACTCTCATGTATATATACAGAGGTTGTCAAAAAAAAGTATACACATTTTAAGAAAGGGAAAAAAATGTATTAAAATTGTCATACTCAATATAAACCGATAACAAAAGATGAATACAAGTCACATTTGACTTCTGCAATTACAAGAGGTGCTCAAAGTGGTTACCATTAGCATCCAGACACTTCTGATTATGGTGAACTATGCTTGAGCAACTCTGACCATCTCTTAAAATGTGTATAAATTTTTTGGCACCCCTGGCATATTTAAACTTTAAATTAAAAGCTTATGATTATAAAACAATACATATTAAAGTAGAACGATTGGACAATATAAAGAACAACAGAAATAGAACACCAACAACAAAAAATAGCCCGTTTGTCAGATCACTATTACCAGTTTGATGTGCTTACTATGGGTTTGATTTACTTTGGAAATTTTTAATGTCTACTTTGTTCTCAACTTTTACTTTGAAAATTTTCAAGCCTACAATAAAGTTGAAAGAACAGTGTGGCAAACACTAGTATATAAAGTGTGATCAACAAATACGGTGAATGTTTAAATTAAAAAAATTTATTACAGTAAAAGACACATTGCCATTAATCCCCCTCAAAATACTCCCCATCACTTCAAACACACTTATTCCATCGTTCTTGCAACTTTCTGAAGCAGTTCTGGAAGTCCTCTTTCATGAGTGCCTTTAGTTGTGCTGTCGTGGCTGCCTTGATGTCCTGAATCATTTTGATTGTGGGGAAGAGCCAGAAGTCACACAGTGCCAGATCTGGTGAATAAAGTGAATGAGGACAAACCGTAATGTTTTTACTTGACAGAAATTGCTGTACCAGAAGTGATGTGTGACACTGTGCATTGTCATGATGGAGGATGAAGTAAAGACACTCACAAAAGAGGACTTCCAGAACTTTTTCAGGAAGTTGCAAGACTGATGGGATAAGTGTGTTCAAAATGAGGGAGAGTATTTTGAGGGGGATTAATGGCAATGTGTCTTTTACTCAAATTTTTTAAAATTTAAACATTCACTGTATTTTTTTATCACACCTGTACATACCTTCCACCTAAGTCACCAATTGTTAACATTTTGCCACATACACACTTCCTTGTTTTTCCTGAGCCATTTGAAAGTAAGTTATTGCAGACATCACAGTCAGTTCACTTTTAAATACATTGGTATGCATCTCTAAGAATAAAGACATTCTCCTATATAACATTACCATTTTCTCACTTAAGAAAATCAGTATTAATTCAGTAAGATCTGCAAATGACTTTCTACAGATTACACGTACTTTTTCTTTTCTTATTTCTCCAGCTCTCATCTTTGAAGGTAGAACTTCAATAATTTACCTGGCCAGCTAGACCAAAGCAACTGCATACTAGAGGAGGTAAAAAAGAGATTGGCCAGGAGCATGGGCACCTAGAAGGCCTCTCTCAGAGTCCAGGACTCTTCCTTTCCCCTGAGCTCATCTCAACTGCTCTCCTCCCAGTTATGGACTAGTGCTTTGTTTTGTAGCCCCTCCTTCCTCCTCCTGGCTCTCTTTTCCTCCCTTCCTCTCTCTTTCACCAGATCTTACTGTATGCTAATAAATCTTACTTGCACTTCACAGAAAGCTAACTTCTGCACCAGGGTCTGCTGACCCAAGTAAACTTGGTCTCCGATCTCAACAAAGTACAGAAAAGGCAGAGTTTCTCCTTGGCGAATGGTGCCTTTTCTTGGCTCTGTAATCTGCTTTTAGGAGCATCATGCTCATAGGACTGGCTTGTCCACCTAGTGACCTTACCAGGGTATATGCCCTTCTCACAGAAAACAAACCCTCTACTCCTTAGGCTGCTAGTGGCTCTGAATATCATCATTACCTGACCAGAGCACCAGACACAGTTTCATGAAGAGAAAGCAAGCCCCATACCTTGAAATTTTACCTGAATTGCTCTCTCATGGGGTGATTTTTGTGCAGGAAAATATCTGATTTGCAAATCGAGGGGCAACTGTGTCTACTTTTTTGATGTAAGCTTTATTTGTTTATTTATTGTTGTTTGAGGCTGTTGTTGGCTATTCTTTCAAAATTGTTCCTAGATGTGAGAATGTAAGCTTGGAGGTCTCTGAGTTAATTTTAACATTTTAGAAATCTTAATGAGAACCACAAATTTACTCTGAATAAGATTACAACATGCTAACTAAAACTCCTAATCTATCACCAGAATGGAGGAGCACTAAGAACCCACAGATTCTAGTTTTGGGGACCAAAATGCAGGCTTAGGGAAGTATGGTGATTTTGGCATCCTCACAACTAAAAATCAATCAAACTGTATCCTGACTCTTTTCTCTTAACCTTAATTTGATTTGCATTATTATTTATCATAGATAGTTTTGTAATCTCCCTTTAATCCTATCTTGGAACAAGGTGGAATATGAAATAATACAAACCAACAAGCATGCTAATATATTTTAAGAAGGAGATGGGGTGGCTTGGAGATTAGAAATGGAAATTCTAAATTTTCCTCATTGCTGCCTTGTAAACCACTGCTGTTCAGGGATAAAATGCTGGCTCAGTCCTTAATTCTGAGTCAGAAATGTCTCCCTACCTTTATGCTGGCCTGAATGAACATTACTCACCAGCTCTGCTCAGCAGGCAAACAAATATCTCCATGGTTTGGTCTCCCACTTAAGTCAGGGAAAGAACGTGTGAAGCAGGTTGATTTCTGAATGCACATATTTTCAATGTAGCTCTTTGTTGAAAGTTTATCGTTTTATTTTGGAATTGATTGCTGTGAGTGAATCCTGTGAGCTGGGATCCAGAGACAAAAATGAAGTGTGGAGTTGAAAACAGGACCCAGTGTGGCTTGGGTAATTGTGTTGCTTCCACCTCCTGAAAGCCTTCCTGGGTCGCCATCTGGCCTTTCTGGATGCCTTTGTTATCTCATCTCAGTCTAAGCAAGAGAAATAACTGTAACTTAACAAACGTATCTGAGTTTATGCTTCAAAGAATCAATAGTTGCAAGTATCTAGTACAGCCTTTTCCTGAGGCTATGAGACTGACCTTCATTGTTGAAGACACAAATTCTGGCCTGTAGTTTATACCAGAGCCTTTAGGCAAACATTAGAGTGAAACAAAAACTATGTGTAGGTGACAGAGCCTTAAAATGCCCATACTTACTTTATATCTGATAACTTTCAAATGTGAAAGGTTATGAAGAATCATAATAAGAATAATGCAACTTACAGGGAAATATGGTTATTTCTTTGGCGTGCAAAACCAGCTAATTAAGCCATTTCAAAAATATTTTTAGACAAAAATGTCTCTAAAGATAATTATGAAGCCTGTTTCAAAGAAGTCAGTGAATGTTACTTACGCTGATTCATAAAAACGGATGAACATAGCTTTTACAGAGGATACAATCCAGAAAGTAGTGAGCTGGCATCTTTCCTAGCAGACGTGAAGGCTGTGAGAAGACAGAGAACCAGTTTTTCTTATCTGGTGGACAGTTGTAAGGGTCATATGAGGTCATTTATGTGAAAATAAACTAAAATGTAAAGCCATGCCTTTAGGTCCTTAGAAAACCTAAACAATACTTTTGTATAGATTTGGAGGAAAAGCCCCTTTTCTGGTTGAAGTCAACTCTGTACTATTGGGTTGTTGGAAAAGTCATGATGCATGTTTGCGACAGATGGCACAGTACTTCATTTTTGGAAGTACTAGAGTCATTCGCATCTATGTTATTGCTATGTCATTTGACAGCTGACAGTTCTAGCTTCATTCTAACAAAAAATTGAGCAATTTGGTTGAGTTTTAGAGATTTTACAACAAGTTGAAGATGGAAGACCAAACTGCATTTGCCATATTTTTCTGTTTTACTTCCATAAAGGGAAGAACACGCGTCAAGCTTGTGAAAAGTTGCATTAAGTTTACAGTGACAATGCTTTACAAGAACGTCAGTGCCAATAATGGTTCACAAGATTCCGTGCTGGTGATTTTGATCTCAAAAATGCTCCTCAGTCAGGAGGCCCACCGAGGTTGATGAAAACAAAATAAAGGTATTGATGGAGTCAAACCCACGTTATACGACACAAGAGATTGCAGAAACATTGAACATCCATTATTCAAGCCTTCACGACCACCTGAAGAAGCTGGGATACGTAAGCAAGCTCGATATTTGGGTTCTGCATGAACTCAAAGAAGTTCATTTGATGGAGTGTCTAAACATCTGCAATATGCTCATTAAACGTGAGGAAAACGATCCTTTTTTGAAGTGACTGAAAACTGGTTATGAGAAGTGGATTGTTTACAACAATGTGGGGTGCCAACGATCTTGGTCCCGATGCGATGATTTGCCTCAAACGACATTGAAGGCAGACATTCATCAGAGGAAGGTTATACTCCCAGTGTGGTGGGATTTTTTAAAGGTGTCATTTTTTCAAGCTCCTACCAAGGAACCAAACAATGAATTAGAATGTGTACTGTCAGCAATTGGACAGTTTGAATGAATCCATCATCCAGAAACGTCCAGAGCTTGTAAATTGTAAAGGAGTTGTGTTCTATAGTGACAACACGAGACCACACACACAAGTTTGATCACCCATCAAAAATTACTGGAGCTTGGATGGGATGTGTTGCCACACCCACCATACTCGCCTGACCTTGCGCCATCAGAATTTCACTTGTTTCGCTCTCTTCAAAACTCCTTGCGTGGTATAACTTTCAATTCAGAGGAGGCTGTAAATCAGCACCTTGTTCAGTTTTTTGCAAATAAAGACAGGTCCTTCTATGAATGAGGAATTATGAAGCTCACTGAAAAATGGCAAAAGGTTATTGAACAAGGGCCGGTCAAGTGGCACGTTGTTTGGGAGCTGGCTTGGGACGCCAGCAGCCCTGGTTCGGATCCCACGTATGAGGGCCAGTGACTGCCTCAAAAAAAAAAAAAGTTATTGAACAAAACGGGCAACATATCATTGATTGATCTTTGTTCTTTATATAAATAAATGACCTTTGAAAAACATAGACAAGATACGTCATGACTTTTCCCACAACCCAATAGCTTGTATAATTTAGTGAGCAGAGCATGGGTTAGGTTTCAGTCTCTACATATCCCCTTGGCTGGCTATGCTTGAGTGGAGCATAACCCTCAGAACTGACTGTTTCTGTAAGAAGAATTACACTCTATATTATCATAAGTAAGTATTCACAGGGCCAGCCGAGTGGCTCAGCTGGTTAAGAGTGCGAACTCTGAGTAACAGATCACCCGTTTGATTCCCACATGGGCCAGTGAGCTGCACCCCGGTTAAGCTGCCACTGAGCTTCCAACAGGTGACAGGATGGCTCAGCTGGTGAAAGCATGTACTCCTAACAACAAGGTTGCTGGTTTGACTCCTGCATGGGATGGTAGGCTACGCCCACCCGCAACTAAGACTGAACACAGCACCTTGAGCTGAGCTGCCCTGAACTGCAGATGGGCGGCTGGATGGCAACTGAGCTAGCTGCATCCTCCACAACTAAGACTGAAGGACAACAACTTGGCTGTTCCCCTTCCCCAATAAAATCTTTTTAAATAAAATGTAAATGTTCACTATCAAGATGTTTACTGAATATCTAAGAGGCTAGATCCCTTTGTGTTTGGTGGGTTAATGTAAACTGATGCTATGCTCTGCACACAATTGAGCTCTCTAGGATCCTAATGGAGGTCAGTGTTTAGATACCATTTCAAATAACATGTGAAAAAATGCATCCCAACCCCACCCACCTCTGGCTGCCCCCACCCTGGACTTTGTGTATCTGGTAGGCATGAGAGTGACAAAAACCCTGGAAAAAAAGCCAATGGCTTATTGGGACCCACAGCAGAGTTGGATTCCTTATTAGTAAAACATTGTTCAGCATCCTTTTCTCTTTTTTTGTTTACATGTCTTCTATGCTAAGAAACTCTTCACAGCCGGAAAGCCTCAGCCCAAGGCTGAGCTGGAAACTTGTAGACAGTCAACTGTCACTAGGCAGAAGTATCTGCAATTGCAAAATGAAGGAAAAGCTCTCGTGTGCACAATGTAACAAGACCACTGACTATTACTAATTCTTTTAAACCAGTGTTTCTCAACCACGTCACCAATCCAACCTTTTACAGCAAACATGTTGTATGTCCCCTTTACTATCCTGAGGATAATTCATAGATAAAATAACACATTTACACACATAAACCCAGGCAATCCATTTTTAGAGCCTCAACACTCAAAATCATTGTTCCAACAATTCTCTCCTGCATTATCAGTTTTTCCTCTCTACTTGATCTTTATTATCAATAAACAAGCCAGAGAGCTTGTATGAGGATGTATTTAATCTTTTGCTGTGTAGAGATGATACATCAGGCCTATGACCAGTGCTGAGGTGGCTGGGATCGCCCAATTGGTCCACCAGCTGGAATTAGTCAACAGTAGTAATACAAGTTTTTGAAAGCTTGGTTATCTTTGATCTGTTATCTGGATGAAGCTCCCTAATGATTTATGTTTTGAGCAATTCTCTAGCATCTTTAGAGTACCTGACATCCTCAAAGCTTTCAGTAGCATCACCTCCAGCATGTTTCCTTAAGGCTTCTTCCCCACCAGGATGCTCCTCCAAAAATTTGGTCAAATCATACACCTTGTGGTGCAGGACCAGCCAGGTGCTCAGGCTGTCATTGTGCTTCTGGACATCTTCCAGGGCATAGTACTTGATGTCCTTGTCTGACTGCTTGGCCATTTCGGAAGGTGGAGAGCCTCAGGCCCTGCAGGCACCAACAGACCTGGGCAGAACAGAGTGAGCAGTCTCAACAAGCCAGGCCTGGGACATTCACCACATTTGGCCCCATGCCTGGAGCTGGGCAGCCAGCGCCCCAGAGTGTAAATCTGGGTATTCTTATGGGAATGTGGTTATTGGCTGAGGGTTGGAAAGAGGGAGTGGAGGGTGGAAAGATGGATAGGTTTCAAGGGAAAGATGTGGAAATTCATGATTGACTCAAATATTCCAAACCTTCAAGTGAAGTTATACCATTCTAAAACGTGAAAAGCAATATAATCATGTTGGAGAGATGACTCAGATAAAGGCCAAAGATCTTGACATTTCAGAAATGACAGGAATGGTTTAAAGGAAGTACATATCGAGAATATAAGGAAATGGCTTGGTTTGAAATTCATGGTCAAGAGCAGGCTGTTATGAACCACAGGAGAGTGGGTGTGATTCAGGAGTGGAACAAATTACTGTCAGAATCAAACTGCAGTTTCCCAGGCTGAGACATTTCCTGTCTTGGGTGTCTGGGTCTGTCTCAATGCCCAAATAGCCTTACTTCAAAGTGTCTGTGGGAGCAGAAAGGCAAGTTGGCTGAGTGTGTTTATTCAGTGCTGGGTTGAAGGAGTGGGAGGAGGGTGGGCTTAGGCAAAGACCTGGGTTTAAGAGCACTTGGACCACAAGGAGATAACCAGGAGATAACCTGGAAGACTAGCATCCAGGGCACTTCTCAGAGGTAAGAAAATCCTGGGAAGGAAGAACTTGTTAAACAAGAGAAAACAAGAATCTCTGAAGCCACGTAAGTGTATAGGTATGTCACAGCGCTGTTGGGTGCCCCAGGGAACAACATGGGCTAGTCTCTCTCTTTAAAAAATTTTTTAAAAATCTTTGAAATAGTTTTTACTTTAAAGAAAAGTTGCAATAATAATAATACAAGAAACTCCTGAATACCCTTTATCCAGATATATTATTTTTAAAAACAAAAATCTTTTTCCTAAGTTTAAAAAAATCATTTTCTTTCTTTCTCTCTAAACACACAAACACACACATAGATATAATCTATATTTTGAACCATTTGAGCTTTGAGAATAGTATGCATACTCCATGCCCCTTTGCTCCTTAATATTTCAGGGTTCATTTTCTGAGAACAGATAGTATCTTAAATAGTCATAGTACAATTTTCAAATTCAGTATATCAAATATTGATATAATACTCCTACCTACTCAACAAATGATAGCAATTTTTTTTTTTCCCTAGTAGGGAAGGTTTCTTTTTGATAGGGGATTGAGACTGGCCTCATAGGACAAAGATGTGTGCCTCTTCACTCAGCTCTCATTAGTGTCTTTTTGAGTTTAGGAACCCCAGCAGGTCATTTTTGGTTTTCTTTGGCTTCATTGTCATTCCTTTCTTCCCTAAGAGTACAAAAAGAATCAGCAGGAAATACCCAAGTGCTAAGAGATATTTAGTAGTAGTAGAAGAAGGGATCTGGTATGACAAGGTGTAGTTTTAGCAAGGTCCTGAGATGTGAAATTGGACACACACACACACACACACACACACACACACACTTCCCTGTTTCACCTCATTTTAGAAACGAGAATGGACTATATTCCTTTTTTTTTGAGGGCAGTGTTACTGGCCCTCATATGTGGGATCCGAACCGGGGCAGCTGGCTTCCCAAGCCAGCTCTTAACCACTGTGCCACTTGGCCAGCCCTCCTTTTGATCTTTTTTGGGGAGGGTGGTTAGAAAGGAGAGTAAAAAATACTTGAATGAGAAAAATCAATCTGGGATAATAGAGATGGTCTCATATAATAATTCTAGTCTTTTACTGAGAAGAAGGCTTTCTACAAGAATTTCTCTCAAGGAAAGTTTGACACTATGCTTGCTTGTCTTCTCAACTGTTCTTTTGTGTTACTTGGAACTAATTTCTGCTTAAGGGTCAGTTGAGGTCAACTTTCCCAGCATTGATGCCCCACAGGGGAACCAGTTTCAGAACAGCTTTCCCTGTTTTTTTCAGTTCTGCAGGATCCGTGCGTTATTACCCAGCATCAGGGAATGTGGTGGGGAAGGACAGAGGGACAGGAGAAACTGGAAAATAATGAGAAAGGACCTCTGCCTTGAGGGGAATGGGATAATGGGGAGAAGGGAGAGGAGACCCCAGAGAGTATGCTGTCGGTATAGGGGGTCTCGAGTCTCCAAGTTTCATCTCCAAATCAGTCCTTCCTTTTCCCTCCTCCCTTTCAGGCAAAATGAAGCTGACTCTGGTGCAGATCTTGTTCATGATGCTGCTGCTGTTGCTGGGCCTGGGGATGGGCCTGGGGCTGGGGCTTCAAATGGCCGCAGCAGTCCTGGAGGACAGCGATCAGTCACTGAATGAGTTTTGGTCCAGTGACTCACAGGACAAGGCTGAAGCCACCAAGGAGGGAGAGGGCACCCAAACAACAGAAACCCTGCTGCTTAGCAACAAAGGAGTGGCGCAGCCTGGCTGGCCAGAAGAGACCATCCTCAATGAAGATGAAGTTGGAGGAAACAAGATGCTCAGAGCTGAGGCTCTCTTTCAGAGCAACAAAGACTATCCCAGGCTTGACCTGATGGCCCGGGAATGCAATGCCATGATGGCACACAAGATGAAGGAGAACAACCACACATGCATAACCCAGTACACATTCATCCATGAGGAGCTAGAGGCAGTCAGAGCTGTCTGTAAAGGTCCTGTTGTTGCCTGTGAGCTCAAAGGAGGCAAATGTCACAAAAGTTCCCGTCCTTTCGATTTGACATTCTGCAAGTTATCCAAACCAGGCCAAGTCACTCCCCACTGCCATTATGTAACTTTCATTTTTGAAAAGTTTGTTATTATATCCTGTAATGACATGAAGATAACACCTGAATAACGAAGCAACTTATCCTCTTAACCTTCTCTTCTTTTTCTTTCCACTTCCTCTTTCTCATGCAATACCCTTACGTATTCTGCAAAAAAGGTTCTGGGAAGAGAAGCTGGCTTATTCTTTATCATTCTCCCATGAAAATTTAATTCTTCTTTGCCTGAGGGTTCACCTAACTTGCATTTTGTTCCTGAAATTAGAAGTGGCAGAACAGGTTAATGATATCCAGATTCTCTAGGTTCTTTCTCTCTTGACCCTACCTCCTGCCCTGGAAAGAGATAAATGCAGAACTACTCTAGGCTCTCCTGTGGTCTTGATCATCAGTTCCCTAGTCTTTGGTTATGGACTACAAAAGTTCTTTTACCCATGTCCTTCCTTGCTCCCCAGCACGAGCCTCTGGGGCAATCGCCTAAGCCTCCTGTACCTTCCACACAGCACTTCTCCACTGCAGATGCAGTGCAATTAAAGTGATAGCGTCTGTGACTACATCTGCAGAATGGGTTTCTTTTCCTGAGTCAGAAAAAATATAGGGCCTAGATTTAGGGGTCTGCTGGTAAGATGCTATGATGGTAAAGACCAAGATAGAACTTGTGTGTTGGGGCAAGGACAGCCCTCTTTTTCTTTCCTCTTATCTTTTACTACCCACTTCCTTGCTTTGCTTCTTTTTTCCCCCTCTTTCCTTTGCTTTTTTTCTTTGCTTCTTTCCCCCCCTCTATTTCCTATTCTCCTTTTCCTCTTCTTTTTGGGCCCTTCCAGTTCTTTCTAGAAATCCTTTTAGAAATTCATTCAGCCAACACTAATCACTTATGCAATGCCAAGTAAGAAGATGCTGGTCCTATAGTCAGAGTCTGGCATAGGAGATTGGAGGGAAGGTTAATCAAGAGAATGATGAGGAGAGAGAGAGAGAGAGAGAGAGAGAGAGAGAGAGAGAGAGAGAGAGAGAGAGAGAGAGAGATTTTTCCAAATTTGGCCCAGAGAGAATAGTGCTCACATTAGGCACTCAATAGATGTTGAATGAATGGGGTCAAATGAATTCTCATTCTCACTCAGCACCTCTTCCCATTTTTGGCTCTGAAGAACAAGAAAGTTGCTGAAAGAATAATTTCAGCAGGGAGGTTTTGTATCTACTCAAAGAGGGAAAAAGCTATGGAATTGAATAAATAGAGGATGTAAGTGGCTGCCCTCAGCCTACTTCCTATGAATTCAAATTGATCAAAAAATAGTGTAGGGGCAACCAGTTAGCTCAGTTGGTTAGAGTGCAGTGCTCATAACACCAAGGTTGCCAGTTCGATCCCCACATGGGCCACTGAGTTGCGCCCTCCACAACTAAACTGAAACAACTACTTGACTTGGAGCTGATGGGTCCTGGAAAAAGATACTGTTCCCCAATAAAAATTTTAAAAAAGAAAAAAAGTTTATTTAGACATGTGTGGGTACAGGAGGGAATCCGAGAAAAATGGTCATAAGGATTTGCCATGTGACTTGGTTTTGAGATCCTCCCCCTAGGGTTTTTCTCTGCTTCATCCTTCCTAGAGTCAGGGGCATACATAAATGGGAGAATGGAGTGGGGAAAAGGTTTAGCTTACTCTGACCTGGCTTTTACAGTCCTGTTTTTTTCCTCATTTATTCCCCAAGTTCCTTTATCCTTCCTGTTAATGCAGGCAGGCAACTACTTAAATTTGTTGACTCTGGTAGCCTTTCAGGCGCCTCTGATTTAATATTTCCCTTTATGCCTCTGATGCAACACCCCTGGCAATGACCTCTTAGGAACAGTGCTCTTTGGCAGTAAGTGTGTCTGAATCTGTGGGATGCTCTGACATTTAGAGGTTGGTGGACAAGTGGCAGGAGATGAAGACCTGGCCAAGGCAGATTCCTACTCTTCCTGATGGGGAATCCTTTTCCAAGGGAACAGACAAAAGATTATCAAAGGCAAGGGAGAAAACGAGAAGTGAGTTGGTGTGGGAAGCTGACAGCCTCTCAGTGTCTGACAAGGCCACATTGCCCTGCTCAGCATTGGATATTAGAGATGCTGCCTTATGGTTGGTCATGTAATATCTCTTGCCTCTATGAACCCATGTGCCTTTCCTCCTATAGGAGACAATATACTCACTGCATTTGTGACAAGTTCCTTTGGTACCATAATGATAGCTGGCTGTGTAAGCCAATGATGGGGCAAGACTTCCTAAAGAAAAGGAAACTCTCAGGAACTTAACAAGGACATAAAGAAGGATAGGGAAACCATAAAAAACAACCTGTTAGAACTAAAGAATACAATAACTGAAATGAAGAACACACTCGAAGGAATCACCAGTAGAATAGATGAAGCAAGGAGCGGATCAGCGATTTGGAAGATAAAATAGCAGAATTCACCCATTTGGCACAGCAAAAAGACCAAAGAATAAAAAACAATGAAAATAGTTTAAGAGCCCTATGGAACAAGGTGAAGCGCAACCACCTTCGAATCATAGGGATACCAGAAGGAGAAGAGAAGAAGCAAGGGGTTGAAAATGTATTTGAAAAAATAATGACTGAAAACTTCCCTACCCTGGTGAAGGAAATCAACATACATGCCCAGGAAGTACAGAGGGTTCCAAACAAGCTGAACCCAAACAGGTCCACACCAAGACACATTATAGTTAAAATGGCAAAGGTTAAAGACAGAGACAGAATCCTAGAGGCTGCACGAGAAAGACAGCAGGTTACATACAAAGGAACTCCTGTTAGACTAACAGCTGACTTGTCTACAGAAACTCTGCAGGCCAGAAGGGAGTGGCAGGAGATATTCAAAGTGACACAAAATAAAGGCCTACAACCAAGATTGCTCTACCCAGCACAGCTATCACTTAAAATTGAAGGAGAAATAAAGAGCTTCTCAGAAAAGAATAAGCTTAAGGAATTCATTACCACCAAGCTAGCATTGCAAGAAATGTTAAAAGGGCTTTTTTAAACAAAAGAAAGGGGTAAACAAGCTAACCCAGAGAGACAATTTAAGAAGATTGAAGTCATATCAAGCAGATATAAAGGAAAAACTGATGGTTGCTGGCTGGGAGGGAGTGGGGAAGAGGGAGAGGGGGAAGGTTTTGGACAGTGTATGTAGGACTACAATGTTGCCGCAGGGATATGGGGGCAGTTCTGGGAATGTAATCGATAATGTTGTGAAGAGACTATTATGTTGTGAGAAATAAGTCAGTCGGAGAAGGACAGGTATCATGTGATCTCACTTGTGTGTGGAGTCTGAAGAGCTGAGCGAACGATCAAAGTAAACAGACTCCTAGATGTAGAGGAAAAACTGAGGGTTGCTAGTTAGGAGGGGAGTGGGGATGGGGGGGAAGGGGAAGGGATTAGACAGCATAAATAGACAACTACAATATTGCCACAGGGATATGAAACACAGTTCGGGGAATATAATAATGTTGTAAAAATTTTGTGGCGTGTCAGATAGTCTCATGTCTTGTTAGGGAGACCACTTCATGGATGGAGTAGAGGCTTGATCACTGTACTGTACACCTGAAGCTGACGTTGTATAGTATTGTATGCCAACTGCAACTGAATATGTGGATGGTCATGGGATGTGGAGTATACTGTGGAGGGGAGTCAGGGGAGTTGTGATGGATATGTATGATATGCAGGGGGACTGGGGTGGCGAACTGGGAGAGGGGGGTTTTCACTTTGGGGGGTAAAGAGTATAACTATTGCATTGTGTTGTACACCTGAAACTAATAAAAAAAGAAAAAAAAATTTAAAAAAAAAGAAGGAAACTCCCTAAAACAGGCTACAGCCCGAGGGGACCCCTGAACTGAGATATTGGGGACTCAAGCCCCGAAACTGAGGCACAGACCTCTGACAAACTCTGGCCAAAACAAAACCTGCCTGTGAGAATCTGATGCACTTGCCTAAGGGCCCTGCTGTGAATAGTCTCCTTGAAGACTAAAAGTCTTCAGGCTATGAGAGTTCTGGTAAAAGGCAGCTCAGAGGCAGCTCGCTGACCATGGGGTATGTTAACAGCCTTGTGTGAATTCCTTTGCCTAGTGCCATGTTGCAGCAACAGATACTGAAGCTTTGACTGAGAAACAGATACAGCCCTCTGTAGGATAAGAGAGGTGTGAGACCCCTTTGGTTGCTAGGTATTGTATTTACATAGGAATAAAACTTTAGATGCTTTTACCCTAAACACAGTCACTGCTAGTCTTTTAGTAATAATTCAAGTATACTCCCTGTGAGTCTAGCTGCTGGAATTTGGGATAATGGCTAGGTAGTCATGGTAACCACTCTTTAGGAGATATATAGAGATAAGTCTATCCTTAACATAAGATAGTCATGATAAACATTCTTTGGATGATAGGCAGAGACTGGGTCTGGGTCTCAGAGGTTATCACAGTGAAAGGCAAGATAATCCTTTAATGGAAGAGTAAGTCACAGTGCACCCTCGAGAGAGCACTTACAGGGGAGTAAAGACTGTGTAAATCCTGGGAACTAGAAACCACCAAGCTCATGTGAAATGCTTTGTGATTGAGGTAATGGTCAAGAGTCCCTATAAAGCGGACATGTTATTGCATTGAAGTGTGACACTCCTGCGAAACTCTTTCGGATGTCTCCGCTCTCTTTCTTTCTCTCTCTCTTCTCTTTTTTTCTCTCGCTGACTTCGTCCCACCGGAGGGAATCCCTGGTCCTCGCGGGGGGGCCGGCCCCCCCGCATGTTGGGAGGAGAGGAAAGTAGAGAAGATGTTAGAGAAAATCAGCCATGTTAGGAATTTGTCCTGTAGGTAAGCCAAAGGCATTTAGGATTGGGAACGGAATATGAAAGTGTTCCAAGTCTGACTTCTTAACCAAAAGCCAAAGGATCCATTGTATGGGGTGGACTATTAAGAGACTAGAATTAACAAGGATTTGAAGCCCATATTCTCTCATCTGCAGATGAGACAACATCCTCTTATAGGTTCCCACCAGCTTCTCTCCTTAAGGATTCCCACAGTGTCCTCCTATCTCCTCCTTCCAGCTTTCGCTCTGGACAAATCTCAGTGATCAGGCTTTTATTAGACTGTGGAGACTCTCAGGAAAGCAACTGACAAAACACTCTGAGGGTACTTACTAGCTCAAGCAGGAAAACACAACATGGTGCATGGAGACAAGATGTGGACACCTTACTGGGGATAGAAAAGTAACTCATTATAGCCCAAATGCTGCCTCACTCACAAAATTTTCAGCAACTCATTCAGCTCTCATATAGCTCCCTTTGTATGTCCAGTGTCTATGCTTTAAGCCATACAACAGGTCCTCAGTCCCTTAACCACTGTCCCGAAATCCCCAAAGCTCTGAAAACTTTCCTTTCAAAGGCTCCAAAACTCATTTATGAGTAAGATGCAAAATCTGACTGAATTGATGGTGCAAGACTATTTATTATCTTTATTTATGTTATATGACCATTACACATTTCACTGAGGAAATATCAGTGTGTTTGATTATGAATACTGCCTCAGATGAACTCTTCTAAGAGTGTTTAAGTACTATACAACACATACACACACTCACATAATATTGCTTTTAAAATCTGAAAAACTCTAAGCTTCAAAATACATTGGTCCCCAAATTTTCAGGTAAGGGATCATGGACCTATATATACTATTTAGCCCTTAATTAATTTGTATATGTAATATATGACCCTAATTAGGCTATAAGCATTTTTGTGGAAGCAACTATATTTATAAGTTTCTTCTATATTCTTCAATACATTTATTGATCGATGATTATCTGCTTATTGATTGTCTGACACCTCCTCAGAAGTTATAAAATTGTATGAAACAGTTATTTGAAAGGAGCAACTTTTCTGACTCCTCTGTGAAATACTGTACAGTTGAATAAAAAGAGCTGAGTAGGGCCGGCCGAGTGGCGCATTGGTTAAGCGCTGGTTTTGGGATGCCAGCGGCCCCGGTGAGCGACATCCAGAGGCCAGCGACCGATCTGCCTCATCCGGGAAGAGTGCAATGACGATACCAACAGTGAAGCAACATCCTCCGCAACTAAACTGAAGAACAAAAAGATAGCAACTTGTCTGTTCCCCTTCCCCGATTCCCCAACGCTGTTCCCCTCCGCCAATTTCCCAATAAAAATCTTTAAAAAAAAAAAAAAAGAGCTGAGTAGCCTACTCCCTGTTTCAAAGTGCTCAATATAAATTCTTCTCTTTTCAAGACAAGCAGGAAGGAAACTTTCATTGTATGCTGGGCACTCTACTAGGTGCTGTCACATGTTTGTTTTACGTAGTCCCTGTAAGATGATATTGTATTAGCTGCATTTTACAGAGGATAAGTAACAGGCTCAGAGGGGCCAAGTTGACCAAGATCACCCAACTCATAAATGGATGATCTGTAATTCAAATTGAGGATTCCCTGCCCTTCCCTCCATTTGCTGCTTTCCAATGTAAGGCACCATTCAGTTTGTTGTTAACCCACCCCCCAAGGGGTGATATTCAACTCTTAAGTAGAGTTTTGGATCTGGATTCTGGATTCTTTGTCTTTGTGTCAGTCAAAAAACATTTACTGTGCTAAGCACATATGTACATAAGCACATATAGGAAAATGAGTGAGAGCCTGAGTGGGCACAGGAGAGAATCTAGGTTCTGAGTCTTTCTCTCAGGACATGAACACAGGGCCAGAGTATGACTTTAGAAACCTAACATTCTGGATAGAAACTCCCCGACAGGATATTTTAAAACAAAAAAAAATATAGTATATGTTTAAGAAAGTTTAACAAATTTTGGATTTTTACCAGGATGACTACTTTAATCCTTTTTAAAAATGTGGAACAGGGCTGGTCAAGTGGTGCGTTGGTTAGGAGCTGCCTTGGGAAGCCAGCTCTAAGCAGCGGGGCCCCGGCTTGGATCCCACATATGAGGGCCAGTGACACTGCCCTCTATAGCTAAGGTGGTGAACAGCAGTCCACCTGGAGCTGGCTTGTTGTGAGAAGCCAGCTACGGTGTGGGCTGCAGTCTCTGCTGCAGTGGGCTGCCATAGGCTACAGTGAGTGGCCATCAGCCAGTGTGAGCAGTTGCTGCCAAGGGCCACTGTGAGCGGCCGTCCAGAGGCCGGCGACTGATCTGCCTCACCCAGGAAGAGCGCAATGATAATACCAACATGGCCAGTGAAGCAACGTCCTCCACAACTAAACTGAACAAAAAAAGGACAGCAACTTGTCTGTTCCCCTTCCCCAATTCCCCAATAAAATCTTTTTAAAAAATAAATAAATAAAAATATGGAACAATTTTTTTTTTTTTTCAAAATCAATCTTGCTCTCACTATCATTTTCTCTTTTTTAAACTACTGCTTTGCGAGCGTTGGGTAATGTAGCACTGAAAGGTTAGGGGAGGAACCAGGGCCAGAAAATGACTCCCTTACTATTTGCAAAATACTCAAAAGTTGTCTTCAGAACACGCTACACGAGACTTTCTCAACCTCGGCTGCTCATTAGAATCATCTTGGTGAAGTTAAAAAATATAATAAGTACAATCTCAGGGTTCTTCTTCCAGAGATATTGGTTTAATTAGTCTGGGTTGGGACTTGGGCTTCAGGTAGAGCCCAGGGATCATGGGGCTTCCATTACTATCTTTCCTATGGCAGTTTTCTGTAAACTGGTCTTTCAAAGACTATAAACAGAGATATTAAAATGATTTGGGAGATGCTGGGTTAAACAGAGTTCAGCAGGTTTCTTTTATGCAGAGCTCATAACCTTTAATATTAACATGGCTTATGAAGCTCTACAAGGCAGAGATCATAGTCAGCGTTTCTAAATTCATTTTACCATGAAATTCTTCCCCTTTCTCTGTAATCATTTAATAATCAGTTTCTAGAATTAGTGTTTCTAGTTGGAAGAAGTTGTTCTAGACTTTTCTAAGCCCTTCACCTGGCTTTCACCTAATATAGTTATCATGGGGCCCTTCTTAAAGACTGATATCTAGGTGAGATTTTAAAATAATCTATACTCAGATTACCAGCTAATCTCATGTAGTATGCTATAGAAGAAAAGAACTGCTTCTTGGGAATCAAATAGACCTGGAATAAAATTGAAACTTTGCCACTTAAAAGCAATTGTGACCATGGATAATAACTCTTGGTTTTCAGAACCTCAAGTTCCTTATTTATAAAACAAGATCAGGGGCTGGCCGAGTGGCACAGTGGTTAAGTGCTGGCCTCGGAAGCCAGCAGCCCCGGTTTGGGTCCCACATATGAGGGCCAGTGACACTGCCCTAAAAAGAAAAACAAAAACAAAAAAAACGAGATCAGTAGTAGTACCTACTTTTTCGGCTGTTATGAAGATTACATTATGTTATTTGGCCCATAGTTGGGCTAGGTGAATGGCAGCTGCATTTGGTGGTGATGTCACTGGACTTACTGTGCATAGAGAGCAATATGCATTTTTGACAGCATCTTTCTGGAAGCAGTACTATGATACTAAGTGCCATACTCTTAGTACTGGGCTCAGCTTTAGGCACATTGGCTAGTATGTGGAAATGTGGAGTCCTATAGAACTCCTCAAATTCCATTCTTTGGGTGGCCACAAAACTTATATATTTGAGGCCAGTGCAGTCTTTTTTTTTTTTTTTTAAAGATTTTATTGGGGAATTGGCAGAGGGGAACAGTGTTGGGGAATCGGGGAAGGGGAACAGACAAGTTGCTATCTTTTTGTTCTTCAGTTTAGTTGCGGAGGATGTTGCTTCACTGTTGGTATCGTCATTGCGCTCTTCCTGGATGAGGCAGATCGGTCTCTGGCCTCTGGATGTCGCTCACCGCGGCTATTGGCAGCTCACTCTTGGCTGCCAGCCGCTCACGCTGGCTGCGGGCCACTCACTGTAGCCTATGGCAGCCCACTGCAGCAGGGGCTGCAGCCCACACCATCACCGGGGCTCGCACAGCCCAGCTCCAGGTGGAGCTGTTGTTAGCTGTAGAGGACAGTGTCACTGGCCCTCATGTGGGATCCGAACCGGGGCCGCTGGCATCCCAAAACCAGCGCTTAACCAATGCGCCACTCAGCCGGCCCCAGTGAAGTCTTTAGATATGAGTAAACAGGGCCTTTTCCTGAGTTTGTCCCCTCAGGGGTTCCCTAATACTTTGAATTGCCTTTCACATAGGAAGTTACCCTCTGGTGTCTGGGACTGCCTGGGGTCAACAGTGCCATCTGGGTCAGGTACCCTGAGCTTGGACTGGGACCTGTGGGCCTAAGTCTCATTTCTTCCCTTCAGGACACTGTTACCCTTCCTCATGTGTGGGGTCAACCAGCTGCCCTCAAAGAGTTCTGAGACTTGTACTTACAGGGTCATCCTAGGGCTCAAGTGAGGCCCTGGTTCCAGAAGGGTGGCCTGGTTAGTGGATGGCTCCTCCTGGCTGGTGTGGTGATCCTCTCTCTCTTTTTTTTATTTTTTTTTATTTTAATTTTTTTTTGTTTTTTATTTTTTTTAAAGATTTTATTGGGAAATTGGGGGAGGGGATCAGACAAGTTGCTGTCTTTTTGTTCTTCAGTCTAGTTGCGGAGGACGTTGCTTCACTGGCCCATGTTGGTATAGTAATTGCGCTCTTCCCGGATGAGGCAGATCGGTCGCTGGCCTCTGGATGGTTGCTCACCGCAGCTATTGGCAGCTCATGCTGGCTGCCAGCCACTCATAATGGCTGCGGGCCACTCACTGTAGCCTATGGCAGCCCACCGCAGCAGGGGCTGCAGCCTATGGTGTGGTAATTCTTTTGTGGGAACACATGAGAGTGAGTCACCAGAATGGTGCTGAAATAATAATTGTGTGTGACTCAAACACATCTGGACACAGTATGAACTTAGAATTCTGGGTCACCAGTGGTCACTGTTGATTCTTGAACTTGAGCACGTATGTGTGATATGGGCCAAATGAAAGAGCTTTTTCACTGTAAAAACCCTAAGTTTTCTTTTCCCTAATGTTTTGGCACTGTAGCCCTTGGCTATCAAATCACTTTCGTAATCATAAATAATAGATTGTTTTTAACCTGAATCATGAAAAGTCCCTACCCCTACTCTAGATAATTGTCCTAAGATTTGTGATTTGTATTTGTTTATTGTAATCATTAAAGCCTAATGTTCTTTCCTAACCCATTCAGAGCCTAGCTCCTGGACAATTAACACCACCTGAATAACCGGTTAAATGACCACAGGCTCCATAGAGCCAGCAAGTAGGCACCTTACATCAATAGCTTTGAGCTCTGCTTTTTAAGCCTAACACTTTTAAATTTATTAATTAAAATCTATATTTTTCCTCATTCAGGGGTCTTGGGGATACAAGTAGTACTCCAACTAGATCTGATGTGGTCTTCCAGGTGGGACATGGTCTTCCAGATGGATTTTGAGACCCCCTCCCTTCATCTAAGATCAGACAAGGAGAGAGTTCCGTGAGTCCTCCAATAGGTAGGGACAGCTTTATGCCCCTGCCCAGCAGGAAGCAGATGCAGAAGAGACCTCCTGTCCCTCAACTTCCCAGAGATTTTATGGGGATCACGTCTCTCAAAGGGAAAACAAGACAGACAGAGATAGGCATCGGGTCTCTGCATTCCTACACATACAACATCACCTACACAATACAACCGCCCAGAGGACCTCACCTCTCCATCCAAAACTCTCTCTTCGCACTGTAATTATCTCCTTCCATGAGGAAATAAATGGGTACAAAATATCCAACTAACTTAAATCAGTCACTCACACCTGCGCAAAGAAGGCCACAACAACCTTCATTTCACCTGGTGTTGGGAGCCGACAGCCCCCTAGTGTTTGACAAGGCTAAATTGAAGTAAAGATCCACGCTGAGCACTGGATGTTTAGGGTGCTGCCTTATGGTTGGGTCATGTAATATCTCTTGCCTCTATGAACCCATGTGCCTTTCCTCTACATCGGATCCTATAGGAGACAGTACTCTCACTGCATTTATGGCAAGCTCCTGTGGTACCCCAATGAGATAACTACGCAGCCAACGACGGGTAAGATCTCCTAGAAAAGAGGGGAAACAACCTAAGCCAGGCAGTAGTTCCGTGGAGACCCCAGGACTGAGAAATAGTGGACTCAAGCCCCTTGGAAACAGAAGCTCAGACCCCTGGCCACATAAGCCAAAAAGCCTGGCTATGAGAAACTGATAATAACATCAATCCGTTAGGTTCGCTTGCCTAAGATAATCACAATGAAAAGTATCCTTGGAGACTAAAAGTCTCCAGGCCATGAGAGTTCCGATGAGAGACGACTTGCTGACCATGAGCTATGTTAATCAATAGCCTTAATTGGATTCTTTTGCCTTGTACATTGTTGCAGCAACAGACACTGAAGCTTTGACTAAGAAACGGATACTAATAGCTCAAGTATATGCCCTGTGAGTCTTACTGCTGGAATTTGGGACTAGGTAGTCATGGTAACTATTCTTCAGGTGATATGTAGAAACCGAGTCTGGGTTACAAAGAGATTGTCATAGATGAGATTATTCTTTAACGTAGAAAAGTTCACAGTGTGCCCTGGGGAGAACAATTATAAGGAAGTAAAGACTGTAAAAGTCTTAAGAAAGAAAAATACATCAAAACTATGTGGAACTTACACTTGTGAGTGGATAATGGTCAAATGTCCCTATAAAGGGGATATACTGTAACAATAAAGTGTGACACTTCTCTGAAACGCCCCCCCCCCCCCGTGTCTTCAATCTCTTCTTTCCCCTCGCCGATGCTATTTCCATCTGAGGGAACCCCTGAACTCATGGAGGCTGGATCCCCGCAACCTGGGCCTTATTATACCATCATTATAATATATATATGCCCTCAAATTCATTAATATCACTATAACAGGCTGAATTCTGGGAAGGAACATACACAGTCTAAAGAGATGAGGTAATAGCCTGTTGTCAATCACAGGTGTCAATCAAGTGGTCCCATGCCTGGAGGGGAACAGCCCCTCCCAGAGAAAAGAAAAAGATAAAACCCCCAGACTCCTGTGAGCTGTCCTTTGAGCCTTTTGAGACTTGCCTCTGCTGGGGGGAGCAGGGGTGGCCCTCCAAACTCATTGGAGTGTACTTTCTCTTCTGATAATAACCCTTGAGCCACTGTACTGCCACTGTACTGCTCAGGCCGACTTTTGCTTCTTTAAAATGTACTTTTTCTTTTTCCTTTTTTTTTTTTTTTCAGTTGAGCCATCCTGCTACCTGTTGGCAGCTCAACGGCAACTCAGCTCGGGCTGGCACCAAACCGCCGTTGCTCAGAGCTCAGCTCGCACTCTTGAGCGAGCTCTTAACCAACTGAGCCATTCGGCCGGCCCTTACTTTTTCTTTTAATAAACTATTTTTTCACCACTTTACTTTTGTGTCTCGTTCAACTCTGCTCGAGATGCCAAGAACCTAGACATTGCACTGAGAAGAGCCTGTTCTCTGGTAACATGTGGGAGGCTTTCACTCATCCATGTTTCTATTGCTACTTCTGTCTATAGTACTTGAAGTTGGCAGGGGTAGCAGCACGTGTTCCTTTTCCTGGGAGCCCCACACTGCTGGTACTCAGTATGGCTACTCCACCCTTTTGCAGGCTCCACCTGATGTGGTAGCTGCTCCTGTCTCCTCTAAGGACTTTTGAAACTATTGCTCTGCAGTGCCAATCAACGTCCCTTGCCTCTCTCATCGACTGGTGATGATATACTCTCTTGGGTTGGCCTTAAACTTCAAAGTGAAGGATAGTTATTCTTTATGTAAATGAGACTGCTCTTTTCACTCTGCCCATGGGTCCCTTGCTTATCCTGCTGGCTGATGGCAATGTGTGAAAGGCAGGAGTGTGGTGTGGTCAGTTATGAAAGAGGTCATAGTTTAGGAATACAGTGATTATGAACTAAAGACTTCAAGACAACATATGGCTGAAAGATGTGTTATATTTATACTATAAAATTCCAAATGGGGGCTGGCCAAGTGGCAAGTTGATTAAGAGCTGGCTTGAGATGTCAGCAGCCCTGGTTCGGATCCCACAGATGAGGGCCAGTGACACTGTCCTCTAGAGCTAAGATGGTGAACAACAACCCCACCTGGAGCTGGGCTGCTGTGAGTCCCCGGGGCGGGGAGGCATAGCTGCAGCCCCTGCTGCAGTGGGCTGCCATAGGCTACAGTGAGTGTCCAGCAGCCAGCGTGAGAGGCTGGCAGCAGGTGTGAGCTGCCAAGAGCCGCTGTGAATGGCCATCCAGAGACCAGCGACTGATCTGCCTCATCCTAGAAGAGCGCAAGGATAATACCAATATGGGCCAGTGAAGCATTGTCCTCCACAAATAGACTGAAGAACAAAAGGACAGCAAATTGTCTATTCCCCTTCCCTGGTTCCCCAACGCTGTTCCCTTCCTCCAATTCCCCAATAAAATCTTAAAAAAAAAAAAAATCCAATGGAAAATTCCCCACGGCAAGAAAATGAATTATCATTCTGATTTTCCTGCATACTCTGGGTGTTATTGTTAGGTAGAAGTTAGAAAATATAGGAGACGGAGGAGGGGTAGGAGGGGGTCCATAGTGCCCACAGAAAAAGCTCATAACTAGCTTTGATTAACTGCCTCCAGCCATGTATCTGTTTTTACAACAGATGAGAAGAGGTGTCCTGGAGCAAGACAAGGATCTGAGTCAACAGACCTCCACCCCTCTTAGGAGGTTACACACTCTGGTGGAAGAGCTGCACCACTATTCCTGCCAAATCAATATGTAATTTCCTTACTCCACCCAGCAAATTATTAAGTCTTTGGGACAAGGGCTCTCTTGCTCTTTTTTGTGCCAGCTCTCGCGCCCACGCGTTCTTTCTCCCTCTCTCCCTTCTCCCCCACCCTGGTCCTCCAGCCCGCACTCTCTCTCTCTCCCTCTCCTTGGCTAGGCCTATTCTCTTCCCTGAGAATGTATCACTAATAAATCCTGCTTGCATACTATGCTGACCTTTGATTCTTTTTTTTTTTTAAGGTTTTATTGGGGAATTGGGGAAGGGAACAGCCAAGTTGTTGTCCTTCAATCTTAGTTGTGGAGGGCACAGATAGCTCAACTCCAAGTCCAGTCGCTATTCAGCCACCCGTTGGCAGCTCGTGGCTGCTCAGCTCAAGGTGCTGTGTTCAGTCTTAGTTCCTGGTGGGCATAGCCACCATCCCATGCAAGAGTCGAACCCAACAGCCTTGTTGTTAAGAGCGCTCGTCCTATCCACCGAGCCATCCAGGAGGCAGCTCAGCTCAATCTTTTGTTGATCTTGTTGTTACACCAGCTGAGCCATCCTGCCACCTGTTGGCAGCTCAGCGACAGCTCAGCTCGGGCGCAGCATTCACTGGCCCATGTGGGAAACAAACCGGCGGCCCTGTTGCTCAGAGCACGCGCTATAAGCTAACTCTTTACCAACTGAGCCACTCAGCTGGCCCCTACGCCCACATCTTAATTCTAACATTTACTAGCTGATCCTGGGTAAGTAAACTCTCTGGTTCTTGTTTATTAATAAGTAGGGAATATCATGAGCAGAACTTACAGAATGTCTTGTACATTTTAGGTGTTCAATGTGTATGTATTGAATTAAACTCATATTTTTGCATGGCCCATTCTCAAACATTGGGTAACATTCCCTGATCCTCCTTTTATGTATGGTCAATACCACTCAAGAGAAAGATGGACTAGATCTCCAGGCCTTTAAATCAATAGTGTTACCACTATACATATTTCGTTTTCTAGATCTGGGGACAGTCAGCCATCTCTCATCACTATCGGAGACTTATAGAAGTTGCTTGAGAAGAACTTCATGGCTTTTAGTTATTGTGTTGGCTTTAATGTCCACATATTCATTGATATTCTTCCCTGCAAAAGGCGAGTTTTATTTCCTTTTCCTTGAGTGTGGACTGAACTTGATGATTCACTTCTAATGAATAGAAAGTGATCAAAGTGGTGGAATGCTGCATCTGAGATAGGTCAAAGAAAGCATTTGGCTTCCTCCTTGCTTTTGCTCATGAATCACTTGCTCTGGGTTAAGTGAGCTGCCATGTCCTGAGACACTCAAGCAGTCCTATGGAGAGCACCATTTGGTGAGGAACTGAGTTCCTGCTAACATCAGTATGGAACTAAGGCCTCCGCCCAAGTCATGTGAGTGAGTTTTCTTAAAAATGGATTCTCCAGATGACTGCAATCCTGACTGACATCCCATCTGCAACCTCATGAGAAACCTTAAACCAGATCCACCCAGCTAACCAGCTTCCAAATTCCTGACACTTAGAAACTGTGACATAATAAATATTTGTTGCCTTAAACTGCTAAGTTTAGAGATAATTTGTTACACAGCAATAAGTAATCTGTATGGTTATGAAATGCAAGATTTCTATCCTGGCTCATTATGGTGTTTTGTTGCTGTTGTTTTTCTTTTTTGTTTTTCATTTCTCTGTTCATGATCATTATTTGCTTTTCTTTATCTGGGACCTAAAGTTGATTATACTTCCTTTCCAACCCAGCTAATAATTGACCTACTACTAACTTAGTTAACAACCTTAGAATATCATTTCCAGGACATTTACAAACTTTTTTTCCCCCCAAGATTTTATTGGGGACTTGGAAGGGGAACAGCCAAGTTGTTGTCCTTCAGTCTTAGTTGTGAAGGGAGCAGCTAGCTCAGTTCCAAGACCAGTTGCCATTCTGCCGCCTGTTGGCAGCTCATGGCTGCTCAGCTCAAGGTGCCATGTTCAATCTTAGGTGCAGGCGGGGATAGCCCACCATCCCATGCAGGAGTCAAACTGGCAACCTTGTTATTAGGAGCACATGCTCTCACCAGCTGAGCCATCCTGCCACCTGTTGGTAACTCAGTGGCAGCACAGCCCGGGTGCAGCTCACTGGCCCATATGGGAATCAAACTGGCGATCCTGTTGCTCAGAGCTCATGCTCTTAACCAACTGAGCCACTCAGCCGGCCCCATTTATAAACTTTTGAAATGTATTTGTTTATCAACTTGTCTCCAGAAATGTTAAAGATTATTATTACTTATTCTGATCATAAAAGTTCCTCACAAAGAGAAAAAGATGATAATATTCCAGGTTGTCAGGTCTTAGTGTACAGATTGGTGAGAAAACAAACTCAAAGATATATATTTTCTAGAGGGCAATTTTGTAATAAACAGTAAAAGCTCCTAATATATTTTTGTCATATTCTTTGACCCAGGAATTCTGCTTTTCATAATTGATCCTAAGAACTTAATTTGGCAAGTTCATAAAGCTGTATGAATAAAGATGTCCACAGTTGCACAGTTTACAACAGTAAAAAGTAGAAAATCCTAGATGTTCAACAATAGGAATTATTTAAATAAATAATAGTATAATAGTGAAATACTATTCAGCTCCTTAAAGTGATAATAAAAACTACATTTATTAACATGAAAGAATAGAGATGTACTCATTGAAAAAAATGTTTATATGGGCCGGCCGAGTGGTGCATTGGTTAAGCGCTGGTTTTGGGATGCCAGCGGCCCCGGTTCGGATCCCACATGAGGGCCAGTGACACTGCCCTCTACAGCTAACAACAGCTCCACCTGGAGCTGGGCTGTGCGAGCCCCGGTGATGGTGTGGGCTGCAGCCCCTGCTGCAGTGGGCTGCCATAGGCTACAGTGAGTGGCCCACAGCCAGCGTGAGTGGCTGGCAGCCAAGCGTGAGCTGCCAATAGCCGCGATGAACGACATCCAGAGGCCAGCGACCGATCTGCCTCATCCGGGAAGAGCGCAATGAGCATACCAACAGTGAAGCAACATCCTCCGCAACTAAAACTGAAGAACAAGAAGATGGCAACTTGTCTGTTCCCCTTCCCTGATTCCCCAGCGCTGTTCCCCTCCACCAATTCCCCAATAAAATCTTTAAAAAAAAAAAATTAAAAAATGTTTATAGTGTGTTTGTTATGATTCCATTTTATGAAAACATGCATGTATTTATAAAAATATCTATATGTATCTATTTGTACTTTTAAAATCCTGGAAAGCTATATGTCAAAATGTCATCATTGGTTAACTCTCAGTGATGAATGAGGTTTAGGGCAATTTTAATTATTTTTGTTGTTTATATGTATTTTCTAGTTTTTCTTCTAGCAATTTAGTCAGTCAAGAAAAAAACAATAAAATTAATTGTAGAAAATTAGAAAAATACAGAAAAGTCATGCGCAAATGTACTTACACTACTCAAAGTTAATCATGTGAGATTTTGTTGCGTATACTTTTAGTTTTTTTATGTGCAAATATAAATATAAACATGAATATCTTTAAAAGCAAGATTAGAATAAAATATTATTTTTTGTTTTGTATTATACTTTTAATATGTATTTTAAACTGTCTGAAGTAATACCAAGCTCACAGAAAAGTTGCAAGTACCATAGAAAGAACTTTTTTTCCTGAACTATTTGGAAGTAACTTGCTGAGTGCTCCTTTACTCCTGAACACTTTAGTGTGTCTTTCTTACAAGTGAGGATATTTGCATACATAAGCACAATACAACCATCAAAACCAGGACATCAACATTAACATTATAGCACCAGCTAATTCAGACCTTATTCAAATTTTACTGTTTGTCACAGTAATGTCCTTTATAGCAAAAAGACCCAATTCAGAGTCATGTGTTTCTTTTGTCATATTTCTTTATTCTCTGCCGGTCTGATATAGTTTTTCAGGCTTTCTTTGAATCATGACTTTAACTCCTTTGAAGATTATAGGCCAGTTATTTTGTAGGCTGTCCTTCAATGTGGTTTGTCCTAATTTGATTCAGGTTCTTCATCTTTGGCAGAGATGTCACAGGGATTTTGTTCTCACCACATTCTAGCAGTTCTCGTTCAATTCCAATTTGATCCATTACTGATGACATTTGTTTACTTGGTTAAGGTGGAATTTGCCAGGTTTCTCTACTGAAGCTACCATTTTTGGGGGACCAGCCTCCGCTGACCAAAGTTTCCCTCAGGTGGAGACGGCATCGGCGGGAAGAAAATAAAGAAGGGAGACAGTGGAGACACCGGGGGAGTTAAAGAGAAAAAAGTACACTTTATTGCCAGAGCATGTTCTTTTTATATGGATTCTTGACCATTATCTCAATCACATGAGTTCGGTGGTTTCTAGTTCCCAGGATTTACTCAGTCTTTACTTCCCTGTAATTGTTCTCTCTAGAATACACTGGCCTCTTCTATGTTAAGGATTCGCCTATCTCTACATATCACTTAAAGAGTGGTTACCATGACTACCTAGCCATTATCCCATATACCAGCAGCTAGACTCACAGGGTGTATACTAGGAGTGGCTGTGTTCAGGGTAAAAGCATCTAAAATCTATGTCTATGTAAATACAATACCTAGCAACCAAAGGGGATTTCACACCTCTCTTATCCTAGGGAGGTAGCATCTGTTTCTCAGTAAAAGCTTCAGTATCTGTCAAAGAATTTAAACTAAGTTGTCAATTAACATTCCCAAGGTCAGCAAGTCCCCTCCTACCGGAACTCTTATGGCCTGAAGACTTTTAATCTTCCAGACCATTCACAGCAGGGCTCTTAGGCAGGCTTCTTGGCCTATGTTATCAGAGGTCTATGCCTCAGTTTCCAAGGGGCTTGAGTCCCCAGTATCTCAGTTCAGGGGTCCCCTCTGGTTGTAGCCTGTTTTAGGAAGTTTCCTTCTCTTTAGGAAATCTTCCCCCATCACTGGCTTACACAACCAGCTATCATCAGGGTACCACAGGAATTTGTCACAAAAGCAGTGAGTGTATTGTCTCCTATAGGAGGAAAGGCACATGGGTTCATAGAGGCAGGAGATATTACATGACCAACCATAAGGCAGCACTCCAAACATCCAGTGCTGAGCAGGGTAATGTGACCTTGTAAGATGTTGGCCCCTGGCAACCATTATTTTTCTTTTGTAACTAATAATTATTGTAATCCCACCAATGCTATTGTTGAGAAGCCTGGTGCCATTTGCAGACTTTGTAAATGGTCTTTGTTTCACTAACAAGCATTTAGGATCTTTTTATGCCTGTGTTCTTAATTTTCACATTGATGTGCATAGGTATAGGTCACTGTATCCTGCACTGTGGGAGGAGAGATGGTGGTGATAGTAGGGTTTCATCTGGACATTCAAATGTTCAGGTCTGGGAAATGTATTTCATTAAATTTTTAATTTTCCTTTTTCTCTCTCTGCTCTTTCTGAAACTCCATGAGTCAAATATTGGATCCCTTGAATTGCTCTTTTATATATCTTATTCTTTCTTCTATGTTTTTCTTATATTTTGGAACTAATTTCCTTGACTTTATCTTTCAATCCTAATACTAACTCTTTTGTTCCCCCTGATGTTTATATATCTATTTTCTGAGTGTTTATTCTTTTTTTATTGTTACTTTTTCAGAGCATCCTGGTTTTTGTTTTATGAAAGCAATACTTCCTCAAATAACTCAGAATGTGCTAGTTCAAGGTCTTAATAACTTCTAAGTATTAAATATTAAGACTTTATCCTCTAAAAATGCTTTGTAATGTGTGTCTTCACGTCATGTTTTATAAGTGTAACCTTCAAAGAGATATAGAAGCAATTCATTATGGGAAGATAATGGACTTGCAAACAAATAAAACTAATTTTGTAGCTGCAGACAAATAAATTTCTCTTCAAAATAAAAAGTTCAATGTTGTTAGATTATATACATGTGTACATACATACATGCATGTGTAATGTGTGCGTGTGGGTGTAATATTATGCGAATGGTAGGTGCTGAATTTATGATAATTCTAATTTTTCCTTTTTAATGCAGTTACTTCTCAAAAATAACAAAACCTCCAGCATCTACAATGTGTGCGAGGTACGCCACCAGATGGCATCAATGCACTAATCTTATGATCAGAACTATAAAGTGGGTGCTTGACTTTTCACATCTCAAGCTTTTTAAATAAATTTGAGTATTCCAGCACTTAGTTTACTGAGTAAAATCTGGGAGGTTATATACCAATAAATTAATCATAATTTCCCTGGATGATGGAATACAGTTAATTTTTGAGTAGTCTTCAACAATTGATATGCATCATTCAAGTGATAAAAATCAAAAGGATGTATCTCTGAAAAACAGTTGATTTTCAACATCAGGGTACAATATATAGCTCTTAACATTTGGGAGGGAAAGAAATTGACATATAGGTACAAATTGGTGACTCACTAATTATTTTCCTGTCATTATTTTAAATTAGGAGTCCAAAGGTAATTTTTTTTTCTTTTTTTCTTTTTTTTTTTGAGGGCAGTGTCACTGGCTCTCATATGTAGGACCCAAACCGGGGCTGCCGGCTTCCCAAGCCAGTGCTTAACCACCGCGCCACTCGGCCAGCCCCCAAAGGTAATTTAATAAACAGATTTATTAGAATGTATTTTTTTTTCATCTAATCCTCTTTAAAACATTAGACACAGAGAATCAGGAGGGATATCTGAGCTGCAGAGGCCCCCAGAGGAATGAAGGACTCCCGGCTCACTCTGGGTACCCCAGCCTGGAATATTGGTGCCAGGAAATGGAGCCTCCACAACATTTGGCTGTGAAAAAAAGTGGGTGTTTGTCCAGGTAGGATGGAAGACTGCGGGAAACCCAGGCAACCTCTTAAAAGTCTCACACACAGACACTCTCACTTGCAGACACTCACCTTGGGCTCCAGAGGAGGGACAGTGACTCAGGGGCCATCAGAAACAGATGGGGAGAGATTGAGTTGCGTGGGTCAGGCGAGGACTGGGGGCACAGTCACCATTTTCCCTGTATGGAGTCCTTCTCCTGACCAGCCAGCAGGCAAGAGCCATCTTTCCTGTGCTGAGCCCTCTCCCAGCCAAATCTGAATCTGAATTAACCTGTAGAGCTCAGCTGCTCCATCTTGCTGCCTCCCTGGGAGCCAGCCCTGTCCAATTTCCCCAACACCAGAAGCATTTTCTCAGCAATCAGCCAACCCAGCCCATATTGAACTCTATCTTGGAAAACTACTGGGATCTCAGACAGTGGTGACTAGCTTTCGTGTGCACTGAGACTTTTGCTAAGTAGCTCCAGGCTCCTCGCTGGCACCAAACAAGAGCTTCATTGACCTGATGAAAATTACTCTTCCCACTTTAGTGACTCCCTGAGACCCCACCTCATCCAACTTATGTACCACACAAGGCTTTATCAGCAGCTGAACCTTAACAGAGCCAGCAAGTGGCAGCAGGTCTCAGGGTGTCCTGGCTTTTTGTGGAGCTACTCAAGGCCCAGTACTGCGGGCAGCTGTCCTTGGTTTGCAGCGTGGCCTCTCCCATTTGCCTCCAGGTTTAGCACAGGCAGCAAACAACTATAGATCACTTTGTAGCTCCTACCAGGTAGTACCCAGCTGTTCATAGGCAGTGGGTGACCTGGGCCTGCACTGGAGCCCCTCCCAAGAGACCCCAGAACCAACATACCTGGAGACTGGCTTCAGACCACAGCAAGGCACTACCCAATTTGCTCACAAGCAGCACAGCCAAAAGGCAGTCTCAACAAGCACCAGAGCCCAATGGCATGAATCCCACTCAGTGGGGTAAGCCCCGCCGCACAGCAGCCCATGGACATGGCCAAGCCCCACAGTCAGTCAGCCTCAAGGTCAATCCTACCTGTGGGGGTCCAGTCTCCGCGGAGTCCAGGGGTTCCCTCGGGTGGGATGGAGTCGGCGAGGAAAAAAAGAAAGAGAAAGAAAGAGAGTGGAGACACCAGAAAGAGTTTCTCAGGAGTGTCACACTTTAATGCAATAACATGTCCGTTTTATAGGGACTCGTACATGAGTTTGGTGGTTTGTAGTTCCCAGGATTTTCAAAGTCTTTTCTCCCCTGCAATTGCTCTCTCCAGGGTGTACTGTGACTTACTCTTTCGTTAAAGGAATACCTTGTCTTTATTATGATAATTACCATGAAACCCAGACTTAGTTTCTGTATAGCACCTAAAGAATGTTTATCATGACTATCTTATGTTAAGGTTTGACATATTTTTACATATTGCCTAAAGAATGTTTACTATAGCTATCTTGACTATCTAGAAATTATCCTAAATCCTAGCAGCTAAACACAATGGTAAAACTCACAGTATACTTGAGCTATACTAAAAGACTAGGAGTGGCTGTGTTTAGGGTAAAAGCATCTAAAATCTATTCCTATGTAAATACAATACCTAACAATCAAAAGGGTCTCACACCTCTCTTATCCTACAAAGGGCTGCATCTGTTTCTCAGTCAAAGCTTCAGTATCTGTTGCTGCAACAAGGCACTGGGCAAAGGAATTCACACAAGGCTGATTAACATACCCCATGGTCAGCGGCTGCCTTTGAGCTGCCTCTTACTGGAACTCTCATGGCCTGAAGACTTTTAATTTTCAAGGAGACTATTCACAGCAGGGCCCTTAGGCAAATGCATCAGCTTCTCATAGGCCTGAGTTTTCTGGCCTGAGTTTGTCAAAGGTCTGTGCCTCAGTTTCCAAGGGGCTTGAGTCCCCAATATCTCAGTTCAGGGGTCCCCTCGGGTTGCAGCCCATTTTAGGGAATTTCCTTTTCTTTAGGAAATCTTGCCCCGTCATTGACTTACACAACCAGCTATCATCAGGGTACCACAGGAACTTGTCACAAATGCAGTGAGTATATTGTCTCCTATAAGAGGAAAGGCACATGGGTTCACAGAGGTAGGAGATATTACATGACCAACCATAAGGCAGCACCCCTAATATCCAGTGCTGAGCAGGGCAATGTGGTCTTGTCAGACACTGAGAGGCTGTCGGCTTCCCACACCAACTCACTTCTCATTTTCTCCCTTGCCTTTGATAATCTTTTGTCTGTTCCCTTGGAAAAGGATTCCCCATCAGGAAGAACAGGAATCTGCCTTGGCCAGGTCTTCACCTCCTGCCACTTGTCCACCAACCTCTAAATGTCAGAGCATCCCACAGATTCAGACACACTTACTGCCAAAGAGCACTGTTCCTTTGAAAGTCAGTAGAGTTGGATTTCTACTTCACATCATACACTAAAAAATATTTCACATTAATTAAATATTTCACACTTGATCTTAGCCAAAAGGCCAAGAAGTGATTAATTAAATATTTTAAATGTAAGACATTTTAAAAATCACTTTATAAATACACAAGCAGAAAATATGGGAAAATGTATTTATAGTGTTAAAGGTTGTAATTCAGCACATAAATTTTAAGACTTCTGGATGACCAAAGGTATCAGAACCAAATTTTTAAAAGAAATATCCAAATAAAAAACTATTGGCAGCATATACTAGAAGAAGGATTAATATCCATTGTATGAAAAGTGCTCCTAAAATTAGTACATAAACAACCCAGTAGAAAGATATGCAGAGGATATGAATAGGAAATTCACACAAAAAAGAATAAATTAACAGTAAATATCTGAGATGTTTAACCTGATTGATACCCAAAGAGAATCTGATTTTTTAAATCTTTTGAAATAGAATATGATATATTTGATAACAATATTAGAAGGATTTAGAAAAACTTTTTGTGAAAGTGTGTACTGATATAGCTTTTGGGGAGAGAGTTTGTCAATGTAACTTGGATTTTAAATTGTAATTTTGCTTTGATCCACAAAAAATTTAAACATTAAAATCGAAGTATAATACAGTTATAGAAAAGTGCACAAAACATATATGTACATCTCAGTGACAATCACAAATCAAATAGTCATTTAATCCATGAAGTTTGCTGGCTCTATCCTTTGGAAATGTACCCAAAGACAAACAAAAGGTTATATGCTAAGATGTTTACTTCCGCATATTTTGTTACTGTTTGAATTTTTTCATTCCAATTTTTAAAAATTTAATTTTAAAGATAGTTCTATCTAATCACAGCTCTGCTCTGGATAACTAGAGAAGAGCAGTGTATCTTGACATCTAAAAGTAAAGTGGAAGCAGTGCTGTCTCCCCTGAAACTGAGGCAATGTTGGAAGCAGAGTCAGCAGTATGGAGACAGGCCTGCAACATCCTCTGAAAGGACAGCCAGTGGACTTGACCCCTGGACAGAGATAACAGTAGGAAGGATGTGAAGTAATTGTGAGACTGCATGAAGTCAGCACCCCCAGGAGGTTCAGAAGTTAACCAAGGACATTAAAGGGAGATTACATTCCTGACCGGGGACATGAGCATTTGAAGTCTTTAAGTTTTGTTTTTTTTAAAAATGGAAATGTAACCTTATAGGCTATTGAAGCCTGGACATGTTGCTTTCACGATTTTTATCATTACCATTTGAAATAAGAGGAAATGAGTACCTGTTCCCACTTAGGCAGAACAGTTGACTTCTGATATATACTGAATAATGAGGCGAATGAGGTCAATGTGTGCATGTACCACACACATCAGAATGTTCCAGATCTCCTACATTATTATTTTTACCCATCAACTCTGTCCTTTGATCATGCCCAAGCTGTACCCCGGGGGTCTCCCAGTAAGGTCATCATTCTATTTACCTTGGCTCTCAGACAGAAACAGAAGGCCCAGGTCAGCCTTCAGGCCTTGAGCCCTGTTTTTTTTCCGTACACTAAACACTGAGCAGCAGCCAAGGGCTTGCCAATAGCATTAGGCTATTGAGAGTCAGAAGCTGTGGGGGTTGATTCGAGTTTTTTGGTGCACTCAAAATAGTTTTTCTAAAACTTATTAAGAAGCTTATTTTGGGCTGGCCGAGTGGAGTGGTGGTTGAGCGCTGGCTTGGGAAGCCGGTGGCCCTGGTTCGGGTCCCACATGTGAGGGCCAGTGACACTGCCCTGTCAAAATAAATAAATAAATAAATAAATAAATAAATAAATAAATAAAGCTGGACTCTTTAAAAAAAAAGTTTATTTTGATTTTAACAATGAGAATTAATCTGGTTAAAATAAAAAGTTAGTTCTTCCTTAAGCTTTTAAATTTAACTTGCAAATTTTATTATTTAATTCATAAATTCAGAAAATACCTGACTTCATTTTGGGTATCTCATAAAGCTGTCTTATGATGTGTGGTGGTAAATCACAAGATGGAGACCAAGGATGCAAAAGCACTGGGAATATCAGTTTAGGTCTTGGCTTGCGGACTGACCAAAGAGCCTAACTTCTGCCTGTAATAGTCTCAAGATTAATAAGAATCATCTGAATCTAATGATGCACAAAGGATTTCTTTGGTCCTCCAAGCTCAGAAATAGATCTGTGATGCATCCCAAATTGTAATTCCCAACCTAAGAGTTGTTTCTACTTATCCTTATGTTTGAATTTTCTTGTTTGTTTTTTTTTTCTTTTTTAGCTGAGCCATCCTGCCACCTGTTGGCAGCTTAGTGGCAGCTCAGCTCAGGCTGGGCATTGAACTGCTGTTGCTCAGAGTTCAGCTCACACTCTTGAGCGAGCTCTTAACCAACTGAGCCTCTCGTCTGGCCCTATGTTTGAATTTTCTATTGTTGTGCTCCTATGCCAAAATATTTGAGGTAAAGAGTGGGAATAAGACAGTAGCTAGAAGAGGTTCACCATTTCTCTAACATAGTGTCAGCTGTTGTGCTTCTGGTTTTATAATTATTTCATTACATGTAATTCTTAAAATTTATACCAGGCCTATGTTTGGGCAGCCTAAATCTTCTCAGGTCTCATCAGTCTGGGGTTATTGATTAGATCATTTTAACAGTAATAACCTACATTTCCCATGATTTTGTTCCCCCCTTCCTAATTCCTGTATGTATTAATTAGAATTGGTTTGACAGTGACCAAAATTTCAAATAGCAGTGGCTGAAAGGAGAGAAGTATTTGTTTATCTCTCACATTTCTTTTTCTAAAGTCCAGGGATAATCAGTTCAGGTCTAATATGGTGCTCCATGGGGTCAGATATCTAGGTTCTTTTTGTTTTGTTGCTCTGCCAAACCTAGCACAGGGCTTTCATGTCAGGGTCCAAGATGGCTGGTGGCTCTAGCTACAGCCATTAGATTTTTTTTTGTTTTTTTTGAGGGCAGTGTCACTGGCCCTCATAAGTGGAACCCGAACCGGGGCCGCTGTCTTCCCAAGGCAGCGCTTAACCGCGGCGCCACTCGGCCGGCCCGCTTCAGCCATTAGAAAAAGAAGAAGGAAAAAATAAGAGGATTCCTCTTTCCTTCAAAGATATATCCCAGAATTGTTTCACTGATTTCACTTACTCTCCGTAGACATTCCATTGTTTAGAAATTAGTCACATGGCCAATGGTACTTGCAAGGAAAACTGGAAAATATCTCTTTTATTTGGGGTGGCTATGTGCTCGGGTGAAATTTGAGGCTCTTGTTACAACACTCGGATGAAGAAAGGGAATTACACTAATTGAGAGACAAGGGTAGTGTCTGCAGTACTATAACCCTCTAGATACTCTTAAAAATCTCACTCATGTTGTATCTGTCATATGTAGGGTTCTCTAAAGGAAGCCTCAAAATGCTCCCAGACCAGTAGGTCATGTGTATCAGGTGATGTCTTTTTTTTCTTTCTACTTCAGTCTTTTTTGATGGCTCCCTTTACCCTCAAAGACACTTGTGGGAGCTTGATAGATGTCATGGCTGCCAGTTATCTCCATGACACTTGGCTTCTATATCAAGATGTGCTTTCTTCCAACAGCATCAAATCTGTTTAGGTGGAGGTTTTACAGGTGTGTGGTTTTCCTTTGGTAAATGGACAGATTATGCATTTATCACTCGGTGTTACTCTTTATCCCCTAAGCACCAAAAGAGTACTGTTTGTTCCTCAGCCTCCAAGAGTCTTTCATCAAAATTGCTCTACCATATTCTACTTAAAGTTTTTCTCTCCATAGTGTTCAAACACTGGTCAAAAAGGCCGGGCGTGTGTTAGTGTGTATGTGGAGCATGGGATAAGGAGGTAGATAGAAACGAAACACCCTTCTTCTTTGTCCCAGTTTTCATTTTCTTTTTTGTTATGCACAGTCTTTCCTCTTCAACAACTCTCCTCATTTAATTAGAACGCTTACAAACACTGCCTCACTAGTTAACCATGTATGGATGAGCCTGTTTGAATTCTGATTTTAGGAACAACTTAACCTATAACCAGATAACCATATTTCAGTTTGTGGGCCCAATAGCTGGCAGAGTGACTGGCATGCATAGACACTTAACAAATACTTATTGAATAAATGAATGAACATATGTTTAAGTAGGGCCAGAAAGGGATGCTTGCAATATCACAGATAGTCAAGATGTTAGCCACCCCTCATAATCTCAATCAGAGCACTAGTATATTCCAAAATAGACACATGGTCTAAGTTAAAGCACAAAACAGAATAATGTGCTTCTTATGAGGAAGATAAAAAACCATTTTCAAGTTTGGGGAAAAAATGATAATTTCTTATTTTATGTATCACTGTAGAGTATTTTCTAATAAGTCTCCTTCAATAAAAGTAGGCTGTACTGTTCACCAATTAATTTAACCTCATTTGTCACTCTAGATCCCTATCTAGCACAGTATATTTGATTGATAATCACAACAGGTGGAAGCATGGATGGAATACTGCTCTATAAGTTTAGAGGTTAACTTCAGGATCCAATAAGGTCTTACAATTTTATATCCCAGTAGAGAGGTTAATTCTAAAAGTGGTCTCTTATATAGCCCAACTAGAGAGCAAACTGGATTGTTTTTAATCTATTTTTTTTTTTTTTTGCATCTCTTTTACTAACTGCATTTATTTCTCCTTTCCAAAATGTGAGGAACCAGCTCTTCTTAACTTCTCTGCTGGTTCTCTCATTAAAAAGTAAAATAAGGGCCGGCAGAGTGGCACAGTGGTTAAGAGCTGGCTTGGGACGCCAGCAGCCCTGGTTCAGGTCCCACATATGAGGCCCAGTGACACTGGCCTCAAAAAAAAAAAAAAAAAGTAAAATAAAACTTTGACGTATGTTCACTATACATTTGTTGAGAATTTTGCTTTCATACTATGTAAATTCAATTTCAATTCAAGGTCCTTAGTTCCCCTTTTCAACCAGATTGCAGTCTTTGAGCCACATCTGTCATGAAGGTTCTGGGGCCACCAGCACTGCTAATCTTCCTGTATTCCTTTGGAACTCAGGGAGTTATAATGCTGTGACATTTCTTGGGAAGAAAAGGAAGAACATTTTGAAACTGGCAGTGTGGCTGAGTATACTGAGATTAGCAGCTGTGAAGATGACTGCCTTTTCTGGGAGGATATCTTGGAAGACTAGAGACTCATAATGCCATAGGAGAAAATTGAAACAACTGTGAAATTATCATGCAAAGTAGTTCGTAGTGGCTGGAAAATGTGAATGATGTAGAATTGGGTCAAATCTTTTCTGTCCTATTCTATTTCTGAAAAACTTATCCTTCGCATTCCTCAATAGAGGATTCTATAGAGGTGAAAAAGCAAGGCCTAACTTTTACTCCAATGTAGCCTCTGTTTAGCACTCTAGGACTAAACCTAGATCTAGTCTCATTATCCTATATCTCTGAGCCGCCAAGAGCTTTTGTTTCTGGCCCACCTGGTAGCATCTGCCCACTCTCAATGATCAATAGAAAGAACCTTTGAAAACTTTCCTCATGTGCCACCTACACGGTACAAGGCAAGCATTTTCTTTTTTTACTCTTGATAATATATTATTTATTTATTTTTTTAAATAATTTTTTTATTTTTCAATTATGGTTGATACATAATTATTTTCAGGTACAAGGCAAGCACTTTTAAGGGATTAGAGTTGGTCCCAATTAATGCAGCCACTCCTTGTATGCTTCCTGGGGTTAGAGTGGCAGTGAACATCTTGGTGTGTATATATCTTTGTGCACTTGCAAAAATACTTCCTTAAGTGTAAATTTCTGAAAGTGAAATTGTGTTTCATGTTGTCAAAACATCAGACACATCTTGCCAATTTTTCTCAGGAAACTATTTTATCAATTTATACCCTTATCAATAATCTATGAGCCTCCCTTTTTTCTTACTCTTGCGAATGCTATTGCCTACATTCTTTCACTGAATAACTAAAATTTAAAATTATTAGGGCCGGCCGAGTGGCGCGGTGGTTAAGCGCTGGCTTGGGAAGCCAGCGGCCCCGGTTCGGTCCCACATATGAGGGCCAGTGACACTGCCCTCAAAAAAAAAAAAAAACAAAACAATAAAATTATTGTTGTCCCTACTTCACATCCATTAGGATGGCTATTTGAAAAAAAACAAAAACAGAAACTAGCTAATGTTGGTGAGGATTGGAGAAATTGGAGGCTTAGTGCACTGCTAGTGGGAATGTAAAATGGTGTAGCTGCTATGCAAGAGTGTGGTGATTCCTCAAAATATTAAACATAGAATTACCATGTGACTCAGCAATTTCACTTGTGAGTATATATTCAAAAGAATTTAAAGCAAAGACTCAAATAGATATTTGTACATCCGTGTTCATAGGAGCATTATTCACAATAGCCAAATGGGGAAAATCACCCATGGATCCATTGATGGATGAATAGATAAACCAGCACATAGTACATGCATTTAATGGAATATTATTCAGCCTTAAAAAAAAGAGGAAATTTTGTCACATGATACAATGTGGTTGAAACTTGACATTATGTTAAGTGAAATAAGCCAGTTACAAGACAAATTCTGTATGGTTCCACTAATATGAAGCAGCTAGAGTAGTCAAATTTATAAAGACAGAAAGCAGAATGGTATTGCCAGGGGCTGAGGGGAGGGGTAAATGGGGAGTTGTCATTTCATGGGTACAGAGTTATGTTTTGCAAGATAAAAAATTTCTGGACCTAGTTGATGATGATGGTTGCACAACTATGTAAATGCACTTAATGTCACTGAACTGTACATTTCAAAGTGGCTAAAATGGTCAATTTTATGCTATGTATATTTCACCACAATTAAAAAAATTAATATTGCACTATCTCAAGAGACTCCAACATAAAGAATAAATTATGTGAGTCAAGGTTATGGACAATATTCATCTTATTAGGTTGGTATTATTGAGTAGGGAGTGCAAATGGACATTGAACAATAATTTTTTGAAATTTTACAATGGATGAAGCTGAAAATTATAATTTTAACATATCTTAGGTAATCTGGTGGGTAGAAGCTAGGATTTGAATTTCTTATGCAATATCAGATGAGAGAAACAATCTGTGTAAATAATCCTTGTCCTATTTCCAGGTCTTTAATTCTAAAATGTTTATAAATCAGATCATTTACTTGGAGAGAAGGAGATATATTATGATTATCTCATACCTTATTTATTGTATTATACCATACTATCGTAAATATTTTGTTTGTTGTATAATCCCAAAATAGATGAGATGGACATGACCCAGAGGAGATGGCCCATAGCATATACCCAGGCTAGTCTATGTGCAGAACTTCCTCAGCTGGTGTATAAAAGGTTGGTTTTAGACTGTGTCATGGAGATTCCCGAAAGTTTGATAGGATCCTCATTAACTCAAACATTACAATTAAAAGCAACGAGCTTCCAACTGAATAGTGGTATCTAGAGGCTTGATTTTTCTGGTGTCCTTTCCTTAGCCACTGAAATAGAGTCTGGAAGGCCTTAACCCTAGGTCCTTATTTACATCAACTAATTAATGAATTAGGACCTTATCTCTGAGTCTGAGGGATAGGGAATGGAAAAAAGATGAGCGGGTTGGATAGCACTGAAGTATGCAAGAGCAATAGACATTCTTCCTACCATCCTCCATCACTACTCTCTTTATCCCATTTTCCATAAGTTAGTTGTAGGGAATAATGATAAAAGTTTTAAGAAGTTTCACAGATGAAAGGAGACAAATTATTACCTAAACTGGACAGATAGATTTCTTCTATCATACTGATTCTTCAGCCTTTTTTGGAAGTAGAATATTCTCAGATAAAACCACATCTATGGGGCCGGCCGAGTGGCGCATTGGTTAAGCGCTGGTTTTGGGATGCCAGCGGCCCCGGTTCGGATCCCACATGAGGGCCAGTGACACTGCCCTCTACAGTTAACAACAGCTCCACCTGGAGCTGGGCTGTGCGAGCCCTGGTGATGGTGTGGGCTGCCATAGGCTATAGTGAGTGGCCCGCAGCCAGCGTGAGCGGCTGGCAGCCAAGAGTGAGCTGCCAATAGCCGCAGTGAGCGACATCCAGAGGCCAGCGACCGATCTGCCTCATCCGGGAAGAGCGCAATGACGATACCAACAGTGAAGCAACATCCTCAGCAACTAAACTGAAGAACAAAAAGACAGCAACTTGTCTGTTCCCCTTCCCCGATTTCCCAACGCTGTTCCCCTCCGCCAATTCCCCAATAAAATCTAAAAAAAAAAAAAAAAAAAAAAAAACCACATCTATGGAAAGTGAGGAAAGAAATTGTGAATAAATATGACTATATCAGAAAGTGATGAAATGTTTGTAGTTTTGTGAACAGTGATGTCTAAGTTAAATCAAAGATATAGGAATCCACAAAAGTAGCATTGGACAATTGAAAAGTACTCCGGGGATTTTGCTGTCCTGAATATTGAGGTATTTATCATTGAGATGTCTCCTATTAGAATCTACACGTTCATTTTCCCATGAATCCTGTGTTGCATGGATAAAACAGAACAAGCAAAATCTCTACAAACATAGGACTAGAAAGATGAATTACAAAGCTTCTCAAGGGACTTCAGTATCTTTTTGTTACAAATTGTGTCACAGAGAAAGATTAATAATTCCATACTCAGAAACCCCACAGAACCATACCAGAGACACTTTGCTAGGTCACTGTCCTTTAATATTTCAACTGAACTAGAGATTCACATGAAAACCACTTTGGAGCACATTTCAGGCAGCCATTTCCTGTTCCTTTCGGTGCTGGTCATCTTTCACTGCAGGCATTCGTCCTCATAATGCATTTCAAATGGGCTAAATTACATGACCTGTTTGAAACTACACCTCAGAGCACTATCTGTGAACCTAGCCCACATAGCTTGTACATCATATTAGGGGAAGAACAGAGGGAAGTGAATGATTAAAATGAAGGGGGTCAAAATTACCATTCTCGATTATGACCTGTAAGAATCAGCATGAGAGAGGTGTATGTTCTCACTCTAACCTCTTAGAGAACACTCCTCTAGAATGTTGGGAAGAAGATATCTTCCTGGTGGCTGATGCCCTACTGCCTGTCATGTATTTCCAAAATACTATTTACATGAGCAGGAATAATTTGTTCGATATCATCTTGCCATCGACAAGTGATAAGGACATGTCCCTTCTTGTAAAAAGAGTTATAGTTACAGTCTGGCATCTTAGTTCCAACTGTTAAATTACAATACACTCCTTCTATTAGGTTCTGGCTCCTGTGACATCTCTTAACTCCATTCTTACATGGCACAAACCTTTGACTACACATACTTTGCAGCCCCTCATATTTTACTTGGAGGAAGAAATGTTCTTTTTTACAGTGGAACCTGTTTTGAACATTTCTCATCCTTATTTCATCATAACAGTATGATGCATCAGATAATGGTTTGTCAGAAACAGCTATAACATACTTTTGGAAAGTTTCCTTGGTAGGTGGTTTGGTAGGCCCCGTACTATATAATTCGTCTAAATAATCATGAAATTCTTCTTCCCAATCAGCTGGGGAATCCAAATATTTACGTAGCATTAGAAACTGAAACGGAAATGGCTGCAGCAGCAGGAGGAGCAGAGGCAGGGGTTGCATGGTGAGCAGAGTTCCCATATTTTCCTGTGAGGAATAGAAGAGATAAAGAGATATGTTTTACTGTGGTACTGTGCATGCTTCTGTTCCTGTGCAGTCTCCATTTCCACCGCCAATTACTCTTGTGAGCTCTAAGACTTTGGACCATTTTAAAATTGATGACTCAGAATTTATTTAAGTACTTTTGAAATACTACTGATTAAAAACTGAACTTACTAGGCCTATGTTCAGTCTAGAAGACTGGGGATAAGAGAGGGAACGATTGGGCTGTCCGAGTGGTGCGGTGGTTAAGCGCTGGCTTGGGAAGCCAGCGGCCCCGGTTCAGTCCCACATATGAGGGCCAGTGACACTGCCCTCAAAAAAAAACAAAAAAAAAACAAAGATCAAATTTTGGGCCGGCCAAGTGGCTCAGTTGGTTAAGAGCTCGCTCAAGAGTGCGAGCTGAGCTCTGAGCAACAGCTGTTCGAGGCCAGCCCGAGCTGAGTTGCCGTTGAGCTGCCAACAGGTGGCAGGATGGCTCAGCTAAAAAAAAAAAAAAAAAAAAGAGAGGGAACGATGAAGGAAGGAGGAAGAGAACAAGGGAGAGATGAAGGGCTGGAGGGAAGGAGAAAGGAGATCAAGACTGCAACAGGAAGAGGGAGAGAGGAGGATAAAAAGAGTCACATGCTCCCTCCAGCTGGAAGAATGCACCAGTTCCTTTTTTAGGAGTTAAGAACTTGCACTGAAAAGAGCCTCCCCTCATTAACAACCTGCTGTTATGAGAAACATTTTTCACCTTAGAATTTTCTCCTCTTGCTCACCTCTGACCATAGACACCCTTGGAGAAGGGATCAAGCATGAGCATACTTCAATGCTATGTACTCTGTGTTCTGTCTCTGTTTCTGTCCCTGTCTGTCTCTGTCTGTTGTCTGTCTCTCACCATTCAAATTAATCCCCATTCCTACACTCTGCTCCAGGCAGCCACTAATCTACTTTCTGTTTTGTATCTGGACTAAACCTTTGGACAAGAGGAGATATGAATGTAATTGCTTTGTTAGATATCAAAATGTTTTATAAAATGACCATAAGTAAAAGCATATTATTGGCACATGCATAGATAAATCTATCCTCAAAACACAATAGATCATTCAGAAACAGAATTATTTAACATATAAGGTTGAGAGAATGGATTTTATTCCACAAATAATTGGTACTGGAGTTATGTATAAACCATGTGGGAAAAAAACCACCTCTCACTATACTTCAAAATAAATTTCAGATGGATGCAAGAATTACATTTTAAAAATCAATATAAGTAATAAAATAGAGTGTAAATGAAAATATATATACTTTTGGGGTGAGAAAGGATTTTGAGAAGCATGAAACCATAAGTCGAATTCATAAAGGATTAAGGAGTTTGAAGATATAAAAAAGACTACTCAAGTCTTTACAGTATCTCTAAAGAGAAGAAATATCTCTGAGCAAAAGATGTGAGTTTCAGAAAACTCACTGATTTTTTTTTATGACCCAAAGAATAACATTTTTTTCCCCCCAGATTTCCTCAGTCTAACACCATTCTCAGTTTGGTTATCAGTGTGAAGATCTGAAGCATTAAATATTGCCTAAAAATGTTTATGAAAAACATACATTTGAAGATGGCTAAAGACTACATTTTTCTTATATAATTTAACTTAGAGCTACTCTGAGATTTTTTTTTCACAAAGAACCAAGATATGGCCATTGGTTTTGTTTTGTTAATTTAAAAAAATTTTTTTTTTAAATTAAAACAGCCACGATCATTGGTTATACATTGCTTTCATGCTACAATGGCATAGTTGACTCTTTTAAGAAGGGCACAGCTCATTGTAGCCCATGAGCTCACAGTGGCCTATGTGGGGATAGAACCAGCAACCTTGGTGTTATCAGAATCATGCCCTAACCAATTGAGCTAATCAGTCACCCATGGTTTGGTTTGATTTCATAATTTCCCCCTTCTCAGAGATCAGGAATAACAGGAAAATAGAAGATAGAATACATTAGGATAGAATATATCATAGATTTTGCTTGGGAAAAGGAAAATAAATCCAGTGAGACGATGGGCTCTCTATCAAGAAAAAAATAACATAGATTTTATTGTTCATACCACACACACACACACACACACACACACACACACACACACACACACACACAGAGTCCTTATTGTATGAGGGACTAGAGATCAAAGCAATATTTTAAAAACAGCATTAAGAACATTAATACAAGTATATATACTAGAATATTTTTTATAATTTTGGAGTTAATAAGAGACATCTTTATTAAACAAAAGAAGAGCACAGGCATAAAGAAAATTATTGAAAGACTTAATTATAAACACATAGGCTGAATTACATATCCATTATACAAGTACATAGAAAATGTCACCAATAAATAAATAAATAAATAACATAATAATAATCTTTAATGGTAAAAGACACCAGAAATAAATTTCAAAAACCAACAATGGCTTGGGGGAAAATAAAAAAAACCTTTCAAACTATGTGCAGTGTGAAATTGCTTCTCAAACTCAGGTGCAAGAAAAGTGTGAGTTTCTTTTCTAAATCCATCCTATCTGCCCCAAAACCACAACTGTCAAGGGTGGCAGCAAAATTTACCTCAGTTATTATTTTAGGTGTCTTCCACCTTTCTTACACAATTAAAAAAAATTAAAACATCTGGATTTGTCCTAAGAAAACAGTTCTTTCTATGTGGGTGTTGTTTGGAATCATCAGTTTCTTTTTCTGTTATAATATAAATCGTCTTAATAATGAACACAATGTTATTTTTTTCCTTACTTTTTAGATAGCTAAAAGTGTTTAAATTTAACACAGAAGCCATTAACATTCCCTATGAGCTGTCAAGACCCAAAAGTACAACAACTTATTGTGTTACAGAAATGAAGTATTTTTGTCTTTTTTCCCAACATTCTACAGCAATAAAAACAAAATGCCAATTTATACCTCAACAAAGTATTCTTATTTCCTATGAAGTCTCCACTCAACCCTTGTATTTCTTAGCTTTTGCATTATTAACTACAGATGCTCATCATGAGTACAACTCTGCCATGATATATCTACTTCCCCACTGAAAGAGCAAGGAGAGTCATTTAATTTCAAAAATTTTCAGGGAGTCTATTTAGATAAAAATATTTTAGACTTTGTTTTAAAATTAAATTAGAAGAGGACTAATATCATCTTCCAGTCAAGAATGAGTAACATGGACCTGATTCACCCTCCCACCTGAAACAATTTTAAAAACTGACAAATTGCTAGAAAAATTATTTTTAAGATGGGGACATCAAGGCAACAAAACACACTGATCCTTCAGAGATAGGAAACAAGCAGCTGAGCCCTACAATTCACTTGGCTTGCTATCTTGGGAGAGATTTCAGGCAAAAGTGAAGGGAGGGCAAATTTAGGAAGAGCCTGAAAACTACCTGAATTGAGGAGATGGAATTGAGGAGGCCAAGGAAATTTGAGGCTGTAGGGCAAAGTACCAGAAAGGAGAGAACTGCCTGCAGACAGAATCTTGGAGATCTGCAAAGGGTTCACCTCAAGTATTTAGCAGACTACTGTTTATTATATGTGTGGGAGAAAACCATGCGAAGCTAGGGAAAGACCCATTTAAAAAGATCAGAGAGAATAGTGCCTACTCCCACTAGTCAGACTGAAAAAAGTCAAAATTCATGGGGCATTAGGTAGAGTACTCAGGAAGGTCTTGCCTCAGTAGTGGGAAATAATTAGCCCTACACTGTTACTACTCTGGACTTGCCTAACAAATCAAAAGGATCCATGTGGTTCCAAATAGCTCACAGGTGTCCCAGAATAAAAGTTCAAGCACATTTGTAGGAATACAAAAAGGTCCATACAAGGTAAACCAATGAGGCACAATTCAGAAAGTTTGGCATCCAATCAAATATTACTAAGCATGAAAGGAAGTGGGAAAACACAAACCATAATAAGGAGAATAACCAATCAATTGAAATTGACAAATAAATAAATAAATAAATAAATAAATAAATAAATAAATTCACCCAGAACAGGCACAGAATAAAGATATTAAAACCACCATTAGGGCCGGCCAAGCGGTGTGATGGTTAAGAGCTTGGGATGCCAGCGGCCCCAGTTCAGATCCCACAAATGAGGGCCAGTGACACTGCCCTCTAAAATAAAAAAAGATAAAAAATAAAATAAAACCATCATTATAACTATATTCTTTACGTATGTGCAAAAAGTTAAGTAGGATCATGGACAATAGAAAAAATAAATCAAACTTTTAAAGGTAAAAACTACAATGTGTGAGATGAAAAATACACTGGATGGGATTAATGACAGATTAGACATTGCAGAAGAAAGATTGGTGGGCCAGGAAGCAATAGAAATGATCCAAAGGAAATACAGAAATAGACAACAAAACAAAAATGAAAAGAGCATAGTAAGCTGTAGAATGAATTCAAGTGACTTCAGATGGATAATCTGAGTCTCTGAAGAAAACAAGAGGATGGGGGAAAAAATGGAAGAAAGAATAATCATAAACTTTGAAAACTTAATGAAAAGTATAAATTCACAAATCCAAACAAGCTCAACATACCCCACACACAAAAACATGAAGCAAACTATACCAAGATACTTTATAATCAAATTGAGGAGAAAAAAATAGCAATATAGAGAAAACCACAGAAGTAACCTAAAAAAAAAAAAAAGACATGCTACAGCCAGAAAAGCAAAGATAATGGCAACATTCAATTTCTCACCTGAAACAATGTAAGTAAGAATACATGGGAAAATATTATTAAAGTACTCAAAGTAAGAAAACTGTCAACGTAGAAATTCTATACCTGGCAAAAATATCTTTCAAACACTAAAGCAAAATTAAAACATTCTCAGATTGTGAAGCTTAAAGAATTCATCACCAGAAAACCCACACTGCAATAAATATTAAAGGAAAATCAGCTGAAAAAAATGGCACCCTCCTGTACACTACTTGTGTGCAAGCTCCACACCAGGGGAACAGTGGTCCCAAAAACCTCCAGCTCCTGCCCCAAAGGCACTCAGTTCAGTCTGTCGCCACAGGCTCCTGGGCCCGGAGCACACAGCTACTCCCTCCACCAGGAACTGGAAACCAACTCTCTCAACACTGAACTGTTCTGTTGAGAATGCCCATCTGACTGTTTCTTACTATGCTCGTCCGCAAGTGGCATCCTACAATACCTACTACCATAGCCCTCCTCACCTGCCACCACATTCAACTTATGACTTTCAGCATTCTGGTGTCTTTCCATCCTCCCCTCCCTCTGGACTTTCTGAGGAGCCCCAGTCTGCCTCTCCTTCACCCAGCTACATGTGGTCCTCCAATGCACCACCCCGTTACTGTCCATCCTACTACTCACCCTTTGAAAAGCCACCGCCTTACAGACCCTAAAAAGGAATGCTTGCCAGCTATTGGGATTATTGTGGTTTTTGTATCTGCTTTAGTGAAGTGTATAGGGCACACAATTTAAAGTGTGATTCTTATGCGTAGTTTCAAGTTTTACAACAGCCTGCCAGGCAGGATAGGGAAAGACAGGAATGAAGCTTATTTGTTATCAGTGCCCAGCAGGAGCGGTTAGGCTGAACTCAGGACTTCCAAGAAGGGCAGTGCACACACAGTCTAAGGCTGGGGAGCCAGCCCAGCAAGAAGCTTGCATGTTTGGACATGCATTACCCCATGGCTCTGCCTCTGTATTCAGCAGAAGCATGGTTGTCATATTTCATTTTGTGTAAATAAGAGTGTTGCTTTCAGGCCCTTGGCAGGTTGCCACTCTAGTACGTTGGTTGAAGTACCTGGCTTCTAGGCCCTATCTTTCCCTAACACTAAAATCAGTTCCTAAGAAAAGTTTCCCAGATGCTGGGGCTATATGTTAGTTCCAATACAGAGAGTCCTAGCTAAGATTTTCTTTGCTTGTGTCTGGACATTGAAAAAAGCTGCCCATATCTCTTACTCCTTTCTTCTCTGTGTTGTAAAAATGGCTGTTATGATTATTCAGTTCAGCTTTTGGTACTGGTACCTCCCAAAGGGAAAAGTACAATATTCCAAGTAGTGGGGAACAGGATTGTTCTAGAAGCACTGAAATACACAGAGCAACATATGAGATGGTTTAAATTGATCTGTTATACATGTGATAATTTAGGAGACAGTGGTTCCGCTACATGTTACAGTATTACAAAATACATTTGCTACAGGAGATATAAATCTTATGGTTAAAATTCAGAGTTAAAAATGATAGATTAGGTTCTTGGGTTATGATATGAATTATTAATCTTTGTGACTATTTAATCTTCAAATATTGTGCTTCAACCCCAGCAAACCGCATGTATCCTGTACCCTACCCCCAAAGAATCATCTGTATTTTAATGCTACTGTTCTTATTCGTCCCTTTTTCTACTGAGACCAATCATGACAGTGTAGAAGATTATGAGAAGTGTAACAATGCCTCTTCAAGTCTGCAAAACGTCAAATGTAACGAACTCTACAAATTCTTAAATGTTATTGTAGATTTAAAATGCATCTGGCACATTGTGGTAGGTATTTGTACAATTATTTTAATTATACATAGTTTTAAACCATCAAACTGATGGATTTAACACTTTGGTACCCGTACCTTCACTTCAAAATGAACACTTTTGTGTGATCTTATGTTAACCTGAGAAATTATTGATTTAAAGGAAGATGAATAATCCTACACTTGTATAATGTAAAAATACAGGAGGGTACCTAAAGACAGCACTGCAAACACAGAACACACACTGGAAAATTTTCCAGCCAATTTTGCTACCTCCTGACTTGATGGATTAGAAACAGCAGGCACATGCTGGTGCTCCTATCTACCTTGTAGACACCCAGCCATCAAGAATTATCAAGGCATGGGCTGGCCGAGTAGCACGTTGATTAAGAGCTGGTTTTGGGCTGCCAGCGGCCCCGGTTCAGATCCCACATATGAGAGCCAGTGACACTGCCCTCTACAGCTAACAACAGCTCCACCTGGAGCTGGGCTGTGCGAGCCCCAGCAATGGTGTAGGCTGCAGCCCCTGCTGCAGTGGGCTGCCATAGGCTACAGTCAGTGGCCGGCAGCCAGTGTGCGCTGCCAATAGCCACGGTGAGCGACCATCCAGAGGCCAGCGACCAATCTGCCTCATCCAGGAAGAGCACAATGACGATACCAACATGGGCCAGTGAAGCAACGTCCTCCGCAACTAGACTGAAGAACAAAAGGACAGCAACCTGTCTGTTCCCCTCCCCCAATTCCACAATAAAATCTTTTTCAAAAAAAGAATTATCAAGGCACAAATGCACTCATGGCTCACAGTAAATGTTTGCAAAACATTCAGTTTAGCTTTCAACATCATGAATGATGACTTACCCAGATTTCAAATCTGAAAAACTATAATCCTTTTGTTATATAAAATTACTATCATTTTCTATAGTTCTGAGGTTAAAATTCTATTGGATTTCAAAAAGGGACTAATAACCAATTCACTTACAATACAAATATCAACTTGTAATATTCAGTGATTTTTTTTTTGTTGTTTATACTTTACCTTTTACTTTAGTGAATGTATGAGTATTTAGTTTTTTAAAAGGCACGATTACGGTATATCCTACATTTATCACATTTCTTAGTGTTAAGATTCTATGATTCATTTTTATGTATTTTTCTTACTTTACAAAATAACTTGAAACAGTATAGATTTTGTAACTTAATTTGAGCTTTTTTATTTCATTGAATTAGATAAAGTGCATGTTACCTTAGAAGAAAAAAATACTTGCTGCTTTACTCTTTTGCAAAACCATTTGCTGTAACGAAGGAATTTGTATTTCCCATACGTACCTTGACTACATTTTGTAATATTTATTGCTTTATTCCTAATTCTGCTTTAAAGTATTGAACTGGGCATGAAACATTAAAATATTAATCCAGGACCTGTATAAACTGGATGTTGCTTTAAATCTGTATCACTGCCGTGTTGGAAACCCAGACTGCTTTTGTGATGTTTCAAATGAATAAAACTATCCTCCTCCTAAAAAAAAAAGAAAAAAAGAAAATCAAACAGGCAGAGGAAAAATTATACCAGTTGGAAATCTAGATCTACACCAAGGAATGAAACATTGTAAATGGTAACCACAAATGAATATGACTTTTTTTTATTATTTAAATTTATTTAATATATAACCAACTACTTAAAGAAAAAATAGTAGCAATGTATAATGAGATTTATCATATTTCAGAGCAAAATGCAGGACAACAATAACACAAAATCTGAAAGTAGAGAAATGGAAGTATATTATCATAAGGTTCTTATACTATAAATGACATAGTGCATAACAGTTGAAAGTAGGCTACGATACGTTAAAGATATATACTAAAAATCCTGATGCAACTGCTAAATTAACAAAATAGATACAGCTAAAAAGTCAAAAAGGGGATAAAATGGAATCCTTAAAAAATTTGATAAATACAAATGAAGGCCCCAAAATCAGAAAAAAAGGAACAAAAAAATAGAAGAGAAACATAAAACAAAAAGTAAGATGCTAGATTCAAACTAATCATATTAATAATCTCAATGAATGTGAGTGGCCTAGAAAACCAATTAATAGTCAGTGATAAACTGGATTAAGAAAAAAAAGACAGCTATACACTGTCTATAAGAAAGGCACCTTATATGAAAACACAAAGTGGTTAACAGTAAAGGATGTGAAATTATATACCATGATAATTCTAGTCAAAAGAAAGCTGGAGTAGCAATAGCAATATCAACTGTATTTTCATCTACTCTTGTTCGTGTGTTTCTTCCCATTCCTAGCCCCTTGTTCTTCTTCTATTCAAATTTTAGCTATTTTAGTGGATCATCTATCAAGTTCAAGATGTTAGATCTTCTTTTACAGGTGCCTGCACTGATCACTTTAGACAACAGAGATACCTTTCTCTCTTAAGATATTATATTATTGCCCTGTATCCAATATCATGTATAGTGAGAGTACATTATTTGTGCCTTCTCATAAAAATGCTTACAACGAGTATAATAGGATTAGGGAGCTGCTCAGGGACACCTCCCAGCAGGACTTGATGTGTACCCAGGGTAAGTCCAGCAATTCATGTCGTTCTTGTCCTTTTCCATCTGGACAATTCAGGGCCATGTGTTTCAACTCAAGGGATGAACAGGTTGCCCCACAGGGGGTGAAACCAGGGCAGATGGAATACTGGCCTCTGAGTGAAAGTCATAGGGGTGGCCTGGATCCAGAAATCTATCTGACTTGTCACTCTATACCTGAACAGTGAGTTCAGATGCAAGACACACAGAGAAGAGCATACAAAGTCCAGTGGTGCAAAGCCTGGAAGGAAAGCAGAAGCCATGCAAGGCACAGAAAGGAGGTGTGTGTTGAGGGGACAATCTGGTAAAGAGAAGAGAACGTGAATGTTGGGTTAAGAAGGGACAGAAAGGGATAGAAGGGGACAGGTGTCAGAAAGGGAGAGGTAAGGGTGGTCACTCTTTGTGTGGTCATGTTTCAAGAGCCTGTCCTTCCAGCCTTGCTCCCCACTGCCAATTCTTCCTCTAACAGGTCTCCTATGCCCCCGGGGAGCTCTCAGAAGTTCATGCAACAGGTTTGAGAGCTCAGCCCACATTCCTGTAATTGAAAATACGGAGCTCTTGGAACAGCCTGAGCTGGGGAGAGCAGGGACAACAAGGAGCACACACTCCAGGAGCATAGCCTGCAGCAATCACATGCCCAGGGCTCTGCCAGTTCCTGTGGCCCTCCTCTTTGACCCTTCTATGATGGATGTAAGGTGCTTGTCAGCTTGCAGGTGCAGTGCTAGCCAGGGGATCAGAGCCAAGCAGTTAATGTTTAAGCTTGTTCCTGCCAGTTTATAAGCTCCCTCCTATTAACTCTTTACTTGTCACAGCAAGTCCCAAAATGAGCAGTCCAGGTTGGCAAGATACTCTGCTTCACACAGTTATTCAGTCACATGGCTTCTTTCCCTTTTGCTTTTCTATTCTTAGTCATCTACATGATTAAGGTTGAGTCACACTCATGTCCATTTTGGGGAATCCAGCTGTTTGGAAGAAAACAGTCCAATGTCATAAGATCTGGACCTAGAAGTGGCACATATCACTTCTGCTCAGAGAGCCTGGAAAGGACGCCTGGCTGGGCAGCCTTGTGCCTCACTGTACCTCTTCGTCTTGAAAGCAAGTAGGGTGGTTTTGGGTGGGCAACCTGAAAGCTTCACTACATTAATTCTGATGCATAAGTAAGCCTGAGAACCCACAGCTACCCCAACCTCCACATTGTGTAGATAAGAAAATTGAATCCCTGTGATGTGAAATGACTTTTCTTGGTGGGTATGATGAGTCAGTAAAACATATGATAATTTACCTATGATGCTGCAAAGGCCGTCTTTTTACTTCAGTAACATCCTGGACACTTGAGGACAAGGGGTTTGTTTTGCTAACAATTGTTGGTTAAAGACAGTGAGTGTACTTTATGTTGGGAAAATAGAGGGAATAATTAGAGACAAAGAGGGTCCTTTTCTTATGCTAAATAACCTTTCTCAGTATCCCTCTCTCAAACCTCTCTAACACTCCATTTCCAACTTTTTTTCTCAACTGACTCTCCCTTCCATGACCCTTATGATTAGATAGGTCTCCATTATCACTTAATTTCATCCCCGCTAGCATTTCCTTTCAGCTACAGGGATATGACATACATTTGCCTCTCAGTTATTTTTCTAACAAGTGCAAGAGACACGTACAAGTGGAGCTTGTGAAATTGAATGGGCTGACATGATAGAATGACAAAGGGAAGAGAAAGGGCATCAAAGGAGTGAAGACAAGGACACACATTCTGTGGACTGTGAAGAGAGCAGCCTCAAAACAACAGACTGGGCAGATGCTGGAGACAGGTGAGGTAAGAAGAGAATGGGCCATTAGTGGCCTTGAAAGCCAGCCTGAAAATTTTATGTGTGACGTTACAAGAAAAAAGGAACCCACTGTAGTTTGGGAGCAGAAAAAAGATGTTATGAAAACTTAATATTTCAAAATTGGAAATCTCCTGCCTATCATCATCATGAGGGACCTTAAGATGCTTGTCATGTCAAAGGGGTGACAGGCTTCAAGGGTAAGAAGTGCTGGCACTCAGGGCATAACTTTCTATGACACCTTCACATTTGACATCTTTCAGACGTCATAGTATGGTGATTAGATAGATCCTGGGAGATCAGGGTACCAAAGGCTTGGAACCCAGAGCTCCTGACTCCTTCAGAAAAGTACAAAGATTTGGTCTTAATTAAGACTCCTTAGAGGTTGTATACCTTTGTTCTTCTCTCTTAGTAAAGGAAGAAATCTGCACTAAATTCTGAACCAGGCTAGATTTGCTTTTTCTTATATATTACCAAAAAGCTCTTCAAGAACTTTAGTAGTTATTGTCTCTAAAGCCCATCGCCCAGAGTTGGACTTTACAGTAGTATTCTATAGTGGGAAAGAAGTTACTCAAATTTGAACCAAGAGGTAGGACTGCTCTGCCATGGTTAGACATCCCCCACCTCCCATGTCACCCCATGCCTGGTGAGGTGGTAGTATCACCAGACTGGCCACATGGAACTACCCCTGGAATGGAACCCAGTGAACACATCTGCCTTCCAAAGCCCTAGGTTCTCTTCCAACAGAAAAGAGAACTTTGGGGGCCGGCCGAGTGGCGCATCAGTTAAGAGCTGGCTTGGGACGCCAGTGGCCCTGGTTCGGATCCCACATATGAGGGCCAGTGACACTGCCCTCTACAGCTAAGATGGTGAACAACAGCTCCATCTGGAGATGGGCTGCTGTGAGTTGCCGGCGAAGGCATAGCTGCAGACCCTGCTGCAGTGGGCTGCCATAGATTACAGTGAGTGGCCGGCAGCCAGCATGAGCTACCAAGAGCCACCAGGAGTGGCCGTCCAGAGGCCAGTGACCGATCTGCCTCATCCAGGAAGAGCGCAATGATGATACCAACATGGGCCAGTGAAGCAACGTCCTCCGCAACTAGACTGAAGAACAAAAAGACAGCAACCTGTCTGTTCCCCTTCCCCGATTCCTCAACGTTGTTCCTCTTCCCCAATTCCCCAATAAAATCTTTAAAAAAAGAGAGAGAAAAGAAAAGAGAACTTTGAGCCCCAGGCATTTCCCTCTATCATTTTCTACCCTGGCTGCCAAGTACAAATTGAATGCTAATTACATACCTACTTGGCCAAGCCCATAGTGATTGTGGCAAGGAAAACCCAGCTAAAAGATACAAAAATATCTGTCCTAATGCTACATGTTGGCTGATTGTCAGAGTTTGCAGTTTTGATATAATGAGAATTCTGCACCGAATGTGAAAAACACTAAGAAAATTGATATATAAAGAGTGATAATACAACAAGAAAAGCATTGCAGTGATTCATTTATTTAAAATTAGGGCTTTAAAAAAGAGTGGTCTCAGGGGCCAGCCAAGTGGTGCGTTGGTTAAGAGTTGGCTTGGGGCTCCAGCACTGAGCAGCAGGGCCCCGGTTCAGATCCCACATGAGGGCCAGTAATGCTGCGCCCTCTACAGCTAAGGTGGTGAACAACAGCTCGACCTGGAGCTGGGCTTCTGTTCATCACTGGTTCCGGTGTAAGCTGCAGCCCCTGCTACAGTGGGCTGCCATGAGCTACCGTGAGTGGCTGGCAGCCAGCGTGAGAGGCTGGCAGCTGGCATGAGCTGCCATGAGCCGCCGTGAGTGGCCATCCAATGACTGGCCACCGACTGCCTCACCTGGGAAGAGCACAATGATTACAATACCAACATGGGTCAGTGAAGCGACGTCATCCACAACTAGACTGAAGAACAAAAAGGACAGCAACTTGTCTGTTTCCCTTCCCCAATGCCCCAACGCTGTTCCCCTCCCCCAATTCCCCAATGAAATCTTTTTTTAAAAAAAAAGAGTGGTCTCAGGATGGAAGGAGGATGGAAGATGAGAAAACAGGAGTACACAGGCACATGTTAATGAACAACATAACTGCCCATATTTTATGTAGATTATTGAATCATGAAGACTTAAACAATTTGAAATAATGAAAAAAGTTCACTACAACATCAGAAAGCAACAAGATTTGAAGACTAATTCTCCCTGGCACTTGGCATAGAGTTCCTTTTTCCCATCTTTCTACCTCTGCTATTCTTCTATAGCTTGCCATTCCTCTCCTCCAGGGAATTAAGACTATGCATGAGAAACAATTGTAATAAGTGCTTTATTTCTTCCCTCTATAACAGCCTGTGAAATAGACAGGGATGTGAATGGAGAAATGATGATTGAATAGGGCTGGAGCTGTTGCCTGAAGGCAGGAGCTCAGGCAAAGTGTCTTTTCCCTCTGGCATCTTCTGGAGGACAGTAAGACCTCTGGTTGCATAGGTGGGTTCTCACATTTGTGTGCATACATCAACACACACACATTTCTTTGAAGAGAAGCAGTGAAATAATATCCCCTGTGCTCATTCACTATTCCTCTGAATAATCTCAGTGGCAGTACAATTAACTTTCAATTATGTATATTGGCTTTGGGACTTCTCTCCTTAATTCTGTCAAGTTCGGTGAACTGGGCTTCTTGGCTTTATAGTTGAACTAGGGTGGAATTCAATTCAGGGAAACTGTGTTTATGTGTTATATGTGTGTTGTGTGTGTATGTGTGTGCATATAATAGAAAAAGGGCAAGTATTTCACTCCAGGATCAGTTATAAATTTTCATTGAATTATCCACAATTTTGGACTTTTCATTCCTCCAGTTAGCATACATAATCAAGAGTTTACTATAGTGCTGAAAGGGTAGATATGGATAATAGAAGGCAATTAACAATGATGATAATACTCATATATCCTTCTTTAGATAGACTATAGTCTCACAACCTTGTGGGATTTATAATTTAGAGCCGCTAACTAACCAGCTCATCAGAGAATGACTTGATAGCATTGTCAATATTTTCTTTAGGGAGCTAATACTGGGGAACTGTTTGCCCATAGTTAGCTGGCACATAGTGGCCTCCAGTTCTGAGCTCTCAGAGCAGCTTATGCCAAGATTCTGTCCACACTTGCAGCTGGGGACACCACGGATCACTTTCACGGAGCCAGGAATAAAGTTATTGCTCAATTTGCATGACCCATTAGCTTCTGAAACTTTTCTCCAGACTACCACATCATTGCAGTACTCTTTGTCATTACCTGTACTGTTTCCCTTAGGGAAGCCATAATGTATCTTCTGAATGTCAACAATGAGGAGGGCATAATAACATCCTTGGACATACTAAGGTCAGTATTTTTACATAGCAGAATCAAGTTCATTAGCACCTCAATGGTCTGTTTTCCATGGTCACTTTTTTTTTTTTGAGGGCAGTGTCACTGGCCCTCATATGTGGAATCCGAACCGGGGCCGCTGACTTCCCAAGCCAGCGCTTAACCACCATGCCACTTGGCCGGCCCTCATGGTCACTTTTTACCATGTCATATTGCATCTCTTCCTCTGAAAAAATTTTTTTATTCTTTTATTCTTTTATTGTGAAATAAACATTTTTTTAAAATTAGCTTCAGGTGTACGACACAGTGCAATAGTTATACTTTTTACCCCTCAAAGTAACAACCCTCCTCCCCCAATTCGCCATCCCACTCCTCCCCCCATATCATACATATCTATTACAATTCGTTTGACTCCCTTCCACAGTATAATCCACATCCCATGATTATCTATATATTCAATTACAGTTGGCATACAGTATTATACAACATCAGTTTCAGGTATACAGTGCAGTGATCAAGCCTCTACTCCATCCGTGAAGTGGTCTCCCTAACAAGACATGTAGCCATCTGACACTCCACAAAATATTTACATTATTATATTCCCCGAACTGTCTTTCATGTCCTTGTGGCAATATTGTAGTTATCTATTTATGCTGTTTAATCCCTTCCCCTTCTCCCTCATTCACATCCCCCTCCCAACTAGCAACCCTGTTTTTCCTCTATATCTATGAGACTGTTTCTGTTTACTTTGATCGTTCATTCAGTTTTTCAGATTCCACACATAAGTGAGATCATATGGTATTTGTCTTTCTCCGACGGACTTATTTCACTTAACATAATAGTTTCTAGGTCCATCCATATCATTGCAAATGGTACGATTTTATTCTTCTTTATAATGGAGTAATACTCCATTGTATAAAGGTACCACAGTTTCTTAATCCAGTCATCTACCGATGGGCATTTCGGTTGTTTCCAAGTCTTGGCTATTGTAAATAGCACTGCAATAAACATAGGGGTGCATATATTTTTTTGAATTAGCATCTTGGATTCTTCTGGGTAGATACCCGAGAGTGGAATTATTGGGCCATATGGCAGTTCCATTTCCAGTTTTTTGAGATACCTCCATACTGATTTCCATAATGGCTGCACCAATTTGCAGTCCCACCAACAGTGCACCAGGGTTCCCTTTTCTCCACACCCTCGCCAGCACTTGTTGTTTGTTGATTTATGGATGATAGCCATTCTGACCAGAGTGAGGTGGTATCTCATGGTGGTTTTTATTTGCATTTCTCTGATGATTAGTGAGGTTGAACATTTTTTCATATGCCTGTTAGCCATCTGTATGTCCTCTTTAGAGAAATGCCTCTTCATATCCTCTGCCCATTTTTTAATTGGGTTGTTTATTTTTTTGGTGTTGAGTTTCATGAGTGTTTTATAAATTTTGGATATTAACCCCTTATCAGATATATCATTGGCAAATATCTTCTCCCATTCTGTAGGCTGCCTTTTTGTTTTATTGATGATTTTCTTTGCTGTGAAAAAACTTTTAAGTTTGATGTAATCCCATATGTACATTTTTTCTTTTATTTCCCTTGCCCGAGGGGAAATATCAGTAAAAATATTACTCAGAGTAATGTCTGCAAACTTACTCCTTATGTTTTCTTCTAGGAGTTTTATAATTTCAGGTCTTACATTTAAGTCTTGAATTCATTTTGAGTTTGTTCTCGTATATGATGTAAGTAGGTGGTCCATTTTCATTTTTTTGCATGTGTCAGTCCAATTTTCCCAGCACCATTTATTAAATAGACTATCTTTACTCCAATGTAAATTCTTGCTTCCATTGTCATAGATTAATGACCGTATATGGATGGGTTTATTCCTGGGCTCTCTATTCTGTTCCATTGGTCTATGTGTCTGTTTTTATGCCAGTACCATACTGTTTTGATTATTGTAGACTTTTAGTATGTTTTGATGGCAGGGAGTGTGATGCCTCCCACTTTGTTCTTATTTCTCAGGATTGCCGTGGCTATTCTGGGTCTTTTGTGGTTCCATATAAATTTTAGGATACTATGTTCTATTTCCGAGAAAAATGTCATTGTTAGTTTGATGGCAATTGCATTGAATCCACATATTGCCTTAGGTAGTATGGACATTTTAACTATATTAATTCTTCCTATCCATGAGCATGGTATGTGTTTCCATTTATTTGTATCTTCTTTGATTTCTCTCTTCAGTGTCTCATAATTTTCTGAGTACAGGTCTTTTACTTCTTTAGTCAAATTGATTCCTACATATTTTATTGTTTTTGAAGCAATTGCAAAAGGGATTGATTTCCTGATTTCTTCTTCTGATAGTTTATTATTGGTGTATACAAATGCAACTGATTTCTGAATATTAATTTTGTATCCTGCTACCCTACCAAATTCGTTAATCAGTTCTAGCAGTTTTTTGGTGGAGTCTTTGGGATTCTCTATATATAGTATCATGTCATCTGCATATAATGACAATTTTGCTTCCTCTTTTACAATTTGGATGCCTTTCATTTCATTTTCTTGTCTGATTGCTGTGGCTAGAACTTCCAGAACTATGTTAAGTAGAAGTGGTGATTGTGGGCAACCTTGTCTTGTTCCTGATCTTAAGGGGAAAGGCTAAAACCTTTGAGTACGATGTTTGCTGTGGGCTTACCATATATTGCCTTTATTATGTTGAGATATGATCCCACTATTCCCCTTTGCTAAGAGTTTTTATCATAAATGGCTGCTGGATTTTGTCAAATGTCTTTTCTGCATCTATTGATATGATCGTATGATTTTTATTTTTCATTTTGCTAATGCGATGTATTAAGTTAATTGATTTGTGGAAATTGAACCAACCTTGCATACCAGGAATGAATCCCACTTGATCGTGGTGTATGATCTTTTTAATGAGATGCTGAATTTGGTTTGCAGTATTTTGTTGAGAATTTTTGCATCTGTGTTCATTAGGGATATCGGCCTGTAGTTTTCCTTTTTTGTAATATCTTTGTCTGACTTAGGAATCAGGGTGATAGTGGCTTCATAGAAAGAGTTTGGGAGCCTTCCCTTCTTCTGTATTTTTTGGAATAGTTTGAGGAGAATAGGTATTAATTCTTTTTTGAATGTTTTGTGAAATTCACCTGTGAAGCCATCTGGTCCAGGGCTTTTGTTTGTTGGAAGATTATTGATGACTGATTCAATTTCTTTGGCAGTCATCAGTCTGTTCAGAGTTTCTGTTTCTTTTTGGTTCAGACCTGGTAAATTGTATGCTTCTAGAAATTTATCCATTTCTTCCAGATTGTCAAATTTGTTAGCATATAGTTGCTCATAGTATTTTCTTAAAATTTTCTGTATTTCTGTGGTATCTGTTGTCACTTCTCCTCTTTCATTTCTGATTTTATTCATTTGGGTCCTCTCTTTTTCTTGGTTAGTCTGGCTAAGGGTTTGTCGATTCTGTTTATCTTTTCAAAACACCAACTCTTGGTTTCATTGATCTTTTGTATTGTTATTTGTTCTCTGTTTCATTTATTTCTGCTCTGGTCTTTATTATTTCCTTCCTTATACTCCCTTTAGGCTTGTTTTGCTATTCTTTTTCGAGTTCCCTTAGGTGTAAAGATAGTCTGTTGACTTGAGATTTTTCTTCTTTCTTTAGGTAGGCCTGCACTGCTATGAACTTCCCTCTTAAGACTGCTTTTGCTGCATCCCAGAGATTTTGGGTCGTGGTGTTTTCATTTTCGTTTGTCTTGAGGTATCTTGATTTCCTCCTTGATCTCACTTGTGATCCACTCACTATTTAGTAGCATGTTATTTAGCTTCCATGTATTTCTAAGCTTTCCAGATTTCTTCTTATAATTGATTTCTAGTTTCATAGCATTGTGGTCAGAGAAGACACTTGATATGATTTCAATCTTCTTAAATTTGTTGAGACTTGTTTTGTTGCCTAACATGCGGTCTATTTTGGAGAATGTTCCATGTGCACTTGAGAAGAATGTATATTCTGTAGCTTTGGGGTGAAATGCTCTAAAAATATCAATTAAATCCAGCTGGTCTAAGGTGTCATTTAAGGCCACTACGTCCGCGTTGATTTTCCATCTGGAGGATCTGTCCATTGGTGACAATGGGGTGTTGAAGTCCCCTACTATGATAGTGTTACTGTTGATCTCTGTCTTTATGTCTGTCAAAATCTGTTTTATATATTTAGGAGCTCCTATATTGGGTGCATAGATGTTTACTTATGTCCTCTTGTTGAATTGATCTGTTTATTATTATGTAGTGCCCTTCTTTGTCTTTTATTGTAGTCTTCATTTTGAAGTCTATTTTGTCTGAAATAAATATTGCTACTCCTGCTTTTTTCTCATTTCCATTTGCATGAAATATCTTATTTCATCCCTTTACTTTCAGTCTGTGTGTGTCTTTTTTTTTTTTTTAAAGATTTTATTGGGGAATTGGTGGAGGGGAACAGCGTTGGGGAATCGGGGAAGGGGAACAGACAAGTTACTGTCTTTTTGTTCTTCAGTTTAGTTGCGGAGGATGTTGCTTCACTGTTGGTATCATCATTGCGCTCTTCCCGGATTAGTCAGATCGGTCGCTGGCCTCTGGATATCGCTCACCGCGGCTATTGGCAGTTCACTCTTGGCTGCCAGCCGCTCACGCTGGCTGTGGGCCACTCACTGTAGCCTATGGCAGCCCACTGCAGGAGGGGCTGCAGCCTGCACTGTCGCCGGGGCTCGCACAGCCCAGCTCTCTGGAGCTGTTGTTAGCTGTAGAGGGCAGTGTCACTGGCCCTCATGTGGGATCCGAACCGGGGCCGCTGGCATCCCAAAACCAGTGCTTAACCAATGCGCCACTCGGCCGGCCCTCCCCTTTCTTCTGTTTAAAGAGCCCTTTTAACATTTCCTGCAATGCTGGCTTGGTGGTAATGAACTCCTTAAGCTTATTCTTTTCTGAGAAGCTCTTTATCTCTCCTTCAATTTTAAGTGATAGCCGTGCTGGGCAGAGCAATCTTGGTTGTAGACCTTTATTTTGTGTCACTTTGAATATCTCCTGCCACTCCCTTCTGGCCTGCAGAGTTTCTGAAGAAAAGTCAGCTGTTAGTCTTATAGGAGTTCCTTTGTATGTAACCTGCTGTCTTTCTCTTGCTGTTTGTAGGATTCTCTCTTTGTCTTTAAGCTTTGCCATTTTAACTATGATTTGTCTTGGTGTAGGCCTGTTTGGATTCAGCCTGTTTGGAAATCTCTGCACTTCCTGGGCGTGTATGTCGATTTCCTTCACCAGGGTAGGGAAGTTTTCAGTCACTATTTCTTTAAATACATTCTCAATCCCTTGCTTTTTCTCTTCTCCTTCTGGTATTCCTATGAAGTGAAATTGTTGTGTTTCATGTTGTCCCAGAGGTCTCTTAAACTATTTTCATTCTTTTTTATTCTTTTTTCTTTTTGTTGTTCCAGCTGGGTGATTTCCGCTATTTTGTCTTCTAATTCACTGATCCGCTCCTCTGATTCATCTATCTACTGGTGATTCCTTCAAGTGTGTTCTTCATTTCAGTTATTGTATTCTTTAGTTCTAACTGGTTGTTTTTTATGGTTTCCCTATTCTTCTTTATATGTTCGCTAAGTTCCTTAAAAATTCTTATCATCAGTGTTCTAAACGCTGTCTCTGAAAGTTTGGATCCCTCTGTTTCATTTAGTTCCATTTCTAGAGTTTTCTTCTGATCTTGTACTTGCGACATATTTCTTTGTTTCTTCATTCTGCCTGTCGTTCTGTGAATGCTTCGATGTAGTAGATAGATCACTGGGTCTCCACATCGGACGGGAAGCCAGGGCCGCCACGGAGAAGTTGGGGTCCTGCGAGGCCGGAGCTGCTCCCAGGTGGCCTCCTCCATGGCACCTACCCCCGACTTTCTTGTGCTGACGACCAAGTGCACCGACACTCAACTTCCAACAGTTCTGCGGCTCCAGCATCTTCTGAAAATTTTTTAATTATCCCCATTTTGCTTCCTGAAGATGCTACAAGAATCAACCTCAGGCCGAGTAGCTGCAGATAGATCTCCATCAAAGATCTAGGGTAATCTCTTCTGCATAGATTTAAAATAAAACATAAAAGACAAAAATAAAGAGAACATTAAAGAGAGAGCTCTCTTTTCTTTATGACAGTTCCCAGGATTGATCCCTCTATATAATTTAAGACTCCTACATCTGTTAATGGAAGTGTGATGAAGTGAAAAGATCCAGCTGGGTCTGAACACCCTGCTTTAAACCCTTGCTTATCCACTAACAATTTACCTCATTTAACTAAACTCAGTTTCCCCGTGTGAAAAAATAGGAAATGTGAGAATCATATAAGATAATACATTTAAAGTGTCCAGGACCAAGTAGTTATTTTTATTCTTTTCTCTTTGTCTATAATCTCTTTGGCAGGGTCTGTAATCTTCATAGTGAGTCACAAGAATCTCAACCAACACATTCCTCACTATTGTTCTCTCTCCTACAGTCTCACACAGTACATGGTAGCCACTTGCAAAAAACCCACAATGTTATTTTCCCCCTTCCTCATTTCTTTTCCCAACAATTCTCAGTCACAGTATATCTGTCTTTACCAGATCCTGTAAAGAAAGCTTTCAGCTTGTTGCAGGGCAAGAGGTGAAATTGTGTTTGTTTCCTGGGAGTTTCTGTGATTGGGTCTCACTGAGGGAAGGAGGAGCAAAAAAAGGGGTAGGTATAATTGTATAAGATAGGAGGATACAGCATGGAACCCAGGATGCTCAGAGAACTCAACAGAGTATCTATCTGGCTGTCAGAATCCCAGTGTCTGAGGCAGCATCACTGTCTCTCTTCTGTGAAATCTTCCCTGTCTATGTATACTTTAACCCAAAGTGGGATTTTTTTTTTTTTTGCTTCTTTGAAACCCTACAGCATAGATTATATTGCACTTCATTTTGTATGTTCTTTTTTCTTGTTCAAGTTAGTTGATTCATGTTAGTCTTTTCTCCTCTTATTAAGGTTAAAAATTCCTTGAGTCTGGAACGTAGTTTCTGCTTCTTTTTATTCTGTACAGAATCAAACACTGAACGGTCTATACACTAGTTTCTCAGCAATGTTTATTAACAACATAGCATGGCTTTACTAGTGTAGAAAACCCTTTACTTGAGATCAATGCTGGACAATTCATAATGAGAATACCAAAAAGAATGGTTGTTTAGGGTGACAATTCTTTCTCTTGCTCTCATTTTTTCTCTTTTCTCTCTCCTACCTCTAAAAGCCTCCTTCCCCTATATACTTATATCTCCTGCATTATCACACTTACTTACCCCCTAATCACCATTCTTTGCCCCTCCAATTCTTTCAATACACTAGTTTTCTAAAAATACCACTTGCAATGACATTGCTTCCGAAACCTTGAAGTATTCCTCATTGCCTACAAGAGGTAATCTACTCTCCTGACATCACTTAGTCAAGGCTCTGCTTGATCTAATCCCAACCTGCTTCCCAAGGATCATCTCTCATTATTTTGGTATTCAAACCTTCTCTAGCCAAATCAGTGTGACCTACTCCCTCTGAATACACCCTATTCCATCTCCCCATTTTTGCTCCTTTTTTGAATGCCTACTCTTTTCTGACTCTTGAAATCCTTCAAATCCCATTCTTTCTTTTACACATTTTCTGGATACTTAAGTCTACCACTCCTCTGAACTTTTTACCACTCACTTCTTTTTTTTTTTTTTGTTAAAGATTTTATTGGGGAATTGGGGAAGGGGAACAGTGTTGGGGAATCAGGAAGGGGAACAAACAAGTTGCTGTCCTTTTGTTCTTCAGTCTAGTTGTGGAGGACGTCGCTTCACTGGACCATGTTGGTATTGTGATCATTGTGCTCTTCCCAACTGAAGCAGTCGCTTGCTGGCCTTTGGGCGGCCACTCATGACAGCTCACGACAGCTCAGGACAACTCAAGCCAGCTCACGCCAGCTGCCAGCCACTCACAGTACCTCATGGCAGCCCACTGCAGCCGGGGCTGCAGCCTATGCCATCGCTGGTGATTCACAGCAGTCCAACTCAGGTTGAGCTGTTGTTCACCATCTTAGCTGTAGAGGGTGCAGCATCATTGGCCCATGTGGGATCTGAACCAGATCCCTGCTGTTCAGAGCTGGCGTCCCAAGCCAGCCCACCACTCACTTCTTATATGACTCATTTGACATTAGTACACACGGACTTGTATCTTTTTATTATATTTAATTTAAAAATATACTGTGTGTAAAATTAGAGCAAAGACCCAGTGCTAAAAATATATAATACTTAATAATTGGGTTGACTGATTATTGACAGATTACTAAGAATTAAGCAGGTGTATTCACGTATGTGTCTTGAACATCGACTAGGTACAGGTTGGAGGGAGGAAGGAAGAAGGATTTAGATTGTTCCCTAAACATCCTCTACCATCAAAATCAATAGTGAGGTGATAATAAGGAAACAGAAAGACAATAAGGAGGAAAATAAACAAGAAGATGAGCAGTGCAGAGATTCCCAGTTTTTCTGAAACGTGTATGTCAAGTGGGCAGAATTCACAGATACCTGGGTTTGATTTGGGCTGCTGAGTGCCCATTAGACGAAAAATAAACAAACACAAACTACAAATGTCATTTGACTTAGGCTTTGATCACTATTGAATGAAAATATTCTGAGAATAGAGTCCACTGGACAATGTTAGTTACCTACTGACACTTCAGTGGAAATGCTTTTATCTGCAAAATTTTGTTGTTAATCAGAAGGAGGGGGGTTGGGTGAGGAAAGGGAGAAAAGTCATTGGGAATGAGAGAAAGGACAATAAAACCTAGGGAAAGGAGGGGGAAAGGGAATTAGAGTTTAGAACAAAGAAATAGGCTTTAAAGGACACATTTCAGTTTAAAGTTTTGCCCAAGAAATGATGTTGCTACCAGGACCCTACAAGTCATATACTAGGGACCACCTGTTCCTGCTCAGCATCTCAGGTGCTGATGGCTCTGCTCCCTTAGAGACATCCAAAATTCCATGAAGACAACAGAGACAGTGGAATTCCCACAGGGAAGCCGGTAATGAAACTCAGCTGTGAGAGGGCCACCCTAGATGGGTAAGCATTGCTCACTAATCAGGTTGCAAAGTGTCCTTTACTCACGATTGTCACCATCCTCCCTCCGTAAATCAAATCAACCAGAACTTGATGCTTACAAAAGACAGAGTTAACAAGTAGCATAGGTGTACCTCTTTTTTTTGACATGACCTTTAAGCGCAAATAAATAATGCAATAGTTGAAGTCTCTCAACTGAAAAGATCAGAACAGAAAGGGCTGTCTGAACCTCACGCATTGCTGGTGCCTGCACTAGCGCACTGTGTGAGTTTCTTGCTCTCACTTGCAGGGTTGAAATAGCACAGCTCAGAATTAGTGGCAGCCCTTGTGTCTTACTACCCCCCAGTACTAACAACCCTCCCCTACTACAAGGCCCATTTCTATGCTTCTAAGAAACAGAATTATGGCATAATAAGGCTAGAACAGACCTCAGTGATTATCTAGTTCAAGCCCCCTCACTTTACAAATGAGAAAACTAAGGCTCAGAGAGGAACAGGAGGACTTCATCAGGTTCCCAGAATTAGGAGCCTCTCTTTCCCTTCCTTTTCTTCCTTTGCCCTCTAACTCTAAAGACTCTGCCCATAGTAAAACATGAAAGAACTTAACAACCCGTTCAGTTGTAAGAACTAAAAGAGAAAAAGAGTTAGTAGCCTAGGTCAATGTCCTGTCTGTTTCTTCTTGACATACAAAGAGGAGGCACACTGGGAAATCCTTAGCCATTTCTCTCCAGGCTTCCAGGGATGTGGTTTCTGATCAGTCAGTCTCTTTCTGATCTCCTTTTCCCTTTATTTCAAGGCACAGAGGGAGCTGCTGAACAGGAGCAGATGCAGCTTGGGTTGTATGTACCCCTAAAAGATGACCCCAGTTACCTCTACACCTAGGACCACGTCTGGGATTAGAGTGAAATGAATGAGGCACTCCAGGTATAAAATTTAAGGGGTACCAAAAAGCCCAGTAATCAAGATAAATAATATTTTAGTGCAACATTTAAAAATAAATTCAAAACAATCCCAGATGAACAAATATCAAAATTTTAAATAACAGGATCTGACCCTGCACTGGCACAACTCATGTACCTCACTCACCCTAAATCCAACCCTTGATTTAAAATTCAGATATTTTTTTCATCAGGAATTGTTTGCATTAATTTTGATTTTTTAAAAAATATTATTTATTTAGTCCTGGCTGAGTGGCTCATTGGTTAAGAGTTGCCTTGGGAGCGAGAGGTCTGAGCAGCAGGGCCACCAGTTCAGATCCCACATGGGCAAGTGACTCTGTGCTCTCTACAGCTAAGATGGTGAACAACAGCTCGACCTGGGGCTGGGCTGCCGTGAGTCACCGGTGATGGCATAGGCTGCAGTGGGGCTGCAGTGGGCTGCAGTAAACTACCATGAGTGGCTGACAGTGGGTGTGAGCTGCCATCCAATGGCCGGCGACTGACTGCCTCAGCCAGGAAAGCACAATGATCACAATACCAACATGGGCCAGTGAAGTGACGTCCTCCACAACTAGACTGAAGAACAAAAGGACAGCAACTTGTCTGTTCCCCTTTCCTGATTCCCCAACGTTGTTCCCTCCCCCATATCCCCAATAAAGCCTTTGAAAAGAATTATTTATTTAGATTACTGGGGTTTTTTTTGGTGCCCCTTAAATTTTATATGTAAAAAGTGGATGCCTCACTCACCTTATCCTAATCCCAGTCCTGTGTAATGTCCACTCTTGGCTCTCATCCAATGACCCAAAGGAAAGAGGCAATAAATTGAAACACATCTATAATTTATTATTTAATCCAGTAGACTTTTTTTTTATTATTAAAACAGAATAAAAAGATTCCAGCTCAGAAATACTGGAAAGATAAATGAATTACCAGTGGCCACCCATTTCGCTAAAGGCATTACCCATGTCCACAGTTCAGGTGTGCATCAGGGAGAACTAGCACCAGTGCTCCGAGAGAGAAAAGATCCCAGATCCAGGCGCTGGTCTCAAGTTATTCAATATATCTCAGAAAATTAACTGGCCTCATATCATCACAAGTGACAAGAATAAACCTCTCTATGGGGGAAATGTGATACCTGCAGGCAGGATATCTGATACCTTCAATGAGCTTACAGACTGTCAGTTTGAACCTTGTCTCACTCTGGAAGCATAAAATGGTGGAATGGTTTAGGCAATCCATCTTCTTGGGGGATGTGCAAACATTATTGATTTTTCGAGGCCTCTCATGGATGAAGACATGCTCCTTTTTGCAGGTGTTGTCGGGTTCCTTGATGATTCTTTGGAGGATCATGTGGTTGCAGTACCTTACAGGAACATCATTCTGAGGGTAATCCACATGCAGCTGCTCTATGGTTGAGGCCACTTCTTCCTCATACATCTCGTTTTCCCAGAAGAGAAGCAGCAGGAAAATTATTATCATTAGCATCATCAGGGGTAACAGTCCCTTCACATCTTTTGCTTTAACTCCTATAGAGTAAAAGGAGACAGAATGTAGCAAAGTAATCAGATTCCTCCAGCTCCATCCCCTGACTTTGCTCACCCATCCTTAGGATATTTTATTTCCTTCACTTCATTAATTAAAATCATGCTGACCCTACAATATCTAGTGGAGGTAGAGCTTTCCAAGAAAGCCCTTGCTGACCATTTCAACTCTCAGAGTTTGGTATTGAACTGTTCTCTAGTTATCCCCTCCCATTTTGCTTCCACAAGCTCCTAATCTCCTAGTTCTCCTGAATCCATCAGAGTGCTTAATACACAGCTGAATACTGAGGTGCTCAAAAGTACCCATGGCTGATTGTTTTATTTCTATTGCCGAATGACTTCTTTCCCATAACTGTCTCAACCGTAACTCCACCCAATTCCACTGTCTTCTAATCTGTTCTTCCCAGTTCCTTCCCAATCTCTCCTCCTGTCAATCCTACGTGGCTCTGTGCCAGCCCCTCTTACCTTTTCTTTTTGTTGTAGTTCTGACAAGTAGCATATTCTTGTGATCATGGATCTGAGAAAGTCCTTTGTGTCTCGCTGTTCCCTGACAATAACTGGTAGGGAGCCAGTGGAGTGTGGGGAGGACCAGAGTGGAAAGAGCAGAAAGGGAGGGGCCTGTAAGGGAGTGTGCTTGGGTGCCCTTGGGAAGGAAGAGATGTCAACTCTGAGGGAGACAGGGGTAAGGCAGGTCCTGAATGTGTCCTTCTCAAAACATTTATCAAAGTCCTGATATGCCAAACACAGTGCTGTCTGTTTTCCAAATTTTCAGTAAGCCCTTACTTCAAACCTGTAAAGGAGCTATTATCTCCATTTCATTAATGAAGAAAATAATTGCAGAACAGATCAGGTGTAGATGGGAGATGACAAGAATAACACGAGTCTTACCTTCTCGATGTTTGACACTTGAACTCCATCTTCAGCAAGTTTAATTCCCATGCGATGTCCAGGACAGGGCAGAAACAGTTCCCTGATGTTAACATTAGTCTTGGTAAAGTCCTGGAGAATATGGCAATGGTTCCCAAACTCGGATGAACATCAGAATCACTTGGGCATTTTTAAATGCCACCTTGAGACATTCTGCTTTAATGGGTATTAGGTATAACCTGGGTTTGGGGATTAATAAAAGCTCTTCCAGTGGTTCTAATATGCAGCAAAATTTGGGAACTATTGAACTATGGTATACTTTGGAAACCTACGTGAAAAATTAGTGGATGAAGACTTGGTAAAAGATCAAGGTATTGAGGCAACAGAATTATTTTTGTTGCTATCATCTCCTGGTCATTCGATATAGGAATAAGAAAACAGGCTTAATTTTATCACTTGCTCTGACAGTATTTCTGTTTTGGAGAGACAGCTCCATAGTCTCCTCTGTACATATGTGTGTGTTTGTAATTGGTAAGAAGAAAAACATAATTGGGGTGAAAAATGGTCTAGGAAGGTCAGAGAATCCTGGAAAAGGGTTCAAAGAATGTATCTCTTTCTATACAACAAAAGCACACTTCCAGGCCATGAAAATGAACAACCAAGAGGTTATTATACACTTTCCAAAAACTTTCACTCTGGGTGTCCTTTCAGAATTCAAACCATCCAAAGGATATATGTTGCACAATGCCACAAAGATATAAATACATAATTAATTGATGAATTTTCAATTAACAAATTTTGATTTGCACACTATATTGCAGAAGCATTTTCATTGTAAAAGGAGAAATCTATCTAAAGAAATTATCATTGCATATTTCCCAAATGGCTGCTAAGGACAGAAAACTTAGAGTAACAGTAGTCTAAAGAAGATGGAAGTTTGTTTCTCATGTGAAAGAAAGCCTGGAGTCGTTAGTCCAGGATTGGTGAGGTGCTTCAAGGTGCTGACTTCTATCTCAGTGTGTAGCTTTCATGTCTTGGTCCAGATTGCTGCTCCAGCCCTAGCTATCATATCTGCATTCCTGTGAGCAGGGAGAAGAAAGGCACAAAAAGGGCATGGCATTGCCTTCTAAGAACACATTCCAAAGTTTCACACACTATTTCCACTTACATCTCACTGGAAATAATTTAGTTACTTAGTCGCATCCAAGTACAAGGAACACTGGGAAATGTAAGGTTTATTCTGGGTGGGCATGTGCCCAGCTAAAATTCTGGTTTCCAATTACAAAGGAAGAAGGGGGAAATAAACACTACAGGACAACTAGCAGCATTTTTTCTACTTGCCTTCAGGCAAACATTGTTCTGGAAAATGTTAATGAGTGTTCTTCAAGAAAAAAGTTTCATGATCAAAAGTTTGAGAAATATTGTTAATTATATTTCTGCCCTTGGAGAGTCACAAGATCCACAAAGCACAAGATTCTGAGAACCCCAACAAAAGAGAAGCTTAACTAACTTCATTTGATTCAGAATTTTACAAATTGATTCGAGCATGGAACTTCACTTGAGGGACACCACTATGTACATCCTAAGGAACCTGAGATTATGAAACATCCAGTTTGGGAAATGCTGCAAGTGACTAGAAGCCGTAAATGGTAACCTCGGACCCAGGCATCTGAGTGGGGGAACAAAGGAAACAACAAACAAAAAAGAATAGAGTCTAAATAGGGCCAGATTTTTAGATTTTGGAAACTGCCCTCCCTTTAAAAGTCTGTAAGATAACAATTCAAGCCCATCCTTCACTACTAGGATTCTAGTTCTTTTCCTGAAATGTTTCAGATGCTGTCTGAGAAGCATTTTTATCTCTTGTCCACAGCCAATCCTCCAGACTTCCTCTCTGTTCATCTTGCTTTCTCATCAGTGCTTCTCCATGGTACAGTGGCTGTCTATGGCTTGCTTCCCTCTCCTCCCAAAGCCTGGATACAGTAATGCACACTAAACACAAGATATGAGGTTAAAAGACTTCCTGAAAAACTTTAATTACAGGAGAGAAAAAATCTTAACGTTGAGTCACATATTTACTACTCTTAGCAGCCATCAGTAGACCCTTCACAAGGACTCCCTTTCGAATTGTCCCTTTCCTTGGCCATTCGTATGTGGGGTGTGCTTGTGCTTCTGCTCCCTGTCATCCCCTGCTTTATATCCCCTCTTCCTCAAGTCCTCTTCTTGAAGATGCACTTTCTGAATGCTTTACACACAACTGAGGAAACGTGGACTGCCCATATCGAAAAATGGAAATGGAAAGAGACTGCAGAGCCTATTGGGGAGCACTAATGATGGCTTCACCACCAGCCCTCAACCATTCCTTAGCCTGCTGCTGCCTGGCTCCTACAGATTTTTTTTTTTTTTTAACGGTAGTGGGAGGTGGTTTGTAAGTGAAATCCATCAGAGTCTCCTGGCTACCAATTAAAAATATAGAAATCTGGGTCTTACCCCAGACCTATGGAATCAAAGACTTTGGGGATGAGGCCTTGGAATCTGCATTTGTAATCAGTAGCCCGACTCTGGTCATTATAATGCACACTGATGTTTAGGGATCACCACAACAGATGAGCCCTGAATTGGTAAACAGCATAATAATTTCTTTTTTTTTTTTCATTTTTATTTGCATTCTCTCTTTTTTTTTTTTTAAATTTGTTTCAGGCATACAAAATCACCTAGCATTAGACATTTATATACCACACAAAGTATAATAATTTCTAAAGAATTGCACCCACCCCACAATAAAACAGCTTTTACAATATATATAATACCCCATGTGAAACCCTGCATCTGATGACTGCCCTGGCTCACAGCTTCCACAAGGTAAAGGTGGGCATTTGCCTCACATCACGTGACAAAAAGAGGTCCTCAGAGTGCTCCCTTCCTGGACACTGGGAGGGCCTGCCTCCCAAATACACCACTGGTGGATTGGTTTATATTTCTTAGTTATAGTCCTTAATTACCTGTGTTCTTTCAGCAATTCTGGAAAACATTTCAAAGGGGATGCTAGAGATCAGTGGAGTGAACTGGGTTCCACCAGGAAGAAAGGTCCCAGGGCCAGGCAGGGGGAAAAAGAAGTGAGAGTATGTCTGTGGGTTGGAAGTAGCCAAAGCAGGGATGACTGGCAGTGAAAAAGCTGGGAACACCTTGAATTCAGGAAGGTCATTTAAAGCAGACAGTGCTCTCCTCCCCCCACCATTCTCTAACCTTTGCTTCCTACTTCTCTATCACCCAGATGCCACCTTTTAGCACCTGTCTTAAGACTAAAAAATGTTGGAAGTACTTCTGAGTTGGAGTTCATTTCTTTCCTCCTGTTCATTTTCACTGAGGAGCCGTCCCAAAGCATTTTCACCTACTACCCTGGTATGGACCACAGTCAGATGATATCTCGAGTTTCTTTCTAACCTTGAAAATGAGACTTGGCCATGAGGAAATCTATGCTGGTGCTCCCAAAGTCTCAGGCATCCACTGTAAGCCCACATGTCAAGAAATCTCTCTAAGTGCAGGACAAAGGGCATGAGACTTTATTAACTCCTCCAGGAATCCTTCTTTAAATTAACCACCTTCATCTTCTTTTTAAGATTCCATAAAAAGCACTCCTCCAAGCTTTCTGTACATGACTTAGTCTTAACAGCTACTATGAGGTGCAGCAAAGGGTTTACTTGGCCTTCTCACTCCCATGCTGTGGGCTTTTGGGGAGTCAGAACAATGTACGTGTTTGTTCTAGCATACTACCTGGTACTTCACAGAACAAAAAGTGATCGTGGGGTGAACAAAAGTATGAAACACTTCAGATCCCATTCTTCTGCCACTAACTAGCTGTGTGATCTTAGACAGCCATGGCACTTCTCAATTTTCCAATTTTCTTTATTTCTAAAATGGAGGTGGGGGCCAGTTGAGTGGCTCAGTTGGTTAAGAGCTCGCTCAAGAGTGTGAGCTCAGCAGTGGGATGTCCAGCCTGAGCTGAGCTGCCGCTAAGCTGCCAACAGGTGGCAGGATGGCTCAGCTTAAAAAAAAAAAAAAAAAAAAAAAAAAACTAAATTAAAATTAAAATTGAAAAAATAAATAAAATGGAGGTGGTAGGAAAGAATAAGGGAAGAATTGGACTGCCTATAAGATAAGGTCCCTATCTACTGTACAAACTAAGGTTCTGAGCTAAATTAAAGTGACTCCAATGGCTATTCCCTTAAGATGACAATTCTCTGGTTACCATGTCTATTTCCCCTGACACTGGAGGAGCAGAGCTGTTGCGTCTGCCTCCCAGCCTGGAGTCAGGATTAGCAATGGGGAAATGGGAGTTGGTTCCTGGGCACCAGGCTACAGCAGGCTCAGAGGTGGGTGGTGGAGCTCTGATTCAGGAGTACGGTGGAGCAGCCCTATGAAATGGCCTAGGGAATTGGTGTTCTGGTCAAAGGGACACCTCCCTAAATCAAGAACACTTACTAATGGAAACACAAAACTGGACACAAAGCACCCCTTCTCTGGAGGGGTTCATGGGCTACCTTCGGCAACTGCAGAGCTAGACAAGCTATTAGCTGCAGGATTCATACAATACCTTTAAGGCTCGGGGCACTCTGCCAACTGCCATCCTATAACCTTACCTTTCCCTTTGTCTGCTGAGGTGGACAGGTTGGAGCTTGCAAATATCTAAGAACAAGCTGCTCCAGATTTGGGCAGAACATGTTCAGAATCAGATTGGAGCCTGTCGATCTCAGCCTTGCAGTGACAACCCCAGGCTATAGACACGGAGGGAGGTCCTATTCTCTCCTGGGGGCAAACAAAGCCATTTCTTGTTTTGTAACTTTACTTGTATCCCAGAAATGACTGCCACCAGGTGATAGCCCAGGGGAGGCAAGGTTGAGGGGAGGTAAGGTTGTGGGGAGGATGCCCTAAGCAAGTCTTTCTAAGGGCTATTTTAATAGGCCCCTGTCCCTTCAGTTTTCCACTTCTGAGAATGCTTTGATCATAGCATATCTGGCTTCTCATATGTGTCCCCAGCCTGAGCCCTCAGCAGTTTCCTTTGAATCCTCATTGGGGAAGGACCATTATTCTGGCCTTCCCCCAAAGCCCTCCAAGATCTTTCACACCACGCTTAGGCTCTTTTCTCCTCTTTGGGTTTTACAGCTTCCCTGCAAGTCAGATAAAATTCCTTAAAAGAAGATAAATGATTGTCCCCTAGCCCCAAATAATCATAGAGGCCCTAAAGATTAATTCCAGATGCATTAAAAACAAAACTAACCCTCCCTTTTCCTGGAATCACCCAGCTAGTCTTGAAAGCTAGGTTCCTGTCTTGACACTGGCTCTGCCATGAACTAGCTCTGTGACCCTGAGCTTAATTCCATGGGCCTCACTGACCTCCTTTACAAGTGGCTGGGAGCTGGTAGAGTGGTGGAAGGCACGAGGTGAAAACAAGTAACAATTGAGAGTTGATAAAACACACCCTGATGCAGGGCTATGCTTGCTTATTAGAAAGTTGAAATGGCTCCCCTGGGCTTTTTGTCAACCGTATTGGACCACAGTAATCTCTCTAAAACACAAATCTAGTTCTGTGCCTGTGCTGTCCACCCCATCCCCACCTAAAAGGTGTCAATGGCTTTTCATAAGTCTTAAAATAATGACCACAAACCTTACCTCCAACTATAAAGCCTTGCACAGAGAACCTCACCTCAAACCACCCTCCTCTCTCTCTATCTCTCCATACATTCCTCCTTTCAGTTCCAACTGATCAGGCTCCCTTCCAACTCAAGGTTTTTAACATCTGGTTTTTCTCATTATGGAATGTTCCTTACTCCACTCACCCCTCACCATTCTGCCTGGTTAAATCCTGTGTGTTCCTCGTTTCCTTAGACAAGCCTTCCCAGAGCCTCCAGAGGAAGTGAATAACCTCTGTTTTGCTTGCATAACACTCTACTTTTCCTTTGTGACCTTTGTCGCTAGCGTAATAAATTCATTGCATTTCTTGGTTTTAAAAAATTATCTGATTGTTTCATGAGGGCAGAAACCTCATCTGTCTGGTTCCCTGCAGTAATCTGTTCCAAGCACAGTGCCTGGAATACAATAGGTGTTCAACATGTTTGCTCAATAGTCCGTAAATATTAATTGAATGGAAGAATACATAAGTGAATGACATAAAAGAATTATATTTAGATTTTTTAACCATAGTATAAGAGCTATTTTTTGTAAAACTCAAAAATTCTTTTTAAGGTTTTTTTTGGTGGGACCCTGTAGCATCGTATGGACATAAGATCAGAAAGACAATGAAAGGAAAGAAAATGTCGATTCACCTCTAACTACTACTCAAGGCCTTAATCTATGATTGTCCCTCTGAACCCTTCACTTCAGTTCTTAAAGACCAACTCAAGAGCTTTGCTAGTGGGTGCTACCTCTGTTTTCTGCTTTCCCTCGATATCTGTGGGAGGCCATCTACCTTAATAAGTAGTTGAGCTTAATCCCATGAACACCATCTCCCTGGACAATAACACAGCTCTCTCCCCTATAAGTTTAGCCTCCATAACATGTATGCAGAAAGATCAGCAAAAAGTAGTGGGGTCCCTAGAAATTAACTTTTAATCTACAATTTCTCAGTAAGACCCTGAAATTAAAATCCATGGCAGTACTGAGTTGTCCACAAGGGGGCAGTTTGCCCTCGAATAATAGCTTCTGGGAGCAGAGACACTGCCTATTTATAAATATTTTGCGACCAGCAAAGGCTCTCACCCCTTGTTCCACATCATCCTCCAGGCATCCTCCCCACATGCCAGCAATGTTTCCTTAGGGCTCAAATTCACAGTGACCCCTCATCACAAAACCTGGTCAAGTTAGGTTGATGAAGTACTGTTGGTTATACAGGTCCTTTCCTAACCTTAGTTTTCCTTTTCCTTTCTTGTCTCCCTATCGTGGACTTTTTTGTTCCTCAGCTTATTGAATCAGTTATTTTACAGACTCTTACAGGATGGATGGCTCTGCTATGTGCAACCCTACAATGTGACCCCAAAACATCATCTGGTTCAGAATTTGCTCAAAGCCATAAAAGCCTGAAGCCTCCAGGTACTTAAGCAGCTGTGCCTGAAGCAAGTTTGCAAAGCAGCCAATGGCACACTGATGGTCAGTATAAAGCTCCTGAGAATTTATTTGGTGCCTTGCTTTATGTACAGTTTGAAGAACTTTTCAATGCTTCTTTAAAGCATTTATAGGGCCATACTGTGGCCCAAAGGGAGAGCTGCCACAGAATATTTTTCAGGCATGGCCCCTCTCAGCGTTTCCCAGAGGATGACACATCCTCCACACTGCAAGAGCCCTCTATTCAAGCCTCCAATACCTCCATGCTCCCTATCTCCACCAGTGTCACAGGATCAGGTATTCCTAAAAAGCCTGGATAACTTTTTGATTTAAAGCAACAATTCATTAACCAAATATTTATTATCTATTAGGTACTAAGAACCATTCCAGGCTCTGAGACTTAAACAGTGAAAAACACCCTGTTCTCACAGTGCTTCCAACTTAGTAGTGAGGGAGGAAGAATTAATAAAAACAGCAGCAGCGGCAAAAGTGAGGTGGTGGTATGTGCAAAGAAGGAAATTAGAGAAGGGGAATAGAGAGCAAAGGGAGTGGAAGCTGTTTCATACAGAGTGCTCAGAGAAGTCATCTCTGATAGGCAACATCTGAGCAGAGATCTTAAAAGCAGTGAGGGATTGCGCCACGCAGGTATGAGGGAGATAAGACTCAAAGAGAGAAGAGCACATCCAAAGGCAGAGAGGTAGGAATTTCTGAGGAGCACTAGAGGCTAATGTAGTTGGAATGCAACCAGCAAATGGAGAGGGTGGTAAAGAGATGAGGTCAGAGAAGTGAGGGGAACCTAAGAAGTGGCAGAATCATGTAGGGATTTTTAAAGCCATGGCAAGGATTTTTTATTTTCTGCTGACTGAATTGGAAATGTACAAAGGGTTTAAAGCAGAACAATGATCAACTCTGACTGAGGTTTTAACAGGATCATTCTGTCTTCCCTGTGGGAGACAGACTGAAGGAGCACAGG